>OY720256.1:12508601-13846101 GCA_963082625.1 Pasiphila rectangulata | reverse complement strand
TTGACAGAAATGTGCGCAGTTGTTGTCCCTCCTCACAAGAAGACATGTGGAAGGCTTTACAAGAAAGCTGGAACAATATCTCACAAGATACAATTGATAAATTGATTGCTCGTATGCCGAGACTAGTGAAAAAAGTTATAAAATGCAAGGGAGGCTTTTTTGACGAAAAATCCGTTTAATGATTTTATTAAATATGAACGTCATTTTTAACGTAAATGGTTGATATTTCTTGATTTTTTTTCTTCTTGATGAATGTGTATTAGTAAATAAGCATTTTAATTAATATCTAAACCTCTTGATTTATATTTTGAGTTTTATTTCATTTTGCTACTTAGTTGTAGGTGGTCTCAAACTTTTGGCCGGCAGTGTATATTTAACTTTATGTTAATTAGTTAAATATGTGTGATCGCGAAAGTTTAACAAAGGGTCTCCAGTACACACTATTGCATTATTTCATTCTATTGACGCTGATGCTGATGGTGATGATGTGTAGTAAGTATGATGATTAATGGATAGAGATATATTATCTTAGCCATCTTTAGATGTCGTCACCCGAGAATTTTGTATTATTGAAGAGTTTTGATAAACATCTGTGGTCTTCTTCATCAGTTGCACTTCACCAAATCATACTTTTTCAATGCAAATGCTTGACCTTGAGATAATTATGCTGAAATCGCTATATACGTTTAAGGAGTTCAAAATTTTGTAATAAGCATACATAATAGCGGTTTAGGTATTTTCAGAAATATATTAGTTTTTCTCTTGATTTCGGTTTCTTTTGCTGACAAATTAAAGATTTATTTTTTTAATTAAATTAGTAGATGAAAAAAAATTCAAAGTTCCATCTAACTTTAATAAACACGATCAAAGTTCTACGACTCCGTAAAAAGTTATGGGACCTATTTCGAAGTCATCATCATCTCTGTCTTCCGGACCCCTTTGGGGGTCTCCGGGTGGGGCCTCGAGGTTAGACCTCCTTACCCCGGCTTCTACTCCAGGGGCTACTACCCCTGGGTCAATCGATAATCGCCTTTCAGGCTGATTGCACTTTTTTTTTTTTTTTTTTTTTTTTTTTTTTTTTTTTTTTTTTTTTTTTCGAAGTGTATGTATGTATTCGATCGAAGTCGAAAAGAATTTGCCAAATCGGTTCATTAACGACCGACGGAGCACTGAGGTAACAAAGATTAAAAAAAAACAGACGACTGGAAAACCTACTTAAAAACTATATTTGGATGTACATTATTTTGCCAAGCGAGACCCGTTAAGGTAATTTTGACCTGTAGCCCATGATACTCTACTCTTGTACATCTTATGAATACTAACCTCTACAGAGACAGGTCAAATTGATAACCTTATTAGAAGGTTAATAATAAACTTGTTGAGGATCACTCTCATTAGATCCAGTCTGGATCTAGTGAGTTCTCCTTTTAGAAAACTCACTAGATATAGTTTTTTAGAACAGCAATAACAATAAATAATGGATCTAGTGAAAGTTTTTTATTTGTTTATACTCTCAGTAGTTCCAATTTCGAAATTTACAAAAAAATGTCAACGCTCCATAGGTAAAATAAACAAATTTTTTAGTTTTAAATTACAGGATTTTATCGCGTACCTTTTTTATTATTTTCCCGGTCCTCCCGCGACCAAGAACGCTGAAATGTGTTCGAAACGTCGGGAAAATAATAAAAAAGGTACGCGATAAAATCCTGTAATTTAAAACTAAAAAATATGTTAACAAATCGCGAAAGCTTAACAAGTTATAAAATAAACAATTTTGAAAGACTAGTTCAATAAGGTCGTAAGGTAGTTAGGTCGACGTCACAATCATCCATGCATTACGTTCTCTTAGCGCTGATGTTTCTATAGTGCGCCGGGTACAGCTCAGCCCAGTGCTTGTGTCCAGACGACCAAGACCCTTTTACATCCTAAAAATATAAGAAAACTCCCTGGGAAGGGTAAACTGGGGAGGTCTAGTACAGTAGTCGTCGAAAACAAGATTTTTTTGTCTATGTATCCGAATATACACAATTATTGTTAACGAAAAAGTGTCGTAATATAAAATGTGTTGTTAAGTTACGTATGGTCGTGTAAAATGACCACAAAGTGTAAATACAAAACTTTGGAACACAACCAAAGTGTGAAACTGTACAAATTGTTGACGAACAAAATATTGGAGTATGTTAAAGGGGTCGTGAAATATTTCGGTATGATCTTCCTGTTATAATAATTAGCGTATCGCAAAACTGAAAATGTAACATAATCGTGATAATATTTCAAAACAGAAATAATACGACTGCTAGAACAATGGATTTCTTGCCTTGTTGTTATTTATAATTAGTGTAACCGGTTTGTTATCCGTTCTAATTATTAAATTAAAATAAAGAATACCCAAGGCCAAGTTTGAATGTACAAAGGTCATACAAATTGTATTGTATAATTTTTGTCCATGCCAAAGTACTTGAATTGTCGAACGCCCTTGGACCTAATCAGCTACACGAGATACCTTCCAACATCACCTGCATACAGCATGCCTGCTTTATGAGATCAATGCCATGTCATGGTTTATGGTTTGTGTTTAGATTGATAAAGGGTTATGAAAGAATGTCATTATATTGGTCGTTCATAACCATGTCACGTCTTGTTCTTAGATCTTATATTTATGGTGAAAATATTGAAATTTTGATTGTTAGGGAAAACTTAGTTCATTGTCAACGTAGATTCAAATGAAGATTACGTATTTTGCTTGGGTATAAATCCAATGTATTTAATAATAGAAGTTAGTATTGCACTGAAAATAGCTATACAATTATGAATTATGTTATTCTATCAAGAACGTTTGTTACCATGCCGAGTGCCATGAAGGTTTATAAAAACTTTAAAGCTTGTCTTGTTACATGCTATTAGATGCTGTAATTCCAGCATTGACCGATCGATATTTGGTTTAGCGGTTCAACCAGCAACGATCTCATCAAGCTAAAGATATCCTGCTAAACCAAATATCGATCGGTCAGTGCTGGAATTACAGCATCTAATAGTATGTATGTTACGAGACAAGCTTTAAAGTTTGTATAAACCTTCATGGTACCCTCCATGGTTGTACTTAATGAAAACCATAGAGAAGTAAGTTAATCAGCTGCTTAGTAGGTAACTATTTCTAATGAATGAACTCATTTAAAAATTATTTGCTAAGCTTTTAAAAGTAAATTAATAACTTTTTTTTCTCAAAAAATGTTTTTTTACTTATTTTGCTGATAAAATAAATACATATTTTCACTACAAAAGAAAATACTTTTGTAAATATAGGAATTTCAGCTAGTAAATCTACATTATACATAATATAAATAATGTGATGTTTTAATTATGAAAAGAAATTCAAATCGTGCTTTATTTTCGGTCTCTGCTCATTTGGGTATTGGACATGGTGGGGGCTATCTTTGTACATAGACATAATATCATTACCATACTAATCATATTTATGATAATTGGCATGTTACTAACATGGTGTTTTTTTCTCTTTTTTTGTTTCGTTTATTCCTACTGTTGTGTTTGTATATCCCCATTCCTTTGTCTATAAAAAAATCTAAATCGTATACTGGAAAAATTATAAAAACATATTTCCCTCTCGCGGACAATTTTGCTACTTTTTATCCTGCATTTACATAAAAAAAATCTTTCAACGCGGCTGTTTCATTGCATTTTTTAATCTTTATCCTGCATATACATATAAAAAAAATACTTGAAAAACATTACGTGTGAAACAAAATAAACGTTATCTTTATTACACATTTACTCATTATATTGCATTACTAATCCATGTCGAAATTTGGATAAAAAAAATTCCTATATTAAAAACGACTCCTCCAGCTAAAATTATTGCCAATTGCTCTCTCAATGGCCTAATGGTATAATTGGCTAAACGTTTGACGCATACACGAACTGGATGTATTTTCCTGTCTTGTCACTCGGACGAGGCGTGATCTATTTCGGTTCCATTATTGTCTCGATTCTAATAATACTCTTACACACCCTAAATAAATTTAAGCCCCAAAACACATAAAATACTTGCTTTATAAAATATACTTGTATTAATCTCGCAATTTAAAATGTATAAATAAGTATATCTTAATTTTAATTAACCACCAAAAAAATGCACACAAACAAAAACACATTGTGTAAAAATGTATAATATAAACAATGGTTCGGTTGATGATAACTGTTTAAGGAAATGTTGTAATAAGAAATCGCACTTCTTCATCGTTATTTTAATAATTAATTACGACCGGAAAATACAATTAAAATTAATAACGCACAAAATATATAAAAAATAACAATCAATTTTGATAAACCCCCTTCCTCTTTACTTCCGTATCTCCCCGATATACGCCCGAACATCCCCCATCCCACCCTAGCAGGCACAACACAGGCACGAAGCAAATCCATCTTCACCTATTCAGACGGGACATACGAAGAGGAATACTCCTGTTGGCCGCCAGCGATCTGCATGATTCTCATCTCTCTGGTGGAAATCGTGCTGTTCTGCTATGATGCTGCGAACGGCAGCATGCAGGCCCAGGGGCCTATGGCGCAGATATTCATCTATAACCCGCATAAGAGGGACGAAGCTTGGCGGTTCTTGACTTATATGCTGGTGCATGTTGGGTGAGTAAAATTGTTATACTTTGGAACTACACTAGCAGCAATCCCCTCCCTAACTTGAACTTAAAAGCTGCTTGAATTAAACATTGCTTTCTCAATCGGTCTCTCCAGTTCTGTGGTAACGACTTTTTGAATGTATTATTTATTTATTTATTTATTTGAGCCACCAACAGAAGATACACAAGTAAAAAATTACAATAGTAAAAGCAATAAAAATCATGAGCTAGTGTTCTCCCAATTACAGGCAGCTACATCTTACAAATTAAGTTATCATAGCAAAAGTTAATATATTATGAATTAGAATTGATAATAAATACCGTTACTAGTTTGCTTATGCAACGTCAGTTTAAAAGTAAGAGGACAGATGTAATTCACAGCCGGGAATAAAACTAAACGGTTACAAATGTACGTATTACGAGTCAAAACTCACTAAATCCATAATGTATTACTGTTCTAAAAACTGGATCTACTGAGAGTGATTCAATTTGTGGATTCAAATTACAAAGGTCTGGTGCCTCGTGAATCCTTACTGTAACTGTTAACATCTGTATCACCTTCAGGTTGGCTTAAAAATCCTGCTAATATTTCAAGGTGTGTGGCTGGGTAGGTTCAGGGTACAATCAGGGGGACATTATACATCAACGCGGGACGTCATTCATTGCTGGTCTTGTCTCTTACTGAATCTAACGCCCAAGCTTAACAATTTTTATTTCTATTCCAGCGTGGTCCATCTATTAGTAAACCTCCTAGTCCAATTATTCCTCGGGGTTCCCCTGGAGATGGTTCACCGATGGTGGCGCGTGTCTCTGGTGTACCTCGCAGGAGTCGCCGCGGGGTCATTAGCTACAAGCCTCGTGGACCCCAACGTGTATCTAGCCGGAGCTTCGGGGGGCGTCTACGCGCTGATCACTGCGCATATAGCTACTATTATTATGGTGAGTCTAGCGTATCTTCGGTCTGTATAGATGATATTTTTTTATATGACTAAATGACGAGACAAGCCGAAGGCCCACTTGATGTTCAGCCATAACCTCTATCTATAACAACCTGCAATACCGCTGTGATCACGTTCACTAAGCACGTGATCAACGCTGCACTGAATACAATCACTAAGTGGGTCATCATGACATTATGGGTCTTTTTAATCTTTCTATACTTTGTTGATTTATACAACACAAGCGCTGATAATCCACTGTGTTCAGTATGTAAAGCTTGGGATATTCTTAGATGGATAGGCTTGTCCAGCTCCTGTACCATCATCTCAGCTGAGTCTGCCGTATCCAGAGGGAACACGTCAATACGTACATTAATCGGTGCTCAACCGATATGATCTTATCAAGATTTCGATTCAGCCCGTGAAGAGTTTCGTAGCTTAGTTGGTTAAAAGCACTTCTGGCTTTAGGATGGGTCAAGGATTCAAATCGAACATTTTGATAAGGATTTTCATTTCCTTAAAACAATGGCCCAACTTTGTCGATAACATCTTTAGGTCACACGATGTTATGGAGAGTCCTTACAGGTACTATAGAAAAGCCGGCAACCCCATAACTATCGGTGTCCGCCGCTAGCGTCCATTGGTTAGTCACAATATGTCCTCGATATGCGACGCACCGCAGTTCAACCAACCGAGAGGCGAGTACCTCTGGTTTACTTCGTTGTAGTCGCCGTAAGATCAAGATCCCTCGTCACCAGGCCTCCTGAATTACTCTAGCTATTACTGAAAATCACATAAAAATCTGTTTAGTAGATTTAAGTTTAGATTTTGCGCGAACAGACAGACGCGGCGGACGACTTTGTTTTATAATATGTAAGGATTTTATATTTTTTAGTGTTTTTTGGTTTGCACTTGTGGATTAATAAATGTTTTTCTTCTAAAGAGAAGGCAGAGAAAATGATAAAGAGATGCATAGACCTCCCTCATAAAGATGAGGGAGGTCTATGCATCATCTCAGCTATTCGGTATTGACGCGGAATGGTGATGATGACACACTTCACCTGGCATGGTCGCTCCATGGGGTTTCGTACTCAATCAAGCTCGAAAAAGAAGACCGTACGGAAGACCAGCGCTGTGGTACGACTCGTTCTGCCACAGCACATGCTGAGTAGTGACCATTTTTGTCACTAGTTTTAAAACCGAAATGATGATTTTTTTTATTTGATTGTAAAAATGTGACAAAATAAACGTTTCTTTATCTTCTTCTTTATCTTTAAAAACGTTGTTCAATATCAACGACAACGTATTATAAACAACGTATGGTTTTGGTTTTGACATTTCGAGGTAACAACCCATCGATGAAGTGTACCGTCGAGGCAAAGACCAGTCGCGATAAAAATACTTCGAGGTCTGACTGTACTGATCTTTCGAAGTAACGACCCATCGACGAAACGTACCGTGTCGCGATAGAGACACAGGGGTATTGAACAAGAGCTAACGCTTTCGAGTACGAAACCCGGCTCCAGGGCCGTATTTCCATGTTTGTTAACCGACGAAAATAGGAGGTTTCTCAATTCGAACGTATATTTTTTTATGCGTGTTCGTAACTTCTTTGTGACTGTCAATGTCTGTTGAAGGACAGTTAAGAGAACTCCTCAACGGTTTACAGTTACAGCTACCTTGTGTTTGAACTTAATTCATTTATATTGTTTTGAGTCTCCTGTTTTTTGCACAAACTAAGGGACGCCTGTAACCAGCAGTAAGTGAAGTCAGGCTGTGATGACGATGAAAAATTTTGTTATCTTCCATTTTCTCTCCAGAACTGGTCAGAGATGGAGTTCGCGATAATCCAGCTGCTGGTGTTCCTACTCCTGGCCGGCGTGGACGTGGGCACGGCGGTGTACGACCGCTACTGGCGCGACCTGAAGCAGAACATCGGCTACGTGGCGCATCTGGGCGGCGCTGTTGCAGGTAACTCCTCATTTCATGTCAGTTACATTGATATACATACATCGTTGGATGAGCCCTCACGCACCAAAAACTCTGGCGTTGTGTTTACAATAGGGTTGTTGCGAATATCAGCATCAGCATTGCTTTAAACATCAGCATCAGCATCCGCATTGATCGATGCTGATTTTCAATGCTGATGTTCGAGTCGCGACATGACCCGAAGAGGCGGGGCTTAAAGCGCATTTTTGTACAAATTAGGTAAACAAGTACAAACAACACACAAAGGGTGTTCCCTGTGCTACCCTTTGTGTACAAAACCCTCAAAAAATGCAAGATTTTTCGAGACTCGGTTTCTATTTGAAGAACCACCTACATTAAGTAAGTGTGGGACACTAAGTTTGCGAGCCCGACACGCACTTGGCCAAAATCAGCATCCGCTGATGTCAAGATCAAAAATCAGCATCAGCATTCGCTGATGTGTCAAAAAACCGCATCAGCAACAACCCTGGTTTACAATACTGCCGACGAATGCGCAACACGCCACGCGTACCGAAAAAATAGTGTTATCTCTTTCTCTCCCACATTATTTGCAAACACTACTTTCTCTTTCTTGCATAAGTGCATATCGTTTGGAAACAACGGCGCGGTCTCAGTACGGTGAGGGCGTATCTAACGATTTATATCAATGGTCAGATAGTGTGCGACTCCATTCTCCGCATTTAGACTGTAAAGTGGGTCCATCGTGAATTGTCTGGCTAGCGTAGCCAGCCCAACTCCGACCAGAAGCGCAGGTCTTCGAAAGCTTCACGGAGTGACCTCGACTGTTTGAGGATTTGTTGTCGTTGTGCTGTTACTCTCTCGTATTCCAGGACTGCGTGGGCAGCTGATTCGACCTCCTTCAGACATCCTCTGCAGAGGGGGCTGTCTGTGGCTCCGATGTTGAAGAGGTGTTTGTTACGGGTGCAGTGGCCCGTTAGTGTCCCCACCACTGTCCTTAGGTCTATTATTGTAGTAGGCGTCGGAAGAGCCTTGGTGATAGCGTTGGAAGCGCTGCTCTTGCTTGTCGACCTTATTTCATTTGTGTAACCTTTCATACGGAACTAGGCTTATAGACTTCCCGGGACCACGATGGGGTGGATCCTGTCGAAACGTCACGCAATAATACAGGTTAATAACGAGATAAATACCAGACTAATTATGTTTTAATAATAGGCTTAACAGTAACTAGGGTAGTAGCTAGGGGGTTGGAGTTGAAACCAAGTAATCGCCGTGGGGGCCGGCAGTAGAATGTTACGCCTTCTCTCCTACCCATGAATGCAGTAAGAGCCTAAAAACACTGTATTATATTTATTAAAACAAATAAATAAATTCTATTTTATTAATTAAAAGATTTTAAGGAAATAATGTGGCTAAGTGTGGTTTAACACTATAAAATTTACAAACTATGATTAAATTAACCACGATAATTTCAATATTCTCATCTGTGCTGAATGCTCTCTTATTTATTTATTCGCTACAAGTAACACATACACAGAAAAATACAACTGAAATAAAATACAAAGAAAATAATAGACACAGTTTGAAGTAGATAAAAAGTAGACTTAATTTTTAAATACCAAATGTTGAGTGCTACTGCATCAAATAGGTCACAACTCAGCATTATGTTTCACCATCAGGAGACGGGTCAGCGCTGATATTCTGTTGAGACCTTAAATCGGTCACTTGACCCTATGAGCACAAATGAATATATTTAAAAAAAAACAGTAATAATTAAATTAAATTGAAATCATAATGCATTAGCACACAAACATACTATAAAGTAGATAGATACATATAATTGTATTATACATTTAAATTAAGAGACATAAATAAACAGCATTATTTAGCCGTGGGGCGCCGGCAGTAGAATGTTGCCCCTCCTCTCATGCCCGTGGATGCAGTAAGAGCCTGCTAAGGGATACCTCCGTAAGATGGGCAGCAGCATCTTTCCATATATCAACATCCCATACTGCGCTCGCCAGCCAACCCGCCTGCCAAGCGTGGTGAGTATGGCAACTACCCCTCTTGGAGATCCATGAGGGAGGCCTTTTTTCATTAGTGGACGTTTTATGGCTGAAATGATTATTAACAAGTGAATGGCGCACTATAACAATGCATACCAGACAACCCAGTTTTTTGTGAATTAAATATGTGATCGTTATAGCGTTTTTCAAATATGAATTTTGATTCAAGTCTAAAAGGTAGTGGTATATTATTCCAGCACTCGGTTGTCTGTTATCGAAAACTGCCTCTAAATGATTTTGTGTATTACCCGTAATTATTTCTTCTTCCAGGCCTACTAGTCGGTATCGGTGTCCTACGAAACCTCGAGAAGAGGAAATGGGAGAAGAGATTGTGGTGGGCAGCGGTGGTACTGTACTTTTCCCTGATGATCGCTGGAGTGTTAGCCAACATCTTCTGGACGGATCGCTTCCAGCCCACAGCTTATAAGACCACGTAATATATGACTAGATTTAATATTTTAGAGCGCCATGTCATATCCTAAATTAACAAAAATAGTATTTTTTTTAAATTTTGTAGTCTCATCTAAATGAACATCTATCCGCTCATCTTTTATCTTACGAGGTGCCTAAATACATTTGAAAGGAATTCGACACGTGTTTCGGCTCTCCACAAGGCATCCTCAGGAGAAATCGCCTGGCCGTTCGTCACGGAAACACTAGAAACAACAAAAACGCTAGTTGCCCAGCAACGAATAACCCTTCCGCTCCCTGGCGTATTGCCTCCAGACCGCCGAACAGGAAGTCTATCATGTGACGATCGATATACATAAACTATTGGACACGTATATTTTTTAACGTCATTTATACAGATCTCCATGAGGGAGGCCTGTGTTCAGCAGTGGACGCTTTACAGCTGAAATGATGATGATGATCTATACAGAACGACGATACATTTGCTTAATGTACCTAGACAAAAAAAAAAGAAGTTGATCAAGATGTATATGAATTTACAGATTAAACGCGACTCGTTAGAAGTGTTCACAAAATATGCATTTTCCAAACAAAAATGACATAATCGCATCACTACAAAAACTTTCATTGATAAGTTGAACGTATTGTAATTTCCACCGTGTAGTGTAAGAGTAGGTTTTAAAATGCTTTAAGTCAGATTACCCGATCACAAACTACTGTACCGTGGCAAAGATTTAGATCGTTAGATACGCCCTTACCGCGTGACCGCGCCGTGTTGTTTCCACACGAAATGGCTGAGCACGCTCATTTGGTATCAGTGTACCTCAAACAGCGCTTTAGCCGGACGTGGAGTGTGTTACTTTTATCACGTAATTTCGTGCATTATGATTGCACAATAAATGGTATAAATAACAGTTTATTCGCAAAACCATTGTGCGTGCGTCGGCAATATTGCTAACACACATTTAAAGACTATGCCAAAGTTTTTGGTGTCAGGGCACATCTTACAATTAATCTTCGATAACAACACTATTTCTAATTCTGGTAACAAAAATGCCGAGGTCTTGCTAATAAACCAAACTGTTATTGTTATCATTTATTATGCAACCATATTGCACATTTCAAGTTTTGTGAAAAAAGTACACACACCACTTCCGGCTAACACTGTGCTTACTACGTTGATTCCAAGTGAGCGAGCTATCATTTCGTGTGGACACAAAACGGCGCCTTCTCATTACTGTAAGGGCGTACCTAATGATTTAAATCTTTGGTTGTTATAAGAATGTACGTACCTACATACCTATTTAAATGTTATCATATTTTTTATCAGTCAGGCTCGTTAATAGCTATGGTTTTTCTTTAGCCAGTACTGCGTGTTATATGCATCATTATTTACTATAATCATTCTGTACAGGACGCTGCAGTGCCTGGGACATTGTTAGATGGATTAGGCTTAGGTACCCAGCACCTATACCATCCTGTCAGCCATCTAACAATGCCCCAGGCACTGCGGCGTCCCGTACATGATTACTAGTTGCTGACGTTGTATAAATCATCTATAATATATGCAAAGGCCTTTACTACTGCTACTATTTATTATAAGATATCGCTTGTTCTTAGAGCATTCCTAGGATGTACAATATTATGTATTGCGTTGTTTTGCCTGCAAGTGACATTGTGCCTTATTACCGTGTCTTTAAAACTATTTTAATTTATAGCGTTTATAACAAGTTATATTATATACATTATATTATGTCATCCTCTAGCCTACTTCAGCTGCAGTGTATGGCTTAAGGTTTTATGTAATGTCACAGTAAAAGACAATTGGATGTTTGGCCCTCGTATAGCTTACCTGCGCTTTAAATAAATATGCTCAAAGTAAATATGTATGCTAGTTTAGTATTTAATGTTTATGCCGTCCTTAAGTATTCCCTTTACAGCTATGTACGTAAGTTTTAGGCTTAGAAGGCACCACGATTTGTAATTTTTACGACACGATTTTAAAATGGGTTTGCTTTTATCAATTACCTAATAATAATGGTTCCTTAAGGATGAACGATCGCTCATCTTTCCATACAAACGTGGAAGGGTATAGTTACCCTTCCACGTTTGTTAAAGTCAAACAGTGGAGACTACTCCATAGTCTCCACTGTTTGACTTTAACCATCCAACACTAAGGATTATATCAATTTATCTCGTCATAATCTATGTTTGTATACACCCCAAACCGTAAAAAAGTATTTATTTCAAAAATACAAGCTTCTAAACTTTCGTATTCCAACACTGATTTTAGCCCAACTTTGGACGAAACTAAATAATATAAGGAGAAAGAAAACTCAAAAATAAAATACCGTTCCGACATAGTTTAATTATTCAAAAGTTGAAATAAATGTTATTTTGAAAAGATTACACTCAAGTTTTTCTATAATAACCCTTGTGCTAAAAGTCTATTCACATATTTTTGCGCGGTCGGTTTAGAAATAAATCATTGTGCATTTCATTCTAGCGCGCGGGTAAACATGTGAATATGTCGTAGGAGTGTCTTAATAAATAAATAAACATACTATGTCAGGAGAGATAGCATACATTTAGGCCGCGCTCACTGACGACTTTGCCTCCGCGACTAGTTGGACCAATGGCAGATTTGTCACCTAAGTTGATTTAGCAAGTAGAATTTGGTTCTGGCACTTCGCCGGCCGCTGCCGCGGCACGCTCGCTGTGCTCGCTGGGCTCGTGCGAAGAACCTAACCTAGTTTTTTCGTGAGGGGGATATCTAGTTTTAGTGATTCAATTTAGCTGACAGATTTTTTTTATTTTGAAACAAATTTATTAAATAAGGTATTGCAGATTAGTGACGAATCTGAACTTTAATGACAGAAAATACATTGCCTTTTAAAATTGCCCCAATAATCATTGCAATTCAATGAGTGGGGGAGGCCCACGTCCTGCAGTGGACAGCAACCCTACGGTTGGGAAGAAGTGGTGGAAGGAAATGGAGAATGCCGTTACTTAGCAGTAAGGCTTACAAGATAACATATTTAGCATTATATCCAGATAACTATATTGGTGCGTGTTAAGCCTTAGGGACCATCTCCACGAGCGTGAGAATCGTGGCGATGTTGTCGTCGTGCCACGTATTTCTATACATTCTTAGCATGTGTCTCCACCCGGCGATGCGACGAGTGGTTGGGTGCGCGCGAAACGTCATTACATCGCGGCGAGCTGGCATTTAGCACAACGCGTCGTCAAAGAAACGTGACGATTCCGTTACGAGTCGCGACGATACGCTGGCGGAAATAATCGCTAGTCCGTGGAGGTTACCCGACGATAATAGCGCGAACTCGCCGCGATTCTCCCGCCCGTGGAGACGGCCCCTTAGGGTTATTGAATTTTGATGTTTTCGTGTATATCACAAAAGCTAGGGTTAGAAGTGCCTTATTTTAAGAACTTTTCTATGCATTTACTGTATTTTATTCCTGAACATAAGTGAACAATTACTAAGCAGACAATTGCCTTGTATGGGGTACAAGTTCTCAGTATGTATGTATGTCTTAATTTTGTTATTATATAAAATTCGAGTGTTTTTTAAATTAATGCTTCCATGTCTTCAAGAAAAATGTACCGAAAATATCAAGCTGCATTTTTGTTATAATGTAAATTATTTTGTAATTTTTATAGTGTTATTAAAAACTTTGTCAAAATGTTTGATAATGATGTCCATAGCCTAGAAATTGCCTGTTTTTGTATTAGTAAGTATTATAGTGGACGGGTGAGCCATGTTATTTTATATTCTTGATTAAGTAAAACAACTGTACAGATAGATTAATTCGCACAATTTAATAAAATACATTTTTGCATAATATTATTCTTACTTAATTGTTTTGTTTTCTTGTTACATTTTTATACGGAAATTATTACGAGAAGCTGATTGAGTAACCAAAACTTTCAAGACTGTTTAACTACAAATTAGGAAACATTTTTGTACCTAACCCTGCCTGTCCACTGCAGCGGAGCGGAGAAGGGATAAGCAGAGCTAACTCAAAAACCGCTCGAAAGTTTTCATGCAATGAGCCGTATTCAGTAAAAAAAAAGAAAAGTGTTTTCTACTAAACCTAACAGACGGAGCTGGCAAGCGGAGAAAGCAAGTTTGTCATTAATCACAATTGTCATTGTCAAATTGTGTTTCCTACAAGTAAGAAAAGCACAAACACCATCTATAAGTTCGAGGGAACTTTTTTTGAAGGTTTTACTGATATCACTCTATTGACTCCACTCTTCACTCTCCGCTCCGCTCCGGTGGACAGGCAGCCTTACCAAAATTTGAAACTACGAAAATAAGTGTATAAATTAACTTTTGGAAAATTTATTTATTCCTAAGCATATGCACAAATAATTTTAATGTTGAATATAAATGAATGGAATGAAGTTACATACAATAAATAAATAAGTATTATTTATTTTAAAATTTGTTTGAATTATTATTTAAACCTACCTACCAACAATTAGACATAGGGTGGCAGTAGAATGATTCCCCTCCTCATGCCCGTGGAAGCAGTAAAAGCCTGCTAAGGGATACTTTTAGAAAACTTGAGAATATTGACATACTAATCTATAGCCTTTAGGGAATGTTATGAAGAATCCAAATATACTTCTTGTTGATATTTGTAGGTATTGTACAACAACATTTTATATAAACGACCTCCAAGGCTCAGATGATCGATTGATTCCCGCCAGGGGACAAAACTTTGCTTTTGGTAAATACTTCTGAATATTTAACGATTTATGATATGTATGTATTTTTTTTCAGAGAGGCTAAAAAAGGATTAGACTAGCGCAGGATCGTAGCTCAAACTAAGGGAGGCCTCACCCAGCAGTGGGTGAAGTCGAACTGGATGATGATGATGATGAAGTCTGTTAAGCTAAATAATGGATTGTGTGTTTTGTGATGGTATTACATAAATGATAGGCTTTGGCAGAATAGATATAGGTCTCAAGATTGGACATGGCTTGACTTTCCAGTGCACTTTCGAATGCCTATCTAAACTTCTCTTCCGATCAAATCTCCTATCACATAGGTTACAGGCATATTTTAGCTTTTTCAACGTGTTAGCCCTCTCGTGATCTTTGATGTGCGAGTTTAAAGTTCGTTTATGTTTAAATTCCTTATGACACACATTACAGACATACGGCTCTGGCATTTCACCGGTGTGAACTCCCATGTGGCGTGCTAAATTATTTTTTTGTTTATATTCTTTGTTACATACATCACAGACGAAACGCCATAGCGTCTCGTCATCAGTGTGAACTCTCATGTGAGTTATTAGATCAGTTTTAGTTTTAAATCCGTTATGACATACTTTACATGTGTACGGCAAATCGCGTGTGTGTACTTTCATGTGTATTTTCAAATTCCAGTTGCTGTTGAATTTTTTATTACACATATCACAAACATAAGGCTTCTCTCCAGTATGAGTTCTCACATGTCTCGTTAAATCTGATTTATGTTTAAACTGTTTCTGACACCCCAACTTATAGCAGCTATGTGTAATTTGCCTAGTGTGTGACCGCTTAATGTGTACTTCCAGTTCATGTTTGCTTCGAAATATGTTGCTGCAAGTTTGACAACTGTGAGTCATTGTTTCACAGCTATGAGTCATAGTTTTACAACTTTGAGTCGTAGTTTCACTGTTATGAGGTGCAGTTTCACGACTGTGAGTCCTAGTTTCACAACTGTGAGCTGTGTTTAATGTGGGTTGCTCCAGAACAAACTTAGGTGGTTGTTCATTTAAAACGTCATAATCAGTATCAACCTCAAATTTTAAATTTTCGTTTTTTATATTACATCTCTCGGATGACTTGAAGCTTTCTGTGTCAATCTCCACATAGGTTGCTTCATCTGCTGTTTCCTCTTCCTTTACAGATTTTTCTTCTTTTAAAATTACATGAGAATTATCATGAGTACTGAAGAGGTCGTTTGCCGTGGCCACAGACAAGGGGGCTTTCATCCTCAGGTGAAGTTTAGCGACATTCTCATTTCTGACCTAGAACAAGCACATAATAATTTTTTTTAAGTTTTATAAAATTATTTATAAGTTTAAGAAGATAATGATAAAAAAATAAGTGCAATATTTATACCTGAATGCCGCTGCATAAAAACTGAGTCAGTATTGCCTCAGCTTTCCGAGACATGTCCACGAATCGTCGACACCGCTGCAGATGGGAGAAGCATATGTAACACACTGTCTCAGGTCTCCGATCTGCTGTGCACAGCTGAAACATACTCTTACTTAAGTCAGATTCTACAAGTTTTATGCAATCCAGAAAAAACGACATATATATTAGTACTAAGAGCATTTTGGTGATGAGCGCTAAAATATATAATAAAATACCTAATGAGTAATGACATTCGAAATTGTGATGATCCTATTATTTTTAAATATTAATCTATTCAACTTTCTTAAAGATAGGGCATTATACATAATCTATTAAATATTTTTTTTTATAAGTTACAAGAAAAAATAATATTTGCATATTGTTTAATTTATGTTTGAATTTTTCTTAATTGTAGAACTGAATATGTTATTATTAATTTATTGTTATAATATACTTTAATATGTTAGTCATTGTACTGTATCTGCTGTTAGCTTTTAAGAATCTTTTGCACACTTTAAAAGAAGATCATGGATGCTCATCAATGTTATTTATTGTCATCTATTTATGCTCATGTATCACAAACATTAATAAATAAAATGCAAAAGTTAATAAAATTAAAAATTTTAAGTAAACTTTGCACAACATCATTATATCCATGTATTGCAAAAATTAATAAATGAAATGAATAAGTTAGAAAATTTAGACTTTTTAAGTATCCTGCTTTCTTATAAAATAACATATCATTTCATTGAAGTATTATTACTAGCGTATAGAATTGACACCCGCGAACAACAAGTTTGCGCCATGAGTTGTTGCCGGCCGGCAACAACTCATTTAGTCGTTCGTCGACGCCCATCGCGACCGCATGCGAATAAACCCAAATTAAAAATGCCGTCTTGCGTGTTAAAAACGTGTAATTAATCAATCAACTGCGAAGAAAATAGATAGTGGCGTGACTTATCATCGGAAAGTAAACAGAATATCAACTAAAACCAACTAAAATTAATTTTTGTACATTATTTTCTATTGTACTGACATTTTGTTTGAAAATCATAGATTATGAAAAGTGATTCGTACAGATGGGATGTGTAGGTACCTACTAAGGGTTGGCGACAAAGGTTTAGCTGATTATTTTTAACTCATATGATCAGTAACAGTAGGTACTCTAGGTACCTACTGTAGGTATCTTTTGCAATCGTCATTACTTATAAACTGAAGCTGTATTATACCTACCTATATTGTTGTCTGAACAAATTCTTAATGTAATAGATTGACGACCTCTGTGGCGTGGTGGGCGAAGGTTCGCCTGCGATGCAGGAGGTGGGTTCGATTCCCGCCTTGGGACAAATGTTTAGTGATCGCTGCAGATATTTGTTCTGGGTGTTCAGGTCATTTTCTACGTATAATAATAAATAAATAGGTATTTATGTATTGTATTTATTATATCAGTTATCTAGTAGCCATAACAAGAGCTCTGCTTAGTTTTGGGCTAGATAATCATCATCATTTCAGCCAAAAAACGTCCACTAATGAACAAAGGCCTCCCTCATGGGTCTCCATGAGGGGTAGTTGCCATACTCACCACGCTTGGCAGGCGGGTTGGCGAGCGCAGTACGGGATGTTGGTATATGGAAAGACGCTGCTGCCCATCTTTCGGAGGTATCCCTTAGCAGGCTCTTACTGCATCCACGGGCATGAGAGGAGGGGCAGAGTGAAATAAAGTGTGTCTAGTTGGTGTAAGTACCTACCTACCTAAGTACGTACTTGTTGGATAAAATACCAATTTATTTAAAAAAAATGACTTTAAACGCTTAACGATTCGTTTTAATTTAATGTACTTAAATATTTTTACGTTTTGAAATATAATATTAATAGATACCTACTGCATTAACATTACTGCATTAATAGCTGTCTGAAGTGTCCCTTCTGCGGTGAAAAAAATCTTTTAGAGCGACATGTTGTTACACTATGCTGAACGAAACGTGTAAGCGCCACGAAATTCACGGCGCTTACGACGTTTTGGCCGCGAGAAAACTATACTCTATTAGCGATCTAGCGCTGCATGTATTGATGGTATGGATAGACGACATTCTAATCGTGTAGCGCTGCAGCGAATACTTGTGTGCGGGGGCGAGCGCGCCCCGCGCAGGCACCCCCGCTGTCATCAAGTTGCGACACGTTTTTTGTTTGGTATAGCTACTCTAACTATTTACAACTCACTGTATCATTTCCTTTAATTTTATATCAAACTTGGGTATATTTGAGAATATTTTTTTGTCCATTCCCACATTCACCCCCTTAACTTGATAATGGCTGAACCAATATCTAAAAAGTTTTGCATTCTACACACCATTTGATTATTCATTCCCACTTTTACCCCCCATACATCTATGTAACTTTCAGTTTTGCATTCTACACACCATTTGATTATTGATTATAATTTTTTTATGACCACATAAAGGCTGATAATGATGATAATTTAAGTTGTTAATTATTTAAGAAAACTATCATGCTCTGTGAATACTGTTAAATTTTTAGTTGTGCATTTAGATTCAGATTTCTTTATTGCATACATATACATTACATTATTACATAGTTTTAGCTTAGGTGGTAAATACCTAAATAATTATTTTAAAATTCTTTGAAATGTTTATTTCCATAATATGTCTTATTAACTCATTATTATAATTTTATCCTAATGTAGCTTTACTTGGGGGAACCCTAGCCCAAGCCATTTATTTTATTTTCTGTTGGTGGCTGAAATAGGTAAATATCCCGGTTGAGAATCTAATGCAACTTCTAATTACCTTGGTTGCTAATGATTCAAAAATTTCTTGATATCGGGTGTTGGCTACATTGTACATCTTGATATCACACGCTAGACACACTCTGCACAAAGCTACGTCCGACATTTGTGTTAAAACTTTAAACGGAGTGATAAATTATATTTGTAAACTTAAATAAGACAAATACCAAAAATCTATATTTTGCGAGTTTGATTGAAGTTAAGTTACGTACGATCGATTGTTGACAGTAGGCAGACTCAACAGTGCTGCCAGCAATATTTTTATGGAAGATCGTATCGTACACTTAGAATAAAAATGTTCACTTACATAACATATCCTAATGAACCTAAAGTTTATGTTATAATTTTTCATACTTGCTTTATAAACTGTTTAAAATTTTATTAACATAAAGTTTATGTTACAATTTTTCTTATATGCTCTAAATACTGTTTAAAAAATAATACTTTTTATAAGTTGTCGCTCTAACTTTGTAGGTACATGCTGTGACGTCCTGTAATTACGGGAGCACCAGGCTATTAACATTTAGTCCTTAGTATTATGTGTAACCCTGTGTTGGATGTCCTAATTAAATAAAAAAATTGTTTATTTTATTTTGAAAATAATTTGGGGCAAGGGGGGCTCCGCTCCTTTGTTGCCCTGAGGCCTCCAGACCTCTAAATCCGGCCCTGACTACCACAGCACTTATTTATGCGACTCCGAAACTAAAAAAATAGCTTTATCCTTAGTTTTCATTAAAAAATCATGGATAAACTACATTTTTGTTTTTTTTTTTCAGATTTGTAAAGTTAGCAGTGTAGATTTTAAAAACAAAAGGGGAAGTTCGAGTTAAAAAAAATATATTTTGGAAACTTTCTCTACTATCGAACATGAAAATCGTCTGACACTGTTGGCAGCACTAGGCAGCACTGTACTGTACAATATCTGCAAAATATCTGAAAAAACCGTCAGCACCATTACCAAAGAAGGTGAAGTAGCTGCTTCCACATCTCAAAAAATTTCCACGCCAAGAAAGAAACGAATGCAGGAAAAGAAAATTAAATTGGATGATTTTGATTTGTGTGCAATTCGAAATAAAATACATCAAATGTATACCGTCAGAAAGGAGGTACCGACTTTGGGAAAACTCTTAGCAGAATTGAAGATTGACATAAATTTTCGTGGAGGGCGTACTACATTGTGGAAAATTATCCGACAAATTGGATTCCGTTTTAAAAAATGTGGGTCAAAAAGGAAGCTACTGATGGAAAGGCCTGATATTGTGGCCTGGAGATACAGATACCTAACTATTTTGAAGCAAAATCGCGATGAAGGCAGGCCTGTTGTGTTCCTAGACGAGACTTATATTCACGCGTCCTACACAGTAAATAAATGCTGGCAAATAGAAAATGAAGAAGGTGTCCTCAAAAACGATTCTGCTGGTGCACGATGGATAATTGTTCATGCGGGTGGTGAAATGGGGTTTATACCTAATGCTCTGTTAATATTTAAATCGCAGTCGAAATCAGGTGACTACCATGATGACATGAATAAAACAAATTTCATGAAATGGCTTCAGGAAAAACTCATTCCTAACTTGCCGGCTAATAGCTTAGTAGTTATGGATAACGCCCCTTACCACACAGTAAAGATAAACAAGGCACCAACATTAAGCTCTACTAAAGTAGAAATGCAAAACTGGATAACAAATAAGGGCTTATCTTATCTGCCTACCATGGTGAAAGCTCAACTATATGAAATTATAAAAGAGCATAAAGAAGCTCCAGTATATGAAGCTGATCAAATGCTTGAAGCTCATGGTCACAAAGTGGTCAGATTACCGCCATACCACTGTGAGCTAAACGCAATTGAATTTATGTGGAGTCTCGTCAAAAGACGTGTTGCGGATAAAAACGTAGGACAAGAAGCAAATAACATTGTTAATTTAACCAAAGAAGCGTTTCAAACTATAACTGCAGAAGATTGGCAAAAACAATGCGAACATGTGCGCCACATTGAAGACAAGCTTTGTGAAAGAGATGGGTGTATGGACGCTGAAATAGACAGGTTCATAATAGAATTAAATGACGAGTCTGATACAGAATCCGACAGCAGTTCCGACGACGAAGATTCATCTGATTGTGATGATTCATCATTGGCAATCCGCCTGGAACATGCATATTCAAAATAAATATTTTTATTGCAGTTTGATCTGTTGTTTATTATTATTAATGTAATATTATTGGTACCTACATAGTGTTAATCGAATATTGGTACAACTGTACTGATTTTGTATAGAGATAAATATTTTATTAAAAACATTACTTTCAAAATACCTAGGAGACCAAACTTAATTTTTCTTTTGGTATTTCGCGTTTTCTTGGGAAAAGTTCTTATCTAAATGACCTTATAATGGTAAACCCTAAGTATACAATTTCATTCAAACTGTTAAGGCCGTTTCCGATAAAGCCGATATATATGAATAAATAAATATACATATATATATATACAAGATTAGCTTGTTTAAATATCGTATTATATGTAACATTATCACACAAAGTGTAATACTAAATCGGCATACTTAGGTAATATTAGCAATACTGTTTTACATTTCGTTTAAGGGAGTCATAGAAGCTAGATATGGCAACATAACGCTCAGATTGCCAACCTAACAGCTAGAGGTAAAATAACTGTGAATGCACTGTACACTGTACTACTGCCCTGTTCTAGATTTGCTTCTGCTTCAATATACATATGTATTATTCTTCTTTTTTTATACAGTGTGTGACAACTTTATTTTATTCGTACAGTCCTTAGACGAGATAGTCAGTCAGCCGTTTTCAGTAGAAAAGAAAAAAACAGTTTTCTATTAAACCTAACAGATGGAGCCTACAAACGGAGAAATCTAGTTTGTGATTAACATTACTCATATCAAATCAAATCAAAATCATTTATTGCGTTCATGTGTACACTAAGTCTTATAATACCTATTTAGCTTTTAGTCCAAACATGAGCCCAGTAAGGGCACTACAATTTAGGTGTTTGTAGTACCACATAACAATTGGTAACTACATAACAATAATTGTCGTACTTATACTAATTTAAAAGGACTTTATTTAAAGTTAGCTATTGTAAAAATGTACTTATCATACCTTATTCTAATTATATGAAATTATCACATCAAAATAAATAAACAGGTACTTATACCTGCTCTCTGTCTGTAAAATAAAATTAACGCCATCTTTATGGTTCGAGTGAACTATTTCAACAGTCATGGCTAGCTTTATTAATAACCAGCTGATTCGGTGCCCCACTTCGTTGGGCGGTAATTTATAGCTGACACTCACGAATACTGTGCTTTCTATTAGTAAAAGAATTTTGAAAATCGGTTCAGCAGATCCAGAGATTACCCCCTACAACCTCACACACTCACAAACTTTACCTCTTTATAATATTATAGGATAGAAAAAATAACAAAATGATGATTGTTACTATCAGATTTACAATCCATCAATTCAATAATCATTGTCTCATGTCAAATTAGTGTCAGTCACTCCAGTCAGTGGCTATTGCCAGATTTGCCAGTTGTCATGTCACCACTTGTCACTAGTTAGTTGTCAGTCACTATTTCAGTGGTGATTGCTGATGTTGGTGATTCAGTCAGTCGCTCCTTGGCATTATTTAATTTTTCTATCAATAAGATAAACCTCTCGTTTGTTTGTATACGATGTTAACAAAGGTGTTTACTTTTCTACATTGACCCTAGTTCCTATATCGCTCATACCTTTATAGTGTGAAACTCCAAACATGGGTCTGTACTTTCAAACATGTTTATTAGCTATATTTTCGTTGTTTATTAACGAATGTGCGCTCCGTTCTATAGAAGAAGATGACGAATCTTTCCTCGACCACCCTAAGTATACAAAATACGATGATTTGGTGAAGTTATTCAGGGAGTTTGAGAAGTCGTTTCCGGAATTGGTGACTGTGTACTCGATTGGAAAGTCAGTCGAAGGTCGGGATTTGACGGTGCTCCAGATCTCGGAAGGTGTGAAAAAACACCATGCGGACCGCCCGGCGTTTAAATACGTGGCCAATATGCACGGAGACGAGAGCATCGGCCGTGAACTCGTTGTTTACCTGGCGCAGTACTTACTGTTGAATTATGGGAAGGACGATCGTGTGACGAGGTTGGTGAATAACACTGATATACACTTGATGCCGTCGCTGAACCCGGATGGATTCGAACACAGTGAGGTGAGGATCTGAAGCATATATACAACCATATAATTTAGGGGTCTTTGGCCCACAAAGTTAAACTGTTAGCTAAAAACATCAATATAAACAAGTTTCTTAGGTCAAGTGTATTATACACTGCCGGCCAAAAGTTTGAGACCACCTACATCTAAGTAGCAAAATGAAATGAAACTCAAAATAAAAATTAAGAGGTTTAGATATTAATTAAAATGCGTATTTACTAATACACATTCATGAAGAAGAAAAAAAAAATCAAGAAATATCAACCATTTACGTTAAAAATGACGTTCATATTTAATAAAATCATTAAACGGATTTTTCGTCAAAAAAGCCTCCCTTGCATTTTATAACTTTTTTCACTAGTCTCGGCATACAAGCAATCAATTTATCAATTGTATCTTGTGAGATATTGTTCCAGCTTTCTTGTAAAGCCTTCCACATGTCTTCTTGTGAGGAGGGACAACAACTGCGCACATTTCTGTCAAGCTCTTCCCACAATAGCTCAATGGGGTTGAGATCCGGACTCTGAGGGGGCCACACCATGTTTTTTAACACCCTTTCTGTTTCTTTATGTTCTATATAACCCCTGCATAATTTTGAACTATGTTTAGGATCATTATCTTGTTGGAAAAAAAATCCATTTCCAATTAATCTTAAACCAGACGGAACGGCATTTTGCTGTAGTATTCGTTTATAATGCTCCTTTTTCATGATTCCTTCGACTCGTACCAAATCTCCGGTTCCATGGCCCGAGAAGCATCCCCAGACCA
Source organism: Pasiphila rectangulata (assembly GCA_963082625.1). Taxonomy (NCBI): domain Eukaryota; kingdom Metazoa; phylum Arthropoda; class Insecta; order Lepidoptera; family Geometridae; genus Pasiphila; species Pasiphila rectangulata. The sequence continues at coordinate 13,822,124 of OY720256.1, read as the reverse complement.
TAATGGAACCACCACCATGCTTAACTGTTGGCACCACACAATCTGGCATCATCTTTTCCTCGGCGGTACGTCGAACAAAAATTCGTCGTTTTGAACCAAATATTTCAAACTTGGATTCATCTGTCCAAAAAACTTCTTTAAAGTCTTCTTCAGTCCAGTCTCGATGGGTAAGGGCCCACTGCATCCGTTTCTTTTTGTTTTGTGGCCTTAGTAGTGGTTTTCGAACGGCGACGCGACCAAATAACTTAGCATCTCTCAATCGTCTTTTTACTGTAGTCAATGACACAGGTTCTGATCGGGATTTGTTCACTTCTGCGCGGATTTCTGGTGCGGTTAGGCGTCTATTCCGCTTGCTGGTAACGACGATGAAATTATCCTCGCTAGAAGTGGTAGCTCTCGGTCTCCCCGATCGCGAACGATCTTGATTACTGCCAGTCTCCTTGTATCGGGTTATTGCGTTATGAACACAAGTTTTCGACAACTTAAGTTGAGAGGCAATCGCACGTTCAGATTTGCCTTCGCCGTGTAAAACAACTATGGCAGAACGAGTTTCAGTGCTAATTTCGCGCACTTTTCCCATTTTAAGATGTCTTCACTGTAACAACGACGAGCTCAGACTAGTTAAGATAATGAAAAATTTACTCCATCAAAACTCAGGTAAAAAATATGTTTAAGGAAGCTAAAATAATCCGGAAGTACGGTTACCGCAAAACAAAACCAAAATAATTAGAAATGAGCAGGCCATAAAAAATATAACAATGACTCTATCACCTGGTAAGCGCGCGGTACTCATTTATGTTTTGAAACAATAGACCTTTAAAGGATGATAACTTAAAAATATACAATAAAAATGACTCTCAGAAATTCTTTGATAACAATAGAATACGCAGGTGTTCAAATTAGCTCTTTATCATGTGTACTTTTGAAATATTTTGGTGGTTACAAAGATTTTTACAAGTGGTCTCAAACTTTTGGCCGGCAGTGTACATGTGAGTGGGTAAAGGAAATACCTACTGAAAATTCATACCTTAATTCAATAACAAAGATCTACAATGTATTTTTGTTATAAAACATCTTTCGCAGTGGGTTGCATAGATCTCATGAGAAATGATGCAAGTTGTCTATAGTAATGATGTGAGAAACGGGTATACTAGTTACAAACTTATATGGTCAAACTAAAAAACTATGTGATTTTGCATACCGTTTTCACCAAAAAACAGGGTGGTTCAAGAGGAAAGTTTGTGTGTATAATTTATTAATCTTTTGTAAAAATTGGTTGAAATATGACAATGAAAAAAATCTAGCCTGGAACTGGAAGTTATATTAATTCAATTTATGTAACATGTCATTCATACATAACCAGTATTTTATGAGTAAGAGTATGACTAAGACCTCTTTGAATGGGTATTGGCAAAACACACTTCCTTACATTGCAAATAAAAACATACTTATGTAATTTTATGTCTTCTCTATACATTACAACAGAAATAGATACTTGTTACTTAACATATCTGCGGTGGTGCCATGGGGTGCCAACAATGGAATGTTGTCTCTCTTCTCTTGCCCGTAGATGCAGTAAAAATTTGTCAAGGGATACCTCTGGGATCATTCTCTATTCGCAGCAGCATCATTCTCTATATCAACATAACAAAATGTGTTAGCCAACCTACCTGCATTATTAGATTCTTCTAATTGCCATGTTTATATTATATAATAATGAATAACACAAAATTTTCGTAATACATATAAAAAATGTGTTAATCTGAAACAATCAAAATTGTATAATTCTAAATTTCACTATAAGCCAAATGATGTTTACATTACATTTTGTACTTATAATATCAGAAAATAATTAAGGTATAAACCTATTCTGTAAATTAACATAGAACAGAAGATTTTATAATGATCTTTGAGTAACAGAAACCAGTTGTCTTTTTTAAACTTTCATGATCATGACCCAGTTATGAGAGTATATGGGTCGAATTGACAGCAGATCGAGAAGCTTGGAGAGATGGGGGGGAGGCCTTTGCCTAGCAGTGGGACACTTACGACTAATAATATTATATGAATATACATGCCGTGGGGTGCCGGCAGTAGAATGTTACCCCTCCTCTTATACCTGTGGGTGCAGTAAAAGCCTGCTAAGGGATACCTCCGGAAGATGGGCAACAGCGTTTTTCCATGTAACAACATCCTGTACTGCGCTCGCCAACCTGCCTGCCAAGCATGGTGAGTATGGCAACTACCCCTCATGGAGATCCATGAGGGCGGCCTGTGTTCAGTATTGGACATATTGCGGCTGAAATGATGATATATTAATAACAGAAACCATTTACAGAATACAGTTGAAGTTGTCTGTTCCAAAGGTCTATTAAATAAGTGTTATCAAGACTGCAGCCTGACCCAACTATCATACAAATGACGATGCATTGAGGTCGCTAAACTTGCAAATGTATGCAAATATTCCAAAGATAAATATTACATTTGCTGAGATAAATTGAACTTTATTTGTTAAATGAATAGGATGTAAAATGTTTTACACACAATGAGATAAAAATGAACCCTATTTACAAAGGATTAGGAATGATAAAAGCACTGATGAGCTCATGTACAGAACTACCTGTTTAAAGTTGTCTTTTGAAATTGGCTTATTCAACTCCAAATGTTTTGGCCTGTCCTTTCCTCTCAATTATTATTACTATTTCATCCGTAAAACGTAACACTAATGAACACAGGCCTCCCTCATGAATCTCCATGAGAGGTAGTTGCCATGCTCACTACGCTTGGTAGGCGTGTTGGCGAGCGCAGTACGGGATGTTGATGCACGGAAAGACGCTGCTGCCGATGGGCAGGTATGGGTAGTTACGGAGGTATCCCTTAGCACACTCTTACTGTATCCACAGGCATGAGAGGAGGGGTATAATTCTACAGTAACCTCTGGACTATCTGAGAGGATGTTAAAGTTGCTGCAGCATGAATAGATCTTGTTATTATTTTTTTCTTTGTTCTAATTTATGTATGAAATTTTTGATTCTTATTTTTTTTTAATTGTATGTGTGTGCATCTGCAAGCGCAGCGTAGGAAGTCCACCTACAAGATGGGCAGACGACTTGGTGAGAACTGCTGGTCGGCGGTGGATGCAGACGGCTTCCAACCGCAGTACTTGGAGATCAATGAGGGAGGCCTTTGTCCAGCAGTGGACGTCCGACGGCTGTAATGATGATGATGATGATGATGTGTGTGCTGGAATAGCAAATAAATAATAAATTATCTATGAATAAACAGTATAAATTATGTATTCTATATAGATGTGAAAGACAAATTAATGTTGGGTCCGCTATTCACTAAGGATGATTTGAAGTCTATTTTTGTAGCTGCCGTAAGAGCAAAACATCTGTACAATAATGCCAATGTTTATATAAACATGCAAAAATTTACCTCCATCTGCGAAAATAAACAGAAGATTATCAGACAAGAGGTCAAAGAGCAATTTGATTTGGGCTACGGGCATCCCCGTGTTAAGTGATAAGATAACAAAAAAGATGTCAGAATGAGTTTGTTAAATACCTACATACGAGTATGAATGTCTATCTAATCCCCATTCCCCTGCTCTTAGCCTACATTACGTAGGGTCGGCTTGTCCTAATCTTGTGTATTTCCGCGGGCTGATTATGTACCTCGCGACAAATTTGCAACTGGCGTATATCTCGCGATCATCGCTATCAGACGTATTTTTTTTTTTTGCTTTTATATACTACAAAAGTGACTATTCACAGCGATGATCTTGAGATTTACGCCTGTTGTAGCGTCGAACGCGAGATATACGCCTGTTGCAAACCTGTCGCGAGATGAGTAATCACCCTGCCGGCCTACTTGTCGCTACCCTCTCTTGCGACTTTTTTCCACTGGCTCCCAAAAGAACTTATGACGTCTTTGGACCATATGTCAGGTGGTCCGCCTCTTGGTCGCGCCGTGTCCTTTGGCCAAATATCAGTTAGCCTGTATCGTCACATTTTTGGGCAAAGGCCTCCTCCATTCCCTCCACTCTTCACGATTTTGCGCCACCCTCTGCCAGTCCTTCTCGGCAGCGTTCATCTCGTCTTCCTGGTCTTTATATCGAACTAGCAGCGCTTCGTAGTTCCACCTGCGTTGTTCCCGTTCCCGTGGGAAAATGGGGATAAAATATAGCCTATGTTACTCAGGGATAATGTAGCATTCTAATGGTCAGAGAATTTTGAAACATCATCATCATCATTTCATCCATAAAACGTCCACTGATGAACACAGGCCTCCCTCATGGATCTCCATGAAGGGTAGTTGCCATACTCACCACGCTTGGCAGGCGGGTTGGCGAGCGCAGTATGGGATGTTGATACACGGATAGACGCTGCTGCCCATCTTCCGGAGGTATCCCTTAGCAGGCTCTTACTGCATCCATGGGGATGAGAGGAGGGGTATCATTCTACTGCCAGCCCCCACGGCGGTTTTGAAACATGCAAAATACAAATCTTTATAATTATTAGTATAGAGGTAGATATATCATGTGATACAATTCGTATCCCACAGGAAGGCAACTGCGAATCGCTACCCGACTTCGTCGGTCGCAACAACGCGAACGGCGTGGATTTGAACCGCGACTTCCCAGATCAATTCGACAAGCACAAGTCCAACGAAGACGAGTACCTGTTCGCGCACCGCCAGCCCGAGACGGTGGCGCTGATGAAATGGGTGATGAAGCGACAGTTTGCGCTGTCTGGGAACCTCCATGGAGGCGCGATTGTGGCCAGCTACCCCTACGACGACTTGAAGTAAGTAGTTACCTCTTTTGGTGCCTTCATCTTTTTTGGCTTTTGTGTTTGGTTTTACACAATTCTGCCAGTGCAAGTATCTTAATCTTTAGAAAAGTCGAAATTAGAGGTTTACAGATAACAAAATGGAGAATATTTGCAACTTATAAGATGACTACCAGTATTATGACTTGAAGAGTAGCGCCACCTATCATCGCACTATATCATCTCTGCATCAGCTGAACAAAATAATTATTATTCAAGAATCAAGAATCAAAAAGTACTTTATTGAGTGCGGCCGCATGGACCTTATTGACGCGTCACAAATTACAAAATAAAACAACACAAATAAATAGAATAAAGCACATAATTGAATCTGTTCACTTCAGATGACTGAAGTGAACAGATTCAATTATCTTATTATATGTACACAACTGGTTACCGACGAAGAAACTAGCAACATGATTGAGAAATTAAAATCCCAGTTCTAACTACCACCTGCTCCAAAAAAATCCCACTTCGTAACTGATCACGAAACGTAGTGGAACTAATTGAAAATATACACCATATTCAAAGGTCGTAATCTTTCAGAAGCGGCAGAGACTGCTGCGAAGAAAGCCCGACCCCCGACAACGCATTGTTCAAGGAGCTGGCCAATAGCTACGCGTCGCGGCACGCGGACATGCGCGCGGGCAACAAATGCCCGCCGGAGAAGTTTGAAAATGGAATCACTAATGGGGCGCATTGGTACTCCGTGCAAGGTATGTTGAATGATTCTTTAATTTTTCAACAACAAAAAAACCAACTTCAATGATAAAATCAAAAATGTTTGTGAAAATACCCAAACCGCTATATTTATGTTTATTTATTTAAAAGCGATTTAAAAGCGAGCAAACATTATTAAGTGAAGCAAAAAACCTAATCGCAAGTTTAAATTTAGGGCATAATACTATACCTTGAGGGGATTTCATTCTAATGACCCATCATTTCAGCCGTAAAACGTCCACTACTGAACACAGGCCTCCTTCATGGATCTCCATAAGGGGCAGTTGTCATACTCACCACGCTTGGCAGGCGGGTATCGTACGTACAGACATTTGTCCCGATTTATTACACCTCTATTGTGCATTTACCCCCGTAACCTACACCGACCCTAGCCTGCCCATAAACGCAATAATTCACTACAGTCGCGCAGCTTATGTAAAGTGCTTTGGTATAGCTATAAAGCTTAGTTCAGATGCCCGCGCGGCGACGCGCGGTTCAGCTGTTCAGATGGCGGCGGCTTGCGCGCGGCGGTCTAGCGTGAACATTCAGTGAGAATGGACGTGGAGGAGGCTATTTGCTTGTGGGTTTTATACCGCAAACTGCGACGTCGTCGTCGAAAGCAAAGACGATACTGGGTGCAACCTATTTTAAGGCAAAGACTTTCTTTAAACCTGTTTGTGACTTTATATCCCATACTAAGACAACACGAAGATCGGTTTTTCAACTACTTTAGGATGTCCATTCGAATTAAGATTCCAAATCGCATCTCTTTTTTTAATTTCGTCAATTAGTAAATCAATTGATATCTCGTCCTCTATTTTTTAGTGGCTCCGTGCGTCCGTTCGCCTCAAACCGCGCGGGCACGCGCGGTGACTTACACAACAACATTGATTTGTTACAATCTCAAACCGCGCGCCGAACCAACCGCGCGTCGCCGCGCGTTTATCTGAACTTAGCCTAAAACGTATTCAGTTAAAGCATGCCGCTTTAACTGAATATTAATAATTGACATGTTACGGAATTACCTGCACAATAAAACTTGCACGGTAATAACTATCCGTAATGCATCGAGATAAAACGTATGTTATAATTGAAAATGTCACGCGATATACTGTTAGAGTACCGTTTTAGTCGACTGTTCCGAATATGATAATATGTTCCGCGGTTTTACCCGCGTAGTTCCCTTGCCTGTGGGAATATACGGATAAAATATAGCCTATGTAACTCAGGGATAATATAGCATTCTAATGGTGAAAGAATTTTGAAAATCGGTCCAGTAGTTTTTGAGTTTATTCGTTACACACATACAAAATACAAATATTTCCTCTATATAATATTAGTATAGATATAGATAGACACGGTAAATGATTTAAAAAAATCTGTTCAGCCGTTCAAAAACTATTAGTCTGAATGTTTATTTTTTTAGGGAATGATCCACACTGTTTGTATGTGTGGGTGCAGGGTAGGTGGATGGAAGAAAGTAATAGCTTATAGTACACTCTTTCTCGCTATAAACTGCTGGTATTATTAATACAATTTTGTAGGCTATCATACCGTAGGTATTTTCGCTTTTGTATTGGAGTGATGTATCTGTTAGTTTCTGTAATCTGCGGTAATAGTTCTTCGGGAAAATCACAAACACCTTTCCAGATGTTCCCCGAGACTTTGTACGCGTTTTGATGCTTTGCTCGTACACACACACGACAAACAGTATACACTGTTTGTCGTAGAGATGGTATAGCCGCCCTCGATAAATCAGCTATCCAACACTAAAGTAATTTTTCGATTCGAGCGATTAGTTGCCGCCTGTGATTAGCGCGTTCAACAAACAATCAAACATTATACTCGAAAGTATAGATTTACACATAAATTAGCCTGCGCTTGCGTGTAGCTGCTGCAGCTGCCGCTATTTTAGAGCCAATATTTATATATTTAGAGCGCACAATGCGCGTACCCTTTTATGGGCATTTGCTGGGCTTTCACAAACCTAGCAGCTGTATTAAATGTGGTACGATATGGCTGCGGATATTTGCGCTAATTTTCCTCCGTAACACAGTTAATAATAATAATAATTAACGGACTCATAGCAAAGAGTCTCGATCAACGTCTCGAGAGACTTTCGCTAGGCAGTTGGATCAAGGTATTTAGTGCAGTCTTAAGAACTGTTTGTTTTCCAAGTAAATAAAAATAAATGAGGGTTCTTATGAACAGGTGGCATGCAGGACTTCAACTACCTCCACTCCAACTGCCTCGAGGTGACCTTCGAGCTGTCCTGCTGCAAGTACCCCGGCGCCGACGAGCTGGCCCGCTACTGGCGCATGAACCGGGAGCCTCTCCTCGCGTTTATGGAGAACACTCGTCTGGGAGTGAGGGGAACTGTGCTGGATGAGGACGGCAGTCCCGTGAAGGTAGTATTTACTAGCGGTTTGCAACTATCGTAGTTTCAGCATCATCGTCATCATATCGGCCGTATGACGTGCGCTGCTGGTCAAAGGCCTCCCTCATTGATCTCCGAGTACTGCGGTTGGAACCGCCTTCCACCGCCGACCTGCGGTTCTTACCAAATCGTCTGCGCTTCTTGTAGGTGGACGTTGTTGATGAGATTTAGTACGGCTCGCTGAGCTCCTGCTGGCCAGTCCTAATGGCTTCGTAATTGTCTATTATTTGGTAATTATAGTAGGTAATCAATCGGCTCGCTTGGTTCTCCATAATACATTAGCAAAACAGCAAAGTAAGTCAATTAAATAGATGATCACGTGACTTAGAGTGAGCGATTAAGTTGACATTTGTCACGGGGCGGGAATCGAATCCGCAACGTCTTGCGTCGCAGGCGAACCTTCGCCCGCTGCGCCACAGAGGTCGACGCGATAAATTCAATTCAATTAAGTAAACAATGCAGTAAATTATACCTTTGTTTTCAATACGGGTCGATGTTTATCAAGTTAACACCCGCTGTGATATAATTCAACATGAAATTCATTACACAATAGAAATTAACGTATTGTTCTGCTTTGCTGAGTATATGAGGATATACCTCAACATTAACTACGAGTGGGCATTATTATACTTCGACATTTTTACACAAAGACCAAAATATACTTTGGCACTTTTCTACATTGACAAAATTTATTGTTGGCATTTTTACACATCGACATTTTTAAACAAGTGAACATTTTTCATTTTAGACCAAAGTCGTCAAAAACTCATTTCATGGTTTAATTTGTAATTGTATAGTGTTGAACCACACTTGATATACATAAACTTAGTGTTAGAGGTGTGAGTAAAAAGTTGTCTCTTCTATCTTGCCCGTGGATGTAGTAAGAAGCAGCGTCATTCCGTGTATCAATATCCCATACTGCGCTCGCCAACACGCCTGCCAAGCGCGGCGAAACAATCTCCTCATGACCTTGTAGATCCATGAGGCAGTCCAGCTGTGGACGTGAACAGCAGCCCTACGGCTTTGATGTTGAAACCACACGTACATATGTAGAATTTTTTTAGGAAATTAACATTGTTTGATTCTGTTCGTACTCACGTTCGTACATTGGTCAAATCGACTCTTGTTGAAGCACTTGAACACAGGAAGGTTCCTAAGGGCGGAAGTGCTTTAACTACAAACTAAGCTAATTCTAGATGAAATCATATCGGCTGAGCACCGATTAAGCGCCATCTACAGGTACATCTTCACCTGTTCATTATCTGGAGTTGCACTCAATACTTGTAAATCATGCTGGACGTTTAACACGGGTCCATCTAACTCCACACTATGCTTGGACTTTGAAAACCAAACCGACTTGGACTCTGATTGAATATACAAACTTTTGGTGTAATATAACTATACACAGACTGACGTCAACGCACACGTTGGTAAATATTGGTCAGATTTGTCTTAGCTTCGTCTGCTCATTTTTTTATACCATTTATTATTATTATTATTTATTTATAGACGAGCAGCTCGCGCTGATGTGTCTATGTCACAGAGTTGAAAAGTCATGTTTTATTTTTGCGATTACACTTGTTTGTTTCGTGTTGATAACAGTTTATTATGTCGCAACCAGTTGTCAAGTCTGTTTTTGAAATTGTTTGTCGAGGAGGCAGTAACAACTTCTTCCGGTAAACGATTCCAATTATGGACTACTCGGTTACTGAGGAAATGATGCGCAGTGTTTGTGGTGGATGGTGCACGAGCAATTCTATAGCTATGCCCTCGCGATGACTGTATGTTGACTTTCATTTCATAAAATTAAATATCATGAAGGTTTGGCTAGTTGTATAAGTTATTAAGGATCTTGAAAGTCTCAATGAGGTCGCCACGAAGGCGTCTTTCCTCTAGGGTAGTGAGGCGTAGTGCGCGTAGTCTATCTGGGTAGGACATACGACGAAGGGCTTGTGGAATCCTAGAGGCTTTTCTCTGTACACTCTCAAGCATGTCTATATCTTTCTGGAAGTAGGGGCTCCAGACTTGGAACCCGTACTCCAGCAGAGGTCTTATGTAGGTTTTATAAATTTTCAAAATACATTCTACTGTTAAGTTTTGGAAGGATCTCCAAATGACATAAATAAATGAGTTGGCCTTCTTGACTATTCCAGAGATGTGATCTTCCCACTTAAGGTTCGAGGAAATAAGGACTCCTAAGTCCCTTTGTATGTTCACAGAGTTAATTTAAATGATGAGACAAGCCGAAGGCCCATCTGATGTTAAGCAACCTCATGAAACGTTTAGGAATATACTTCGACGCTGTAATACGACGGGTATAAACCACGTATTAACAACATTAAGTAACATCTCAGCTGTAGATTTCATGGATCTCCAAAATCATGAGGGCTGGTAGGCGTGTTGGCGAGCGCAGTATTGTAGATTGATACACGGAAAGACGCTGCTGCCCATCTTCCGGAGGTATCCCTTAGCAGGCTCTTACTGCATCCATGTCTTTCCGTGTATCAACATCCCGTACTGCGTTCGCCAACTCGCCGAGCGTGGTGAGTATGGCAACTACCCGTCATGGATCTCCATGGCCTGTGTTCAGTAGTGGACGTTTTACGGCTGAAATGATGGATATGCATATTTAAACATTTAAATCATGTTTTGTTCGCAGGACGCCGAGATAATAGTGGAGAACAACAATCACACGGTACGCACGACTCAAGACGGCTACTTCTGGAGGCTGCTGCTGCCCGGACAGTACAATATCACCGCTAAGGCCGCTGGGTAAGGCTCACTTTACAATAGCACTGTTGTTATATTATACGCCACGCCAAGAGCTATAGTCACCGCGTTACCAACTGAGTCGTGCGGTCATAAATAATTTCTCTGTGTCTATCTCGCTCGCACTTGTGGGTCTTATGGAGCCGCATAGTGATGTGCGTAAGATGGTTATAGGCGCATATCGATAAGAATAAAATCAGATAGAAACATAGTAGATGGATATATTGTAGTATTGTGGCCCTGAAAAGGGCCGTTTGTAATGAATGTTAAATAAATAACGTTTATTCTTCCTCATCGGAATCTTCGTCCTCTGTATCGTCCTGTAGACTGATTATGAATGGTGCTTGATCTCTTATAATGGCTTTCTGTAAGTCGGATTATCGATAACATGTTAGGGCGCGTTGCACATTCCTATCCCTATTGACGTTTATGGCCCTACAACTCAGTTGGTAACGCGGTGACTAAAAAAAATATTGTTGCATAAAATAGGGACGTGTTATGCTCTGATTATGTTGTCATGGCCATATGTGGCTAAAGTAAGGTCTTTACCATGAATTTACTGATCACTCCCACTTGTCTACAAATCCAGCCAGTCTGTTTTTGGAACAGCAATAAATTATGGGTCTAGTGAGTTTTTACTCTCAGTCTATCCTGTTTCGAAATTAACAAATAATTAACTATATCTATGTAAATGCACACATACATTTGAATATTCCACAATGAAAATCCATTGAGCACGTCCTGTATTGAACCCACGACCGTCGGATATAAACTACATATATACCAACTTACAGCGGCTTACAAATTTATTCGGGGAAAAATATGCTGATAGACCTTAAGAAACCAATTACTACCTAAAATTTTAAGTAAATATTTGAGGGAAATAATATCAATTTAAAAAGTGAGACTTAAAACTCTTATTTAAATAATCGACTCACTTTTTAATATAGTATTTTTTAGTGCTTAAGCCACTAATCTCGTGTCGAGTTACGTCGAAATTCTTGTTATGATCATATCGGTTGAGCACCGATAAACATGGGTTCCGTAGCTTAGTGGTTAATGCACTTCCGGCTTTGGAAGAGTCAAGCATCGGTCGATTCGACGGACGCGGTTCGAACCCCAATGGGAATTGTAATATTTTTCACATTCTTGAAATATTCTTTCGCGTGGGTCACATTAAATGAGACCGACACATTAGATGAATTTATATTTTCAATGTGTTTGATGTTTCTTTTTAGGGTTCCGAACCAAATGGTAAAAAAGGAACCCTTATAGAATCACTCTGTCTGTCTGTCTGTCTGTCTGTCACAGATGGATATCTCGAGAACTACTAATACTATCGACTTGAAATTTGAAATGGTAAAAGACCACACTTTTTTACTAATATAGCATATATGAAAATGTTAAAAAATATTCTTATTTTGATTGCAGGGGGGCGGATAGGGGATCTCAAAATTTTTAAGTAAAGTTACTAGGCCGTGTGGGGTATCATATAAAAGGTATTCATTTGCACATTGATAAACAGTTTTTATTTATTCTTTAAACCGAATCGTTTTTGAGTTATTTACAAAAATGTTGAAAAAACGACCGTTCCCCCCCCCTTATCTCCGAAGATTGCAGAGATAAACCCGTGATATTTTTAAAGCTACTAGAAGTGTATGTAAACTTTATAGGAAAATTATAGCGAACTCTCTAAATTGCATAGTTTTTTAGACAAGGGGGGTGGAAGGGGGGTTTCCAAAAATTTTGTGAAGTTAATAGGTGATGTGGGGTATCATATGAAAGGTATTTATTTGCACAATAATAAACAGTTTTTAGTTTTCCTTTAAGCCGTATTGTTTTTGAGTTATTTACAAAAATGTCGAAAAAACGACCGTTCCCCCCCCCCTTATCTCCGAAGTTTGCAAAAATAAACCTCTGAAACTTTTATTGCTATTAGAAGTGTATGTAAAGAAGAGAGGAAATTTATTACAATCTCTCTACATAGCATACTTTATTAGAAATCATCGAAAGTGTAAAAAATCTACATAAGTTCCGCTATCAGACGAGAGATGGCGCTGTCAAGGTTCTCCAACAAATATAAAACCGCCTTTATCATATATTATATTGTATGATGGCACGGAACCCTCGGTGCGCGAGTCCGACTCGCTCTTGCCCGGTTTTATTTAAATTGACATTTCTATGTGTAGGCCCAGATGAATTACCACATTTTGGCATTGACTCTTCCAGATTCACCTCCCCAACGCCGATCACCGTGACAGTTCCCGCCTCCCAAACGTCAGCTGTCACTGTCAGTTTGACGTTGCCGCGGCGCGCGCGCGCCCTCGCCCCGGGTAAGTCGCTGCGGCTGCACGACAACTCGGCGGGGGCCACGCTCACCCACTTCTCGGTGCTGGCTGTCAACCTGCTACTGGTTTTCCTGGTGGAGGCTTAGGGAGCATCATTGAATCTGCAGGAGCTGATTACCTGTCTAGTTAGAGAACCACACTATTGTGCACAATCTTTTCCAAAGATACTTGACACTGGCAGAATAGTGTAAAACCAAACACAAAAGCCACAAAAGAAGAAAAAGATTGAAATCGTTAGATACGCCGTTACCTTAATGAGGCCGCGCCGTTTTGTTCCCACACGAAATGAGTGAGCACGCTCATTTGGAATCAGTGTACCTTTAAACAGTGTTAGCCGGACGTGGTGGTGTTATTTTTATCACGAAGTTCGTGCAATATGCGCAATAAATATTAACAATCAGTTTCGTTCATTGGCAAAACCAGTGTGCGTGCGTCGGCGTTATTGTTAACAATACAGAATGTATGAAATCTGTAATCGACTTCCTACGTAAGCATAGGGTAATAAAAGATATAAGAAATAGCGTGCGTCTGCCGGCGGCGCCGGTAAAGTGACCCGCCTCCGCCACCTTAGGACGCCCGGAATCATTATTTATATTATTTTTATCATACTTAGAGACATACTCAATAGCTTTACGAGTACATCACAAAACCGATACGCTTCTAACGCGTCACAATAGTGTGGTTCTACCTTTATAGTCGAACATTTCATCTATCAACTTAACAGATCTTGAGATACCTGCAGTCGCACTACCTATCCAGAATTATAGTCTCATTCGCAAAGACGTTTTAAAAGGGTGAAAGGAAATTCGCTGAATCATCGAAAATTAAGCAAGAAAGAAAGTGATATACGAGAAAAACTAACATTTTCGGTTGTCTTTCAAAGTATAATAAGTTTCAATTTAAAAAAAAAACATATTCATTACTATGTATTCTATCAACCATCTCTGGTACTCATGACACAAGCTCTGCTTACTTTGGGACTAGATGGTGCTGTGTGAAATATCCAGCATTATTTTCCATTTATATCAAGTATGTGCATGCAAATCCTTCGCATGGCAGATATTTTATATATTCACTTTTGATTTAGTGACATTCCTTTTGCCGCTTCCAAAACGTTCTTTCTGACTAATTATAAATAAAAATATACTTCCTGACTAACAACTTGGTTCACTGTGGTAAATTGTTGCTTGACTCATTGCTCCATTTTCTAGTATTTTTTATAATTGAAAATAGTATAGCTAGTTTAAACTGTACATTAGGAATTTTAATTAAAAAAAAACTCATAAGAACGGTACAGTTCACTTAAAATAAGGTGTTGACAAAAAATGTGAACACCTTCTTATAAAGTGCAAAAAGTTGTACTTACAATTTGTAATAAAATAGAAAGTTTAATCCACATAATAATTATGTACTTATGTATGTGAATTTAGTGTGTTTAAGGTTTAGATATAAATTTAATTTTTCGTGATTCTCGTACAGCAATTCTAACTCTAGCTAGATAATAACACACCTTTGCAAAAACCTTCCCGAATAATCCAAGTTCATTAAAAAATCTGTTCTGAAAAAAAAACACTTCTACGTGAAAACAAAAATAAAATGTAAAACATAAGATTATAAAAGCCTAAACATGTTAAAAATTATCAATTACCAGTTACTAATACTTAGGATTTGACAATTCTTCCATACAAAATGTTGTATTTTAGTAGTAGTAGAACTTTTTGTGAAAAGTTCATCTGGGGAAGAGTACTTCCCCGGTAGTAACCTGCCGCCAAACAGTAATGTCTGCATTGCTGTGTTCCGGTTTGAAGGGCAAGGGGGCCGGTGAAATTACGGCTCCGTCTCAGGGTGACGGGCGCATTGCAGAGCCGCTTAACGTCACGGTGGGCCTTCGGCTTGTCTCGTCATTTATAGTATATAAAAAAAGTCAAAATTCAACTGTTCGACAAAATCCGACTGTTGTTGTAGAGTATAATAAGGTCAATTTTAGTTTGTAAGTTTCTTCTAGGACATCAGTAAGTTTTAACTTTTTTATAAGCAACATGCTAATAACAACTATTTATAGTCCTAGTTATTGAGATGTCCCAAGAAAAAACAGTAAAGCAATATGCTATGTTTAGTATAAAAGAATACTGCCATTTTGAAAACTAGGAGTTAAAAACTAAAATAAAATATTTTAGTTGAAGTGAAACGACAGATTACGGTGAAAAAAGGCGAATAAAAAATTAAAAGTAGCCAAGGCAGTTGTTGATTGTGCCAAATTTGTATTTTGAAAATAAATTGTGATTATAAAGTATTCCAAAATTGATCTCAATATTGTTGTATGAGGTATTTTGCTCATTTTTGTGATAAAAAATTTAATTTTTAAATTATTTAGGATGTCAATTAACTGTATTATAAACTATTAAAAGGGCAAATTCATCATTAATAAATTAATCAAGGCAGATATTTGATAATCTCGCCAAAGGTATGTATTTTTAAATTATGATTAGATAATGTCTAAACTATCCCAAAGTCAATCTCAAATTAATTAATTATAACCTAAAAGTTGGATCTCTATGTTGAAATTGTAATTATTTATGGTAACTGTGATTTTTATACATTTAAAATAATAAATGTACTAAGAAGGGTTTTAAAAGGGAAAGTTCTTAAACGTCGCTAAATTTGATAATGAATATTTGTTTTAATAATTATAAGACTCCAATGTCCATCAGCGAATAGTATTGAACTTATAATAATACTAGGTTAAAGTTTTCTAAATAAATATAAAATTATCTTTTCACAATACAGTCGCAAATATTTGAGCTTGAATGTCACATCCAAATAAGAGGCCATTCATCAGTTATTTCTAGGGCGCGATGTGAGGCCAACTATAAATTATATAATCAAAACAGCATTTCCGGTGTAAGTAACTCGTATATTCCGATATAAAATATTGCCACCCACCCCTATGGGTGCTTGCTAGAAGGCCTCCTTTAACTTAAAGTTGACATTAAGTATTTTCTGTTGGATACAATAAAGTGTTATTTCATTCATTCGTGGCCCACGTGCGCTGCTGTGGAACACACGCCCTTAAAGCTGTATTACAGTACACGGTATTCAGGGCCCGGTAGTTAGGGCGATTAGGGAGCAAGGCTTGCCGCGGTCGCGCTAGTTAGGGTCCCTTACGCTCTAACTCTTATTACACCACTCTTAGTTAGGGTAAGGGTCCCTGAATACCGTGTAATGTAATACAGGCTTTACTCCAACCTATCACTCACTAATACTTGTAACTATGTAATAATCTTCATATATTCGTAGTATCTCTGTCAATAACAATTTTATGTACTTGTAAATAAATATTATATAACCATTTGTAAATGTACATTTTATTGGCATCCTCTAACATTCATGCTTTGTTTCTTTTCACCTGATTCTTTAAAATTGGTTTCTGCTTTTTACAATTATGTTTCGTTCATTATATTCGAAATACCATTATTAATTATAGAGGGTAAGCTTTTATTAAGTCTTTAATTGTTTAGAAATATATTTCGATTATTGTATACCTAAATTCATTATGTACTTTGGTTGGGTTAGAATGAGTCGCTCAAGCGTTGTAGTAGTAACACAGCTTACAGAAACTGAGTAGTAATGACATAGACATGGACATATTATTTATTTCTTATTTAGTAATCATAAAACTGCGCTCGTTTGGACTCAGGCTTAGGCTGTAGTTGATTGGAACGAGAATAATTTTGTGATACGTGAGTATTTTGAGTTGCGCATTTGACATTAAAACTGAAGCAGATAACTTATTTTGTGTTGCCGTGTCAATGCTGCGGGATTTACTGGTTGTATGAAACCGAATGCAGCGTAAAAAATACGCTCGTTTGGTTTCAGCCTGTTAGGCTACCTAACCCACTGACGTTTGACCGGAGACACAGTTACGCGTGAGCGACGTTGACGTCACAAATCAAATCTAGTGGCAACGTCACGTCGCGTCCGCGGACAGAGCGGCAGGGTGATTACGTATGTCGCGACAGGTTTTGCATTAGGCATTTGACAGCAACGATTGCTGTCAAATGCCAATTCCTTGCTGTTCTCTAATAAGTACAAAATCTAAACTTATGTTACAAAGAGGTAAAGTTTGTGAGGTTGTGGGGGGTAATCTCTGGATCTACTGAACCGATTTTCAAAATTATTTTACTAATAGAAAGTCACAGTATTTGTGAGTGTCATAGGCTATAAATTACCGCCCAACGAAGTGGGCACCGGGTTAGCTAGTTTCGGGATATAAAGCGATAATTGATGGTGGACTTTTTGAACTTTTCGTTTTAGTTTTTTAGCTGTAGAAACTTATTTTCTTTTTCGGTGATGGTATTTTTTGTTACTCCTGTAAGCTCTGTAGATTTGCCCGTTATGTTGCTGTCCTACTCTTTTATCCCTTTCCCTCTTTTTATACAACATGTTTTAGGTCAAAGTCGATTAAGGATCATCATTTGTTTCTTACTTTGGCCCTCTATTGACTTTCTATGAAATTTCAGAACTAGAAGGTTGAAGATTCACCTAGGTTAAGTTGTAAATACATATCTAACGTATAAGAAGCTAACAAAAACACACAAATAGATAGGGAAATTATTAAGTAAAAAAATATGCTGGACGTTTCACACACCACCTTCTAGCCCCAAAGTAAGCAGTGCTTGTGTTATGGGATAGTTGATATAATACTTAAATTAAATACTAGAATACTTAGTCTATGTTTAATCGAACCCGCAACCTCCTCTCAGCCGGCTACAACTTCGCCACGAAGGATGCTAATTTAGGTAATTAATTGTTACGAGTCTACCCGGGACTACGGCTATTGAAACACAGTCGAAACGTCGGGAATAATCAATGGTCTATCAAAGACTACAAATGCCCGTGTTTTTGATAATTAAAATGTATTGTGATCGCGAAAGTTTAAGAAAAACCTTTAATACATTGATAATTCGAATGCAAAACATTGCAAGTGTTCGACATTTTATTAATTTTGTAATTTACTGCATCATGTTTTTAATGATACAGTGAATTTTTATTAGAATAGACGTTTGTTAACACCTAAACGCCAATACTAAAACAAGCATTGGTACGGAGGTACCAGAAAAGGGGCGAAGGTTTCCGAAAAATGCCATTTTTGACCGTTGGTGACCTTTTGAGGTCACAATAACTTCGGTCCCTGTGACCCTAGGGTCACCAAAATCAATCAGTACCCTTCTCTCATTAAGACAGTGTTAACAAAAAAGGTTTCTACATGAAACCTTCAAATCGGTCAACGCGTTCGGTTGTAATCGTGTCATGCACAGACAGACAGACAACACTAAGCATAATAGGGGGCTTCGCCCCCTAATATTTGATGGATTCTAATGAATCGTAGCAAATATGTATGGGAAAATAATAGACAAGTTTTTCGCAAAATTTTGTTTAATCTTTATTCAACCGATAATCGAAAATGAAAATATTTTGTGCCGTTTCTACGGCGTATGAGTTAGAAATTTGCAACAAACATTGGCTGCAATAACAGAACAGGATAAGTAATTATAGAGGGAAGGGAAACCTTTGCCATTTATTATCAGAAGAGGGAGCTTTCCTTAAAGAACTGGTGATAACTAGTGAAAAATCTAAAGCCTAAATTATTCCCTTGATGTAGGCAAAGTAAACATCAAATAACCGCACATATAAATAACATAACCGGGCAAATCTTCAGAGTTAATCAGGCTACCGCGTCACGACATCGACGGTCTCTCCCCAGCGGAATTCGTCCACCACAACTACACCATGATGCAGAGCTTCCTGCGAGGAGTCCACGAGAAGTACCCGGAGATCACCCGGCTTAGCAGCGTCGGCGAGTCGGTGCAGGGGCGAGAGCTCTACGTCTTCGAGGTGACGAAGGATCCGGGCGTGCATGTTCCTGGTGAGTTTACTGATCACAAAACAAAACAAAACAATCAAAATATTTTTTTAGGAACAAAACCTTGGGTACATGTGTTAGAGAACGTTGACTGCTGCAAAAGTTGCAAAAAGAACTGAGTAGCAGAGTCAACTACCACCTCCAAAATATAGGGTGTTCCTACTTAGCTTCGTGCGAGATCATCAAGCGGCTGAACAGCGTAGGACGAGAATGTCCCAATGGCCGGTATATTGCTAAGCAGAGCTTATATTATGGGAACCACTTAAAAATATCTGCAGATAAAGCAAACATGTCCCAGCCGGATAAAAGCAACTGAACTGATGAGATGATGATGAACTCTTTTCTTCTGTGTCTGATTTCACTTCCTTACCTTATCATAGTCGTAAAATAGCAGCAGCTGATGCTATATAAGTCATGTGAAAAAAAGAAGCAGTAGTAGAACTTTTTCGAAGAGTCCGAATTAACTCTTACAAAGTACTACCACCATAACTATTTCAGTAGCCAAGCAGTAATGTCTGCATTGCTGTGTTCTGCAGGGCGATTGATTACGTATCTCGCGACAGGTTGTTGTCACCTTTTTTTTTTTTTTTTTTTACCTGGGAAAATCCTTTACGGATACCACCGGTCCGGGGGGGAGCGGTGGTTATGTGGGACTCTCCGCTGAGGGGCGGCATACCCACTAAAAACCCAGGGTGTTCCTCTGTCATCAACGAAAGACGGGGGGCACGGGACCGCTTGCGCATACTCCGCAGCCCCCGTCGGTGTTGCCGTCCGCCATGCGGCAGGCCCATCTCATCGGAGGTCTTTAGGACCTCCCCATCATGTGTGATGCCCCGGAACACAAGGGGGGGAGGTTGTTGTCACCTGTTTCAAGGCGTATATCTCGCGATCAACGCTGCAGCAGGCGTAAATCTCGCGATCATTGGTCAATTTTGTAGTTTATAAAAGCAAAAAAAATATCACGGCGTTGATCGCAAGATATACGCCTGTTGCATACCTGTCGCGAGATACGTAATCAGCCTGCTAGTTTGAAGGGTAAGGGGGCCGGTGAAATTACGGGTACATGAGACTTCATCTCTATGTCTCAGGGTGACGGGCACAATGCAATGCATTGATCACGTGCTTAGTGAACTTGATCACCGCGACTTCAGTTTGTCTAGTCATTTAGTCGTTAAAAAACCACACGTCGAATTTGAGCGATTGTCATTCTTTGTTATGATAAACGGGTTTTCTACTCACGTTAATTATTCGTTGAAAATAGGTATCCAACGTGTTCAGTTCCTCCCAGGGGAACTGTCAGGGAATGGAGCTTTTTTACGCGGTACCGTCTCCTTCCCTCTCACGCGCTCGCGTTGCACTGCAACGCGAGTAAGGGAGGAACTGCACACGTTGGATACCTATATTCAACGAATAATTAACGTGAGTAGAAAACCCGTTTAACATAACAATGAATAGTGTAACTCACGAGTCATTTGAAAGTGAGATTGTCATTCTCCTTCCAGGCAAACCGGAATTCAAATACATAGCCAACATGCACGGCAACGAGGTAGTAGGAAGAGAGATGCTCCTCCTCCTAATCAAGTACCTGTGCACGGAGTACTACAAGGGCGACCACAGGGTGCAGACCCTGCTCAACACCACGCGGATCCATCTGATGCCTAGCATGAACCCCGATGGCTATGAAAACAGCAAGGAAGGTATGAACTGGAACAGTCTTCACGAGGTTTTGATTTTGAAATACAATAAATTATTTTCGATTGAAGCTATTTTTGATTACAGCAGGCGAGAATTTCGACATTATTATTCTAATTTTGAATGATTAGTAGGTATGTATTTTTCTCATTTAAGTTACTTTTGAATATTTTTCATATTTCTGTTCTTTGAGTATATTTTTCATATAAGATAAGATAATTTATTTATTTGTAACAACATAAGCATTCACATACAAATGAACATTTTATAACAAATATAAGAAAAGTAGGTGACATGCTTGAGTCACAAAAAGGTCTCTGTCTCAGCATAAGTTGGTTATGTTATACCTCTATATAAGTTCTAGCTCGGTTTTGGACCGTTAGTAAAGCCTCATTGTTATTATAGTTTTTCTTTTATTTTTTTTATAAATTTATAAAAAGCTAATTGGCTACCTAATTACCTGTAAGGGTTTTCAAATGTTCAATAAAATAGGTAGCAAATTAATATTAAACAACCGGTGAATGTTAGTCTATTAAACAAATTAATTTTAGGACACTCAAATTCGGTCCTGAACTCTAAAAGCAGTTAAAAATTTCGACCTTAAAATAAAATAAAATGGCGACCTTAGGTGTCCGTAGCAAGGCAAGCCCTGGGTTCACGGTAAGAACGTGTAGGTTCGAATCCCAGCGTAATTAAACTTTTACGTGTTCCATTTCTTAAAGACATATTCTTTTGATAAAACATGATTTTTTAAAATTTATAAGTAAATTAAAATCAAACCACGCGTTTAGCTAAAAGCACCTCTGGTTCCTCTACATTTGGCAAAATCATTATCTCAGCCGCTGGACAGAGGCTCCAAGATCATACGGGGTTTGTTACCATACTCGCCACGCTTGGCAGACGGGTCGACGAGCGCAGTACGGGATGTTGATACGCGGAAAGACGCTGCTATCTTCCGGAGGTATCCCTTGGAAGTTTCTAACGAAATTCTACTGCCGGCACCCCCCGGCAGCGGTTTCGGCACGGTTTTTAAAATAGTAATTTGTTTTCAAGGTGACTACAGCAGCCTGCATGGACGACCGAACGCGCATCACGTAGATCTGAACCGAAACTTCCCAGACCAGTATGGGCCAACGAAGGTAATTAAATACTTTAACAGCCGCCCAATTCGCCGCAGTGACCTTTACACAACAGTGGGGTTTCGGACACATTTTACGAGTAGGATAAAAATAAATAAACAAGAGCCTCTGTACTGGTTACATCTGAAAACCAGCGCTGTGTGCCGTTCATAGCCCGAATGGCTCCCGGCAGGCCGTATTATTCAATAGGCAGAGTAGTCAACTGCCCGGGCCCACACTCGGCTAGGGGCCAAGCCGCACCTCGACTTACTTTTTAAATAATATTTTGTATAAAAATTTAATTAAAGATTTATTGTTTTAGATTAGAAACTCAATGACAGTATTATTATTGCCCTAACATAAAAATCTTTCAATCCATTTAGTCTACCTGCAGAACGGCAAAAAGAAAATATATACATACATCTATAATATGCAATTGAAAAACATAACCCTTCTTTATGGCTGCAGTTGGGTAAAAATAGCGTTAATATGGATAAAAATGCATTGTGGTAGAAAACATATTTACGGAAGTCAGAAAGGATAAGGGGCCCTCTGGCATGTATTGTCTAGGGACCTGATAGTTAATTCGGCCCGCCTCGCGGTAATATGCCGAGACGGGCCGATTTAGCTCGCACTGCACTTTGTGGTCTAGCTCTGCACCTATTTCATTTTCAAATGTATTTTCTTTTGTCATGTTTATTGCATAGATTATATTAGTCACTAGCTGACCCGGTGCCCACTTCGTTGGGCGGTAATTTATAGCCTATGCCACTCACAAATACTGTGGCTTTCTATTAGTAAAAGAATTTTGAAAATCTGTTCAGTAGATCATCCCCTACAACCTCACATACTCTACCTCTTTATAATATTATTATAATAGATTAGTAGTTATACTGATTGTGCGTGTGAGATGTATAAACACTTTCTTTCTTTCTTTCTAAAATAAAGTGTGGTTTAACATTATAAAAATACAAACTATAAAATAAAGATTTCGGTGGGGAGTGGGGCAAATTCTTCGTCGGCACAATTTGATCTTCTCTTCGGACTCATGAAATGAAATGTGATTTGGCTACTTTTATTAACATACATACATATAACCGGGTATTTATCGCTATCGAAATAATAAAGGTAATTTACGCGATAAATAACCGGTTATATGTATGTTAATAATGTGTTGTGATCGCGAAAGTTTAAAAAAGACAATTGGCTACTTTTATGTAGCCACTTATATTCCGTAGGTATTATTCATAGTGTTCATAACCAAACGTTGTTGTTTAGCATGGTGGTTTCAAAAGTTATATCTCAGGATTTCATGTAGTTTATATTAATCTGTACATTTCGCAATTCCAGGACAACAAAATCCAGGAGCCAGAAACGCTAGCAGTTATGAACTGGTCGCTATCCCTTCCGTTCGTGCTGTCAGCCAACTTGCATGGCGGCGCGCTTGTGGCCAACTACCCTTACGACGGCAACTCCGATATGGAGAGCGGAGAGAATCTCACCCCGGATAACGATCTGTTCGTGCATCTCGCTCATGTTTATTCCGATGTAAGTATCGCATGTGACATTACTTGTTAGCCAAAATTATCATACAGTAAGTCCCACAAAGCGGAAAGTGGTCTTGTAATCACTAGATGAACTGACAGAACCACTTATCTCTAGACCGGGATAAGTGAAAGAGGAGAAGCGTGGCCATTGCAGCAATGGGATCAAGCAGGCTGTTACCGTGTTTATGTAGTATGTACTAGGGCATGTAAAAACCGGGTTGTTTAAAAAAACCGGTTTTTCGGTTTTATTTTTTAATAACCGGTTAACCGATTAATCGATTATTTTTCGAGATTTTTTACAAAGGTTATATTAGGACAAAATAAAACAATAACATTTGAATAAAAAGCAACTTATTATTTTCATAAGTACTTATTAATTACTAGTATTAAAACTATCTCTCTCTCTTACTCAAAACTCTCACTCTACTCAAATAAAGTTATAAAAATCAACAATATAGTTCGACTCGTCAGAAGAATAAGTCCGATACTTATGCAGAAACTTCAACGTCTTCTGAAAACTAACAATTCTGCATGTTGGACTTTATTCTTCGGATGAGTCGAGTTATCCTAAAACATTATGATATGATAAATCAGTCCTAAAAGTTTCTAGTTAGTGGAATTCACTTCAACTCACTATTACTCAAATAAAGTTTTTAAAATCAACAATATAATAGTTATATTATAGCATAGATTGTAATCTACTTTTGATTTGGTAGTATTACACTATCTTCTTAAAGTTGAAAGACATGGTTAACATTAACATATTATATTGTTTTGGTAATAAGACCGAAGTGACACAAGTGCGTTAAGAGAGTCGTCACCCAGTGAACTGCGGATTTTGTTACACATTAGGCCTGCCGATGAAAATATTCTCTCTGAATCTACAGAAGTGGGAGGAATCGATTTAGAGCTTCGTATACCTTCTTTATGTTGTCTCCCATGTGTCCCCCTTCATCATACAGGGCCATTTCTACTCTAACTCGCGTTTCTAAATCGAGTCTACTTGAATCAACTGTTTTTAGGGTTGGCTGTAGGGCCTTTCTTATTTCTAGCCCAAACTGGTTTGAGGTAATGATTCATCTATGGTTCTAATATTTTCTGGTCCTATGTCTTCTATTGTAAAATTTTTATTTATGATGCTGATTATTGTTGATCGAATTCGATCGTTGTCCAGAGCTATTGCGTTGTTAATGTCTGTATGCAGATCCCTGTAGTACGATGTTGGGTTTTGTAAATATAGTTATATTCCGGTTAATTTTGTTAGTCGTTAATAGCTTATTTGCATGACGATATTCACTGACGACTTTTTATGCGGTCTAAAGTTTTCTGAGGTGGTTGTTTGTATTTTAGTACCTAATTTTAACGCATTAAATGTTGTAAAATAATTATATGGATAAAATATTATTATATTCGTCCTATCCTACTATTATAATATACGCGAATGTTTTTGAGTATGTACGTATAACATCTGTGTATGTATGGATGTTTGTTACTCTTTCACGCTGAAACGGCTGAACGAATTTGGCTAAAACATGGAATATAGGTACATTGTTTATACCTGGATTAAGGCTTATTACTTTTTATCCCAAAAAATTAAGTATTTCCTATTAAAAAATAACCGAAAACCCGGGTTTTTTGTCAAAAATAACCGATGAAAAACCGTCGTTAAATCAGTCGATTAATCGGTTTTTCGGTTAATCGATTAATCGGTTTACATGCCCTAGTATGTACATATATGGAAATTGAAAACAATTTATCAATTCGTTTTATAATCGGTATCCTCTTTATTTCGATCTATCAAAGGCTTTTGATTGCCCACTACATAATCTATTTTCTAATATAGTACAAAACACGAGTAGAGATCAGCATTTATTATGTTTTTTTAACGCATTCATATACCAGACTTAGCTAAATAGTGTATTTAAACAAAAAGCGTTAGTCGGACTTAGCGTTTACTATAAGTTTGCCTCAAGGTACTATTCTTGAACCATTCCTGTTTATGTTTTATATGTAGTATGAATTTAATTATTTTAAGGAATACTAATTATTATTTTACCTTATCACGCTGCCCAATCGCCAGGAATCAGAAGACGGTAATAGAAGAAGTTTAAGTAATTCAGTACACATAGGTATGTGTGTGATTTGAGTTCGCGTGTATTTTGTGTACGTGTGTGTTTGATCAAATCTTGTGAGAAGATTTTTACGGTTTTTGTTTTTTCATCCGAGTGGCAAATAATCATTTACTCATTTACATTTATGAAGCACTTAAGTGTTTAAGTCTAGATCTAATAATGGTTTTTAACCATAAAGAAAATAGTATTAATCTATTTGTTTATTTATTTAAGGCTCATCTCAAAATGCATCTCGGAATGCCTTGCAAGAACTACCCCAAAGAGAGTTTCCCTGGAGGTATTACCAATGGAGCGAAATGGTACGTAAATTGTACAATATAAGAACAAGTTGAATTCGATTAAATTTAATTGTTTTGCTTCTAATTTTTAGTTGTTGTGTTCTTTTGTAAATTGAAATTTCTATGTGGCAAAGGCCAGGTTATAAATATTCTCATTTTGATTTTATTGTGTTTGCAGGTACGTCCTGGCAGGAGGCATGCAAGACTGGAACTACCTTCACACCAGTGACATGGAGCTAACTTTGGAGCTCGGTTGTCACAAGTTCCCGCCGCAATCTGACATCCCCGAATACTGGAATGATAATAAGGAAGCGCTTTTGGAGTATATGGAGGAGGTTTGTGGGACTTTCGACCTTGTGTCTTTAGTTTTTCGGTTAATTTTCAATCGATCTGGAATTCTAGAAGGAACTGTTAGATGATATATGGAGGTTTGTGAACATTTCGACCTTATGTACAATCTGACACCCCTGAATACTGGAATTGTAGCAAGGAAGCGCTTAGGAAATATATGGAAGAGATTTGTGGGAATCTCGCCCTTGTGTGTCATCAGGTTAATTTTGACTCGATTAAGAATTCTAGAATGAACTGTAATGTGATATAAGGAGGTTTATGGAACTACCAAACTTTTCAACTATGTCCTGCGTCCCGCGACCATTACCAGGTGCAATCCGGTCGAAACGTCAGGAAAATAATAAAAAAGGCGAAAGTTTAACAAGTTCTATTTCAACCTTGTGTTCAACCTGACATCCCTGACTGAATACTAAAATGATAATAAGGAAGCGCTCTTGGAATATATAATAATAATAATAATAATCAAATATACGGCTGCATTTACTTGGTTTTTGTAACCCGTAATGCAGTTTATACCAGTCAGACGACTGAGAAAAACAAATGTCCCGATAATAATAATAATAATTTTTATTGAAATAACTTACGGCTAAGTAGTACATATTATTTATATCTAATTTAATCAAAGAAACCTACTGAACTTAGCGTATGCCTGAACTAGGTGATCCTGTTTTTCAGGCAAAACTAGGTCACAAGCAAATAAATTTAATCACACAAAATTTTTTATAGATCTGATATATAGACGAGCTCTGTGGCGCAGCGGGCGAAGGTCCGCCTGCGACGCAAGGAGTTGCGGGTTCGATTCCCGCCTCGGGACAAATGTCTGTACGATCTGCAGATATTTGTTCAGGGTGTTCTGGGTGTTTTTCTATATATAATAAAAATATCTATCTATGTAGTATAATTTCTTAAGTATATCAGTCATCTAGTACCCATAACACAAGCTCTGCTTAGCTTGGGGCTAGATGATGCTGTGTGATTTGTCCAGCATTATTTATTTATTATTTATAGCATAAAGAAAAAATAATTAAAACAACAGTGACAAGTTAAGCTTAAACTAATGTTAACATTATTTGTGCAAGTTTGTAAAAATAAAGTGTTATACCTACTTTATTATAGCTAATAACTTCTCTGTATCATCATATGACATACTTTGGAGATAGTTTCTAACAACAAGTTTACAATTACTAAAATTAAGAGAAAATATGTTGGTTAACGCATTTATTCTATTGTACAAAAATGGACCAAGGAAACTATAAAATCTATGAGCAAAGGTGTGTTTTTTGCCTGATAATATAGGGCAAACATTATTCCGTCGTGAGTTAGTAAGCTCAGTACTGTAGGGAAGTGCTGTGTGTTGTTTTAGTACTGTGTGCATTATGAATAACTGTCGAACTGTTAACACATCACACGATATGGAGAAGGTTTGTGGTACTTTCGCCCTTTGTGTTTAACTTTAGGGTTAACTTTGACTCGATCGTTACCCTAGACGAAACTGTAAGATAAGGCTCCAATTTACTCTTGTTTTCATACATCTTTCGTTGTAGGTGCACAAAGGGGTCCACGGCTTCGTCCACAGTCACATCGGCAATGCGATCGCCAACGCGTCCGTTACGGTCAACAACGTCCGCCACGGCGTGCGAACTGCCAGGGACGGCGATTACTGGCGGTTACTACTGCCAGGGACGTACAATATCACTGCCAGTAAGATTGGGTGAGTTTCTATAGTCCATACAGACTATCTAGAGCGTTTACCACGGCGTGCGAACTGCCAGGGACGGCGATTACTGGCGGTTACTACTGCCAGGGACGTACAATATCACTGCCAGTAAGATTGGGTGAGTGTCTATAGTCCATAAAGACTATCTAGAGCGTTTACCACGGCGTGCGAACTGCCAGGGACGGCGATTACTGGCGGTTACTACTGCCAGGGACGTACAATATCACTGCCAGTAAGATTGGGTGAGTTTCTATAGTCCATACTGACTATCTAGAGCGTTTACCACGGCGTGCGAACTGCCAGGGATGGCGATTACTGGCGGATACTACTGCCAGGGACGTACAATATCACTGCCAGTAAGATTGGGTGAGTTTATATAGTCCATACTGACTATCTTTAGCGTTTACCACGGCGTGCGAACTGCCAGGGACGGCGATTACTGGCGGATACTACTGCTAGGGACGTACAATATCACTGCCAGTAAGATTGGGTGAGTTTCTATAGTCCATACATTCTATAGCGTCTTCCACGGCGTGCGTACTGCCAGGGACGGCAGATACTGCTGCCAGGGACGTACAACGTCACTGCCGATGATCTATGCAGTCAGCAACTGTTAATTCATGCTGTACGGGACGCTGCAGTGACTGGGACATTGTTAGATGCATTACGCTTGCCCAGCACCTTTACCATCCATCAGGTTTGTACGCCATATGAGAGAACTGGTCCATATGAGTCTACCCATGACCACGAGGGGTGCAAGGCATTCGAAACGTCGCGAAATAATAAAACAAAGTCATACAGTTTTCAAGTCCCGTTCAACAGTTTAAAATTAGGTCCGTATGAAATAGATAGTGCCGTGCGGTGCCGGCAGTAAAACTTTGCCCCTCCCCACTTACCCTCAGATGCAGTAAGAATCTGCCAAGGGAAACCCTTGGAAGATGGGGTTGGCGAGCGCCTTAGGTGGAAAGACGCTGCTGCCCATGTTCCGGAGATAGCCCTTAGCAGATTCATACTGAATCCCGGGCAAGAGAGGAGAGGCAACTTTCTACTGCCGGTACTCAATAAATTAATTTTTGATATCTTTTAATTCCTATTTTTTTCTCTACAGATACGAAAGCATAACGGAGCAAGTGACGGTACCGGAAGGCGGATCTGTCAGTGTCAACTTCACGCTAATGGCGGACGACCCGCAGCACTGGTCTTCGGCGTACGACTTCCGGTGAGTGTGCTGTGTTTGGACTTTGGACCTTGCTGCTTTGTGTCACGGCTGCTTTTTGATTGGACCGCTGTTTTTTTTATTATTTCTTGTTGTTCATGAAAGTTGTAATAGTTAAATGAGGTTTTCTAGTAATTTTGATATCGTTAGTTTTCTATTATTTTTTTGTATGGATTCTTATTGTACGTTTATTTTTTTATAACGTCTTCGCATAAAATAAGTTGTTTAAGCTTATGATAAACAAAGAAAAATATCTAGTTTTAATTCCGCTAATGCTGAGATGCATATGCACCGCCCTCCCGCCCGCCGGGCGGGAGGGCGGTGCATATGCATCGGGCGGGAGGGCGGTGCATATGCATCTCAGCATTAGCGGAATTAAAACTAGATATTTTTCTTTGTTTATCATAATAATATGGATTTCCGCAAAGTAACGCCTGATTCTATTAATTATAATTGTTTAAGCTTGTTGAAGCATTGTAAACCTTTTACTACCTAATGAGACTTAAGACTAATAAAATAACATAATAAACTTCACTTGGTGTGGAGTATGGATCTTGCTGCTTTGCTTTGGATTTTTCTTTGTACGATTGTTCACTCTGAAAATGCACGCCCCTCCACTAACTTTCAAGACCTTTAAATTCGATCGGCTGAGGGTTTTGTCGATGGTCAGTTGAATTTTGTCTTTGTATAAAACATGTAAAATCCCGACTATTTAGGGAAAGCCATCCGTAGTTCTCGCCACCACTGAAGTCCGATAGACGCGGCGCTGCTATTACAGAACTGAATACAGAATAGAGACAGTACTATGACTACTTGACGAGCTCTGTGGCGCAGTGGGCGAAGGTCCGCCTGCGACGCCAGGGGTTGCGGGTTCTGCAGATATTTGTTCAGGGTGTTCTGGGTGTTTTTCTATATTATAATAAAAATATCTATCTATGTAGTATATTGTATTAAGTATATCAGTCATCTAGTACCCATAACACAAGCTCTGCTTAGCTTGGGGCTAGATGATGCTGTGTGATTTGTCCAGCATTATTTATTTATAATTTATTTAATAAATATAATACGGCTTACACCACGTACCTAACTTATTATCATCTTGCTGACGTTTCGTAGACCATTAGGAGGCCCTTCTTCATGAGCACCGTTCGTGGCCGACTCCGAGGGCCGCGAGACGAGAACTTTAACTATTATATTTATTAAATGATGTCAAGCCACGATAATTTCAATTCAGTATTATTTATTTATTATTTACTATAGCTTAGTTCCCAAATTTGCCGTCAGACTTTTGTGGTGGCGCTACTTTAATAAACTCTTGTCCTCTGATTATGTCAACGCCACTCAGTTGAACCGCAGCGCTCGAACAGAGCTGACGCATCGCTGTATGAGTAGTAACATCAATTAACCGTGGGTAGATGATGAATACAATACACGTAGGTATAATAATTATATGTTTTAAGGTGAAAAAAATATTGGAGGGGTGTGCATTTTTCTGCTCTGCCGCTTTTTGTATTCACAGCCTTTTTACTTATTTTGTTTAATGTTTTAATAAAGTTTTTAATAGTCTTTGTATTTATGGTTTTCTAGTAATTTTGGGTTAGTTTATTTTTATGGATTCTTACTGTGTATGGTTTTATTATGTTTTAAAGATTTATTTTGTAAACGTGTCTTTGTTTGCCTTTTTGCTCGATTTTTTTATTACAATGCTCTTTTTCTTGTATGCATGTAATCACTGCCCTTTACAAATTAAATATGTGCACGCTTTTCTGTATTATTATTTTTATTATGCTTTTCTTAAACATACATTATAAAACAAGGTTCTCATCTTTTTAAACTTTTGCGATAATGACATTATTAATATACATATAACCTGGTATTATTAATCGCGACCACCAGACTCACCAGTCAAAACGTCGGGAAATAATATAGGTAATTTATTAAATACCGGTTATATGTACATATCAATAAGGTCTTTATCACCCTCTTATTCAAACACAAACTTAGTGGAAGGCACAAGCGTGCCTAGTACAATACTCAGAATCATAAATCAAATGTATTTAACACGTAGTCCACTGCTGGACATGTAAGTGATCTCATGGATATCTAAGTGATCATGGGGAGGTAGTTGCCATACTCGCCACGCTTGGCAGGCGGGTTAACGAGCGCAGTACGGGATGTTGATACACGGAAAGCGCTGCTGTCCATCTTCCAGAGGTATATCCCATGTCAAAGTTTCAATGCTTCCGCGGGCAAGAGTTCTCTCTTGATTGATGAGTCTCGGGGCAATATTCTACTACAATGAAGAAACAAAAACAGCGCAGAGTTAGGTAAGAACACAATATACAATATCTCTCATTATTTTAAAGAGAAAAGGTTTGTATGTTGTATTTTGTTTTAGTAAGGAATAAACTCAAAAACTACTGAACCGATTTTAAAAATTCTTTCACCATTAGAATGCTTCATTATCCCTGAGTAACATAGGCAATGTTTTCTCCCTGTATTCCCACGGGAACGGGAACCACGCAGGTGAAACTGCAGAGTGCCGCTAGTCAGATATAAGTTTATAATTGACTAGCTTTTGCCCGCGACTTCGTCCGCCTGGAAGTCATAAAACGTAAAATCCCCTGTTTCACTCAGAGCCACTTTGATTCGAAAATATAAATCCCACTTATTCCCTATCTCGTGGGAATTTCGAAAAATCCCTTCTTAGAGCATCTCTAGGATACTCAAGGTATATGTGTGCCAAATTTCAAGTCCAGTGGTTTAGGCTGTGCGTTGATATATCAGTCAGTCAGTCAGCGAGTCAGTCAGGACTTTGAATTTTATATAATAACTAGAAGTCGCCCGTGGTTTCACCCGCATCTTTGGTTACTGCTCCGTCTCCGTAGGTCGTAGCGTGATGTTATATAGCCTATAGCCTTCCTCGATAAATGGGCTATCTAACAATCAAAGAATTTTTCATATCGGACCAAGTAGTTCCTGAGATTAGCACGTTCAAGCAAACAAACAAACAAACTCTTCAGCTTTATTTATTAGTATAGTTAAATAGATACCCAAAACTAAGCTAACAGCTTATATGTTGGTTCTCAGAGTGCGCGTTAACAGGGTAGTAACGAAATAAATTGAATTTTGAGAATGAATTAACACTGAGAAGAGAGTAGGTCTTTCACTACATCCGATTACTCGCATGCGAAAATATAAAATATACCACATGAAAAGCTCAGTACAAATATCTACCCAAATAGCATTTTACTCCATTTAAGAGTTTGCCTGTCTAAAGGACTTATAGGAGTGTGGAGTTATACTTTTATACGATTATTGGTGTTATAATACTCTAACAACTATCCTTTAGTCAGCCGTCTGACTAAGAGCATTATAGGAGGGTAGAGATACGGCAACCGCTGTTTAACGGCCTACTTGTACGATGCTATAGAGCTAGCATTTAATAGAACTCACGTGGTCATTTATAAATCCAAAGGCAAAAGTAAAATGCTATTTGGGATCTACATTTGGTCTGTAAAATCTTTCACTATAGTTCGTAAAACTTAGCTTGATCGCCGTGACAGATATCATGGAGATTCTGTCTCGAGTTTTGAATTCCGTGACGGTATAAATGAGTTGGGCAGGTCACATTGCAAGGCGAGGTGATGACAGGTGGAGCAAAGCCACGACTGAATGGTGGGCCGAGGATGGGGCGGAGAAGTGTCGGGCGACCGGTGGCGAGGTGGGTCGACGACATAGTTCACGTCGCAGGGCGACAGTAGATGCGACTAGCACAGGACCGTGATGGTACAAACTAGGGGAGGCCTATACCCAGCAGTGAGTGAAGTCAGGATGTGGATGATGATAAATTACCTATGACAGCGTCGTACTTCATGGGTGGGATTGCACGAATAGTGATGTGCGATGCCGTTAGTCATCACAACCAACATAATACCGTCTCTCCATCTCCTTAAAAATTAGTTTGTAGTAAATAAAATGTATGTTTATTATAAAGTGTATGTATGTGAGTCTGTAAGGTATATGTTTTAGGACCTTTATAAGGTGCGACAATTTAAAGCAAGATCTGGATCTCAAAACAAAAAAGTTGGATGACCTTGAGGCTGAAAATTATTCACTGCGCTCA
Organism: Pasiphila rectangulata; assembly: GCA_963082625.1. Taxonomy (NCBI): domain Eukaryota; kingdom Metazoa; phylum Arthropoda; class Insecta; order Lepidoptera; family Geometridae; genus Pasiphila; species Pasiphila rectangulata. The sequence goes on along the minus strand of OY720256.1, from coordinate 13,788,918 downwards.
CAAGTTGCTGACCTGGGCATTAGACTAAATAACTTTGAACAGCAATCTAGAGATTGTAACCTAGAGATACAGTGTGTACCTGAGCACAAATCAGAAAATTTAAAGACGGTGATTCATCAACTATCTCACATAGTGGGCTGCGCGCTGCCAGAGCACCAACTAGTAAACTATCACAGAGTCGCTAAAATAAACAAAGAGTCAAGTAGACCTCGCTCAATTGTGGTAAAGCTGTCTAGTCCACTGGTTCGGGACACAGTATTAGCTGCCGTCAAGCAATTCAATAAAGCCCACCCAAGGGATAAGCTCAGCTCTTCACACCTGGGCCTAGCTGGCGAAAAAAGCCCCGTGTTCGTTAGTGAGCACCTCACTCCTATTAATAAGCAGCTACACGCAGCGGCAAGGAAAACTGCGAAGGACAAAAACTTTGAGTTCGTGTGGGTGCAGAACGGACGTGTTTTTATGAGGAAAGACAAGGACTCCATAAAAATTCTGGTGAAGGACCACGACGTGTTGAAATCCCTTTAATTGTCAATAACTTTAAGTATTTGTTTTTTTCTGCTTGTTTTTTTTTTTTTACTTTATGAAAAACACAATTAACTCACAGCACAATCTTAAAATTTATTATCAGAATGTAAGGGGTCTTAGGACTAAAACTGTAACATGTCTTTCTAATGTTTTAAAAAATGATTTGGACGTAATTCTGTTGACAGAGACATACCTTAACGATTCTGTGTTTGACCATGAGTTATTTGATGGCAGATATGCAGTGTTCCGTTGTGATCGAAGTGTAGCCAGCAGTAACAAACAAGACGGTGGTGGAGTCCTTATTGCCGTCCTCAAGAAATATGCTCCCATACGAAAGTTCACGTGGGAATCCTCATCGTTGGAAGATCTTTGGGTTGTCTTAAAGCTGAAGCAAGGTAGCTCTACTGTAAACCTATGTTTCTGCTCTGTATATCTTCCCCCCCCAATCAGTTACGATAGATTGGATCTCTTTGTAAAGCACTTAACGGGTACTATTCAACATAAAATCCCCAAAAAGTCTCTGCTATTGTGTGTGGGAGATTTTAATCTCACACATTTACAATGGACACATGATATTAACACGAAATCAATGATTCCTCTCAGTAGCCCAGATAAAACCTACAGTTTGCTAACTGATACGCTTCCTTTTAATGAACTTTATCAGATAAATTCAATCAATAATGAGAATAATAGAATATTGGACTTAGTTCTTACTAATTCAAATAACTCTTTTACTGTAGCAAATTGTCTTAGTCCTCTTGTTAATCTCGATAAGGAACATCATCCGGCTCTTGAAATATTTATGAATTTAAAAAAACTTAGGCCTCCAAAAATTCAGAAATCAACAGTACTAAACTTTCATAAAGCGAATTACGACGTGATAAAAGTTGAATTGGATAAAATTGTTTGGAATGATCATTTATCTCGAAACAATTCCGTTGATATCAATGTCGATACTTTTTATGACCTTGTAATGCCCATAATTAAGAATAATACTCCATTCAGTAAAAAAGGTCACAATGACTTTCCGTTCTGGTTTAGCCCCGGTTTGCTACGATCTCTAAAAGAAAAAGCCAAATACCACAGGCGTTATAAGTTATACCACAACCCCAGAGATAAATTAACATATGAAATCCTGCGTGGCCGATGCAATACACATATAACTGAATGTTTCAATAAAATGAAATCACAGGCTAAAGACTATTTAAAGAATAATCCTAAGTATTTTTGGACTTTTATAAAAACTCTTAGATCTAACAGCGGCGGAGACATTCCTGATGAGATGTTTCTCGGTGATGTACATGTTAAAGGTGGTCAGAATATAAGCGAATTGTTTTCCAACCATTTCTTTTCGGTTTTCAGTAATAGGCCAAAAACAGATGCCACTCAGCTGAACGAACCCATGACCCAGCCCAACAACTCATCCTTTAGTCATTTTAATTTTTCTGAGCATGACATTCTGATCTCCCTGGAATGTCTTGATCCAAATAAGGGTGCTGGTCCGGACTCTATTCCCTCTATATTCCTGAGGACTTGTGCCACGCAATTAGCAGAGCCACTACAAATTATTTTTAACCAATCGCTTGCTTGTGGATCATTCCCTTCAAAGTGGAAACATGCTCACATAACGCCAATCCACAAAAAAGCTGACCAATCGGATATAGCAAATTACAGGCCTATTTCAATAGTATCATCATTTGGTAAGTTATTTGAGTCATTGGTTCAAAAAAGATTATTCTTTCATTTGAAACCCCAACTTATACCTCAACAACACGGCTTTATATCGGGAAGGTCAACTACGTCAAATCTCCTTGACTACGTCACTGACATCTTACAAGTTTTAGAAAGTGGAGACGAAGTTCACGCTATTTACACCGACTTTTCGAAGGCTTTTGACGTGGTTGATCACAGGCTTCTTGTCCGGAAACTCGGTCACTGTGGGATTTGTGGCTCCCTATTGAGGTGGTGCGAATCGTACCTCCAAAACCGTTCCCAACTTGTTGTGGTACGGGGTTTCAAATCATCGCCTAGAGTAGTTCCATCCGGCGTACCACAAGGCTCACATTTGGGACCACTATTCTTCCTTGTTTTTATAAATGATTTGTGCACCACCTTAAATTCGAGTTATCAGTTGTTTGCAGACGACCTTAAGATCTATAGACCAATACGCTCATTTATTGATACAGTTCATCTGCAACTAGATATAAACTCCATAAAGGACTGGTGTGTCAAAAACAATATGGTCCTAAATCCAGATAAATGCTTTCATTTAAAGTTTAGCAGAAAAAAATATCCAACTTCTAATACATATTTCATAAATAATACACCGATCACTGAGGTCTCCACTATGCGAGACCTAGGCGTCGTAGTTGACACTAAGTTGGATTTTCGAGAACACATTGACTACATTGCCAAAAAAGGAGCACGTCTAGCCGGATTTGTAATTCGTCAAACCAAATTTTTCAAGGACTTTGAAATCCCCATAATCCTATTCAATTGCTATGTTGGTAGCCTACTGGAATATTGTTGTCAAGTGTGGAGTCCATACTACGAGGTTCACATTAGCAGACTCGAAAGACTTCAGAAGACATTCCTCTACCATCTTACATACGCTAACAATCTCTGTCGAAGTCTTGACTCGTATCAATCTAGGCTCATGCATTACCGTATGGACACACTCGAACACAGAAGATTCCTTGCGGACATTGTGTTCCTGCACAAAGTTATACATGGTCAAATTGACAGCTCAACCATTCTAGCTAAACTCAACTTTTTAATTCCCCGGACTTCAAGCCGTCTTGTATACCGAAAAATGTTCCAAATACCATATGGTCGTACCAACTACAGTCAAAACTCACCACTAAACAGAATGTGTTCTTTTTATAACAGTATATGTAACGATGTTGACATTTTTTGTACTTCAGTCTCCTCTCTTAAGAGACTGCCTAAGTTTCCTCAATCGGAGTGAGCTATTTTATTTCTAATTGTTTTTGTATATCTTTTAACTTAAATTTATATAGAGTTATCTTAATATTATTGTTATCGTAAGTATATTATCATAAGCATGTTGTGTTCTCATCAAGAAGGGCTTTTACTAAATTATGTCTCTTAATCAGTATGTTAAATAAGTTGATTTCATGTAAAAAGTCCAGTTTTGAGAACCATTAATAAAAAAAAAAAAAAAAAAAAAAAAGGTACTAGCTGTCCCGGCGAACTTTGTACCGCCCAGAATCAATTACCTACTATCACATCTAACTATTACTCCACTTCTACTACTACTCCACTTCTACCCTACTTCTACTCTAACTACTGTATTTCTACCCTACTACTACTTTACTACTATCCTACAACTAATCAACAACTACCCTACAAGTTTAGTCTGTAAGGTACACTGCCGGCCAAAAGTTTGAGACCACTTGTAAAAATCTTTGTAACCACCAAAATATTTCAAAAGTACACATGATAAAGAGCAAATTTGAACACCTGCGTATTCTATTGTTATCAAAGAATTTCTGAGAGTCATTTTTATTGTATATTTTTATGTTATCATCCTTTAAAGGTCTATTGTTTCAAAACATAAATGAGTACCGCGCGCTTACCAGGTGATAGAGTCATTGTTATATATTTTATGGCCTGCTCATTTCTAATTATTTTGGTTTTGTTTTGCGGTAACCGTACTTCCGGATTATTTTAGCTTCCTTAAACATATTTTTTACCTGAGTTTTGATGGAGTAAATTTTTCATTATCTTAACTAGTCTGAGCTCGTCGTTGTTACAGTGAAGACATCTTAAAATGGGAAAAGTGCGCGAAATTAGCACTGAAACTCGTTCTGCCATAGTTGTTTTACACGGCGAAGGCAAATCTGAACGTGCGATTGCCTCTCAACTTAAGTTGTCATCTTGCTAATTCTGAGTATTTGCACAGACATAATCAAGTAGCCAAGATCATTCACCAGCAACTTGCTCTTCGATATGGCCTTACGGGCCCTGAAGTTCCGTATTATAAATACGCACCAGAGCCGGTTCTTGAAAATGGCCTTGCCACGCTCTATTGGGACCGATCTATAATTACGGACAGGACTATTCTTGCGAATAAGCCTGATATCGTTCTGATAGATCGGTTGGAGCGGAAGGCAATACTCGTTGATGTCACCATTCCACATGATGCCAATCTCGTCAAAGCCGAGAAAGATAAGCTCAGCAAATATCTTGATTTAGCCCACGAGATTGCCACCATGTGGGATGTTGACTCAGCGACTATTGTTCCGATAGTCGTTTCCGTTAACGGACTCATAGCGAAGAGTCTCGATCAACATCTCGAGAGACTTTCGCTAGGCAGTTGGATCAAGAGCCAGATCCAAAAGGCAGTACTCCTGGACTCGGCACGTATAGTAAGGAGATTCCTCTCCCTGCAGCCCTAGTCATCGACCGCTTGAGCCTTGCTTCGCGGCCGGTGATTCACCGTTTTGATATATTTTTTACTGTAGAGTATTTGTTTTTGTATTTCTTTATAGTAAAAAATGTATTTTTATGAGTTTACAAATAAATGATGTGGAATAATAATAAAAATCGTTTATTTGACATAAGTATTTTTACAATAATATATATATATATAACATAATATTATATTATATATAATATATATATATACACTGCCGGCCAAAAGTTTGAGACCACCTACATCTAAGTAGCAAAATGAAATAAAACTCAAAATATAAATCAAGAGGTTTAGATATTAATTAAAATGCTTATTTACTAATACACATTCATCAAGAAGAAAAAAAAAATCAAGAAATATCAACCATTTACGTTAAAAATGACGTTCATATTTAATAAAATCATTTAACGGATTTTTCGTCAAAAAAGCCTCCCTTGCATTTTATAACTTTTTTCACTAGTCTCGGCATACGAGCAATCAATTTATCAATTGTATCTTGTGAGATATTGTTCCAGCTTTCTTGTAAAGCCTTCCACATGTCTTCTTGTGAGGAGGGACAACAACTGCGCACATTTCTGTCAAGCTCTTCCCACAATAGCTCAATGGGGTTGAGATCCGGACTCTGAGGGGGCCACACCATGTTTTTTAACACCCTTTCTGTTTCTTTATGTTCTAAATAACCCCTGCATAATTTTGAACTATGTTTAGGAACATTATCTTGTTGGAAAAAAAATCCATTTCCAATTAATCTTAAACCAGACGGAACGGCATTTTGCTGTAGTATTCGTTTATAATGCTCCTTTTTCATGATTCCTTCGACTCGTACCAAATCTCCGGTTCCATGGCCCGAGAAGCATCCCCAGACCATAATGGAACCATCACCATGCTTAACTGTTGGCACCACACAATCTGGCATCATCTTTTCCTCGGCGGTACGTCGAACAAAAATTCGTCGTTTTGAACCAAATATTTCAAACTTGGATTCATCTGTCCAAAGAACTTCTTTAAAGTCTTCTTCAGTCCAGTCTCGATGGGTAAGGGCCCACTGCATCCGTTTCTTTTTGTTTTGTGGCCTTAGTAGTGGTTTTCGAACGGCGACGCGACTAAATAACTTAGCATCTCTCAATCGTCTTTTTACTGTAGTCAATGACACAGGTTCTGATCGGGATTTGTTCACTTTTGCGCGGATTTCTGGTGCGGTTAGGCGTCTATTCCGCTTGCTGGTAACGACGATGAAATTATCCTCGCTAGAAGTGGTAGCTCTCGGTCTCCCCGATCGCGAACGATCTTGATTACTGCCAGTCTCCTTGTATCGGGTTATTGCGTTATGAACACAAGTCTTCGACAACTTAAGTTGAGAGGCAATCGCACGTTCAGATTTGCCTTCGCCGTGTAAAACAACTATGGCAGAACGAGTTTCAGTGCTAATTTCGCGCACTTTTCCCATTTTAAGATGTCTTCACTGTAACAACGACGAGCTCAGACTAGTTAAGATAATGAAAAATTTACTCCATCAAAACTCAGGTAAAAAATATGTTTAAGGAAGCTAAAATAATCCGGAAGTACGGTTACCGCAAAACAAAACCAAAATAATTAGAAATGAGCAGGCCATAAAAAATATAACAATGACTCTATCACCTGGTAAGCGCGCGGTACTCATTTATGTTTTGAAACAATAGACCTATAAAGGATGATAACTTAAAAATATACAATAAAAATGACTCTCAGAAATTCTTTGATAACAATAGAATACGCAGGTGTTCAAATTAGCTCTTTATCATGTGTACTTTTGAAATATTTTGGTGGTTACAAAGATTTTTACAAGTGGTCTCAAACTTTTGGCCGGCAGTGTATATATATATATATATATATAATATAATATATATATATAAAAAATTGTGCAGGGGTTATTTAGAACATAAAGAAACAGAAAGGGTGCTAAAAAATATGGTGTGGCCCCCTCAGAGTCCGGATCTCAACCCCATTGAGCTATTGTGGGAAGAGCTTGACAGAAATGTGCGCAGTTGTTGTCCCTCCTCACAAGAAGACATGTGGAAGGCTTTACAAGAAAGCTGGAACAATATCTCACAAGATACAATTGATAAATTGATTGCTCGTATGCCGAGACTAGTGAAAAAAGTTATAAAATGCAAGGGAGGCTTTTTTGACGAAAAATCCGTTTAATGATTTTATTAAATATGAACGTCATTTTTAACGTAAATGGTTGATATTTCTTGATTTTTTTTTTCTTCTTGATGAATGTGTATTTTAATTAATATCTAAACCTCTTGATTTATATTTTGAGTTTTATTTCATTTTGCTACTTAGATGTAGGTGGTCTCAAACTTTTGGCCGGCAGTGTATATGTTTTAGGACCTTTATGAGGTACTTAGCTGTCCCTGCGAACTTTGTACCGCCCAGAATCAATTACCTACTATCACATCTAACTACTACTCCACTTCTACCCTACTTCTACTCTACTACTACCCTACAACTAATCAACAACTACCCTACAACTACTCAACTACTACACTACAATTACTACTCGATTACTACCCTACAACTAATCAACAACTACCCTACAGCTACTCAACTACTACACTACAATTACTACTCGATTACTACCCTACAACTAATCAACAACTACCCTACAGCTACTCAACTACTACACTACAATTGGACGTAGTTAAGCAGAAAGGACTCAACCCACACTTTGGTCAAAAATGAGTTATTTATACCAAAGAGGTCCTAAAGGTTGGTTCTTTCACCCAGCAAAAAAGATCCGTGATAGGATAAGCATAAGTTAGTTTTTTGAATGATGCGAGCCAACCCACATAAGGGTGGGTATATTTTTTTTATCAACTGTAATAACCCAGGCTTCTTGAATCGTTTTAGAGAAATCCAATTTCAAAGAAGCAAGTCAAAATTGAATATAACAGGATTGGCCCAAGCCACATAAATCGTTTCAGTTAAATTTACCTTCATTAGAACGAGTCTATCTTTCTTTCAGCTAAAACGACTCAAACTGCGTGGGTCACATCTGCTAAATAGATTTATTAAGAAACAAGCTTGTCTTATGTTTAACGAAAACGACTCAAACCGCGTGGGTCATATCTGCTAAAAAGATTTATTAAGAAACAAGCTTGTTTTACGTTTAACGAAAACGACTCAAACTGTGTGGGTTTTTACTGATAAATTGATTGACAAGGAAACTATCCAATTTTGCACTCATCCTAAATGACCTAAACCACAGATTACAGAAACCCTAAACTACGTTAATAACACACACGAATTAAGTTAATTATCCGATTCAACAAAAAATATGTTTGAGATTCAATAATTTTTATAGAAAATGAAAAATGCAATCAAAATTTTTCTATTTATATTTATTATTAATCAAAATTACCCGTAACGTTCAGACGAACACCTTTAACGCAGGCTGCCTTTACCGTTCGGCCACGGAACAATTGACCGTCGGGTCGAAAATCTTGACTGCCTTTATCGGCTTCGAGTTCGAAGTTCGGGTGCAAGTCCCATCGGAGACAAAATTTTTATTGCATTTTCTATAAATGATACCTTAGTGTGGGTTTTACACTTTAAATACAATAGTTTTTAATTTACAATATAAAACAAAAAAGTGAAATAATTACTGCAATTTAATGAATCACAGGCAGAGCCAGATGACGAAACTGAAGAGGGAAGATAGCAGTATAACGTCAAGTAAAGCAGAAGTGTTAAGGGAAGTCGAAAGGTTCTATGGACGGCTCTACGATTCGGTCACTAAACCTGTTTTCAGTGCGGCCAACGACCCAAGAGCTAAACTGACCCGACATTAAACCGAGGATATCCCGGACATCAGCCTGTACGAGATCAGGATGGCCTTGAAACAGCTTAAGAACGACAAAGCGCCGGGTGAGGACGGAATCACTTCAGAGCTTCTGAAAGCGGATGGATCACCGGTACTTAAAAGTCCTTCAGAAGCTATTTAATTCCGCCTTGCTTCAAGCCGGGTGGAACCTTCAAGGTAAGACGCCAGAAGCATGGAACGAGGGCGTGGTGGTGCTGTTCTTCAAGAAAGGTGACATCACCTTACTTTTGAATTACAGACCCATCTCGCTGTTGATCCATGTTAATAAGCGATTTTCAAGGGTCATCGCGAACCGTCTCGGACACAGGTTTGATGATTTCCAGCCTCCCGAACAAGCCGGGTTCCAAAAAGGCTACAGTACCATAGACCACATACATACGCTGCGGCAAGTTTTACAGAAGACCGAAGAGTATAACTTGCCGCTATGTCTCGCGTTTGTGGACTATCAGAAAGCCTTCGATTCGATCGAAACATGGGCGGTGCTTGAGTCTCTCTAACGATGCCGAATTCACTATCGGTGCATCGAAGTGTTGAAGTGTTTGTATACAAACGCCACTATATCAGTCCGAGTACAAGAACAGAGCTCGAAGGCGATTCCCTTAAAAAGAGGCGTAGGACAGGGAGACGTAATCTCCCCGAAACTGTTTACGACCGCTTTGGAAGATGCCTTCAAGCTCCTGGAATGGAAAGGGCATCAATATTAACGGCGAATATATCACTCACTTTCGATTTTCTACGATATTGTGGTCATGGCAGTCGATGGAAGAGCTCAGCACAATGCTCGAAGGCCTCAATCGAGTCTCCCAACAGGTAGGCCTTAAAATGAACATGGTCAAGACGAAAATCATGTCAAATGTCCATGTCGTGCCTGCCTCAGTTATGGTTGAGAACTCTGCTTTTGAAGTTGTCGACGCGTACGTATACCTAGGACAAACAGTCCAATTAGGTAGGTCCAACTTCGAGAAAGAGGTCAACAGTCGAATCCAACTCGGATGGGCAGCTTTTGGGAAACTTCGCAACGTCTTTTCGTCCAACATACCTCAGTGCCTTAAGACGAAAGTCTACAATCAGTGTGTGTTACCAGTGATGACATGGAACCGAAACTTGGTCCTTCACTATTGGCCTTATGAATACGAAAGCGAGCTATGGAGAGGGCTATGCTCAGGGTTTCTCTACGGGATCGAATCAGAAATGAGGAGATACGTAGAAGAACTCGGGTCACCGACATAGCCAAACGGATTAGCACGTTGAAGTGGCAATAGGCAGGCCATATAGCGCGCAGAACAGATGGGCGATGGGGCCACAAAGTTCTCGTATGGAGGCCACGGATCGGCAAGCGCAGCGTAGGCCGTCCAACTACAAGATGGGCAGACGACTTGGGGAGAACCGCTGGTCGGCGGTGGATGCAGACGGCTTCCAACTGCAGTACTTGGAGATCAATGAGGGAGGCCTCTGTCCAGCAGTGGACGTAAAAAAGTAAACTGGCTCAAAACCAAAGAAATTAGTATTAAGAAAAGTTCAAAACATTCCATTATTACGAAAATAGATGGGGTAGAGAGAGCACAGCATTAAAAAAAAGGTAAAGGAAAATTAGTATCTGATATAGGTACATATGTGAAGATGACTTCGTTTGTCTTAGGCCTAATGACAAAGAAATTGCGCAGGCCAAATTAGATGACCTTAAATCTACATATGTTTCATCTAATTCCAAAAGACTGTCTGGACTTTTACAAGACATTAAAAGGCAATACTATTATGGAGGACATGGATGGATTTGGAGCAGAACCAGATTTTATGGTGGAGCTGGATGAGAATGACGGGGAAGACTGTTGAAATGATTATAATATTTTCAAATAAATACATATTTTGCATAATAACTATTGATTTTTATTTATATTTGACTATATTTGGATCTATTTGTAACATAAATCCTTTTTGAGAAATTCAAAGAAACACTCCGTAATGTTAAAACCAATTTAGCAAAAACGACTCAGACCCATATTTTTATTAATAACTCAAAAAATACGTTAATCTATGAAACAAAACTAAGAACATATTAAAGTTAGTATTTTTGTGCATAATATGAGACAATAATTTTGTATTACTGCGAGTACGAATCATGTTAGAAACACCATCTTAACCTCGATATCTCAAAACTTACTTTTTGAGGGTTGAGTCCTTTCTGCTTAACTACGTCCAATTACTACTCGATTACTACCCTAGAACTACTCTACTAAAATAGAATCAACTTAAGTTTAGTCACATAATAAACTTTTTGAACGCAGCTTTAAATATTTGACAACCAAGTGACACCGAAGGGCCGAACATCAAATGTTTGTGTGGTAGGAATAGTTTGTATTGTAAGATTAAATATTATATATCCTCTTTGACGATATTTGCAGCGCGTAATCTGTCAATGTTATGTCAAACGCCATAAGGTAACATGTTACATTAAAAAAGTTTAAATTGTTAAAAGCGAATTGGCTATATTAGAAATAATTTAATATGGTGGTATTAAATTTTCTAATTTTTCGCGCAATTTCCTTAATTCTTTATTTCATAGGAACCTTCTGTCAATAACAAACATAACAAAAAAAGTATTTGCTAAATCGGTCCAGCCGTTCACGCGTGATGGCGTGACCAAGGGAAATAAAGATTCATTTATAAATACTCATATATAGTTTTTATATATATACGCGCGGTTTAAGAGACCGTACCTTGCCGTAACACAGTTTTTTTTAACCAGCACGTGAGGTAAAATATGAATTAATTTGTTAAAGTTTATATTTATGAATAAATGAATATAAATAAAGCTTAACTGATTATGATCTGTCGCAGCGTTCAAGCAAAGATTTACGAACTATAAAACACCTCGTATCTGTATTTTGTAATTTTTCCTGCCATAGAATCTTATAAGATATGTATACATTGCAGAGTCCTGGAGAATATAGTGAGCACGCGATACCACAAGCCCTTGGAGCTGTATGCCTTGCTAGCGGACCTTGAGAACAAGTACTCTGACATAGCGGAGTTCCGCTCAGAAGCCGCTGTGACCGCCGCTTTCAGGCAGCTGAAGATGACTGACCAGGTAAATAACTTAAGAATACAACAATCTATATTTTTCGGCACCTAAGCCTTATATTGCTGTGTCCTGGAGAATATAGTTATTAAGCGATACCACAAGAATTTAACATTATCAGGCCCTGAGAGTCCAAGAACGATTTTAGCACCGACATGCATTTAGCGAGATCTGACGTAGAACCAAAGTCAAGGTAGGTAGGTCAAAAAGTGTAGGTAAACGGATTAATCAGTTGAAGTGGAGATGCCGTCATGGCGCCTTGCCAAGTTTCCCACTTGGTAAGGCGAATGACGGCAGATGGACAAAGGCGGTGACAGAATGGTGGCCCCGCGAAGAGAATAGACCACCAGCCAGGTGGTCAGACAACATCGTCCAGGGAAGCCAGTGGATGTAGTTGGCGCAAGGTCGGAAAGAATAGCGTGACAAGTGAGGAAGCCTATACCCAAGAGTGGGTGAATGTAGGCTAATAGATAGATGCATTTAGCATGCTATAAAGTAGATCGTGGCTGTGCTTTATTATTTATAAGATCAATATTATTCATTTCTCATACTCGGAAAGTAGTGTTGTTTTGATCTGATTATTGGGTGGAAAATGCTGCTTCCCTCCATAGAGAGGGAAAAACTCATACAAATTACTTCCCACCTAAGGGCCGGAATGAACTTTAAAAATAGAACTGCTGTCAGCTATGAAGAGTTTTATGTAAAAAAAATGCTGCGGCCATGTGATTTTCTAAACAGCCAGTGTGAATTTAGCGCAAACTTCTTTGAGCGGAATAAGCCTCGGGAATTGATTTTTTCGACCCTCGGTTAACAATATACTATTAAAACCATGTATCCCCACGTATCCCCCATGTATCCCAAAATAAATGCTTTGAGTTTTAATATTTGTTAAATAATTTAAACCTTCCAGGTGGGATCCCCAGAAGAGACGAAAGCCCACATCGCTATAATGGGCTCACTGTACGGCTCGCAGCCCCTCGGCTCCGAGATGGTCCTCAACTTCGCCCGCCACGTCGCCACAGCCTACTCCATTGGCGAGCCCATCCACACCAAACTACTAAAGAACACGGTCCTGCATTTCGTTCCCAATCTCGACCCTTTGTACCCGAGGATACTGCAGCAATACGACGGAACTGACAAATGCGAGATCAAGCCGTTAGAAGAGGAATTCGGTGATAGCTTGTACAGCTATCTGACTAAGAAAGATTTGAACCCTATGTCGAACTATACAAGGGAGAAAATGTTCGCTCAACTTCTCGAGTCGGAGAAGTACGATTTGGTACTTGAGTTGGCGAGCGGCACGGAAGATGTGCTGTATCCGGATTCGTCGAGTGTGTGTGGACAGTTCGCGCAGAAGTATCAAGATTATAGGTCGGAGAGCGACAAGTATCTCTGTGGGAATGAGAACCAAGCGAGTGTTATTCATGGGAACCTTATTGATCTTTTGTATGAAAGGTAAAGGTTATTGTTTCCTGTATTATAGAAATCATCTTTGTACTGGCATGGATTTCCTCATTAGATCCTGACTTTAAAAACCAATCATATTTCTAACAAAAATCATAGAAATCATTCAACGTAAGAAATAATTTCTTGGGCTGTGGGGTGCCGGCAGTAGAATGTTACCCATCCTCATAGCCATGGATACAGTAAGAGCCTGCTAAGGGATACCTCCGGAAGATGGGCAGCAGTGTGTTTTCGTGTATTAACATCTTAAACTGCACTCACCCACCCGCCTGCCAATCGTGGTGAGTATGGCAGCTACCCCTCATGGAGATCTATGAGGGAGGCATGTGTTCAGTACTGGACGTTTTACGGCTGAAATTATGATAATGAAGAAGGAATTTCAGCTGAAAGTTAGTTAAAGGTTGGAGCGCCATCGAAATCAAACATTTTTGTATGCATTTTCATTACATACATTTAATGTTCTACCTCATGCTACCCGCAGGCTGATTACGTATGTATCTCGCGACAGGTTTTCAACAGGCGTAAATCTCGCTAGCATCGCTGTCAATTCCTTTATTTATTTATTTATTTTATTTAATACTTTATTGCAAACTTAAAATTAGAGTACAAATTGGTGGACATAATGCCGAAGGCATTTTCTACCTTTCAACCATACGTACTGGCTGTTATCTAATAGAACAATTTTACCATAAATTAAATTGTTATTATGCTCCTGAAGCTTCATCTGGAAACGAAGACAATTTGCGGAGAGAGCGCCGTTTCGTTGCATTATTTCTCCTGTTCAGCATAATATTTCACCTTATTATACAATTCCGAAATTGTTTTAACACATTTACCGCAAAGATTTCGTTTGGCAATCTATAATAATTTCGAATTAAAATTATACTCATAATTATCAGGCAGCCGAGGGTATAAATTAAAGTACCCGCTCATATTCAATCATTGCGTCATCATCTTCATCAGGCAGCACTTAAGTCTTCCAGATGAAGCTTCAGGAGCATAATAACAATTTAATTTATGGTAAAATTGTTCTATTATGCCCCTCTTCGCTTCATCTGGAAACGAAGATGAGACGTGTTTGTTTTCGCCTGATGACAATTATGAGTCGGTAGGTAATACCAAATAGGTATAATAATCAATATCATATAAACAATGTTAATATGTTACCAAGGTAGTTACCAAACATGGTAGGTAAACCGAGAAGGATTCATGTAGGACCTTCTAAAAGGTACAAAAAAGAATCATGGTTATTAATTCTTCATTATTTTGCAAGTACATTAAAAATAAGGCATGTAGGTAGGTGGTACCGTAAGCGAATCCAAAAAAAACTGGACTGGACACCGATTTCTACAAGTTTTCATCCTGGCTGGTAATTTGATATATATGTTGTCTAAGACCAAAATATAGGGTAGAATACAAGACTATCCTTGATCTACAAAGACTTTGTTATAGATGCATTAATGGCTTTAGATAACTACTTCGTTCAATTTAAAGATGGTTTGATTTCTAACCAATTGTAGTGTAAGCGCAACCTCAGCGGCTTCCTAATATAACCATACCCCGATTATCTTGAGACTATGTATTCAAATAGAACACATCGCAACTTCGCTCAATAAACCCATGAAGCTCTATCACTTGTCACATCCTCCCGAAGTTAACACAGATAACACCATTCTCTACTAGACCAGATGGATTCCATGTATAGTAAGTGAACTTTGCTTTAAAGCTATTTTTTAAGACCTTTGATCTAAAGATCTTTTTAACAAATGAGTTAAAAACCCGAACACGAGGTCCACTAATAGGAAACCACCAATTTATGTATAGGTACTAAGTAAAACTTATGTTAAGAGAACTCAGCAAATCTATTTCATACTGAGCCCAATGGTATAAGTTACTATAGGAAATTCCTATAGTAACTTACCATCCCGTACTAACCAAGGAGCTCAAATATCAGATTTCAGACATTAGGCGGGGATGACCCGCGTCGTGTCGATGAGGATTTTGTACAGGTTCAATTTTGGCATGAGGTTTGCTAGAGGTCTCGACATGAGGTCTGCTTTGTGTTTTAAATGTTTTGTCCCATCGCGATGCTACAACGGCCTGTCGTTATGAATTTTAAAACTTTTTGGAAATGGGTCGTTAAAAATATCCCACTCAGCTCGAAAACATTAGCACCCTTAGACGCAAGCCTTGGAACCAGCAGAATGCTGGTTGATGATCCGCAGCGGTAAAAAAGACTGAGGATCCGCAGTCCCGTTTAGATAGCCTGGCAGACGTAGGGATACTTACACAAAGCAAAGATTTCAATCGACATAAAGCAGATCTGAGTCAGATTACTTCAGATCTAAGTAGGTATGTCTTGCCAGCATATGAAGCTTTGCCCCCTTGATTCTTCAGGTAGGTATGTAGTACGATAGTCCGACTGAAATAACAATGCTTTGTTTTCAGCATTTTTGTTGGACAAAATAGCTTTGCAGTTATATATAGCTCCTTTCGCTTGCAATGCCAGTCCTATTATTGTGCAAGGCCCCCTCGTAACTCGACATGGCTCTGCTACTCAGGATGCACTTCGCCCCATCCGTAGTTAACCCCATTAATTCAAAAATAAAATGATGATCTTTAGAGGAATCAATGACCGCCGGAACACAGCCTTTTTGCCACCAATAATCCTTTTGGATACTTAGTAAGACTCACCTTGGGACTTCGACAAAGAACCCGTTTGCAATGGATCTATAGTTTTATTAATATTCATCTGCCGTCTTAATGGGTCAACATAAATTTAGATAACTCAAAAGAACCTGGCTCCGCTTTGTTACCGGAGCGAAGATGTTTAGTACACATGCCAAACCGGATAGTATAGACATGTTATTATGCCTCATTTTGCCTTGATGAACCGGTACAATCGGCAGATGAAAACAGGCATTCGATAAGTCGATTTACGATACAGGTTGTAGAAAGAAAATACTTTGTCACGCTGACATAAGAAATAAAGAATCTTCAGATTGCATAAGAACGATACAGGCGTTGTCTAGGTATCGCGCTTTTATGTTGAAACAAAGGAAGCTGTCGTTAAATATCTCGAGTAGTTAAATAGTTCTAACTCGGTGTATGCTAATCCCCGGGGTGGAAACGCCTTGCAGCTTCTCTTGCTCATAACTCTATGTGTAGCAGCGAGAGTATCTGATGACACGCCGCTGACGTGTCAAATGGTTTTAGTTTTGGGTTCGTCATAAGAGAGCAAAACCCTGGAGTCATTTTTTAAGTCTTGAAAAACGGAGTGTTCATTCATTCAATAAGCACAGTCAAGTTATTGAAGCTTAGTCCTATCTTTGTTCTTGTAACTGAACCGACACGTTTTCCTAGAAAGTTGCATCGGCAGATAATAAAATGAACCTCAGGGCTCTGTACTAGAGCGAAAGATAAATAATAAGCTCAGGTTTATCAATACAATTGGCATGCATTTATCAATAAAACTGGAACTTTCAGACGAAGGCAAACCTTGCCCAGTCCATTGGATATGCAGATGAATCAGCTCACGGCTAAGAACGCCTTATGAGCCACTGGTACTTCCAGACAGAGGGAAATCTTGCTTAGTCTATTAAATAGGCTGTTTAATAAACTCAGGGCTTAAAATTGCCTGATGAGCCACTGAAACTTCCAGACAAAGGCAAACCTTGCAAAAGTCAATTGGATTGGCAGATAATTAAGAAGACGTAAGGCTTTAGTCAGAGCGTCTGGTAAGCCTCTAATTAGATTGCCCAGTCAGTAAGATCGGCAGATAATTTAGCTCAGGGCTTTAGAGCGCCTGATACACCACTGGTACTCCCAGACAAAGGCAAACCTTGCCCAGTCAATTTGATCGGCAGATAATTAAGTTCAGGGCTTATACACCACTGGTACTCCCAAACAAAGGCAAACCTTGCCCAGTCAATTGGAGCGGCAGATAAATAAGCTCAGGGGCTTAGAGCGCCTGATACACCACTGGTACTCCCAGACAAAGGCAAACCTTGCCCAGTCAATTTGATCGGCAGATAATTAAGTTCAGGGCTTTAGAGCGCCTGATACGCCACTGGTTCATCCAGACAAAGGCAAACCTTGCCCAGTCAATTGAAGTTGCAGATAAATAAGCTCAGGGCTTTAGAGCGCCTGACACGCCACGGAACACAAAGGCAAACCTTGCCCAGTCAATTAGATCGGCAGATAATTACGCTCAGGGCTTTAGAGCACCTGATACACCACTGGTACTCCCAAACAAAGGCAAACCTTGCCCAGTCAATTGGAGCGGCAGATAAATAAGCTCAGGGCCTTAGAGCGCCTGATACGCCACTGGTTTATCCAGACAAAGGCAATCCTTGTCCAGTCAATTGGATCGGCAGATAATTAAGCTCAGGGCTTTAGAGCGCCTGATACGCCACTGGTTCATCCAGACAAAGGCAAACCTTGCCCAGTCAATTGGAGCGGCAGATAAATAAGCTCAGGGCCTTAGAGCGCCTGATACGCCACTGGTTTATCCAGACAAAGGCAATCCTTGTCCAGTCAATTGGATCGGCAGATAATTAAGCTCAGGGCTTTAGAGCGCCTGATACGCCACTGGTTCATCCAGACAAAGGCAAACCTTGCCCAGTCAATTGGATCGGCAGATAATTAAGCTCAGGGCATTAAAGCGCCTGATATGCCACTGGTCCATCCAGACAAAGGCAAACCTTGCCCAGTCAATTGGATCGGCAGATAATTAAGTTTAAGTCTTTGGAGCGTCTGATATCCCACTAGTACTTCAAGACAAAGACAAACCTTGCCCAGTCAATTGGATCTGTAGATAATTAAGTTTAAGTCTTTGGAGCGTCTGATATCCCACTAGTACTTCAAGACAAAGACTAACCTTGCCCAGTCAATTGGATCGGCAGATAAAGTGTCAGGGCTTTACAACGCCTGATAAGGTAGGTGCTTCTATAGGTATGTATGTCAACGAGAGATGGAGAAGAATCAAGAGTCCTTCATATTTCATTGGAGGTCCTAATATATATAATCCTAGAAACTCAAGCATTAGCGAAGGCACACCACCGATTTTGGGATATTGACAGACCAGCCTAGTCTGCAGACACAGGATCTTTAGCGTGACGTTGATGTGAGGAGAATAATTATGGTTTAGACTATCGGAGACTCTGCTCCGAAAGAAAAGAACCTACACGTGAGAGTTCGTGTGAGGCTGCCCACGAGGGTTCATATCAGATTTACTCAGGGCGATTTAATAAATGTCCTCATGTGTTAAAATTTGTATTCAGCAGGAAATCGTCATAACAGACAATCATCCTTATTACAATATTATCCAAGATTCGGGTAGGAATTTTTGGTCGAAGAATTCCAATATCTGTTTCAACTAAATTCTGATCCTGAACTTTCATATCGTGATTAATCTGAGCATGATCCCCATTAGACAGTAAACCATATATAGGTCTACCTACTATATTCGTGACGCTTTTTTACGCAAAATACACTGGTCGGGAGCACACAGGCTCCGCCGGCAGCGCCTGTAGTATTTGTAGCTAGAACGTACTACAGGTACAAGAGTTTTACGAATCATCGGATTCAGCTCATTAAATATCATGGGGACTCACCGTAGAATCAGGACCGGAATCCGGTAACACTAATTTCACTGCAATCCAAAGAAAAAGTGCATAAAAACTACAACCCAAATCTACACGATGTTGCACGAACCGAAGCAAACGACGCAAATGATTGAATATGAGCGGGTACTTTAATTTATACCCTCGGCTGCCTGATAATTATGAGTATAATTTTAATTCGAAATTATTATAGATTGCCAAACGAAATCTTTGCGGTAAATGTGTTAAAACAATTTCGGAATTGTATAATAAGGTGAAATATTATGCTGAACAGGAGAAATAATGCAACGAAACGGCGCTCTCTCCGCAAATTGTCTTCGTTTCCAGATGAAGCGAAGAGGGGCATAATACAGAATTGACGTGTGACAGCGATGATTGCAAGAATTACGCCTGTTGCAATCCAGTCGCGAGATACGTAATGCATACAGCGTACGGGTTTAAGTCGAGTAAATAATCTTTATTTGACCAGTTTCGACTGGATTACACAAGCCATGGACGCATTTAAACTGGTGTGTGGATCACCATTTCAGCCGTAAAACGTCCACTGAACACAGGCCTCCCTCCCATGAGGGGTAGTTGCCATATTCGCCAGGCTTAGCAGGCGGAAAGACGCTGCTGCCCATCTTCCGGAGTTATCCCTAAGCAGGCTCTTACTGCATCCATGGGTATGAGAGGAGGGGTAGCATTCTACTGCCGGCAGCCCACGGCATGTGATGTGTTGATAACGTTGAAATTAAATAAACTGATACAATAAAATGCAATGAAAATTAATTATAATAATTAAAAGTAGATATTTTCATTACATTTTATTGTATCAGTTTATTAGCGGAATTAAAACTAGATATTTTAATTGCATTTTATTGTCATGGATTTCCGCAAAGTAACGCCTGATTCTATTAATTATAAACTGATACAAATTTGAACACACTCTCAGATTCAGCACTCCAGTGGTGTCAGTCGGGCTCAGTTGCTGTAAGATGCCGGTTGAAGCAGAGATCGGCATGGTGTGGCGGAACAATCTCAGGGGGATTATGAAGTTCGTCGAGCAAGCTAACACAGGTCAGTAAACTAGGTCTTTTACTCATCATCACAGCCCTAGGGCCACTGTCCACATCCCACATGCTGGACGCAATGTGTTGTCACTGTTAGATCGCCTGCCGTTACTACAGAAATAATAGCTCGTTGCTATGACATCTGTCACCTGTCTGACATGTCTGCCGTGGGGTGCGGGCACTAGAACAACCCCTCCTCTCATACCCGTGGATGCAGTAAGAGCCTGCTAAGGGATACCTTCTGGAAGATGGGCAGCAGCGTCTTTCCGTGTATCAACATCCCGTACTGCGCCCGCCGACCCGCCTGCCAAGCGTGGTGAGTATGGCAACTACCCCTCCTGGATATCCATGAGGGAGGCCTGTGTTCAGTAGTGGACGTTTTACGGCTGAAATGATGATGATGGTGATGATGATGACATCTGTCAGATTTGTAACTCATGGTACCAAATTCCAGGCAAATGAAGCCCAAACCACAGTAGGTTGCTGTAGTATAGTTTACTGCGTATTTTAGTACAAAACTATCCACTAGAGGCGCTGTACAAGTTTTCATACAGTGTTTTAGCTACAGTCGCTAGCGAGTATAGATTGTGAAAGTTAATAATAAATAAAAATAATAAGTTCATGGTAGACCTCCAGGCCTCCCTCATGCATCTCCAAGTGTGAGCGACTTCGATAATGTTCTGATTTATCTAAATTTATAAAGATCTTTACTGGAATGTCATCGTCTAGTTGATCTGGTAAACATGTCAAAGTCAATGTTGAAGTTGTAAAGAAATGAGTTGGGAGTGGGTGTCGTTAGACGGATGGTAGTAAAAGAGTAGATCGGGAGATATTGAGTAAAATAGTGGAGAAACAGTACTACTTATAATCGTAATGGTTTCAGGTGTGGTCGGCTTCATAACAAACGAAGGCGGCGCCCCCGTCCGCGAGGCCGTGGTCGCGGTCACGGGCATCGACCGGCAGTACAGGGTGACCAAGAACAGTGCGCATTTCCACATCCTGTTGCCCCCTGGGGAGTACAAGGTCATCGTGCGCGCGCATACTTATGACGATCAGGTTAGTCAACTCAATAAAATCAAGTAATTTCATGGACCAAATAAATAGAGGACCGCTAATCCCATACATCAAAACGTAATTCAAAAATTAGTTACTGTCTCAACCTAAAGATGGCGAGAGGAGTAACGATTTAACAAATTTTAATGAATTGGTCATTCCCCGACACCTAAACGAACCATAACACGATTTAGTGATCGTAAAGATACAGCAGTGAATAATATAGATGGCGCTAACATAAATTATTGTACCTAATTCTTAACAAAAAACTGATTGCATTTTTTGAACTTCGTACTCTTTGTCAGCGGCTAGCGCTCCAAACGGAAATTATCGGCAACGTATTATTAGCTCAAGGTAAAGCGCCATCTAGAAATACGCTGAGAATTTGACGATTTCAAGTATGGACATTAGCAGTCCAGTATTTATTTGGTCCGTGTCCACCTCCAATTAAAACAAACAAACTGCGACATTGTCATTAGGTCTAATAGCTGATATGCAGGAGGTTTTTGTTATTTAATATTCGGCAGATATTTGACCCATGTATATGCTAATGAATGCTAACCCCTCCTCTCATGCCCGTGGATGCAGTAAGAGCCTGCTAAGGATAGAGCCTTCGGAAGATGGGCAGCAGCGTCTTTTCTTGTATCAACATCCCGTACTGCGCTCGCCAACCCGCCTGCCAAGCGTGGTGAGTACGGCAACAACCTCCTATGGAGATCCATGAGGGAGGCCTGTGTTCAGTAGTGGATGTTTTACGGCAGAAATAATAATAGAAAAAAATTGTCCCGGGTTTGGGTATTTTTCTATAAAAAGTATGTATTTACAAAAAAAAATGTATCAAAGTATTCTATGAATCATCTGGTTTCCATAGTACAAGCTTGGCTTAGTTTGGGGCTAGATGCTGGATAATACACACACCACCATCTAGTCCCAAACTAAGCAAAGCTTGTCCTAATTTTTTTTTGTTTATACATAATTCAATATAATCTTGTAAAGAGGCATCTTTCCCAATCAATTTTGTCACTCCAACAACATTCTATTACACAAAAAAGGCGATAGGTCAGATATAAATAACTACAGACCGAAAAGTCCCGTCTCCCACCTGTACAAGGCTTTTATTAAGGTCGAGACCGAATCGGAGGGTTGCTTGACCTGCAACAGCCACCTGAACAGGCAGGATTCCGATAAGGCCTCTCTACCACCGATCACCTACATGCCATCAATCAGGTTATAGAAAAACACACCGAATTTAATACACCGCTCTACCTCGCCTTCTTGGATTATGCGAAGGCGTTTGATATAACCCATAATGCCATATTTACCGCTCTATCAAATCAAAAAATAAACTTAACCTACATTAATTTAATTCAAACCATTTACCACAATAGCGCAGCTTCTATTAAATCGTAACAAACCCACGACGGCCCAACATTCACTATCGGAAAAGGTGTTAAGCAAGGTGATCCGCTGTCACCAAAACTGTACTAGCACTCTCGAAAATGTCTTCAGAAAGTTAGGAACTGGGTGGGAAGAGAGGATAGTTGACGACAGGACGAGGTTAGCTAACCTCCGTTTCGCCGATGATATTGTTCTTTTCTCATTCATCTGCCCATGAGTTACAAGACATGCTCGAAGATCTGAGCACGGTAAGCCTCGGTAATCCATTGGACTTAAAATGAACATGATTAAGACCAAAGTCATGACCAACACCACCAAGCGCAAAATTCGCGCCCAAGGGCATGGCGCAAAGGTACTCGCTGACATATTGCATGTCCTCACATGCAATATGTCAGCGAGTACCTTTAAGGCTCGAGCAGACCGGATGCGTATGCGTAGACGTAAGCGTAGACGTGCACGTACCACTGAGTTGTAATGTATGGAACTGTATGAGACAGGACACACCGCTTGCGTAACGTAGACGTGCGCGTTATATGTCAGTTCCATACATTACAACTCAGTGGTACGTGCACGTCTACGCATACGCATCCGGTCTGCTCGAGCCTTTACTTGGGCAAAAGTCTCCTTCCAGTGTGGACATGAGCAAGAAATTGCCAGACGCACGGATAATGCCTGGAGGAGATATTGGTCCATGAAAGTTCTTATGAAGGGTACTCTTCCAATGTCCTTAAAAAGGAAACTTATGGACATGTGCATCCTCCTTACTTCTCCATACTTTCGGCGCGCAGACTCGGTCTCTCACCAACACAAAGGTCCAAGCTCGAGGTTTGCCAGCGGGCAATGGAGCGCAGTGTACTCGGAGTAAAACGGATAGACCGTATTCGTAATACAGCACTGCGCTCCAAAACTCAAGTTCTCGACGTAGCTCAAAAATTTGCGAAACTTAAATGGAGCTGGGCTGGTCAATGGTCATTTTGCCCCATGCCCGAATCACCACTCAGTGGACACGGCGAGGCGTCGCGACAGACCGAGGAAGCGATGGCGTGACGAGTTAGACCAGTGTAATAGCGCATGGGTCGAAATAACGGCGGATCGAGATGCAGGGAGAGATGAGGGGGAGGCCTTTGCCCAGCAGTGGGACACTTACGGCTTAATGTAATGTAATGTAATACATACTTATCATACATAGAGAATACCCAGACACGGGACAAACATCTGCGTAACATTTACAAGCATTTGTCCCGTGGCGCGAATCGAACCCGCTACCTCCTGCGTATCAGTCCGCTATTAGACCAACAGAGCTACCGTCACCACATCTACATGAGCTGCAGGCAGTTTGAGAGAAACCGAGAGAGATAGAAGATATTAACTTTAGGTAACATATCGTGTAAAGAAAGAGAGCCTCAAGAAAGATGGGCCGAGGAAATAAAATCGGCCAAGTGCGAGTCGGTCTCGCACACGAAGGGTTCCGTACCATTATTCGGCTAAACAGCTACTATGCTATAAATATACAAATAAATATTATGTGAATATTTCAAGCGTCTACCTGTTGCCATTATTCATCATTTCAGCCGTAAAACGTCCACTACTGAACATAGACATCCTTCGTGGATATACATGAGGGGTAGTTGCCATACTCACCACGCTTGGCAGCCGGGTTGGCGAGCGCAGTATGGGATGTTGTTACACGGAAAGACGCTGCTGCCCATCTTCCGGAGGTATCCCTTAGCAGGCTCTTACTGCATCCACGGGCATGAGAGAAGGGGTAACATTCTACTGCCGGCACCCCACGGCACTTGCCATTATTAATATTGAGCAAAAAACGGCATTAAAATCACGTTTGTCGTATGGGAGCCCCGCTCAAATATTTGTTCTTATATATTAATTTAATTATTTATTTTTAAAGTTAATATTAAGCAAAAAACGATGAAAAAATCACATTTGTTGTATGAGAATCCCTTTAAATGTTGATTTTATCCTGTTTTTCGTATTTTTTGTTAAAGCGGCAACAGAAATACATCATCTGTAAAAATTTCTACTGTCTGCCTATCATAATTCACGAGATACAGGCTGGTGACAGACAGACAGAAGGACAGCGGAGTCTTAGTAATAGAGTTCCGTTTTTGCCCTAACCCTAAAAATATTCATTTTAATATGTTGTGTGGTACAGAACCAACGGTGTACAAACTGTAAATTATTCCAGATACTAACGTGGCTAGTAGTGGACGGCGTGTTAAAAAGAAAGGACATCGTGCTGAAGCGAGTTAACGCGGAGACGATACCCGGCGGCGAGTTCGCCGATGTGAAAGTGGACAACAACCCTAACAACGTTTATATCACTGGTAAGTTCACTTCGAATGCTAACATGATAACTAGTGGTCGGCGTGCTGACAAGAAAGGACATCGTGCTGAAGCGAGTTAACACCGAGACGATACCCCGCGGCGAGTTCGCCGATGTGAAAGTGGACAACAACCCTAACAACGTTTATATCACTGGTAAGTTCACTTCGAATGCTAACATGATAACTAGTGGTCGGCGTGCTGACAAGAAAGGACATCGTGCTGAAGCGAGTTAACACCGAGACGATACCCCGCGGCGAGTTCGCCATCAAAATCATAATCATTTTTCAATTCGTACCTTCCTGAGATTAGCGTGTTCAACCAATCAAACATACTCTTCAGCTTTATAATGTTAGTATAGATTATTAATTTAATTCGCAGGTCTAACATTAACCGCAGCCAGCGACCCTCTCCCCAACACGAAGCTGTCCGTCCGCCTGCCCGGCTCCCGCGGCGCCGTGGCGCTCAACGCCAGCGGCGCCGGCGGCCGCTTCGCGCTGGCGCTGCCCGCCGCGCTCCGGGGCAAGGAGGTCGTGCTCGCGGCGCTCGCGGACGGACACGTGCCGCTGGAGAGGCACGTGACGGTGAGTGCATACTGCGCGCTGGCGCTGCCCGCCGCGCTCCGGGGCAAGGAGGTCGTGCTCGCGGCGCTCGCGGACGGACACGTGCCGCTGGAGAGGCACGTGACGGTGAGTGCATACTGCGCGCTGGCGCTGCCCGCCGCGCTCCGGGGCAAGGAGGTCGTGCTCGCGGCGCTCGCGGACGGACACGTGCCGCTGGAGAGGCACGTGACGGTGAGTGCATACTTCGCGCTGGCGCTGCCCGCCGCGCTCCGGGGCAAGGAGGTCGTGCTCGCGGCGCTCGCGGACGGACACGTGCCGCTGGAGAGGCACGTGACGGTGAGTGCATACTGCGCGCTGGCGCTGCCCGCCGCGCTCCGGGGCAAGGAGGTCGTGCTCGCGGCGCTCGCGGACGGACACGTGCCGCTGGAGAGGCACGTGACGGTGAGTGCATACTGCGCGCTGGCGCTGCCCGCCGCGCTCCGGGGCAAGGAGGTCGTGCTCGCGGCGCTCGCGGACGGACACGTGCCGCTGGAGAGGCACGTGACGGTGAGTGCATACTTCGCGCTGGCGCTGCCCGCCGCGCTCCGGGGCAAGGAGGTCGTGCTCGCGGCGCTCGCGGACGGACACGTGCCGCTGGAGAGGCACGTGACGGTGAGTGCATACTGCGCGCTGGCGCTGCCCGCCGCGCTCCGGGGCAAGGAGGTCGTGCTCGCGGCGCTCGCGGACGGACACGTGCCGCTGGAGAGGCACGTGACGGTGAGTGCATACTGCGCGCTGGCGCTGCCCGCCGCGCTCCGGGGCAAGGAGGTCGTGCTCGCGGCGCTCGCGGACGGACACGTGCCGCTGGAGAGGCACGTGACGGTGAGTGCATACTGCGCGCTGGCGCTGCCCGCCGCGCTCCGGGGCAAGGAGGTCGTGCTCGCGGCGCTCGCGGACGGACACGTGCCGCTGGAGAGGCACGTGACGGTGAGTGCATACTGCGCGCTGGCGCTGCCCGCCGCGCTCCGGGGCAAGGAGGTCGTGCTCGCGGCGCTCGCGGACGGACACGTGCCGCTGGAGAGGCACGTGACGGTGAGTGCATACTGCGCGCTGGCGCTGCCCGCCGCGCTCCGGGGCAAGGAGGTCGTGCTCGCGGCGCTCGCGGACGGACACGTGCCGCTGGAGAGGCACGTGACGGTGAGTGCATACTGCGCGCTGGCGCTGCCCGCCGCGCTCCGGGGCAAGGAGGTCGTGCTCGCGGCGCTCGCGGACGGACACGTGCCGCTGGAGAGGCACGTGACGGTGAGTGCATACTGCGCGCTGGCGCTGCCCGCCGCGCTCCGGGGCAAGGAGGTCGTGCTCGCGGCGCTCGCGGACGGACACGTGCCGCTGGAGAGGCACGTGACGGTGAGTGCATACTGCGCGCTGGCGCTGCCCGCCGCGCTCCGGGGCAAGGAGGTCGTGCTCGCGGCGCTCGCGGACGGACACGTGCCGCTGGAGAGGCACGTGACGGTGAGTGCATACTTCGCGCTGGCGCTGCCCGCCGCGCTCCGGGGCAAGGAGGTCGTGCTCGCGGCGCTCGCGGACGGACACGTGCCGCTGGAGAGGCACGTGACGGTGAGTGCATACTGCGCGCTGGCGCTGCCCGCCGCGCTCCGGGGCAAGGAGGTCGTGCTCGCGGCGCTCGCGGACGGACACGTGCCGCTGGAGAGGCACGTGACGGTGAGTGCATACTGCGCGCTGGCGCTGCCCGCCGCGCTCCGGGGCAAGGAGGTCGTGCTCGCGGCGCTCGCGGACGGACACGTGCCGCTGGAGAGGCACGTGACGGTGAGTGCATACTGCGCGCTGGCGCTGCCCGCCGCGCTCCGGGGCAAGGAGGTCGTGCTCGCGGCGCTCGCGGACGGACACGTGCCGCTGGAGAGGCACGTGACGGTGAGTGCATACTGCGCGCTGGCGCTGCCCGCCGCGCTCCGGGGCAAGGAGGTCGTGCTCGCGGCGCTCGCGGACGGACACGTGCCGCTGGAGAGGCACGTGACGGTGAGTGCATACTTCGCGCTGGCGCTGCCCGCCGCGCTCCGGGGCAAGGAGGTCGTGCTCGCGGCGCTCGCGGACGGACACGTGCCGCTGGAGAGGCACGTGACGGTGAGTGCATACTGCGCGCTGGCGCTGCCCGCCGCGCTCCGGGGCAAGGAGGTCGTGCTCGCGGCGCTCGCGGACGGACACGTGCCGCTGGAGAGGCACGTGACGGTGAGTGCATACTTCGCGCTGGCGCTGCCCGCCGCGCTCCGGGGCAAGGAGGTCGTGCTCGCGGCGCTCGCGGACGGACACGTGCCGCTGGAGAGGCACGTGACGGTGAGTGCATACTGCGCGCTGGCGCTGCCCGCCGCGCTCCGGGGCAAGGAGGTCGTGCTCGCGGCGCTCGCGGACGGACACGTGCCGCTGGAGAGGCACGTGACGGTGAGTGCATACTTCGCGCTGGCGCTGCCCGCCGCGCTCCGGGGCAAGGAGGACGTGCTCGCGGCGCTCGCGGACGGACACGTGCCGCTGGAGAGGCACGTGACGGTGAGTGCATACTTCGCGCTGGCGCTGCCCGCCGCGCTCCGGGGCAAGGAGGTCGTGCTCGCGGCGCTCGCGGACGGACACGTGCCGCTGGAGAGGCACGTGACGGTGAGTGCATACTTCGCGCTGGCGCTGCCCGCCGCGCTCCGGGGCAAGGAGGTCGTGCTCGCGGCGCTCGCGGACGGACACGTGCCGCTGGAGAGGCACGTGACGGTGAGTGCATACGTTGGGGGGGAGGGGGTTAATCCATATGTTTTGGAGGGGAAATAAAGTGGAAATCCTTTTAATTTTTTGTACAGTTTTTTTTATTTCGAATAAAACTACCTTATTAGATATTTTTTGTACTACGACAACTCTCTGCCAAGGTCAATGATCCTATCTGTAGTTGGAAGTGTTTAGGGAGTCATTATCGTACAATCAGCTGTTTAAGTCAAAACTTCCGCGGTCTTTTCTTAAATGGAAATCACTCAACTTTGGAAAGTCGTAATACTAAAGTTGTTATTTGGGTCAATATCGCGCCCTCTCGTTTCAGTACACAAATACACAAATAGTAAATGTTGTAATCAAATCAAACCCTCTAGCGTAAAGGTTTAAATATCTATAACTTATGTAAACACATAAAACAATGTAGTGTATGTAGGTAGATCATATAGCATCCTATACCAGCCTACCATTTTGTATTTGTCACATTTCATTTCATTTATTTCCAAAAACAAAGATACTTTGCATGCGGAAGTCTAAATTAATATAATGTCACACACCAGTTACACAATAAAATACTAAGCAAAAATACGTATTTTCGTTCTTCAAATTAGATGCTAAAAACTGAGTGAAAGTGGATCCTAAACACAGCCATCAGTAAATAAAAAAAGTCGTTCTCATGACTCTCACTCACTACTCAAACTCTCACTATGATCTCCCCCACAGTTAACCGACGTCGTGAACCCGAACGTCCTGCTCAAACTCGAGGACGACGACCTCGTGCTCGGCATGCCGAGACTCATCTTCGTCATGGTCGCTGGTAAGAATTGTTTTATCAGCTGTGCCACTTGAAATTAAATGATATAACTTGCGTTTATTTAACACACACACATACCCACACATACACACACACACACATAAATTAGAAACAATGCAAATTACAGTGAAACAGATAAATGGGACATAAAAGAATAAATACCCTGCGGAACTATTTTCGTCATCACTCGCATGTGACCAAATAGGTGCTATCTCAGCTTAATGCTGCTTCTTTGGAAGCAGCACTTCTTTTAACTCGACTACGGTGAAGCCAAAAGTAAGGGATATGAGTTTAGCAGTCTATCAGTATGAGCGACGGTAAAATATTCCAATATATATACTATACAGTTGTAACAAAGTCAAGGACAATAAGAGCTCTTACACACGAGCGGCATGTTACCAACGGCATAGGTAACTGCGCCGACACGTCGACGGCTGCCGTCGACGCGTCAACGGATACCGCCGACGCTTGTCGACGGCTGCAGTTACCTATGCCGTTGGCAACATGCCGCTCGTGTGTAAGAGCTCTTAGTGTTTATTTATTTTTGCACCCAAAGGCGACATACCCACTTAAATTAAATTAAGCACATAAGTGCCGTAGGATGCTGGCAGTAGAATGTTGAAAAAAGAGAGGAGGGGTCCTGTCTTGTCCGTGGATGCAGTAAGAATCTGCCGAAGGATACCTCCGGAAGATGGGGAACAGCGTCTTTCTTATCATATCAACATCCCGTACTACGCTCGCTAACCCGCCTGCCAAGCGTGACGAGTATAAATAAATAATGCTGGACAATTCACACAGCATCATCTAGCCCTAAGCTAAGCAGAGCTTGTGTTATGGGTACTAGATGACTGATATACTTAATTCATTATACTACCTACATAGATAGATATTTTTTTTATTATATACCTATAGAAAAAACACCAACAACACAGAATAACTAACCCAGAACACCCTGAACAAATATCTGCAGATCATACAGACATTTGTTCCGAGGCGGGAATCGAACCAAAAAAAAAAGTATGGCAACAAAGCCCTCATGA
The DNA here is from genome assembly GCA_963082625.1 of Pasiphila rectangulata. Lineage (NCBI taxonomy): Eukaryota > Metazoa > Arthropoda > Insecta > Lepidoptera > Geometridae > Pasiphila > Pasiphila rectangulata. The sequence continues at coordinate 13,758,918 of OY720256.1, read as the reverse complement.
TATTGTAGATCCATGAAGAAGGCCCATTTCTTGATGATCCATTCATTGATGACGACTTAGATGAATTCGTTCGCTTTAGAAAGCTCTTTGCCAAGAAAGGGATAGAAGCGAGAAAGAAACCTCACTCTTTCACTTTCCTGACGCCGCCCATCGGGCGAAGCTCCGCCTGCGATGCAAGAGGTTGCGGGTTCAATTCCTGCCTTGGAACAACCGAGCCGTAACCCAATGTCTGTATGATTGCAGATATTTGTTCTGGGTGTTATTCTATTATACTAAAAATATTTGTCTATGCCGTGGGGTGCCGGCAGTAGAATGTTGTAGGAGAGGAGGGGTCCTCTCCTACCCGTGGATGCAGTAAGAGCCTGCTAAGGGACACCTCCGGAAGATGGGCAGCAGCGTCTATCCGTGTATCAACATTCCATACTGCGCTCACCAACCCGCCTGCCAAGCGTGGTGAGAATGGCAACTACCCCTCCTGGAGATCCATGAGGGAGGCCTGTGTTCATCAGTGGACGTTTTATGGCTGTAATGATGATTTGTCTATGAAGTATGTATAATATAATAAGAAATAATATCAGTCATCTAGTACGCATAACATAAGCTCTGCATAGCTTGGAGCTAGATGATACTGTGTGAATTATCCAGCATTATTTATTTAATTACATATTTGTTTTATTGTAGGTGTTGTAGGCGTCTGCCTGGTAGTGATGGCGGCCTGGTGCTTCAGTTGTCGCGAGAAGGTGCGCGAATCTCGCCGCGAATACCTCTTCACTCAGATACCGTCGGACGACAAGCGGCCGCTCTGTCAAGACGCTAGCTATGGTAAGTCATTGTTGCTCAGTCGAGTCCTCTGGATCGTTTCTTACCCGTGGTCCACCTCACAAGTTCACCTGGGTGGACAAAGGGGACTTGTTTTGACCCATGGTACACTCCGGAGGTGTACCACGGCCACAACTACAAATCTTCTTATCCACGGTTCACCTGACCGGGTGGTCTATTGCTACATTGAAAAATGATGTGTCCGTGGTACACCAGGTGTACTAGTGGTACGCTATTCCGTCTCTTACCCGTGGGCCACCTAACAAGTTCACCTGGGTGGACAAAGGGGACTTATTCTGACCTAGGTACCTGAAGTGCCAGTACTAGCCGCATATGCTCACATACCGATAACCTCCCGAAGACACCCAGGATTAGCAAGCTAAAGCAGTAGGCTAACCTCATATGCCTACCACTGAGTACGGAGTAGAATAGTTCTTTAGTGAACCACGAACCGGCAAACGTAGTGTGGGGTCTCCTCTGATAGGTGGAGTTACAAAAAACGATGAGAATGGCCGGAGACCAGGCTCAGTGTATTTTAGTTGTGGCATATTATTATGTCATGCGCCGTGGTGCCGCGGGGTGCCGGCAGTAGAATTTTGCCCCTCCTCTCTTGCCCGAGGTTGCAGTAATGCTAAGGGATACCTCCTGCCGATGGACAGCTGCGTCTTCCCGTGTATCAACATTTCGTACTGCGCAGCCGCCTACCAAGTGGTGAGTATGGCAACAACCGCCTCATGATAACTAGGAGATCCATGAAGGTGGCATAGGTCCAGCTGTGGACATCCTCTGCTGAGACGACGAGAATATGTCTTGCGCCGTGGTGCCGGCAGTAAAATGTTGCCCCTCCTCTCTTGCCCGACGATTTATTTATTTAACACTTTAACACATAACAATTGTGTAAGGAGGACTTAATGCTAAAGCATTCTCTGCCAGTCATCCTGGGCGTGCAGAAATATGGTGTGGCGTGTTTTATTATGATAGCATCTTTTGCTAAGATAACTAGAATAATAATTTAATGATAACGATTCAGTAATGAAAAGGGAGATACCTTCGGCCGATAGGCAGCAGCGTCTTCCCTTGTCAACATCCCGTACTGCGCTCGCCAACCCGCCTGCCTTACTAAATGTAAATTTTCTTTTCAGAAATAGTAGCCAAGCCGTATTATGACGAAGAAGACCTCCCGGCCTCTGAGACAGATTCAGAAGACGAGGTGGTTTTACTCAGGAGCGATAGAGACTGGCGGCCGGTGGACCAAGAAGACTAACTCAAATATTCTATACTAAATAACGTAACAGGATATATTTTTGTCTCGTAATCTGTAAGATCAACGTATTTAATATCCCGACGGCTACGCCAAGTAAATTTGAAATTTGGCGCAGCCGTCGATTGTTTTATGATATTTTATATCATAAGAAGCTAAATAACGTAATTAAATGCACAAGTTAAAAACTCACATTTATAAAACTAAAAAAATCATAAATGGTATTGTTATTAGTGTATGGTGTAATGCTTAAAATTATTTTAGTGTAACTTATTTTTAATGTAGTTTGATTTTAGATCTCTCATTAGATTCTTTTTACCAGTATTAATAATCGTTGTGTATTTATTTATGTTTAATACATATCTTTCTTGCCTATTGCTTGATATGTACATTCCTTTATGCATTTTCTGTCTCTAAAACTTTTTATATAAATTATTTAAATGAACATGAAAACTTAATAAAATAAATAAATATATTAGTTATTAAGTAGTCCATTCTTATCTAGATAATTTTGTTTTTAATTAGAATCATTTAGAAATAAGTTTAAAACATTGGTATTATGCAAAAATAATATGATATTTACTAGAGATTTGTAAACTAATAAAACAATAATTCCTATGCTTAATGAAAACTGAGTGCCTTACATGCTGTACCTTTCGTATTGTATTTATTTTATATAAACACTTTCTTGTACTACTGTGACATACATCCGAATTATATTAAAGTATGGAATCTCTTGAATATTTTCTTAGTTTACCAAGAAATGAATTATATTGGTGCTCAAAAACAGCAATATTTACCTTATTTATAATGTGATAGAATACAGTTTACTGTTGTAATTTTTATTGAAATGATAATAAATTTGTTTCAAGTTCGTAGTGTAATTATTATGATCCTTGATCCAATATAAGTATTAGTTTATCACCGTCTTGGAGGTTAAACCGACTAACCAGCTTAAATCTACTATTTATATAATTTTGAATAAGAGCGTTTTTAAAGTTTTATGGCATGATTATGTAATTAGTATTCGAATAAGCATTTACACTCGTGAGCAAAAAATCGACTCAGGCGACACACCTGCAGTCGCAAGTCACTGGCAAAAAAGCTGAACTATTACAACAACACTAAATATTGATAAGTTTATTTCAATTAAATTATTATTTTGACGAATTTAAGCTTGAATTTTCTTTACTGTTAATTATCACCTTGTTTCATTGTTTATGACTCATTCTCATTTAATATTTTTTCTTTACCAAAACTAAATTTAAAAACCAACGTAGACCACTATTAACACATATTTAAAGGGGTATTTATCGCGCTATTTACCTTTATATAAAAAAATTATATATATATTTATATATATTAATTTTATTATAAAAAAAAAAAGACAACGTAGACCACTCATTTTAAAGCTAAAACTAGCCGCTTTGAAATGTTAAAATCAGAAATAGAATGAAAGCTTCAGATTCTTTGTTATATCTACCTAGACTTAACCGCGAGCGTGCGTCCTGAGTCGATTTTTTTGCTCACGAATGTATATTTATCTCCTAGTTTGATATACGCACATTTAAAACCCGGGTGGACATGGTCTTAGTACTTACATTACCTACAATAGTCCGTTTAAACATAATATTCCGAAATCCGTTAAAAAAATCGAGTTAGTTGGTTTTATCTCTAAGCCGGCGATATTGACATGTTCTTTCCAATTAATAGCTAACTAAGTTGAGATGTGGTGTACCTAGCTGCTGGGCAAACCTTATGCATCTAACAAATGTCCCAGGTATTACGATGTCCTGTAACAGGTACAGCATGTATATGCTGTATAAATCATCGATATTATATTATAGCTACGAATTACGCCCACGATATTGCAAAGAAAACTTGTATGAGCTTAGCTCACGCCCTTCAAAGTTAGCAAACAATGAGGAAGCCTACTCCCAGTCGTTGGAGGAGTCAGGCTGCTAATCATGATGATGAGTACCACAGATATAATAATCTAACTCGTAATTTTATACCTAAATAAATACTTCAGTTAGTATTATCCCTTGTTTATTTTCGCTAGTAATAATAACAAACACCAGTTTTTGTCGGTAAGAGCAATACAGGAACGCATTACCGTACGTACGTACTACGCAAGATTGGCGTAGAGTAGAAAAGAGGGTAAACATGGCTACAAATATGTGGTAAATCTGTCAAAAAAAATCGTGACCTAAATGTCAAGTCAGTCACCTGACCAAACTGTCAATCCGTTTAGCACCGTGCAGTGACAGCTGATGTGATGAGCGAAGAGATTGTTGTTTCTACTCTACCACCAGTTTCTTCTTCGAGACTTCGATTGTGATTTTGTGATATTGTATTTTAACAAAACATAAAATGAAAATAGTTCAGGCAGATCCATCAGTTTGAGAAGAAATACCAAACTCCTTTGCGTAAACATAATTCCGATGGACAGAGTCAGTACAAACATTGGCGATATGAGTCGGCGCGCCGGGGAAATTTTGAGACGTGTAAACCGCTTCTTTGATGGGCCCCTGACCAGAAAGAAGATGGTACTGATATTTCTGGTCTTCGTCTTTCTCGTGCTTTACGTCGGACCGACTTTAATGAGCTGGCTCTACAACTCCGGAAGCGAATCCAACCGACAGAATGTATGTCAGAGCAATTTCTTGAAACCCTTCGAAAACGCACTAGACGAGTACGATGCATATCTGAGAAACGAGAACTCAGCTACACTGTCTTCCTTGAGCCACAACTATGTGCCTTATGTAGGAAATGGACTGTTTGGCCTGACATTAGAACATGATTCCCACTTGAACATAAAGCATGGCCGTACACTGTCATTACCAGTGTTATATCATCCTCTTTATATTGTGGATGATTTAGAAATGAAAGAGTTTACTGTAGCTGACTATAAGAATGGTATTATCAACAGGTTTCAGTGTTCAAACACTGGGTTGCAGGTGTCTTACCAATATTATGCACACAGAACCATACCTTCGCTGTTTGTTCAAGAGATCATGATCAATAATCCTACAACTTCTGCAAAATCTATACAACTGTCAATACCTAGAGAGTCCAATTGGGAAACTGTAGTGAAACAGACTGTAAACCTTCACCAAGGAGTTGATACAAAGGAGTATGAAGTGGCTACAGGTATGATCAGCATACCTGACAATGATAACATCATCGCTGTGGCTGTGGTGTGTCGCAAGCTCGGAACCTCTATGACTGTAGATGCTAGAGATGGCATTGACTTGTTAATTCTAACAACTATACAGTACAGCAAACCTATTAAAAAGACAGATTATGCGAAACACAAAGACATAGTGGAAAAGAAAGCAATAGATGAAATGGAAAAGGCAATAGCATTGACCAATGATAGACCAGCAATTAGACAACTCAGAGACAGACATTCTAGAGTCTGGCAAGGTCTCTGGTACACAGGTTTCTACATCTCAGACTCCAAAGCCGAGGGCATCATAAATGGTGATAGAATAAATGCGACGATTTATGCTATTCTCTCCCAAGTGAGAAGTTACGAGCATGAAGAGCATGTCAAAAGCAGCATGAAATCAGAGTTACTGAGAACCCTGACCTATTCAGAAGGATGTTACGAAGGACATTCAACCTTGGATGCTTTCAATTTGTGGAAACCCCTGCACTCACTCCAGAATATCAATGATGTGGCTAGTGTATGGCTATTAACATTAGAAAAATTAGGTTGCCACAACCTTCTAAAAGCTGGAGCGAGTGGAGTCAACCAAGCAATGATTCTCAGCTTTGGTTCCTTACGTTTCAGCAACCAGCATTTAGAATATAACATACACCCTTCTAAGCTACATAGAGATTTTCTATTCCGGCGAGTTAACTATGGCAACATGACTCATGTTAACATAAGTGTTATCGTCCAAGAAGATAACAAAGCGGCTATATTTGTTGCATTGGATCGTTCTGATAAGAATTACTATGCTTGTGACGCTGGCTGTTTAGATTCTCCAGTGCAACTAGGTCCGTACAGAAAATACTTTCCGGTGAAGCTGACAGATCCATTAACAGCTGTATTGTATGTGACGGCTGATAAACAGCATATGGAAGACTTGAGGCATGCAATCCACGTGCAAGAAGTCATAGAAGCGCCAGCTCACGAGAACCATGTGATAGCATTACATAAGCATGGTCATAGCCTCGGAGGCTTGAATCCATTATTCTGGGTTTCAATTATCTGTCTTATTGTTGTCTTCCATTTATTCCTCTGTAGGATTATAATGAATGAGTTCTGCGATACAGGAGTGAACTATAGAAGGCTGTATAATAAGCCTTGAACTGTCTAAAGGCTAAGTGTGACGCCTTAATGAAGTGCTTTGATTAGTCAAGGATTTGTTCAGTTATTACTAACGCACAAATTGTGTTGTGTAGCTTGATAAATGATCTCTGTTTAGTTGCTTAATCTGCTCAGTTTCTGAAATAACATTGTTTATAAAAGTGCTTAATTTGACAAAAATATTTGTAAACCTATGTTTTACAAAGTATCCAGTGCAATAAGTTTAATGTGGTAACTATATATAGCTGACATTGGCAAAGAGGGATTATCCCCCTCTTATCTATACATATAATACTTCTTTTCCTGATGAGTCGACCTATCTACCTACTGTTTTAAGAACATCACTTCTACTTTATTTGTAATTAGCTGACCCGGTGCCCACTTCGTTGGGCGGTAATTTATAGCCTATGACACTCACAAATACTGTGGCTTTCTGTAAGTAAAAGGATTTTGAAAATCGATTCAGTAGATTCAGAGATCAGAGATACCCTACAACCTCAAACTTTACCTCTTTATTATATTAGTATAGATCATTGATATAAATGTATAGATAGGTACTCTGAAGCTTATACAAATAATGTTATAATCCTATTTTGCATTTTATATCAAAACAGTATTTGAAAGATGCAGAGTGAATTTTGCATGTTTGATGTAATGGATGAATGTATGTATGTTAATCTTAATAATATTGTCCTTCATCGTGAAACCTTTATAGTTAAATCATACAAAAATTAATACTATTATTGTTGCTATCATATCAATAACTCCTAATTCTGTCAACTTACGTGGCTGCACTATTAATTACTTGGAAACCTATATTACACCTACGTTTATTCTAATTACAACATAAGCCATAGACTTCTAACCATAATTCTTCTACAAATACTTGTATTATTAGATAATGTAATAACTGTAAATAAATAATACACAATGTATGTTATTATTTTAGAGATATAATTTGTTATAAGATCGTGGTGTATATTTTTTAAATAAATGAAGTTGTATGTTAAACTTATCTTTATGTTTTAACTTTAATCTCCTCTTAAAAACGTTGAAGGAGTACCGGATTAAGCTAGCGCGGGGCCCGTAGCAAAGTATCAAGGGGCCCTTGGATGTAAAATTTCAGTTCCGGAACCTCTTGCTACTTGCTGTCAATAATACTAGCAACATCAGAATTGAGCAATTTAGCGAACTGCACTGCACTAATTCGTCGCCTAGACTTAAGACGATGATTGCGGATTTTGTTAACAATAATTTGACGACCTCTGTGGCGCAGCGGGCGAAGGTCCGCCTGCTACGCAAGAGGTTGCGGGTTCGAATCCCGCCTCGGAACAAATGTCTGTATGACCTGCAGATATTTGTTCAGGGTGTTTTCTATATATAATAAAAAATATCTATCTATGTAGTAGGTATATTGTATTAAGTATATCAGTCATCTAGTACCCATAACACAAGCTCTGCTTAGCTTGGGGCTAGGTGATGCTGTGTGAATTGTCCAGCATTATTTATTTATTCATTATTTATTTATAATGCGCGGGGCCCGTAGCATTTGCTACTCTTGCTATGTGGCTAATCCGCCACTGAAACATTATATAGAACTACGATCTATAAATATCGTGGCGCCTGCCAATGCCGGGAAACGGGTAGATTTATCTTTCGGTAATCAATTTTAATTACACAAACAGTACACAAGGTAGTCACGGAGTGGCGGCCTGACCCGGCGGGAAGGCGACGCGGCAGACCGAAGCGCAGATGGCGGAACGAACTTGATCTGTGATCGTTGTCTGGAAGGAAGCAGCTCAGGATCGGGATATATGAAGAGAATTGGAGGCCTTTGCCCAGCAGTGGGACCCAAATGGCTCATAATAATAATAAATGAGCGGAAGGCAATAGGTACCTACTCGTTGATGTCACCATTCCACATGCATGATGCTAATCTCGTCAAAGCCGAGAAAGATAAGCTCATCAAATATCTTGATTTGGCCCACTAGATTGCCACCATGTGGGAAGTTGACAGCGATATACATACATACATATATGTATGTATATCGGAACAATAGTCGCTGAGTCATTTATATATAAATGATGTGGAATAAGTATAAAACACTACCTTTATTAATTCTCAATATTTTTATATTATTTCTTTATTTACTTTGTTTGCAAACATGATCACGCAACTCATAAATGGTGGGGGCTATGGGCAGCTCAGTGGATTTGTACTATTGGACTAAAATCGAGTTTTTTAGTGGAGACTGCGACTCGGTAAGCTTAGTGAGAGATACCCACCAGCTAGATGAGGAGATGATTTGCGAACTGCGACGGATTAATGATATTCGGTAAAAAAAATCGGAACAGTTTCGCTCGATGGGGTGGGATGGGAAGCCGAGATATAAGCGTTTCAACCGTCGACAAAGACCTTTAGACAAGCAATGTACTTAAATAAAATGCGTTTTTCAAATATAATTGATTTATTTACAAAATATAGCTATAAAATGTACTAAATTACAAGGCACGTTATGGTATAGGTAGGTACGTATTTATTCAGGGCCGAGTCTGTTATCGCAATCGTGTTCAATGGTGCATGTCAATCTCCGGAATCTACGTCCGTAACATATGGATTGAGGAAAGAAACCAGATTTTAAATTGTTTTTAAATGTTTGTTTGCTTGAAGAGGTAACAAACATGTTATCCCACCTCTCATGCCTGTGGATGCAGTAAGAGCCTGCTAAGAGATACCTCCGGATGGGCAGCAGCGTCTTTCCGTGTATTAACATCCCATACTGCGAACGGCGAACGCCAACCCGCCTGCCAAGCGTGGTATGGCAACTACACTTTTCTGTGCAACTACTCCTCATGGTACCTCTTCAAGCATAAAATACAATTTTTTTTAATAGCAATTTAATCTTGTGAGACATATTATGTCCACCCTGTCCAGTGTGAGTGATAAGTCCACGATCTCGTCCAGGAGCAAAGCCATTCGACCATTATGACAATTGCGATAGCATCTAGCCTCCTTTGGGCTTGAATACAATACCCAAAGTAGCGTGAATTGATCACGAGGGGCTGTTTTCAGTAAAAAGGCAAAAATATATCCATAAGAACCTAGCAAGGTGGAGCTAGCTAGCCAATTACTAGCCAATAAATGTTTATTAAATTTTCCTTGTTGTAACAAGGAAATTTTAATAAACATTTAAGGACATTTAAATTGAATAAAGCGCATAATTGAATTCATTCTCTTAAATTTTTTTTTCTCTCTGAAACCTCACTCTTTCACTTTTATTAATTGTTACAATATTTGTCATAATATTATGCTTAATGAGCCGTTTTCAGTAACAAAACAAAAAGAGTTTTCTACTAAACCTAACAGATGGAGCTGGCAAGCGGAGTAAGCAAGTTTGTGATTAATCCTGTCATTGTCAAATTGTGCCTGCCAGTAAAAGAAAATTAACGCCATCTATAAGGTTCGAGGTAACTATTTTTGAAGATTTTACTTTTTAATGAAAACGCCTCATTTAATTGAACGTCCGCAGGATTTTGGATAGTTTGATAATCTTAACTCTTACGCCATCTACTCGTATAAGGTTCTGCGGAACATTTTTTTTAATGAAAACGGGTAATGAGCTGTTTTCAGTAAAAAAAAAATGTTTTTCCTAAACCTTATCAGACGGAGCTTGCAACCGGAGAAAGCAAGTTTGTGATTAATCACAATTGCTGTCATTGTCAAATTGAATTTCGAACCCTTTCGATCCAGTGAAAGAAAACCACAGTGAAGGAACTATTTTTTATGTTTTTACTTTTTAATAAAAACGCCTCATTGAGTGCTGTTATCGATAGCAGCATTAATGTAGGTACTTCTTCTTACAATCAACTCTAGCTAATACAATTAAAAACAACAGAAATTTATCCTAGTATGTTTTTATAAAAATTGTCGACATTTAAATATAGAAATTATTCGACGTTTTGGCGTTGAATTTCTTCAGAATACATATGGCGCCATTATTTTTAATCAATACCTTCTTTTAGATACCTTATTTCCTACACTATGATCACAAATTATTACATCAGGCACATACATCTAGTATCATCTTAGGGTGGAGTTGTACCCAATTTAGATTCTGTAGGGAGCTGAGCGTGAAATCTGCGAACCCGCGTTTTTAGATAATTTTTAAAACGATCTTCTTCCCTTTTGAAACTTTTGCGATCACAATACATTACTACTTTATTGGATTATCGGGTATTTATCGCGTAGTTACCTATATTTTTATCCCGACGTTTCGACCGGATTGCACCTGGTCGTGGTCGCGGTAAGACTTCAGACTTCGGCATTATTTGACTTCGGATTACGTATCTCGCGAACGTATGCAGCAGGCGTTAAATCTCGCAATCATCGCCGTTAAATTTTCTGTTGTTTTCGCTGTTAGTTTTGTATTAACAATAATGAATCGACGTTTGACTGCGATAATCGCAAAAACGCCTGTTGCACACGTTCGCGAGATACGTAATAACCCTGCCGAAGTATTCCCGCGACCACAACCGGGTAAAATCCGGTCGATAAATACTCGATAATCCAATATAGTAATAATCTTTATCTCATTTATTTAAGTATAAAAAAATAGGGGAATTTATCCCGTAATTCCTTTGATTACTGCTGTGTATAACAACCGTGGTCCCTGGTAGACTTCATCTCGATGACTTTACGTCTTTGTCACACGGCGGGAATCGAACCCGCAACTACTCAGCCTCAGCCGGCTAGACCAACTGCGCCATTGAGGTCGTCCTAGTATTTTTTATTAGGCTGTGTTACCAATTAACTAACTCCCTCCTAAACTCCACCCGGTTAAATAATATTAAAATACATTGATTAAAATAGGATTAACTATAAATAATATACAAAGGTACATAATAGAATGATTCGGTATTACATTTGAACTAGTATCTGAGAGGACAATGAGAATAAGGTCTCATTTGTAAAAGTAGTTTCCAGTGTGTCTGCCATGAGTTGTCACAGTTAGATCGCCTGCCGTTACTACAGTAGTAATAGTACGTTACTATGACATCTGTCAGATTTGTAACTCATGGTACCAAATTCTAAGCAAATTAAGCTCAAACTACAGTAGCTGTAGCATAGTTTACTGCGTATTTAGTACCAAACTATCCGCTAGAGGCGCTGTACAAGTTTTCATACATTTTTTAACTACAGTAGCTTGTATAGATTGTGAAAACTCATGGTAGACCTAATACAGCGTGCATTATAACATGTTTACACACATGTGGGAAATTCCGTAAGACAATACATTATGCGTTGAAACAACAATTATTTTAGTAGACAATTAAAAACTTTAGAACTTAATAACGAATATTGAACGCAGATCATTGTGTAAATAATGTAAATAGAAACCAATTTTCAGTCAATTCACCTACAACAATAAACAATTTCCTCCTAAACAATTTTTTTACAATTTTTGGTTAGTTTTTTGCCCAATAGGCGAGATGACTAAATCTAATTTGATAGTCCGTCATTCTGACTAACAAAATCTATTGGACACGTATTATTTCTTTCTTATCGTAATCCAAAAGTAACAGCGATGAATTATATCGAAACGCCGCGTGATGTCACACGCTGGTGCGCGCCGACGCGCCTCGTTACTGTATTGTGACGTCACGAGCTTCTCCTAAGTTTCAACGCGCTTTATCTAAGTATTGTTTCATTATTTAGAAATAGCAAGAAATACGTGTCTGTTATTTTTGTATTACCTAACTGACGAACTAAATACAATTTTGATTGTCACACCCTGCCATCATGCCTATTGTAGGACTTGTTACATGACGCATAATACTCAACTTTACCTCCTAAACTATCTATAAAAAACAATACAAAGATTTACTATAGTTACAAAAATAAAACGTATTGGCACTGACGCACAAGTAAAATAACTCGATTTCTTTAATTTCGTTAATGTTCTGGTATTATTTGTAATTTTAGGCTGGCTAAGTTAGCGCCGTGGGGTGCCGGCAGTAGAATGTCGCCTCTGTTATCTTACCCGTGGATGCAGTAAGAAAGGAATACCTCCGGAAGATCGGCAGCTGCATCTCTCCGTGTATCAACATCCATTGCTGCGCTCGCCAACCCGCCTGCCAAGCGTAGTGATGACAACAACCGCTGATAATCCTACCTACTTGTACATTCATGACGGAGGCCTATGCCCAGCAGTGGTGTGGACGTCCTACGGCTGAGACACAGAATAGTTATCTATACAATATTCCAACTTCATACAAACGGACGAAGCGCGAGCTATACCTACGCGCCTCGATCTCGGCATGCAGACAGTCGCGCGCGACTGTGCCGCAGTGACGAACGGAGGTGTGTTGTTTTTTTAACAATAACCGCGCGATTTGTTCACTATAAATACAATTAAAATGCTGGAGGCGGGCAGCCCTATCGCATGTTTACGTGCCGCGCGGCTGTAGGTATTGATTTCAAAAATACGGCCTAGTTGAAATACTGTATAGATAATTATTCTGTGGCTGAGATGAAGTTAACTGTATACACATGCATATAATAATACGACCTGAATTGAAATTATCGTGGCTCGACCTCATTTAGTAAACACAAGCATTGGTACGCGGGTACCAGAAAAGGGGGCGAAGGCCTCAAAAGGTCACCAAAGGTCAAAAATGTCATTTGTGAGTTTTTGGACGTTTTCGGCCATTTGAAGGCTTTTATTTTTTTGGTGACCTTTTGAAGTCACAATAACTCCGCTCCCTGTGACCCTAGGGTCACCAAAATCAATACCTACCCTTCTGTCATTAAGACGGTGCTAACAAAAAAGGTTTCATGTAAATCGGTCAACGCGTTCGGTTGTAATCGTGTCAATCGATCGGAACATGAGGGGTTGTTGCAATACTCGCCACGCTTGGCAGGCGGGTTAGCGAGCGCAGTACGGGGTGATACACGGAAAGACGCTGCTGCCCCTCCGGATGTATCCCTTTGCAGTTGCAGATTATTACTGCATCCACGGGCAAGAGAGGTAATGTATAAAAGTCAATGTATAAAATCATCTATATTAGATGTGAGAGTTTGAAATATGACGAAGTATAAAAATATAATCATACACTTGTTCAATGGTAGTTACATATATATTTATAGTAAAGCAAAGATTTAAATCGTTAAATATGCCCTGACACCGAAAACATTGGCGTTGTCTTTAAATGCGTGTTAGTTAACAATAATGCCGACGCACGCACACTGGTGTTGTCAATAAACCAAACTGCTATTGTTACAATTTATTGTGCAATCATATTGCATGAACTTTCGTAAAAAAGCTAACACACACCACTTCCGGCGAACACTGTGTCTAGAGGTACACTGATTCCAAATGAGCGAGCTCACTCATCCGTGTGGAAACAAAACGGCGTGGTCTTATTCATGGATATTTTTTCTATATTATATATATAAAATATCTATGTAGTACCATGTGCTAAGAATATCAGTAATCTAGCACACACAACACAAGTTCTGCTTAGCTTGGGGCTAGATAATGCTGTGTGAATAGCGCAGCATTATTTATTACTAGCCGCACGCCACGGTTTCACCCGCGTAGTTCCCGTTCCCGTGGGAATACGGGGATAAAATGCCCATGTTACTCGGGGATAATGTAGCATTAAATAGGTAATGGTGAAAGAAATTTGGAAAATGGGTCCAGTAATTGAGTTTATTCCACTTGTTCCCCGTACATAACCAAGTTACGCAGCCAGCACTGGAAGAGGACAAATAATTCCTATTCCAAAACCGGGTTTTGTAAGGAGATTTTTTTTTCTTTGAACAAAACCTTTCGTAACAAACATACAACAAATTAATTTTTCCTGTTTATTATATTAGTATATAGATTTATTTAAATCGGTAAGGGCGTATCTAAGGGTTTAAATCTTTGCAGTAAGGCAGTAAATTCTACGTTTGCAACAATAAAGATAAAGCGATGTAATTTTCCAACTATGTATAGTTAAAATATGATAACATGAAGTTATGGACATAAATATGGCTATCTCTTATCTATGGAAACATTATTACGAAAAATCATAGACTAACAATCGTGTCCAACCTGGACTTTATCTTTGCCGTGAGCTGCCGGCAGTAGAATGTTGCCTCTGCTATCTTACCCGTGGATGCAGTGAGAATCTGCCAAGGGAGACCTCCAGAAGCTAGGCAGCAGCATCTTTCCGTGTATCGACATACTCGCCAACCGCCCGCCAAGCGTGGTGATGGTTACCACCGCCTCATGATCAGTATGAGGGAGCTATGTCCAGCAGTGAACACCCTACTGACATGATGATGAGGGACCTATGTCTGCTATTGTCATTTGTTTGTGCGTGTTTGAGAATGTTGAGTACCGGTGACCTGAAAAACAATATAAAAATAAATAACGCTGGACGTTGTACACAAGACTATCCAGCCCCGAAGTAAGCAGTGATATGGGTATCAGACGATTGAAAGAATATTAACAATATTCTAATATTATCGTATTACTCTTAAAAAATGACATAACTTAAAACGTCTACTACTGAACACAGGCCTTAAGGCTGAACGAGTCGCCCATCTTTCCATACAAACGTGGAAGGGTAACTACTCCACTGTTTGACGTTGACCATCCAACACTAAGGATTATATCAATTTATCTCGTCATAATCTATGTTTGTATACACCCCAAACCGAAAAAAGTATTTATTTTAAAAATACAAGCTTGTAAACTTTCGTATTTCACCACTGATTTTAGCCCAACTTTGGACGAAACTAAATAATATACGGAGAAAAAAAACTCAAAAATAAACCCCGTTCCGACATAGTTTAATTATTCAAAAGTTGAAATAAATGTTATTTTGAAAAGATTACACTCAAGTTTTTCTTTAATAACCCTTGTGCTAAAAGTCTATTCACATATTTTTGCGCGGTCGGTTTAGGAATGAATCATTGTGCATTTCATTCTAGCGCGCGGGTACACATACTATGTCAGGTGAGATAGCATACATTTAGGCCGCGCCCACTGACGACTTTGCCTCCGCGACTTGTTGGACCTTAATGGATCTTCATGAGGGATAGTTGCCATAGTCACCACACTTGGCAGGCGGGTTGGCGAGCGCAGTACGGGCTATTGGTACACGGAAAGACGCTACTCCCCATCTTCCGGAGGTATCCCTTAGCAGGCTCTTACTGCTTCCGCGGGCATGAGAGGAGGGGTAACATTCTATTGCCGGCACCCCACGGCTTGTTTCCTTGCTTATCATTCGGCAATTAAACCAACTTAGCCACGGAGGCAGCCAGATAATAAAATATCAAAGAAACTGCAAAATATGAGACGTCAGACTAGGGAGGTGGAAGCCTCGCCAATGTCGCCAGCCATCATTTTTTGGATTACGTTAAAAAAAATGAGTAAAACATCTTCACCACAGTAGCGCTAGTTGCCATGGTCACCACAGTTGCCACAGTAACCACAGTCAACACGACGGGCACGATGGACGAATGGGCAGTCGCCCTAGTACTAACTCACATCTCCAAGCGTCACCTCTCGTCCGATCGGCAGGGCGATTACGTATCTTGCGACAGGTTTGCAACGGGCGTATATCTCGCGGTTAACGCTGCAACAGGCGTAAATCTCGCGATAATCGCTGTCAATGGTCAATTTTGTAGAAAAAAAAAATTAAAGATCGCAAGATATACGCCTGCTGCAAACCTGTTGCGAGTTACGTAATAACCCTGCGGTTTTACCCCCCCCCCCCCACCCCGCATAAGATGTTTCACATCAATAAATACGTTATTTCCTCACCTCACAGCTCCTCGTAGAACGCGAGGCGCGTCTTGGTGGAGCCCTGCTTCAGCTTCCTCAGCGTGGAATACTTGTTGTCGCCCGTCTGCGTCTGCAACAGCTTCGAACGTTAAATAATACTGCACGTTTAACGCAGCACTAGCTTCGACCTCCGTCGCTCGATTGGTTCGAGAGCCGAACGTTAGATAATACTGCACGCAGCGCTCAGTGACTCCGACTGACATTTTTTTATGGTTCGAGATTTACATCTGACCAAAAAAACAGGAAAGGTAAACGTGCAGTATTAATTAACATTACGTCCGCCAAGGGACAAATATCTGCAGAAGATGGGCAGCAGCGTCTTTGCAGCGTCGACATCCCATACTGCGCCCGCCCACATGCCTGCCCATCGTGTTGAGCGACAACCCACAAAGGGGGGCAACAACCCCCTCATGGTTAAACGCCACTGCCCCCCGGTTCTTTCGAGGCCATTCGAGGGAGGATTTTTCTAAATGACGAGTTAAGCCGAAGGCCTATTTGATGTTAAGTGTGGGATGTATTTGACAGTGACACAATGCTCGCTCTGACTTTTATTCACAGGCACACTCAGAAATCCGGAACGCAGCCTAACATGACGTCACAAGCTTGCGGGGCGACCTCTGCCGTCAGCACCAGGCGGCAACCAGCGCGGCGTCGTCTCGGCCATTTTCTCCGGGCTTCGCTCCAACACGCACGCTCGCGCTCTCGCTGATCTGTCTCTGCACGCACCCACGCCATATCATTATAGCTGCATGTGCATTAATGTTTGATAAGTTCGAAATTAAAGAATGTGAACAAGATCTATACTGGATTTGTATTACACGCCACGCGGCGAGGAGCCACGCTTTGATAGTTCAAGATACCCATAAATTGGTGACCCTACGACTCCGAATACGCACGTGGCACGTGGTGTGGTTTCTTCAACGGACAATTGGGGAAAGTATCCGAAGAACTGGAGTACAAGTAAGCTCAACAACATCGGAATAACGGCATATTGGAAGATTTGAAGACGTTTCGAAGAGTTCGAAGTCCACGCGTCATTACGCGTCAGCCTAGTATTGGATATCACGCAAGTTTTTTTGAATATTATTTTGTTGTCATGTCAAAAGACCCTAAGCCTAGCCCTTCTACACCCAAATCATCGTCAGATTTGACAGACGCCCTTATGGATATGCTTGGGAAAAATGTAGATCAAATCAGAGTAAAAGTACCACCATTTTGGAGCGAAAAACCCGCAGTCTGGTTCGCTCAAATAGAAGCACAGTTTGAGTTAGCTAGGATTACGACAGATGCCACTAAATATTACACTGTAGTCGGAAACCTCGATGCCCAAGTTATTGCAGAATTAGAGGATATTATTGCAAACCCGCCCGCCACAGATAAATACGGAAAATTAAAAGCCGAGCTAATTAAGCGTTTGTCAGCTTCACAGGAAAAAAAAGTGCGCCAGCTCCTGGTACACGAAGAGCTGGGTGACCGCAAGCCGTCAGCTTTCCTGCGTCACCTGCAGAGTCTAGCCGGTCCAGGGGTTCCAGAGGACTTCCTGCGCACGATCTGGACAAGCCGTCTGCCAACCAACCTGCAGACGATTGTGGCTTCGCAGGCGGATACAGCTATGGAGGCGGTGGCATCTCTGGCAGACCGGGTAATGGAGATCGTCCCGGGGAATCCGGTAGCCCAGGTAGCCAGCACATCAACGGCATCGCCGGACTGTTTTGAGGTAATGCGCAGAGAAATAGCTACTCTAACTCAGAAACTAGGCGAGTTGTCGAATAGAATGGATAGTGGTTCCCGTAACAGAGGCTACAGAAGGAGAGGTAGCAATAGGAGATATAACAAGTCTCGTTCCCGTAGCCGGTCCAGATCTCATCCTTTCAAGAAGGAAAATGATAACCCCATTTGCTGGTATCACGCCAAGTATAGGGACGATGCTCACCACTGCGAAAAACCGTGCAACTACACTTTGCAATCGGAAAACGCCAAAGCGAATCGCTAATGACGGCGAGCGATTGCTGCAGTATTTCCAGCCGTCTATTTGTTACTGATCTCCACTCTAAAAACAATTTTCTTGTAGATACTGGATCGGATCTATGCGTCTATCCTCGCAGCTACCTCCGCGAGCACCGAGCCAGAGTAAACTACGACCTGTCCGCAGCAAACAATACGACCATAGCTACGTATGGCTATTTGCCACTGCTACTCAATCTTGGACTCAGGAGAGACTTCAGCTGGAAATTCATTATTGCGGACGTGTCAAAGCCAATCATAGGGTATGACTTTCTTTCTTTTTACAACCTGATGGTCGACTGCCGCAACAACAAGCTGGTTGATGGGGTCACGAACCTCTCTGTTCTTGCAGCAACTGCAACATCAAAAATACCAAGCGTCAAGGCTCTTTCAGGAACAGCAGAGTTCCACGAGCTACTGAAAGAGTTTCCTGATATCACTCGCCCGGCTGGCATGCAACGTCAAGTTGAGCATTCTACAGTTCATTTTATAAATACTACGCCTGGACCACCTGTATTCTGCCGACCAAGAAGACTAGCACCAGACCGTCTAAAAATAGCAAAGGCTGAGTTTGAACATATGTTAAAGGAAGGTGCTGTGCGCTGCTCCAGTGGCCCGTGGGCCTCACCACTTCATCTCGTACCCAAAAAGGATCAGACCTGGAGACCTTGTGGAGACTACCGTGCCTTAAATGCCCGAACAGTTCCGGACAGGTACCCAGTACGCCACATTCAAGATGTGTCTCAGTTATTAAATGGAAGCTCTATCTTCTCTGTCATTGACTTGGTAAAAGCATACCAGCAGATTCCAGTCAACCCAGACGACGTGGAGAAGACTGCAATTTCAACACCGTTTGGTCTGTTTGAATGTCCTTTCATGTCCTTTGGTCTACGCAATGCGGCCCAAACCTTCCAAAGGTTCATCGATGGAATTGTAAGAGGTTTAGACTTTTGCTTTCCATATATAGATGACATACTCATCGCTTCCAAGAATAAAACCGAACATGAAGAACACCTGCGAATCCTGTTTTCCCGCCTGAACGAGCATGGTGTAGTCATCAACATCCAGAAATGCACCTTCAGTCAACCCCAGGTAACATTCATCGGATATTCAGTCTCAGGAGATGGTTTACAACCCCTGGATGACAAGGTGCACGCAATACAGGAGTTCCCACCACCTCATACTGTCAAAGGCCTAAGAAGGTTTTTGGGAATGTTGAATTTCTATAGAAGATTTCTCAAGAATGCAGCAGAGTCACAAGCTCCACTTAACAACCTCTTGGTAGGAAGCAACAACAAAGGTTCTAAACCTATAACTTGGACACCTCAATTATTGGAAACATTTAAACTCTGCAAGGAAAGTCTTTCGGACGCAGTCATGCTGGTACACCCAGTTCCAGGAGCCAAATTAGCACTAGTCACGGACGCATCCAATGTTTCTTTAGGAGCCGTTCTTCAGCAACGTGTCGAAAATGCTTGGCAGCCCTTAGCGTTCTACTCAAAGAAGATGAGCCCTACACAGCAACGCTACAGCGCTTATGATCGTGAACTCCTGGCGGTGTACGAGTCTGTCAGACATTTCAGACATATGCTAGAAGGACGTCATTTTACAATATTTACTGACCACAAACCACTGATATTTGCTTTTAAGCAGAAGGACCAGAAAGGTTCACCTCGTCAAATTAATCAATTATATTTTATCTCTCAGTTCACTACAGAAGTCGAGCACATCTCAGGTCAAGAAAACTTGGTGGCTGATACACTATCCCGGATAGAAGCTGTCACCATGCCTGTGGACATCAAAGACCTAGCCTCTTCGCAAACAGATGATCCTGAGCTACTTCATCTTCTCAATGGTAACTCTTCATTGAAGCTAGAGAAGGTAACATTTTCTGACATACCTATTTACTGTGATGTGTCCATGCCTAAGCCTCGACCCTTTGTGACAGCTGCCCACAGACGACGCATATTCGAGACGCTACATAGCCTGAGCCACCCAGGGGCCAAAGCTTCGATGAGGTTGGTTAGTGAACGTTTTATATGGCCAGGTCTCAAGAAAGATATTCGCGTCTGGGTAAGAGAGTGTGTTCCATGTCAAAAATCCAAGGTGACGAGACACACCAAAGCTCCCATCGGAAACTACGGACTTCCAGATGAACGATTTTCTGAAATCCATATGGATTTGGTTGGACCTCTTCCTGTTTCCTCAGGATACAAATATTGCCTGACAGCGGTTGATAGATATACCAGATGGCCAGAAGTAATTCCTCTTTCTGATATTACAGCCGAGAATGTCACACGAGCGTTCCTGACGAACTGGATATCCCGCTTCGGTTGCCCAAAGAAGATCGTCACGGACCAAGGCAGGCAGTTTCAGTCCCGTCTCTTCCATAGCTTAGCCAAGCTGTGTGGCATCAAACTGGCAAGGACAACAGCCTATCATCCCTCGTGCAACGGCATGATCGAGCGCATGCATCGCACCTTGAAAGCGGCTATCATGTGCCATGGCGGTAAGGATTGGATTGCTTCTTTACCCATAGTCCTTCTCGGACTTCGGACCGCCTGGAAAGAAGACCTGCAGTGTTCGTCGGCAGAGCTTGTATTCGGAGAACAGTTAAGAGTTCCCGGGGAATTTTTCACACCATCATCAATAGAGGAGGTTGAGTATCCCGATTTTATTGCACAGCTGCGCAAGAAGATTTCCCAGCTGCGTCCTACTCCAGCTGCTCATCACGGACAGCATAAGGTGTTCGTGCACAAGGATTTAAGCAGTTCGTCGCATGTATTTCTAAGGCAAGATCTACTACGTGGATCCCTAGAACCACACTATACAGGCCCATTTAAAGTAATTAATAGAAGCCCAAAGACTATTGATGTACAGATTGGTGAAAAAGTCCTTAAAGTCTCTATTGATCGACTAAAACCTGCTTTCATCAGTCAACATGACGTTGAAAGTCCAGTAACAATAGCTACACCAGCACTACCTCCTAAACAGGTTGCAGATGCAATCCCGAATACGAAACCTTTACGTACAACAAGGTCGGGTCGGGAATTAAGATTACCCGTACGTTTCAATACTCCGTATTATTCGTAAGGGGGTCCTGTGGGATGTATTTGACAGTGACACAATGCTCGCTCTGACTTTTATTCACAGGCACACTCAGAAATCCGGAACGCAGCCTAACATGACGTCACAAGCTTGCGGGGCGACCTCTGCCGTCAGCACCAGGCGGCAACCAGCGCGGCGTCGTCTCGGCCATTTTCTCCGGGCTTCGCTCCAACACGCACGCTCGCGCTCTCGCTGATCTGTCTCTGCACGCACCCACGCCATATCATTATAGCTGCATGTGCATTAATGTTTGATAAGTTCGAAATTAAAGAATGTGAACAAGATCTATACTGGATTTGTATTACACGCCACGCGGCGAGGAGCCACGCTTTGATAGTTCAAGATACCCATATTAAGTAAACCTCTACCTATTACAACTGCAATACTGGAGTGATCACGTTCACTAAGCACGCGACCAACGCTGCAATGTACTGCGCACGTCACCCTGAGGCACTGAGTTGTAAGGTCTCATGTGCCGGTAATTTCCACCTTTCCCTTTAACCAGAACACGGCGAAGCAGTCTACAACTGCTTGGCGGTAATACTTCCCCGGATGAACTCTTCACAAAGTTTTTTTTTTTGTTTTTCATATTTACATTGCCATGACGGTATAACAGAACACCAAAGCGACAAAGAAATGCATAAATTGTAAACATAACCATAAATATTAATCAGTTTCTTTCACTATAACTATAAATTGGTCCTACCCAAATAGAGTAAAACCGTATCCGTGAATTTCGGCAACGTCATATTGAAAATATCAACACCCTCGTCTGCGCATAGTGTATTGATGGTACGCAGGGCCCGCGTGAATGGGGACTTACTCAGTAGAAGTAGTAATCTTAAAATGTAGATTGCAGCTAGATGGCGCTGCGCCTATCTGCATCTAGATGTTACCTGTGCCTCGTGCAGGCGGTCCAGCGTGGCGGCGGAGGCGTCCACCCGCAGCACTGAGAACTCGCAGCGCAACTCGTCCAGCTGCTGCTGCAGATGCTTCGACTTGGCCAGGTATTCCACTCTGGAAGAAATACCAGTCGAAAGGTTTGAATAAAGCAACTTTAAACATCTCACGAGTCCTTCTCCGCCATTTTAAGGGGTTAGCCTGGCTGTGCCGTGCGGTGTTGGCAGATAAATACGACAGTTTACAAAATAAGAACAAAACACATTTTAAATGAAATGATGTTGTTACCGGACTATGGCGAGCGCAGAGGGCGCCCAGCTGCAAATATTAGGTTGGGGCAACTAGCTTAAGGGCACCACTAAGGTTCGAACCACGGCTTGGACTGTCGCCAGATTAATATATGTCCAGGTGGGAAAAATGTATTCTTCGGGCTCGCCGGCGAGACCGGTTATTAAATGTGTGCCTAGCAGCTAGTGTAGGACGGGTTGACGTCACCTCCGGGTTAGCGGCGGTGAGCTCGTCAACGGGCAACGCTCGTCAATCCGACAACCATCCCCTTATATAGTGATACATTATGAGTACGCATCTTCACTGATAGGCGGTGTATATAAGGGACTATTCTTGAACAAGAAGACTATTCTTGTAAAAATTGTTTCTCTGCTTCCTCTTGTACTATATGGTACTAGGTGTCTCTCGCCGCTCGCATGCCTCAGGCAGTGTCTGGCCGTCGCGCTAACCTAGACACACGGTTACCTTTCCTTCTCGATCTCCACCGACAGGCGGTGTATGTGCGGGTCGTCGTCCGGCACTCGCATGCCTCGGGCAGTGTCCGGCCGTCGCGCTAACCTAGACACACGGTTACCTTTCCTTCTCGATCTCCACCGACAGGCGGTGTATGTGCGGGTCGTCGTCCGGCACTCGCATGCCTCGGGCAGTGTCCGGCCGTCGCGCTAACCTAGACACACGGTTACCTTTCCTTCTCGATCTCCACCGACAGGCGGTGTATGTGCGGGTCGTCGTCCGGCACTCGCATGCCTCGGGCAGTGTCCGGCCGTCGCGCTAACCTAGACACACGGTTACCTTTCCTTCTCGATCTCCACCGACAGGCGGTGTATGTGCGGGTCGTCGTCCGGCACTCGCATGCCTCGGGCAGTGTCCGGCCGTCGCGCTAACCTAGACACACGGTTACCTTTCCTTCTCGATCTCCACCGACAGGCGGTGTATGTGCGGGTCGTCGTCCGGCACTCGCATGCCTCGGGCAGTGTCCGGCCGTCGCGCTAACCTAGACACACGGTTACCTTTCCTTCTCGATCTCCACCGACAGGCGGTGTATGTGCGGGTCGTCGTCCGGCACCAGCTGGTACTCGTCGTGCTCGTCGCCGCACGCCGCCGCCGCGCCGAGCGACGCGGGCAGCGAGCACGTCGACGGGAACAGGGCAGGTGCGCCCGTCACCTGCGGATTGCGTTGCTCTATAAATGCCGTGGATCTTGCGGTTAAGGAATGAAACCACCATAATTGCATTGCTCTATAAATGCTGTGGATCTTGCGGTTAAGGAATGAAACCACCATAATTGCATTGCTCTTTAAATGCCGTGGATCTGTGAAACGGAAGTGGGCTAGTCTTCTCTTCAAGGCCAGAGATGGATGAAAAAGGTGCATGGAGAGGTCCAAAGGAAGATGAGAAAGGCAGCTGGTCCCAAGCAGCACAATCCAGAGGATTGGCTACATTGGAGAAGGCCTTCACCCATAGAGTGTTTCTTGCAGTTATGTAACTTAGATATTGTTTATTATTCATGCCGTGGCGTGCCGCCAAAAGAATGTTACCCCTACACTCATGCCCGTGGATGCAGTAAGAGCCTGCTAAGGAATACCTCCGGAAGATGGACAGCAGCGTCTTTCTGTGAATAAACATCTTGCGCTCGCCGACCCGCTTGCCAAGCGTGGCGAGTATGGCAACAACCTTCAAATCTATGAGGGAGGCCTGTTCAGCAGTGGCCGTGGACAGCAGTCCTACGGCTGAGATGAGAACATTTATATCTTTCTTTTTACTGATAAAAAAAAGTTTTTTAAGTCGTCTGTTTTAAATGTTTTTATCTTTGTTTTTTCTAACTAGGTCGGGTTTAACACAATAACAATCACTAATTACAAAGGCAACTTACCGACGACGTAGTCTGGTATCCGTTGGTAATTCCGTTGATCCCATTGCTATTCCCGTTGGATACCCCGTTGGACCCGTTCGACATTGTCAGGTAGTTAAGCAGCTGTTCTTTGCCCTGTAAAAGAAAAACTTTTAAAGCGACGAACAAGTACAAATAGTTAAAACAACTGACTTATGGACATTCAAAGATATAAAAAAAACATTGAAATGTTTATTAAATTCAACCACCATTTCGTGCTGGCAGTAAAGTATTTCCACTCCTCTGTTGCCCGTGGACGCTATGATAACACAGATTTTATAAATTAACTTGACACTGGCGGAACTGTCTAAAACCAAACACAAAAAGCCATAAAATAAAAAGGCATGCCAATACGTATGTTGGGAGGCAGAGAGACGTAGGTTCTGCGATTAGCTTTTTAGCTTGTAAATATGGTGAGTAGCCCTCTAGCTTGTAAACATAGTTAATTTTAGTTATTTTTGTTTTTATTTTCTGTATGATTTACACAAAAAAAGAGTTTCTCTATCTATCTATGGCGACTAGCATTTTAGCTAGTGACTATGGTGACTAGCAGTGGCGACTAGTGACTGCGGAGCTAGACCAGACTCGCGAGAGGGCTGTGGTCATTGTCTGGTCCTTCGACAACACTCGGCGAGTTGTTAGCTGCTGCAGTATAAAGGCTCGAGCAGACCGGATGCGTAGGCGTGGACGTAAGCGTAGACGTGCACGTACCACTGAGTTGTAATGTATGGAACTGTATGAGACAGGACACACCGCTTGCGTAACGTAGACGTGCGTGTCGTCATACAGCTCCATTACAACTCAGTGGTACGTGCACATCTACGCATACGCATCCGGTCTGCTCGAGCCTTACACCAGGTGAATGTTGTCATCGAGCTGACAGCGTCCGCCCGCAGCCATAGTACACGTACATACGTTGGGAGGCAGCGAGCCGTTGTTAGCTGCTGCAGTATATGTACACCAGGTGAGTGTCGTTAGTGAGCTGACAGCGTCCGCCCGCAGCCATAGTACACGTACGTTGGGAGGCAGCGAGCCGTTGTTAGCTGCTGCAGTATACACCAGGTGAGTGTCGTCAGTGAGCTGACAGCGTCCGCCCGCAGCCATAGTACACGTACGTTGGGAGGCAGCGAGCCGTTGTTAGCTGCTGCAGTATACACCAGGTGAGTGTCGTCACTGAGCTGACAGCGTCCGCCCGCAGGCAGTACACGTACGTTGGGAGGCAGCGAGCCGTTGTTCCTGCTGAGGAAGTCGAGCAGCTTCTCCTTGGCCTGCTTCTCGGCGGCGCGCGCGGCCAGCAGCTCGGCGCGCAGGCGCTCCGCCTCCGCCGCGCGCTTCTCCGACTGCTCCACCAGCCGCGCCGTCAGGTACTCCGCCTCGCGCGTCTTGCGCTCCAGGTGCACCTGGGGACGGGAATTCAATCAAGCGTTACATAAGACAGGATGAAGTTGTTAAATGATGACTGCGAAATGGCAGCGGGCTGATCGAATGAACTCAGAAAGATGGGATAGTCTGTCAACAACATGGATGCCACAGAGCGCTAGCGGGACGATCTAACACCTTCCGAGAAGGTTGGTGGGACATTGCTCTTGATAGGGACGAGTGGAGGGATTTGGGGGAGGCCTTTGCCCAGCAGTGTCACAAGGGTACTCCCTCTCGGCGTCAAATGCCTTCTGTGCTAGTAATGAAGCTTCCTCTCCCACCCTACCAATCTCTACCATACCCAATACCACTTAAATTGATTATTTCCTTGTCTTTATCAGTCCGCTGAAAGTCTTGCTCTGGGTAATATTTTGCAACATAATGCTGTAAATTACTGTTTATAGTTAGAAATATGTTACTTCCTGCCATAAACTAACTAGCTCTAATAAGATTTTACTGTTTATCAGTAAGCTTCTCCTATAGTCTAGCTAGTTATATATATATCATACGATAACGATTCAGTTCCGATTCTCGCATAGCTATCCGAATCGCGCTAGTAATGACGCTTCCTCTCCCACCCTTAATTTAAAAAGATTAAAAAGTTTGTTATATTGTTTTTGCTGATAAATGAATATTTTTCATTTTCACCCTGCCCCTCTCCACCATACCAATACTACCGCAATATATTATTACCTTTTCTTCCTCAGTCCTTATAGCTGACAGTCTCAGCCGAGCGTTCTCTCTCTCTGCGTCGGATGCCTTCTGTGCTAGTAATGACGCTTCCTCTTCCGCCACCCTGCCCTTTTCGGCAAGCAGCTCCGCCGTCTCTTCTGAACGGCGCTGGAAACATTACAAACATGTTGTAAATACAAGGACATCGATCTGCACAATAAAAATGCGCGCGCTGTAAAACTGTGATATCTTCTAAGATATTCCTTGATTATTCAATATATCTTATGATAAGATAATTTCTTTATTTGTAACAACAAACATTTTATTTTACTTATTATTACAATACAATTACAACATTAAAACAGGTTCAACCTAAATTGATGTTACTTGCTTAGATGTGTCGTTTACAAACATTTTGATTCTATGACAACCTGTGCAATTTCCATGAGTTTCGGCAATATGAACGTTTTATAAAACAAAACATAAATAAAAATAATGGAGCCATACTTGAGTCGCAAAAAGGTCTCTGTCTCAGCATAATGTTGGCAATGTTAACCAACGCTGGTCTTCCGACGGATTGAATGAAGGTTATGTTCAAAGTCTATATTATCAATGCTTATTGAAATAATTGTATTTATTTCAATAAGCATTGATACATGTTAAAACAAACACCTTCGCAAATAAAACATTATTATTTTTAAAACAAATTTGATTGCCATAAAAAGGGTTATAATGAGTCAACCTTAAAAGATAGACATACTTATACTATCTCGGACTTTTTTAGAACTTTTTAAGGGGAACAATTTCGTATACATGATGATTGCGTAGCTTAAACCATGTTCGCAGCGCACGTAACGGGAGCTCTCAAAAGGAATACATTTTCTCTGTTTATGCAACATTTTACAATAATGCTCCGTTCCTTTTGGAAACCATTAGATCCTGAGGTTAGCGCGTTCAACTAAACAAACTTTTCAGCATTATAATCCATACTTCTATTTCTATACTAATATATAAAGCTGAAGAGTTTGTTCGTTTGCTTGAACGCGCTAATCTCAGGAACTACTGGTCCGATATGAAAAAATATTTCAGTGTTAGATAGCCCATTTATCGAGAAAAGCTATAGGCTATATAACATCATGCTACGACCTACGGGAGCGGAGCAGTAACCAAAGATGCGGGTGAAACCGCAGGCGACTTCTAGTATTAGTATAGATTTATAGTATAGAATAGATTAAAAGCCTTACTAAGCTTCTAAATAATAAGTGATGCTACAAATAAAGTTGCTACCTTTCTATTGTCGACCTCTACGGCGCAGCGGGCGAAGGTCCGTCTGCGACGCAAGAGGTTGCGTGTTCGATTCCCGCTTCGGGACGTACAGACATTTGGGAGATTGTTCAGGGTGTTCTGGATGTTTTTTTTCTATTTATAATAAAAATATCTATCTATTTAGTATAATGTGTTAAGTAGCTAGCACTCGTAACACAAGCCCTGCTTAGGGCTGGAAGATGCTGTGTGATTTGTCCAGATTTTTTTTTTCTATGATAACCACTGACCAGAGCTTCGTTGGCGAGCCGAATCTCCTCCTGGTACTGCAGTAGCCGCTGCTCCATGGCCGTCCGTTCCCTCTCCGCCGCTTCGCGCAGTTGCTTTTCTCGGGACAGCTTGTTCCTTTCTATTTGGCGGCGCTGAAACAGATATACAAATACAATACATTAATAAAATTTATTCATAAAACCAGTTTTACAAGTCAATCACAGTTCACATTAAAAATTCTTCCAATTTGTGTTACTTGAATCCAATATTAGTTTAACAGTTATGTATAACGATATTTTTCTATGCTGATATATTATCACCTTCTCAAAAATTAGACCAATGTTCAGCCGGTAAGCCGTGAAACGTTGCGAACAAAGATACAGGTGAAAGTGCAAGGTTTC
Source organism: Pasiphila rectangulata (assembly GCA_963082625.1). Taxonomy (NCBI): domain Eukaryota; kingdom Metazoa; phylum Arthropoda; class Insecta; order Lepidoptera; family Geometridae; genus Pasiphila; species Pasiphila rectangulata. The sequence goes on along the minus strand of OY720256.1, from coordinate 13,730,463 downwards.
TTTTTCATTTCTTTCCCATCACTTGGAACAAAAAGTTTTCTGAAGAGAACGGATTCAATTATGTGCTTTATTCAATTTAAAGAACTAGTTATTTTCTTTTGTAAATTGACATTGATTATGAAAAATAATTGACATTGACCGCTTCGTCAAGCAGTGGGACAAAGTTAAAAAAAATACATTCCTATGTGGCGTTTGTGTCTGAATGATTATTTCATTACATTCAGACTCTTTTTTTACTTTGTATATTGAATGTTTACCTGTTTCTCCTCCTTAGCTTGCGCTTTCATCTGCTGAACCTCCATCGTGTCTGGTTTCCGTCTTCGCATGTAGAGGTCATGGTTCCCGATACACAGGTCTAGTATCTAGAAATAAGAGTTATTTATTAGCTAGGTCTCCCTGTGTACAATTTGATGGGCCGTAGCTCAGGTAATAAAATATTACAACAAAAGAAGTCCACTGCCTTCCCCACTGTGCCCCATTTTACCCTGTCCACCAACCCGCGAGTTGGCGGTGGGAGCAGGTTCCAACCGCAATACCTGGATATCCCTGAAGGAGGTCTGTGGACGTCCTACGGCTGTTAATGATGACCCTGTTTTCTGCAAGCTGTATCCAGCATCTGCCAGCGGGCGTTCGCTAATCGATCTAGGAGAATCTAGTCAAGTGCCGAGTAGCGGCCTCATATTAGTATGATCTGGTTTATATTTACTATGTCGCGGGTGTCTTGAAAAGGAGACAGTGGATCATGTATTACTGCACTGTACTGCCACAAAGGACGCTAGACGAAAAACGGGATTACAGGAGCTCATAGAGTTATGCCCTTCTACAACATCTGAATATGCTTCAGGGATGCTCATGGAATGCTACCAGCGGCCCAGTCCTTCTCCGGCTCTTCAAGGAGTTGGGTTGGCTAGGGTCGGGGTAGTGTCACGGGGGACAATGCACAAATACACCCCAATGCGGGTCATCAGTGCAGATCTAGTAACCCCCACTAGAATAAGATACTTGAATTGTGGTAGTGGCCCTTGCGGTCCCACTGAATAAAGGATTTTTGAGTTTGATGGTTTCAAAAGTTATATAAAATAAGTAATGCTGCACAATTCACACAGCATCATCTAGCTACAAGCAAGCAGAGCTTGTGTTATGTGTACTAGATAACTGATATACTAAATATATGTATATATACACATAAATGTCTGTATGATCTGCAGATATTTGTTCAGGGTTCTGGATGTTTTTCTATTCTTTATTCTTTATTGTACACAATAATAAAATAATACACAATGAAAAGTCATGTACAAAGGCGAGCTTAACCCTGAAGAGAGTTCTCTTACAGCAAACCTATGTTAGTGAGAAATTATATTAAGCGTAGGGGTCGTGTACACAAGAACTAAACATAAAAAGGATACTACGAGATACATAACCTAAACAAAACTAGAACTAACAATATAACCGAATTCATAAATAAATATAAGAACTGATATAAAGTTAAGGTTACATAATACATATATACATATACAAAGTAATACATACATTAATATTATCTATTATTCTATAATCTATTTATAATAAAATAAAAAAATATATCTATGTAGTAAAATGTATTAAGTATATCAGTCATCTAGTACCCATAACACAAGCTCTGCTTAGCTTGATGCTGTGTGAATTATCAAGCATTTTTTTATACTTAATACATTATACTACATAGATAGATATTTCACCACCACATCTCCTTCACTACCGCTGTTAAAAATCTTGGCATTCTATTTGACTCTACACTTAGCTGGATCCCCCATATTGAGGAAATCTCTCGCAAATTTTATGGTTCCCTCCACGCTATTATTCGCTTAAAACATTTCCTTCCCACTTCCACTAAGATATCCCTTGCAAATTAGCTCCTTCTACCCATAATTGATTACGTAGATGTTGCTTTTCTCGACCTTAACTCTAACCTCTTAAACAAACTTGATCGCCTACTGAACACTTGTATCCGTTTTATTTTTGTTTGCGTAAATATGACCATGTCAGTAAATACCGTGCCCAACTTAAATGGCTTCCCATTCGACAATGCAGAAATCTCAGAATCCTATGTTTACTCTTTTCTATTCTCAAAGACCCTTTCACTCCCGACTACCTCAAGACACGGTTCTATTTTCGCACTGACACTCACAACAAACAGATCTGCCGAAAACTTACTACTGGACATTCCAGAGCATAGTACTTCTTTTCGGGATGACTCCTTTTCAGTGAAGGCTGTTCGATTTTGGAATGATTTACCCCTCGACATCAAAAAGGTACAATCAAAGTACTGTTTCAAGCAACTTACCCGCAAGCACTTTCTTGATAAAATATACCCGTAGGTTCATCATCATCTCCCCTGGCTTAACTCTCGGCTGTTCTATTGTGAAGTGTAATTTGATTAAATGTTATTTTCTGTTTATTTAGTTTTTAAGTAAGTACCATTATAGCACGCCAACCACACTCTAAACTACAGGTTTGGCGGGTAGAGAATGCTTTAGCATTAAGCCCACCTTTTGTAATTGTGCATTAAAGTTTTAGATAAAATATGTATTAACATTATATAGAAAAACATCCAGATCACCCTAACAAACTTTAATATCTGCAGATCGTACAAACATTTGTCCAGGCAGACCATCGCCCGCCGCGCCATAATGCATCATATTAATTATACTGACCAACTTATTCATCCCCTTAGGCGAGAAGAATATAAAGTTCGTGACGCTTTTGTCGACAAACTTGATGACGAACTTTTTGTCGTCGAACGAGATGTGCTTGATCTCGGACCACGGGAAGGTGGTCTTGGGCGTCAGCTTGTTGTCCTTCTCGTAAATGTTGAGGCCTAGCGCTGTGACGCCGAGGTATAGCTCCGTGTCTTTCTTGTTCTGGAAAGGATAAAGATGAAGATGTGAAGATGTTTATTTAGCACGAATATAAGTTAAAGAGTTGGTCTTAAAATAAAAAAAATACCATTATATTATAAGGCATGGAAATATTTTGGCTTATTAATAACACTGCACATAAGATTAATTTTACAGATTTTATACAAAAAATTATATAATTAATTAAGTGATAATAACAATAAAATCAATGTCAATGAATATATTCAAAATCTTCTTTAAAAAAAGAAGAAAGTACAATAGAACCGGATAGAACTCGAATCTCCCGTCTCTTTCTCGGCCGGGGCTAATTCGCCGTCCCGCGGCAAAATGTGATGGCATTTTATCAGGGTCTATTTCATAGTGGCTTTTCGCTTTGCTAAGCCGATATGTATATTTTATTGACCGGTGCGACAGCGCAGCCGGCCCAGGCGCAGATGGCGGGATGAGAGGATATGTACTGGTCGACCAACGCCAGAATGTAGAGAGAGAGGGAGGCCTTTACCCAGCGGTAGGATCTAAGAGGCAATCGGCCTCTTAGTTATTTATTCAATATGTTTTCTCTTACTAGTAAAATACTTTTTTAAGAACTTTTTAACAGACTTCAAAAAAGGAGGTTCTCACTGCTCCTTTTTTGAAGTCTGATGAAAAGCTAACCTAGTAGATACAGGTAATATTAATGCCTTTTTGGTGTTTTATTAAACTAAACAAATTGAATACAATACCTTTATAGCGAAGTAGTTCACTCCATACATATCGAGATCCTGGGCTATCTTTAGGTATTCCATCTCCGCTTCATCCCGCGACATGCCTTTGTGGTCGGCGTACCTGTCATGAACAATACAATTTAAATTGTACTACTAAACATTGTAAACGTGTTACCAGTGATGACATATGGAACCGAGACGTGGTCCTTCACTATTGGCTTATACTCAGAGCTTATTCATAAGCTCTGAGTCGCTCAACGTGCTATGGAGAGGGCTATGCTCGGGTTTTCTCTACGGGATCGAATCAGAAATGAAGAGATACGTAGAAGAACTTGTGTCGCCGACGTCCGACATAGCCAAACGGATTAGCACGTTGAAGTGGCTATGTGCAGGCCATATAGCGCGCAGAACAGATGGCCGATGAGGCCGCAAAGTTCTCGAATGGAGGCCACGGACTGGCAAGCGCCACCTACAAGATGGGCAGAAGACTTGGTGAGAACCGCTGGTCGGCGGTGGATGCAGACGGCCTCCAACCGCAGTACTTGGAGATCAATGAGAGGCCTTTGTCCAGCAGTGGACGTCCTACAGCTGATATGATAATGATGATGAATAAACATCATTCAGTCAAGTGTTAACCTAATTAAGCGATAAATCACGAAGAGCGAAGGGGGTTTGACCAGGTTTTGGAGGTTAAATATTAATCTAGACACGCGATAGCGTGACGTCAACAAATGTATTCGGAAGGTACTGACCATATCTTGATGCGCTCCTCCCACATCTCGGCTGTCATCTGGTACTGGTCGATGACGCGCTGCGGCAATAGGTCTTCGCTGGCCAGCATTCCTGGCTTGTAGGCGCTCTCGTCATAGTCGCCGTACTGAACAAACACATATAATTTAGATATATAGACATTTATTTGGCAACAAAACAGCACAGATAAAACACAGTACGTATACAAGACCAACATAAATAACTTTACACTTAAAGAATGAAAATAGTACAATAAGATTAGGTAGGTACCTGCACAAACACATATTATAGTAAAGATAGTCGGGCAGGGCACCAGTAAGTCTTCTCTGTGCCGCTGTTGGCCAAAAATGACCAGCTATATGCTGCTCTCCGCCATATTAATGGTCCCCATCTCCAATACATTAATGGTCCCCAAACTAGGTAAAACCTGTATCTTGGGAACCTCCCCTTCCATTTGATACAAAACAAAATTACAATTTTACAGCTTGCAGAGGGCCATGAACTGTGGTGAGCCTGGCATCTGGGAGAAACTAACGATTCTCAAACCACTACGGGACCTGAGGAGATTGTGAAGATCAAACAAGATCCTGCGCCTCTAGTCGGCGTTGAGCTGGTCAAGCTTTAATGGAAGACCTTGGATCTAAATGAGGGAAAGGGAGTCATACAAATCAACCCTTGCGAGGCTGATGTATCTTGGCTCAGGGCACTATCAAGAATCAAGAATCAAAAAATACTTTATTCAGTGCGGCCGCATGGACCTTATTGACGCGTCACAAATTACAAAATAAAACAACACAAATAAATAGAATAAAGCACATAATTGAATCTGTTCACTTCAGATGACACGCGAGTTAGGAAAAGAAGTGAACAGAAGAACCTAACTCGGTCGTTATAGTCATCATTTAACAATTTTATTTTGTCTTATGTTACGTTTGACGGAGTTGGAGCAGATTCCGTCCCAAGTGGTTTTGTCCTCTAGGTAATCTGATATTTTATAATAAGCTTTATTGCACAGATTGCGTTTAATAATGTTTTTGAATTTATTCAATGATAACTTCTGCAACTCACTTGGGAGTTTGTTGTAGAAGCGTATACATTGCCCTTTAAAAGATATTTTCACCTTATGGAGCCTAGTAGTGGGCACAGCGAGTTTATTCTTATTTCTTGTATTTACATTGTGATTGTCGCTGTTTTTCTTAAACGAAGCAATATTTTTATGGGTGTACAACAGGTTCTCATAAATATATTGACAAGCTACTGTCATTATATTTATTTCTTTAAATTTAGTGCGAAGTGATTCTCTGGGACCCATATTGTAGATAGAACGAATAGCCCTCTTCTGCAGCACAAATACGGTGTCTATATCTGCAGCACATCCCCACAGTAGTAAGCCATAAGACATAATGCTGTGGAAATAGCTGAAGTAAACAAGTCTAGCGGTATCAACGTCTGTAAGAAGGCGGATTTTTTTGACTGCATATGCTGCAGAACTAAGCCTACCCGATAGTTGTTCTATGTGTGGGCCCCATTGAAGCTTATTGTCTAAAGTTATGCCTAAAAATACAGTTTTTTCTACAAGGTTTAAACTTTCACCTTTTAATTTAATCTTGGCATCAGCCTGTTTTACATTAGGGAGAGTAAATCTAATGCATTTTGTTTTATTTTCATTAAGTAATAGGTTATTGACATTAAACCAATTAACAACCTCTGAGATTGCATTATTCACCTCGTCATAATCGGTGGTACGTCGTTTCATTTTGAACAAAAGTGAAGTGTCATCAGCAAACAATACAATCTCATGATTGTTTTTGACAAGATGAGGTAGATCATTAATGTAAATTAAAAATAGAAAAGGTCCCAATAATTGATCCCTGCGGTACACCCATTGTAACTACAGATCCCGAAGAACGTTTTCCATTATCATCAACTCTTTGTATCCTGTTACTGAGATAAGAAATAAGTAGATCCAAAGAGATATCTCTAACACCATAGTGGCGCAATTTTCCGATTAATGTTTCATGGTGTACACAGTCAAATGCAAATTTTGAAAGGTCGCAAAAAACACCTAAAGCGTCTTGCGACCTCTCCCAAGCATCATAGATATGCGAGACTAACTCTATACCAGCATCAGTAGTGGAACGGCCGCGGGTAAAGCCAAATTGCTTGCAGTGAAGCAATTTGTTGTCGGCAAAGTGCTTAGATAGCTGATTTAAAATAAGCTTTTCAAAAATTTTACTAAATGTCGGCAGTACTGATATCGGCCTAAAGTTAGTGGGGTCCGACTTAGAACCTGATTTAAATAAAGGTATTATTTTACTGTGTTTCATTAGATCAGGAAATACGCCACAGTCAATGCATTAATTATATATAAGAGCCAGCTCAGGTGCGATTGTGTCTACCAATGGTTTTACAATGTTTACAGAAATACCCCAGAGATCTGCAGTTTTCTTAACATTTAACATTTTAAAGGCTTTAACTATATCGCTGCTGTCCACATATTGGAAATTAAAATTACTATCACATTTAGGTACATTTTTGCTAAGTAAGGACTCGGCGATCAGGTGAGAAGAGTTTAAAGACTTTGTGGTAGAAACTGGAATGTCAGTAAAAAAAGTTTCAAATGCTTGGGCTACATCTTCATCACTTTTGTAGGTTGTATTATTATAATTTATTTTAAATTGGTTGTTAAAGTTACTCACATTTCCAGTTTCTTTGTTTATTATTTTCCAAGTAGCTTTAATTTTATTATCACTATTTTTAATTTTTGAACTTATATAATTAGACTTAGCAATATGGCAGACTTTTCTAAAAATTTTTGAGTAATTTTTAACCTTTTCTTTAAATTCTTCACTAAAATTATAATGTTTTTCACTATAAAGATCATATAATTTTTGTCTACTTCTATGTATACCCACTGTTGCCCACTCATTAAAGTTAAGATTATCTGTGACCATTATCGACTTTGATGTAAATATTGAATTGAACATATTGCTAAATGCATTGAAAAAATTGCAATATGACTCATTAGGGTTGTTATTTGAGTAGTGAGGTGGAAATTTTGTATTCAATTTACATTTCAGTTGTTCAGATCGATGCATGGTCACAGGTATAAAAGTAATTTTTCTTTTTACATTTTGTTTTTGTTGCTGTTTAATTTGAATGTGCTGACCTAAATGGTCTGACTTTATATTACTAATCAAGCCCTTATGGATAATTTTTATATTAGAATTTACAAAGATATTGTCAATACATTTAGCGGATGTTTCAGTTATTCTAGTAGGCTCCATAAACAATGGTTTTAGATTATATGAATTAAAAAGGCATGTTAATCTAGTACTTAAAGAGTAATTTTCTAAGAGATTAACATTGAAATCTCCACATGTAATGATGTTTTTACTTGACTTTGATGTTTTGAATAATATTTCATCCATGACTTTTTCAAACGTCTCAAATGAAGCTGACGGTGGGCTGTATACGCTTATGATAATAACTTGCTCCAACTCTACACATGCTATTTCAATTTGGCTCTCAACAGACAGACAGACAATGTCTTTCCGTTCTTTAAATTTAAGATATTTGTTTAGTAGCACTAAAGAACCTCCACGAATAGCATGCGATCTACAAAAAGAGCTACCAACAAGATGGTTGTTGAAACTGAACATAACCTCATGACTTTTCAACCAATGTTCAGTAATACATAAAATGTCAATATTATATAAGTTTATGTACAGTTCCAACTCTAACAATTTACTATTTATTCCTTGAATGTATTGGTGCACCAAGTTGATAACCTTTGTATTTATTTTACATGTTTTAGTTATTTCTTTATTTTGACACATTATATTATTTGACTGGTTTTGGCTAGAGATTTCCTATGTTGTCTTATGATCTAATTTAAATGACTTGGAATAACTTCCAGAGTCCTAATTATTTGACAATGCTCAAAAGAAGCATTCTGTTTAGCCAAATTTTTGGCTGTCATGCAAAAATAATATGATAGCGACATAGCTATCTGTCGTTTGTAATAATTGGAAAGGTAATAATTACCTTTAGTCAAATAATATTTTTTACTAACAATAGAGTTAGTGTCAATCACATGAATAGGATTATTGCACGATATTGTATGCAAAAGCATATTTAGCTTAAATCTAGTATTATTTTCTGACTGTGGCAAACTATTACTATAGGGGAATGTATACATTACAATTTCTTTAAATTTCAATGAACAAAGTTTATCAATATATTTTATCAAATCAGACTTGTTAATATCTTTTCTCAAACCACTATGGGACCTGAGGAGATTGTAAAGATCGAACAAGATCCTGCGCCTCTAGTCGGCGTTGGGCTGGACAAGCTTTAATGGAAGACCTTGGATCTAAATGAGGGAAAGGGAGTCATACAAATCAACCCTTGCGAGGCTGATGTATCTTGGCTCAGGCCACTATCTATTCTCAAACCGCTATGGGACCTGAGGAGATTGTGAAGATCGAACAAGATTCTGCGCTTCTAGACGGCGTTTTGCTAGTCAAGCTTGTCAGATGCCTTGCCCATAATGGACGCCCTTGGATCTAAATAGGGAAAGGGAGTCATACAAACCAACCATTGAGATTGAGAGACTGATGTACCTATCATGGCCTGACACCACACATCTGGATCACAAAAATATAAAATAGTCATATAATCCATAGCTTCAGCGTGCGTTCAGAAGGCGTCCCTTCAGATAGGTAGAGTAACGATTTCTGGGCCGCTGGTAGATGCTGGACGCGGCAAGGCGAAGACAAGGTGATATGATGAACTAAAATATGTCAGGGTTCATTAGATTATCTGTACCTTAGCCTGCACAGCATAGCTAGCCAGCAGGACACTGGCCTCGGGCGGGCAGTAGATGTCCATGCTCAGGATGGCGGCCTTCACTTGCAGAAACAGCAGGTGCTGCGTCACTTCCTGGATCAACTCCTCGGCCACGTCCTCAGGGTACAGCTTGCAGAGGACCATGAACGGCGTGCCTGGCATCTGGGAGACGCATTGCTCTTGCACTAAAACAAAAAATTTAATTTCGTTATTTTATTAGTGACTAGCTTTTGCCCGCGACTTCGTCCGCGTGGAAGTCATAAAACGTAAAATCCCCTTTTTCACGCAGAGCCACTTTGATTCGAAAATATAAATCCCATTTACTCCCTATCCCGTAGGAATTTCGAAAAATCCCTTCTTAGTGCACCTCTAGGATACTCAAGGTATATGTGTGCCAAATTTCAAGTCTTTAGGTCCAGTGGTTTAGGCTGTGCGTTGATATATCAGTCAGTCAGTCAGTGAGACAGTCAGGACTTGGAATTTTATATATATAGACTAGTGACCGGGTGGTGCGCGAGCTGCTTCGCAGCACGCGAGGGTTGTTTAAAAAGAGTCGAGGGTAAAGCACGCGAAAATAAAAAAAATAAAAATTTTGGGGTTGAAAAGGGGTAGTTTTAGATTTTTCTCGTACTCACCCCCCAACCCTCTACCCAACCCCGTTTACAGATTCTCGAAATTCCATCTGGAAGTGGGAGAACAATGATGTCAGTGAGTCAGTGAGTGAGTGGTAGTCTAGTTTTATTTTATATATATAGACTAGGCGCACTCCGCAGTTTCAACCGCGTAGTTCTCGTTCCCGTGGGAATATTTAACATAGGGGATAAAATATAGCCTATAATGTATCAGATAATGTAGCATCGGCGAGGTGGGTCGACGACATAGTTCGCGTCGCGAGGCGTCAGTGGATGCGACTAGCACAGGACGGTGGCGGATGGCACAAACTAAGGGAGCACCTATCAGTGGGTGAAGTCAGCCTGTGGATGATGATGATGAAGATGAATGTAGCATTCTAATGGTGAAATATTTTGAAAATACTAGGTCCAGTAATTTTTGAGTTCATTCGTTACAAACATACAAAATACGAATCTTTCCTCTTTATAATATTAGTACGAGTATACCAGTAAGGATATTGTGCACCAATAAATATATAATGCTAGACACTACACACAACGCCATCTAGTCCCAAACTATGCAAAGCTTGTACTATGGAAACCAGATGATTGACAGAATACTATTTTTTTCTTTTTTTAAAAATGTATGTGCACATTTAACACGCGCTTTAACGAAACCCGCGGCTTTCCGACATTGTACGATGGATTAGGCTTGCCAGCACCTATACCATCCTCTCAGCAAAGTCGGCTATGTGCAGAGGAAAGAACAGGTCAATACGTCTGAATCTAACTAAGCCGCGGGTTTCCTCACGATGTTTCATCATCCATCATCATCATCATCATCATTTCAGCCGTAGGACGTCCACTGCTGGACATAGGCCTCCCTCATGGATATCCAGTTATTGCGGTTGGAAGCGATCTGCATCCACCGTCGACCTGCGGTCTTCACCAGGTCATCATCCCATCTTGTTGGTGGACGTCCTACGCTGCGCTTGCCGGTCCGTGGTCTCCACTCGAGAACTTTTCGGCCCCATCGGCCGTCTGTTCTGCGAGCTACATGGCCTGCCCATTGCCACTTCAACGTGCTAATCCGTTTGGCTATGTCGGTGACCCGAGTTCTTCTACGTATCTCCTCATTTCTGATTCGATCGCGTAAAGAAACCCCGAGCATAGCCCTCTCCATAGCTCGTTGAGCGACTCTGAGCTTATTCATGAGGCCAATCGTGAATGACCACGTCTCGGTTCCATATATCATCACTGGCAACACACACTGGTTGTAGACTTTCGTCTTAAGGCACTGAGGAATTTTGGACGAAAAGACGTTGCGTAGTTTCCCAAACGCTGCCCATCCGAGTTGGATTCGTCGATTGACCTCTTTCTCAAAGTTGGACCTACCTAATTGGACAGTTTGTCCTAGGTATACATACGCGTCGACAACTTCGAGAGCCGAGTTCTCAACCATAACTGGGGCAGGCACCACATGGACATTCGACATAACCTTCGTCTTGTCCATGTTCATTTTAAGGCCTACCCGTTGGGAGACTCGATTGAGGCCTTCGAGCATCGTGCTGAGTTCGTCCATCGACTTTGCCATGACCACAATATCGTCGGCAAACCGAAGGTGAGTCATGTATTCGCCGTTAATGTTGATGCCTAGTCCTTTCCATTCTAAGAGCTTGAAGGCATCTTCCAAAGCGGTCGTAAACAGTTTCGGAGAGATTACGTCTCCCTGTCTTACGCCTCTTTTTAAGGGAATATCCTTCGAACTCTGTTCCTGTACTCGGACTGACATAGTGGCGTTTCTATACAAAGACTTCAACACTTCGATATACCGATAGTCAATTCGGCATCGTTGGAGAGACTCGAGCACCGCCCATGTTTCGATCGAATCAAAGGCTTTCTCATAGTCCACAAACGCGAGACATAGCGGCAAGTTATACTCTTCGGTCTTCTGTATCACTTGCCGCAGCGTATGAATGTGGTCTATGGTACTGTAGCCTTTTCGAAACCCGGCTTGTTCGGGACGCTGGAAGTCATCAAACCTGCGATCGAGACGATTTGTGATGACCCTTGAAAACAGCTTATAAACATGGCTCAAAAGCGAGATCGGTCTGTAGTTCTTAAGCAAGGTGTTGTCACCTTTCTTAAAGAACAGTACCACGACACTTTTGTTCCATGTTTTTGGCGTAATACCTTCGAGCAAGACGGAGTTGAAGAGCTTCTGAAGGACTTTAAGTATCGGTGATCCACCCGCTTTCAGAAGCTCTGAAGTGATTCCGTCCTCCCCCGGCGCCTTGTCGTTCTTAAGCTGTTTCAGGGCCATCCTGATCACGATGTTTCATTCACCGTTAAAGCACGTGTTAAGTAAGTGTGCACATACTTTTTTCAAGAAAGTAAAATCCATTGGTGCACGGCCAGTATCGAACCCACGACCTTCGAATTGACAGTCGGAAAAAATATATCTATAATAGATGCAAAGGCCTTTTACCAGGCGTCCGTCACTCGCTCAAGGCCACGCGTTAAATGCCTACCGCTCTGTACATCGCCGGAGCTGCAATGCAAGGCAGTAGGCTGCACAGAACACTAATATCCTACGGTAGGCTGCCACAAGCCCGCTTGAGCGGACGCACGTTAAATGCGTTCATTTAGATGTTGAAAGCACGTCGTACTATTGTGCGTTGGATGGATACCGAAACCAAAGATCTAATGAAAAATTGACATTTTTTTCTTTGCCTAGAGACGAAAAAAGGTAAAGTAAAAGATATTTTATATCTTAAGTTTTTAGAATTATTTTTCCCTTTCCTCTAAAAATGAACGTAGGAAAGTACTATGTAAATATTCGTAAATAAAGAAGTTCAGCTATTAGACAGATAGATAAGTATTTTAGTATTTAGATTATAGTATTTTGTACACACAACTAGGTCATCGCTTTCCAGATCAGCGTTCCTTCAAATCGAGTATGGCTTTGAAAACAACACAGTCCTAAAATCAAGTATTAGGTACCCACCGGCGAACAAAGATTCAAATCTTTGCTGGCGAAGTATCTAAATACCTAGGTAAAAGAGCAATAATAGTATAGGTGTGTAAAGTGTGGTGTGTACCTACTTAGTTCGTTATGTCAAAGATTATAGACGTAACTACTACCATAGTATACCTATTACTACTGCGTACGGAGAGTAGGTAGGTACTAACCTCCCTGTACAAAGGTCGCTGCTTTTCTTAACCGACTTAAAAAAGAGGAGGTTCTCAGGCCATCTGATTTTTTTATTTGTTTGAGAACTCTGTCGTTTATGAACTGATTATTACTATATTGGATTAACGGGTACAATTTATCGCGTAATTACCTTTATTATTATCCTGACGTTTCGACCATCGAAAGGTATCCATCATTTTAAAAAACTAAATCATATTTGAGCAACCAATAAAAATAGCTGTTTTTTTTCACCATATTCGTTTTATTATAAAAATCTCATCGTAGAAGCAACCCTGGCCACTTATTCGATGCCGCGTCACAGATTACTTGCAAGTAGGTAAGGCGGGTGAGCAAAGCAATCTCAACGATTTTGTAGGCTATTATAGCGTAGGTATTTTCGCTTTTGTATTGGAGTGATGTATCTGTTAGTTTCTGTAATCTGTGCTTTTACTACGTAACAAAATGCCGAACCTCTTTTATCCAATTTCAGCCAGCTGATGAAGTGCTTGGTGTCTTCGAACTGGAGGCCGAAGAACCATGTCTCCCGGAGCCCTATGGTTCTGCATACTAGGTCGAACAGGTCCCGCCCAGTCGCGCGCCACTGCGGACAAGGTAACATCAAAAATTTGCACATAATTTTCATCATTGTCTTACGTCGTTTTTTGTCAGCGCTGGTGGCGCCCGATTAAAAATTGTGTTTATTTACAAAAAACACATGAACTGCGTCGTCAATCCAATATAGATTTTACGACGTTATCCACATTTGCCGGGATTTTGATAGGTAAAGCTCACTGAAACTCGTGCCAGTAAATCGTTGAATGTAGATAAGGCATAGGTACAACATGTAATCATCCTGCTGATTGATTATGGTCTGAAAAGTTCCTACAGTAAATCTTTCCCTCAGGATTGGGTTGGCCAAAGTTTTTCTTCTGTTGACTATTTTATTATGTTTACTTCTAAAATACATGACAACAAAAGCTTCTCGTATGTCGACGTCCATCGCGTACAGTCTCGCCTCGCGATGTGTGAAACATTGGCTCTAGCTTCGATCAGGCCAGACATTCGTCTAGTGAACAAAAAAGATATAAAGCAGATAGCTGTTTTTATAAAAAGTATATAGGCTACAAGTATTCTAGAAAAATAATTATTGTGCGCGCAAAAAAAACGGGGTGAAAGCCGCGGGCAGTTCTTAAGTTTGTCCTATTATGTAAATGTAACATCATCACCTACATTCCTTCTAGGGCGTCTGCTCTAAATAACTAAGACGCGTGAATTCTCAAACTTATTCAGCTAGCTAGTGGTTCTCGCCCTTCTAGTAATGATTATTTAAATAGATCAAATTAAAGTCTGTTTGTAATGTCCTATAACAGGTTCTTTAATATTATGGATTATGCAAGTTTAAACGAGCCTAACACCCATATTCTTAGACAATTCCTCAAATCCTCCTCCACTCAAACTCGACGGAGAGTGCCTCGAGCATTCCTCCAAAACATACTCGAGTTCGGTATGCTTGGTCGTTAATTTGGTTAAATCTCAACTCCACTCGAATAAGGTAGAGTCGAGTCATTACGTCATCAGTTCGAAGAAAATTGTATCAAACATGCATCAAGCCCCTCTTTATGGCTAGATGGCTAGAGCTTAATTGTAGGGTTCATCGTCATAAATGTAATTGAGAAAATCTCCAAAATCCATTTTAAAAAACAACAAACACTTTCGAGGAGCTTTCGAGGAGCATTCAAGGTTGGTCGCGAGGTACCTTGAGATGACAGTTCATTTCTCCACTCCACCTCCACTCGTATGAGAAAGAATTATAAGGTTGGTTCGAGTGGAGGAATTTTTTACGATCAAGCATACCGAAACGCATTTGGAGGTTGAGTGGAGGTTGAGTCGAGGTCGAGGTAACGACTAAGAATATGGGGGTAAGATATTCCTATTAAAAACAGCTATCTGCCAGTAAAAGTGTCGTCAAAATAGGTCTAGCTGTTTCGGAGACTAGCTGAAACAAACAGACAGAGAAACAAAAAAATGCTCCACTCCAGCTTACAAAGAATTTAATAAATGTATTTGGTTAAACTTTCGCGATCAGATTACAATTTAAATATTAAAATACGGCGAATTTACCGCGTAGTACTTCTGATTATTCCGGACCCCAGCTTTGGTCCAGGGGGTCAACCGTCACGTTACTCGGGAATAATCAAAAGTATTAAAATTGTACTTTATAACTATGAAACGGCTGGACCGATTTTGTTTCACTATCAGTTAACAGATAGTCTTTCTAAGGAGTAACTTAGGCTAGGTACTTACATTCTAGATACATAACTAAAGTTTCGTACCAAAATAAAAACAATAAAAACGCGATCAAATCTGTAAGCAGTTCGTATCTGCGAAGTAGGTAATATGTAAACATAACATACCTACATATCCTTATAAGGGCGTCTACACTAAATAACTTAGATGCGTGAATTCTCGACCTAATTCCGCTAGTGGATCCTGCGCTTCCAGTATTGGTTATATAAATTATTCTTTAACTTGTTTATGCAATGTACCATAGTGTTTTCTGCTACATTAAGCATTTAAGCGATGGATATGAATATTCAATTGATTGTGCAAATTAAGTAGATACAAATACTTGTGCTGCCAACAGCCCAGAATTCTGCCAACTACCCAAAAATGATGCCAACAGGCCAGAATGCTACCAAGGTGTTGTTAGCTGGAGTCAGGGTAACAATGGTGTAAAAATGGTGAACAGTTTTTTTTTACTTTTGATACACTTTAGTTCTGTTACAATCTCACCTGATGATGGATCACAAAAGTTTAGAACACAAAATGCATTCACTCTTGACTTGAGTAAGATGTCATAATTTTAAAACTAATTAACGGGATTTTATAACATAATTACTGTATTTTATTATTTTCTGTCCTTGTAGTTATAGTTACATTCACTTAAGTCAAAAATGAACTAACCAAGCATACACTCATCATCATCATTTCAGCTGTAAAACGTCCACTACTGAACACAGGCCTCCCTCATGGATCTCCATGAGGTAGTTGCCATACTCACCACACTTGGCAGGCGGGTTGGCGAGCGCAGTACGGGATGTTGATACACGGAAAGACGCTGCTGCCCATCTTCCGGAGGTATCCCTTAGCAGGCTCTTACTGCATCCACGGGTATGAGAGGAGGTGTAACATTCTACTGCCGGCACCCCACGGCAAAAGCAAAAACTCACACCATTACTAAAATAATACCTCAACCTTGCAAAGAAATATATTTTTTCAAATAATTATGGGGATAAAACTCACCTGATATTATGGTTCATACCGATAATCTCAGATTAATTATGAAAGAAAAAACGAAATAAAATATAATTATTCTCAAAACAACTTGGTACAATTATGTTCTGAGTAATGTTACAAAAATCTTTCTTAAACTTTCTCATTCACAATTATTGTGATTGAGAAAGTTAAAGTTACTATGTAATTATTATACATCTTTATCTATCTTCTATCTACTATCTATATTCTAGCTGCTCTCTGCAGTTTCACCCACATATTCCCGTTCCCATGGGAATATGGGGGTAAAATATAGCCTATATTAATGTAGCTTTCTAATGGTGAAAGAATTTTGAAAATCTCTTTATAATATTGAGAGATAGAGATAAAAAAAGTTGTGTTAGTTACACCACTTATAACTTGAGAATGGCTGGACCAATTTCAATGATCTTAGATGTTTTGTTAGACATAGTTAAAAAAAAACATTTTCCCATACATTTTATATGGGTAATGTGATTATTTAGTTGTAAAATATTGAAAGGTTTATGCAGAAAGTTTATTATTGTGATTAAACTTAAACTCAACATGTTAAGATTTAAGCCATAGTATAGTACTAAGTAGTTGTAAAGTAGTAGTAGAAGTATTAAAATAGTAGTTGTAGAGTAGTAGAACATGCAAAACAAAGTTCGCCTAGACAGCTAGTTTTAAAAATGAATGGAATTTATGGCCATACAAAGGAATTTATCACATAATACCTTTGATTATCCCTGACATTTCAACTGTGTTACACTGCTATAGTTGCAGGTAGACTGGGGATTTTGAGAGATTAGGAGACATGATAAATTTCCATGTTTTTTGATGTTAATGATTTTACAAAGTATACTGTATTGATTCAACAGATGGCATAGCATGTGTACAAAGATTCTAGCAGAGGAGTAAAATAGATTGTCTCTGATTTTAGTAATATTAAATTAAAAGATGATTGGAATGCTAAACAGTGGTGAATGAAATTAAGCCAAGAATACCAGGTAGATGTACATTAAGATAATAAATAAGTTTAAACAAATAACAGGCATGTAAGTGCTAGCAAATGTTACAATTACAATTAGCCATAAGTGTCCCACTGCTGGGCAAAGGCCTCCCCTCCAACTCTAGCAAATGTTATAAAATAATATTAACTGCAAAGGTTGGTTCAACCCATTTATCTTAAAATAAAAAAATAAAAAACACCTATAAAAACAAGATACTTATTCAGGACAGTTTTGAAGCAAATACAAAGTTCCGTAAATCAAGTGTTATTGTTGCTAATTCAAGTAATTATCTAGTTAGCGCATTGGCCCCTGAGACCTATGACTCACTCACAAGTAAAACTCAGGGAATTAGTGTCTAACAATGTGGCATACTGGACAGGACAACAATAACAAAGTTTATGTATTTATAGCTCCTTTACCTCAAGGTTGAACTCTAGTTCGGCGTCCAAAGTGCACACTTTAACTGGGAACGACTTCGTCGCCTTTTTCCTTAGGAACGGAGGCATTATCACGTATCATAATTCCATTACATTGAAGGTTCAAGACGACACTGAAATGGTTAGGTTATGAAATTACAACTCCCGTTTAACTAATTAACTGGTGTGTAACGTTTACGTAATGTGCGATCGAACGAGGAATGCGAGTATTTTCACATTGCGTACTATTTCCAGCGGTTTTTATTTACAAACAACAAAAACGTCAATGAAACAAGTAGCTACAATGAAGGTGAATGAATTGGAATGAATAAATGTTCGGAAAATGACATTCCGTTATACAGACGGGTTACGGATTATACGTGTATCGAAACGTAATAGTACAGCCCTTCCAGCAAGTTTAATTTATCATCGCAAACTGGCAACATTTTATTTTCCTACATATTGGTAGCATTGACTTGGTTTTTTGACATTGACAGTAAAATGCCGAACGTCAGCTAATCTGTTGCTAATTTCACTTTATTCAAATTCGGAACCACGTGTGGTGTGTTTTTCTGAAGATAATCGTGTTATGATATAAAAATAATGGGAAAATTCAGGTCTAAACTCAAAGGAAAAGCAAAGGGGAAAAGATGGCAAAAGGGCCAATCCTCCAACTCAAACCCAAAGGTCCAAAAATACCGAGAAATGGCAAAATCACGGTTCTTCCAAGAAAATTTAGGTTTGTTTTTATTTTATTATTGCTTTAACTATTATAATTAGACTTTGCCTATGACTCCTAGCTCTGCAAGCTGATAGCCAAATATTTAAGCAACTCGCACTAACTAATACAGAAGGCCTAAACTATCCAGAAAGCTAATAATCGTTTTTATTTATGTTCTCAGGGAACACGGGTCTGACCCAGCAAGCAGTATCAAAGCACGATGCTATGATGACCTACAGCCACCACAAACAGAAGGAGGCTGAAAATGAGTTAAATATATCAAAAGAATTCGAGAATATGTCTGTAAAGACTATGGATGAGGGTTCAGAATCAGAATACACAGCGAGCATGAGATCTGGAACATATAAAACCTTTCAGACATTTGCTTCGGACTGGAGTCAGTGCTCCAATATTAGTTTTAGCAAGTAAGTTGTTTAGTGTCACTTTTTTAATCCCAAATACTTGTATTAAGTCAAGTTTAGTCGTTAAAAGTTTTCCTATTACTTTGCAAACAGTCACATGAACATGACCAAACTAACAGAACAGAAATTGCTAAACCACCCTCAAGTTTCATAGAGGTTACTCTCATAGTGTAGGTAATGTTGTCAATATTTTTTTTCTTGAAATAAATAAAACCTTGAATGATTTGCAGTACAAAAACATATTTCTAATTATATGTCCAGTTGATATAATTTCAAATTGGGTTACAGATTGCTGAATAGATTTGACTCCAACAATGCACTACACAAAGAGATGTTGGCAGTCTTGGCCGCTGTTACAGAAGTTATCAAGGAACAAGGTGGCAAAGAGACCACCACGGAATACTTTGCAGCACTGGTAAATAGTTGTAACTTTGTAAATATGGCAAAGTATATAATAATAATATACTTAGCAGTGGGGTGCCAGCAGTAGAATGTTACTCCTCCTCTCCTAACTGTGGATGCAGTAAGAGCCTGCTAAGGGACACCTCTGGAAGATGGGCATCAGCATCTTACCGTATATCAACATCCTAATATGGACGGTTATTATTGAAAAACTTGAGTATAATCTTTTCAAAATAACATTTATTTCAACTTTTGAATAATTGAACTATGTTGGAATGGCGTTTATTTTTGAGTTTTCTTTCTCCATATATTATTTACTTTCGTCCAAAGTTGGGCTTAAATCCTTGTTGAAATACAAAAGTTTAGAAGCTATTTTTGAAATAAATACTTTTTTTATGGTTTGGGGTGTATACAAACTTTACATAAATACAAAGATAGTTGGATGGTCAACATCAAACAGTGGAGTAGTTACCCTTCCATGTTTGTATGGAAAGATGGGCGACTTGTTCAACCTTAAGTAAAAAAATCATCATCCCTAGGAAGTCCATTGTTGGTCATAGGCCATGGATCTCCAAGTACATGAGGGAATATGGGGTAGGAAGTTGATAGATAAAGTTTGTCAATGTTGTCAATTAAATCATTAATGTTACAAATCATTTTTACGGTTAAGTAAGGGTTTTGTGGAGGATTTATATTTGTTTATACTGTTAAAATACTGTTATATTTCAATGAACAATTATTATTCTAGATGGAAACCCTGAAAGCTGCAGAAGTTGAGGAGAATCTAGTTGCAACCCTCACTTTGCTGTCCATGGGAATCAAAGCTGTGCCCCAGGCTGTCTTGAGAAAACAGGTGAGCAAATATTATGTTATTTTATCTATTATTGGTTATTTATACAGTACCAGCAACTGGAATTCATATGAGAAGCTGCACTGCCTGGGATATTTTTTAGATGGATAAAGCTTGCCTAGCACCTATACCATCCTCTCAGTTGGCACTTACAGACTAAACAACAACTCAATAAAAAGTGCTAAGACTGTTTTTTGATGATAAGTAAAAGAACCTTTTTAATAAACCAATGTAGTTCTCAGACGCAGCGTCCACATTCACCGAACTCCTAGAGAAGCATGCTGCTACAGAGAATGGAGCCCTATTGCGGGGCGTTATCGGCTGCCTGTCTGTGCTGCTGAGGGCGCAAGAGTACGCTCTGTGGTCGCAGTCTTCCACCGGCCGGGTCTTCGATCTAGTGTTGGCATTTGCGCTGCATGCTAAACCTAAGGTATCCTTACTTTATATTTCTTTCCCAATATAATTGTTGGCGGAGCTCCCTTAAGGCTCAACTAGTCGCGGAGGCAAAGTCGTCTGTGGGCGCGGCCTAAATGTATGCTATCTCACCTGACATAGTGTGTTTACCCGCGCGCTAGAATGAAATGCACGATGATTCATTCCTAAACCGACCGCGCAAGAATATGTGAATAGACTTTTAGCACAAGGGTTATTATAGAAAAACTTGAGTGAAATCTTTTCAAAATAACATTTATTTAAACTTTTTAGTAATTAAACTATGTCGGAACGGCGTTTATTTTTGAGTTTTATTTCTCTTTATATTATTTAGTTTCGTCCAAAGTTGGGCTAAAATCAGTGTTGAAATACGAAAGTTTAGAAGCTTGTATTTTTCAAATAAATACTTTTTTTACGGTTTGGGGTGCATACAAACCTAGATTATGACGAGATAAATGAGCCGTTTTCAGTCAAAAACAAAAAAAGTGCTTCCTACTGAACCTAACAGATGGAGCTGGCAAGCGGGAAAAGCAAGTTTGTGATTTATCACAATATCTGTCATTGTAAAATTGTGTTTCTTACCAGTAAAATAAAACTAACGCCATCTATATAGTTAGAGGGCACTATTTTTGAAGTTCTTACTTTTTAATGAAAACTCCTCATTGATATAATCCTTAGTGTTGGATGGTTAACGTCAAACAGTGGAGTAGTTACCCTTTCACGTTTGTATGGAAAGATGGGCGACTCGTTCATCCTTAAGTATGTTGCTCCAGAGAATGGAGCTGAGTCTTCGAACTAATGTTTGGATTCGCGCTTCATGCTTAACGTAACATATCCTAACTTTTTATTTATTCCCCTACATAAGCGTTGGCAAACTCTCTGTTACCTTAAGCATGTTGTACCAGAGAATGGAGCCATTTGGCTGCCGCTGCCGACTAATAGCTGACTAAGGAGTAACTTAGTCTACTAATATTTAAGATAAAATAATATTAGGGATCGGTCAAAGCTGCGGGCAGCAGCTAGTGCTTTGTTTACATCATTTGTGTTTGGGTACATCACACTAAAATATTATGTTCATAAAGTATTTATTTTACTTTTAGGTTCGCAAAGCAGGTCAACATGCAGTGAACTCTATCATACTTGGCAGTTGCTTCATGATTCCTTCTGAAGACCAGAAGAACAAGGTAATTCTTGAATACATCAGGCATATTTTGTCTTACGTCAATACTTGATAATAAATAAAATCCTTTTATTTCGGGCAATATAGATCCATAATTATGGGGCTGCCCACAGCGGCGAAAAGTATCTATCTGCTATGGTTTTCAGGATTCTGTTGTGACTGTCGCGCATTCTGCAGATCAGGGATGTAGATTTTTTGCGAATGATGGCACCAAAGTCATCAGTTTGATATTCAGCGAACATTCCTGATGCACTACAGAAGCGAGGCAATACATTATATGCATTGTTTACAAGATATTTAAAATGACTTGACTCAAAAAAACTTGATCCACAATAAAATAATTACTGAGTTAGGTTCTTGTCGCGTTTTCCCTTGACTTTTATCATTTGTAGCGATCTAAACTAAAAAGCTTAAGGCTGCCCATGCCCAAGTTACGCTGCCAATAGGCAGGAGAAAAGCAGAGCTGATCAAATTTCTACCTTTAGAGTTCCTCCCCACTGCTTCGGAACGCTAATCTATCCCTCCGCCCCGCTCCAGTGGACAGACAGCCTAACTTAGGGTTTATTCTGCAATTGCTATTATGTTAAATCGTTGGTTCGGTTTTGACAGGTTTGCCATAGTACCAGAATGAAGTTTTATGTTTACTCTATGTGAAATACAGCGTCAAGTTCGCCTGTGCACATGCTTAGTGAAGTGTTTCTACTGCGACTGTGTGTTGTCACAAGTCTTCAAGTATAATTCTCATGGCATATAGATTTATGACATAGAAACTTATTTTTCAGGTCCCAAAGATACATCCAGCATCGAACCGAGTGGCAGAATACTGCCTCTCCCAGATCAAAGCTGAAGCTTTACTCTCAGGCCATCGCACTGTCCTGCACGCACTGACAATGCTTAGAGATTTGTTGCCAGTGCTTAGTAAGGAGTATATCAAGGTATAACCAGCATGATCTCAATTTCATTTACCTCGATTGTAACCACCTCCATGCTCCTTCCTCATCACAGCCGTAAAACTGCTGTCGAAGTCCACTGCTGGATATAGGCCTCCCTCACAGATCTCCAAGATTATGAGGGGGTGGTTGCTGACGCATGCTTGGCAGGCGGGTTAGCGAGCGCAGTACGGTATGTTGATAATGATACGCGGAAAGACGCTGTGCCCATCTTCGGGAGGTGTCCCTTGGCAGATTCTTACAGCATATTCTCCATCAGATCTAGAAATTCTCAACCACGGGAAAGAGAGGAGAGGCAACATTCTATTATCGGCACCTAATGGTATAAATAGTGTTTCAAATCACATGGTCAACGGAAAGAAAATCGGCCAGCTAGTTGGTCTGTTTTACTAATTTGTATTTACAATCTTTTTTACATAATTTTTTTTAAATACTTGTATTTAAAAAAAAATCACGCTTTATTAGTTGCTGAACTTCTGTGAATCAACGGAAAGACCCTATAGGGTTCCGATACATGTTTTGATGTGGCCTTGAATAAAACTTCACAGCTCCAATAAACAGTTGACCTATGCGTTATATTCATTTCAACTATATTGATTCCCCATTCTGACCACGCATTTGGTTAGAGCAAATCTTGATATAAATAAATAAATAATGCTGGACAATTCACACAGCATCACCTAGCCCCAAGCTAAGCAGAGCTTGTGTTATGGGTACTAGATGACTGATATACTTAATACAATATACTACATAGATAGATAATTTTTATTATATATAGAAAACATCCAGAACACCCTGAACAAATATCTGCAGGTCACACAGACATTTGTTCCGAGGCGGGATTCGAACCCGCAACCTCTTGCGTAGCAGGCGGACCTTCGCCCGCTGCGCCACAGAGGTCGTCAAATATATCACCTATCACCTATACACATTCTCGCCCCACATTATGTAATTACATAACAGCAAATGCTCATGTTGAAATAAAAAAAAATACTCCTAACCGTTTCTTGCAGTCAATCTGCGAAGCGATCCTCTCCCTGATGACCCACAACAATGTGTACATCAAAACCTGCTGCCTCCACACTCTGCACGCGCTGTTCCTGGCGCCCCCCGCCAGCAACAACCTGCCTCCCGCGCTGGCGGTGCAGCTGACGCGAGCCCTGCTGGCCGCCCGCCCGCCCAGCACTGACGCCGGGCAAGTGCTGGCTTGGAGTGCGGTGCTGCAACAGGGATATGCTTGCTTAGCTCAGTAAGTGTTAACTGTTCCTGGCGCCCCCCGCCAGCAACAACCTGCCTCCCGCGCTGGCGGTGCAGCTGACGCGAGCCCTGCTGGCCGCCCGCCCGCCCAGCACTGACGCCGGGCAAGTGCTGGCTTGGAGTGCGGTGCTGCAACAGGGATATGCTTGCTTAGCTCAGTAAGTGTTAACTGTTCCTGGCGCCCCCCGCCAGCAACAACCTGCCTCCCGCGCTGGCGGTGCAGCTGACGCGAGCCCTGCTGGCCGCCCGCCCGCCCAGCACTGACGCCGGGCAAGTGCTGGCTTGGAGTGCGGTGCTGCAACAGGGATATGCTTGCTTAGCTCAGTAAGTGTTAACTAGTGGCCTTCAGCCCTGAAAAGCCAGTGATATTGCTACAGCGGTCGGTGGCAGACTGATGGAACGCGCTGTTTCCCCCGCCCGTCTCACTGCGAGGGACGGCTAGTTACCTCACACGCTGTCTGAGATCGCGCACGGACTATAGCTTAGTGTAAATAAAAGCGATCTCCATAGACTCTCATCAATAGTATGTACGACTTTGATGAAAATGCCAAAAAAAGCACAAGCATCGTGTTGTGATCCAATACTGAAAAGACTGCCTCCACACTCTTGATGCGTTGTTCCTGGTCTCACCGCGAGGGAAGGCTAGTCATCTTAGCGGTGTTCATCCCTCACGGACGGACTAAAGCTAAGCCACAAAACCAACCACTTTCATTAGTAGTATGTCCGTCTTAGAGAAAAAAATGCCCAACCATCCTGTTGTGGTCCACTTTTACAACCTACTGCCTCTACACTCTCCATGCGTTGTTCTCATAATGTGCCCTGGAGTTTGATGGTACAGCTACATAACTTCTTCCGTCATTATGTCCGCCCTAGAGAGATGGATGTATGTGCACATTTAACATGTGCTTTAACGTTGAAGGAAAACATAGTGAGGAAACCCGCGGCTTAGCTTCAGAGGTATTGACCTGTTCTTTCCTGGCTATGCTGATAGGATGTTTTAGGTGCATCTAACAATGTCCCAGGCACTGCAGTGTCATGCAGCATGGTTGCTAACTGTGTATGAATCCTCTAGAATAGATGTAAAGACCTTCAATTACCCATTCCATCACCACTTTAGAGAGATGTAAAGGGCAATTAAAGATGATGGATTGTATGATGATATATGAGTTATATGTATAATGTCATATATTTCTCTTGCAGATTGGACATTCACCTATGTATTCCGAACCTGCCTCAGTTCGTGAACATATGTGTCACGGAATTGTGGCTTTCTGATGTCGCCGATATCACTAACGCGGCTACGAATGCTTTGAAGGTAAAGTTACATTTGTATGGGGCCTTTGGCTTCAAGTGAATAAACGCTTTTTGAGTTTGAATGTGCCGTGGCAGTAGAATGTTGCCTCTCCTATCTTCCCCGTCGATGCAGGCAGAAACTGCTAAGGGATCTCCCGGAAGATGGGCAGCAGCGTCTTTCCATGAATCAACATCCCTTATCATAGTGGACGTTTTACGGATGAAATGATGAGTAAAACAAAAAAAAATGCCGTCACGGGACGCCTGGCAGATGTAAAACATTTTCACCACAGTCGCTACAGTAGCCCCAGTTACCATAGTCACCGCAGTAGCCCCAGTTGCCACAATCGCCCCAGTCGCCACAGTCTACACGATGGGCACGACGGACGAAGGGCAGTCGCCCCAGTACTAACTCGCACATCTCCAAGCGTCACGCGTCACCGTTCGTTCGGTTTTACCCTCCGCAGAAGATGTTTCACATCAAAAATAAACCTTTCCTCTCTCTCACAGGTAGTGCTAATGGACTGCGTAAAGCTAGCCATAGACGACGGTGACACGTTTGCCCGGCACAACGCCCACGTCGAGGCTATCTTCAGGAACATCGGCACCGGCCTAGACAACCCTTTCAATAAGGCGATAAGGCATGTCGTCATGACTATTGCTGTGTGTTTCGAGGTAACTATTATACAGGCTGTTACAAAGTTCATATATTGTTTAAAGACATGTTGTAGACATAGACATTTATTTGCTACTTAGCACACGAAAAAATCACAATCACACACAAGCAAGACAATAGAAAATTGCGAAGGTATAAACTTAATCTATTATCCATGAGGGAGGCCTGTGTTCATCAGTATACGTTTTATGGCTGAAATGATGATGATGATGAAACTTAATCCATAAAAATACATTAGGAACACATTTATCTAGGTGAAACAAACAAACAAACAGCACTGAATTGCGTGTGTGATACAGTAGCAATATGGCCACATAATAAGGTGTAATGTAAGTGTAATTTGAGAACAGATGTATTTTACCTATCTAGGCGTGAAACTTTATAATCATATTAAAATATAACAATAAAAATAATCAGTAAAGAATAATAATAATATACAATTCAATTAATAAAAAAAATAAAATTAGAATAGAATTCAAGTCAAAATAGGAAATGTCAATTGATTTAACACAAACATGTAATTTATAATATGTGTCTGACCGAGTGGTATGTACCCCCGACTTTCAATCCGAAGGTCGTGGGTTCGATACCGGCCGTGCACCAATGGATTTTTCATTCTTAAAAAGTATATGTGCACACATAACACGTGCTTTAACGGTGAAGAAAACATCGTGAGGAAACCCGCGGCTTAGTTAGCTTCAGACGTATTGACCTGTCCTTTCCTCTGCTTAATAGCTGACTAAGCTGAGAGGATGGTATAGGTGCTGGGCAAGCCTAATCCGTCTAACAATGTCCCAGGCACTGCAGCGTCACGTAGAGCATGATTACCAGTTGCTGACGCTGTATAAATTATCTTTAATAGATGCGAAGGCCTTACTTTTTTCTAAGCCGAAAGGGGGTTATTCTGACCACGCCAAGGAACAACTTTAGTCCAACAAATTTTCGGGGTTCGGCGATTTTCATTCAAGAAAAAACTACGAAAGTTTTAACTTCAACATCATTATGTTGTCATTACAGACTATATAAAAGCTAGTTCATTCACAGGGTCATTGAACTCCGCAAAGAGTTGCCGTGTGTACAAATAAAAATACCAAAAAACCAAATATTTATTTATATATTTATATTTATACCAAAATATTTTTTAATTAGAATTTAAAATCCAATTATGACCCGAGGATCATCTTCAATCTTCATACCAACTAGTAAGATTGTAAATACTAAAAAAAATACGATTTTTCCCCTTCATCAAACTGCTTGTTTGCATGGGCTGAAATCTCCCCTTTCTTGTTAGTACACATATCATAATACTCTGGTATGTGATTCTTAAACCGGAATTTTGATACTTATCTGCTGCCGAGTTTCTGAAAAGGATTAAAATATAGTAGAAAGTTGACTTTTTTGAGTTTCCCAATATTTTTGTGGAGAACCTTATCAAGACTTTCAGCGGTACCCAACACGGGTTCCGTAGCTTAGTGGTTAAAGCACTTCCGGCTTTAGGAAGCGTCAAGGATCGATTTGACGGAATCCTAAATTTTTAACTTTCTTGGAGTTACACACGGATAAATGTCGTCCATCAATTTTAGGCGCTAAATTTAATTTAAGTTATAATTTGTCACAGATTGCAAATGACCGGGTTGCGTACGCACTGGCGCCGCTGCTCGCTAAGCTGAACGAACGCCGCGAGTCGGCTAACTTCCACCACGATAAAGAAGTCGAACATACTACAGGTAAACAGCAGATTTTAATCAAATTTCTGTCTTGTATCTCTTGTTTGGCCGTTAAGTGTGTGTCTGTGGCACCATAGCTCTTTAAAGGCTCGAGCAGACCGGATGCGTATGCGTAGACGTGCACGTACCACTGACTTGTAATGTACGGAACTGACATATGACGCGCACGTCTACGTTACGCAAGCGGTGTGTCCTGTCTCATACAGTTCCATACATTACAACTCAGTGCTACGTGCACGTCTACGCTTACGTCTACGCATACGCATCCGGTCTGCTCGAGCCTTTCATGAGTGGACTGATTTGAATGCATTTATGAAGACAGGGTTTCTAGCGAGTGGTCTTAAACATGTTTTATCAAAATCCGTTAAGACGTTTAGAAGATTGGGGGTGAAATCGAGGATGTATATTCAAATGTTTCCTAATATACGCAAGTGTAGTATCCAATGAAATTGTGTAGATTGCAAAACTGAGGGAAAAATTATAAAATATCTGGTAACATTCGAGACCAGGTGAAGTGTCGGGGGCTACTTAAATTTTGGGGGGCGAAGCCCCCTATTATGCATAGCGCTGTCTGTCTGTGCATGACACGATTACAACCAAACGTGTTGACCGATTTACATGAAACCTTTTTTGTTAGCATTGTCTTAATGAGAGAAGGTTACTGATTTTGGTGACCGGTCACAGGGACCGGAGTTATTGTAACCTCAAAAGGTCAAAAATGGCATTTTTCGGAAACATTCGCCCCATTTCTGGTACCCCCGTACTAATGCTTGTTTTATTTTATAAACCTGTGATATCCTTTGATTTTTTATATTTGTTTTGGGAGAAAGCCAAATTTAGGTAGTGTGATTTTAGCAGCCTTCTCTTGCCTTTATACCACTTTGAATTACCACATTATTTTTCGTAGCCAGATAAGCATTACGTTACCGTTAGTTGTTGAGTTATTACGTTATTTGCTGTCATAAGTTTTTATCTTTGTACTGTATGTGTGCGATTGAAGTTCCAAATAAACTGCTTATCTATCTATCAGTAATTTTACATATGAAAATCCCACAGGCTGCGCCGTAAAATCCCTCGGCCCAGAGTTCGTGCTCAAACTGATTCCGATCCGCGACGGCCCGGAAAGCATCAACTTGGAACGCAGCTGGCTCCTACCGGTGTTGAAGGAGCGCATAGTGAACGCCAACTTGAAGTTCTTCGCGACAGAGATCCTGGAAATGGCTACGTTCTGTAGGAAGAAAGCGAGGGAAATGGATAAGGAGAAGAATGTTTCAGGTATGTTTTATTTAGTCTTAGCATATCAACATATAACAGCTAGACACATTATAACAGGCGAACGGTATCAGTCAACAGTAGGTCTACCATGAGTTTTCACAATCTATACTTAACCTTATAATGATTCTGATTCAACATTAGACATTTAAGTTATTTAAGATAATTATAAGTATTTTTATGTACAATAGTGTTAATTCATTCAATCAGCTTCAGACTTTGATAATTTTTTTTAACTACAGCATTGTGAGAACATGTTGAATCAGAATCATTATAAGGTTGACCTTGCGATGAAGCCGCCTAGTGTACGTACACTAGGCGGCCTCGTCGCTTGAAGCGATTTCTTGCAGGCAACCTTATAATGATTCTGATTCAACATGTTCTCGCAATGCTTTCCTTCACGGGCATATTTTGATCGAGAACAAAAATCCATTGGTTTACTGCCGTTATCGATTCGGCCACATACCACTCTGCTAACGCGGTTTTTTCTTTGTGGTCACTATTTAATGAATTCATAAATTGACTTTATGATTCAGGTTCGCACACATACGAGCTTCTCTGCAACCAGCTGTGGGCGCTACTGCCTAGTTTCTGCAACCAGCCCAAAGACATAAAGGACAACTTCAAATCGCTGGCTCGAGTGCTTGGTACAGTGCTAAAGGATAATCCCGAATTCAGACTTTCTATTATGCAAGCTTTAAGGTAATTTAAATTAGTTCTGTCCCTAATTGACCATGTCCATTCCACTCCAGGACAAGCAGACGCACAGCGCAGTACCATCCTTATCTGGTGGACATTCCATCCACTCGTACTAAGCGGTTCTCCTACACCTTCATCATCGTCATCAGAAGACAAAAATGTTTTGAATGAAATTTGCTCCAACTCCGAAACAACTAAAAAAACGAACTATTACAAAGAGCTGTATTTTCTAATATAATAATAATAATGCATAATACATGATCCATATTTTTCTTAAAAGTAAACATAAAAACAGAATAAAATTTGCAATATTATGATAGGAAAACCAATACATTTAAATACAATATTAAAAACTCAGTGCTCAAAACAGGAAAGCGAACAGATGCATTCATGCGTCTTATTTCTTGTTAACATAAAGACTAAATATGTTTTTTTTTATATTGTAAGTGGACGTGTCTATGTTTTGTAATTACAATCTATGGAAATAGATGAATGAGTTTCATCCGTACGGCAATAATTACGTATCTTGCAACAAGCATAAATCGAGCGACCATCGCTGTCAATTCCTTGCTGGTCTCTAATACAAAATAGACGTTTGACAGCAACGATCGCTTGTTGCAAACCTGTCGCGAGATACGTAATCACCCTGCCGTTCAGGTCTGGAGCTCGCTGGCGGCTTCTATTTTCCCCGAAAACTACAACCTGGGTAGAGACCCTCACTCGTGAGAAGAGTCTCAAGAGTGAGGTGTCTTCTAGACCTTTGTGATCTATCATCGGACACATCGTCGCACGATAAGGTCCAACTGTGGTCAAACAAAGCTGTAATAAACAGTAAAATATTTAATGTTTGCTTTAATGCTTATAATTTTACTTATACATATGTTTAGTTTAAAGGTGTGCAATAAAAGTATTTTCTATCTATTATTATTATTTTTTCTAGAAAACTCATTTCCTGCGCTGAGAGCGAAGAAGAGAAGTCAGAAATAGCTAGGTTCGCTAAGAACTATCTACCTATATTATTGAATATCTACATGTCGCCTGGCAAAGGAAGCACGGCAGACGGACAGAGATTAGCAGCTTTGGAAACCATACAGGTAATGTTGTATTTAGTACTAAATACTAAACTAGATGGCGCTGCTAAAAACCAAATCCAAGCACCCAGTGTACAGTCGCGTTCATAGTATCTTCTTCTTCTTCAACCCATTTCCACCCAATGCTGAGTATAGGTCTCTTCCATTGTTCTCCAGATTGTGCGATCTCCAGTTTTGCGCATCCAATCTTTCCGAGTCGTTTGTACTAGGTCGTCGGTCCATCTGGCTGGCTGTCTTTCTACATTTCTGCGCCCAGTTCGCCCATTTCATAGAATACTAACCCGGCTAGTCACAAGTGGTATCCTTTACTATGAACGCGACTGTACATAGCTATAATTCTGGTGGGGGACACTACGCCTGCTCTTGAATGCAAATCGCGACGAATCGAAATCGTAATCAAGCCAAAGTAAATCGTATGGCCATTACGTAAAGGTTGCCATTCTGACGATAATATCGTAATCGTTTTCTAGAGCAGGCGCCCAGGTCTGCACTGACGTCCCGCATTGTGGTGTATTGTACATTGTCCCTGTGACGCTACCCGACCCAAAAAAATGATAAGTAACTTAATAAAAAATCTAAGGCTGCGTAAGACCTTAACCCTACAATGGGACAGCACCTCAGCCGTAAGCTGACTGTAAGCTGCACAGTGTTGCACATAGGCCTCCCTCATGGACCTTCAAATACTGATCATGAGGAGTATACCATACTCACCACGCTTGGCAGGCGGATTGGCGAGCGCAGTACGAGATGTTGATAAGATCCAAGCTGTATAAAATGTGTACATGTAAGCAATAAATGAAATATGAAAATAAACGGGTAAACGCTGCTGCCCATCTTCCGGAGGTACCCCTTAGCAGATTCTTACTGCATCCACGCGCTAGAGACGAGAGGCAGCATTCTACTGCCGGCACGCCACGGCGTACGCACATGATTTAACAGTCACATTAAACCCACAGGTATACCTGTCAATAACGGACGAGACCCTAATCGCGGAGCTATTCACAAACGCCTTGCAACAGCTGGAGACATCGAAAGACAATCACTTCCAGCGCGAGTCTATCCTAGACGTTGTCAGGTTGCTGGTGCTGTACCAGAAGTGTGATAAGATCGAGAAGTTGTTCGACGAATGGGTCTATCCGCTGTGTGAGATGGTGCTGGAGGATCCGAGGAAGTTTAAGAAGGCGAGGAAACAGGCTATGGAGACGGAGGGGGATGATAAGAAGGTAATTTTTAAAAATCGTAGTAAAACAAGTAACCCTTCTAGTTCTATATTTAGTTTTAATTCCGCTTATGCACAAGCGGAATTAAAACTAAATATTTTCATTGCATTTTATTGTCATGGATTTCCACAAAGTAACGCCTGATTCCATTAATTATACATTCTAGTTCACTTTCGAAATTGTAATGTTAAACGGGTTTTCTACTCACGTTAATTATACGTCGAAAATAGATTTCCAAAGTGTTCAGTTCTTCCCAGGGGAACTTTCATCAGGGAATGGAGTCTTACGCGGCGCCTTCTCCTTCCCTCTCGCGCGCTCGCGCTGCACAGTGCAGTTCAGTTAGTGACAGTTCCTCTGGGAGGAACTGAACACTTTGGAAACCTATTTTCGACGTATAATTAACGTAAGTAGAAAGCCCGTTTAACATTACAATATCCCTTCTAGGTTCGCTTCGTCTGTATTATTTTAAATCTTTGTTACCACAGAACTCTGTCGTTTATGAACCGATTTGGAAAATTCTTATTGAGTTTGAATAGATACACTTGAATTAGGTCCCACTTTTTCAAAGCTCAGTTCTGATGACGGGATCCATGAGAAATCGGAGAAACTCCTCAAATGTTGTAGGTAATCAATCATATAGCGATTTCGGCATAGTAAGCTTAAGGTCAAGCATTATTTGCATTCAGATAGTATGATTTGGTGAAGTGGAACTGATGAAGAAGACCACAAATGGTTATCAATACTCTTCAATATTTACGAGATGACATCG
The DNA here is from genome assembly GCA_963082625.1 of Pasiphila rectangulata. Lineage (NCBI taxonomy): Eukaryota > Metazoa > Arthropoda > Insecta > Lepidoptera > Geometridae > Pasiphila > Pasiphila rectangulata. Next base: position 13,697,776 of record OY720256.1, on the reverse strand, counting down.
AAAGATGGCTAAGATTATATCCCTATCCATTAATCATCATATCTACTTACACATTATCAGTATCACGTCTATTGGAATGTTTAATGGACTGAAAAAATTGGAGTCTCTCAAGGTGTGGTGTTGTGCCCTAAATTTTAACTTGCGGTCGGGCTTTTTGTTTCACTAAATAAATAATAATAATAAATTAATAAATAAATGGACAATTCACACAGCATCATCTAGCCCCTAGCTAAGCAGAGCTTGTGTTATGGGTACTAGAAAACAGATATACTTAACACATTTATACTACATAGATGGATATTTTTTTATAATAATTATATAGAAAAACATCCAGAACACCCTGAGCAAATATCTGCAGATCGTAAAGATATTATTCCAAGGCGGGAATCGAACCCCTTTTGCGTCGCAGGTGGTCCTGCGCCCGCTGCGGCACAGAGGTCGTCTTAATAATGTGTGCTTGCTTTTAAATCCAGTTCTGATGATGGGATCCATGAGAAATCAAGAGAAATATTAAAATGTAATAAGCATACATATCACTAAAGTATTTTTATTCTTTTTTTAAAAAATTAAGGAATTATTTACTTCAAAAATATAGAGGTACAATAACTTTCTATGAAAAAAACTTTAACTGCAAAAGAAAAAGTAGCGAGATAAGATTTTGCCCCACACTGTGTATATGTGTGTATGTCCTAGTGATAAAACAGTTAAAAAAAAGTTCCAACTGTATCCTTCCACTTGCAGCAACTAAAATACAAAGAAAAGGCGAAACTCCTAGAGATGGAACACAAGAAGGCGTACAGAATACTGGAAGAGCTCTTCAAGAGCGATAGCGAGAATTGCAAAGAGTTCATCAAAAATAACTTCAAGAAGGTGAAGAAACTGCTTATGACAAGCTTGAATAAGGTAGCTGACAGCAGTAAGGCTGCGAGACTGAGGTGAGTTTAACATACATTCATACATACATATAATAGGATTATCTATTCTGTATTGTAAATTTTTGTTTTTATTATTTATTGTATTCAAATTTCAAAATTAATATTATGTTACTTTTATAAGTAAGCTTACATTTTTTTTTATTTTATTTTAAACTGACTTGTCCAAGAACATGTAATTTGTCAAAGGATATGAATAAATAAACAAATCACGCCTCTTTCACGTAGGGGTAGGCAGAGACCACTTCTTTCAACTTGCATACTTGTTCGCTTCGTCCACTTTCATTATTCCCTTCATACATGCTCTTCGGTTTAGGGTACTCCTGACCTGGCCTTTTTTAAGATGTCCCTGATTTGGTCTCGAAACGTCCGCCTAGTGAGTTTAACGGTCTTATAAATAGCTTTCTCGGCGAACGTTGTACCGCAACTACCTACTACTAGTCTTTATTAAACTTTCGCGATCACGACACAATATTAACACATAACACAAGTTAGTAATATAATGTATAATTATGGAGAAGCCACTGGCTCCTAAAACACAGTTTATAACTAGTTCAGGAGCCTATGGATCAAATTTGTATGCTACACTGTATTATGTCAATAAAATACCTTTTTACTTTTGTACATATTTAACCGGGTATTTATCGCGTTATTCCCGAGAAGTCTTCCCGGGACCACGCTGGGTGCAATCCTGTCGAAACGTCGGGCAATAATAAAGGTAAATACGGCGATAAATACCCGGTTAAATATGTATTAATAATGAATACTACTACTGCAAAGACTCTTCTACTACTGCTCTAATACTACCTACCTAAATTAGCCAAAAATGCAAGAAAGTTGAGTTTAAGTTTATGTCTCAAAATACTGAACAAAACAAAGAACTCTATAGCGCTAAGCTGCGGGCAAGAGCTAGTTTATTTATACATTTATCTAGTTGCTGCTGGAGACCGCGAGAGGTGGAAAACATTGGGACACACCTTTGCGGAGTAGTGGAACAGTACAGGTTGATAAAGCACTCATCATTTTCATCATCATTTCAGCCGTAGGACGTCCACTGCTGGACAAAGGCCTCCCTCATTGATCTCCAAGTACTGCGGTTGGAAGCCGTCTGCATCCACCGCCGACCAGCAGTTCTCACCAAGTCGTCTGCCCATCTTGTAGGTGGACGTCCTACGCTGCGCTTGCCGATCCGTGGCCTCCATTCGAGAACTTTGCTGCCCCATCGGCCATCTGTTCTGCGCGCTATATGGCCTGCCCATTGCCACTTCAACGTGCTAATCCGTTTGGCTATGTCGGTGACCCGAGTTCTTCTACGTATCTCCTCATTTCTGATTCGATCCCGTAGAGAAACCCCGAGCATAGCCCTCTCCATAGCTCGTTGAGCGACTCTGAGCTTGTTCATAAGGCCAATAGTGAAGGACCACGTCTCGGTTCCATATGTCATCACTGGTAACACACACTGGTTGTAGACTTTCGTCTTAAGGCACTGAGGTATGTTGGACGAAAAGACGTTGCGAAGTTTCCCAAACGCTGCCCATCCGAGTTGGATTCGACGATTGACCTCTTTCTCGAAGTTGGACCTACCTAATTGGACTGTTTGTCCTAGGTATACGTACGCGTCGACAACTTCAAGAGCCGAGTTCTCAACCATAACTGGGGCAGGCACGACATGGACATTTGACATGATTTTCGTCTTGTCCATGTTCATTTTAAGGCCTACCCGCTGGGAGACTCGATTGAGGCCTTCGAGCATCGTGCTGAGCTCTTCCATCGACTTTGCCATGACCACAATATCGTCGGCAAATCGAAGGTGAGTGATGTATTCGCCGTTAATATTGATGCCCAGCCCTTTCCATTCCAGGAGCTTGAAGGCATCTTCCAAAGCGGTCGTAAACAGTTTCGGAGAGATTACGTCTCCCTGTCTTACGCCTCTTTTTAAGGGAATCGCCTTCGAGCTCTGTTCTTGTACTCGGACTGACATAGTGGCGTTTGTATACAAACACTTCAACACTTCGATGTACCGATAGTCAATTCGGCATCGTTGGAGAGACTCAAGCACCGCCCATGTTTCGATCGAATCGAAGGCTTTCTCATAGTCCACAAACGCAAGACATAGCGGCAAGTTATACTCTTCGGTCTTCTGTATGACTTGCCGCAGCGTATGTATGTGGTCTATGGTACTGTAGCCTTTTCGGAACCCGGCTTGTTCGGGAGGCTGGAAGTCATCAAACCTGCGTTCGAGACGGTTCGCGATGACCCTTGAAAACAGCTTATAAACATGGCTCAACAGCGAGATGGGTCTGTAATTCTTAAGTAAGGTTTTGTCACCTTTCTTGAAAAACAGAACCACCACGCCCTTGTTCCATGCTTTCGGCGTCGTACCTTCAAGCAAGGCGGAATTAAATAGCTTCTGAAGGACTTTAAGTACCGGTGATCCACCCGCTTTCAGAAGCTCTGAAGTGATTCCGTCCTCACCCGGCGCCTTGTCGTTCTTAAGCTGTTTCAAGGCCATCCTGATCTCGTACAGGCTGATGTCCGGGATATCCTCGGTATAATGTCGGGTCAGTTTAGCTCTTGGGTCGTTGGCCGCACTGCAAACAGGTTTAGTGACCGAATCGTAGAGCCGTCCATAGAACCTTTCGACTTCCCTTAACACTTCTGCTTTACTTGACGTTATGCTGCCATCTTCCCTCTTCAGCTTCGTCATCTGGCTCTGCCCAATAGAACTATCTCTCGCGAACACTTTGGAGCCTTTATTCCGCTCTATCGTATCTTTAATACTGGCTGTATTAAAGGTACGAATATCGTGCCGCAAGGATTTCCAAATTTGTCTATTGAGCTGCCTATGTGACTGAGCATCATCGGGAGACTGCAGTCGCAAAGAACGTCGTTCAGCCATGAGGTTTAGGGTGTCATCAGAAAGTTTCTGAGGTCTATTAGTACGGGGGGTCTTAAAGAACTGGGACCCCACCGTATGGACGGTTTCTACGAACCTGTTATTGATCTCGTCCACCGATGCATCTACTCCTAGACAGTCAAAGCGATTTGCGAGTTCGAGTTGAAAGCTCTCGAGGTTTTGGATATGTGCGCGAGTGGGTCGGAGCGTAGATTTCATCAAACGGGACCTTTCAAGTTTAACGTTCATATTCAATGTGCCCCTTACAATTCGGTGATCACTGCCGGTTTTCACCCTGTGAATCACAGAGACATCATTGAATATTCGTTTCTTGTTGGTCAGGATGAAATCAATCTCATTTCTCGTAGAACCATTGGGACTCATCCAGGTCCATTTCCTGTGAGGCGGCTTCTGGAAGAAAGAATTCATCATAAAGAGTCCTTCTTTCTCCAGAAAATCCGCCAGCCTCTGTCCCCTGGGGTTCCGTTGCCCATACCCAAATTGCCCCACTCTCAACTCATCATCGCTTCTCATGCCTAGCTTTGCATTGAAGTCCCCCATTACAACAGTGAAGTGAGTGTTGTTCGTATGTATGGCTCTACTGATGTCCTCATACATAGACTCTACTTCTTCATCTGGGTGTGACGAGGTCGGCGCATATACCTGAACGACCTTCAGCAAATATCGCTTAGATATTCTGAGTGTTAGGTACGCGACCCTGCTCGACACACTGTCGATGGTGACAATGTTGTTAATGAGTGACTTGTGAACGAGAAACCCGACACCACCTTGGGACTGTTGGTCGCCCTCCCGGTAGTATAGTAGGTTACCGGACTTAAGGGATATCGTGTCCTCGCCCTCTCTACGGACTTCTGATAGCCCCAAAATGTCCCAGTGTAATCTACTAATTTCTTCTTCCAGCTCAACAATCTTATCGTCTGTCCTCAAAGTGCGGATGTTGTGTGTTACCAGGGCCAGTGGTCGTCGTAGGGGTTGGTAGCCGATCGTCTCCCGGGGATTCTTAGCACCCCTAGCCCCGCCGTTACCGTGACTGCTACCGTAGCCAGGATTAGCGGGGCCGCCGGGGACTCGGGGCCTGGTTTTTTGTTGTGTTGTCATGAGGGGGTTGATGCCATACTCGCCACGCTTGGCAGGCGGGTTGGCGAGCGCAGTATAGGGTAGTGAAAAAACACGGAAAGATGCTGCTGCCCATCTTCCGGAGGTATCCCTTAGCAGATTCTTACTGCATCCATGGGTAAGAGAGGAGAGGCAACATTCTACTGCCGGCGCCCCACGGCATAAAGCACTCGTTTTGCGCTATTTTCTGTTTCTTTTTAAAACCATTTTTCCGTATGGTTTTAGAATAAGTAAATTACTCTTACTGTTAGCCTGTATCGTCCCTTTGCTGGTCAAATGTCTCCCACATATCCGTTCTTCACGAGTTTTATCATTTACTGGCTTATGCCCGCCGCTTCGCATGCGTTGTACCCGGATAAAATGTTCCCTGTGTTGTTAATCCTGGTCCACATCTGTACTTAGGCCGTGGGGTGCCGGCAGTGGAATGTTATCCCTCCTCTCATGCCCGTGGATACAGTAACAGCCTGCTAAGGGTTACCTCCGGAAGATGGGCAGCAGCGTCTCTCCGTGTATCGAAATCCCGTCCTGCACTCGCCAACCCGCCTGCCAGGCGTGGTGAGTATGGCAACTACCCCTCATGGAGATCCTTGAGGGAGGTCTGTGTTCAGTATTGGACGATTTACGACTGAAATGATGATCTATACGTATGCAAAATTTCAGCTCAATACATAGGCCAGTTTTGCGTGAAAGAGTAACAAACATTCATCCATACTAACAAACTTTCGTTTATAATATTAGTACACGTGTTACCCAGGTGCATAGAGCATCTGATAAACGCGACACCCTTCCTGATACCGGAAAGCAAGCTGCTCAAGAGCGCCATAGCGGAGTCCGTGGTCGGTACTCGCGACATCAACTCGAAGTGTCGCCAGTGCGCCTTCAACGTCATCAACACTGTGGGAGACAAGTTGAAGGATAAGGATGGAGGTGAGTGGAACGATCCTTCTTTTACCATCGATAGAAAGAAAGAACTTTCAACAGACGCCTTTGATTTGCTGCGGTACCTCCAACACGTCGGTCTCCTGGGAGGAGACGAAACTTCGGAAATAATAAAGGTTATATGTATACTACTTATCTATTATATGTATACACAATCCAAACCAAAATAAAAGCAAATAAATAAAAACGTAACGAAATAAAAATCTAAACTAACGTAATCAAACATGCACCAAAGAAGGTAATCGAATCGCTACGTAGTATAAATCTCTGTCTGTTTGGCCGCCAACTCCTCCTAAGCCCTGCAACAGATTTTGATGCGGTTTTCACCGATGGATGGACTGTTTCATGAGCAGATTTAAAAGAAGGTAATTAAAATACCATGGCTCCCGCGGGACGAGTGAAACCTTTGCTTAGCATATACATAGCTGAGTCCGTGATTCGTGTTCGCCTTCAATGTCATAAACACTGGGCGAGAAGTTAAAGGGTACGGCTGGGTGAGTGGAATAATCCTTATTTTATCATCGATAGATGGATTAACCAAGCAACACCCGGCCAAGTGCCAATATTATTCAAATAATCATAATAGAAATAAATATATTTATTTTTACTTATTTACACACACTAAACTTAAAAATAACTATACATAGTAAAAAAACTGACTTATTTCTAATTTTAATCTAGGAGTACCCAGTTAAATATTCTGCGACATAGTGACAAATAGATAGTAAGCAGCTCACTGCAGCGGGTCAAAGCAGAATAATACTATTTCAAGTAATGAACAACCAGTTCACAAAGTTGTATGAGTCCAAGGGGGCCTGACTCAGCATTATGCTCCCACACATTAGGAATGCTAGGAAGCGCTGGTTTTCAGTCATAGGGGTCAGTAATAGGGGTAATAAGCTTTTTATGAGATATTATTGCTTAAACCTATGAATCGATCGTTCGGTCGTAATCTTTCGACACCTAGTCCTTTTAAAATCACTTCGGAATAACTCTTCGTCCTGGTCTTCTTATATCAGCCGACCATCCGTTGCCTTTTCAAGCCTCGTCGGTAATATTCTTTTGTCTGTAGGTATGGACGCGTACATAACCCTGCTATCTTCCGGCCTGTCGACGGGCGTTCCTCGCGTTGTCAGCGCGTCCCTTCGCGCGCTCTCCGCGGCGCTGTTCTCGCACGCCGAGGAGTTTGGACTGGTGCGCGTGCAGGGCTTGCTGGAGACCATACAGCCGCATGTGCTGGCTAACTGCCGGGAGGTCGTGCAAGCCGCTATGGGCTTCCTCAAGGTACGTCCACTGTCCTACACTCGAGCTGGGGCGATAGACGGTGCTGGAAGACACGATAAGGACATTTTACAGTCGATCAAGCTTCTGAGACAGAGACTATAGAGAACTGATAGCCTACGGCTAACGGTGGTGATGGAATACACAGTGAGGACATTTGATAGGAGTAAGTGTCATCACGGTGTGTCGCTATGGTAGCCCAGTACCTCGAGGTACGTGCACTGTCCTACACTCGACTGGAGCGATTGATGGTGTTGGAAGACACGGTTAGGACATTTTACAGTCATTCAAGCTTCTGAGACAGAGACTATAGAGAACTGATAGCCTACGGCTAACGGTGGTGATGGAATACACAGTGAGGGCATTTGATAGGAGTAAGTGTCATCACGGTGTGTCGCTATGGTAGCCCAGTACCTCGAGGTACGTCCACTGTCCTACACTCGACTGGAGCGATTGATGGTGTTGGAAGACACGGTTAGGACATTTTACAGTCGCTCAAGCATCACGTCCACTGATTTTGAGATAGACTCTATAGAGAACTGCTGGCCTATGACTGTGGGTGGTGATGGAATACACGGTGAGGACATTGATATACTCGATGTCATTCAGTGTGGCAATACAGGTCATTCACCTACCTTCACTACGCTATCATAAAATGCAATCAAAGTGTCGCTAATTCTGTCGCATACCATACAAACCTATCGAAAACGTGCTATGTGGTTTGTATGGTAAGCGACAGAATTAGCGACACTTTCATTGCATTTTATGATAGCGTAGTGAAGGTAGGTGAATGACCTGTATTGCCACACTAAATGACATCGAGTATAGGATGGGTGTCGCTATGGGCTTCCTCAAGGTACGTCCGCTGTTCGACACTCGAGGGTGCTAGAATTATAGAGATGGTGTTAGAAGACTCCGTTAGGACGACATCGCTCAGGTATCAAATGTCCACTGTTTTAGACTCTAGAGAATTTTATTAATACTATTCTTGTGTACGTTTGTTCGTCACCTTACTCATTCTAAATGGCTGGGGAGATTTGGATAAAATTATGTGTATATATTTCATTAAGTTCCTTTCTATTTATATATCTATATATATATATATTTGTCCTCAGGTCTACACAAAAGTCCTGCCAACTGACGTACTATCAGGCAGCCTACCGCTAATCTTCAAAACGCTTTCCACGATGAACGAAGACTGCAAACGTCATTCTCGCGTAGAGATAGGCTACTTCCTCACGCGGATGTTGAGGCGGTTCGGCGCCGCCACCGTCGAGACGCTCATACCGAGCACGGACGACGTGATGCTGCGGAGATTGAGGAATTTGAGGAAACTCGAGAACAGGAAGAAGAGGCAGAAGGATGGACACAGGTGGGATGTGTTTTCAGTTGGTATTTTTTCCCTTTTTTCAGGCTTTGCTCACGATATTCTCTTTCCACGTTACGCGCAATTTATATTTGCATGTGTTATTTGCACCAGCTGGTTTTAGCTGCGTATTCATTTAAAGTGATTGATAAATACTAACAAGAAACTTCTAGTACAAAATAGAGACTTTAGTCCTCCTTACACTGTTAAAGTGTTAAATGAATAAATAAATCAAATATTGTGTCACGTCGTGACGTCAGAGTCTGAGTATCTATGCGTTGCGTTTCGTAAATTTGAAGTGTCCGCGCTTTATTTGCACTTTTAATGAAATACTTCATTACATTATTATTTAAAAACTTAATACTTGTTAGACATACCTAATGTGAGGGCGATAGATATTCCGACAAAATATTGTAGACCACGTGCGTATGCCCTATTGCCTGCATCGTGTCCTCTATGCCCAGCGTGCGTGTTTTGAGTATGGTTTAGTTGACTTAAATAAAAATAAAATAAAAATAAAAAAGCCTTTATTATTCCTTTAAATTACATTGCTTTCCTTATAGAATAAATATTATTAAAATAACACTTTAAAGGACCCCTCTGCGGGTATAGGCCTCCTCCAACAGTTGCCATTGTTTTCTGTCCTTTGCCTTGTTAGTCCATGACTTACGATCAAATAAACAAAACTACCTATAATCTCTTCCTGTGTATATTAACTGTCACATTGTTACTACCTAGTTTCATCATTTCAGCCATAAAACGTCCACTAATGAACAAAGGCCTCCCTCATGGGTCTCCATGAGGGGTAGTTGCCATACTCACCACGCTTGGCAGGCGGGTTGGCGAGCGCAGTATGGGATGTTGATATATGGAAAGACGCTGCTGCTCATCTTTCGGACGTATTCCTTAGCAGGCTCTTACTGCATCCACGGGCATGAGAGGAGGAGCAACATTCTACTGCCGACGCCCCACGGCCTTTAGTTACCTAGTTTACTTACTTTTATTGATCGAGCTTCATGCATGAAGTGCCTAAAATAAGTTGTAACACAGAAAAAATAACACTATGGTAAGGATTTCAATGACGTTTTTTGTAAGAACTGTTGGCGTACCTCAATAAATAAACATTAATAATCTCGACTGACTTTATCAGTTTCGTACCGAGTAGCGACATCTAGCAGAAATCTTTAGAGATATTCTTGCCCACTGTCCGACAACAAGTAGTCAGTAGCAGTGAAGAAATGTCGCTTTAGACTTTCGACCCGACGGTTAATTGCTCCGTAGCCGAACGGTAAAGGCAGGCTGCGTTAAAGGTGTTCGTCTGAACGTTACGGGTTCGAGTCCCGTCGGATACAAAATTTTGATTGCATTTTTCATTTTCTATGAATGATACCTTAGTGTGGGTTTACACTTTAAATACAAAAATAGCTTATAATATTAATAATCTCCCTTGCAGAGAAAAAGAAGAACCGGACTCGGACCAGGAGATCAGAGGCACCTCCAAGACCCTCGAGCAGATCCTCGGCGACTCTGACAGCGAGACGGAGTTCCTGGACGAGGAAGCCGACAGGCGGCCGAGGGCTAAGCGCGCGCGCACGCAGGCGTGGATCCAGGACGACCCCGACCATATCGTGGACCTCGCGGACGTGTCCGCTGCGAGGAAGATCACAGGTAACTGTTTGCACCATACAATACAATTGGAAATACATTCATCATTCCAGCCGTAAAAAGTCCACTACTGAACAGGCCTCCCTCTTGGATCTCCATGAGGGGTAGTTGCCATACTCACCACGTTTGGCAAGTGGGTTGGCGAGCGCAGTACTGGATGTTGATACACGGAAAGACGCTGCTGCCCATCCTCCGGAGGCGTCCCTTAGCTGGCTCTAAAAATACATTATTGCATTTAAATTACAGAAGATCGGTATTCAGTTTCAGTTTATTTATTCAAAAACAATTACATTGTGTATGAATATAGGCACAATTAATTACATTTCATATTTATATACTGACTTATAATGTACAAAAACAAAGAATATAATAAAGTTCTTAAATAAATAGCATGCAATTATTATTTACGTAATCCAAATCATCTTTCTGACATAATAATTACTTTCGTGTGATAAACTCGTCAACTGTGTAAAAACACCCCTTCAGCAAAATTTTTCTTAAATTATTCTTGAAAATATTTATATTGTCAATTGCTTTCATTTCATTATGAAGAACATTAAATAATTGTACTGCCTGATACCTACTGCCATGCTTTGCCACATCAAGCCTCGGGTAAACCTCGTGCTCTAGGTCTTTACGGTTGAAACAATCTCTTCCAGGAGTCCTAGAAATGACATATTGACAGCGTCCCGTTACATCCGAATTTGGCTGACACACTATCCTTTGTAAAAGAGTGCGTCATGCTACTGTTACACATGCTATAAAATAGTGTTGCGCCGTGCGCAAACGTAAATCAGTAAGTTCGCGAAAGATCCAGAAAAGACCGGTGTTTGAGCGGCCGAAAGAGTCCAAGGTCACTCTTTATTGTTTTGAACACAAACAAGTGAATTTTCTAGACAAACCGGTTTTGAGACAATAGTGCGGGTTGTAAATAGAGTCATAAAAAGTTGTTTACTTGTCTTTTGTTGTCCTGTCTCTATTGTGTGTGAATCTAGAAACTTCAGCTTCGAGAATCTTCTTTATGTGCGATATAAATACGCGGATGTGTTACCGATTTGACTACGGAAGCGAACATTGCGATATATCCGAGTGACTTCAAAGTGATTGTGTACAAGTGCTGTAGTGTTCAGTGAATAGTGAACAAGTGTTATAGTGACGATCAGTGTTGTTCAGTGAAGAAGTGTTGTAGTGAGAATCTGCTGTGAGATTCTTATTGGTGTGATCTGTGATTAAAGTGTTAATTTTGGTTTAATTGGACTACATTATTTAATCCCGAACCCTCAGCTCGTAACAATAGCATGCTAAAAAGCGTGCTATTGAGTATGCTCAATATGCGCATGCTTATGAGTAGTTTACATTTGCTAGCAATTAGCATGCTACTAGGAGCATTTGCTCCATAAAAGCATGCTTTTGTGCTAGTAATGAGCATGTGTAACAGTAGCTTTATTCTACAGGGTTTGGTTTTATTGCTGGTTTCGTTTCGTATGTTAACCAATATATCAAAATACTCTCATTATACCGACTAAGAATACTTTTTGTACATTCAATGTAAAATAACACTCAGCCTTTATATATGTATCGTCTGATGACAGATTAGATTTAGGACGATCTCGAACACATCTTGGATCTCACTGACATGTCCGCTGCTAGGAAGATTATAGGTAATATGATTATCTCATCCGTAGGACGTCCACTAGACATAGGCCTCACGGGTCTTCAAGTAGTGAAAATAAAGGGGTTATTGCTATACTCGCCGCGCTTGGCAGGCGGATTGGCGAGCGCAGAACGGGATGTTTATAATTTTACACGAAAGACGCTGCTGCCCATCCACCGGAAGTATCCCTTGGCATACTCCTACTGCATCTACGGGCAACATTGACGTACCGCCCAATGACGGATTGAGAATAATGGTCTATCCAAAGCACATCTTCGCTCGACAAGCTCCGTACCTCGATTCTGTGGTAGAAGTGCTCTAGTGATAAACAAATGTATGTATCTTGCTGGGGTTCCGAGGCTACGTCGCGTGGAATGCTATAGCGTTCTAACTGAGCTCGTACGCTCGCGGCCTCGGAGCTAGAGATCAGAGGATCCTCTCCTGATATCACTCAGGCCTAGATCCAGGAACACATAGAAAGCCTATAATCTAAAATCCTATAACATCAGAGCCGGCAGCGCAGCAGCTTCGCCTTAGAATAAAATAAAATTTTTAGCGTATTTCAGCTTAGTTTTAGACGTCCATGGCCGACGGTGACCACTACCCATCAGGCTGCTAATAATATAATGAACAGGAATCCTATAAATAAACCTTCACATTGTCAAAGTGACAGGGTCAAAGTCACAAAAAGCTACATGAAATAGTCGATTCACAAAAAACAAGAAATTGAATAGAGAACATAATTGAATTCGTGTTAGCGTGTCGAACATGGCTGACGCATTGCCCTGTCTAAATACACATACGGAGTTATGAAAAATTATAATAATACCTTTTATAGGTCCATATACATAAGGTATATAGAATAACATACATACTGCATTGCTTGTATTTCATTCGTATGGTATAAAATAATTACAAACAACTGTCTAACATCAATATTTTTCAGCTACCGACCCGAAGAAGCAGCAGAAGACGCAAGAAGTTTCGCAGAAGAAGAAAGACGGAGGCTTTAAGACGGCCGCGGACGGGAGACTCATCATCAGCGAGGAGATGTTCGACAACGATGATGATGATGACGACGAGCCGCGCCCGAGCGGCGAGGTCGATACCGATACTGATGATACTGGTAAGTGAACCATTGTAAAAAAATAAAACTATATAATAACCATTGTAATAAAATTGGTAGTGGAACGAAAGTTCCACTACCAATTTTGTTTCTAAATAACAAACAAACAAATTAATAACTAAATAACTACAAACGAGTACCAACTACGTTGGCCGTGGGGTGCCGGCAGTAGAATGTTGCCCCTCCTCTCTTGCCCGTGGATGCAGTAAGAATCTGCTAAGGGATACCTCCGGAAGATGGGCAGCAGCGTCTTTCCGTGTATCAACAACCCGTACTGCGCTCGCCAACCCGCCTGCCAAGCGTGGTGAGTATGGCAACAACCCCTCAAGATCAGTATGCAGTGATCGATGAGGGAGGCCTTTGTCCAGCAGTGGATGTTCTACGGCTGAAATGATGAAAATGATGAACTACAAAAACTATGCAAATTATTTCTAATTGGCATAGTTTTTTAGAAATAATAAAAATTGTAAAAAATCTACATAAATTCCGCTATCAGACAAGAGATGGCGCTGTCAAGGTTTTCCGACAAATATATATAAAATAAACCGCCTTTATCATATATTAAATTGTATGATGACACGCGAGTCCGACACGCTCTCGGCCGGTTTTATTTTATTTGTTGTTGATAGCTTGTTCGTAAATCCAAAATTCCACTGTCACTTTCATGTCTTCAAAAGGAACCAAACCAAAAGTGATACAAAAACGCCTGGAGCTTGATGAAAACTTTATATTGAACCCGTTTATTATTTACGCAGATGACGAAAGCAAAGACAAGAAGCCTTCCAAACTCCTAAAGCCAGGCGCCAAGCGTCGCTTCGACGACATCCTCAGCATGAAGAGCGGACGCTCCTCCAGGAGTCGCGCGTCCACCGTCACCGTCAACTCCAAATACAAGGCGGGAGGGCGCGGGATACACAGGTGAGATACTGGGCGGGAGGGAATGGTATGGAGGTGATATATAGATAGATAGAAAATACTTTATTGCACACCTTAAACTAAACAAATTAACAAAAAAAGAGAAACACTAAACATAAAGTGACAATCGGCTGTCTTATCGCTAAAGAGCGATCTCTACCAGACAACCTTTCGATGGATTATTATGATTATATATGGCGAGAGGTAATGGTAGATAGGTATTGAACAGGAGGGAATGCTATAGACAGGTGAAACATTGGGCGGAAGTGATTGATACAGCAGGTGAGAAATTGGACGGTAGGGAAGGCTCTAATTGTCGTTTTTACAGCATCCTCAACAGGAGTATGGAGCTAACGGGATAAACTTGTGAGGTGTTATTATACTATGGTCTCTGGCTCCAATAATCGTTTCGACGACATCCTCAGCTAAAAGAGTAGTCCACCGTCACCGTCCAATCCAAATACAAGACGGGATAGACGGGTGAGATACTAGGCGGGATATGTTATAGTCAGGTGAGGTATTTGGTGAGAGGAAATGGTAGACATGTGAGATATTAAGTGGAAAGGAAAGTTATAGACACGTGATATATTGGGCAGAAGGGAATGATACAGCAGGTGTGATATTGCCACAGCTTCGCGAGGGTTGTACCCGGATCAAAAGTGGCCTATATTTTTATCCTGGTCTATATAAGTCTATATAATGTTCAAAGTTTCCACTTGATCTATCACGTAGTTTTTGCGTGAAAACACATACAAACACTCGGATTTATAATACAAGATTATTCTTCTCTTTTAGACCTCTCGGTTCGGCCGCGTCAGTTGCATCCACAGCAGGCACAGAATACAAATCAAAGAAGGCCAAAGGAGATATCAAGAAGAAGGGGAAACACGATCCATACGCCTACCTACCGCTGTCTAGGACGAGTCTTAACAAGAGGTAAAAAGTATTCAATATCACTAATGTTATAGTTTATTGACGACCTTTGTGGCGCGGTTGGTGTAACAGCCGGCTGAGACGCAGGAGGTTGCGGGTTCGATTCTCGCCGCGGGACACATGTAAGTTTTCTGCAGATTGTCCCGGGTCTGGATAGTTTCTATGTATGATAGTTTATAAGTATGTTTATACAAAAAAAGTTTTCTAGTGATCATCAAGTTTCCTTAGTACAAGCTTTGCTTAGTTTGGGACTAGATGGCGGTGTTTCTGTTAGCCCGAATCATCTCATTGTTGGGCAAAGGCCTCCCTCCACTTATTCAAGTCACTTCGATTCCAATAAATAAATAATGTTGTGTGTGTCAAACATTATTTATTTATTATTAGCCGCACTCCGCGGTCGCACCCGCGTAGTTCCCGTTCCCGTGGGAATACGAGGATAAAATATAGCCTATGTTACTCGTCTCGGCGGAGAAAGGGAAGGGAGGGCTTTGCCCAGCAGTGGGATCCGACGGGCTATTTAGATTAGATGTTATTCAGGGATAATTTAACTTTCTAATGGTGAAAGAAAGAAAATCGGTCCAGTAGTTTTTGAGTGTATTCTTTACAAACATACGTAATAAAACCTACAAAATACAAATCTTCTATTTATACATATATTATTTAGTATAGATAATTTACAAATCTAACCATAACTTACTTATTTTATTCACAGGAAAAAGTCTACGAACACGCAGCAGTTCAAAGGAATCGTCAAGTCTAAAACAAAAGGCGGCAAAGTTAAAAATAAGAAGAATAAATAGGCAGAGGATTAATTAAATTTGTAAACTTTATTACTAACTAGCTTGTGCCCGCAGCTTCGCATGCGTTGTACCCGGATAAAAAGTAGCCTATGTGTTAATCCTAGTCAACATCTATGCGTTTGCAAAATTCCAGCTCGATACGTACGCTAGTTTTTGCGTGAAGAGGTAACAAACCTCCGTACAAACAAACTTTCGGCTTTATAATATTAGTGAGATAGAATATTGTTCAAAATGTCCAACTTCAAATCAAAATTCTGCTATTAAACTATAGTCTCTTTTAAACTTTTGCGATCACGACAGATTATTAACACATATTTAACCGGGTATTTGTCGCGTTATTTACCTTTATTATTAAGCGAAGGCGTCTTTTCAGACTACCCTCACTTGGTCTTCATAATTATAGGAACTTGATGTTAAGGCCGCTTCACACTAGGACTGGGTCTAACACCCAGTCCCAGTGTGTGTAGTTTCTGTAATCTGTGGTATTAGTGTAGTGCGCTACACTAATAAAGGTAAATAACGCGATAAATACCCGGACACATTATGTTATTAAACTATATTAGAAAAAAATAAATGAATTTTGCTTATCAAAAAGAAATTGTCTCCATTTGTATATCTCTTATCACCCCGTCGTAGTACGTCCACTGCTGGGAAAGCCCCCCCTCATCACTTAGTACTGATCATGAGGGGTTGCTGCTATACTCACCACGCATGGCAGGCGTGTTGGCGAGCGCGGTACGGATGTTGATACACGAAAGACTGCTGCCTATCTTCCTCAGGTGTGGGTAGGAGAGAGGAGGGGCAACATTCTACTACCGCGGCACAATCGTATACACTTGAGCCAAAGTTCGATGTGTACAAAATGTAAACTAACTGTAACACTTAAAGTTTGCTCGCTTAGCATTCAGTTTTTGACAGTATTGATACCAACTTTTGAAAGTATCGTGTGAATCATGACACGGTTGTGAACACTATAATGCAATACTAGCTTATGCCCGCCGCTTCGCATGCGTTTTACCCGGATAAAAGGTAGCCTATGTGTTAATCCTGGTCAACATCTATATGTGTGCAAAATTTCAGCTCAATCCGTTGGCTAGTTTTTGCGTGAAACAGAAACAAACATACATACTCACACAACTTCAGCGGTTATTTACCATGATTTCGTATTATCTCCTTCTGCCAGTTATGTCAATTCATGATTTTAAAATCATGGTAAATATTACATATTATAGTATTGATAACGATTTACATTGGTTGGTCAACAATCGACATTGGATAAAATTTCTATATAAAAATACCATTACCAATAAATACCTCCGCAACATGGGCAGTAGCGTTTTTCCGTGCATCAATATCCCGTACTGCGCTCGCCAACCCGCCTGCCAAGCGTGGCGAGTATGGCAACTATCCCTCATGATCACCACAAACATAGAATACAAGAGCACAAAGATACATGAGGGAGGCCTATATCCTACGCTGATGATGATGACTGGCAGTTTGTTTACAATTTGTACACATCAAATTCATCTGAATATACTTCTATCTTGTATATAAAATATGTATTAACTAAACGAACTCCCACATTTGAAGTCGGGTTAATTATAGTTTTACTATAGTTAGGAATATTAATGACTGTTGAAGTGTTTAGTTAAAAGTTTATTTAATAAATAAAATATGAATTATAATGCATTTGTTTTTTTTTATATTCTCTTCTCCTTAGTCAACGATGACCTCTGCAGCGCAGCGGGCGAAGGTCCGCCTGAGAAGAAGGAGGTTGCAGGTTCGATTCCCGTCTCTGGACAAAAATCTGTACGATCTGCAGATGTTTGTTCAGGGTGTTCTGGATGTTTTCTATATATAATAAAAAAATATTTATATCTATGTAGTATAATGTATTAAGTATAAATGTCCATGTTGTACCTACCCCGGTTATGGTTGAGAACACGACTCGTGGAAGTTGTCGACGCGTATGTACACCTAGGACAAACAGTCCAATCAGGTAGGTCCAACTTCGAGAAAGAGGTCAATCGCCGAATCCAACTCGGTTGGGAAACTTCTCAACGTCTTTTCGTCCAATATACTCGTAGGTACCTCAGTGCCTGAAGACGAAAGTCAATCAGTGTGTGTTACCAGTGATGACATGTGGAACCGAAACGTGGTCCTTCACTGCTGGCCTTATTAGGCCAGCAGTGAAGGACCACGTTTCGTCTTTTTTAAACTTTCGCGATCACAACAACAATGACCACGTTTCAGTCAATAAGCTCAGAGTCGCTCAACGAGCTATGGAGAGGGGCTCGGGGTTTCTCTACGCGATCGAATCAAAAATGAGAAGATACGTAGAAGAACTCGTGTCACCAACATAGCCAAACGGATTAGCACGTTGAAGTGGCAATGGGCAGGCCATGTAGCTCGAAGTACAGATGGCCGATGGGGCTAAAAGGTTCTCGAGTGGAGGCCACGGACCGGTAGGCGTAGTGTGAGAGACTATTTGGCCGAGGTAGATGTAATCTTCCACGTAGAGCAATTCTTCCCCGTCTACTCTAACTCTGGTCTTAACGCTATTGGTCATGAGCATGGTCTTTGATCGGTTCTTCGTCGAATCGGGATCTTTAGTCCAATCTCAAGGCTAGCCAAGCTTAGGTCTTCAAGCAATTGACTGTAGCTCAGGAGCTGAGGTAGAAAAAAGGACGATGTCGTCGGCAAAACGTAAGTTTGTTAACTTAACGCCACCAACTTCGATTCCTTTTTCTACCCAACCAGCCGCTAGCTTCCTAAACACCTACTCTAGAGTACTGGTAAACAGTTTCAGAGACAGCGGGTCTCCTTGCTTGACTCCTCTTGCTACTTTAACTGGTGGACTTACAGATTCTAAACTTAGGTATCGATGCTGTGCTATCTAAGTAAATTTGTTGTAATATATTAATGTAAGTAGGTTCAATATGTTGACTGCTTAGGGCTCGGAATATAAATGGTTGTAGAATGCTATCAAATGCCTTTGTATGATCTAAGAAGGAAGATATAATGGAATATTGTTTTCTTGGTGTTTTTCAATAGAATGTTGATGGTGTGAAGTTTGTCTGTTGTAGAAAGTCCTCGTCGAAAACCTGCCTGCTCAGGTGGTTCTTCCAGGTCTAGCTGTCCAGAAATTCTTGTTTCTATGATTTTTATGAACGCTTTATACATGTGAGATACAACGACTTATGGGTCTGTAGTTATTTATATCTGTTTTTTTACCTTTCTTGTGTAGTAAAATAATGTTGGCGTGGCGTGTTTTTTTATTTATTTATTAAAAATAAGCTTAATATCTTTTCAAATGTGACGTCACGAATTTTAAGACACGTCCCACTCCTTGTCACATTTCTTCGACCCCCTCTTTCCCTCCTAACGTGTGACGTTATTTATGTATGGCCCGTTTTGAGTAGGAATTTGAGGCAGGCTGGATGGAAACTTGTACAATACTTCATTGTTAACCGAATAAAAAAAGAAGGACGTCTGTATTTTTTTCAGTCTTTCCTCAGGACTCGTCGTTTATGAACCACTTATGATATACCTACCTACTTTCAATAAAGTCCTATTTTTAGAGTTCCGTTTCCGTAGTACAAAAAGGAACCCATAATATTACGCTATGTCTGTCTGTCCGCCTGCGGCTTTGGGCAGAGACATAGTCCTAGAACAAGCAGATATGTCAGCAACACAGCAATTCCGGTTTTAAGAGTAAGCATGCCGGTGATATTACGGGCACATGAGACCTTATCTCTCTCTCTCAGGGTGACGGGCGCAATGACGTGCTTCGTGAACGTGATCACCGCGGTATTGCAATAATTGTAATAGGTAGAGGTTATCGCTTAACATCAGGGCCTTCAGCTTGTCTCGTCGTTTATACGTATGTACCTAACTATAAAAAAAATTACGCTACATTTTTCTCACGACGGAAATCAAAACCGCAATCCTCTGCGCCTCACTAACTGCCCATGGGAGGATGCCACGTCAAGCATTAATAAACCTAGTTAGCTACCTACCAACCAGAAAATCAATGACGAAAACATTTATCTCACGGCGGGCATCGAACCCCCTGTGTCTCTCCTACTGCGCTGCAGAAGTCGTCTTACATTAACAACGATCCGGCTAATACCTTAATTGCTTCGCTACGAGTATAATCCACACACCCAAATCTAAACGAAATAAAAACAAAAAACAAGCAGGTACAGTCAGTAACGAAAATCGCTAAACACAACTTGATTTCGAAATTACCTGAACAGCCTTAAGTTAAATAAGTGACAACCAATTTGTACAAAATATTCTTAACATGCCGTGGAGTGCCGGGAGCAGAATTTTGGCTCTCCTCTCGGACCTCGGATGCAGTAAGAATCTACCAAGGGATACCTCCGGAAGATGTGTAGCGTCTTTCAGCGCTAATCGAAGAAAAAATTCAAAGCAGACAAAGTCACGGGTTACCAGCTAGTCTAACTGAAACGTCTAAGCTCTATGACAAGCACCTCCAACACCAGAAATAAAAAATAAAGACAGTTCTACAACATTTTGATTACCTTGGACATGTTGGCGAAAAAGTATCAGATCATTTTGATTTATTTCTACTGGACAATTATATATATACAGATATTTTGATGATTGTCGATGTTCCTACTTAGGTCTACGGTCAGGTCGTGCTCCTTCAGAGTCACAGTCCACTCGGTACTGATGTACGGGGCTGAGCTGTGGGTGGGGGCGCGGGGCCGAGTGGGAGCGCGCCTTCCCTATGCAAAAACGTGCGGTGAGGGCTATTGTTAGGATCTCGCGTCAGACTTCAGCACGCTCGTTTTTGAAAGAACTAGGAATAATGACCCTACCTAGCCTAGTCATATACCAAGTAGCCGTGTATATCAAGACTAATCTTGACATGTTTACCAGGAACGGGGATCTCCACCGGTACCAGACGCGGAGAGCTGATCACCTAGCGCTGATACCACACAAGCTCGCGAAGTCTAAAAAACTTACTCATGTCATGGGCCCGGACGTCTATAACCGCATCCCTAAAACTGTGACCGAAGCACCCAACTTAAACACATTCAAATCTAGATTCAAAGTCTGGCTTGTGAAGGAAACCTTCTACACTGTGGAGGAGTTTTTGTGTATTTAATCTAGGGAATGTAGGTGAGGTAGGTATTTAACATAATAATGATTATGATTTATATGACATACTTCAATCAAATCTGATTAACATGACATATAATACTATTAATATATTATATTTCTGGATACTATAGGTAGCTATCTGACTTATGTAAATTCTATCTGACTTAGCATTGTGCGTAATTAGTTAATTTTAATATTGTTTACCGAAATGTTTGACGTGTATATGTGTATACAAATAAAATTAATGTGAATCTGAATCAGATATTTGTTCCGAGGCAGGAATCGATCCCGCAACCCCTTGCTTCGCAGGCGGACCTTCGCCCGCTGCGCCACAGAGGTCGCGAATCAACAAATGGAACGGTAATGCGTATAGGTGTTTTTGAACCCATCTGCTTATAGTTTTTCGTTGCTGACTGTACCTACCTACCTGGATAGGTATTCGACATTGATGGTATAAAAAATGTGTAGTGTAGGTACTATGTAGTTACCAACCTACGCATAATACCTACTACAACAATGTAAGGCCGTCCTGTTAACTTTTAGTGTGTTTTTGTGTGTTGTCGCAAACGGGCGACATAGATAGATAGATAGATAAATCATACAGAAAATAAAAACAAAAATAACTAAAATTAACTTAAACTACAAAAACAACAGAAATACACAATGGGCGGTCTTATCGCTTAGAGCGATTTCTTCCAGACAACCTTTATTAGTATTAAGTCTCTTTTGTCTGTTTAAGTGAAATTGTCATGTGTTCATTCTGTTGGGTCCTTTATATAAATAAACCCCTCATCATCAGTTCTTGGATCTCTTAGTCCATGAGGGAGAACTATGTCCAGTGAATGTCTGACGGCTGTGACGATGATGAAATTCTAATTAAATTATGTGCAACAGAATATCACAGTTTACTTTTGATGTGAAACATCTATAGGTAGCCGCACGTAAAACCGATTTCTGGAGCGGCGACGCATGCCGTGGCGACGCGTCGCCACGCTATATTCAAAGAAATGAATAACCTTATCAAAAAAATTACGGTTCCGGTGGGATTAGAACCCACGTCCGTCAAATCGATACTTGACGCTTCCTTGAGCCGGAAGTGCTTTTGACCGCTAAGCTACAGAACCCATGTCGGGACCCGCTGAAATTCTTGATAAGGTGATGTCGGTTTGAGCAACCGAAGAGTGTAGTTATATAGTGTTCTTTTTACAATGGCACACTTTCTATATAGGTATGTATATTAAAGTATCCTCACCGCTGGCGACGCCGCCGGCTGCCGCCAAGCCGCCGCCACTCATAGGCCTCTGCCTCGAATCTTGCGGGCAGCGGGGCGGCGGCGCGGGAGCGGCTGGAGTTTTCATGCCCCCGCGCCGCTGTTTTCGAGGGCCGGGCCATTTTATTTTACCCATAAGATCCTGCCGCTCCCGCCGCCCGCAAGATTCGAGGCAGAGGCCATAGACCTGCCGCCGCTGCTGGTCAACAACTCCATCGACCTCAACGGGCTGACGGCGGAGCAGCAGGTCAACGACATCTACAGCCTGCTCGGCGGCGAGCGGAGAGGTAACATTCTACTGCCGGCACCTCACGACACCTTACCTAGTTATAGCATCGTTTCTTTCGTTAGTTTCTGTAATCTGTGGTTATAGTGTCGATTCTGTTTAACACACTACATAATATGAAGTTTCGAAATTTTTGAGCTGTCAGCGTAAAATTGGGTATAATTGTTCCGTTTCAATTTTAGAATGGCACTATACTTATAGCTTTATGTCATTTTAGCCCGTTTGACGTCAATTAAATTAACTTTAGATAGTTAGTGCAACAACAGAATGGCACCATTGTTATTATTTTTAAGAGCCTGTTCTGTCCCACTACTGGCCAAAGCCTCCTTTTCTTCTGTCTTGAGCTACTGTGGTCCAGCGTCTAGTTCGTCCGTCCAACGTCTTGGTCTGCCGCCAGGTCGTGTCATGTCTTGTAGGATTCATTTGGTGGTGGATTTAACCCATAACTCATATGTCCTACGGCAGACGTCACCCACGCAATTCCACTTCAACTTATTTAGGTAACAAAATTAAATCCGAGATAATGAATTACCTGAGTGTACACCGCAAGGTTCTTATTAAAACAATCTGATTATTATTGAGGTATTTGCCTTTATTTTGAGAAGGAGGCGATTCACTATTATGGATATTCTTACTTTAATAGTATTTATTTTTACATGGAAATTTTTCATCACATTTAACCATTGTTTATCCTAGGCCATTTATCAGTGTTCAATTCAGCAACAGATTAATGTCAATTCAAAAAAATACAACCATTCTGTAATCTATTTTAATTGTTCATTGACACATCCGACTCAGTATCGGAGAATGATCTAAAAAAATCTTATAAATAATATACAAAATAATACAAACATTAGTTCGCTCTGACGAAAAAAATTGAGATTTAACATTATCATAACATTTAATTCCTTGCGGGAAAATTCGTGATTAATTTACATTTTACAATTAGTGAGTCCGATTCGATTCTTTACAGAAAAATAAATATACAATTATGTGACTACACAACCGGTGATTGCTTAGCACTTCTCGTCAGCGAGGAGCGGGTCTAGAGAGAAGCCGAGGTCGAGGACAGTCGCGGCCGGGTGCTTGTGCTTGAGCGGCGCCCGGGCCTTCGCCCCCGCGCCGTGGCCCAGCCCGTTCAGCGCCGGCCGCGCCTCGAACATCTCGCTCAGAGTCTGGTGCACCTCCTTCCCGCCCCCGCCGCCACTACACACTATTAGTCTACGCACCTCGGGCTTGTTAGTCTTGCTAGCGTTCATATGCACACTCTTAGATAACGATAACGCACTCTGTCCGTAATAGAAATTGTTCGTCGCCCCCGTGGATTTGCACTGAGATCGCGAGAGGGAGGATTTTATGTTAGATCGGACGGTGGCGAATTTTTTTCCTAGAGTTATGGCGCCCCCGGCGTGGGACGCGTTAAACGTGCAGACTGCGAGCGGCCGCGGGCAGGAGGCGTACCAGCACACGTCGCCCGCCAGCGCCGGCTCCTCCCGCGGCCGCGCCGTCCGCTCGGGCCGCTCCGTCCGCTCCGGCGGCGCGGGCGCGGGCGCGGGCGGCGGCGGCGCGGGCGGCTCCTCCGGCAGCGCGAACGCCCCGTCCAGCGGCGCGCCCAGCAGGGACGAGATGGCGGACGGGTCCGCGAGCAGCGAGTCCGGGTCGTCGCCGCCGAGCAGGCTGTAGATGTCGTTCACCTGCTGCTCCGCCGTCAGCCCGTTGAAGGCGTTGAGGTCGATGGAGTTGTTGACCAGCAGCGGCGGCAGGTCTATGAGCGGCGGCGGCGGCGCGGGCGCGGGCGGCGCGGCGCCCGCCTCGCGCGTGGCGCGGTGCTCCGCCAGCAGCGTGTCGAAGGGCTTGGCGCGGCCCTCCACCATGCGCCGCAGCGACAGCGCGTGCGCCTTGCACGTCAGCGAGCGCGTGCACGGCTTGCCCTCCGCGGTGAGCACGCCGCAGTGCTTGTTCACGTCGTACTCGCGCTGCTTCTGCGCGCTGCTGGACTTGCTCTTGCTCGTCTTCGCCCGCTGCGACTTGGGGGTGGTAGGCGTCGGCGGCGGCTTGGCGGCCGGCGGCGTCGCCAGCGGCGCCAGCGCGCGCGCGTCCGCCAGCGGCGACACGAGCGGCGGCGCCGCGCCCGCGCACCGCAGCCCCGCGAGCTCGTCGGAGATCGCGTACGTGGGCGTACGCATCGCGGGCGCGAATAAGTCTTGGCTCTGAACAGTATCGGTGGTCTGGGAGAAGTTTATATCTTGCAAATTACCTATATCTCTAATAATATTTTTCCAGTCAGTCGCGTCGGCGATGTCGTCGGCGCTCTGGATGCCCTCCGAGTTCATGATCGCGAAGATGTCGTCGGTGAGGTTCTCGCCGAGCGGCAGGTCCTCCGTGTCCTGGATGCTGACGACGGGCAGCTCGCCGGACTGCACGCAGACCTGCACCTCGGCGGAGGCGGACGGGCCGGGCTCGTCGGGGTAGGGCGGCGGGCGCGAGAGCGGCGCCGCGGCCGTGTGCACGGGCGAGAGCCTGGCGGGCGGCGGCGGGTCCCGCTTGTGGCGCGGGCGCGCGCGCGACGCGGGCGGCGGCGGCGGCGCCAGCGGCTCGGCGCCGGCGTGCGCGTCCAGAAGATGGCGCAGCGCGGCGCTGCACTTGAGCACGCGGCCGCACAGGTGGCACACGGCAGCGTCCAGCGCGTCGTGCTGCGGGAACAGGCCGTGCAGCGGCATGGTGTCGAGGCGCAGGCGGTGGAGGCCGGCGCGCCGGTAGCGGCGCGCGGCACCCTTGTAGGGGTGCGCCGGGCGGCGGGAGGCGCCGCCCTTGGGCTCGGCGGGCGCGGCGAAGGGGTCGTCGGGTCGCGGCGAGCCGTGGCCCAGCTGGGAGGCCCACAGGTCCCACGGCCGTTCCATGCACTCGGCCGGGCTCACGAACTTGGCGTAGGGGTGGTCTCCGGCCATGGCGGCCGGTGTCCCGGTGCTCCGAGCGACTGTGCGCGAGCCCTCACGGGAGCCCCGCCATCGCGTGAACGGCCTCGCTCCTCTGATAGGTTATTACCCCATATCTGCTGCGAGTGCCCGTGAGAGCCCTCGGGGTCACATCGTCGGCCGCTTGTTTACCTCATGATTGCGTCCGATACTGAAACGTGTTGTGATTGTCTTAGCTTTTATATTTACAGGGACAGATGATCTCTCACTGACAGCTGATTATGCAGATTGTAAGTTTTTCTCGACCACGGAACACTTCCATCTGTCGACTATTGTTTTCAACTTTCTTTTCGTGTCCTCGTTTATGTAGTTCAGTGTTTATTCAGCTTTATTTCATTGATATTATGTCCGTTTCGCACAAATAAATTGTCTAAAAATCTGTTTGGTTGTAATTTACTAGAAAGCATCAACACTTTTTTGAGTATTTGTAGGGACCGGAATAGGGTCTGTGGTCGTTCTTTTGAGAATGAAAGTGAACGCTTGCGACTTGAATTGATGCCACTCTCGATAATAGTACTAATATTCGTAAAATCATGTGCAACCACCGTTAGTGCAAAAGGTTAGGTTTTATATCACTAGTAACTGCAAAAGCTTCACCAACTTAAAGGCTATCAAACACCATATACATCTCACTGGTAAGAGCAAAGTTGGAGGCAAGTTTATCTGTCTGGAGCCCTCACGAAACCACTTACATCGCTAGAGAAGGTCCAGAAGCGATTCTTAAGATTTATTTACCGGAAATCATTTGGGTATTATCCCTACATTTAGGTACCACAAAGTTTCATAAGGGCATATTAGGTTTTAATTCTTTGGATACGAGAAGAGTTTATGATCTTCTTCGTACAGTAGAGTGCGTTTCATCAAATAGTTCCTATGCCGACATGTTGGCACCCCTGTCTGTCAATATTGTCAACACACTAAGACTATCTTCAGGTTTTTCAAAGTTTTATTGGAATATCTTGAGAAAATCATGCCTAAAACATTAAAAAGTGGTGAAAGAGTGATGGTGTTGAAGGTGAAGGACTTTTGTGAAAGAGAAAAACGTAACGAGGGCCCACTTATCCTATTAATATGTGTACAAGCTCGGGTTGCCGCCATTACAGGTTAGTAAAATAGGGTTACCAGCATCAGTTTGGATTAGGCCCATAATCATATACTTATTATCATTTATACTACATTCAAAAAGTTTTTTTTATATTTACCTATATTATCTCCAGACTCAGAAATACCCATATAGATTATACATGTACACGTACATACAGTGTTCCCTAGAGCTATCTCTCCAAAAAGAAATAAAATAGAAACACTTCAGTTTAAATTTAGCTAATACATTTTTATAGTGGTTTTCTTGTACGTTTTCTTATATACTTTTGATATAAAAATCAAGGGTTTGCTTATAATGTTGGACACTACTGAAACACATTTAAGCACTTGACTGATGTCAAACCAACGAAGAAAATAAGTAAATAATAAACAACGAATTTTGTTTTAGGAATATCTGAAAAAACAGTATCGAAAATTACCAAAGATGGTGAGGTGGCAGCTTCAACTTCGAAAAAAATTACAACACCGCGCAAAAGTGGTCCTCGACGAAAAACTCACGAACTGGATGACTTCGAACGGTGTGCCATAAGGCATAAAATACATGAATTTTATGCCGTAAGAAAGGAATTGCCTACACTCGCGAAATTATTGAATGAAATGCGAAATGACATATGTAGGTTATAAAGGGAGTCGCACGACTTTGTGGAGAGTTATAAAAAATATGGGATTTTATTTTAAAAAATATAAATCCAAAAGAAAGGTTTTGATGGAGAGATATGACATCGTCGCCTGGCGTCATCGATACTTGGAAGAATTGAGAAAAAATCGTCTTGGAACTCAGCGGCCAGTTGTGTATTTAGACGAGACATACATACACTCTGCATATTGTGCTGGAAAATGTTGGCAAAGTGAAACTGAAGAAGGTGTTTTATCCTCTGATTCCTAAGGACCACGGTGGATTATCGTTCACGCAGGTGGCGCCATGGGCTTTATACCCAATGCTCAGCTGATTTTTAGATCACAATCAAAATCAGGGGATTATCATGACGATATGAATAAAGTCAACTTTAATAAGTGGATTAAAGGAAAATTAATACCAAATCTACCTCCACAGTCAATAGTTGTCATGGATAATGCCTCCTACCATACTGTGCAGATCGATAAGGCACCCACAATGTCCAGTACTAAGTCAGAAATGCAATCTTGGATCACAAATAAAGGACTTTCTTATTTGCCTACGATGATAAAAACACAGCTGTATGAAATTATTAAAGAACACAAACAGCCACCTGTATATGAAGCAGATGTGAGGCTGGAAGAGAATGGCCATAAAGTGGTAAGGCTTCCACCTTATCATTGTGATTTGAATCCTATTGAGCTCATATGGAGTGTATTAAAAAGACGAATTGCAGAAAAAAACGTGGGTCAGGAAGCCAGTAAGATAGTACAAATTACTGAAGAAGCATTTGCGACAATCACTGAAGAGGAATGGAGGAAAGAATGTGAGCACGTAATAAAAATTGAAGAAAAATACTACGCCGATGTCCCAGCTGTAGATAGTGAAATGGATAGGTTCACAATCGAAGTAGGAGATGATAGTGATACTTCTGATGACAGCGAAGATGAGGAAATGTCAGATGTTGACATTTTAGATGAACACAGTTACTGTCGAAAATAATAAAAAAAATAAAATTTAGTTTTTTTTACTCATTGATCCTATATTTTTAAATTCCCTACTATCTTTCTTATATATTAATGATATAAACTAGCTGTTCCCGCGACTTCATACGAGTCTTGTAATAGGACTTTCATATAGTCGACTTATACGATAGTTACGGCCATGAATGGTATCCTATTCGTACAACACAGGTAATAAGTTGTAATGTGGATGAAATTTTGAAAGCGGACAGGTTTATAATTTAGATGGATACAATAAAAAGCTTAGTGCTTTAAAAGATATCTTAAAAGTCATTACCTAAGGCGCGTATGAAGTCGCGGGTACTACTCAGATACAATATGATCTCCCTGATTTTATGGTAGCACAGAATGGGTAATAATGACAACACTTATTTGCACTACTGCCAACATGACGGCATAGGAACTATTTGATGAAACGCATTCTACCTATGCAAGTTTCTGAGAGGTGAGCTGGACTGTCCTTATTTACTCAGCGAAGCATTGTTGCCACCTTAGTGGATTTTCCACTAAAACTGGTGGTTTCGACCCCCGCTTTAGTGGTGAAATATTGCTTTTAGTGGCTAGTGGATTTTTCTAGTGGTTTAGTAAAATTAATTTCCAATTACTGAAAGTACTGTAACTCAACCACTTTAAGTACTCAAGTTTATTTTGGGAGTTTTTACATCCATATATGCCACACTGATTAATCCGTCAGACTCACTGAGCTCCAGAATACTCTATACGGAGGTACTCCCCGTAGAATATTTTCTGTATTAATAAGTTTACAACAAACAAAACTGGCAGAGTCAACTCTGTCTCGTCTCGGACTGCCTGCTCCGTACGTCGTACAATACTTCCGCGTACTCATTTGATGCGTAAATATGTTGAAACCACAATATTATACGCAAAAGTTTCGGGATTCTTGGCTTCAAGTTGTTGAAAGTACCATTGGCCCAGTAGCGAAATGTAAATTTTGTGGAACAATTTTAAAAAGTTGATGACCAATGTCGGCTAATTTACTTGTTGAAATGGAATGAGACTAAAGATACAAAAAAAATTTGGGATGAAGTATTGCATTTCAATGATGCTCAAGGGCAATCTAGATTCGATGAATTAGCGACATTTGCTTTAACTTTCCTTATATCATTCTAATGCCGATGTTGAAAGACTATTTAGCGGTATGAATTTATTAAAAAACAAGCAGAGAAACAGAATGAAGTTAAATCTTGTAACTGATATATTAGGAATACGCTGTGGTTTTAAATTGGAAGGAAAATGCTGCAGTGATGTACAATTCCAAATAACGTCACAATTATAATCGGTACCAAAGAATCGTACAAATCTGAAACCGAGGATGGTGTAGACCAAAATGGTTTATCTGAAGAAGAATATTTTTTTTTTATTGAATTATTTGATGTTACAAAAAATATTCATGTTGATTTACTAATTGTAAACATTTTATTGCGTAATAATAAAGGCTATTTACTAAAATACACAGTGTTAAAATTTGTTTCGCGGAAATTCTAGCGATTTTTACTGTAGGACCGTTTTTCGTTAGTGGTTTTCTGGTGGTTTTAGAGGTTGAATCTGGTGGAGAGCTGGTTTTACTGTTGGTAACACTGCAGCGAAGCCAGTCAACTCTGTGTGCCCGAAAATCGTACTCGTTTCCGCTCTGGCCTAGTCGAGTACCCCTATTTGCTTGCACCAACTCCTCCTAGGACGGTTGCTCGGCAACAGGCTCCAATATGTCGTGCACAAAGACAATTATATAAGCTCCTTGCCGAGCATCCTCAACTAGATGTATTTATAGATGGACGGATGATGATTTATTTATTTATGGACATCCAACAAAAGAATCACAATAAAATATAAAGTTATAACTAATTTAACTTATGTCAATGTGTTCCTCCACTTACAGGATATCACAGCATGCAGGAATACAAATTTTTCAACATTATTAGCACATAACAAGATAATTTTACGAGAATGTATGACAAATAATAAATGATGACTGAGCGTGCATTTCTGAGTTAATGTGAGGATATGTAGCGTAAGCTTGATTGTTATATTTTTTTGTATTTGCTTTGCTATATTTTCTTTTACCAACCAAATGTTCAACGAGTTTATTGTATAAACCTAGTCACCAGATATATGTACATAATATTTTTTTCTATGATCTCGTTGTTATGTGTTAAGAAGAAGTTTTGTAATACACACCTTCTTAGAGTTTCTTTTTGTATTATTTAGATGTTTAACACTTATTATATTACCTACTATTAAGAAAGTGTCATATTTTAACGCAATAGAATAAGCTCTGTAATGTTATATTTATACATGTATGAGTAATAAATAAATTTCACTAACATCATCAGACCTTCTTTTTTTTTCTTACCAAGTAACGTAAACCTTATTCATGGATCATAGTTGCCAACGTCAGTCAAGTTTAAACTTGTCAAGTCAATGTCAAAAAAAACGCAAAATCGTTTCGTCGGGTTGTTTAGCAAATTTCACAAAAATGATCAAATCTATTAAGAATACGATGCTGTAATGTAAACAGACTATGCTAGGCGCTCCCTGCAGTACACACCGGCCTATTCATGTACACGTGGCTCAAAAGTCTTGGTAAATCGTTCATCTTTGGTATTCCCATTGGTGTTACCTTTCTTGATACTTGTGGTTATGTAGCCAGAGTTGAAGGGATTTCTATGCAGCCGGCGCTCAACCCGGAGGCGAAGAATACCGACTATGTGTTCCTGTCGCGTTGGGCTGTCAGAGACTTTGAGGTGAATAGAGGAGATGTGATCTCCTTGATATCGCCGAAGGATCCTAATCAGAAGATAATCAAGAGGGTAGTAGGCCTGCAGGGAGATGTTCTGAACACCCTGGGCTACAAGACGCAGTATGTGAAAGTTCCTGAGGGTCATTGCTGGGTAGAAGGCGATCATACAGGCCACACGCTGGATAGCAATACATTTGGGCCCATTTCATTGGGACTAGTCAATGCTAAAGCAGTGTGTATTGTTTGGCCACCTAGAAGATGGCAACACCTTGAATCTAAGCTGCCTAATAATAGACTTAATGAATAAATCAATAAAATGTATAGTTCAATAGCTTACATGTTTAGTGTCTAGGAATTATGTAATAAGAGTGGGATGTTTTAGGTAGCTGCAAGAATCTTCAAATATCTATCATATTTATTATTCATGTAAATACATTAAGAATATGAATTCATACTTATAATTTCCTGATCTCATACTAGTCTGTTTTGTACCTTTACTTGCATCAGTTCAGCTCACAGATATATTAAAAAAATTTCATCTGTACATAAATTTCCAAAAGTTTTATAGCCAAATTGTAACTGTCAATGAGTTCCTAATGTTTCAGTCTTGAATAAACATTTAGTCAAGTTCTTTGTCATTTATTTCTTCATTTTGTAAAATACCTTTTTCTTTAATAAAACTAAATTTGAAATAAAATATAGGCATTTATTATAGTTTAAAACATAAACCTAAACAATACTTTTTAAACCATAACTTTCAGTAGTACTAACAACTTTCTCAAACAATATTCCTTTTCGGATAACATTGTAGAACCCAGCATTAGACAAATCAATGACTGTTGAGCCAGTCCTACTCTGGTCTAAGCCTTGGTTCAGTAAACCACCATCAAAAATTGCTCCGAGATGTACAAACAAGTGTTCAAATTCTTTCACAGACAGTGTAGAAGGCTCATTACTGAAATTGGCACTTGTCAATGCTACAGGCATATCAAATAGCCTCGTAACTGTGTTCATAAAATTATGCTTAGGAATTCTAATCCCTATTTTTGTTGTAGTTGGGTTCAAGAATGGGTTATTGAGGAGTTTAGTTCTTTCTAACACCACAGTAACAGGGCCTGGTAGGAGGCTGTTTAGTATATCATCAGTTAAATGGTCTGCTTCACCCCATTTCCGTACATCTGATATATGAGAGACGCATATTGCAACAGGTTTTCCGGAATCTCTTCCTTTAATTGTGTATAACTTTTTTATGGCTTCTGGACAATTAGCACTACAAGCTAGTCCATATATTGTATCAGTAGGGACAGCGATAACCTGTCCATTGGATAAGCTTTCGGCTGCTTTAGCAGCGGATTGATTATCTGTGCAGGGTATAACAGGTGCCATTTTGATTTTCATTTTTGGTGCACTTTTATAACGGACTACACTTTTACAACACAGTTCAAGTTTTTTCAATATCATAATCACTAAGAAACAAATGAAAGATTTTAATCTCGCCAGTTGTGAGCACACTTGTGATTACAACAACGGTAGAATGTGGTCATGGGCTCATCAGCAGAGCGGGTCTGCAGCTGCATGAAATATGCTTTCCCGTGGCTGCACTTAGGGCAGACAGCATCTGTGGAGTCTACGTTCTCCCAGGCGGCTGCTCCGCCCATAATATAATCTAGCTCCTGCAAATTTAAGTAATTGTAAGAGAAATGAATTAGAATCAGAGCCCTAGAGTATATAATTCTATTGTTATTTTCTTGCTGGTGGCCCAAATGTATGCATAGATAGAAGATAGATTAGATAACTACAAGAATATTTATAAAACAAGAGAAACATCAGTTATGACTTGAAAAATTGTGAATGGCTAAAACTTATTTTTTATTCGATGATGCAATGAAGAGGTTACTTACCTTCAGCTTAGGGAATGTTCTTGACGACACTGACTTCTTGATATTGTACATGTAAGGACACGTATTACAGGAGTACCGTAGTCCTGTTTCAGGGCCTTCGTCTACCATCAATATGTTGGCACACGTTGGACAAAACAACATTATCTTCAGAACTTCAAAGTTGGTATATCGATCAACAACGTACACTAACTGAATCTCTTAGGACTTCTCGATTTGGTTTTAAGCCTTGATAAAATTCATAATAAGGCTATAATGTGTTTTACCATTGTTTATAAATTAATTTCAGATCAGTGTAGTGTAGTATGTATTGTTTGTTGACATTATTTATTAATTTTAGCCTTTTAGGTTATTTTTTGTCACTCATTGGTCATCTTACTCGCTCACACTGAATGAAAAGACCGATATTATGACATAAGCTGACACTGACACCTTAGTAAACCAAACCGACACATTTTTTTTTCGGTGTGAATGTAGTTAGATATTCCGAAAAGTCACCGGTTTTTCTTCTCTATGCCAATCAAATGATTTGCCGCAGTGATTCTGTCTGTGGGAAATTCAAAATTCTGTCATGTCGATTTTGCGACGGACGTGCTATTGTTTTTCGTGTATGTTTATGCGCTAAAACATCGTAATCTTAGTTCGTACAGCTTTTTAGGTGGACTGGATAGTTGGAAAAAATTGTAAATAAAATGTTTAGTTTTGTGTATGAGTTTGCTGATAAATTTTGGGATGAAAGTGTGTGGTTGCCGCCGAATACGACATGGGAACAAATAGCACCGGGTCCAGATAAAACTATTTTATACACAGACCACAGGCATCTGCTATACCCTATACCCCTAGCTTTGGTGCTGGTATGTCTTAGGTTTCTTCTGGAAAAGTAAGTCAACCTACTTTACAATATAACTGCACATAATGCTGTTTTTCATTAGAGCGCGCTTCGATAAATAATGCACTGATGCATGATATGACTCACTTTTTATCTATCCTATGAGAGTTGCGTTATCTGAATAATATATATTTAATTCCCCTTGAGTTAAATATATAGATTTTTTGTCAGAATAAAGTTATTTAATAAAAAAATCGCAGTATTCATTTAAGTTTAATTTAAAAAAACCTTTGAAATTAAATTGGTTATTCCTAATTTCAAAAGCATTTTTTGTCACTTAACAGATTTATTATATGTAAATTTGCTTTGTCTCAGGTACTGCTTTGCACCAGTTGGCATATATCTTGGAATCAAATATTCCAGGACCAAAAAAGCTCAAAGCAATCCAAAACTGGAGGCTGTGTATCTTCTGTCACAGAAAATAAAATATAAGCAGGTATGTACTATTTATAAAGTTTTAAATTAATTCCATCAGTCTACCTTACAACATTATAGCTTTCAGAGCCAACTTGATGTTGTCCTGTATACTATTTTAATTCTTTAATAATGTATGTCTAATTATGGAACACAAACATTATTCAGAGTTCAAAGTTCAAAATATTTATTGTAACCATGTAGATCTTATAACATAAAAGTATCATACTGGACCCAGCTAGGGCACAACAATTTTAAGATGTTCATAAGTAACCTAGAAGTAACATAATATTTTATACATTAGGTTCTTATGTCTAACTAAAAAATAAAATTTTATTCTTGTCTAACTGAAAAATACATTTTTAAGTCAAAAGGTAAGCAAAATGAAAAAATTACAAACATTTAATATTTCATTATTTACATTTTAATATTTCATTATTTACATTTTAATATTTTATTATTTAATAACTTCCTTGAAGGTAGTTCATTCCTATTTCTACCTAAACAGACACATTTTCCCTATGATTGTGTCTAGTGTAGCTTTGAGCTGATTGTGTTAATAGTATCTTATGTAAGTATTTCAATAATAATCATGGGAGTTTTACAATGGTAGGTACAACTGTCTATAAAATATTTATACATCTATATTTTAACAACAAATAATTAAGGCCAAAATTTTGTAACGCCATTTGTCGTCAATAGTCGCGTGTATCCAAAAAACACGCATTAAATCGCCTTTTGTTTAAAAAAAAACCTGCCTATCATCATCATCATTTCAGCCCTAAAACGTCCACTAACACAGGCCTCCCTCATGAAATGGAAATACAAAAAAATAATCCTGGACGTTTCACACCTCCATACTCGACATAGAAAGTTTACAAACCACATAAACGCATCGACGGGGGTTTTTAATTTTAAATAGGTACGAGTACACGCCCTAACCGTCAACAACGGGAGGTCAAAGTTTAAAAAAATATGTTAATACAATTATTGTATTCCAATTTCAAGGAACTTCAAATTGGAATACTTATGATTTTTTTGTCGCAAGCTACACACCTTGGAGATTGGGGTTCCAACTGGTGTTTTTTTTTTCAATTATTAGGCCGTCATAATTTTGACTTTAAACCCGTATTAGGTAATTTATCTACTATATAGTGACAGAGGAACCTATCGCGGGCCAACTGGTAAATTTTGTTTAAGCTACACACAAAAAAATCGCACGGGGTTGGGGTTCCAACAGGTGGTTTTTTTTTAATTGTTAGGCCGTCATCATTTTGACGTTTAACCCTTATTTTTACGCGACGTTCAATACGAGTAAGTATTTAAATAAGTTTTTTTAACGATATTAGGTACCTACGTGAATTCACGTATATAGTTACCGGGAAAGCCATCGCGGACCTACTAGTAAAAAAACGTATATAAATAAGTACTTCATCATCATCATCATCATGTCAGCCGTAAAACATCCACTACTGAACTCATGCCTCCCTCATAGATCTCCATGAGGGGTTGTTGCCATACTCACCACGCTTGGCAGGCGGGTTGGCGAGCGCAGTATGAGATGTTGATACACGGAAAGACGCTGCTGCCCATCTTTCGGAGGTATCTCTTAGCAGGCTCTTACTGCATCCACGAGCATGAGAGGAGGGGCAACATTCTTCTGCCGGCACCCCACGGCTTAAATAAGTACTTACTCGTATTGAACGTCGAGTAAAAATTAAGGATAGGGTAAATATAAATCTAATTGTATATTAAGGAAAGGTGATTCTATTGTAGATGAGGTAAACAGCGTCATCAACTGATATTCATGCTGTAGGTACGCTGCAGTGCCTGGGACATTGTTAGATGGACTAGGCTTGCCCAGCACCATCTTAAAGTTAAATGTGAACATACATTTTGGCCGGTATCGAACCCACGACCTTCAGTTTTAAAGTCGGGGTACTTGCACCACTCGGCCAACACGGCTTTTTCCTATGCCTTTATATTATACGCAATAAAGTCAAGTAAAGTCGTGTTGGCCGAGGGGTATGTACCCCCGACTTTCAATCCGAAGGTCGTGGGTTCGATACCGGCCGTGCATCAATCGATTTTTCTTTCTTGAAAAATGTATGTGCACACTTAACACGAGCTTTAACGGTGAAGGAAACATCGTGAGGAAACCCGCGGCTTAGTTAGCTTCCGACGTATTGACCTGTTCTTTCCTCTGAATAATAGCTGACTAAGCTGAGAGGATGGTATAGGTGCTGGGCAAGCCTAATCCATCTAACAATGTCCCAGGCACTGCAGCGTCCCGTACAGCATGATTACCAGTTGCTGACGCTGTATAAATCATCTATAATAGATGCAAAGGCCTTACTTGTATATACGCAATTATGAAAATCGGGCCAGATTTTAATTTATTTGTTAATATAATTGCTATACTCGATGTCATTTAGCGTGGCAATACAGGTCATTCACCTACCTTCACTACGCTATCATAAAATGCAATGAAAGTGTCGCTAATTCTGTCGCTTACCATACAAACCTATCGATGCTATGTGGTTTGTATGGTAAGCGACAGAATTAGCGACACTTTCATTGCATTTTATGATAGCGTGCATTGCAAAGCTACTGTGAAAGTATAGAATTGTAAATAATTGTTCCTAGCTGCCTGTTTTAATTTGATGTTTTTTTCTTTTGTTTTTTGTATGTTCTGTGTAAACTGTATTTCTTTTGTGTGTGCTGTTTTATTATTACTTATTTAATGTGTGTGTAGGTATATTATTATATTAGTTTGAGACTTAACGTGTAACGCTTTGGTTAATCTGTAATTTTACATTGATTATTATTTGAATTAAACTAAACTGAATATGATAATTACGCCATATTAAACCTACATGTAGGAATATGACAATTTAAGATGTAGTTGTTATTGTTATGTTATATCTATAAGGTATTTTAGTTACCTATTAGATAATTAAATGAGTCAATATATTGAGGAAGGGTTTAATTCCAGGGACTTTTAACTACTAGAGTCACGTAGTTGCTTCTGCAAAGTAATTATCGCAATGGTTAACTGAAGAACTGAATTGTTGCCACAATATCCATAAAAGCATTATGGTACATGTCACACGTACATTGCGAGGTTTTGAGCAGGTTTTTCCTTACTTACATTTCCTTTTACCTTTAATCTATCATATACAAATAAATAATGCTGAGGTGTCTGTTTTGTAATGTTATTTTAACTGTAATTGTAAGTAACATAAAACCAATTTATAAAACTACTGTCTGTCCGTTCGTCTGTTTGTTCCGGCTATTCTTCAAAACAACTGGACGATTTTGTTGGATCTTTCACTGTCCTGGTATTCTAAAATTTGAGGAAACTTAGGCTGCTAACATTTTAGAGAAATTGGATGGAATTAGACGATTCCGCGCCTACACATGAACACCCAGGCAAAGCCGCGGGCAGCAGATAGTTAATTATATATGTAGTAGCGCATCGGGGATGTTCGCCGCGGCGCGAGTGGACTGTTTCTACAGCACCTTGCGCAAGCGGTGCACATCCCTGGTGCGACGGATCAGAGCCAGCTCCAACGGTATTCTGAGTGTGTTTGCAAGCAGGTTCGACTGCGAGCATGTGAACCACTGTAGCATGATACATGCGCAGTACAGGGATGTCAAGCTTTCCTATATATATGTATAGGAAAGCTTGACATCCTTGTCTGCATCCTGCAACTGCTACGAGGTATAATTAGTTTGTGTGCTGTAGTGTATTGTATTTTGACATTTGTGGTTATGGAATATTCAATTTTATTTTATTGTTAATTTAATACTGTGGATTATGTTGTCTGAAAATAAATGATTTATTATTATTATTATAAATAATGCTGGATGCCGTGGGGTGCCGGCAGTAGAATGTTACCCCTCCTCTCATCCCGTGAATGGACTAAGAGCCTGCTATGGGATACCTCCGGACGATGGGCAGCAGCGTCTTTCCGTATATCAATATCCCGTACTGCGCTCGCCAACCCACCTGCCAAGCGTGGTGAGTATGGCTGACTCTGGAGTTATCCCAGATTCTTACTGCATCCACGGGCAAGAGAGGAGAGGCAACATTTTACTGCCGGCACCGTGCTCGGCTTTGACTTATCCTCACAACAGAATAGAGGCCGGTCATAGTCCCCCTTAGCCTCGGAGGCCGGAAATGATATACTAATCAATGTGATTATAATATCGATCGAAAACAATTATGGTCGTAGTACCGCTCTGCGTATAAATGAAAGGGTAATTGCGTTGACTCGTTCTATCATCACATCAGTTCAAAATAAAATAAATGGGCAGCAACATCTTTCCGTACTGTAAAAAAAAAATAGGTTTTTTCAGTAACTTAATCTATACATTTCATTTTATGCATTGGAAACCCCCTTTTAAGTAGATAGATACCTGTGTTAGGGGGTACTGTAATTTGTCTTGTTTTTAATTTTTCATGTGTGTGTGTTATAAACGTTTTTTTCATTATATAGTATAGCAAAAAATATACAGTCAAATATCTTCTTCTTTTCGAAGTCGGTTTAAAATACGGTTTCAAATGTTAGGATGACCTTTTGTTTTTGTATAGTTACCCAAAAATGCTAATAATACCTTACTAAATACCGTATACCCAAAGCAACCTTGCATATTTTTTCGGTAAACGCCGCTATTTTGCCGAACAATGTCAATTTTTCAGCTACTTTGTGCTGAGAGGTCGTACGCTTCAGTGGTTCGGCCTTCGATTCTGCCGAAACTGTTTTTTGATAATAAATAAGAGTAGTTTCTTAGACATGTAATGGTTTTCCCACCACCACAGCGGGTCAGCCACCTGAATGATTCCAACTAACCTGATAAAAAGCAATGCCTTTTGTATCTATTATAGATGATTTATGCAGCGTCAGCAGTTGGTATTTATGCTGTAAGTACGGGACGCTGCTGTGCCTGGGCGTTGTTAGATGGATGGGTTGTCCAGCACCTATACCACCCTCCCAGCTTGGTCGGCTATTTATCCGAGGAAAGAACAGGTCAATACGTCTGAAGCTGACTAAGCGCAAGGCTTTCTCACGATGTTTTCCTTCACCGTGCCTGAAAAAATATTATGAATATTGCTTGACTACACACAACACAATCTAGCCACAAAGTAAACAAAGGATAATATAGTTACGGCAAAACGTTCCTAGGAGTTTTTCGCGATTTCTGACATTTCTAGTATCTACCCAAACCTTAGTCGGTTAAATTTTTGATCCTTATAAGAAACAGGATCGATTGGCATTAAAAAACAGTTTTTGTCTAAAATTACTGTACATTTTTGTGAATAAGTATGTAAATATTAACAAAAATTAATAATTATATTATAATATTTCACAGCAGCGGGGTAGAGGACACAACACAATTTAACAAAGAACATAGATTGTTCGCTTCAGATAAGGAAATATTATGTATATTCTGTTACACTCGTACAGGTAAGTACAGCTCTGTAATGTGAAACACTTATCCCTGAAACCATTATCTTAAGCTTGTCAATTCCGTAGTTTGCTAAGATTAAGACTAATCTTGGTATTGATATGCGGCCTCGCACTTGATTACACTGGGATTTCTGATCCCGCGACATGTACTCACGTAAAAACATTGTTCTGATTTGTCCCTCGGGGTTTTTGCGTGATGAAGTTGGGCGTATTTCACGTCACAAACGCTAACCCCACCTCGGCAAACCGTAACATTGAAAATACTGAAAAACATAAAGGAATGGGTAGTCTTACATACAAAACATCAATGCGAGACAAAGAGCATGTGGCATGGCATCCAAAGGTTGCCTGGAAGAGATCGCTGTTAGCGATAAGGCCGCCCATTGCATCTATGTTTATTTTTAATAACTCTTCCTTTTCCTGTAACTCTCTTGATTTTGGTGTACAATAAAGTGATTCATTCATTCATTCATGGTTGACAGAGATTTTGCCGACTGCTGGGAAAAGAACAGTTTTATATTATTTTACAAGTAAATAAATAACGGCGAAGCAAAACCAGGACTATTAGATCTTTCAAAAAAGCTATTATCGCGGACGCGAATGCTTTATGGGACGCTGCAGTGTCTAATTCTAATTCTAGGGCGGTAAAACTGTTCTTTTACCAGATCTGCACAGACGTCTCGCATTGTATTGTGCATTGTCCCGCGAGATACTGCCCCAACCCCAACCTAACCAGCCCAACTCCTTGGAATACCGGAGAAGGTCTCGGGGCCGCCGGCAGCATTCCATGAGCATCCCCGAAGGGTATGCAGATGTTGTGGAAGAAGAAGGTCCTGTTTCTAATCTAGCTTGCTTTGTGGCACCACAGTGCAGCAGCACGTGTTCCACAGTTTCTTCCTCTTCAAGACACCCGTGACATAGACATATCCACTGTCTATGACACCTGTCTTGAAAAGATGGTAGTTGAGATCACAGTGTCCCGTGATGATACCGACCATCATCCGTAGGTCTTGTCTTGTCATCTTAAGCAAAGCATTGGTTAACTTTCAACTACATACGCTGTTTTGTATGCTTGCAGTCTGGTCTGGGTTACCAAATTTTTTGGTGTTCCATTTCAGAGTTTGCTGGTTTTGATCTCTGCGGTCGGGGTATTGCAGAGGCCGATATCGTCGGAGTTTGGTATGAGACTGGCTCCTTCCTTTGCTAACGGCTTTGTTGTTCCCTGTGCATGATCCGAGACTTTTTGTCCATTTGACTTTGACTGTATGCTTTTCTGCTAGTTTCTGAAGAGCACTGTGACAAACTGACCTGGACAACGGATTTATTATATGTATAGATCCACGAGGAATGGCCGGAACTCCTCAAATGTTGCAGGTAAACATATTAAGCTCAAGGTCAAGCATTTCCATGTAGCAAGTATGATTTGGTGAAGTGGAACTGATAACGAAGACCACAGATGGTTATCAAAACTCTTCAATATTACAAAATTCACGGGTGACGACATCCACTAATCATCATACTTACCTACCCATCATCATCATCATCATCAGCATCGAGGTCATTGGAATGAAATTTAATGGAATTAAATAATGTAAAGTGTGTTATGCCGTGGAATGCCGGCAGTAGAAGTTGCCCCTCCTCTCATGCCCGTGGATACAGTAAGAGCCTGCCGAGGGATTCCTCCTGAAGACGTATTCTTAATTTTTCAAATAACTATCCTGCTCTATTTTTATGTCACAGAGCTAACGTTAAAAAATAGTAAAATCATCTTTTATACATCATGTAAGAGGCATTTGGCGATTGTAACAAGGTATGCGAGCATTCTCATCTAGCAATGATTGGAGTTAACTAGTATTTATTTGTCTCGCCTAGCTAATTGGACGGTTATATAGCAGATGCTTATTCATTCTTTTGTTTATTTCATTGCTGTCTTCTTGGCTCTCTAAGATATTTACAAGCGTTATATGATATAGTATCTAATGTAGGTTCTAGGAAAACGCTACTAAATCTCATATTTAGGCATTTTGTTAAACTAATCTTCTTATATTTCCCATAAAGAATATATTTTATTATAGTTACAATTAGCTGTAAGTGTCCCACTGCTGGGCAGTGGCAGACTTTATAAGATTACCAATTAATATTATATTACCCACAGAGGTCTAGAGAGATCCATCCTGTGCACTGAGTTCAAAACCTAGTGTCGCATTTGGTATTAGCACTGAACTGGAGGAGAGTCCCAAACCGTTAGCTCCGTTATACTAACAAAATGGGTTTTATTTTGTTTTTTTTAATAATGTTACTTAAGGCGACGCATTGACAAACAATTTTTTGAATGAAATTGTTTAAATTGCAATGGTAAACGCGGTCTGTGGGGGGCATACAAACTAACTGAAAAAACTAGCTTGAAAAAAAAACTCGTAATCGCCAAAACAGTCATCATTTAAGCCGTAAAATGTACAATACTGAACACAGGCCTTCCTCATGGATCTCCATGTGGGGTAGTTGGGATGTTGATACACGGATAGACGCTGCTGCTCATCTTTAAAAAAAAAAAAAAAAAATAAAAAAATGTTTATTTGCTAAAAACAATAATGTTCGCTATTCTAAGCTTTAGGTGTTAGGTATTTGCTTATAATATAGGTCCACTTATCAATTTCAACAAATATTGGTAAAATAAAGTAATGTACGAGTAGATACCTAAACAAGAATTATGCTAAAAACAGTGATTGCAATAGGTAGCATGCTAGTGATTTCTACCCTCCGTACTAGTTTAAAAACTGTGTTACGGCAGGGTAGCTCATCGCTTGCAGTGACCAGCGTAAGTTGCTACGTGAATCTTTCCGAAGTATCCCTTAGCAGGCTCTCACTGCATCCACGGGCATAAGAGGAGGGGTAACATTTACTGCCAGCGCCCCACGCCAAAACAGTAATTCTTGTTTAAAAAGTATTGGTAACTAGCTGACCCGGCGAACTTCGTATCGCACCTATAAATACAAC
This sequence comes from Pasiphila rectangulata, assembly GCA_963082625.1. Taxonomy (NCBI): domain Eukaryota; kingdom Metazoa; phylum Arthropoda; class Insecta; order Lepidoptera; family Geometridae; genus Pasiphila; species Pasiphila rectangulata. The sequence continues at coordinate 13,655,296 of OY720256.1, read as the reverse complement.
CACCACTTACAACTTACCTACTACTACGCTACAACTAACGCTGAAACATGTGTTTAATATTTTTTCCATACAAACTTTCATCCTCTATTTTAACCCCTTCTGATTTAATTTACGCAATGAAATTCTTATTTTCACTTTTATATATTAGTAGGACTATGTAAAATCTAATAACCATTTTGAAAAGGGCGTATAGACTTACGAGTATCAGTACAGAAAATGTAGAGGTATAAATCGGTTCCGTTCACCTGTAAAGTTAAAAATCTATGTTTTTATAGGGCAGTTTTTGGATTTTATTTCGGTTGTACCTGTTAACCAATCGTGTAAACCAACATTTAAAGTACACAACATGAACAATTCAAAAAACATAAAACACTAACACCGAATGTTTTTTAACTGCTGAAAAAAGTTGAAATCTCTATTGCCAACCTCAAAGTCAAAGTCAAAATCTTTATTGCAAAACATGTTGATATAAAAGGTCTTGAAATAAGTGTAAATGTTCAAACATGAACCCTGCAAGGGCGCAGTAACTACACTCGTGAGCAAAAAAAATCGACTCAAGACGCACGCTCGCGGTTAAAAGTCTATAGCAAAAAATCTGAAGCTTTCATTCTATTTCTGATTATAACATCTCAAAGCGGCTAGTTTTAGCTTTAAAATGAGTGGTCTACGTTGGTTTTTTAATAAATTTTAAAAAAACAACGTTGGAGAGTTGGAGAGCTTTGGTAAAGAAAAAATATTAAATGAGTCGTAAACAATGAACAGGTTAGCTGCTTTAAGTTGTCTTCTGACTATCCAGCCACTCACAGCCGTTCCTCGCGTTTCTCTGACCTCTTGTTGGACTTGAACGCCAGAGAGAGCCCAATTTCTCAGCGATGTGCTGTCAATGGACCTGTCATCTCTCTCCGATGTGTACCTTTTTCTTCCGGAACCGCGTCTTCGATTAAAGCTACCAGTCTCTTGGTAACGAAACAGCAGACTGGCTCATGTTTAGCGCATGTGCCACTTCACGCTGAGTCTGGCCTTGTCGCAATAGGGTGACCGCTTGAGTAGCTTCATCACTTGTTGTGTCCATTTTCAGGTAGAATACTTGTTTGTTGTTAACGGAGATGTGTTGACGTTTGACGGCTAACTGATAAGGGTAGGTCAGGTAGATAACCTTTTATATGGGTCAGTAACTCTTCATTAGCACTATTGTAAACAAGCGTAAAAAGTGTGGTTACCGATCACAACATAATTATTGTTGGGTTGTGTGAGAAAGAAACATAACCATATTTTATATCATTTTGAAGCTAATACAAGCTTTAACATTTTACTAAGAAAATAATATTTTCGTGTTCAGTTTTTTTGCCAGTGACTTGCGACTGCAGGTGTGTCGCCTGAGTCGATTTTTTTGCTCACGAGTGTATTTAGGTGCTAACTATAACAAACGTAGCCGTGGGGTGAATGTTACCCCTCCTCTCATGCCCGTGGATGCAAAAAAATTCAGTAAGAGCCAGCTAAGGGATCCCTGCGGAAGATGGGCAGCAGCGTCTTTCCGTGTATCAACTCGATATCCCGACTGCGCTCGCCAACCCGCCTGCCAAGCGTGGTGAGTATCGCAACTTACCCCACATGGAGATCCATTAAGGAGGCCTGTGCTCAGTAGTGGACGTTCTACGGCTGAAATGATGATGAATGTTATCAAACGTTGTTTGCAACACCTTATAGTAGGTGTATTATAATAATATTCCTTAATAGGTAGGTGTAGTGTGAGCGCAACATCAGCACATTCCTCTAATGACATAGCCTTGTAATAGTATCATAAAATTGTACATGTAAAACAGAACCCTATGACAGAACCGATCGCAACTCCACTCCATACGATAAACACCTATACAACAATGAAGTTTATCACTCGCCACGTCCACCCGATAAACCTACATCCTTACATCGCTCATTTGGTGCAATAACGACGAATTTACACTTTTTGTCAAAATTGAGTTAAGTGTGTCAAAAGTTGTGTAGAGGTTGATTGCGTCGTTCGGAGAAAAATCAACGAAATTGTATCTCCTACTGATTTGGCTAGATGGCGTTGACGTTACTGTCACATTATACAAAATCACTAACATTCTGGAGCAAAAACGTCGAAAAGGTAATTATGACATTGAGCTTATCATAAATTGGCGGAACAATGACGAAACTGTTTTAAAACTGAAATGAATTCGTAAATGCGTCGTTGTTACTCTATTGAGATTTCTATGTCTGACTGATCTTATAAAAAATGTTTCCTGGAGGAATAATGACGCAACTGTAGGTTGCTAAGTACCTACAGTTTTTTTTTTATATTTCATGATTTTGATGTAATTTTTGGCTGATTTAAACTGAAAATAATACAATGTTATTATTTTAAGTTAAAAATAACGTAGCAATGTCTAAAACAAAAGTCATAAATAGAAAGCAAAAATAAAAAAAAAAACTTTGAAACCCTCCTGTAAAATTGCAAAATATGCAGTTTCGTCATTATTATACCAAATGAGCGACATAGGAAATTAAAAATGTATAAAAATAACAAATTAAAATTAAATGCGACATAAATAATAACTTAAGTATAAGTAGCTACTTTGGACATTGGGCAATTTCTGAAAAATTAGGTACAGACCCTACCTACCTATTTTACCCTTATTAATAGTATTAATATTCAAAAAACTCATTGAGTGGAAACACTGCTTTGTCAAAAAAAGTTTTAGCTTATTTTTAAATTGAATCTTCTACTTGAATGGTTTTTGGGATTTGATTGTGCTATTCTGTGGCTGGCGGGAGATTGCACTGGACAGATTGCTTTGCCCAGCAATGGGACAGGCTAGTAAAAAAAAATATGTCCTATTACCTCGTCAACGGTTGCCGTGGGGTGCCGGCAGTAGAATGTTACCTACCCCTCTTCTCATACCCATGGATGCAGTAAGAGTCTGCTAAAGGATGCCTCCAGAAGATGGGCAGCAGCGTCTTTCCGTGTATCAACATCCCGTGCTGCACTTACCAACCCGCCCGCCAAGCTTGGTGAGTAATAGATCAGTAAGTAGATCAGTAATAGGCGAGAGATAAGGCAGGTCTGTGTTCATCAGTGGACGTTTTATGGCTGAAATGATGACCTCGTCAACGCGTCTTAATCTTGAATCTTGATTACTGATCTTGATTACCCATAGTGGAAATCATATCTTATCAATACCTAATCGCTATGATTTGATTTTGTAGGAGTGTATGAGGAACGATAAAGAACTAGTTAATAGGTTACATCCATTTACGATCACGCTGCATTAGTTATAATTTTCATTCCAATTTGACGAAATTTGCGATTTTGATATAGTATATAGAGATTATTTGTTACGGGAGGCCTATGTCCAGCAGAGGACGACCTACGGCTGAAATGATCTATGAAAGAAACTACCTTATGCACAATCAACCTTACGGTGTCATATAACCACCGGTAGTAGGCTACTTGACAGGTTTAGAAAATCCGTCATTTAAATAATACAAAAAATTAGACACTTATTTTTTTGGAGTTCCATTTGCAAAATATTAAAGCTTTCAACTCAACTTTTTTTCGAGCGGGGTGCTGGGTAGGTACTCTAATATCTAACTGCTAGCTTTACGAATCTAAAGTATTCGAGTCGGGCTTATGAGTGGGGGCTCGTACGTGACGTAATAACATAGTCATAAACTTTCGACATAATGTATCGCCGTTATTTTTGGATTACGTTAAAAAATAAATAATTTTTGTTAGTCTAAATGACGGACTACAAATTCATATTTAGCCTGCTAGCATGCTTTGACATGCATGGATGGCAGTTTTTTACTGCAGTGACGAGGATAAAACAAGGGACGCCTAATGCTATAATAATAATATAATATAAACTTTATTTCCTATAGCCCTGAATAGATTTCTTGACCAGAACCCTGACTGTAATATTTTTGCTGATAAGTGGAAGAAGATTATGTTGGTATGCATGAGGTTTTGGGAGATTAAAGAATGAATGTGTGATTGAATCTTGATACTTGTTTTATTATTTCGGAATTTTACTAATTTATTCTCTTTTTATTCTATTCTAGTTAATTAGTGTAATTGATTTATGTAAGTCGTGCTAATTAATTAATTAAATAAATAAATAAAATAAAATTTCAGGCTACAAAAATAGTTAAGTACAAGATGTTTTAATAATTTATAATGCTATGCGCAGGCATAGTCCCGTCTCGGCTAGCCTTAGCCATGCTAAGCGATCTAAACACAGCGTCTAACAAAACGGTCGTGCGTATGTCGTTGAATCATACCGTTACTGTTGCGTCCCCTATTACCAACCGACATACTTCATATTTAAAACGTAGAAAAAAAACCGGACAAGTGCGAGCTGGACTCGCGCACCGAGGGTTCCGTATGTATGCAGGAACATAATCATCATTTCAGCCTTAAAACGTCCACTACTGAACACAGGCCTCCCTCATGGATTGCCATGAGGGAGGGTTGGCGAGCGCAGTAAAAGATGTTAATACACGGAAAGATGCTGCTGCCCATCTTCCGGAGGTATCCCTTAGTAGGCTCTTACTGCATCCACTGGCATGAGAGGAGGGGTAACATTCTACTGCCGGCACCCCACGGCAAGGAACATAATAATTATTATAAATTAGCTGATCTGATTTAGTAGGTACAACTTTTGAAACTGCACAAAATGTTTCGGTCGCCCATCCAATTTATAACCACGCGTAGGGTTGCTTAACCTCTATGATTGATTTCGTACTTTTTACAAAGATGATTTTTTTGTGATTCCATTGCAAATGTATACTTTTTGGATTTGTCTCTGTATTAACAGTAGGTATAAGACATTGACAAATTTCATAGTTCTAGGTCTACGGGAAGTACCCTATAAATTTTGATTCCTTTGAGAATGTCGAAACATACGATTTTTGCGGCATAAACGGTCGTATCTTTTTTCAGATTACTTTAGAATGTTGTTTTTTCACAGCTTAAATAGGCTGTAGATTTGAGTAAAAGGTTTTATTTTCAACTTGATGATACCTCTACACGTTCTCGAGATAAAGGATTTTGACAGACAGACGGACAACAAAGTGATTCTATAAGGGTTCCGTTTATTTCCTTTTGCGTTACGAAACCCTTGAAATAACGAATACGAAATAAGTACCTATTTTATAAGTTTCAAACTTTTCCCTCTACTAACGAAAACATAGTTTCGAAATAGTAGAAAATTGTTGTATCATTATCGAGGTCGATAGTTAATTCGTCCTAGTTACTAGCACTAGGACCTAGTAGGCGTAAACGAGGTGAACCCATTTAAAAAATTACCAACTGTCAAACATTTAAATATTAAAATAACGCCCAAAAATTTCACATACTTATAGACAAAAGATAGACTATGTGGTCTCCCAATTATAGGGTGCCACAGCTTGCACATAATCTTTCCTCGACTATAATTAAAAATGATAGATAACAGCAATTACATTGAATACAAAAAGGTAAATTAGGTAACTTATTCAAATGTTAGCAATACCTGCATGTTTACAAAATTAATTAGTCAAGAATCACCTAAAAACAAACAATGTATTAACATGAAAACTTACATTTACTCTAAAACTAAATTAACGTGTAAACATTAAAGAAGATGGTCTCAAAGGTACGAACGCACTTTGTGCAATCATTTTGCTTTCAGCACGTGTGTGCATACTATAATTAGTTGGTTGATATCTTTCTTCTGTAGTATCTGACATCTATGATTCGTATCCACCAACTAGCTATCTGTACGGCGTCAAAATAAACAAAACAGTGACGCTATCGATCTATCTATCAGAAATGACGAGACACGTAGGAGAACTCGGGTCATCAATATAGCCAAAGGGATTAGCACGCTGAAGTGGCAATGGGCAGGCCATGTAACTCGAAGAACACAGAAGGCCGATGGGGTCAAAAAGGTCTTGACTGGAGGCCACGGACTGGCAAGCGCAGCGTCCAACAGTGGACGTCCTATGGCTGAAATGATGATGATGATCTACCAATACCCGTGAATAGGACCAAAAGGTCTGTGAGTCTACGTCTTAGTGTAAATGGCTGCCCAAACAACTAAAGATAATCCGATGGAACAGGACAGACAGCGGTATTTAAAGGATATGAAAGAGACAGTTGGATAAGTTATCGATAAAATCGACCGGATATAGATAGAGGTGTGTAGTCAAATTCCAATAATGCTATAAATATTGTCGCCGGGCAACCGTCGCGTTTTATTGCGTTGTTTGACTAACCACTGCGCCATCCATCTGCCTAGTTCTTAAGTGGGTGCCTAAAGCTAAACACGAGCTTTTTCCAAAGTTTCTGTTTATTTTCTTTAACTCTTTTTCGTCCCATATCTGAGCATCGAGCTGCCCCAAACTCTTCCACCGTCTCTACCCTACTAGACCTTTGTTTTGCTGAATTATACTTTTCTTCGTCGAAGGTCTTGCCAGCTTATTCGGCCTGCCAGCGTTTTTATAAAATTTAAGGCGATGGTATCCGAACTCTTTAGACATTTAAACGCTATTTCGCCCCGGGCGCCCGCAGGCGCTACATACACTCGTATCTTGCGCCATAGTATAGTAATTCAGTAGGGAAATGCAAACAATTTCAAACAGGTGGTCACTAAGAACGTTTTCGTTACTCAAAAACATTATTTTAATGATCATTATAGTATTATCTTATTTTTGATCGTGTCTTCGAATATTTTTCACATGAACGCCTCGAGAACTACACAGTTTTAATCCACGTAGTACACACGTACGTCTGATGCTATACATTTTTTTACATTACACACACACACACTTTGTACACAGTTCTTTTTGTCCCATTTATACGTTAAAATTCCTGACAATATTCTACGCGGCTCATTAGACCCCATCCTTCCCATCTACCCCATATTGTGTTTTGTCTAACATTATCATTAGGTATGTTAAAAACACTTGCCGTGGGTTGTCGGCATTAGAATGTTCCCCTCCTCTCATGCCCATGGATACAGTAAGAACCTGTTAAGGGATACCTCCGAAAGATAGGCAGCAGCGTCTTTCCGTGTATAGCATACCGTACTGCGCTCGCCAAGCGCCTGGTGAGTATGACTACTCCTTATGGAGATCCATAAGGGACGCCTGTGTTTAGAGTGGATGATTTTTTCTCTTATACACATGCTACAACAGATCATCGGGTTTTGGCAATTCAGGTGTCAAACTATGTTGCTTAGTTGAAAATAGCTGCTAAAGAGATAAAATAGCTAAAAATGAGTATTTAGAAAAGAAAAATCGGAAACGTGCTTTTTATCTACCCCGCACTACGGTGACGTGCTTGCACGGGACAAACGTCCCTGAGTTTGTCAGCGGATATATATATTTTTTTAAATTCTCTCAATAATAATAACAATCGACCTAGTCGCCACAGTCGCCTTAAGCACCATTGTTATCACAGTCACCCTAGTCACCACAGTCGCCATAGTCACCACAGGCACCACAGTCGCCACATGCACCAGTCGCCCTTGTCGTTAAAGTCGCCTCAGTCACTCCAATAGCCACAGTAGACCCAGTCGCCACAGTCACCAAAGGCGCCACCGTTGCCCCAGTCTCCACAGACACTACCACATTAATTAAAAAGCCCCTATAAAAATCACCTTCAATTCATGTTTTGTAAAGTTCAAGAGAGATCCTCGAACAAAAATTGCGGACAACATACAATCTACTAACATTCTGCCGAAACTCCAAATTGCCTCTAAAAACTTCATTCGCTTCGCTCACTTGTTCGAAAATACTCTAACAAAATACAACGAAAAAAGTTTAGCTTCATAATTTGTAAGCATACTATCTCTTCGATCTACGGTGGTGTCATTGTGCTATTTACCTACTACATGAACGTAAACAGCAGAGCGACATGACCACTCTCGGTGATGGCTCGGCCGGTACAGATTTGTTGAGTTCGGAGCACGGCCGCTGCGCCGCGAATTTGTAGGTATTTTGACATTTCAGAAAATATTTGTATGAAATTAAAAAAATATAATTGAACAATTCTCTCCATAAGAAAGAGGCCAATGTTTTGGTGTAATTTTTATTTGATTTCATCGTATAATTTACTCATATCAGTTGTTTTAGATTTTATTAAGAGGGTACCTTTGGATTATTTTTATCGATGAAATTATCCTCGATCGCGTTTTTGTTTTACCGTTCTTTAGTTAATACCCTGAACTTTAATATGTATGAATTTCATAATTCTATGTTTAATGGTTATTGAGAAATACTTGTTTTACAATGATGAAATCTGGTAGTACCCGGCCTTAATCCATTTTTTGTAAAACACCCAGACCCGGAAGACATTCTGCAGTTGATCATTCATTCAACAAAATCTCTCAATTTTCATACTCCCTATATGTTTCAATAGTTCATAAAGCTTCACCTTGTACCTTGACCTCTTCATATTCATGCGAATATTCCTTGTACTTACGCGTGGCACGTGTACGTACACTTATATGTACCTACGTACTATTAGCACATTGAATGAAACAGTGCACTGATTGTCCGAACGCGAGCCATGACCCATTTCTACTTGTTTAAATTAAGATCGTTAATAGACCTAGCTGACCACTTACCACTTGATTTGAAGTAGTTATTGGCACTTTAGTTGCCATACTGCTGTATGTATACTATACCACATATCACAGAACCTAAACTATACTATTGTCTGCCAGACGCGTTTTATCAGATAAAAGTACAAGAAAACTTACTGAGTATTGCATAACATATTGTATTGTCTGTCGAGTCACCAGAATTAAAGGTGTGTGCGAAATAACTTAATCGGATGTCTGGACGTGATTCTACCTCAGCCTTCGAGATTTAACCTGAACCAACTTACAAATACTAAATACGTTGTACTTACTATACCTATAAGTGTGCGTTTTACTTTATGCCGTAGTTTTGATGTTTACGGGTTACAGACATTTTAACATCTGCTCAAACTTTATAACCCCTGACGTATAATAGAGCGGATAAGAATGTTCAACTTTAATTAATTTTAAAGGGTGAACAGATTTTATTTTGTATTTCTTGTTTAAAAGATTTTTGATCGTGATTGTTCTTAGCTTGATTCAAGAAATTCAGTTCAGCCATTTAAAGTTTTTCAATAACGGATGGGGTGAACGAGTTCTTGAGTCGAGACCGCGACACGGGAAGTGTAGCGCACCAGCAAGGGAGAGTGATGAGTTGCGAACGATGGAACGATCGTTGGCAGACGCTGGATGCGGCAAGCTAAAGACAGGATAAAATGTAGCAGATTTGGTTAGGCATAATATGGGCCGGTGATGATAATGATGATGTTTAAAGATTATCGGCTCTTTTCGGTGACGGAAAAAAACCGCATTTGAAATCGCAGTGCTTAAGGGGCAGCTTCAGCTTTAGGTATGCTGTATTTTGTCTTCCAAATGTTGGAATAATATACCTCCTTCCATATGAAATGTTAAAAGTGTCACTAGTTAAGTTAGCTACAGACGGAAGAGCCAAACATTCCTTAAGAAAGTCCAAATAGGTATGGCAAATACGACCATAGATCAAGTCTCTCACTCTCCTTCACTTCCATAGTAACTATACTTCAGCTAAATATAATCACAAATCGTGTTGACATACACAAACATAAAAAAGAAAGGAAAAAAATGGGAAATTAAAACATAACTTCAAGTCTTGTCATGACAAAAAAGTCCCATAAAATTACACACAATATCAACTCATCATTATGCGGCCAATATTGTAACGGTTAATAAAATCCTATCATGGAAACAAAAAAAGGTGGTAAAGACAATAAAATATACCTGCTGTAAAAATACAATTAAACAAGTTATTAAAAAATAATAATAGTAATAAATAATCCCACTAATATTATAAAGCCGAAAGTTTGTTTGGAGGTTTGTTACCTCTTCACGCAAAAACTACGCAACGAACTAAAATTTTGCACACGTATAGATGTGGACCAAGAATAACATAGGCTTTTGACTTTTTATCCGGAACAACGCATGCGAAGCGGCGGGCACAAGCTAGTGTATAATACATTAATTATATGTGTATACATTATCGCATCATTATAAATGATACTGGTATCGTTTTTAGGGTTCCGTACCAAAGGGTAAAAACGGGACCCTATCTGTCTGTCTGTTTGTCTGTCATACATAAGGCTGTATCTCAAGAAACGTGTAGTAAAAACAGAACAAAATAAATATTGAAGGGGGGCTGCCACATACAACAAAAATGATTATTTTGCCGTTTTTTGCTCGATATTAATAACGGCAAAAGGTCGACACTTGAAATATTCACAGAGTATTTAGTTGTATATACACTTTAAAAAGAAATAATTAAATTAAAATAAACAATTTTTTGAGGGGGGGCTCCCATATCACCTTCAACTTGATTTTTTTTGCCGTTTTTTGCTCGATATTAATAACGGCAACAGGTCGACGCTTGAAATATTCACAGAGTATTTAGTTGTATATTCACTTTTAAACTGAAATATTGGTACGGAACCCTTCGTTCGCGAGTCCAACTCGCACTTGGTCGATTTTTTGTACCTACCGTTATATTGGCGTCATAATTTTATATGTCCATGCAAAATTACAGCTTTCTAGGACTAATAGATCGTAAAACCGCAGACGGACAAACAGATAGACAGGCAGACAAAGCGAAACTATAAGGGTTCCTTGTCGTATTACGGAACCCTAAAAAACTACCAATGGCCCTCATGCATGATGGTGATATATTATGATGAGTAGGTGGGTGCGGCGATCAGTGGATCTATCTTATCGCCATAATGTGTTTTCTTTTATTGTAGAGTTTCGATGCTCATCTGTGGTCTTCTTCTCCAAATCATACTTTTCGATTGCAAATGCTTGACTTGTTTTTGAAAATACCAATAACGCTATATGTATGCCTACAATATTCGAGGAGTTCCCTCGATTTCTCATGGATCCCATCATTAGTACTGAGTTAAGATGGGACCAATCTGGAAGTATATCTAGTCGAAACTAAAAACTAATTTTCCAAATCGGTTCATCTATCGAGCCCAGTACGGGATGTTAATACACGGAAGACGATGCTACCCATCTCCCGCAGGTATCCTTTAGCAGATGATTCTTACATCCACGTACAAGAGAGGGATGAGGCAACATACAAACAAAATAGGTACAGTGGTATAGGTAGCAAAAATGTTTTATTACTACTAGCATGGTTAGGGATGGCAGGTGGAGCATGAAAGCTAAGCCTTGGCCAGAGACTAGATATTTAACTTGTCTCTGCCTTGACTGAATGTGGTCGAGGACTGGCCAAAGAAGTCGTGGTCGACCGACATGGCGCGGGGTGGGTCGACGACATTAATTTAGACAAGTCGCATTTCCTGGCTTGGCTCTGCGCAGGACCGGACTGTGTGGCATTAACAAAGGGAGGCTAAGACCCAGCAGTGGGTACATAAAAGCTGTGGATCATGATGATGACACTAACATGTTATAAATGTGCCATGAACGCAGCCGGTTATTAAACCAACTGTATAAAATTGTAGGTACAATTAAATGTCTTTTAATAGCTTTGGAATTTTTATACGGGCCTAACAATACAATACCGATTGATCCTGTAAAAACCCGCCGCTAATGAAATGTGAAGCAATCCCAACCATGTGAAGCTTTAGCCTACTTTAAAACCTAAGTGATACATTAATTCCTAACTATTGACCATAGTAATAAATAATTGATCGTCTAGTTAGACAAACAAAAAATCATTTGACGGCCTGTTTGCCATTTATTTGGCGTCATTTAAACTCGCCCATAATAAATATTTGACACCTCTTGAGGCGTCAAATATTTTACACTTGTGTAAGAACATTAACTCTGTAAAATATTCGTTTGGGAACAAAATCTCCTTAATACTTGAAGTGGTTCTTAGAAAGTCGAACAAAAAGCAGACCCAAAATAAGACTGTTAAGAATAATAATTATTTTTAACAGTTTTATTCCTCTCTACCTACCTCTACAGTATTCATGTGGTAAATTATATATCACATGAATAATTAAAATTGTTCACTTAGTTCATAATAAAAGTAAAATATGAAGGTTCGTTACAACCCCTTTGGTGTTTCGGGTTTAGAATGTTGGTCAGATAGGAGCAGATAGCAGACATTCTGTTTGGTAATCGTTTGATAAGAAAAGATTAGACCAAATGAGATTTTGATTTAAGCTTATCGTGTCTAGGGTCGTTTATCGATCAGGATTGAATAAAGCGACCCCAATTCACTGTTTTCTGTAATCGAATTTATACATCAATGTCAATGCGTTAATATTTCATTTTTGTGTTCGAATGGAGGCTCTTTCAATTTGGTCCCATCTTCTGAACTGAGTTTTGAAAAGATTTTCATTGTTTCATGAATCGATGAATCTCCTCAAATGTAATAAGCATAAGTACATATAGAGCGGTTTGAGCAAAGATTTAAATCGTTTTTTGGGTTTGAGTATTTCCAGCAACATTTTAGATTTTATTATTAAATCGGTTTTTTTGTTAAAAATTAAATAATTGAAATTGAAAATATTTATTTATCAGCAAAAACAATATAACAAAATTTTTAATCTAAAAATATAAAAGACTTATTCTAAATACCTACTTTCTTAATTATGGAGGATTGAATAAAATTTGAACGAATATTTAGCTGGCATACTAATAATATAAATATAATTTAAATTATGTTTAAACAAAGTTAAACTATTCTGTATATTATCATGTAGATGGTTCAGATAAATTAAATATTATGCTACGAGTTCTCATAACAACAAGAATTTTTATAGATAGATAGATAGAAAACTCTTTATTGCACACCACATTAAAAGAACATAAACAATTTAGAAATAATGTAAAAAACAACACAGGAGTACAAAGGGCGGCCTTATCGCTATGAGCGATCTCTTCCAGGCAACCTTGGGATGGACAGGAAAATGAAGGAGGCTATATCGTGGCGTAACAAAATAATATAAGTAAAGAAATAAAACTAACATGAATAAATAAGTAAATAATCTAATATTAGGTACAGATGTATTTAACCCGAAAATATAACACATAAACATAAAATATTATAATAAATATCTATATCATAAAATAATTATAGTGATAAATAATATTGATATAAAAGATTTTTGAAAATAGGCAGAGATTTTGCACCTCTGATGTTCAGGGGGAGAGCGTTCCACAGACGAATAGCTTGCACAGTGAAGGATTTCTCAAAGAAGGAAGTTGAGTGAGATGGAATTTTTAAGGTCAGAGTTTCAGAGGAGCGCAAGGAACGGGAATGGGAGTCTGAGAGAAACTCGAAGTTCTCTTTGAGGTAGTACGGACTAGGTGGATGGAAAAGAATATTGTAAAGAAAGGATAGTGTATGAGTATTCCTGCGATACCGGATAAGCAACCACTTTAGCTTTCTGCGATATTCTGATACATGGTCATATTTTCGGAGACCAAATATGAACCTGATGCAGAAGTTCTGAAGGCGCTCTATTCTGTTCAATTGGTCTTCAGTGAGATCTAGATAGCATACATCGGCATAGTCAAGGATAGGGAGTAGGAGGGATTGGGCGAGCATAACTTTAGTGGTAGTTGGGAGAAAATTACGAAGTCGCCTCAATGAAGCAGCAGACGCAAACATCTTACGGCTCAGTTCGGCCAACTGTGGGACCCAAGTCATCTCATCATCCAAGATTAAGCCCAGGTTTTTGATAGACTTGCTGATAGGTATGGAGACCCCATCAAAGGTGATAGGCAGTAGAGTCGACATATCGATTCTGCGAATCATTTTGGGACTACCGATAATGATGACTTGAGTCTTCTTTGGGTTCACCATAAGTCCATGGGCCTTACTCCAGACTAGGATACGTGAGAGATCGCAGTTAATAAAGTGTATTGCTGAGTTAAGATCAGATACCGGAGCTTGTTTGTAGATCTGCAGATCGTCAGCGTAGAGGTGATAGGAGCTAGAAAGAGATTCAGAAATGGAGTTTATAAAGATAGCAAAAAGGAGAGGAGAAAGAACACCGCCCTGCGGTACACCGGCAGTCACATCGCACCATGATGAATACCTTTCCTCAAAGCGGATGCGCTGTCGGCGACCAACCAGGTAACTATGAAACCAGTCAGTGACGGTCGGAGATACGTTAAGAGAGCGTAGCACTGCAAGCAGAATGTCAAAATCAACATTGTTAAACGCGTTGCTAAAATCAAGCAATGACAACACTGTCACAAGTCCACTGTCCATACCTTGACGAATGTCATCCGTGATTTTTGTAAGGGCAGTAACGGTACTGTGAGCATGACGGAAGCCGGATTGGAGAGGATTCATGAGACAATTTCTGGAGAGGAATACATTGAGTTGGTTATGAACAAGGCGCTCAAGCACCTTGGAGAGGAAGGGAAGAATAGAGATCGGACGAAAATCGGAAAGTGCAGAAGGTCTAAACTTTTTGGGAAGAGGGATTATGTGTGCATCTTTCCAAGTGTTTTATGATTTTTCTCGATATATTTCTCTAACTCCGTTATGAAAGGCAGTCATGACTCATGACAAGTCATGTTCTCGGTTAAGTCAGGTAATAAAGGTAATAATTGTCTGTGTGCATTGTGTTGTTGACGGCTTGAGGCGAGCTCGAGCGCTATTTCCATATACAAATCATCATCATTTTCTTCTTATAAACCAGTTGATCTAAAAATATAATGCCTTTGAAGTCCTCCTTAGCAATTGTTTTGCAGATATTTGTCTCGGGGTCTGGGAGTTTTCTACGTATGAAAATATTGTTTACAATTTCCATAGCACAAGCTTTTCTAGTTTGGGACTACTAGATTGTATAACAATAAACTAAAAGTAAAAAAACTACTTTTTTACAAACAAGCTTTTATTTAAACGTACTAAAATTAATAAAATAAACATATTCCATTAAAGTTTAATGTCATCTTAAAACGTCTTTACACAATTTATGTGATAAAAAATGTGATAAAAAAATTAAGTTGACAGTAAACTTTAATGGAAAATGTTTATTTTATTATTTTTAGTACGTTTAAATATAAGCTTGTTTGTTAAAAAGTTTTTTTTACTTTTAATTTATTTTTTACTTTTTAGTTACCACTGGACAGTTGGTTTCTTGTCTGTTCATCTCATGCCCGCCATGTTGGATTTAGAGTGATGACATATAATTTTTCGAGTAACTCTCAGCAAGTCCGTTTATTTGATATCCATATTGTAAAAGTGCATTAAAAAAAAACTAGTCCGCCATCTTGGGTATTCTGCCATATTGGATTTAGAGTGACGTTATTTGATTTTTCGAATTAGTCCGCCATCTTAAGTATACCGCCATGTTGGATTTAGAGTGATGTCATATAATTTTTCGAGTAATTCTAAGCAAGGCCTTTCTTTTGATACCCATATTGTAAGAGTGCATTAAGAATAACTAGTCCGCCATCTTGAGTATACCGCCACGTTGGAGGAGTTACTCGAAAAATTAAATGACATTACTCTAAGTAATGTCATTCAATTTTTCGAGTAACTCCTCAGCAAGGCCTTTCATTTGATACCCATATTGTAGGAGTCCATTAAAAACAACTAGTCCGCCGTCTTGGATTCAGAGTGACGTCATTTAATTTTTTAAGTTATTCTCAGCAAGCCCTTTCATTTGCTACCCATATTATAGGAGTACATTAAAAATAATAGTCCACCATCTTGGGTGTTCCGCCATGTTGGATTCAGAGTGACGTCACAAAGCTGACCATGCATTGTCATCCAAAGAAAGCATGTATACAAAATTTCAGCTCAGTTGGTTGAAGATTCAAAATTCAAAAATTCAAAATTCATTTATTAATAAGATAAAAAAAAATAAGATAAAAGAGGCAAGAGAGCTTCAAAATTGAGTTGCAAGATTCCACCCGAACAAACATATCATGTATGTATTGTATACTATATGTTCACATACAGGGCAAACTAAATAAAAGCTTGTAAAATAGGTTGTCAATATTCCTATGGATGTTGTTATATGCAAGCACAAAATAGAAGTTAGGTATAAGCGATTTTCGAAGACTCGTTCGTATTTTATAAAGCAATACCTACTCGTATTATACCTACTTACTTACACATAATATAAGCGTGTTTCTACGTCACACATTGCAGGGGTGTGATTCTCACCATTTTCATGGTGTATTCATGGGAGCGCCCTAAGGCGTTAAACTCTGTTACTAACCCCCGACTCTATATTTTATTTCTATAATACAAAACAGTGGATAGACCTCTAATAACTGTTAAGTTGCTGTTAAGATTAGTAATTTAGTGTCTTAGACATCTCATCAGACGATTTAATATGGCAATAACCTTGGTGTCGATTTAGGTCTGTTTTCAATATAAATATGTAATTAGCGGTCTAATCATCCTAAGATCTCTATTTGTTGGTGAATCCTTGAATGGACTCAATATCGTGAAGCTTAGTATTTATTTATAACTTAATATCGACCTCGAACGCTTCACCGGTAGACCGGTAGAGAAGTTCCCGCGGATTTTCTGAAACTGTCATATATAATTATAAACCTTGTGCCGAGTTGTGCCGGCGATAACGAATACAATGAATAATAAATAAATCAGTCGAGCCATTCACGTATACTTACATACATCGCAAAAGAAATAATACCTACTACGTGTAATCATGTCAAAAGTATTGGTAAATGAACATGTTTTATGGTCCCTCAATATTTTTTTTTATTTCTTCATAGTCATAAGCTGAAGTTGAAGTTGTAAAAAGCTGTATCTAACCTAGTACTGATAACACCATGATGATATTATATAGTTCATGAAATTTAAATTAGAACCGTAATACACTTAAAACTAAAACAATGAACGTTTATTGACTTCAATTAGCGCGGACGGTCCTAAGAACTGAAATCTAACCTTGATTTCCTGACCTAGTTTCCTGTTTAGAAGGCTCAGGAGTCGGCGGTGAAGTTTTTACGTCATTTATGGTTGACTGCTTATGTTGCTGTTGTTATAAAGTACTAGCTGCCCGCGTGGACGAAAGTATTTTCTAAATATTGGTTAAAAAGTTTTTAAAATCAGATAAGCTTTTTGGGTGACTACTTTATTTTAGAGGTTTATACATTATATTTATTGTAAAGAGGTCTAGTTTTTGTGTCTGGGACACAAAAACTACTCCTCTTTACAATAAATATAACGTATAAACCTCTAAAACTTTAGATCTTTTCCACTTTAGACGGCGTAGAAGCAGTAGAAGTGCTTCTGATGATCCTCTGTTATATCAAAAATTCTGTATTATTCACTTTAGATTGTCTATTACAACTTTACTGGGTACTACTATATGTTTCGGTATTTAAAATTTTCTTTATACAAAAATCGTAAAATATCTTTCAAAATTACAAATAAACCGTTAGTATTCAATAAATACTTCATATAAAATCGTGAAAGTGTAAGAACGTAACTAACAAAGAAGCAGGTTCTTTATTTTTAGGTTTATTAAAATAGACATTATTTTCGCCGTAAATACCTATAGCATCGCGCGTAGAATCCAGCGTACGTAGGTCCTGCTGCCTGACCCTCGGATTCGAGCCCGGTGCGGATGAATCGGAAATGACCTGTTGTACTCCTTTTCAGTCTTGCGCTTGACATAAGAACTTCGCCAACGGCTCTCAGGCTAAAGTTATATCTATGTTTTGGCGTTCGATATTACGTTATGGACTGGGCACGGTATGGTGTGGCAACCATTGATAGTGGCAACTTGTAATGCCATGCATTTCTTTATAATGATAAATTATTGTGTAAGGCCTTGTGTATTATATTATCTGTGGTAAAGCTCAGATGTTACTCCAAAATTCCTTAGGATCTCATACTGTTATTGTTAGCCTATATCGTCCGATTTTCAAAAAAAAGGGGCTATTTACAAATAAATTAAAAGTAAAAAAACTTTTTAACAAACAAGCTTTTATTTTAACGTACTTGCTAAAAAGAATAAAATAAACATTTTCCATTAAAGTTTAATGTCAACTTAAAACGTCTTTACACAATTTATGTCATAAAAAAGCTTGTCGCGATCACTACTGGTCGAATTTGTAAAACTCCCCCCTAAATATTCCTAACCCTTATTAATTACTTCACACCTTATTAGGGGAAGGTTTTTGTAGCGAAAACTGCATTTTACCCTATAATCGATCAATCAAGCCTGTCTTCCTGGGACGATGGTTGGTGCAGTCCAGTCGAAAATGTATATTATCTTCCGGCGTTTCGAAATAAGGTAATTTAGGTACGCGATATATACCCGGTTACATGTAGGTGAGATGTATTAATAATATGACACCTATTTGTAGGGTTTAAATTCGTTAATCGCCTTCACTTTGCAACAGTCCGGGAAAAAAGTAACAACATAACACCGGGGGAAAAGTAACGACATAACACCGGGGGAAAAGTAACGACATAACACCGGGGGAAAAGTAACAACATAACACCGGGGGAAAAGTAACGACATAACACCGGGGGAAAAGTAACAACATAATACCGGGGGAAAAGTAAGAACATAACTCGTTCGCTTTTTATTTATTTAAACTAGGTATAAGGCTCTGAAAGTACAAGTTTTCGACTTTAAACATGAATGATTTCTTCCATTATATGCATGAAGTTATAAATTTTAAATTATTCACTAAACTGTTACAATAGCTGCATTGTAGTCTTGTACGGTATATTTGAATTGAATTGCATTCTGCAGCCGTGACGTGTTTGTATGTATTGTACCGTGTCGGTGACATTATGTACTTATTTACTTACATGTGTAAAAATATTTATTCAATTAAAACGGTGCAATGAACAAATTACCGTGGGGTGCCGGCAGTAGAATGCTCCTTTCATGCCCTTGTGCAGTATGAGCCTGCTATGGAACACCTCGGGAAGATCGCCAAGCGTGGTGTTTATGGCAAATACCCCTCATGGAGATTCATGAGGGAGGCCTGTGTTCAGTAGTGGACGTTTTACTGCTGTAATTAATTTACAAATTACACTATATGTGATTTGTAGGTACATTGTGTTCCGTATAAGAGGAAGTAAGGAATAGATCGAATACGGAAATATAATAAAAATAATAAGAGGAGACAAAACAAAGAGGAAAATACAGTAACTACTTATAATTGAAACTAAGAATAATTAAACAACGCGGTCAAAGTCACCTTCAACGCGCTTAAAGCGAAGATCAAATATTAAGTTTATAGGGGGCGAAGCCCCCTAATATGCATAGCGCTGTCTGTCTGTCTGTCTGTGTATTTGACGATTACAACCAAACGCGTTGACCGATTTACATAAAACCTTTTTTGTTAGCACGGTCTTAATGAGAGAAGGTGGCTGATTGATTTTGGTGATTGACAGGGATCGGAGTTATTGTGACCTCAAAAGGTCACCAAAAAATAAGTCTTCAAATGGCCGAAAACGTTCAAAAACCCAAAAATGCCATATTTGACTTTTGGTGACCTTTTGAGGCCTTCGCCCCCTTTTCTGGTACCCTCGTACCAATGCTTGTTTAACTCTAGATTAGTGATTTATTTATTACTAGATGTTCCCTGCCACTTCGTACGCGTGTTGATGCTCTGTTCGTATGCTGCTTGTTGTAGATAAATATTATAGCCTAAAAGCCTTCCTCGATAAATCAGCTATCCAACACTAAAATAATTTTATAATTCGAGAAATTCGAGAGTAGTTCCTGCGATTGGCTAGTTCAACCCACCAAACCCTTCAGCTTTATAATATTAGTAAGGACGACCTCTGTGGCGCAGCGGGCTAAGGTTCGCTAGCGACGCGACGCAAGAGGTTGCGCTTCGATTCCCGCCTCGGTATATAATGTCTGTACGATCTGCTGATAGTTGTTTTGATGTGCGTGTGGATTGAGAGCTCACTTTTGAAATCCTTTCAAATTGAATTAAAAAAAAAACACAGATTTAGTGAAAAATATGTAAAACCTGAAGCAAAGCTCCATTTTGTAAAACTTAAATTAAAGCTGGTATAGCCAAATGAGTGGAGCTCTCAATCCACATGCTTGAAAAATACGCATATACATATCTCAGAAACTACTATGCCAATTTTATTAATTTTTATTTTAAAATTTAGTCAATTATTTGTAAAGGCTCTACCGAAATTTTTACTTGCTAGAAAACGCTGTTACAGAGTTATAGAGGTTCAACTAGAGCTCTCAGATTAGTACTTAAAGAAAAAAATAAGAAAGAAAAAACAAAACGTATTTGTATTTATTGAAAACACTTACATCTATTATATTACAGGATATGACCTAATACAATAGAGTAGTCCACATTATATACATGTATATTATCAGGCAATATAATGAATTAATCAAAAACACAATAAGCAAAATAATTCAGTAACAATATAAATTATCAAAATAGAAATAATGGGTACAATACAAATGTCAATAAGCAAAATAAAATTAATAGATACACATGTCTTACACGTAAACTTTATTAAGTAGTTATTGGACCTCGCTGTAGCGGTGTGTGATTCGTAGGCTAGTTTTTGCGTGAACGAGTAACAAACATCCATACATACAAACTTTCTCGTTTATATAGGATAATGCCGTGGCTAGTGTGGTAGTGCTGTGGGGTGCCGACAGTAGTTGCGTGAGCGCAGCAGCGGACTAAAGGAGTTCCGTTTGTTTCCAGCTATGTGCCTTATCGAAGCAGCTCGACATGAGCGAGAGGCAGGTGGAGCGATGGTGGCGCCACCGCCGCAGCCAGGACAAACCCTCGACATTGGTGAAGTTTTGCGAGAACATGTGGCGGTGCACATTCTACCTCTGCAACTTCTGCTACGGACTTTACATCCTGTGGGACAAGGAGTGGCTTTGGAACGTTGACAGATGCTATATTGGATACCCTCATCAGGTAGGTCGAGCTTCTCGAATTTTTGCGGTACCTCCGGAAGATGAGCAGCGTCTTTCCTTATTATACCTTATATACCTTATTATACCTTATACCTTACTGCGCTCGCCGATCCGCCTGCCAAGCGCGGTGAGTATGGCAACAGCCTCTTCATGATCTTGGAAATCTTATCAATATGAGGGAGGCCTATCTCCAGCTTAGGACGTGGATCTACGACTGAGATCAGAACATTTTATACCGTTCTTTTTTATTTATTTAATAAATATAAAACGTTCCTTTTTTACCGATTTCAAAAAAGGG
Source organism: Pasiphila rectangulata (assembly GCA_963082625.1). NCBI lineage: Eukaryota > Metazoa > Arthropoda > Insecta > Lepidoptera > Geometridae > Pasiphila > Pasiphila rectangulata. The sequence goes on along the minus strand of OY720256.1, from coordinate 13,634,030 downwards.
GGAGGTTCTCGATTCGTCTGGTTAGATAGAATAAACAACAATTACTTTTTAGTTTGTAGTGTTTTTAGTGAGTAAAGAGTAGAGTCGCAACATGTGGCCATTTTTAACAAAAAACTATTATTTTATTGGTGTGGGGTGCCGACAGTAGAATGTTTCCTCTCCTATTGCCCGTGGATTCCGTAAGAATCTGCCTAGGGATACCTCCGGAAGATGAGCAGCAGCGTCTTTCCGTATTAACGGTATTTCGTCTGTATTAACATAGCTTAACGCTCGCCAACCCGCCTGCCAAGCGTGGTGAGTATGGCAACAAACCCTCTCTTGGAGATCCATGCATATGTCCAGCTGTGGACGTGAACAGCAGTCCTACGGCTGAAAATACTAGGTATTTTATTCCTATAAATATTTAATACTAGGTATCGTATGTTAGTCTGTAAGGTATATTATATGGGCCTTAGATTTATAGTACTTTACATCTTGTTACTTATCTATAGTTGTCTGAAATAAAGTTTATATTATATTAAGTTTATATTATAATACGCTCAACGAGCTATGGAGAGGGCTATGCTCGGGGTTTCTTTACGCGATTGAATCAGAAATAAGGAGATACGTAGAAGAACTCGGGTCACCGACATAGCCAAACGGATTAGCACGTTGAAGTGGCAATGGGCAGGCCATGTAGCGCGCAGAACAGATGGCCGATGGGGCCGAAAAGTTCTCGAGTGGAGGCCACGGACCGGCAAGCGCAGCGTAGGACGTCCACCAACAAGATGGGATGATGACCTGGTGAAGACCGCAGGTCGACGGTGGATGCAGATCGCTTCCAACCGCAATAACTGGATATCCATGAGGGAGGCCTATGTCCAGCAGTGGACGTCCTACGGCTGAAATGATGATGATGATGATGATGATATATTATAATTTAGATGGTTGCCTCATATTCCTTGCAGGGCGTAACAAACGACATCTGGTGGTACTACATGGTGTCCTCCGCCTTCTACTGGGCCCTTACCATCTCTCAGTTCCGCGACGTCCGCCGCAAGGACTTCTGGCAGATGTTCGTGCATCACATCGCGACGGTCGCCCTGCTCTCCTTCAGCTGGGTCTGCAACCTCTGCAGGATCGGCACGCTGGTCCTGCTGCTGCACGACTGCGCGGACATCTTCCTGGAAGCGGCGAAGGCGGCGAAGTACGCCGCGTACCAGAAGCTCTGCGACTGCATCTTCGCCGTGTTCACGGTGCTGTGGATTGTGACGCGGCTGGGGTATTTCCCCTTCTATATTCTGTGGAGGTGAGTTTGCAGTTTTGAACAGATTTTTTTTATAGAAATTAAAAATGCAATCGAAATTTCACTTTCGAAATTAACGTGAGATATACTATTCATTTGCCGTGGGGTGCCGGCAGTAGAATGTTACCCCTCCTCTTCTACCCGTGGATGCAGTAAGAGCCTGCTAAGGGACACCTCCGGAAGATGGGCAGCAGCGTCTATCCGTGTATCAACATCCCATACTGCGCTCACCAACCCGCCTGCCAAGCGTGGTGAGAATGGCAACTACCCCTCATGGAGATCCATGAGGCTACCCCTCATGGATCTCCATGAGGGAGGCCTGTGTTCATCAGTGGACGTCTTATGGCTGAAATGATGACAACGCATGTGAAGCGGCGGGCAGAAGCTCGTTAATCAGCACTTCGTACCCGCTATCACATTTTGTTCTATTTGTTTTTGCAATTCCAGTACGCTGATCCGGGCGCCGATGATTCTGCCGATGTTCCCCGCCTACTACATCTTCAACTTCCTGCTGAGTCTGCTGCAGGCGTTGCATCTCGTCTGGACGTGGCTCATCCTGCAGGTCGCCTACAAAGCCATCAGCGCTGGCAAGGTGGGTTCTTTAATATTTACCTTTTGTTTACAGGAGGGTACTCACAGCGCTGGGAAGGTGGGTTATAATATTTACCTTTTGTTTACAGGAGGGTTGTAAGCAGGACGACGAGTATAGGCTAGGTACTAACTACCGTCGATCGTGGGGATAAGGACGTTACTGGGCTGGCCGGCATTTGGGAAACTGCGTCGAGGTGTCTAGTCACATACCCAATGCTGAACGTAAAGTTTCAAACAGTGCGTCCTACCCGCCATGACCTACGGTGCGAAACGTGGACACTCTTGATACGAGTGGCTAGCCTGTTTAAAGACGATATTTATTATTATCTTATTTTCATACAGATAGGTCTCAAAGCTATTTACATATAACTATTCGGTTAGTGCCGTTCTAAAATGAAAACGGAACAAATATACCCAATTTTACGCTGACGGCTCTTAATTTAGAAACGTCATTTTTATTTATTTTACTTTAATTGAAACTGTAATTAAACCGATAACATTAATTAAACAAAAACAATACCTACACAACATAGAAATAAATTCAGAATAAGAAATAATAATCAAAGATTACCTACCAATAAGATTAATTAAAAAAAAAACAATAATAATAATTGAGTCAGTTAAAATAAGGATATTACATATCTTCAGTTATAATTAGTTTTAATATGTGTAAGAAATAATCAACACCATTGTGCGCTGTATCAAAGATGTTGATTTCAGATGGAGGGTGACATCAGGAGTTCCAGTTCGGAGATGAGTGACAGCTCGCATCAGTCCAACAACAGCACGCCCAATAGACATAATAATAAAAAGTAAGCACCTACACAGTTATAGATAAAGATAAAAACAAGCTTATTTTGTTACCAAGCATAAATTACACACACACAATATAAATAACCAGCGGCGCTCTGCAGTTTTAACATACGAAATCCAGAATACAAATTCTTAATAATACTATCCTCGTTCAGGGACAGTGCCACAGTTTTTGGTGTCAGGGCATATCTAACGACTTAAATCTTTGCACACAACACCATCTAGCCCCAAGCTAAGCAAAGCTTGTAGGAAACTAAATGATTGATAGAATGAAAACTTTCTTTTTTAAATACCTACTTATCATACTTACACTTCAAAATACAAACTACGAGCCGCACTCCGCGGTTTCACCCGCGCAGTTCCCGTTCCCTTAGGAATACGGGGATAAAATATAGCCTATGTTGCTCAGGGATAATGTAGCATTCTAATGGTAAAAGAATATTGAAAATCGGTTTAGTAGTTTTTGACTTTATTCGTTACAAACATACAATATACAAATCTTTCCTGTTTAGAATATTAGTATAGATAATATAGATACAAAACTCAAAAACTACTGGACCGATTTTCAAAATTCTTTCACTATTAGGAACTGCGGAGCGCTGTTTGTTATAAAAAAAATTGTTTCAGGGACACATAGGGGCGCGTGCGGCGGGGGCTTCGCCACAAGTCGCGGTCTCGCGTGAGGTCAGCTATGCACCCACCTTCTTGACTCGCACTTTGGCATTGGCATTCATGGCACATGTCAGCGGCGCTAAGTGACTGACATTGACATTCATGGCACATGTCAGCGAAGCTAAAGTGACTTTGGTCTACTCGTTTGAAGGGTATTGATTGTGTTAAACACACAAACTTTGTTTGTGACATCTTACGAAAGTTATGAGATGATTGAACTAAGTAGGTAGGTGTACCTAGTTTGTAAACGTAGCTGATCGCTGCGAGATAATGCCAAGTGACACGAATGACTGCGTGAGGGTAGTTAGTGTGTTTGTGACGTCCATCGAGGACATACCCAATAGAGAGGAAATGTCATTTATTTTGTCTAAACAACAATACCGCCAAAATATTTCATAATTGTCCGGAAAAGTACACAGGTCTCCTGTTGGCGCTGTACTGTCAAAGGCGGGAGACAGTTGTCATTGCATTAGTGCAAAGCACTAATGTGTTTCGGAATTCTTATGACCTTATTTCCCCTCTATTGGATATGCGGTCGAAGGTGACGCGTTACGATAGTTGTGAGTTGATTGAACTGTATTTTGGTCAATCATTTGTTTGGCCTTGACAATTGTTGCATGGGAGCATTATGGAAAAAAAACCAACGATCGACCGTTCTGTCACAATGAGGCGTTTTCGTTAAAAAATAAAAACTTGAAATAGTTCCCTCGAACCTTCAAGGTGGCGTTAGTTTTTTCTCACTGGTAGGATCCAATTGACAATATGAAAATGACAATGACAATCCAATTTGACAATGACAGCAATTGTGATTAATGACAAACTTGCTTTCTCCACATGCCAGCTCCATCTGTTAGGTTTAGTAGAGAACACTTTTTTCTTTTTTACTGAAAATGGCTCATAAACTAACTGGGCCCAAGTCTACCAATGGCTATGTAAAATGGTCGATCACTGACTCGTTTTTGACAGCTATTGTATAAAAATAAAATTAATTTAAATAAATAATGCTGGACATTATATACACAGCATCTAGCCCCAAGGAATAATCAGTGAATATATCTACCTCTATATATCTCGGTGATAATCAGAAACAGATTCATTTTATTGGTATGCACATTACACGCCAAACATATAATCAGAGCATGTGCTATGGGTGCCAGGTGGTTGGTAGAATACTATTTTTGTCTTCTAAATACATACAAAGAAAACACCGAGAGTCGCGACAAATACAAGCAGATTAGGCAACTTTTTGCCCCCTGCGGGGAACGAAGGCGCAACCTCCTGCGTCTCAACTGGCAGGGTGATTACGTATCTCGCGACAGGTTTGCAACAGGCTTATATCTCGCGATCATCGCTGTAACAGGAGTAAGTCCCGCGATCATAGGTTTCGATGGTCACTTTTGAAGTAGGTATATACGGTTGACAGCGATTATCGCGAGATATACGCCTGTTGCAAACCTGTCGCGAGATTCGTAATCAACCTGCGGGTATTAAACCAACTGCGTCACGAAGGTTGTCGAAATATGGAAGAACGGCCAAACAAAAACATGTCAGTGATCATTTTGAAGCCATTGCAATAGCAGGCTTGGCCCCTGAGATAATAATGCTTAGCGTGCGTATACAGGGTGTATTTTAATATGTCTACACTAACCCGAAAGGCGGTGGTTCTGACCACGGCAAGGACTGACAAGGAACAACTTCAGTTTTACGACTCCAGGATTCGGTGATTATCAGAAACAGATTAATTTTATTGGTCTGCACATATACACGTCAAACATTTCATTGAACAATCAAAAGAATAATAATTAATTAAGTACAATACCAGTAAAATACCACATTAAATGTGACTATTTACTTGAGTGAGATACCTATATTTACATTTAAGAAAAGACCACGAAAATTCCTAACTTTTGTTCCTGTAAAACTACGTGTTATCATGGGCTCAAAACCCCCCCTTTTAGGTTAGTTCATACGTTATATTATAATACACTCTGTATAATGTGTTTAGTTTAATTCTAGCTTTATACTTGTATAGTTTGTAAGTCAGTTAGCCTATAATACAAAACACCGTCTTTGAACTTTTTCATTATTACTGGATTTTTTCATACTTACTGGACTTTTTCATACTTACAGGACTTTTTCATACTTACTGGACTGTTTCATACTTACTGGACTTTTTCATACTTACAGGACTTTTTCATACAAACTGAACTTTTTCATACTTACAGGACTTTTTCTATTGTAATGTTATACTGCCTCTGATTAATATACATAAAAAGCTGTTGGTATCTAAAGTTGTATAGACGAATTACTTTCGAAAGTCATGGCTGTAGTAGCTAAATTATCAATATTCTCTAGTGTTTTCCATGTCACAAAATGATTTTTTTATATAATATCGATGTTTGAGAGGTTGGTGCATACATTATGTTTACCACCAATTAAGCGAATGTCATATTTTTTTTGCTTTAAGCTAGGTACTTGTTATATGTAGCAAAATCCTTTTTCACATATCCAATCTTATTACCTTTAAGATGCTAAGTTCTAACCATTCCTATTATTGATATATAATCTTAAGAAAACCTTAAAGTTAAGTAGTTTTTCCACGTAAGCGTGATTTTACTATACACACTATAGCTGGCTAAGCTGAGAGGATGGTATAGGTGCTGGGCAAGCCTTATCCATCTAATAACGTCCCAGGCACTGCAGCGGCTCGCACAGCATGAATGTCAGTTGCTGACGCTGTATAAATTATCTATAATAGATGTAAAGGCCTAACTAAACTCACACTAAACATTCAACTAGAATATGATCAAAATAAATAATTGATTTAAAGGATGACTCATGCTCGTGTCGTGCCGAGCCGAGTGTCGGCCGGAGCACGGTCAACTAATATTAAGTACTTACATATATTTTGCCGTGGGGTGCCGGCAGTAGAATGTTACCCCTCCTCTCATGCCCGTGGATGCAGTAAGAGCCTGCTAAGGGATACCTCCGGAAGATGGGCAGCAGCGTCTTTCCGTGTATCAACATCCCATACTGCGCTCGCCAACCCGCCTGCCAAGCGTGGTGAGTATGGCAACTACCCCTCAAGGATATCCACGAGGGAGGCCTGTGTTCAGTAGTGGACGTTTTACGGCTGAAATGATGATGATGATATATTTTGTATGGACACACTCACGCTATACCGAGCGACATCCGAGTGACGGCCGAGCAATGGACAACGCTCGGAAAAAATGCTCGGACTCCTTTGTACAGTCAAGAACAGCAAATAACGGGAAAACAATTATAAGACAATGTGTATTGTACTGTACTACTTTTTGAATTCACGTTCAATCTTTCATATTAGTTAATTAGTAAAGGCTACTAATAAAGTACCTATAATAAATAACATCAATATTTAAAGTCTAAATTTATAAATATCCTGTAATGAGTAAAAATGGTTGTAACTTATAAATACTTATAATAAAGCTTAGTGCATTTTAAAAATTTGATAGTGTTCAGATTAGTTCGAGAAATATCATTAATAATGAAATATCACGCCTGCTTAAATAATAGTACTTAATAATAATTTTTAAAAAAGTACTAAGTGGTGCTTATAATTTTAATTAGATTAGTAACAAACGACTTAAAGTTTAGTTATATTTTATTTTGATCGTTTATTTTATGCCAAATGTCTACCAAATTGTTACTTAATAGATTACATATTTTATAAACTTAACTAGCTTGTATTTAGACAATATCAGCTTCTTACATCCTGTATATCCATTGCACAAGCATTGTAGGTTTTTGAGTAGAATTCGGATAGTTATCTACCAAAACACACCTGTTTACAATAGCTTTTATTTCTAAATGTCCAGCACACAAAATAATTAATACTAAGCATTTTTCTATTTAATTACTTGATTTGCAAGGTCATGAAAAACTATAGCAAAAGATTGTCGTTAAAAATTAAAGAAATATTCGAGGCTTACCTTGGAAAGATGATTTGCCAAAGTTGTAAATGCCGTCTAAACGATTTAGATTACATACGCCTTAATAATATTTATTGCGATGTGTGGTGTGGTGAGAAAAATGTTTGATTGTATTGTGAACTGAAACTTAAGGAAAAGGAAGTTTAAATTCGCAGTATGGTGGATGTAATGTCACATAATAAATTAAACAAGGTAAAACAAAATACGACAGAACAATCAATTACTATCGGACCTAACCTAATGATTTAAGTATATAAAATGAGACCTTTGCCCAGCAATGGGACACGGTATAGGTTAGAACAAAAAATTATGAAAAATTTAATTTGAAATTGAAGGAAAATTCCTCCTACTATGAATAAATGAAAGATGTGTGTAGGTAGCATACTTAATTTCACTCCAGATGAGCCCGTGTGCTTTTGCTTCGGCGTCGACTGAGCGTCGCCAAGTCTGTTTCGGGCGGCCACGCTTGCGCTTCCCTTGTGGATTCCACTCCATCGCATACAAACATGGATTATGACGAGATAAATTGATATAATACACACAGATTACAAATTGTACCTTATTATGTGGCGGGTTCGATTCCCGCCTCGGGACAAATGTCTGTGCGATCTGCAGATATTTGTTCAGGGCGTTCTGGGTGTTTTTCTATATATAATAAAAATATCTATCTATGTAGTATAATGTATTAAGTATATCAGTCATCTAGTACCCATAACACAAGCTCTGCTTAGCTTGGGGCTAGATGATGCTGTGTGATTTGTCCAGCATTATTATTATTATATTATTATCTATCACATACGCATTTACTGATCCAAAGTCGACCACAATCGCGTCAGAATTAAATCTCATACTCATTTATTTTACCGTAGGTACTTACATAAAGAAGGTACACTTGGCTATGTCAAAGAATCTTAAATTTAATGTCACTTCTTATAACAAAACAATAATATAATGGTGAATTTCTAAATTAATAATAAAAAATTACAAAATCCTAATTCCAAAAAAAATTATAATATATTTTCCGCTCTGGGACTAGGTAATTACCTACTTCATTCAATGCTTCGTTAGGTATTTTGTTTTACCTTGTATTAGGGTGGTATTGCAGAACAAAACTCAGGCACAGGTATAGCACTTACCTAAGTGGAGTGTTTATAACAGATTTTCATTTAAACTGTAAAAAAACACTCAAGGTCCATCCACGCTTGAGTGAGAGCAAGTTGGGTGGGAGTCGTTCTGAAATACCAACCTAAGTGTATTCGCTAGATGAATAACCAAAGTGTTCTTACGTTTCTTATGATCAAAGTAGGTACCGTACTTAATGTAAAACGGGCCTTATTTCTAAATCGTAGTTTTATGGCTAGGATAGGTACATTACTGCATAAAAAGTATGATAATTGTATTAATGTTGAATTTTGTAAGGCAATGCGTTTTGAAAATCACATGCCTTTGATAGCTGATGATCTATCTATATTTGTTATATCGAAAATGTTGTCGATATTGTGTTAGCTTATGATTTTCGAAAATTGTATAATTAATTTTATACGGGACCACGCAAGACCTTTAAAACGTTTTGATTTTTATTTATAAGTAGAAAGCTTTTTAATTAGGTTCAAGAAACAAAGTGAAAAATGTTATTCGCTCTCAAACCCTGCCAAATCTCATGAGCAATACTAGTTTAGAACAACATTGCTACATTTTACATTTTAGTAATAGTTACGTGATTTCCTCTTAGAAATAAGCGCTTATGGGTGCTAATATTAGATTATCTTTCTACTGAGAAGTAAGTTACATTATAGTTAGGTACATTAATATTTAAAAGCAAAATTTATCACAGTACTGCCTTATTAGTAAAATATAAGTTCGCATATCTGAAAGATAATTAATATATAACATATATATTATATTATGTTAAATTTAATTTAGATACTGCAACTGTAAGCAAGGGCGGTAGCTAGGATTTTGTTAATGGGGGGGGCAGGCGTAGACAAACCAAGAATATATCTAAGGCAACGGGGCAGGTTACGTTAAAAATGAAAAACCAAAAATAAAGATAAAGATAAAGAAACGTTTATTTTGTCACATTTTTACAATCAAATAAGAAAAATCATCAATTCGGTTTTAAAACTAGTGACAAAAATGGTCACTACTCAGCATGTGCTGTGGCAGAACGAGTCGTACCACAGCGCTGGTCTTCCGTAGTAAAATCAAACAGTGAAGCAGTGAATTTATTTTACAAAAAAGTAGTCAATGTGATTCTTCACAAAACCGTTTTAACACAATTATATCCTTAGTTTTTTGTACCATGGTTCGGTGTACACTGAGCATGCATAGGCCATGCATGCTCAGTGTACACCTCAAACGATTTTCAGTCATTGTTGATCTCAGCCATGTTTTAACACGACGCAGTGTAGAAAAGGACCTCTCTATGTTACTTGTAGTGCAAGGTTATGCCAAGGAAATAAGTACCTACCTATTGCTTTTTTTGTTGCGGGAAAGAAAATGTGCACCTCCTTTAACATTTCAGTAAAATCTAGTTTTTCGAGATCTTCTCTGGTCATACCTTTGTTCTGCCATTTTTTATACGATAGTTCGGCTTCTTGTTTAAAATTAAGTAAGTCGTAGTAGGCTTTGTTCTTTTTCTTTGAAATCAATTAACGACATACCTATTCAACATTGTACTGGGATGTAGCGACATTAATCCGAAAGCAGGCAAATTTTGGTCACCAAAGCGCTTGTTTGTTGTATGCCATTTGAAATAAAAATAATTAGCTTAGCATCATCATAGTTTACAAAACTCCAATCAATCATGGTCACGTGACTTATGAAATGGATTTAAATTATGCGCCGATCGCCACCGCCGCGCCGGCGCGCCAACAGCTGAATGCCTAGTACTTACAAAATACTACTTACCTTTGAATAACTTCCTTAAATCCATTTCTATTCTCCCTTATTATTCAATTGTATATAATTTTGATGATTCTTGATTCTTCTTGATTCTTCACAAGAAATTCACAACAACGAACTCGTAACGTCGACTGCGCGCGCAGCGGTACCTACTGGTATCAGCGGTGGCGCGGGAGGAATGGAAAACAGTTTCGCGCGTAAAAAAGTGAATCTAGATTCAACCATTCATAGTACCTACAATCTTATAAAACTCGTCTGTCAATAGAATCAACTTCGTTTTTGTTTATTATTATGCTACATAAACTAATATTACGGTTTGTGAGTATTCCTTCATCTCCTAGGGGGGCGGCTGAACCCCCCCCCCTGCCCGTACCTCGTTACGCCCTTGACTATAAGTATTATTGAATTATCTGTTAATATTTATCAATTAACCGTTCATATCATTCTACATGATGTTAGTAATTATATTTATGTATCCGGCACATTTATAATGTAGCTTAGCTATTAAACAATAATTGTAACAAATAAAAAAAATGCAAAATGAAAAATAAGGTGTTATTAAAATAAATTTTATTGTTTATTATTTTCAAGGAATGTGTACTTTCGCCCGATGAACGTAGGTTCCAATCTTGCTTTACCTACTCACCTTTTGTAATTCTTTGACATAAAATATCCTAGCTTTGCTAAGCCAAGTACAATAAGTGTTGCATTTAGTTTAATAAATATTTATGGATATGTTATTTTATTTCGTAATTATTTTAAGTGTATAACTTTGAAATGGAATAAAACAAAGATGATTTTCTGAAATTGATATGAAATTTACTTTAATCGAAAGATAATCTTCTGGCATAATTTATATATGACTTCTGGCATATGACCGCCACGGCTGGCTCGTAGTTCTGGAGGTCCAATTTTCGATGACTTTTTCCAACATTTCATAATTTATAATTAATTTATTCATATTATAAACCTTAACAAAAATATTAAATACCTAGCGCAATTATTAAAACTTTACTTCCTGTGCTAGTTAAAAAACGTGTTACGGCAAGGTAAGATCTCTTAAACTGCGCGTACATATGAAAATACCTTAAAATGGTCTTAAAATCTTTTTTAAACTTTCGCGATAACAACACATTAAAATATGGGATTATCGGGTATTTATCGCGTAATTATTTTTATTTTATTCCCGACGATTCGACCAGATTGCACCTGTCCTAGTGTGAACCGGCCTTAAATCTCAAAATAAATAAAAATAAAAAAAAGATGCCTTCGCTTTGCTGCGGTTAACTTTAGCACGCCAGTCTCCCCGCGACCACGACCAGGTGCAATCCGGTCGAAACGTCGGGAATAAAATAAAGGTAATTACGCGATAAATAATAAATACCCGATAATCCCATATTTTAATAAGGTCCTATAACACATACCTTACAGACTAACATACATACACTTTATAATAAACATCAATTTTATATACTACATACTAATTTAGGGAGTATTTTCGTGTTCGCATCCCTATAGCGACGGTACCTATACAACTCCTGCAGGCCAGAAATCGGGAGTGAGGAACACGTCCTTGTATTTCGCAGGTACTCGTAGTACATACGACTTGAAGTGCGCGTTCATCGTTCTCGTCGACTCGAGATGCAGCAGATGTATCTGAAACGACGGCGGATATGGAAACGGACTCTCTCACGTATCGTTGGACCTCATCGTCTGAGGTGTTGGGATCCAACCTCGATAGGTAGAGGGAGACGGTCGGCTCCACTGCACGCAGGGTGGCCTCCGATACTATGGTGACAGCTGTACCACGTCGATTGCGAGATGGCTTCGATCGACGTCTTTTTTCGACCAAGGTGAAGCCGGCTTTCTTCGTTGCAGCTACCGTCTTCACCTCAGTGCTACGCACTATATGAGGCTGATCTGATTGTGGCTGGGACGAGACTTGTGCGTAAGTAACTCTTCTGTTTGATGACACGTGGAGCAGAAGGCGCAGCTGACACAGATATCGGTGCCGCCACGGGGGCCGAGGTTATCGGTGCCGGGCGTTTGTTTCCCTGTGCATCGTTAATAGTATTTGTCGCGTCTGCATTCCTTGACAAAATGCTGATCGGCGATGTTTGGCAATTTACACCGCGTCCTCACACACGTTTTGTGCTGACTGCGGTGGAATCGACGACACTGCATTTTTGTAACGTAATGTCGCGATCTCCGTCCTTAATTCAGTTATAAGATGTTCCGAATCCTCCAACTTGGCACGAATACTGGTAACCTCAGCCTTGGCATCAAGGCGGTAACGCTGACTTGGTCCATGGTAAGGGGAATATCCGTGCGTTTTGTACTTGCCATTTTTAATGACGATTACAAAACGTGAATCGACTTCGGTCAATCATCGAGACAGCCGCTGCGACGCGACTGTTCGTGCTGACGATACGAACATGAATGTTTTTGCGAAAATTTGTGGCCGTATAGCGGCAATAACGCGGCGAATGTTGTCCTCCAAGTGGTCAATCGTTTCGGGTTTATCGGCGTAGACTAGCGATTTCAAGCGGCGTTAAATCGCACGATCTTGAAGGCCAATTTCACGGGTCCAAAACGTGAAACTATGCGGTTTCCGAACGTTTCCTTCAAATAATCAATTGTGGTACGAGCTGTGTGACATGTTGCGTTGCGCCCCGTCTTGTTGAAACCACAGCTCCAGCACATCATGGTTGTTCAATTGATGAACGAAAAAGTCAGTAATCATGGCTCTAACGGCTCTATCGGCGTTACCTGCGGTCACCATTGACTGCAGGTAACGTTCTCGCCAGCATCGTTTTTAAAGAAGAACGGACCAATTATTCCACCAGCCAGTCATACCTAAAGCACACCAAACAGTCAGTTTTTCTGAATGTAACTGTGTCTCAACATACACTTGAGGATTATCTTCACTCCTAACACCTACGGCAGTTTTGTTTTTTGACGTTATCCATTTAACCAAAAGTGAGCTTCATCGTAAAACGGGCGTAGTGCGCGATACGTATTTCGAACAGAACCAAGATTTTGAAAATAAATTTGCACATTTTGGAAGCGTTGTCAGACTATTCATGTTGAAATGCCAAACCAAACTATAATATATATATAATTTAATTATATTAATATAATAAGTACTTATTAGCCGTGGGGTGCCGGCAGTAGAATGTTACCCCTCCTCTCCTACCCTTGGATGCAGTAAGAGCCTGCTAAGGGACACCTCTGGTAGATAGGCAGCAGCGTCTTTCCGTATATCAACATCCGGTACTGCGCTCACCAACCCGCCTGCCAAGCGTGATGAGTATGGCAACTACCCCTCATGGAGATCCATGAGGGAGGCCTTAGTTCAGTAGTGGACGTTTTACGGCTGAAGAAATGATGAATAAACCAAACGTAAATCACTTGACAGCTGACAAAATGGCCGCCAGTTAAAAAAGTGTTGCCAACTTAAAGTTCACCTCTAAAAAAAGCACCCGTTACTTAGATATAACGGCTTAGTATTTTTGAACCCGTTGATTTGTAAAATATATAATTATATAAATTACATCTTTTGTCTTTATTTGTTACATGTCCGCTCGTTCCTATACCATCAAAATAGTTTAGCAAGCCAGTAAGGGCTATCATAGTCTGCTATTGTAGTGTCTTCTGGTATTTTTCTTCTATATGATATGGCTTGGACGGTTGAGCTGATTGACGTAATTCGGCCACAGTCTCTCACAAAATAAATGGTTTACGCAACTAGTCTAAACGAGACTAGTTTTCTTTTTAAAATATCTAAATCCTTTGTGAGTTGCTACGGTAATGGATAAGGATGGTCGGTGGATCTTTAATACAAGGTGTATTATAACATGTGTACTAAGCCGAAAGGGGTGATTCTGCCATCCCAATGTACAACTTTTGTTCTACTACTTTTCAGGATTCAGTGATTTTCATTCAAGAAAATACCACGAAAGTTTTAATTTCAACAGCTGATTCTACTTTAACCTTTCGTATGCGAAGACGTGCCCCCCTATTGAACGTCTACGTGCGGGAAAAATTGAACGCGGAGAGCGCGCTCGCCATGTATCAGATTTTCTCGATAATTAGCTCATAAATGTGTGAAGGACATAAAAGTCTTGATAGTTTCTGATAGTCAGATAACTAGTGAACAGCATTAACTGTATTTTTTTGTTATTACATGTCTTACAAATTTTTTACAGGAATTTTTTAAAACAGGTTGCTGATATTTCGGACATGTTGTAATATTTACCTTATTTTTTTAAAGTTTTAAAAATATTTTCGTTTTGTTTTTTATTACATAAACGGATAAAGGATACAACTAATTGGAAATACAAAAATAGCTTGAATTGCATGATATTATACTTTAGTAATATCATTTTGAAAATTGAAATTGAGATACTGAAAATTGCAACTTCGCTCTAGAGTCGCGCCGACTTTCGAGTCGTTTTGTCACGAAATTACTTGTTATCAGAGATCAGAATGTACTTTGTTTATATAACTGAATATCCTTTTTTACGTAAAAAACATAAAAAACACATAAACGATGGAACAAACTGAGGTTTTTGAAGAAAAACTCGAGATATAGGTGATTTGGCTACCCTTTTTGACACGTAGTTTCTAGCATCATGCAATGGTCCATAGAGTATAACAATGACTGTATTGCTTACGTGAATAAACTAGTTTTCTGATGGGATAGTATTCAGTTCACTCTCCATAGATAATATTTGCAAAAATCCACATAGAAATCGATCAATTTGAAAATGAAGCATCACCATACTGTTTATATGTGTGCGTGCATTGAGCAGTGAGTAAGCTGCTTAGGAGCAGGTCTGCTCCTGAGCTACGTGATATAGTTTGCTAGAGAGCAGATATGCTCCAAGGTCAAATACTTCAAACTGTATACTTTGCTGGGGAGCAGATCTGCACTCATATACAGCCGGGTTTGTAATAAACAAAAATTGTGACCCCGAATTGAGGGGTATTGAAGCAAAAATGCACGTGTCCAAATGACTTTTTTGATACCTAGGCAGATAATAAAATGTGTTTTTCTCTGTTTTTACAATTGAACATGTGCGTGTTTTGTTCTATAACCTAACTACTAGATAATAGTAGATAAACTGGGTACTATGCATATCAGGCAAGTACCTAATTGAAAAGAAGCCTCACAAACTTCTTGAGAGTTTCGTTATGTAAAGAGTATATTTACTAATATTTTTTGAGTAATAAAACAATTCCTTTTTGTATATATTTTATTTCCGTAAGTAGAAGAAAAATATTAGAAAAGTAGGTACATGGGTGGATTTCAGAATATTGTACCTAACAATATGAAACTTTTAGTGTTTGCGACACAAAAATAGTGATTTTGTATAGAAAAGTTTGTGTAGAACACAAAAATTACACAATGGAAGGAATAAAATGCAATAAAAATATTTAGTTTTAATTCCGCTTATGCTGAGATGCAAGAGCACCGCCCTCCCGCCCGCTAATTATGCACATGCAGGGAGAACTAGTTTGTCACGACGACACGTGTTTCGCCTCTCCGCGAGGCATCATCAGGTGAGACGCTGAGGTGTTGACTGGTCGGCGGCTGAAACGAAAAGTTTTGTCCAATTAGCGCGACTTTACGGTACAGGTCAAAACCTGCACGGCGCGGACCTGCGGAAATCAAAATGTAAGCATAGTCCCGCGGCCGCCAGACAACTATCCGTTGCATCTAATAAAAATTGAACGAGCAATTTGTGGAACACGTAGAAGATAGGAAAAAAAGATTATACGTAGAAAATAGGCATATTATTATATTACTAATA
Source organism: Pasiphila rectangulata (assembly GCA_963082625.1). NCBI lineage: Eukaryota > Metazoa > Arthropoda > Insecta > Lepidoptera > Geometridae > Pasiphila > Pasiphila rectangulata. Next base: position 13,617,981 of record OY720256.1, on the reverse strand, counting down.
TTTAGTCATTTCTTTTCATTATATTTTTCTGTTTTTTTTAATAAGGTAAATACTCTTATACATAATATAATGTATTATAATGATAAAAACATTTTCAAAAATCAAACCGCCTGTATATATGAGCAGATCTACTCCCTAGCAGCTTACACACAGCGCAGTGCACCGGCAACTTCGTGTACACACACACCGTGTCGCCATTTTGTTATTGCGCTAGTGTGAGTGTATTATGGACAGATTTTCAAAACGAGAAACTTAGCAAAAAATCTAAAACTTATTTTACAAAACGAACTGTATTTTCAAATTCCTTATAAAATTTCCTATAAGTTTGCTATTTCGTACCAATTGCAAATCTTCCGCAATGGTCTCAAATACTTGAAAAAATTTTAACTCGCTTACTGTTACTTTTCAAAGTCTAAGATTTTATCAACGATTTATGCACAAAAAAGCGTATTTTCAATTTGTTATTGTAAATAAATAATTAGTAATTGAATAGAAAACGATAACTTACCTTTTGTATTAAGATTTCCGTCGTAAAAACACACTTTTTCGCGAGCCACAGTTGCACAGTCTTACGCGACGAAACGTTAGGTTTTGAAAGCAATTTTTATTTTTTCTCTAAGGAGAGTGATTGAATGTTTGATTCTATATGATTCGTTCATTCATTAGGTGTACAAATAAAAACAGTTTATACTCTATTACCGTGTATTTGGATCTATATTTCAATAATTCTCGGACAAATCTCGTTGGTGCAGATCTGATCCCTAGCAGTTAACGTACACGGAGCAGATCTGCTACTAAGCATACGAAAGGTTAATGACAACCTAAAAGCCAGCTGATTCTTGACAGGGTCATTGAATTCCGCGAAGAGTTGCAGTATAGGTAAAGGTGAATGGCATGTAGTTTAAGTCAGTCAGTTTGCCCGGTAGGATTTTTTTTATATTTAGTTACTACCTACTAAAATTGTTTTTAAAATCACTTCGGAACTATGTTAATATTACTCAGTACTATTATTTGGTGCTATAAAATCCTAAATAATTAGATCATTTGATACGACAGACATCTTGTTTTAATTTTCTTTTCATTCCACATTCTGTCTACGAACGATTCCAAACCATCTTAATTCGTTCGTTCCGTCCATTCTCAGGATAAGACGGATTCGCTCCGCTCAGTCAGTTTGTTTGTGAGTGAACGATTCGGTTTGGCTTTCGCTTGGTTCGTGTTTGAAGGGTTTTCTACTTTTTAATTAACTCAATTAGTTAGTGCACAAAATAGCAGGGGCTTGAAACCCCTGTGTCAAAATGTTAAAACCCCTCCTTAATTTATTCTGGAACGAACATGTGTGGCTGCCGCAGAATACTACGTGGGAAGACCTGGCACCAGGACCAGACAAATCGGTGACATACACCGACCACACGCACGTTTTCTATCCTATACCACTAGCATTGGTGTTTATGATGGTACGATGCGTTCTGGAGAAGTAAGTAACAGTTCAGCAAACACTTCACAAATAGAACCGTTCACCTGCGAAGGCTTAGCGATAACCTATAACCTATGATTACCTCTAAACCGAATCTTCTCTTGGCTATCACCATTCTTATTTTGAATGTTTGAGAAAATAAAACCGAAACAACTGAATGCCTATGCTTCTGCTCTATGCTGGCAGCATACACTATTACATAGGTACAGTTTTAGTCTAAGATTTAGCGGCATTTTCCGTATTTGTACTCGCCTCTTCCTGTTTCCTGTTTTAAAGAGAGTGGTATTGCATTAGAAACGAGCATCAATGTGTAGGTCATTACCTCCAATATCCACCCACTTTGATTCAGTTGCTTCAAGTAGGGTGATAAATGATAATGTATATTACCTATTAAGAATACTAGACAATTTTAACACACTGAGTCATTTATGACTGAATTACCTAATTAAACCAAGAGAATATTGTATTTTTTCATCAACTAACATCTGTAATTGAAATAAGGTACAGAATTGCATTTGGCTCAATTGAGATGAAGCCATTGTTACCTTGACAAATTGCCAACCTTTCAAACATTTTGTTCGATCAGCATGTCTGCATAATATCAACCAATGATGAATAGATTGGTATGGCTTTAATAATAACAAAACATTGAGCAGTCTGTCAACTGTGAAGTAAAATAAAAGATTAAAAGTGAAATAGCCAGGTCTCTGCTTCCGTCAAGCAAATTTGCTTGAGTCAAAGTCAAAGCATTTATTTGTTAGAATGCTGGTGAACATTTATAAACAGTCTATTGTTTATAAATGTTTACCAATAGTACAACAATAGTTACTTAAATAGATTAAAATTTACATTCTATATTATACCTACATCATCATCATCTCAGTCTTAGGACTACTGTCCACATCCACTGCTGGACATATGCCTCCCTCATGGATCTCCAAGAACAAGAACATGAGGGGTTTGTTGCCATACTCGCCACACTTGGCAGACAGGTTGGTGAGCACAGTACGGGATGTTGATACACGGAAAGACGCTGCTGCCCATCTTCCGGAGATATCCCTTGGCAGATTCTTACTGCATCCACGGGCAAGAGAGGAGGGATAACATTCTACTGCCGGCACCCCACATCAATATTATCCATAAAAAAAGATACATAAAAAAATTATAATACTCTCATATAAATTTAACTTTTCACAACTATTACTAATACTAAACTTCACATGCTTATGTTGATACTAGCTCACACACACGCAAAAAGGGCCCATCAGTGGCCTAGTTGCGGAAACCAGTCCGCTCACCAAGTACCAAGTACTAGCTCCTTCACATTCTGTACATTGTCATTTAAGAACTGTGGCACTGTATAACATTGTTTTGGAGAAATGCCATAAGCTTTCTCTTAACCCCCAACATGCTTTATGGAGCTACGGGTCTCCATAAGGTATGAACGCTCTGCACGCTTAGTGTACCGACGGGTGTACATAAGTTAAATCAGGTTATTTTATTATGTTTTGTAGAATACATAAACATATAGAAAATTTCAATACAAATCCAATGGTGTATGATTTATAACATATTATTATGTGGTGCTTCTGTAAAATTCATTTTTATAAAATAACAATAAAAAAGTTGCCTCACCCGAGGGGATAACACTAGCTCACATACTTTTATGCTCTCTGGTAACTTGTTGTAAACTTTTGAAGCCATGTAGAGTACACTTTTGTGTATAAGAGCAGTGGTTGTGCTTTATTTGGCAAAATTTGTCTTTGCTGTGTGTACTTTTGTAAGGTCGGAGAACTTTTTGTATTATTGGAAAACTAAAATCTGAAGTGAACAAAATTTCTATTCTATTTCTCTTGTTTGTTTTGATTGACCTTAATAAGTTTAGTTAATCTATTTGAATCATCATTACCAGCTCAGCCATAAGATGCTTACTGCTGGAGATAGGCCTCCCTCATGAATAAATAAAATAGATAATGCTGGATGATTCACACAGCATCATCTAGCCCCAAGCTAAGCAGAGCTTATGTAGCTAGATGCCTGATATACTTAATACATTATACTACATAGATAGATATTTATTATTATATAGAAAATCCATCCAGAACACCCTGAACAAATATCTCCAGATTGTACAAACACTTTTCCAGAGGCGGGAATTGAACCTGCAACATCTTGCATCACAGACGGACCTTTGCCCTCTGCGCCACAGATTATCATGAGTCTGAAAAGTACTGATCATGTTGCTGCCACATTTATAAATAACTTAAATTAGGAAAATACCAAAGCTATAATTATGGATAATCTTGCTTTGCTTTCGCTTTTAGTGCTGAAATCAGTTTGCTTATCAATTATGGAAATCATGAATATGCATACTTAAGCAATTAATTTATAATTAACTAGCTCCACTCCGCGGTTTTACCCGCGTAGTTCCCGTAATTCCGCTCAGGGATAATTTAGTTTTCATATGGTGAAAGAATTTTGAAAATTGCTCCAGTAGTTTTTGAGTTTATTCCTTACAAAATACAACACATAAATACAAATCTTTACTCTATAAAATATCTATTGCAAGACTATGGCACCCCACGGCGGGGTGCCGGCAGTAGAATGATACCCCTCCTCTCATGCCCATGGATGCAGTAAGAGCCTGCTAAGGGATACCTCCGGAAGATGGGCAGCAGCGTCTATCCTTGTATTAAGATCCCATACTGCGCTCACCAACCCGCCTGCCAAGCGTGGTGAGAATGGCAACTACCCCTCATACTCCATGAGGGAGGCCTGTGTTCATCAGTGGACGTTTTATGGCTGAATTGATGAAGACTATGATTGTCTATACCTAACATTCAAACCATTACTGCGAGCGTAGACACAGGCGGAAGAACTATAAAATTTTAGTTAAGTAGGTCTCCTTCTTTATTATTGGCTGGGACGACTGAGTGACCTTAGTTAGTAGGTCATTACCTCCAATATCCACCCACTTTGATTCATTTACTATGAGTGGGTTGATAATATTATGTAGGTAATTATCTATTGATATTATAAAATTTATGTATGGTATATTTGAAAACATCGTAGAACCTTTCATACATCTTTAAACGCCTTGTTTTATCCACGAATCCAATCCATCTCTAGTTTGTCTGGTAGAGATCGCTTTTTAGCTATAAGACCGCCAATTGCACACTGGCTTTGGATTTTATCGATTTTACACGTATGGGTTTTGGCGCTGCGCTGTTGTCATATAGATAGCTACCAAAATCCACACTTCTTATTCTAAAATTATTATGAATCAATTTCCTTGTCTGAGATATAAAACATTATATTTTTATTTTTATATCTCAGACAAGGAAATTGATTATTTTATTTACAAGGAGATGATTTACGATAAACAATGAACATTATTTATCGTTTTGTTGTTATTTTTATATTTAAGGTGTGCGCATTTTCGATCTATCTATCCTGAGCTATTTCTTCTGCAGACCTTGGAAAATAAATAAAAATATATTGTTTTATATCTCAGACAAGGAAATTGATTCATAATAATTTTAGAAGAAGTGTGGATTTTGGTAGCTATCTATATGACAACAGCGCCAAAACCCATACGTGTAAAATCGATAAAATCCAAAGCCAGGCCCTTAGGATCATAGGTGGATTCATAAAATCTACGCCGATACATGTGATGGAAAGCGAGATCTGCATTCTCTAGCCTTTAAGTTTTGTCTTAAAGCTAAATCTTGGACAAATGGTATAATTACAGACTGTCTTAAAACGCTCGGTGTACTTTGCGGCAATTCATTTTGGACAAATAGAAAAAAAACATTGTTGATTTATGCATATAATTTGGTAAAGGAATAAAAAATATCATCGTCTCAGCCATTAGCAATGTTTTCTCTTGAAATATGGCCATCAAATATTAATTTACAATACGTAGTTATAGATAGTTTAGAATGTGTTCAAAAAGCTAAAATACTTATGATCAAAATTTATTAAAAAATGACATACTGTGCGAGTTGGATGTTAAATACAGGAATTGGTTTAAAATGACTGATGGGTCAAAGTGCACCAACGCATCTGGTGCAGCATTCTATGATTCTATTTCAAAGCAATCAGTTTGCTATAAGAACATGTCTAGCGTGTGTATAATGTCTATGGAACTTTTTGCCATATCGGAAGCCTTGACATATGTTAAATACAATGTACACACTCACTTAGAAACTGTAATTTTTAGCGATAGCAAAAGTGCCCTACAACATGTTATTGGTTGCATATTTGAAAACCGAGGTATAATGATAGCTTATGACATTCTCCGAAAGTTGGAAGAATTTAATGTAAACAACGTCAAAGTTGTACTACAGTGGATTCCGTCTCACATAGGCTTATCGGGGAACGAGGAGGCCGACCGATTAGCTAGGTCAGCTGTTTCAGATGGAGCGGAGGTTTTTATTCTACTATAGTATTCGGAAATATTCTCAAAATACAGAAAATTTTGTAAAGATAATTGGCGGGAATATTTTGATGAACGTTCGAAGACTAAAGGAATTTGTTATAAAATTATACAAAGTCGACCTCCTCGTTTGCCGTGGTTTGTGGGGGATATAAGTAGGACACATTGTGACTGCTCACAGACTTCGTTCCGGACACATGCCGCTAGCGGCGTTTGCTCATTTGATGGGCAAAGTGCCGTCACCTAATTGCGAGATCTGCCATAAGCCAGAAGATGTGTACGGCTGACGGAGTGTGCCCGGCAGGGTGATTACGTATCTCGCGACAGGTTTTGCAACAGGCAATCGTTGCTGTCAAACGTCTATTTTGTATTAGAGAACAGCAAGGAATTGATATTTGACAGCAATCGTTGCTGTCAAATGCCTGTTGCAAAACCTGTCGCGAGTCACCCTGCCGAACGAAGCCGAAAGGCGGCAAGTTCTAGCTGAACAAAATTAATACTGTGTTTAAAGGTGATTTCATTAGATATTGTCATATCCCCTAAGCAATGAAGCTATAATGCTTTATAATTTACTTAATACTCATACTCATACTCGTTTATTTCACCATAGGAACATAGTACACTTGGCTATGTCACAGAATCTAAAATAAATGTCACTTCTTAATATAGTAAAAGTCTAAATAAAATAATGGTAAAAATAAACCTAATTCTAAGTTATATTATTATAGCTGGCCGTACATGGCCATTGTCAACAAATAATTATATTAAAATAATAAAAGTGTAATTAGTTAATGTTTTAGATTATATAGCTTATTAGGTATGTACTCTTATAAAGATAAAGATAATTTATTTGCAAAAAACATGTGTAAATAAGTTGACAAAATATGATTTATGTGACACAACATGCTTAACCATAATTTTATTATTTATGTTGTTTTTTTTGTAGAAGTAACTTTGTTTGTTTTTTATGTTCAATTAATTACCCGTGTTACATTATCTAACCGACATGAACATGTTGTTCAAAGGTCATTAAAATAAGAATAAAAAAAAATAGTTTCATAGTTCAATGTTTTAGGCCACTTAGCCTGTACTAGCGGGCAGTAAAATATAGCCCCTCCCATCTTGCCTGCGGATGCAGTAAGAATCTGCTAAGTATAACTTGGGTTATACCTTATAGGCAGCAACATCTATCCGTGTATCAACATCCTATACGTCAACCTGCCTGCCAAACGTGGCGAGTATGGAAACTGCCCCTTATGGAGATCCATGAGGGAGGCCTGTGTTAAAGACGCTGCTGCTCATCTTCCGGAGGGATTCCTTAGCAGGCTCTACCTGCATCCACGGGCAAGAGAAAAGGGGCAACATTCTACTGCCGGCACCCTACGGCATAAATACTGCTATTCACAATAATGCTTACTATAAATATCTGATTATGTATAAGACAAAAATGCTTGGAATGAAATTTGCTCCAACTCTGAAGCAACTAAAAAACTGTAAAAAACTAACTATTAATAAGGGCTGTTTTCTAATATGTGCCTTATTTCTTGTTAAATATAAAAGATTAAATATCTTTTTTTTATATAATAATTACAAACTATGGAAATAAAGTAAATGAATTTCTTGAAAAATTATAGGTTTAGATACTTACATAATTATATATCTAGAAAATACCTAGGTGTGACCTAGGCACGTGACAAATATCTGCAGATAAAGCAAATATTTTGTCCCCCGATGGGTATTGAACCCCTCCTGAGCCTCAGCTTGCTATTAAACCTACTGTGCCATGGAGGTAATGTCAAAATGTGAAAAAAAGACTAGTTGATGGAATGTAAAGTGATCCCAAAATCCTAACAAAAGCAAATGCTAGTTTGTTTGTTACGCTTTCACGCATAAACCACTTAACTGATTTAAAAATCACAATATAATTTTCTAAAATAAAATAAATAAGTATATGTAGTTTCAAAATTAACGTGAGATCTATTCATTTAAGTATTGTAAAGTCGAAGATTATCCTTCACATGATGATGATTGCCCATGATTCTTGATTCTTGAAAAACCGAAACGTCTCAGAATAATCCTAAGTAAAAAATAAATATATAAGTGTCTATCTGTAATGTCAAAATAACCGTTTACTCCCACCTGTTCTTTTTACTAAATGCAATTATAGTACCAACATAACAATGTATATAATTGGGGACGCCTTTGACCAGCATGGAACGAAAAAAACGTTTAGCAATACCTAAAACTGCCATATAAAAAAATGTCTGCCTGTTTTCTCGGCTTATGTTCAAACAAGCTGGACCGATTTTGACGGGACATTCACTGGCAGCTTTAGACAGCTAAGCAAAGCCGCGGGCAGCAATCAGCTGGTAGAGAATAAAAATGTTACGATCACTGATAACAATAACATTAAGTTTACGAGCTATTCAGGTTTTCTACAATATTGATAAGAGTTTTGTTACATAGATGGATGAGATAACACTTTATTGATCACTACATGAAACACAAAATATACCGGGTATAACAAACAACAAACAGAAACACAATTCGACCATTTTGGGCAATACATGATTGTTACATGATTTGAAAACGGCTTGAGTGAAAAATCTATGTACGTTACAGCTACATGCATAATGGTTAAAATAAAATATGTTCAGCTATGTTTCGCCGTGGTTAGGCATACAAATGTTACAACGTACATGTTATTAAACAAAACTATAATTAACACTGTTGGGCATGCAAATAATAGTACGTTAAATGTATGTCAATGTCAACAGGGGTATAAACTTTAGCTTGTAATTTTCAGTGTCCACACCTCGGTAGAACATTAAAAAAAATTATAAGGTTTTCATTTCCTTGATCCATAAACTTATTTTTTACCCCCGACAAAAAGAGTGTTATAAGTCTGACCGCTATGGGTTTCTGTCTGTCTGTGGCACCGTAGCTCTTAAATGACACGACAGACACGAGACCGATTTGCATGCAGTTTTTTATTTTATTTAAAAGCAGGTTATCTGGTGGTTCTTAAACATGTTTTATTAAAATCGGTTACGACACGACAGTTTACCTACAAGATATTGGGGGTGAAAGAGGGCATGTATTCGAATGTTTCCAAATATACCAGAGTTTGGTATTAAATGAAAGGAAATGATGTGTAGAATCCAAAACTGAAAGTTAAATAGAAATCGGTCGAGCTATTCATGAGATGGGGTTGAAAGCAGAGGTGAACAATCGAATGTTTCCAATTATTCATAAGTGTGGTATCATAATGTGTAGATCGCAAAACTGAGGGAACACATCTCCAAAAAAATTAGGTAAAGTCGGGGTTTTTTTTAACTTGTATCAGCTAAATATTAAATATTCGTGCACTTAAGCTTATTTTGTCAGTTAAATATTCGTGCACGACAAGCTTTTTCTGTCAATAATTATTTAACCCTACTAAATAATGCAAACTCAATTTTTTTATACATTTAGGTAATTTATTATATAATCTTGGGCCCTTGCAAAATATGCTTTTACGAAATAGGGCTGATGTGTGCCTAGCATGGCTATTTAAATTCCTGCTAAGCAGATCACCAAATTCAACTAAGTTTTGAACCGAGTTGTATGCACCCGTCCTTCTGAATGTCAGGAGCATCGAACCCATCGGGATACTGCTGTATAAATCAGCCATAAAAGGTCCACTGATGAACACAGGCCTCCCTCATGGATCTCCATGAGGGGTAGTTGCCATTCTTACCAAGCTTGGCAGGCGGGTTGGTGAGCGCAGTATGGGATGTTGATACACGGATAGACGATGCTGCCCATCTTCCGGAGGTATCCCTTAGCAGGCTCTTACTGCATCCATGGGCATGAGAGGAGGGGTATCATTCTACTGCCGGCACCCCACGGCGGACATCAGGCGGATCTTTACAAGATGTGAAATGCTAATGGCGAATGCTACACACTCGATATGTATCGCGATATTTGGATCGTGATCCTGGATTACGATCCAAATATCGCCATTCGCTGTACTACACACTCGATAAATATCGTGATCCTGGATTACAATCCAAATATCGCGATACATATCGAGTGTGTAGCATTCGCCAATGCTTCTGTTTGGACTGTTGACAAACAATTAAAATTATATTATGAATACCTACTTAGAAAAATCTAACACATGAAGGCAGCAGTCGTCCTGAGCTTCGCTGAAAATACCAAAACCACTATTATTTATGCTTATAATATTTGTTGTGGGGTGCCGGCAGTAGAATGTTGCCTCTCCTCTCTTGCCCGTGGATGCAGTAAGAATCTTCCAAGAGGTATCTCTTGGAAGATTCTTACTGCATCCACGGGGAATATGGGCAGCAGCGTCTTTCCGTGTATCAACATCTCGTACGCGCTCGCCAACCCGCCTGCCAAGCGTGGTAAGTATGGCAGCTGGAGATCCATTAAGGAGGTCTATGCCCAGCAGTGGTCGTGGGAAGCAGTAGCTGAGATGATTGATGAATAACAATGAATCTGTTTTTCCTGAGTTCTGAGGTAACAACGAATTAAACACTTTCGAAGTTGCTTTAGAAAAATATATCTTTAGAAATGCGAAAGATTCACATTTAATTAATTATACAATCTTTTATTTAGTTTCCTATCCCGATATATCGCACCTCCAGTCGTAGACTGACTCAATCCAAAATTCATGTTTTTTGGAAAATGAATAAAATGTGTTTCGGTCCTTGACAGTTTTTGATAAATCACACTAGAATTTTATGAAACAGAGAGCTATTGCAGTTTATTTATGATTTACTCTGTTTCTGATTTACTAGGCGATAGAGCGCACTTTTTTGAGTCGTTCTGTATACTTAATTCACCCAAATTTTGAATTGAGTCAGTCTACGACTGGAGGTGCGATATGTCTTCAAATTTTGACTCATTTGATCCGTCTTGACAAGTACTTTGGTGCTGGATGGTAACCATGATAGCTTGTTTTTAAAAAGTTATTATTTTCAACTCAACTTTTTTCTGTTCAGTTTACTCTTCGCCCCGTTCGGCCGTTCGCTTGGCATCAAAGACACGAGACCAAGGAAGGCGCCCGACAATCCGAAACTGGAAGAGGCCTACCGCGCAGCCCCTCGCACGAGAAACGTAAGTACAATAAAGGCCTCCCTCATGGATCTCCATGAGGGGTAGTTCCATACTCACCACGCTTGGCAGGCGGATTGACGAGCGCAGTACACATATATATATAACATTCTACTGCCGGCACCCCACGGCAACAGCACTGACCTTAAGAAATAGACAGTCGGCTAAATTCGCTTCGTAGAGAGTTATCTGGGGGCAGAAGAATGTTGCCTCTCCCATCTTGCCCGTGGATGCAGTAAGAATCTGCCAAGGGATACCTTCGGAAGATTGACAGCAGTGTCTTTCCGTGTATCAACATCCCGCACGGCGAGTGTGGCAACAACCCCTCATTATCATGGAGATCCATGAGGGAGACCTATGTCGTCTTACACTGAAATGATGATGATGATGAGAGCTTTATCTTTGTCGCACAAAATACTAACAGTTCGGTATCTATTAGGAGCTGTTAAAACAAATTTTAATTTTATTCCTTTGATAATTGTTTTTATAAAAAGATGTATAAAATGAAAAAGGTCGATGGGTAATATTTATCGCCGGGTGGTGTACACAACACACTATCCATACTACTGCATTTTTTTTATTTTACGTTGTCCCACTGCTGGGTAAAGGCCTCCCCAAAAGTCTAAGTATATATTTATTTCCAAACTTGTAATTATCATCTTTTAAAAGAAGCTGTTTCCTCACGCAGTAAAAACTTTCTCATGTAACATAATATTTACTTATTGATTAATTGTAATTTGTGTGACAAAATAATAAAGATAAATGACTATCTTTTATCTAACTTATGTTGACGCATCATGACTGACGATAAATGAGTCAGCGATAAAAAATACTATAACGCTTCGACTCTGTACTAGCATATCTATGTAGATTAAGATAAATAGATAAAATACGAAGTTCAAATATGACTTGAAATATCTGATACGAGACAGCTATAATGTATGTAGGTACGTCAAAAAAATAATAAAAAAACCTACTTCCATGATAAAATCCTTGACTTTTCTTGTCTTGTCTTTTTATTTTATGGCTTTTTGTATTTGGTTTAACACAATTCCGCCAGTGTCAAGTTAATTTATAAATTCGTAAGTTATTTGGCTAGCCATGTTGGCGGCCATGCTTCATTCAATCCTTGACTTGTTTTTCTTTTACTGTCTGGCACTGCTTGACAGTGACAGCATTTGTGATTAGGTGGACTAGGTACCTACTCAAATCACAAACTCCCTTTATCCGCTTGTTAGCTCCATCTGTTGGGTTAGGTCGAAAACGCACTTGTCTCTTTTACTGAAAACGCCTCACTATGACAAGTTTTTTTATATATTTTACAATACCAATACAATAGCCAATCGAACTAACAACCTACTTGACCAATAATCTATGTATATTACTTTTATGCTGTTGTTTTATATTCACGGGCGATTAATCGGATCCAATAATAGGATCTCTGAAACATGACTTCTACCTTATACAAAAAGAATCATCAAAATGCATTCATAATTGGCGGAGTAATCGCGTAACAAACATACAAAAAAAAACGTATAGTCAAATTTAGAACCTCCTTTATTTTGAAGTCGGTTAGAAAATATATGTAGGTTCCAACTTACCTAACCCAATCCAGATGGAACCGTTCTTAGATTAATAAAATTCGTCCACAGCAAGGGCTGTGGAATTTTATTATGAATTTTATTAATCCAGACAATTCACAGCATCGCCCACTTCCTCCCTTTGTACGAAGTTCAAAACTCCCGCTAAAACGTTGCTCCTTTCAAGAACTTTCATAAATTTTATACAATTTAAAATTTAATTTCAGCTATCATCAATAGCCAAGAAGGTCGACCTCACAGAACGACAAGTGGAGCGATGGTGGCGCCTCCGCCGCAGCCAGGACAAACCCTCGACCCTGGTCAAGTTCTGCGAAAACATGTGGAAGTTCACCTTCTATGTGTGCAACTTTGCCTTCGGTTTGATCGTGCTGTGGGATAAGGAGTGGCTTTGGGACATCGACCAGTGCTATATCGGTTACCCTCACCAGGTAAGACTTCCATCTATATCTGACAGCCTGGTACTGACTGTGCAACTTTACCTTCAGTTTGATCGTGCTCCGTCTATTTCTGACAGCCTGGTACTGACTGTGCAACTTTACCTTCAGTTTGATCGTGCTCCGTCTATTTCTGACAGCCTGGTACTGACTGTGCAACTTTACCTTCAGTTTGATCGTGCTCCGTCTATTTCTGACAGCCTGGTACTGACTGTGCAACTTTACCTTCAGTTTGATCGTGCTCCGTCTATTTCTGACAGCCTGGTACTGACTGTGCAACTTTACCTTCAGTTTGATCGTGCTCCGTCTATTTCTGACAGCCTGGTACTGACTGTACAACTTTACCTTCAGTTTGATCGTGCTCCGTCTATTTCTGACAGCCTGGTACTGACTGTGCAACTTTACCTTCAGTTTGATCGTGCTCCGTCTATTTCTGACAGCCTGGTACTGACTGTGCAACTTTACCTTCGGTTTGATCGTGCTGTGGGATAAGGAGTGGCTTTGGGACATCGACCTGCTATATCGGTTACCCTCACCAGTAGGGCTAGCATGGGCTGGGGATAAAACTTTTGTCCACCGGTCATTTCCACTGACAATGGATAAAATTATTTTATCCACCTGCCAAAGCACGGCAACAGGGGGAAAGAGAATTATCACTTTTTGACATTAGACGTGGATACTCACCCTCCGCCTATAATTTTGGGGACATCCGTTTCCCCTGGTTTGTCCACCGTGAATAGTTTATCCACCCATGTCGCCATGCTCGGAGGGTGGACAAAATTGACAGAGGGGAATAGTATTTTGTCCTCTCCCTGTGGATAAAATATCTCCGGCCATGCTAGCCCTGCAGGTAAGACTTCCGTCTATTTATGACAGTCTGGTCCTGACTGTACAACTTTACCTTCGGTTTGATCGTGCTGTGGGATAAGGAGTGGCTTCGGGACATCGACCTGCTATATCGGATACCCTCACCAGGTAAGCCAGACATAGCCCTCCCTCATGGATTTCCAAGATCATGGGGGTTGTTGCCATACTCGCCACGCTTGGCAGGCGGGTTGGCGCAATGTGCAATGTGGAATGTTGATACACGTAAAGATGCTGCTGCCCATCTTCTGGAGATAACCCTTAGCAGATTCTTACTGCACCGGGCAAGAGAGTCAACATTTATTGGAAAAAAGTTATCTGCTTTATTCAATTTAATTTAAATTTCGAAAATTGTGATGAACCTTGCTTGATAAGAACGGAACAGCCTATGTTACTCAGGGATAATGTAGGATGCTAATGGTGAAAGAATTTTTCAAATCGGTCTAGTAATTTCGGAGCCTATTGAATGCATACAAACAAACAAACAAACAAACAAACAATTTTCCCTCGTTATAATATTAAGTGTAGATGTTAAAGCCCTTTTTATTCCCCAGGGTATAACAAACGACGTATGGTGGTACTACACGATCTCCTCCGCTTTTTACTGGTCGCTGACTATCACCCAGTTCTGGGACGTTCGCCGTAAAGACTTCTGGCAGATGTTCATCCATCACATCGCGACCATCGCCCTGTTCTCCTTCAGTTGGGTCTGCAACCTTACCAGGATCGGCACACTAGTGCTATTGCTACATGACTGCGCTGATATATTTGTTGAGGTAACTATATTTATAACTTTTGAAGTGAGGTAATAGGAAACGCCTAAAGTTTACAACTCTTAAGATTTTTTTCTAAATAAATACTAACCAACACTATTTATTACCTAGTACATCTGGTAAGGACAGCATTTAGCGGTAAAAGCCTTCTCCAAGTTTTTCAATATGCTTCTAAGTATCTTTGGCTGTTCTAGGCCACGCATTTCCAGCAGTTTTTCTTATCTAAAGAGATGTGATGATATCACATAAACTGCTGGAAATGCGTGGCCTAGAACAGCCAAAGATACTTAGAAGTCGAACAGACATTTTCAAGACGCATTTCCAGCAGTTTATGTGATATCATCACATCTCTTTAGATGTGATGATATCGCATAAACTGCTGGAAGTGCGTGGCCTAGAACAGATACTTAGAAGCATATTGAAAAACTTGGAGAATACTTTTACCGCTGAACGCTGTCCTTACCAGATGTACTAGGTAATAAATAGTGTTAGTATTTATTTAGAAAAAATCTTAGAGTTGTAAACTTTATGTTGTTTACTTGATAAGGAAATAAAGCTATTTAATTTTATAATGGGAAACGCTACTGGTTGCATTGTTGTAGATATTTATTGACCAATAACTAAGCTGGACGAACGTTGCAACAGACAGGTGGCTTGCTTGGCTCCTAGAGCGAATGCGCCAAGCGCGCAATGCTGCAAAAAATCCAGAACGTGCGTTCGATATCGCTACCAAACGATGAATGATGGTGTTACTACGTAATCTCCTCAGTCTGGGACGTTCGACGTTAATACTTGCGACCATTGCTCTATTCTCCTGCAGTTGACTTCTATCTCACCAGCATCGGGACACTAGTGTTATTGCTACATAACTGCGCTGATATATTTGTTGAGATAACTATATTTATTTAACTTTAAAAACGCTTGTGTGCACTATTCATTGTAATGTTGAACGGGTTTTCTATTCAACGCTAGCGCGTGAGAGGGAAGAAGGTGCCGTGAGCCCGTGTAACACTCCATTCCCTGATGAAAGTTTCCCTGGAAGGAACTGAACACGTTGGAAACCTATTGTCAACGTTTAACTAACGTGAGTAGAAAACCCGTTTAAAATTACAAAGAATTCGACTCATCCTTTCAGGGTTTCGTAGTTTAGCGGATAAAAGCACTTCCTACTTCTATGTGTACTAAGTCGAAAGCGGGTGATTCTGACCAACCCCAAAAGAAGGATTCAGTGATTTTCATTCAAGAAAAGACCACGAAAGTTTTCTCTTCAACAGCTGATTATACGATAATGACTACCTAATCGCTAGATTCATGACAGGGTCGTTGTCCTCTGCGAAGAGTCCGTACAGTTACAAATAAAAATACCTTTAACAAATAATAATTCATAATAAATAGCTTTTTTTTATTAAAAAGTAAAAAAAAAATGATTATGACTTCAGGACCAATTTTACATCACGCCAAATTATAAATAAATATTACATATATTAGTTATTAAAAAAAATTACTATTTTTTCGATATTTTCCTTCCAAAACTACTTGTTTTCATGGGCTGAAACCCCCCCTTTTGGGTTAGTACACCTATTAGATAGTACACACAATACACTTTGTACAGATAATCCTAGTTGTATTTTAACAAGAATATTCTCAATTTTCAGTCCGTAAAAGCTGCCAAGTACGCGAACTACCAGCGTCTTTGCGACACACTGTTCCTGATTCTGATCTTCGTCTGGATTGTGACGCGCGTGGGAATCTACCCCTTCTACATTATTTGGAGGTACTAAATTAAATTTTTGACACTCTTCCGTCCTAATAATAATTTATTTATTTTAGACAGAAGTCCATAATTACGTGTTTATAATAAAAATAATCACTAAATATTAGTTACAAATAAAAAATAAATGTAAACTACATTGTTTCTTCAATCATAAACATTGTCTCTTAACTTACCTAACTCATTATATCATCATGGCCTTCATTTGTCTACCAAGAGATAACAAACACATCACTCAATATGGATTCCGGATATCGGAACGGAACAAATAATAGAGGGTTTTAACTATAAATAAAACTTACCTATTATTTTTCCAAACGATATCTGGAATCCATTTTGAATTTAATTCAAAAGAAATTGTTATATTTAATGACGGCTCGTTAAATTAACACTTAAATGTTAGAACTTTATTTATCGCAAGAAGCCCAATTTTAAATGTAAATTAACTGCAATTTAACAAATAAATAAATAATGCTGGACAAATCACACAGCATCATCTAGCCCCAAGCTAAGCAGAGCTTGTGTTATGGGTACTAGATGACTGATATACTTAATAACATTATACTACATATTTTTATTATATATAGAAAAACACAGAACACCCTGAACAAATATCTGCAGATCGTACAGACATTTGTCCCGAGGCGGGAATCGAACCCGCAACCCCTTGCGTCGCAGGCGGACCTTCGTCCGCTGCGCCACAGAGCTCGTCAAGTTTAATAATGACCTAATTGGCATTATTAAATGTACTGTCAACATGCGCAACCTTGCATTTGCCGCAACGTTCACAGAGGTCATGAAGTTTTGCGCATAGGTTGCGCAACGGACATAAATGTTACATTGTCTGATTATAGAAATTAAAAATGCAAACAAAATTTTCGGGACGGGACTCGAACCCGTCGTCTGAACGTTACGGGTTCGAGTCCCGTCGGAGACACAATTTTGATTGCATTTTTCATTTCTATAAATGATACCTTAGTGTGGGTTTACACTTCAAATACAAAAATAGCTTATAAAATTGTCTGATTAGTTCATGATTAATCATTACTATAGGTCGCGCGGTGGTTTAAGATCGCTCGATGAATCTAGTGGGGGCAATCGGCACATGTGTCCAATCGCGCACGAATCGAGACGCGTGAACGCAACGCGGGAGGTGACCTTGAGACCTTGAGAGCGACTGATCTACCAATGACGTGACGCCGTCTGCGCACACCCGCCCCCTTCACCCCGCACAGCACCAAATATACTTAGAATTGAATACTGCGCATACCCCTTCTACTTTTGCCGAGCGATCTTTAACTATCGCGCGACCTGTAACATAATGTTTTCAATTTCAATTCCCGCCTCGGGACAAATGTCTGCACGATCTGCAGATATTTGTTCAGGGTGTTCTGGGTGTTTTTCTATATATAATAAAAATATGTATCTATGTAGTTTAATGTATTAAGTATATCAGTCATCTAGTACCCATAACACAAGCTCTGCTTAGCTTGGGGCTAGATGATGCTGTGTGATTTGTCCAGTATTATTTATTTATTATTTGATTTCCAGTACGTCGATCCGCGCGCCCGAGCTGCTTCCCTTCCCGATGTTCCCTGCCTACTTCATCTTCAACTCGCTGCTGTGCCTGCTGCTCGTCCTGCACGTCGTGTGGACCTGGCTCATTCTGCAGATCGCGTACATCACCATCAAGGCTGGACAGGTGCTAAATAACTCAATCACCATCATCACCGCAGGACATCCACTGCTGGAGGCCTCCTACTGATCGTGAGAGGTTGTTATACTCACCACGCTTGGCAGGCGGGTTGGGGAACGGAGTGCAGGATGTTGATACACGGAAAGACTGCTGTCCATCTTCCGGAGGTATCCCTTGGAAGAGTCCTGTGGGACCACCTCGGAAGCACACACAATAATACCGTTTTGCATAAAAACAAAATTATGTGTGTGGAACACAGCATTTATGTTGAAGTCCTGTTTGTTATCTGCTGATGAAAGAGTACAAATGCTATGTGAAAATAGTAATAATAATTAACATAATAAAGTGAACACTACCATCTAGTTTCAATATACTTAAACCAAGGAATAATAATAACTTCTTAACTAAGAGCAATAAGGTACTCTACAAGTATAACTTGTTTCTATATGTGACATAGGTATAACTTGTTTCTATATGTACAATCTAATTAATGGAGCTTCTTGACTTAATATTTACAATGTAATAGTTTCTGCACAGGGTTATAAATCTATTTATTTACTACTCACCTGCCACAACTAATTTGCATAAGGTTCTGAGAACACTTATTTTTAATTGATGAGCTTGTTCCGAACAATGCACACATCTTCTCAACCAGAGAAATAAGGTTAACTGCAATAAAGTAAGTCTTTCGCCCCCTCCTGCAATCATAATAACAATATTTTTTTGCATTTTCATATAGTTATACTTTATTAGTAAAAAAGTGTTATCTTTAACCATTTCAAATTTCAAGTCGTGCATCAGTAGTTCTCGAGATATCCACTTGTGACAGACAGACAGACGGAGTGATTCTATAAGGGTTCCTACTTTCCATTTTGTTCCGGAACCCTAATGAAAAGAAAACGCTTATGAAAATGTATTATTGTACTACGTACGACGGGAAATCTGTAATCCGAAAAAGTTTAATTGTCAATAGTTTTTTTTCTTAGGCATTTTCTTTTTTTTTTACCAAATGATGGGAGGTGGAGGGCAAGCCCTATGCCAGGGTAACTGAAAGAGGAGGGTTTGCTTAACATGAAAGTTAGAGGACCGAAGTCGTTGACATAGTACATAGGGTAAGCAAGCTGGAGCGGCCGTGGGCCATATCTGTCGAAGAACCGGTAACTGTTGGGGTAAACGAGTTCTTGAGTGGAGACCGCCACTCGCCAAGCGTGGTGTAGTACGCCCAGCGTGGAATGTTGATTTGCGAATGGTCGCTTTTTTAAAGGTTTTTAAACCTTAATCTGTAATAGGTCTTGCTGTATAAAATGTCAATACGTATTCTATGCATATTTCCGTATTCGGCCGTAGAATAGATTTTTTTCATCATCACTATTTCAGCCCGTTTACACCCACTGCTGAGTGCGAGGGACCGTAAACAATAGCGCATTAAGAGGGGCCAATCCGACTTACTTTTCATACAACCGCTCGTACGTGGGTGTGGCGTCGTAATAGATCTTTCTATGAAACTTTTGATCTAATAGGTATCTTGTGCACTATATCTAGGTTTCTATCCAAACAAAAAATCAAAATTTGGAGAAACAAATTCAGTATAAAATTTGTTTCTCCAAATTTTGATTTTTTGTTTGGATAGAAACCTAGAAGTTTCATAGAAAGATCTATTACGACGCCACACCCACGTACGAGCGGTTGTATGAAAAGTAAGTTGGATTGGCCCCTCTTAGAGGAGGCCTCTTTAATGCGCTATTGTTTACGGTCCCTTGCGATTATCGTCTACGGACTCCCAACAGAACTAATGTCATTGGTCCAACGGGCGGGTGGTCTGCCTCCAGGTCGTACCGTGTCTCGTGCCCACCATTCTGTTACGGCCTTAGTCCCATCTTTATCTCATAATTTTTTTTAAACAAAAAAATAAAACAGTTGTTTAACCCTGATTCCAGATGGAGGGAGACATCAGGAGTTCTAGTTCCGAACTGAGCGACAGTCCTCACAACTCAAACCATGGCACACCCAAAGTTAAAAGCAAAAAGTGAGTATTATGGGAAATACACTTTCCCACCAAAAAAGATAATTACCGCTAACTGAATCATTCATAATTTTTCATCATTCCAGCCGTAAAACGTCCACTACTGAACACAGGCCTCCCTCAAGGATCTCCATGAGGGGTAGTTGCCATACTCACCACGCTTGGCAGGCGGGTTGGCGAGCGCAGTTTGCGATGTTAATACACAGAAAGACGCTGCTGCCCATCTTCCGAAAGTATCCCTTAGCTCTTACTGCATCCACGGGAATGAGAGGAGGGGTAACATTCTACTGCCGGCACCCCACAGCTAACTGAATGAGACACCTAAATCTTTCTCATGTTGAAAATCGCATGAAATTCCGTTGAGTAGTTTTTGAGAGTATCGCGAACAGACAGACAGACGCGGCGGAGGGCTTTGGTATATAATATACTATCTGTCCCGACCAACTTCGCACTGTACTACTACTGCTCTACTTAAACTACTACTTTACGATTACCCTACAACTACTTTACTACTCTTCTACCTAAATTACCACAAAATGTAATCAGCTTGAGTTTTAAGTTTAGTCACAATATAAATTTTAAGAACGCACCAATAAAAATTTGAGAACCAATAAATGACATTGTCTCAAATGTATCAGAAAATGAATTCACGTTATTATAATTTTTTGTGTGAACTTTAACAACGTCTAAATAGGGCCCAGGACAACATATCCCACTAATATTACAAAGCCGAAAGTTTGTTTGGAGGTTTGTTACCTCTTCACGCTACCCAACAGATTGATCTGAAATTTTGCACACATATAGATGTGGACCAGGAATAACACACTTATCCGGGTACAACGCATGCGAAGCGGCGGGCACAAGCTAGTAGGCTATATGTTGTCCGGGGCCCAGACAAATCCAAAAAATCTCAGTTCTTTAAAATCAGTTCTGCTGTTCTCGAGTTATATGTAGGCGGTGACTATCCCGACTTTGTATTTATCTAAAGGTTATATTTGTTTCTTTTCAGAGTTACATAAATATTTGAGGAAATCTTACAGCTACGGGAGTATAATACTTAAGATTATTTATTACATTGAATATAAAGATGCTTCTCAGTTTCACATATTTTTTTAAATCCAATGGAATTGTTAACTAAATATTAAGAAACATATCCAACTTTTGTCTATACTCCCTTTCAAATGTAGGATGATATAATATGATATATTATTAAACTTGGGATGACTGGATGAGTTTGAGGGAGGTTTTTGCCCACCAGTGAGACAAAATAGGATAAGCAAAATTATTGAAATTGATAAGGTATGTGAAATTTTCTTACTGTGTGGGTGAAGTGGATAAGTAAGGCCTTGCATCTAATATAGATGATTCATACGGTTTTAGCAACTGGTATTCATGCTATATGGGATGCTGAGCCTGGGACATTGATCGATGGATTAGGCTTGCCCAGCACTTATACAACTTATACCATACTCCTCAGTTGTAAGTCAGCGCAAATAACAGGTTGTCTGCACTTGACATAGCCGTGGGTTTTCTCACGATGTTTTCCGTCACCGTTAAAGCACGTGTTAACCAAGTATACAGGGTGTATTATAACATGTGTACTGAACCGAAACACAACAACTTGTTCTACGACTTTTCTTCAGGATTAAGTGATTTTCATTCAAGAATATTTTCTTTCATGTATAATCAGCTGTTGAAGTTCTTTCATTAACTTCAACAGCTGATTATACGAAAATGACAAACTAAAAGCCAGCTGATTCTTGACAGGGTCAGTCCGCGAGTCAGTCAGCTCCGCGAAGAGTAGCCGTACATTCGTTTACACAATACATTGTATAGCCGCCAACATGGCTAGCCAAATAACTTACGAATTTATAAATTAACTTGACACAATTAACTGACTGAATTGTGTTAAACCAAACACAAAAAGCCATAAAATAAAAATACAAGACAAGGTACAAATAAAAATACCTATAACCACAAACAAGTTTTTTTTATAGAAGTAAAAAAATAATAAAGATCCGGTTAAGACCTCAGAATCATTTTCACAATACACCATCTAGTAAAATTTAAAAAATTTAAAAAAAAATTAAAGAGAAATACGAATTCCTGATTTTTTTCCTGCTAAAACTACTTGTATTAATGGGCTGAAACCTCCCCCTTTCGGGTTAGTACACCTGTTATAATACCCCCTGTATAGTATCCGAGAGACGTCATTTAAATCATCCAATATTTGACAGGCTAGATATTTTGAAAATTCTTCAATTTGATCTTTGTAACCAGTTTTCTAGACATTAAATCAAAATCGCAAAACGAACTAAGGAATACGCTTTTGTGCCTTAAACTATTACTCGAGCAGGAAGGTTGTTATTTCATTTTGCGTTTTGGTTGGGTATATGTCTGGAAGACATTATTAAAATACAGGATGTAAAAAGACGACTACCGAAAACTTCGGGGGTCAATGTGCTCATCAATATGAACAACTTATACTAAGGAACTTTCGATGTAAAAAATTTGAAGAAACAGCTGTTCCATACAAAAGTACAATACCTACTTTACTAAAATATATGGAACAGCTGCGTCTTTACATTTTTTAAGTACCAATACCTACTTTACTAAAATATATGGAACAGCTGTTTCTTTACATTTTTTTACAGCAAAAGGTCCTTCATAAAAGTTTTTCATATTGACGAGTACATTAACCTCCCGAAGTTTTCGGTAGTTGTCCTTTTACACCCTGTATAATAAATCTTAATTCAAAATGTAAGAAAATTATGTAAAATAGCTTAGGCTCGATGTTATAATGAAGCTTTCCGCTAAAGAGACTTATCTTCCGTAAAATACTTGTTTTTAGCAATGTATGAATGAGATTACACAACTACCCACAAACTATATTCTCTACTAGTTTCTAGTTTTGAGGGTATAGCTAATATTATTCTAAATCCATCGAATTTACAACCTAATTTCTGAAGGTTTTTGTTTTACTGTTAGAAATACAGGGGACCATGTATTTACTTACTTTTCTACAGTGTTACCATTAGAAAATTTGAGATTCTTGATGTTGTTCGTTAGAAAAATTGTAAAAATATAAAAAAATACTTGTTCACTTCCAGAAATACATCTGAAACGAAAATTGGTTGAGATTACTTGAGATGTATTTCAAGTAAATATTATATATAACTACTTTCTGCATTTTCTCAGATGTCATACTGCTTCCTTGAACGATTATTAGATTTCCTTGCAGTAATCATTCTCTTCCTGCCGTAATCCCACATGTGGGATCGGCTGTTTACTGTGCACCCAATTTACTTGTAATATAATTGAGAAATGGTTTGCAACAATAAACTATAACAATGTCTTCAAAAGGTCTTTCTTACTAACTATCAAAAACATTAGATATGTACATTGCATTAAGGGTTATAAAGAAGCCTTTTTCCTTAAGGCTTTAACAAGTCTAGGGTTGCTTTTCCACTGAGGCAGAGCGGACCTTGAGGAACGAGCGTTGTGATTGGTCAATCATGCCCGTCCCTCCTCAGTTGAAACGCTAGTCTTAGAATTAGTAAGAAAGGTCTGTATATAAATTTGTATCTATGTACAAAATATTCTAACATATTCCATAATATGCGGGTTACATAAATGTACCTATTTAATATTTTTAGTACTTTAGTAATAGGTATTTTGCCCAAACCAAAAAGATTTTCTAAGCACTTTTATGGTAGTTATATTTTTCTATTTCTATATAATTGTAGAATTACCAGATGATTTTCTATGGTCGTGTCAGGCTCGCTGACCGATCTGAAGATAGGCGCACTAACAACAACCAGTGATTGACAATCACATCTATCACATCACATCAGAAATTTCTCTCAGAAAAATGTCCTTTTGCTGTGCTATACTGTCGAAAATGTGTCCCGACTAGTCTTTCTCTTACCAAATTAGTAAAGACGTGAATATACGACTATTGGACAGCAAATAAGAAGCAGTTCTTAGCTCCAAAGAAGTCCGCGTGTGGCGCTAGTAGTTAATAGTTTAGTAAAATAGTGGTTAGGTTAGTGTATTACCGTGGGACTTCTTAGAGCGATAGAAGATTTAAAGCGATTTTTTAATCGCTACAAAGATCGTCTAATAAGGCCTCTGCCTCGAATCTTGCGGACAGGGGCGGCGGCGGCGCGGGAGCGGCAGGATCTATTGCGTAAAATCAAATGGACCGGACCTTGGAAAACAGCGGCGCATGAAAACTCCGGCCGCGCCGCCGCCGCCGCCCCGCTGCCCGCAAGATTTGAGGCAGAGGCCTAAGAGCTGTGAGGGCGCGTATCGGAATGAAAACAAAGATCTGACCGACCAAATTCACCGTGTATTAGATGTGTTTGTGCGTATCTTTATATTAAATTTATTTTGAACTGTAAACTGTTTCATATATAATATTTAAAGGAGGCCTTCGAATATATTCCATAGACTTTTAAACTATAATTGTTGCTAGTGGTGTGCTAGCATAGTTTTGTAACAGTTAAAAATATGTGGGCAGGGTTAGTGTTTCTGACTCTTAGAAAAAAAATAGTTTTCCAATAGAAACGATAACATATAAAACGTTTATCTTACGTTTATGAATATTCTAATACACCCTGTCCAAGTTTCAAAACATAGATTTAACTTCAGCTTTTCTAGTGTAAATATTTTGTAAGCAAAAATACACTAGGTATGATTTTATTTGTTAAGTGTTTAAACATCACAATTTTTGCTAAAAAATTGCTTACTGTGGTTCTAGCTAAGGCTAAGAGCTAAGGCTATGTCTTTCGAAGAGTATTCGACTTTGACACATGGTTGATATTATTGTTTTTTGACTTTGTTATACTAAGCACGCACCAACATTTCAATATCGTTTGAATATAATTATAAATGTAATGATGAAAAGCGCTGCGATTTTCTCTTAAATACGCGCTGATGACATTATTAAATAGCATAAGAAAATTGGTGAAATATGGTGCGCGCTAAGACTTTATATATATAAAATATCTCTACTTGAAACGATACAGTGAATAGAGACATACATACATGCCCTATGTATTGCTTATGTTATGTGTTAATGTGAGATTTTAAGTTTATCATGTTATTATTCTCTTATCAAAGTCGAAATGTGCCGCGCTGCTGTGAACTTGTTTGAAATTAGATATAAATCATGTCAGATTAACGCAGAGGGTTCGTTACGGGAAGTTCTATTTTATACAATTCGTAACTGTTCATCTGCACGAAGGTACTTTGTATTGCAGTGATTTTGCGTCACAAAAAAACTTATTTGTTATTGACTTCATAATGCGATTGTGGTTTTCGTTAAATTACTATGAATTTTGATGTGATTTTATGTTAGTATGACCATGGCCTGAGGCAGGGTAAATTGTACTTTTTCCACGTGTTTTGAAACACCTACTCAATGCATAAAAATTACCACGCGAACGAGGTCGCGGCTTGCAGCTAGTCATGCGTAAATCATGAAATTATTCATGATAATAAAAATATAAATATATTAATAAAAATATTTCTTGTGTAAGATATTACATTCGCGCGTTTTAAAATAAAATCTATTGATATCTGCATTTTGTACGCATTTCAAATTATTTCCATTTTTTATTTGAAATGATGTGTCATGCATGATATGTATGTTGTTCATTTTAATATTTTTGTATGATAACTGTGTTTTGATAATAAACTTGGAATCAATATGAGAATTAAATAAGTATGTTTTGAATATACAGCTGTTATTTTGGCATACACAAGTAATATTTTTATGTCACTGTTTTATGCCACTTGCACTGGTTATCACTAAGATATGTATAAACAAACCATAACTAATGTATTTCTAATGATATTTTAGTATCATGTGTATGAGAACTTAATTATTAGATTTGTGTATTTATTTTTAGTTATATTTCGCAATCATTATTATATAGTACCTAGTAGGTTTTATTCCAAATTCAACCGAAATTTAACGGTACTGATATTATTTCACGACGATAGCTTGCGCACAAGTAAACTAGAACCACCTCCATATACTTTACATATTTTACTATGTAGGTACTTTTACTAATTTATATTTTTTTATACCATTTATTTTGAAATGATAAACTATTCATCCATCATTTTCAAATGAAACCTACTTACCTTGTATTCCCTGAGATTAGCTTGTGTGTAATGGTTTATTGTAAACATTCAACCTTATAAACTTGATGAGTAGTACTTCTAGATTGAAACTAGTTTATAGATCTCGGCACGGATATTGATATGTGACTTTGACTTGAACAAGTAAATTTAATGAATTTAATTTATCTCCATAAACTTATAGATCCGCCCACTCCACCATGCTTCAATATCTATGCCGATACCTATAATATAATTTTAATATAATTTATGGTGAACTTATCATATTAAATATTTTGATGTGGAGTCATGTAATATGATCTATGTAGCAACTTCTAAATATTATTTATACAGTGTTGGGTTTGAGAAATAAAATAAAATTAGAAATATTATGTCTTCTTTTAATTCAAACAACATAATAAACAATCTCTATTTCTAATTGTAGAAATCTTTATTGCTGTAAACTATCGCTCAAATACAGAGATGGACAGAAAATAAACTCTTGAATTACTTAATTTGAGAGCTTTTCAATATTCGGATATAAGTCTGATTTACACTAATACCAAATGTCAATCCTATATTATCGGACCGCTTTGCCAATTTAACTTGAAATTTGTTATTTAAAGATTACAAAAATTTACTTACCTATGTAAACTTTTGTAATCTTGACATAATGATAACATCCATACATAAATACAGTACCTACTTACTCGTAAATAAGCAAAGCGATTCGTAGATATAGAATATAGAAATTACATAAAATAAGATAATTGCCGTAGTTTAATTATCAACATATGAAAATGGTAGTAGCTAAAACAAAACACGTCAAGTCCATTCACTGTGAAAAACCACATTCACATATTTAGACAACAATCGTTAGTTACCTCAAGGTAGAAACGGCAGCATAGTGCTACCAACTCTTCAAGAAGACGTTGGTTAGTCTTCATAGTATTCAATACAATCCGTGTGCTATAGAATAGTGAGATTAATCCGTCTCTGGTGGATGGTGTCCATATGGCGTGTTTTGACGGCCCGCTGCGCGTCAAACGGCGTTCTGAACGAAATTCTGGCGTCGCCCGTTGGCTGGCCGAATTCATTGTATCTCCTGATAATGTCGTCCTGGGTGAGTTCGAAGTCTGAGAAGAACTGGAGGATCTCGTCTATAGTCGCTCTGAATGGTACGTTTTCTACGCTGACGACGCAGCCAGGCGCGCCGAAATCTTCCAAGGCAGGGTCGTTCGATTCTTCTCTTCCTCCACCATTTTCAAAGCGGCCGCCCCGCCCCCTGCCACGTCCTCGGCTGTCGAACCCTCCTCGTGGGCCACCGCGGTCAAACCCTCCTCTTCCGCGGTAGCCACCTCTCGCCCCAAAGCCTCCACGGTCGTTGAAGCCTCCACGGTCACTGAAACCTCCGCGGTCGCTAAAACCGCCGCGACCCCTGTATCCTCCGCGTCCGTTGAAGCCTCCGCCACGCATTTCGAAGAACTGCGGCTGGTTACCTTGCGGACCCGGCCCTTGCATTGGTCCTGGACCCGAACCTTGCATCGGCCCTGGTCCCGAGCCTTGCATTAGTCCTGGTCCCGACCCTTGCATTAGTCCTGGTCCCGACCCTTGCATCGGTGCCGGTCCAGAAGATGGCATTGGTCCCGGTCCCGAAGTTGGCATTGGTCCGTTCGGTTCCATCTGTGTGGGTCCATCGAGTGCCTCTTCGACAACTCCGCGCGGTACTAAATCCACAGTTATGCGAAAACCGTCTAAATTCTTACCATGCTTTGCGATCGCCATTCTAGCTTCTTGCGAAGTGCGGAACTCGCAGAAGCAGTCTCCAGAGGGCTGGCCGACCTGGTCTAACATAAGATGTATCCTGGCCGGCACAGCACCGGTGTCCGATAAGAAATTGACGATAGTTCTGTCTGTTGCGTCACGAGGGAGGCCTTTCATCAACACGCAGTCGAGAGGCTCATCCTCAATGTTTTTTTTATCCGGCTGTCGGTTATTCTCCATCTGGTTCGGGAAGTTATGTCGGTTGGCCCAGTTGGTGGCAGCGGTACGCGGATCAACGCCCCCGGTGCCTGGAAAGCCGCTTGGCATCGCGCCAAATGTCGTGGGGAAAGCGCCCTGCTGTGGGAACTGATGGAACGGGAGCATTGGCCCGCCTTGATTTGGACCTTGAATATTTGTAGATGCGTTTGGCGCTGGTCCGTCGAATGGTCGCCGCTGTCTAGGATCTCTAGGTCCTGTGTTTTCCACTTGCCGTATTGGCGGTTCCCTCTCCTCTTGACGTTCTGCACGAATCTCTCTTTGATCTCTTTCAAGATTTTCGAACGGCGAGTTCTTCACCAGACTGTTGTATTCTTCGTCGCTAACTTTGGTGACGGTCGCATGTCGCCTCCCGAATGCAATACGACCTTTATGCTCGGCAAAGGCCTTTCTAGCATCTTCGGGCTTAGCGAACTCCACAAACGCTATCTTGCTTCGGGTCATTCGATCATCATTCAGTGTGATCTCTAGGAGGGAGAAGTCGCCGAATGTTTTTATGATGTCATGTTCCTTGACGTAGTTAGGGAGGTCAGTAATTTTCAGCACAGTAAAGTTCGGCTGCGGCAGTTCTACCTCTGGAATGTTTACCACCATGTTACGGTCATCGTCATCGTTGTCTTCGCGAACGGGAAGGAAAGAGTCCACAGCCATATCGTACAACTCGTCGTCTAGGTCCTCAACGAGCACCTGAGCTCCTTTGAGCTCGTTATTCTTGCGCTGGAGTGCGAGCTGTTTAGAGCGGACTTCGCAGAACCTGACAAAGATGTTCCCAGTGCGTCGTCCCATGTTATCGTTGATCATTTTGATGCCGTGTTTGTCGATGACGAAGGGGAAGAATCGTCGTACATCACCGTAGGTTGTGTGGTTTGGTGCATGGCGGATGGCGACGCAGCACTCCTGTAGCTGGTCGTCAAATCGAGAAATGCGGCCCTCTCGTCCTCTGATATTGCCTCCACGACCGGGACCTTTCCCTCCATTCTGATTATCGCGTTCGTCCTCCATCCTGTTGTCCGGTCTCTGGAATGCGTTTGGGTTACGTTTCTTGGCCAGTTCCTGCATTTTGTTTAAGGTTTCAAACATGGCAGGATCACGTTCATTATTGAAGCGATTCACCGGCTGATTTGGCGGGATTACTGGGCCGTTTTGCAATACGTTGACGTTAGCCGCGAGCATTTGCGACAGTGGTACATTCAGGTTCGCGGGGTTGGCAAAGGGGTTCATGAAAGGCTTTGCGGGTTCCATGTCTTTTTCTTGCGAGTTGTTAGCGGAGTTTAAGGGTGAGCGACCTCGCCTGTTGCCCCTTGAGCGCAGCGACGGCGAGCGGTCTCGCGACCGACTGCGGTTGTTCCTTTCCCGCTTCCCGCGCCTTTCCCTACTCCTGCTGCGATCCCTGCGCCGTCGTTCCTTCGACCTGGACCTATCTCGACGATCTCTCTTCCTGTCCTTGCGTTCACGATCGCGTGACCGCGAGCGCGACCGAGATCGCCTTCGGTCTTTTCGTCTCTTATCAAGTTCCTCCTCCTTTTCATCATCTCTCGTGATTTCGCCGGGGCTTATTAGCGGTGCTGGTGGTGGGATGACTGCGGGTTGCGGGATTTCCATTGGGTTTCCCAGGCCGGGGATCCCGAAGTTGGATAGAAGGTTGTTTCCGAGAGAAGTTTGGAATGGAGAGATGATGGGGGCAGGTTTAGGGGCAGATAAGGCGGGCGGGGGTATTACGACTGGTGGGGTGGAGACTACTGGCGGCGTGGGTGCCAGCATCAGAGGCACGGTCTGACGCGCAGCCTCGATCACCTTGTGCATTTCGGAGCGGGAACTGAGGTGCAGCTTCACCTGGATCTCCTTGATTTTGCCGCAGTCCAGCATCATGGCTTGACGCGCGTCTTCGTCGGTGCTGTAACAATGGAGTGGCCTATGCTTATACTGCTACATTTTGAGAACCTACCTATCGAGAGGCAGGTTTTATGTTTGTGGCTTTGTTTGCATGTACCTATACTTATTTATTTACATAATGTACCTATGCTTATTTATTTCCAAAATGTACATATACTTATTTATTGCCATAAATTGAATTACTCAGGTACTTTTGAAGTCTCAAAGTCTGGCACCTATGCTAGGATTTGCTCTTAGCGATAGGACCGTCATTTTTGATATCGTCCACTGTTGAGGAATTAGAGACGATATAGGTATCGAGTAAATGTTTATATACATATATTTGTTCCTAAAATAGTAGATCTGTCAACTAAATTGAATCACCAAGTATACGTTTGGTTCTGGCACTTCGCCGGCCACTGCCGCGGCACGCTCGCTCGGCTCGTGCAACACAACCAAAACCTGACCTAGTTTTTTGTGAGTGGTTTAACTAGTTTTGATTCTTGATGATCTTTGGTGATATTGTTGCATTAATTTGAAACAGCAGAAAATACGTGCCTATTGTTTTTGTATTATTTAACTGACAGACTAAATAAATATCTCATAGGTACTTTGTCATCATGCCTTTTGCAGATTAGTGACAAATCTAAACTTAGGTGACAGAAAATATTGTTGCTAAGGCGCTGTAGTGACCCAATGACTGAGTTTTGTTCCTCGTGCCCGTTGTAGGAAGAGTTAAGTTTCATCATCCTTGCGCACGGTCGTATTTGCAATAACAATTCATAATAAATTAAGTTAAAAAATTTATGGGCACTTTGGTTATAAATAAATTATCTACTCGTTGGTGTAAAAATAAAAAAACCTACCTAACTTTAGAAGAAGATAAGGTGTTTTGGTTTAGGATTCTTTGAAAAATTTATACTGAAGTAAATACGACGTTTAAGCAAAATTTTTAACGGGAACTTTAAACATCGAATATTCATGTCGAATATTTTTTGTCACCTCAGTTATTTTCCACAACCTGTGTATTTATAGAGAGCATCTGACTAAAGAACAGCAAAACTCCGCGATCTAAAAAGCTACAGCGCCTTAAATAGTAACAGGTAAGAAAATTACACTGTATGCACTGTGTTAATCTACTCCATCTAGCTCCTACCAAATTGAGATTTGTATTATGGGACCCAGAAGGTTAATAGTATAGAATACATCATATGAATTAATAAACCTGATATTCTCATTCATGATCAGATAAATAGGTGTTATTTTCTTCATATAACACCTACTAACTGTTGTCTTTCTGTAAACGTCACCAAAAAAAAAGTAATAAATAGTAATAATAATATAATAATAAATAGTATAATGAAATAAGTAGTAAAATAATTAAAAATAAATACCTAAAGTATTAATTATTTAGCCTTTCATTTAGCTCCAAAGTAAGCACAGATTTTGTTATGGCACCTAATTAATGATTGGCGTATTTACGTCATATTAAAACAAGAATGCCGTCACTCCACGGCATTCTTGTTTTAATATGGATGCCTCTCATCTCTTGCCCGTGTACCTATGCAGTAAGAATCTGCCGAAAGAAGTTTAAAACTTTAATATTTTGCAAACGGAACCCTAAATGCAAAATAACATCTATCTAGCTTTCTTCGCTTGGGTTTCATGTGTTTCTTCGTTTCAAGCGTTTTACTGCGAAACCCTAAAAATTACGAGTGATACTGAAAGATGATAGCCAAGAATATCATATTATATACCTAGTTAAGTATCTCACTAATATTATAAAGCTGAAAGTTTGTTTGTATGGAAGTTTGTTACCTCTTCACGCAAAAACTAGCAATCTATCGAGCTGAAATTTTGCAAACGTATAGATGTCGACTAGGATTAACTAACACATAGGCTACTTTTTATCGGGGTACAGTATAACGCATGGGAAGCGGCGGGCACAAGCTAGTATAATTTAAATACTTATTGCCATACCTAGTAGGGTACCTATTTACCTTATTTATTTTATTTTTATAAACTTCATTATGGGGAAGTCGGTTTTTTTTATAAAAAAATATGTATTATTATATCTGCTGAGCAAGTGTCGGAGCTCCGTCTCAGGATAAATTTTGTAATAGATAATGATAACACTTGTATCACAAGAATAATCCCAAGCATCGAAATTATAGTAAACTACCTACCAACTAATACTCTAGCCACATTTCCAAGGGTTCGGAACAAGAGAGCCTTTCCACTGCTGATATCTTCCTCCGTAAATTTAGACTTGCAGATTTGGACGATGCTCACCTCATCCATTGTATCGATGGTGTATACAATAAACGCCAGTCACTCAAATTCAAAATTTTGAATTTGAGTTAGGAATATGTCAGCAGTGGAAAGGCTCTCTTGTTCACGGACCCTTGGAAAGACCGACCAAATGCCGTCACGCCGAAGAGACGGAGGTGAGAAGAGTCTCCAGGATATAATTAAAATCCTAAAGGAGACACACCAGGACGACGTGCCTGATTTCGTCGCGAAGGAGCTGCGCAAGCTGCCCCCGCGACCTTCGACCACGTCGAAGTGACCTAGTTCAAAGTTCAAAGTTCAAAATATTTATTGTAACCATGTTGTAACATAAAGATCTTATAACATAAAAGTATCATACATGGACCCAGCTAGGGCACAACAATTTTAAGATGCTCATAAGTATCTAGAAGTAATTATACACTAGGTTCTTATGTCTAACTACCTAAAATATAAAATTTTATTCTTATGTCTAACTGAAAGATACAATCTTAAAAAAAAAGCAAAATTAAAATTTACTAACAATTCAAATCCCTACTCGGCCACCATCTGAATTATAAAGCACATACATACACGTAATATAATACATAATAAAACAATCAAACTCGTAAATTCTTCAGTAGGTACAGTAGGTGGGTATTATTATTATTGATCTAAAAACTCTTGTAATGAATAAAAACTATGTTGTAACAGATATATTTTTAGTATTTTCTTAAATTTGGGAAAGTTATCTTCATTTTTAATCTCTGTCGGTATTTTATTGAATATTTTTATGGCCATAGCATGAGGACCAGAATGGAAGAGCTGTAGCTTAGAAAACGGGATGTCTAATCTCTCCCGAGGCCGCAAATGCTGTGGTCGATTATAGGCTTTGAAGAAATGTTTATTCTTTTTTACGAATACACATATTTCTAATATATATATACATGCTAATGTTAAAATGTTTTCATTTATAAAAAAGGGTTTGCAACTTGTCATTTCATTAATGTTATGGATGATTCTTATGCATCGTTTTTGTAGTATAAATAGTTTATTTGTGTCTGAACTATTTCCCCAGAGAATTATCCCATACTGTAGCCAGGAATGCGCATAAGCATAGTAGGCGGTGGTAGCGGTCTTGATGTCGGTAGATTTCTTTAGTTCGTATAATGCATACGTGAATCTAGATAACTTTGTCGCTATTTGTTGTATATGTCCTTTCCAATTTAAGTGCGAGTCTATGTGCATGCCCAGAAGGGGGTAGTTATTGACATTCTCTAGGTAGGTATCTTGAAATGTGTATGATATATTTAAAGGGTTTTTTTGGTATGGTCTGAATTGCATGAGTTTTGTTTTACTAAAATTTAATTGAAGATTGTGATCGCTAAGCCAATTTACTATTTTTGTTAAAGTTGTGTCTAGGATTGTATTTATATGAGAATCTGATTTACACGGGACAACTATTGAAATATCGTCTGCAAACAAGGAGCAAGAAGTTTCTATAGCTCTAGGTAAATCGTTGATGTAAATGAGAAAAAGAATACAACCAAGAACACTGCCCTGGGGAATTGATTTTGTGACATTAATCGGTTTAGAAGTTATTTTTCTTATTATTCCTGTATTGTGGTCGTAATGTTCTATTTCAACGTATTGGACTCGATTTTTAAAATATGAGACGAACCAATCCAATCCAGGACCTCTGACACCGATACCTTGTAGTTTATTTAAGAGAATATTGAATAGAACTCTATCATACGCTTTACTCATGTCAAGTAACATACCTACACCGTATTTTTTATCATTAATAATATTCAAAATTTCGTTTACATATTTATAAACTGCATAAGATGTTGATCGATTTTTTCTAAATCCGTTTTGGCAATCATTAAAGATCTTAAATTTTTCGCAAAAATAATTCAGTCGGTTAGACATTGCGGTTTCGATAATCTTTGTGAATGTTGGTAGTAATGCAATTGGACGATAATTGTCAATAACTTTATGATCGCCTTTTTTGTAAAGTGGTTTTATCACTGAAATTTTCATTGCGTCGGGAACACATGCTTCTGCAAATGACTGATTTATGATAAATGAGATCGGTGAAGCTAGCTCCATTGCACATCTTCTTATGAGCATAGGCGGTAGTTCATCATGACCATAGCTTCTTTTGTTTTTCAAATTACGTATTATTTTGTAAACTTCAAACGGTGTAACGGGTTTTAGATACATTGAATTTTCAGTTGGCGCTATAACTGGTCGCCCCAGTGGTGTCGACAGCGATTCATTATCTCCTATTGATGTGAAAAAACAGTTAAATGCGTTTGCAATTAGATTAGGATTGTCTGTTGTATTGTTATTAATTTTAAGCTTTATATTATTTTTAGTTTTTAAGGGTAGTTTGTTTGTTTTTTCTTTAACGATGTGCCACATTGTTTTTACAATGTTGTCAGAGTTTCTCATTTTCTTTATGTTTTGGATTTTTTTAGATGTTGTGACAGATTTCTTTAGTATTTTTGCATATTGTTTGTAATTTTTTGTAAGAGTGGGATCATCTGTTTGTGTTATAATGTTTTTTAATAATCTTTTGTTTCTGCATGATTGTCTGATACCTTTAGTAAGCCAAGATTTTCTATTATTGTATTTTATTTTTATTTTGACTTTAGGTATACACCGGTTTAGTATTACTTTAAGGGCTTTAGAATATGAATTATAGTTATCAGTGGTATTTTTTTCGTTTGTAACAGTTAAACTAAAATCAACCTTCCGCAATTCTGTCAGAAAGTATTTTATATTATTTTCGTTGAATAATCTTTTTTCTATGACCCAATAATTGCGAACTTTTGGTTTTTGAACTTGCATATTTATAAGGACTCCCTTGTGATCACTAAATCCATATTCCTCCACAGTTACATTAAAGTTAATTTGTTGAAAATTTGTAAATACGAGATCTATACAGGAGCTCTTGATTTTATTAGTTTGTCTACAAATTCTTGTTGGATCTTTAACATGTTGGTGAAAGTTGAAACTTCGCATCAAGTTTAGAAGTAATTGGGAGCCGGTGCTATCTAATATATCTACATTGAAATCCCCTCCAATTATAATATCCTTTTTACTATACTTCTGTACCAAAAGCTTTAGGAGTTCCTCTATGACACGGTAAAATAATTCTGGATTTCTTTTCCTATCCGGCCAATACAATGTTACTAGAATTAAATTTAATTTTGGTATTTCTATAGCACAGATTTCAATTATGTATTCAATACTTAGGTTGACGATATCTCTTATTTCTAGGGAATCTAATTCTTCTTTTAGAAAGATGCATACTCCGCCGCCCTCATAGTTCGATCGGCAGAAGGAAGAAGCTAATTTGAAGCCTTCTACACAAAGCAGGTCTTTCTTATATGTTGTGATCCAAGTTTCTGACAGGCATAGAAGATGAATGTTTTTGTCGGAATCTGTAGCCTCTTCTAACAAATGCCTTTTATTGCAAATACTTTGCATATTCTGGTACAATATGTTCAATTTAGCCTCGAAAAAAAATGTTTGGCGAGTGTTGTGTATTTTGAGAACGAGAGGGTTTTCTTGAAAAAGGTTTACCAAGTCGCGGTGTAGCTTCTTCAATTTCATCGACGTTGGTCTTACGTGTGTTTTGTGGTACGATTTCTGGGGTTATTACACAATCATGTTTTTCGGACGCTTCTGCCTTGAACTCTTTTCCATTAATTATAAGCTTATTGTCAATAATATTTGCACGGTGTCCATTTCGTCGAGCTTCCACTAACTTTTGTATTAAGTTTTTCCGAATTTGCTGATCTTCAGGCCCTAAAAATTCGGATACTGCTAGCTCAGTATTTTTGAAATATCGACGATTCTGTAGTACGTATTTCGTCATTTTTTTACTTAACAGTTCCACTATGACAGGTCTTCGGTTTCCCCATTTACCAATTCTTTTTACGTCTTCAAGGTATCCATTCAAGTTTATATTTAGAATGTCTTTGAATAGGTAACACACTCTGTTGTGTAATTCGTGTTCATTTTCGCGCGTATTTTCTTCTAGACCATACAGAACAATTTTTTTGCTTAGGTAGATCTCATCTGCTGTTGACATCTTACTTGGTTGTGTCTGGTTTTGTGGAACAAAATTTTCAGTAAAAACATTGTTTCTTATGTACTTGACTTCGTTTTGCAGGTTAGTATTTTCTTTGCGAAGTTCATCGATGGTTTTGTTGATTTTATCAATTGAGCTTTTTAGCAAATTTTGTTCAGCGGTGAGTATATTTGTTTTTTCTGTTAGTTCTTGTTTTAGTTTTGATGTTGCAGTTAGGATGGTCGTTTTAAGTTCGTCCAGTAAAGTGTTTTTGATATTTTCCAATTTCCTGTCAAATAATGCTTCTATTTGGTCTATAGTAATTGCAGAACTTGACAGATTTGTTCTTTGTATCACAGCTAAATCGTTACCATCGTCGATTGTGTTACCCGTTATGTCTGTGTCATTTTCTGATGACGAAGAATCACGAGGGGCTGGTTTTTTTAGTCGTCTGGGTCTGGTAGCTGTTGGAGGAGTGTATTTCCGACTAGGTATAATCTGCCGTTGCGGACGGAACATCGTCGTCGGGCGACTAGGAGTCATGTTATGATCTCGCTTATTAATCCTTTTCTCAATACAAGCTACACATTCCCAAGAAGATCTATCCATGGTGTTGTAAAAGCGCATGGTGGAGACGTTAGCACACTCGAGGTCATAGTGTTTTTTACACGCAATACAGGTGAGATGTTGTCTGTCCGGGATGTCTTTTAGACATCTTGTGCAAGAAAGCGGCAACGACATTTTTGTACGTGTATCGAGATATTCTTCAAAACAGAAAGGACGTAAAAACAGAAAGTTTTATGAACAACACTCGCCCCCGTGTGTTAATCTCGTCTGTCAATATTGTTTAGGCATCCAGCGCAAGACATTTTTGCGACAAATTTGTGGTGGCAGGTGTGAGCGATGTAGGTACCTACCCAAGTATGTAGGTACGTGCTTAATTGATAGCTAATGCAAGTTAATAAGCCCGGTCACCAATCATACGACACACAATCATGCGAGTATTTTATTTAGTTCAACCAAAACGCAGTGAGGTCAGCAAAGTTCAAAGCGCCACCACAGATTAGCCAGTAGTAGGCGTAACTTACAGTCTGTTTGTTCTTGCTAAATTGTCCAAGGTCACGCGTCCGCGTCGAAAATAATTCACTGAAAAAGTCTTTTGTTCACTTAGCAAGTATTAGGCCGTGTGATCCATATATTTTAATATTATTGTTTAGAACTTAGTTTAATAAGATAGGAAAACACTAAAACAGAACGGAATTAAAACTTTTTACTACTTTAAAGATTATTTACAATAGAGCGCGCGAAAACATTGTTGTTTATCTCGCGAGCGGGCGGAACTCCAACCTACTCACTGAGATAGCGTTATAACGCAACGCCGCCGCGCCGCTTCGGTGGATAGGTCGCCCGAGATTTCTAACGTCAACGTTCGACGAGGAGGACACAACGTGTCGGTTTCATCCTTTGAGTCAGCGATATTGGATGCCTCGCCAGCCGAAGTGGACACATGTATCGTCAATGCACCGTGCCCTCCCCGCGCGCCCGCCGCCTCACCGCCTCAAGGGCCGTCACGTGCAGGCACGCCTCCCCCCCGCGCGCGCACACGCCGCCATCAACTGCCCACCCGCTGCACCTACGCAGCCGGTTTCATCAGCCCGAGCGACAAGAAAGGGGAAGCAGCAGCGAAGCAATGCTCCCATTGCTCCGGCTACTCAAGTGCAGCCGCGTAATGATGAGGGCTTTACAGAAGTGCATAGACGAAGGAAGCCCGCACGCCGAAATCAACGCGGCACGGGACCAACCGGAGACAACTTTTTGTTGCGGCCGGCTGTACCTACGACGCTGCATTACGTATCGAGGCTTACACATTCCACAAAGACTGAGGACTTAGTGCAATATGTAAAGTTTTCGGATGGTTATAAAAGGAACCTAATAACCTACTGTCTCTCCATCTCGATTCCGTCACAGGCAGTATTTTAGGTATATGGTTATAAAAAAACCTAATAACCTACTGTCTCTCCCTATCCATCTCGGTTCTGTCGCAGGCAGTGTTTTCAGATAGTTGTAAAAAAAACTAATAACCTACTGTCCTTCCATCCCGATTCTGCCTCTGGAAGGTCTTTCGAAAATATTCGGGATAATAAGTTTTATGATTCGTTATTATTATTACACATATACAGGGATATCACATGTGTATAATAGGTACAGGACCGGACCTAGTAATGAATACCTATATTTTTATTGTACACCAAAACTTTTTTTTTTAAAGATAAGAATCATTTATTTAGACATGTTACAAATGCACTTAAATTCTAATGAAACGATGACACTACCGAAGCTTTACAACTGTGTGGCAGTGTCAACGCCCAACTCCTAGACATACATACATGGATTCTAAATTTTTAAAATAAAGAAATGAATTATTATAAACTAAATGGGATGTGTGTGAGTGTGTGTTTTGTATAGGTGTGTGTGTGTGTGTACGTGTGTGCGTGTCTGTTTGTGTGAGCGAGTGATCCCCTGAGGCACCCGTCTCAGAGTCTGGGCAACAGGAGATTTCAGTGTTGAATATAA
Source organism: Pasiphila rectangulata (assembly GCA_963082625.1). Lineage (NCBI taxonomy): Eukaryota > Metazoa > Arthropoda > Insecta > Lepidoptera > Geometridae > Pasiphila > Pasiphila rectangulata. The sequence goes on along the minus strand of OY720256.1, from coordinate 13,578,816 downwards.
AACTAAAATGAAATACAATACGAAAACCTAAAATAAATACAAATGCACAATGGGCTGCCTTATCGCTAAGAGCGATCTCTTCCAGACAACCTTTGGATAGACAGGAAAGATGTTATCAAAATATATACAGATATACGTTCATTATATATTTTATATAAATAAACTAACAGATAATAATTTGTTCTTGTGGACAAAAAAGTATATTAGATCGTTCTATCGATCTTTGTTGGTCAGTTGGCCAGTAAATAGGAGTTCCTGTTGATGCTACGTCACATTTGACATCTCTTATTGCGCTCATAAGTTCTCTTCCTTTTGTGTTGGTGAGTCTGGAGCACCAGTATGTATTCTTAGCGTTAAAATCACCCCCAAAAATAAATTTATCACCTAGTGTTAGGAGAAAATCTACATACGATTTTGTTTTAATGATGTACCTAGGACAGCATATTCCTGCTATCGTAAGTGAATATCGATTTAAATATCTTATAGAGACTTTAACAGCTGATTATACGATAATGACAAGCTAAACGCCAGCTGATTCTTATCAGGGTCATTGAAATCCGGAAGGAGTTGCCGTACAGGTACAAATAAAAATGTATAAATAGGTAGTTATAATACACCCTGTATTTCTCAATTATTGAGGATTTGAAGCCACTCACTTCAATATAAATGACTATGTAACTCTGTCACAAAACCAATCTGGAAGCAATTGAATTTGATTTTGTGGCAGTTTATTTATTTACAAGCATTCTACATCGAATTTGGCTGAAGTAGGTATAGTAGGGCCGTGGGGTGCCGGCAGTAGAATGTTACCACTCGCTCTCATGCCCGTGGATGCAGTAAGAGCCTGCTAAGGGATACCTCCGGAAGATGGGCAGCAGCGTCATTTCGTGTATCAACATCCCGTACTGCGCTCGCCAACCGTGGTGAGTTGGCAACTACTACTCCTCATGGAGATCTGAGGAAGGCCTCAGTAGTGGACGTTTTACGGCTAAACTTATGATGAGGTATATACTCGTAGCAGACGAGTTAGTCTGCAGATTTTTTTTTTCAAATTGCAGACAATTATTGAAAGAAAGATAATAGCTATACCTAAGTACTATCACTCTTAATATCACCTCAACCGTAGGCCGTCCACTGCTGGACAAAGACCTTCACCATGGATCTTCAAGTACTGATCATGGGGGGGTTTTTACCGTAGTCACCACACTTGGCGGGCGGGTGAGTGCAGTACAGGATGTTGATACATGGATACTCTGGTAACCATCTTCCGAAAGTATCCCTTGACAGATTCTTACTGTATCCACGGCAATAGGTGAGGTATATCTATGTAGTATAATGTATTAAGTATATCAGTCATGTATTGTATAACGCAAGCTCTGCTTAGCTTAGGGGCCGTTTCCACGCGCGAGAGAATCACGGCGATTCTATAGCGCGATCTCGCGGCGATTCTATAGCGCGGACTCGTCGCAATTCTCTTGCTCGTGGAGACGGCCTCTAAGAGTATAGAGGTATAGAAATACGTGGCAACGACGATAGCTGGCTTGACGATATTGTCCAGCAAAAACATATACTGGGTGGATTTTTGAAACAGTAAGATATTCTAAACTGCATTTACAGATTTTGGAAAAATTGGACAGTCAGCAAGAAAATGGTAATACAAAAAAAATGATGCAAATCGATCAACACATAGGCTACTTTTTATTCGGGTACAACGCATGCGAAACGGCGGGCAGAAGCTAGTCTGCTATAAAAAAGACTGACTGAAGTAAGTAAAGGTAGGTATGTAAAAAACTTTCAAACTGTGAATTCTATTCGAAATTCATTTCGTAAATCACCTTAATGTTAACTACCTATTAACGATTAGTGATTAAAATACGAGTACCTACATGCTAAATCAAGTCGATAGCATCAGTAGTTCTCGAGATATCCATTTGTGACAGACAGAGTGATTCTATAAGGGTTCCTTTTTTACCATTTTGGTCCGGAACCCTAAAAACGGACAGACGATAAAGCGAATTAAGGGTTCCTTACGGATCATAGGAGCAATTCCTACAAGGATTCCGGTTTTTCATCTTGAGGGTCATCATCTCAGCCCTAGGACGTCCACTGTTGGACAAAGGCCTCCTTCATGGATCATTACGAGTACGTAACATAATAACGTACGAGTACATAATCAGTAGATTATGAGGGGTTGTTGCCATACCTACTCGTCACGCTTGGCAGGCGGGTTGGCGTGCCCAGTACGGGTTTTTATACACGGAAAGACACTGCTGCTCATCTCCCGGAGGTATCTCTTAGCTGATTCTTACTGCATCCATGGGCAAGAGAGGAGGGGCAACATTCTACTACCGGCACTCCCTCTTGAGGTTAGGAACCCTAAAAAAAAATTTATCTGATATCTCCCCTGCCCCCTAGGCTGTTTTTCTTTTATCATGGCTACTTGTGTTAAGTACTAAATATATTCAGGAAAACTTCTACTGGTCCAAAACGTGACGTTAGCTAGTTGCATACCTAAAAAATATCCTTTACAAACAGGACCCTATTATATGTATGGTACGCCGCCGCGTCGTTTGTCTGTCAGCTCATAAACTAATAAGTAATCGATTTACTAAACACACGTTTCGATTTTGTGATCGGTTATGATAATGACGGACGCTTCCATTCTCAGAAAAACAAATTGACTACTTTTGTGGTCAAATATTATAATAAATTTCACTAATTTACATCTTACATTTTAAAGGCCGCTCTACATTCTCACGAGAATCTCGCGAGAACGCGAGAAACATGCGAGAAGGCCGCTCTACATTCTCAAGAGAATCTCGCGAGAACGCGAGAAACATGCGAGAAACGTGAATGTGGAAGCGATGAGAAGAATACGCGAATCGCTTCCACATTCACGTTTCTCGCATGTTTCTCGCGTTCTCGCGAGATTCTCGTGAGAATGTAGAGCGGCCTAGAAACGTGAATGTGGAAGCGATGAGAAAAATACGCGAATCGCTTCCACATTCACGTTTCTCGCATGTTTCTCGCGTTCTCGCGAGATTCTCGTGAGAATGTAGAGCGGCCTTAACATGCATGCCTTTCGGTCGAAACTGAGATCAAAACCAAATGTAGTGTCCGACCGAAACAAGGTTTTGTTTCGGTCGGACACTACTTAAACATTTAAGAGGTTGGTCGGTGGGACAAGGCCTAATAGAACTGGAGGATCTAAGGTCACTCATTAGCTTATTATAATTAGAGATATTAAGCTTAGGAATGAGGCTCCTGACGTCAAAAATCGACATAAACTATAACGATCAGTGACGTAACGCGACATTTCGACCTAATGTATCAGTCGTCATCTTTGGAATAACTACGTGTAGCGAATGCATATTATGAATAACATCTTGAACGCAGCTTAACAGTTTCGTCGGTTCGCGTCCTTGTCGTAATTGGTTGTAAATGCGTTTTGACAGTTGTGCTTGTTCGCGCCTTCAGCGCGATTGGTTTAGTTACCAAGTAAGCCAGTCTCGTCTAGCTCTGACCTGCGAAAGATATATGCGCGTGGAAAGATTGTTTTCTCGTAGTTTTACTGTGTTATTGTGTTTTTATCCCCTGTATTGTCACCGTGTTCCTTTTGTTTATATTATACCGTTTACATCGCGCTACGAACTCTTTTCTATTCAAATATCCCTGAGAACAATCAAACCTAAAGTAGGTAGGTAGTGAAAATACCAACCCTACATACGTTAAAAAAAGCAAAATTAAGTGTCCAATCATCATGACGTCATCAGCGACGTTATCAGTGACTTCACGCGACATTTCGACCTAATGTATCGTCGTCATCTTTGGATTACGTTAAAAAAAGCAAAATTAAGTGTCGAAGTTTTTGTTAATCTACATGACGGACTAAAAATAAAAATTTTGTCAACAACAATAATGTAATACCTAATGAACTTATAATAATTGTATATGTAAAAACTCTTGACCCATTTGTCGTCATTCGGTCCAGAATAGCTGAAATCTTAAAATGACAGGACTGATTTTTATAAAATACTAGCAGCGCTGCGCGGTTTCACTCGCGCAGATCCCGTTCCTGTGGGAATCGAGGATCAAATATAGCATTAGTTCTGATAATTTAACTTTCCATCGGTGAAAGAATTTTTAAATCGATTAGTGGTTTAGACGTGATTTTTTTACACCTTGGGTTACTTTTTTAGGGCTCCATACCCAGACCTATTACTAAGACTCCGCTATCCGTCTGTCACCAGGCTGTATCTCATGAAGCTAGACAGTTGAAATTTTCACAGATGATATATTTATATTGCCGCAATAACAATATTAATTACTAAAAACAGAATAAAATATTCAAGGGGGCTCCCAGACAACTAACGTGATTTTTTATGCCGTTTTTTGCTCTGTATCGATAGCGGCAACAGACAGACACTTTAAATATTCACATAATATTTAGTTGTATATTCACTTTAAAAATAAATAATTAAATTGAAATAAAACATAATTGAGGGGTCCTACCATACAGCAGAAGTTTTTTTTGCTCGATATTAATAACGGCAACAGGTAGACGATTCAAATAATTAAACAGGATGGTACGGAACCCTTCGTGCGCAAGACCGACTCGCACTTGGCCGATTTTTTCTAGTAATAAATATAGCCTATGTTACTCAGGGATAATGTACCATTCTAACAGAAATGTAAGCAGTAGTTTTTAAGTTTATTTGTTACAGATTTTATAAATTCTTTAACAAATAATAAGGTCGTTACATGAAATTGGCGTTGTGTCGTACTGGCCACTTTGATCTCAAATAACTCGTCTTTGGTTAGGAATTCCAAATTCAAATTCATACAGCTATTTACTCCTGCATTTGTGTTTCGAAAACCATAATTCATTTGTTTTTCCACTTTTGTATTTTTTCTTAGCGTCACTCAGTTTACAAAATGAAAAACTTGAAATATCGCGTTATTTACGAGTTCCACCGTGGCATCAGTGCTGCAGAAACGGCTCTCAAAAGAAAATACAGTGCATTTTTGGTTCCAACATTTCGTTCTGGAAATTTCGACCTACAGAACAAGCCCCGTGGACGGCCAGAGACCAAAGTTGATAATCAAGAATTGTAGGCTATTGTGGAAACGGATCCATTGCAAACCACGTCCAAGTTAGCTGCAGGCTGCGGTGTTGCTGATAAAACTATTTTAATCCACTTGAAGCAAATTGGGAAGGTAAAAAAGATTGAAAGGTGGGTACCTCACGAATTGAGTGAAGCAAATCGACAAACGCGCGTCGACTGCTGCGTTATATTACTCAACCGGTACAATAACGATTTTAAATCGTATCATTACCTGTGATGAAAAGTGGATCCTATACGATAATCGGAAGCGCTCATCGCAATGGCTGAACCCCGGCGAACCAGCCAAAACCCAAGCGAAAACCGACTCAAAAAAGTTACTTGTGAGCGTTTGGTGGACCAGTGCCGGTGTCGTTCACTACAGCTTCCTTGAATCTGGCCAGACGATTACGGCAGATGTCTATTGTCAGCAACTGCAAACCATGATGGAAAAGCTAGCTGTTAAACAACCGAGGCTGGTCAATCGCTCTAGGCCACTGCTGCTTCAAGACAACGCTAACACTGACAACCGACGGCTACCAAATTAGAGGAGCTTCAATTAGAATGTCTGAGACATCCACCGTACTCACCGGACCCTGCTCCAACAGATTACCATTTTTTTCGAAATTTGGATAACTTCTTGCAAAGGGAAAAAATTCAACTCCGATGGGGTTAGTCCAAACCGCCTTCAAAGATTTTTTTGATTCCCGTCCGAATGGTTTTTTTTAGGGAAGGGATCAATGAACTACCTGTGTGTACATAATGTCCTCATCATAATATCAGCCGTAGGACGTCCACTGCTGGACAAAGGCCTCCCTCATTGATCTCCAAGTACTGCGGTTGGAAGCCGTCTGCATCCACCGCCGACCAGCGGTTCTCACCAAGTCGTCTGCCCATCTTGTAGGTGGACGTCCTACGCTGCGCTTGCCGTTCCGTGGCCTCCACTCGAAAACTCTGCGGCCCCATCGGCCATCTGTTCTGCGCGCTATATGGCCTGCCCATTGCCACTTCAACGTGCTAATCCGTTTGACTATGTCGGTGACCCGAGTTCTACGTATCTCCTCATTTCTGATTCGATCCCGTAGAGAAACCCCGAGCATAGCCCTCTCCATATAGCGTTGAGCTTAGTCATAAGGCCAATAGTGAAGGACCACGTCTCGGTTCCATATGTCATCACTGGTAACACACACTGATTGTAGACTGTCGTCTTAAGGCACTGACATAATGTCTTATTATGTAACTATCTATATATTATAAACCAGCCACTTCCTGCAGCTTTGCACGCGTCTTACTCGGATAAAAAGAAACTTGCGTTAATCCTGGCCTAGGTTTTTGGTTTTTGCGTGAAGAGGCATACAGACTTTTGGTTTTATAATATTAGTGAGATTTTTTTTTATACATTCTAATGACGTGACAAGCCGAGACCAACTGATTTTAAGCGGTAATCTCTACCTATCTATTACAACTCATCATGTGCCCGTTGCTGTGGGTTACCGGCAGTAAGTAAGAGCCTGCCAAGGGATACCCCTGGAAGATGGGCAGCAGCTTCTTTCCGTGTATTAACATCCCGAACTGCGCTCGCCAACCCGCCTGCCACGCGTGGTGAATATGGCAACTACCCCTTATGGAGATCCATGAGGGAGGCCTGTGTTCAGCAGTGGACGTTTTACGGCTGAAATTAATGATGATGATGTGCTCGTAATTTCAGCGGCCCCCTCCCTTACCCCTCAAACCGGAACTCAGCGATGCAGGCACTACTCCTTGGCGGCAGAAATAGTGGTAGGTACCTACTACTTACCTGGATGAACTCGTTACAAAAAAATCTACTAGGTACCTAGTACGTCCGAGTTTCTGGGTGACACTTTCGATAGCAGTTTTTTCCGACATCACGAAACAGTAGTTATGAAACGAATGAGCGCTACGCCGTAGTAGCGTAGCTCGTAGGCGTAGCACATGTCACTCGTAGCGGCCTACGCTTTCGTAGACCGGATACACCTCCACTTCGAGGGAGCTAGTATATTACCTATATTAGATAATAATTTAACAATTCAAATCAACTACATACTTCAGCGACTGCGATTTTTAGCACCATAGATTTAACTATTGAGGGTCTAATAACTAAAACTTAAAATAAATAAGTACTTGAGATTTAATAATTGAGAAAAACCACCATAAAATCAGTTCTAATCCTATAAATGAAGCAAGCGTCTACGACCCACAATCAACTCTTATCCACTCGACTGCCAGAATGATCTTAGTCTAGCAATAGTTGTTTTATCAATTTATTACGCTCTATTCTATAGCTTTGACCGTTTATTATTTATTCTTAGGGTGTGAAATTAAAATTTGGAGTCTGACAGCCAGTTGTAGTTCCATTAATAGAAAAAGTGGGGGTACCTATGTATTATACGAATCTCAATAGTTCCATTACATAACATATAAGTGATACACCTTGGCTACAGTGTTATTAAAAGAAACGAAATGTTGTAAGCCTGCTTACACCTCCAGCATCTTATTTAATCTTTACCAACTTCTTCAGCACAATAAGGGAAGGGAGTGGAAGACGATTCCCTTAACTCTTTCCCTGATGACGCTACCCTACGCTACAGTAGGATGTCCAGCGCCTCACTCGATCTTAAAGTTGCTGTGCCTGTTTTACTGATGCATATAACCAGAATACACATCACTGAGCTAAGCAGGAACCTAGTGACTGTCAATCGTCGTAGTGAGCCTAGTTTTCAGTTATATAATATGTTTATTGGGTGCACCTACATACTTCTCTCGAGGGCCGGTTGTTAGTAAAATATTTCAGTTCAAGTAAAAACAAATCGGCGCCTGCAGCATCTGTCTAGGTTCCTAAGTTAGGTCACATCATAGAGAGTATGCAAGGAGCCAGGGGGCTCTTGAATGCAAATTTCGATGAATCGAAATCAAGCCAAACCAACTCTTATGGCCATTGACATAAAGATTCCTATTCTGTCGATAATATCGTAATCGTTTTAGAGTAGGCGCCCAGTATATTTTATTTGGCTACCGCAGTGTCTGCCAAAGTTCGTAAATGCTTAAAAAATCTGTCATAAGCAAACAACCAATCCTATTTTTTTTAAGAAAGTATCAATTGTTTTTATTCCGATTACCCGAGTTTTGCTTACGTCGAGCTATTATTTTATTACAATTCAATAGGATCTCTTTACCTCAAGGGATCATCTCGTACACCTTTTCCAAACCAAGTTATATGACCAGAGCGCGTCGAAGTAATAATTTTTTAATATGAATATTTTTTTCTTACCACAAACAATACAATTTTCACAGTGCCTTACTAGCTAAATAAACGAGAAAAAGAGAATAATCTGGATCAGCACCATGAGGTTTAAAAAATCTGTCATAAGCAAACAACCAATCCTGTTTTTTTTAGGAAAGTATCAAAATATTTTTGGAGATTACCCGACTGCTGCCTTCTGCAATATTCTCCCCAGTAAACCATCAGATTCTGGTCGAGCTATATTTTCGTCGCTATCGAAAAGGATCATCTTACCTCAGGAATTATCTTGTACCAAGTTACATATGTTAAGCGTAGCGCGTCGCAGTCCAATGCTGCATTCACTAATCTATCAGTCGTAATTCTGTCTACCCCAAATCGGGGACAGTAGCTTTTGGTTTCAATAATTAGCAGCTCAGTGTGAATAAGAAAGAACTAAGGTTGTGTCGTAGAGTTAATAATCATTCCGATAAGTTTCACTAAGGACAAACATTTTAAAAATCCAGACTGTGATGTTTTCCCTCTATGTGGTAGTTAACTAAAACATCTAAATATAATTTCAGGAACAATATTTTAAGTTCAAAACGAATTCAATCAAACCACATAAAAAGTTAAAGCGAAGGCTGAAGAACGTACCTACTATCCATCTGTAAATGTCTTCTTATAATAAATAGAATGAATAAAACCAAAGCCAGCGACAATATTTGAGGCAATCCCAGAGAAGCTACCATCGCAATCAGCTTGTACTTTATTCAATTTCAAGAAAGAATAAATTAGGCAGAAAAATCTTGCTACCATAGCAAGATTGTTCCGCTTTATTAATTGTTTCTGTCTTCTAATAACCTACGATGTTTTGCCAGTAGATAATCACACAATCTGGATTAGCGTAGAATGAGAACATTGACGATCGACAATGTTGTCTAATGCAATATCAGTTTCCAGGTTTAGGCAGGCTAAAATTTTAATAAAAAGATTTGACGTGATGAACGTAGTGCGACAGCCAGCGTGACTCGACCTCAGGAAGCTGACAACTGAAAACCATCAAACATTTTGTCATTCAGTTTAGTGTCTTTCTTTGTTGGGAATCTCATCTGCCAGTATCGACATTTTTTCAGCATGTCTTAGGAGGGATATCAACCTAATTCGATTTTACATTTATTAAGCATGGTATTTCCAAAGATCATGTAAAACCTAACAGACTTACTTCCGACTTCCTTATGAATCCGTTCCAAGAAAATCTCGCCTACCTAAATCGACTGCTACTTATTTGGAGAACGTTAATAAATCCTACTGCCGTTAACCTTAATGGAAAAGGTATATTATGTTTGGAAGATCGATGCAAAGTCGTGGGGGGTAGGTCACCTCGTTAGGCATCTATCTTGGCTAGATAACCTTAGTCCAATGTCGTCGAATTCCAAGTTATCATATCCATGATTTTTGAAAAAAATACCAAAATCATATGCTTATACGTTAATAGTGTTCAGAATTAGGCAGGTATCTACGTGTATGATATACCAATCGAAAGGGCATTAATACTGGATGTTTTTAAAAATGTTTGAATGTGTTAGTCTACTCTATTTTTTTTAATAGCATTATTTTAATAAGTATTTTTATTTTTGATCAATGTTTAATTATTAAACACCTCTCATTTAGTCAGTTATGTGGATACAGATGATTGTATTGGTGTTTATCGATTGAATACACATTAAGCTAGGACGCAAATACATTTTTAGGTGTGTCTGTTTGAACACTATGAACGAATAAGCACATGATTTTGGTATTTTTTTCATAAATCATGGATATTATGATAACTTGGAATTCGACGACATTGGAATAAGGTTATCTAGCCAAGATAGATGCCTAACAAGGTGACCTCCCCCCCCCCCCCCTCACGGCTTTGCATCGACCTTCCAAACACCATGTATAGTATAATAGACTGGCACCTTTTAAAACTTAAATTTTATAACATTGCCAACAGAAGTTTAAACAAAATTAACTGAAGGTTGCTTCATATACAAGAAAACGAGAAACCTAATGTTGCGCAAATTATGTTAAACCGCTAGGGAGCCAAATTCCTACGATGCATCGTAGGAATCATCGCGATGCTAATGAACTTAATACTGATGCCCAGCACATGGTGAACGAGAACTTCGAGTACTAGACAGAAATCATTAATTACCTAAACGAACGTCTGCGAAAGGCCAAGATCTGGCTACCATAAAAGTTGTAAATTTCAAAACAAATTAAAATTACTACCACGGTAGCAAAACAAATACAGTGATGGCTAATAAAGTTCAAAGGTTTCCAAATTAAATTAATAAAACAGGGACCAGTGGCGATACTTGCGGCACTCCGGAGCATTATCGTCGCATAATTTAGCAATTAAATAGAACTAAGCCTGGAAATTGCATAGCTTCATTATGTTTCTAATTCATTTACCTACGATGTTTCAAAATCAAAAATAATAAGTGTTTAATCAATAGAGCAAAACGCTACTTAGAATAGTCATAAGAAGAACATGACACATTTTAAAATAAATAAAGAACATAACTGAATTCGTTCGCTTAAGATAACTTTTTTTCCAAATGAGGGAAAGAAGTTTTGACAGAAGATCTGTGTATGTGTAGAATTGGAAATAGAATAAGACAAATTATCAAAAACTTTATCAATGTCCAGGTAAAGGGCGACCTGAATAAGAAAGATAGGTATATAACTGTTGAGATGATTTGTAAATGTAAACCTATGAGTTGCTCGAAGCCAGATTTAAATAGATAATTTAGTTAAATAGGTGAGGCTACGTTCTATTTACGATACCCAATCTGGTCAATTCTGATGATAATCAGCACGATGACGTGATCTTGGGTACGTCTGTAGCTAGAATCGCCTCCAAGAAAGCTTCGCAGATCTGGGTAGAGTCCCAGATCTGCGAAGGTTTCTCATCATGTCGGTACCTTGAAAATAACTTTAATCTATATTTATGTAGGTAGGTTATATTCTTTATATATTTATGTGTTGCAGAGGTTCTTCATTTGATCCTACCTACATATGTACGCAACTGCAAGGACTGTTGGTCAACAGTCACTGCTTAGGTATCATTAGCTTGTTCCAGAAAATAAGGTACGGTAGATTCTTAAATTTTTTACAAAGAACCGACTTTAATAACCCGGATGATGTGTAGGTAAGTATAATCATAAGTAACTGATCTTACTATCGTTAGATATCGCCATCCGTATTTTTTTTTAACAGCGAAGGTTTTTGATGTCCTTCCGTAGTGTTCTTCATCAGTTCCATTTCACTAAATCATGTAAATCAGTTTCCGCATGTACTAAATGCTTGATGTTAAGCTAAACATGCCAAACTCGCTATATATTTGCCTACAATATTTAAGGAGTTCCCTTTTATTCCTCATTCATGAGGTACATCCCCATTAGAACCGAGTTTTTGAAAATAGGGACCAATCTGGGAGTATATTCGATCCCAAAAATAATTATCCAAATCGGTGTTCTGCTCTTTTTTTAGAAGTCGGTCGAAAAGTAAATCAAGACCATGGTGTTGAGTGTGTTAACATTTAATTTAGGTACTTAAGGTTCTAAGCAGCAGTTACATTGGCAACCTACACAATGTTGTATAAAGGTAGGTAACATTGATACAACATTGTGTAGGTTCTAACTAGCTCAGGGTCGAGACAAATGCCGTGGAAGAATGCTTAAGCGTTGTACCCGAAGTCTCGGCAAGACGGACGACTACCGCATTTAGGAATGACAGGCGTAACGATTTCTGGACCAGAAGAAACAAATGATGATCACAGAGTATAATGTAAATAAATGTTGTCTTCGAAGGAGTGTTTCCGGTCATTCCTAAATTGAATTCGTTGAATATTTATGAGTTTTCTAGAAACTTATTAGCACGATGTGGTTACCAACTCTTAGAATATACTAGAACTAGAGAAGATGAAGTAAAAGAAAGCAGCAAATATGTATCTCGAATATCGTCGGTTGGGAAGTCAACTAATAGTACATTACTGAACGATATGTCCATATCTGCCTTTTGCGTCTTTGTCATCTCGTTACAGTAGCGAATCTACGATGTGATGACATCAAACCCTTTGAGACACAGAATCCATACTCTCAAAAGGGCTGTAAAGTTCATCTCAGCCTGTCTCTCGCTGCCACGGAGATGTCAGGCTGAAATAGGCTTACATATGCGTTTGGGATAGAGTGAAACAAGTCTCACCGTTTTTCAGTTGGGGCATTCTAATCCTCTTTGATGGTGTTTGTAGCACTCAGCCTCCTTTGGTAAAATTAAAAGGCATAGTCGACGTACCTATATATATATGTATATATTGTACGTTGGCAGTTAACTTAATCAGTGTCGGTAGTCGGATCAGTGTAAAGCAATTAAGTATCATATGAGCTAGCTGTTTCGGATGCTAATGTCTAGAATTTATATTCCAGCATTCTTAGGAATGCTAGAATGATCGCAAGTTGAACTTAAGAGAGCGTTTAAACTCGATAAGTCATCAAGTATGATATTAAAAGTGATAGGTAGTTTTTTGCAATTGACGATTGAGAAGCCTAAAATTTTACATCATAGTTACAGGTTGCCGAATTTGATGTGCGCATGCGCATACCATTGATAATAAGCACCACAGGTTATATTTTATAGGGGCATGCAAGACATTTCGAGTATTTTAAATGTTCTACTATGTAGGTACTTATTGTTTGTTGGACTTGAGTTCAAATGCATCGAAGTTCTTTAACTTATTTTTATATTTATTAAAAATGTCCGTAAGCCTAAATAAAGCTAGTAAAATCAGTCTTAAAACCACTTAAATAACTAATGAGATCAATACATTTTACAGAGTTTCACAATTTAATATGTCCAAAAAATCTACCATTATCACTGGGTTTCTGATTTGTTGACGGCAATCTGACCACAAGTGTACCTAAAGGTAATAAACGGCCAAATAAGAAACAAGTAGGATCCACCACTTCATCAAATAAGGGGTTGGCTACGATGAAGTCCCCCTTTTCATACTTAAAAAGCACTCAGTAGAAAAGTTCAGTCGATGACACCATGGAAATGTAGTTGCAGAGCACAAGCCAAAATACTTACCTACGTAGAATCCATCGTCGCTCGCTGGTCATTTCAGAGTTGCAATCAGAACGGAACAAAATTTATGCAGTGGTGAACCCTACATTCAAAAACGGAAACGGCAGTCAGATTGATTTCAACACCCATTTTCTAATCCACAATTGTCTCAGAGCACACAAAACAGTAATTTTTAGTAGGTTATTGTTTTAGATCTAGGTAAAAATAATAGAGGGTAGGTGAATAATGCCTGTCTGTGTCAGAGTTGTAATATACCCCCATAGGAGTAACCTAAACTTTAAAAAAATCTAAAATAACCTACTAAAAATGACTACACCGTCTACCCACTTTCCTCACATCGTAATATCGTAGGAAATAGCTACCTGAACGCAATAAAGGCATCCCCGAGTTCGCCTCCTACGATGTGTACGCCACCTTCTGGTATGGAGAGCCCACGAAAGTAATTTCGTATGTCCAGCGCGTTGGCTGACCACGGCAGGTTCTGCAGTCGGATGATGACACTCATCGTAACCTATAAAGAAAGAAAGAGAACGTCCATCATCATCATCTTTATCCCTCTGCCGTTATTCCACTATATGCGGGGTCGGCACGTTTTCCTCTCTCAGTCGCCATCTTATCACACAATATTTTTTTTTATATTCCTTTTACACATACTATCCATCGCTTCTTTGACCTGCGTTTCGCAACTCCTCCATCCACAATCATTCCTACCAGTTTTCCTTTCTATATGCGTTTTATCCATGTTCCAGACGGATATCGGTTGCTGAAGCTTAGATTAGGTGCGAAATCGCAGACCACTCGCATTTTGAACATCTTTAGGATGACTCACGCTAGACCGTGTCGTGTCCTTCCGACCCGAGTGTCGGCCGTAGTACGGTCAACTAATATTACATATATTTTGTATGGACACACTCACGCTATACCGAGTGGCAACCGAGTGACGGCCGAGCAACGGAAGTCGGCGATTAGTTCATAATTCTTAATTTTTCACGTATGTAATTTTGCAAATTATTATCGGGACGAATTCTTCTTTATGGAAAGTTTTAATTTTACCAATTCATGGCGGCATTCGGAAAATTAAGAATTGGTAAAATTAAGACTTTTCATGAAGAAGAATTCGTCCCGATAATAATTTACCAAATTTCGTACGTGAAAAATTAAGAATTAGGAACTAATCGCCGACTTCGAGCAACGGACGACGCTCGGAAAAATTGCTCGAACGAGTATACTGACTGCATCACGGCGCAACGGTAATTGCCCGGTCGAGGTGACCATGCTACACTCGGCTCGGACACGACACGGTCTAGCGTGAGTCATCCTTGTGTGAAATGTGTCAAAATCAAAATATTATGTGTGCAGCCAAAATTTTTGACTAATCAAAGGAGCGGAGAACCGGTTGTTCAAGTAAATCGTTCCAATTTACTTAAAACGTTAAGATGCTTTCAGAGTTTACGTTTTCCTACTGTCAAATATTTGCAAATACAAAATAAACAAATTTGCCCAGCTAAGCAAGCGTAAAGACAAGTGTCTTCTATGAAAATACATACACACTATATGTAGTGTGTATGTATTTTTTCCAATAGTGTTCCTCACATATCAAATTTGGAAAGTTAAATACACATTAAGACTTCACTATTATAAAAGGTAGGTATCTACTATACATGTCAACAGAACAAAAGCACTACATAACAGGATAACACAAATAAGATAATAGTTGTATTATGGTTCTCCTCATCCTGCCTATAGATAACGCTAATGTAACCAGTTGTTTTCATGCTTAGGTAGGTAGTTGACAATTTTATTTACTCGTGTGGTAACAAACAATCCGGCCCCGGTCAAGTCCATTCACGTATCCTTTGAGGTGAACTATTTAGCATAGAATAGAGCAGGTTACTTAAATGTTTAGTAATATCTTATTTCTAACTAGGCTTTACCTACGTTTTATTCTATAGCTTAGAGCCTTCCTCAATAAATGACCAATCCAACACTAAAATTATTGTTCAATTGGAACCAGTAGCTCCTGAGATTAGCGCGTTCAACCAAACAAACGTCATCCAGCTTTATATTTGCATGGATAGGCACCAACGCAAACTGCTACAAGTGCTGCACTAGATCCACGACTGGTTTTGCTGCGGGAAGAAGTCCATCTGATGAACACTGCTGATATTAGCCGTTTCTTTTCTCTGTAGAGCGCAATAATTTCCATCCCAATAGATCGAAGGTAGAAGTTATTACTCACTATTCCCAAGATCGAACTAATGAGAACTATGTGAGAACCTCAGAATAAGTGAGAACTATGTCTATCGAATCTAATCATGGCGCCTCCTCTAGAAAACGATTATGAAATATCTATTCGATTACGAATCGAAATCGTAATCAAGCCAAACGAACTCTTATTGCCAATACGTAAAGAAAGATTGTCAATCTGACGATAATATCGTAGAGTAGGCGCCCTGATGAACTTAACCCTAGGCCTACTGGCTATAGGATCGAACTTCTAGGTAAAGGCCTCTATTTTCTTTCTGCACACTTCCCGGTCCAAGGCGTTGGTCGACCAGTCAGAACAGTACTATCCAGCTCACCCCGCCATTTGCACCCGGACCGACCGCGCTGTCGCTGTACTATATGTGGGAGTTTTCTGTCCGGATTAATTTATATCAACCCAGTATACCAACACAAGCATTGGTACGGGGGTACCAGAAAAGGGCAGCGAAGGCCTCTAAAGGTAAAAAATTGCGTTTTTGTGTTTTTGGACGTTTTCGGCCATTTTAAGGCTTATTTTTTTTTGGTGACCTTTTGAGGTCACAATAACTCCGGTCCCTGTGACCCTAGGGCCACCAAAATCAATCAGTACCTTTCTCTCATTAAGATGGTGCTAACAAAAAAGGTTTCACGTAAATCGGTCAACGCGTTCGGTTGTAACTCTCATGCACAGACAAAACAGACAGACAGCGCTATGCATATTAGGGGGCTTCGCCCCCTAAAAACCCTAGTCAACCAATTACACACTACCACTTGCTGGTCTCTATTTCCAGATATGCCCCCCATTCCACTGTCTAGAATATGCATTGTATTATAAATTCTTACTACTACTAATACTAATACTATATATTCCTTCGAGTGATCAATACCTTCGATAACAACACTCGGTTTTCTTTCCATCCTCCTAATAAGAATGATGTCATAAGTTTTATTATAAACGCCGCTTCCCTTTTTCGGTTGAATCCAGTATATCATCACGCTGCTCTTGTTTGGAAGATCCCACTTATTATAATCAACGGTCCACTGCTAGGCGTAGTCGCTACACCGCAAGAGCGTTAAAAGTTAGGTGTTGACGCACTGTCACATTTTCTGTACGTGTAATGAAAGATCAGCAATGGGGAACGTGTAAATTTAAATAGTGTGTTGGCAACCATCTGGCATGCGAAGAAAAGAAATTATAAATAGTGCTGCATATTAGGGGGCGAGGCCCCCTAATTTTTGCCCCTTTTCCCTTTTCTGGTACCCCCGTACCAATGCTTGTTTAACATAGTAAAAGGGCTCTAGCCCTGGAATTAACCAGACCATGTGTTGTGGGTACCAGATGATTGATAGAAGACTATATCATACAAACCCGAAACAAATATCTTCAGAAAAGCAATAACTTGTTTCTCGGCGGGAATCGAACCCGCAATCACTTGCGTATCAGCCGTCTATCAGACCAACAGAATCACAGAGGTAGTCTTGACGTTGACTCGACTATATTCACGTAAGTAACCTATGGTGTGAATGTGCTTACGAGTATTCACTTCTTTCTGATTAAATGGTTTTCTAAGTTTTTGTTATTTAAAACAAAAAGTTAGGAAAACTTTACAATAATGATATCATCATCATCTCAGCCGCAAAACGTCCACTACTGAACACAGGCCTCCGTCACTTATTTATTTATTAATTACTCATACATAATTATAACATAACAGAGCTTAGTCTATTGCGTTATATTACGACACTTTCACATTAGTAATATAATAAGTTAGACATCTAAAAAATACAAAAAGAAACTCTAAACGTAGGATTTACAAAACTTTTTTGCATTTAACACAACAGAACATCGTCATGGATCTCCATGAGGGGTACTTGCCATACTCACCACGCTTGGCAGGCGGGTTGGCGAGCGCAGCACGGGATGTTGATACACGGAAAGACGCTGCTGCCCATCTTCCGGAGGATCCCTTACCGGGCTCTTACTGCATCCACGGGTATGAGAGGAGGGGTAACATTCTGCAGCCGGCAATAATGAATGATATAATATTACATTATTCTGATATCTAGTTTCATTTAATAAAGCGAATAACATTTCGTATCCGTTTTTAACGACGTTGCTACACAGAGTATAATTCTTGGCATTGGGCAATAGAAGTTTGCTGAGTTTGCATTTATTACAAGCTGGATTTGTATGTCTTAATGTCATTACAGAAGTCCGCATCGAACCCGTTAAAATTAGCTTGTTGGGAATTAACGCAAACTTGAATGCTATTTTGCATTTTGTCACTCTTTTGCGATCAAAACACTATTATAAATAGGTTTTACATTTTAGTGGAGTAACTTATCAACGTAACTATGTCGTAACCTACAAACTTCAAGAGCAAGCTTGTTAAGCATCACAACGCTTGTGCTTCTAGCCTTGATCCTTTGAAGTGTTATGATTGGTCAATTCATGCACCGCTAAAAGCTGTATTACACTATACGGTATTCAGGGCCCGGTAGCTAGGGCGATTAGGGAGCAAGGCTTGCCGGGTCCGACCGGTCGTCCTAGTTAGGGTCCCTTACGCTCTAACTCTTATTACACCACTCTTAGTTAGGGTAAGGGTCCCTGAATACCGTGCAATGTAATACAGGCTTAAGCTCTGCTCTTTTCAGTTCCGCCTCAGTGGAAACGCGACCTTAGGGCGTCGATCAGCAGCAGCGCACGTCGGCCACACTGCGTACGGTTGTGCCATCCGTGAAGTAGAACATGACGTGATACCGACGCCCTAACAAGGCTTGCTTGAGCTTACACAGACGCTCCTAACTTACATAGCAAACAGCCTGCATACAAGTATCTGAATATTTTATACTAAAGATTCCAACTTATGCATTTCTTAGTTAGATTAGAGTTGTTGGTAGCATTCTTTATCATCCTCGAGGGTGATGCAGGTGTCATTGAAGTAGGACATGATTAGATCTTGTAGCCCGTTTTTGACTAAACACCACTGTGTAGCTATGCATTGTATTTGCGATGCAAGGAGTTGCGGGTTCGATTCCCGCCTCGGGACAAATGTCTGTACGATCTGCAGATATTTGTTCAGGGTGTTTTTCTATATATAATAAAAATATCTATCTATGTAGTATAATGTATTAAGTATATCAGTCATCTAGTACCCATAACACAAGCTCTGCTTAGCTTGGGGCTAGATGATGCTGTGTGATTTGTCCAGCATTATTTATTTATTTATTTATTGTATTAGCATGCAATACTACACTCACAGAGATCTGTATGAGTTATTTCAAATGCAATAATAGCCTGCATGATCTACGCTAAATATCAATAGTCTATGGTTTCAGTCTTTCATAGTAGTGGCCTACACTCTTGCAACCATTTCTGTTGTCAGTGCCATATAATAAGTAACTTAGTTTTGTGGTAATTAAGAGTAATATTTTTTGGTAAACTTAAATATCTATTTATTTCTCTATTCTAACTATATGAACACTTTGCTGTTGTACCTATTAGCACAGAGGCCTGTCTGCCATCACAGTTCAGTCTGAATGGTCCATTATTAGTTTGATTTTAACAGTTTTGTATGGCCTAACTGTCAAAACCAAACCAAAGAGACACAAAAGATATGCTGACAGATAATGAACAGGCCCTTCACCAGTACATCAAGGAGTTGCGCTGGTTAGGATTGGGATAGTGTCACAGGGACAATGCACAATACACCCCAATGTGGGATGTCAGTGCAGATCTGGTATCCCCTACCAGAATTAGGAAATGGAAATGGAGAGGAAGACTGCTTGGTACCAGTGGATGGAAGATTCTGGGACTGGGTAGTCAACATAACAAAATGTTCAATGATTGGAATGTGCAGGGGTCAAAATGTCTATATGGACTAGCTGTCTATGCGGCAAAAAGTATGAACATCAAAATGTGCATGGTTAAAAAGGAAAGGAGTTAAAATGTGTTTGGGTCCAAGCAAACAAGTGTCATAAAGTATAATAGCCAACATGAACACACTTATCATGGGTTATAATGGGCTATGTAATAGTTATACCGTTACTTTTAAAAAATATTGCAGGATATCCAAATATACCATAGTATGGTACAAATGATAGTATGACTAAATAAACTCTTTTAAAAGCATTCTGCCTATCTCTGTCAAATTGATATTGAAAAAAATTATACTACAACTGGAGAACAGAGATATATTAATTGAGCATTTTGTCTATCACACCTTTTGTTGTATTTGCATTTTGAGATGAATGTCTTCATTTCTCTTCGTCACTCATTTGTCACTAAAACATTGTGACCCTGATTAAGCCTGTATTACATTACACGATATTCAGGGACCCTTACCCTAACTAAGAGTGGTGTAATAAGAGTTAGAGTGATTAGGGCGCCCTAACTACTGAGCCCTGAATACCGTGTAGGTAATACAGGCTTTATATGTACATTTTGACACTGGGTCATTCCAACCGATGATAATTTTGTCACATTGACTACCCACTCCTGGAATCGGAGGAATGTCTACAGCAATATAAGTAATGGAATCAGGCATTACTTTGCGGAAATCCATATGACAATGAAATGCATTAGCGGAATTAAAACTAGATATTTTCATTGCATTTTTTTTTAATTGTCTACAACAATGTTTCTGCACCATTTGTGGCCTGGTGTGGAAGAGATGCCAGAATTTCTTGATGTTTTTGGTAACAAATGTCATTTCATTCTGATGGTGCTAAATATCACATGACATTTTATTTATAAAATTTTACTCTTAACACTTTATTGGTACCTATTAATTTGTGTTTATATCAAACAAACTACCATTTCATGTTCAATTTTAAATTCAAGTTTTTCAATAGGTACATAAGGTTTTAGTTTCTCCAATTAACATCTACACAATAACCATGTTTCTTCACATTTTGGAACGCGTTCCGCGTAGGTGCACCTCAAATAAACACCTATTGTGTTTGAGGTGTACTGATTTAGTCTGTTGTTTTGTTATTTTAGGTTAGGTTAACACAAAACAAATAATAGCTTTGTCGTGTTGGTTTGTGAGGGACCACATCGCCATATTAGAGATTATAATCCCACTAAGAGTCATGAAGGAAATAGATCGAGATTTTTGTATGACGTACTTACCCAAAATATCTACGGCACAAAGGCTTAGACTATGTTATGGCAGTAAAACCTATGAAGGCAATTTTTTCAGCTAATTCACTAATATTTCAACTGCTTTATCATATACGACTGGGGTTCCATTCCTTTTAATCAATTCATTGAAGCAATCGTATTTTTTTTACCCACAGAAAAAACGACGCCATGGCGTGCGAACTTCTAACACGTATTTTTGGTTCATTTCACTGACTTACCCTAGTAAAAACGCTAAAACTGTGCACTCAATCACGCTTTTAGTAGAGATAAAACATTGTATCCGTAAATAATCACTGTAGCAAGAAAATAACACGTAAATTGCAAAATCATCCAAGTTTGCAGCTCGAAGATCACGCAATACAATACAACGACCGACGTACGTAAAATCGAAATTCGTGAATGAATGACTTCTTCAAAATGGCGGGCAGGCAGGCTGAAGCGTAGTGGTGTGCTATTTCCGGTTAGCCCAATAATGACCCGTTTTCAGTAAAAAAGAAAAAAGTGTTTTCTACTGAACCTAACAGATGGAGCTGGCAAGCGGAGAAAGCATGTTGTGATTAGTCACAAATGTTGTCATTGTCAAATTGTATTTTCTACCAGTAAAAGAAAAGAAACGCCATCTATAAGTTTTGAGGGAACTATTTTGAAGTTTTTACTTTTTAATGAAAACGCCTCATTATTGAATAGGGCAGCACAAAATAGGTTTATTTGCATAATTTTTGTGCTTATTGGATGTTGCAGGTACTCTAGTTGCTCTGTAGTTGCTGGTGGTATTCATGAACACGCTTAAATAATATTTTTACCGATTATTGCTGCACCGTGTTCCTCCGGGTGTGATTTTTTTTCTCTGAAAGAGAACATCGAACGAAATTAACATTATTTACAAATCTCGTATATTTTGTTCAAATGTTTTACACATCAAATTGTTCCTCTTGTTATTTTTGATTAAACTACTCTGCTTTTTAATTTTATTAAGATTTATGTAAGTTTGAAAGTGGTAGTAAACTGTTTAGTCGCTAAATTGTGCACGCTGTGGCAGGCAACCTGTAATTGAGAAAACACACAGTCAACATTATTTTTAGAACCTATTAATACTCATGTTAAGTGATTTTCTTGTTGGATGCCCTCTAATAAATAAATTAATAAATACATAAATAGCGTCCACCCAGACATAACTTATGTTTTGTCACAGAATAATAATGTATACAGTATTTTAACTCGGCCGTATTTTTGAAATAAATACCTACAGCCGCGCGGTACGGAAACATGCGATAGGGCTGCCCACCTCCAGCATTTTAATTAAATTTGCCTACTTTGTGTTTCCATTTAGTTTTGTGATTGTAAATATACTTTTTTTATATAAACAAATATAATACTTTGTGAATTGAATAGATAAATTGAAAATATAGTGTCCGCA
This sequence comes from Pasiphila rectangulata, assembly GCA_963082625.1. Lineage (NCBI taxonomy): Eukaryota > Metazoa > Arthropoda > Insecta > Lepidoptera > Geometridae > Pasiphila > Pasiphila rectangulata. The sequence goes on along the minus strand of OY720256.1, from coordinate 13,556,536 downwards.
GAAGTACTATAAAATAACATAGTTATGAATTATTAGAATAACCTACAATGAATTGAAATTATCGTGGCTAGACATCATTTAATAAATATAATACGGCTTACACCATCTTCCCATCTTCGTCCCCCGAAAAATTCGTGAAGCGATTGAAATAAACCGGCATCCGAATTTCAACCGAGACCAGGGTTGGGGTATATCACCTTCATGGAGACCAATCTTGTACTCCGCGACTGCTGAACAGGGCAATGTTCAAGTCGGCCTAGAAAGTGACACAGTAAGCACCGTGTGTATCCAGCCTAACGCTACGGACGAAACAAGTGATGAGGATTTAGCAGGGGGTTCCCCCCCACCACCAGCGCCGGCGGCTATGTCCAGCCGCGCGATCCGTGCCGAACGCCGCGCTCAAGCTAGTTCTCGTCTCGCGGCCCTCGGAGTCGGCCACGAACGGTGCTCATGAAGAAGGGCCTCTAAACGGTCTACGAAACGTCAGCAAGATGATAATAAGTTAGGTACGTGGTGTAAGCCGTATTATATTTATTAAATAACCTACAATCTAAATGATATAAGATAATAAGACCCAGTACTTTTACCTAACGTTTTAAAGTTCCACTCTTACTGATGAAAGCGTGATGTAGGTACCTACCTAAAATTACGCTTAACGTAGGTATTATTTAAAAATATTTTCACCTTCTACGTAAACGAAGTCGTGGGTAAAAGTTAGCGTTAGCCCTAAGAAACTATTCCACGCGGATGAAGTCGCGGGCAGAAGCTAGTTAATAATAAATAAAATACCACGTCTTTACTTTGAATTATACAAATTAACAAAACGAAACACCGTACCGTATCATGATTCATGAACCGCCTATAACTACCTATTTCACTCGTGTCAATCACTTTCCTTTATTTACACTATTCACTTTATTTAAGAATCCAGACATCTTTTTTTTCGGGAGATAAAAGGAAATACTTGTCCATTAAAAAGACACACATTATGTACCTACCTACTAGGTAGTAAGTAAAATTATTTTATAGTCTTACCTTTCAGAGTTTCCAGGTAATCTAAAAAAAGTTATCTCTGGATGCGTTCTTGAAGATTTCATGCAGCCAAAAACAGCACAATACATCCTTGAAAAAATCGCGCGGTTATTGTTAAAAAAATAACACACCTCCGTTCGTCACTGCGGCACAGTCGCGACTGTTTAGATGCCGAGAGAGAGCCGAGATCGAGGCGCGTAGGTATAGTTCGCGCTTCGTCCGTTTGTATGAAGTCGGAACACTGTATACATTACTATTCTGTGGTTTTGTAGTCATGAACGCAATAAATATTTTGTATTTGTATGATTCATCGTCCTGCAAACTAATTAGAATGTCAGTCTTTTAAGGCATGGCTATCCTATGGATTGATGATAACAAACCATTTGAAACAGAAACGACCACATGTAAAATAATAAACCAAAGCTTAAAATAAACGTCGATATGAAAAAACCTAATTTATAGCCTGTATCTGTGTTGTCAAGTGAAACTTAGTGAAACAGTCAGTCAGTGTCGTATAATCATTCATTCGTTCAGGCATTGTCGTTCGTTGTCGTTCGTTTGTAGCATCTGTAGTCTTTCTGTGGTCATTCATTTCATTCGTTTCGTTGGTCGTCTTTTGCGAAATGTCTTCCAAAAAATCGTGAAAATTTAGAAATACGTTGCATTTCCCAAACAAATATAGTATAGAAAGTTAGCGTTAATCAACTTTATGATAGAACGTAAGTGTTTTCATTTATTTATATGTTTGTGATAGTAACTTGAGTTTCGCGTTTTACTTCGTTCAGATACATTGTCAAATCCAGGACCCAGTAAATAATTGAATAAAACAATTAAATCAACAAGCCCAGAAGGTATTATCTTGTTAGAAATAGCTAGTAAACTTGATTGAGTAGCATTTGTACTCTCTATTGTTTATTTAGTAATTAGCAGAGTTAAAAATATAAGATGAGTTCCTTTGGGGACAGAAGGAACTGTAACGCTGAACTGTAAGGATTCACCCCTGATTAGCTATTTTACAGTGTTTCTTAAATAAAATATCAATAACATGTATGTAAATATAGAATATTATAACTTACTATTTGATAAAAATAATAACCAAAAAGTAGATAGAGTACCAAAATCCCATGTTTCCTAGTTTACGGGGTCACTCACCTTATTTAGAGGTCAATGTCTCCTCACCATCTAGATTTAAAAATTTCGATTATCCCAAATATCTTTTTTACAAAGTTTGTAATATGAATTGGTTGAAAACTTAGAAGATATTTCAGGTAAGTTTCAAATTGAATTTTCTTATTGCAGGTACAGGATTGAAAACTTTGATAATTAGTTCAAAATAACTAGAAATTAAATAATAAGTGATCAAATGCTCAATGTAAAGTTGTAAGTAGTGTTGTCTAGCAAAGTGTTGAAAGTTTTTATAAATGTGTGATCGGTACCCGGGATATCTATTTGGTGGGACCCCCATTAGCAGCTGGGATAGGGGTTTCAACATGATGGAGAATGTAAGTTAATAATTATAATGAACCTTTTAACTTATCTGTAGAATTTTTAGCAAAATCAAACATAATAAGTTTGTGGAGTTTATTACACCTTATTGTGTCTGGCTATGTAACTTGTATAATGCTCTCTGATCTCATTAAACTGTTCTATGGATAAGTTGATTTAATCTTTCCCCCCCATTCTTATACAGTTATTTCATTAAGGAGCATATAATTGCTGCTTTTTTTAATTTTTTAGAATAAAATTGCCAAATAAGTGCTGTTTAAAGTAATAATTAGGCATTAGGGGGTGTCGGGGGCAGTAGAATGTTGCCTCTCCTCTAACCCAAGGATGCAGTAAGAATTTGCCATGGGATACCTCTCCACAAGATGCAGCAGCAACATCTTTTTGTGTATCCAAATCCCGTTCTGTACCTAATAGGGTGACTTCTTTGCTTAATAATTACCATATTATTAAATTAATTATAGTGCATACACACATCAGTTACTTTTTACCAACATGCTTGGCAGTACAGGATGTTGATACATGGATAGATGCTGCTGCCCATCGTGATATTCTTTGGCAGATTCTTACTGCATCCACAGGCAGAGAGGAGAGGCGACTTTCTACTGCTGCCGGCACCCTACAGCATCTTTGCATAACAATAACATATTCTTTTAACCATTGTGGTGTATATCCACACTGCAGTTACTTTTTGTGAAGCAACATTGTGCAACACAGTAACATTAGGTTACTATCTGTAACTTTTGTGGGTACTTGTTGCTAATGTTGCTTAGTAGTACTTGAAAACATTGCTCAGCAAAAAGTAACTGCGGTGTGTGTGTGCACTATTAGGTACCTGCTATGAATTTACATAAAATATATTATATTAAGAATCCATTTTCATAATTAAATTATAATCTAAAATTCTTAAACATTATTTTAAAGGAAAGTAAAGAACTGTAATATCAAGTGTTTTTTTATTATATTGTTCCTTTCTCGCACTAATAAAACATCTATAGATTTTTGTGTGAATTGAATATTTTTGTGTCAATATTAAGCTTAACAACTTATTGGAAGCAAATAAAGTAAATTTTGAGTTTTTTTTTAATTCCTCAGCGTGGGACTATGGACAGGAAATTCCGAGTGCGAGAAAGGAATAACTCGGTAAGTTATATCCTGTACCATATGGATGCTGTATGTGCACATTATCTGCATGTTTTTTATGTAAATACATACTTAATATTATACAGGGTGACCAAATTTGAATGATACAACTTTTAATTAAAATTTAAATACCATGCCCTATATTTATATACATTGGTTGATTGCCCTATATTTTTTTTATATTTTATTTAAATTACAAAAGGACTGTCGCTCAGCGACCATATTGTCCCGAAAAGGCTACACAATAATCAACATAAAAAAATTATAGTTAAAACAACAAACTTAAGTCTTATCTACTCCTAATTCTAGCAACATGATTAACATTTTTGATTCGTGCGACATTGAACTACTCAAAATACTATTTGGGAAACCAATGGCTTGTGTAATTTTTCTGCCAAAATATGTCACCCTTTGTGGCTTCTTCAGAACACACTCCATCAAAATATGCTGAATGTCTTCGATTACGCCCTATATACATTTGAAACTGTTTATAAATATGGCCTACACAGCGGACTGGCAGTGTAACTGGCAAGTTCATGATTTAATTTTAACAACACTTCAAAAATATTACATCTTCCGTTATTAAGTTAATTGTATGGAATTTAACTTTTGCCAAATACCCACCTCTCAACGAATGCGAGAACTCTTCGTCGCTACTAACATCATTGAATTCAAATAAACTTAACGAGATTGATGCAGTTTATGCCTAAATAACTTGCACAATATTCATGTGTACATTAAGGGTGAAACCCTCATCTGCAACTTCTGCATGCTTCAGGGATGCTCACAGAATGCTGCATTCCACCTGGAGTTCCTTTTTATTATTTAAAGGTTTTGGACTGCCTTGGGTCTGAGTAGTCTCAATGGAGATGATGCACAATAATATCCTAACCCGGGACATTCTAATATGGGGGATATTAGAGCTCCACTGAACATATAGAATAGAATTAAGAAAATAGAAGTTCTCTAGCTTTTTGTAAAATGTTTTGTTTTTACATATTCTATGCACCAAGCATGTAGTTGTTGATTGATAAGTTTTTATTTAAAATGTTCCTTTAAAAATTCCCTCCGCTTTTTAGTTTTTATTGTAGCGACACTTTAACGCTTATATATCGGCTTCCTCTTATGCGAGTGAGCTTGAGCAATAAGTGATCTGAATTATTGGCTACACAGAAATCTATAAGTCTATAAAAAAATTTTTTTTGTATTTATATTATATTTTCCTTAATGTTCGTCAGACCATGACATTGAAAAGCTGTGTTCATATGTTTTGGAATGTGGCCTAATAGATTTCACATTAATTCTAGTTGGTTTAATTAAATTTCAGCACTTTTTGTTGTTTGTTTCTCCGGATGAGACCTGTTTTTTCAATTTTTGCATTTTTTACTCATTAGTTATAGTGTAGTTTTAATAGCAAGCTTACTTGTTAAGGATTCCTATTTGTGCATGTAAGTTACTTATGTTTATTATATTTTAGTTTTTACGTAATATTTTTTTTACCATAAAATACCCAATGGTTTTGTCTTAAGAGATTGTGTAGAAAATGTCTATAGAATTTCTCGGACATCAATTGAGATAATGGAATACAAGCGAAAGAATGAGCTTTTCGTTTGCGCTGCTTGTGCACGTGAGAGACGTGGAAATATCTAAGGCGAACAAATTTTAGAATTCTTCTTTTCTACTGTAAACGTCGCCATATTTAAAGATATATGTATGATTAAGGATTGATTGCTGTCAAGCGAGCAAGATTTCTAGAGGGACGAGGCATATTGCACAACGGTGGGATAGAGCATTATTTATTTATGAGCCTGATTCTTCCCACTGCATGGCAAAGGTCTCTTTTCCCTCCCTCCACTGATACCTTTCCTGTGCCTTCTAGTCTACAGCCAATCTTTGCTGCAGGAGTCTAACTCGTTTCGTGGCACAGCATAAGTTAGGGAACGTCTCCACGAGCGAGAGAATCGCGGCGATGTTATCGTCGTGCCACGTATTTTTTTTGTAATAGGCTATATTTTATATGAGAGGAGGGGTAACATTCTACTGCCGGCACCCCACGGCGTGCCGGGGTGCCGGCAGTAGAATGTTACCCCTCCTCTCATACCCATGGATGCAGTAAGAGCCTGCTAAGGGATACCTCCGAAAGATGGGCAGCAGCGTCTTTTCGTGTACCGACATCCCGGACTGCGCTCGCCAACCCGCCTGCCAAGCGTGGTGATTATGGCAACTACCCCTCATGGAGATCTATGAGCGAGGCCTGTATTCAGTAGTGGACGTTTTACGGCTAAAACGAATATTTTATCCCCGTACTCCCACGGGAACGGGAACTAGGCGGGTGAAACTGCGGAGCGCTACTAGTATAACATAAAGTTACGGTCCATAAGCTTCCTAACCTAACAACAGTCTGCATTATTTGAGTCATTTTGAGTCCCTTTGCATCGGAGACGCTAATGACACACTTGGCGACCTATTATTAAAGAAAGCGAGCCTTCCATTCGCTTTGGCAGCCTGCCAGGCACTGCCTGCCACTAAGACGTAAGACGTTGAAGGCATTAAGACCGCCTTTCAGACGTAGGTACATACGTTCATGTGACATATAGTTAAGAGCTCGCACATATCATTAGACACCGATTGCGGTAGAATGTTACTCCTTCTCTCATACCCATTTGTATGGCAACTACCCCTCATGGAATGTTTAGTAGTGGACGTTTAACGGCTGAAATGATGATGATGAAACTAGTTGTTAGCCACCAACTTGAACGAGCGAGTGACTTCTTTCAATGAACTCCCATTGCATTTGAACTTGATTTGTGGCGGGAATAGAACCTGCAACCTCCTGCGTTATACGTTCACGTGACATAAATAGTTAAGAGCTCGCACATCATTAGGCACCGATTAAGATACAATGCCAGTCGGTTTAATGGTTAAATTAGGTACTTAAGCTATTTACAGTGTAAATTATCCAAGATATGCAATTTGATGAAACTTTGCAAGCAAAGCAAGCGAGTAGTTATAGATATTCAGACAAAAAATAAATCAGGCCAGGTGCGTGTCGGGCCTGTAGCCCTGTTGTCAGAAGTTGGTGTGGGTGTGTTTTTTTTAATTGAGTTTTCTGTATAAAGTATTCCGGTATGCTTGGTAAACCGTATCACTTATTTCGGCGACAATTTATCCGAAACTGAAAAGCTAGCTTAACCGGTATAGTTTTCTTAGAAAATTCAGTTAAAACTACATCCACAATTTATTTAGATTTGTAATGTTTAGATTTTAAGGGTAAGGGAATATTTCGCAACGGAACCCTAAATCGAAAAATTGCAATTGTTTTGAAATACCTATTCAATGACACCTCGTACGACGGGGAAAAACAAGGGGAAGGGAGGTAAAATATGAATAATTTTTAACAGCCTTTTTTAACGTTAAAATTACAGCTCTCTAAGACTCTAATAGTCTCCTGTGCCGCAGACAGACGAACAGATAGATAAAAATATAAGGGTTCCTTGTTTTACTACGAAACCCTAAAAATATGGTAAAGGTACTAGGGAAGCCAAATGCATTTAAGAACGTCCCAGGCACCGCAGCGTCCCGTATAGCAAGAATAAAAGTTATTGAAGCTGTGTAAATTATCTGTGATGAGAAAGGTCTCTGTTCTTTGTCGTTCAAAAATAACATTTACCTACAATAAACCAGCAAGGAAACATGCGAGCCACCTCCAGCTATAAAAAAAAAAAAACAAAAAGCCATATTTAAATTAAATTAAAGGCAGCCGATAAGCAAAAGATCGTAAACTTTAAGCAGTAGACACGTCACTGAATGCGACCCCATTTAAAAGTACTAGGCTTCTGTCTGCGGGTTCACTCCATTTGTCCATGACCAACCATAAATTATCATCACACACGAATTTCACGATTTTGTGACATTTGTGAGACTCGCCTCTCTCAAATGTGACGTCCCATACATTGTAATTACAAATAAATTTTTTTTAGAGATGTATGTAGGTACTTATTTATTTATTATTGGATAAATTTTAGATCCTTCTCCACCCCATTATCACATAATGTCACACTTCGTCGCACCCTTAACGTTTGACTCAATTTATAATGGCCCTATCGGAAGATCCGTTCTAAATATTGGTGACAGATTTTTGAAATCGTTGAGTAGCGAAAATTGCTCCTACCATACAAACGGACAAACACTTCCTCTTGATAATATTAGTGTAGATTTAGTTAAACTCGGTTTCGTTTACCAACTTCCCCCCGAATCGGGTCGCAACGAAAACAAAGTTTATTTCCAAAAGGTCAATTGCTTTTTTCCGTGGATCGCATTTCATGCTTCAGGTAATTAAACTGTTCAAGGCTTACCGACGTGATTTTAGGGACACTTTTCTACCGAGAAAATGTCGATTAAGGTTCAATTTTAGCCGCTTTTCATTAAGAGGGGAAACAAATCGTTATTTATGTGACTGGATCCTCAGTCCCACACGTGTTGGACGGTGGATTTGAATCCGGTGAATGATTAACGAGTCGATCCGGTAAATGAAAGTTATGGGATTCAAATCATACGACCGAGGCGACATCTCTCGCGCTTCGGCCCGCATTACGTTCATAATTGTCACAGCTTCTAAGACGGAAAGTTATTACAATAGGTATTTCAACGTCATCATCGGCCTTTTTCGACCCACTGCCTGGACATAGACCTCCCTTTGATTTTGCCATTCGCCTCTGTCGTAAGCTATTCTTGGCCAGGTGCAACCCACGGTCTTCTGAATATCATCAACCCATCAGGATGGCAGGGGGGGGTGGCCCCCTTTTTCTGTAACCTTCTCTCGCCCACCACTCGGTCGACGCTTTCGTCCACCTGTCGTCTCTTCGTTAATAGGTATTCAGTAAGAATAAATGTGAGAATGGAAACGGGAATACAGGAGCTGATCGAGCCGAGCCCTTCATCTACAATATCTGCATCCCCTTTAGGTATGCTAATGGAATTCTGCCAACGCAACGGCCTAGAGTCCTGCTCCGTTATTTAAAGGAGTTGGTCTGGCTAGTTTTCGGGTAGTATGAAGGGGGACAATGCACAGAGTACACCCTAAAGCGGGACGTCGGGACTGACATAGTCTTGCAATACCCAAAGTCCCTAAATAAAAACAGAAAAAAAAGCGGGACGTCAGTGCAGATCTGGTGGAGATCAAAAGAATAAATAGGTACTTGTAGTAAATTGGTCATTAAATGATTTCAACTCACTGGCGACAGTTGGGATGATGTACAAAAAAACGCGGAAAGCGCTCTTCATACTGTACAAAAATGGCTTTCCCGCAATCTTCTTACTCTTAACATCAATAAATCGAAATACGTCACTTTCTCACCTACATTATCTTCTCAACCCCCATCTTCTTTTACTATACAAGCCCATACATGTTCTTCCTACCCGATTTCAAACTGTAGTTGTACTTTTATAGAAAAAGTTGGATGCATGAAGTACCTAGGAGTTTTCATAGACAGTACTCTGAGCTGGAAGCCACAAATCTCAGCCACTATCTCCAGGACTAGAAAACTTTTGTACATCTTTAAAAAACTTCGAACAAGTGCAGATCTAAAAACTCTAAAAACAGTATATTTTGCCTTATCGCAGTCAGTTCTCTCTTACTGCATCGCTGCTTGGGGGGGTGCCCCGAAAAATTCATTGTTAGGTCTAGAGAGAGCACAGCGTTCTATATTAAAAGTTATTCATTTTAAACCTAGACTCTATCCAACAAATGATTTGTACCAACTCAGTAATGTGCTCTCGGTTCGCAAATTATTTATTCTAAATATAACTCTACGTACTCACATTAAGATACCATATGACCCGCGTTTATTATCAAATAGAACCAACCTACTGCATTTCCCAACCAGATCCAGCCGTACAGTCCTTGCATCCCGACATCACCACTTTTTAGGACCCATATTGTACAAAAGAATTCATAAAATACTTGATGTATATGAACTTACCTACCATAAATGCAAAATTAAACTTAAAAACTGGTTATCTACAATTACCTACGGTGACACTGAATTTTTGATTGGTAGAAGTTAATCCTACAATAATACAACTCCATATATATTTTTATTATTTTTATTTAAGTATGTATTTATGTATATAAATTGAAACATTGAATATAAAGTATGTTGCATAAAATAAGAATTTATATAATTTGATTAGGTATGTATGTACATTAGTTTTATAGATGCTTTTTGTTATTTCAACTGTATTCCGACTCTATTTCAATTGTAAGTTTATTTTAAGACATCAAATATGTAAATTAGTTTTGATAAGATGCCTTTAGTTATACTAGTTTAAATGATTTCTCTTCTTTTCTGCAGTCTGGTTCTTCTTTTTGTTAAATTTTGTTTGTAAACATTTACATCTCCTCATGTACTGAGGTAGGGCACTGGAAACTGCGACACAGTTTATACTACTGCATTTTCCAGTGTTCATTTGTATCCTGTGCACATGTACATATATTTTTTGTAAATAAATAAAATAAACATCTAAATAAACAAATAAACTCAGAGAAAGAATATTTATAAGGTACTTATAGTAAACTAGCTTGTGCCCGCCGCTTCGCATGCGTTGTACCCGGATAAAAAGTAGCCTATGTGTTATTCCTGGTCCACATCTATATGTGTGCAAAATTTCAGCTCAATCCGTTGGGTAGTTTTTGCGTGAAGAGGTAACAAACCTCCAAACAAACTTTCGGCTTTATAATATTAGTTTGATTGGTCATTAATATGAGTCAGCTATTTCATTCGTGTCGTTCAGTGCGCTGCGGCGGTGCCTGGGACATTTAGATGGATTATGTTTGCCCAGCACCACTATCCTCTCAGATTAGTCAGCTGCTAGTCAGAGGAAAGAACGATACGTTTGAAGTTGACGTATCGTTAAGCCGCGGGCTAAGGCTAAGGCTTCATTTTCATTGGATCACGGCCGGTATCGAATGTTCGGAACGAAAGTCGGGGGTACATAGTAAAACAACAATAAATAACTATTAATCTCTTCTGTGACTACTTAGCTAGTAAATGCCGCCCCACTTCAATCCCCTTAAAAGCACCTTGATTGATAAATCGTACAACCTATTTAATATAAAACACAATAAGTAATGGAAAGTGCCCAAATATCATCATCCCGATTTCACAGCCCGACTTCACACACAGACACATCATTTACTTGCCACTACAAAATAAACGCACTAAAAACGGTAATTCAAAAAAAAGTTGCAAAAGTTACAGTTGGTATAAAATTTAATCGAAAATGAGACAAATAAAAATGTCTCCCCGCGACCACGACCAGGTGCAATCCGGTCGAAACGTCGGGAATAAAATAAAGGTAATTACGCGATAAATACCAGATAATCCCATATTTTAATAATGAGACAAATGAAATTAGATTAAAGGATTTCACGGTCATGTGCCAATTTAATCCATATCAGCCCTGCAACGCTTGTGATGTCGGCCCATCTCGCTTTTGAACGACCGACGTTCCTGCATCCAGTTCTTGGACGCCATTCAGTTAACGCCTTACTCCAACTGTCGTCATGTCTCCGTGCGAGCTATCCATCCTGCCCAGTTACACTTCAGTTCCGTGATGCGATTCCCAACATCTTTCACCAAATAGTCGCAGACAGACACGTCAAACTTATAACAACACCCTGCGTTTTGCTTTGGGGTTAAAAAGGCCTGTAATAGGCTATATTATTTTTGTGTCCATTAACAACACGCGCAAAGCCATCTTACTATCTATACTAATATTATATATAAAGCTGTACAGTGTGTTTGGTTGCTAGTGCTAATGAACTAAGACTCGAATTAAAAAGGTATTTTAATGCTGGATAGCTTATTTATGCTATATAACATACTAGCTGACTCGAACTCTGCGAACTTCGTACCGCACCGGGTCCAAAAATACCGTCTATCTCACTAGTCCCATTGAGTTGTCCCATCATGGGACAACTGACACGATTACGTCTCACTAGTCCCATTGGATAAGTGGCACTTATATTTTTATCATATTGTTGTCCCAAAAGTCCCATTACATTATAGCCTATAATACTGCCTAATAATGTAGCATGTCATAGGCGAAATAATTGTTATATTGGTCCTGTAGTTTTTGAGTTTATTCATTACAAACATCCAAAAATACAAATCTTGTCTCTTTATAATATTAGTATACTTAGTCGTTTTTGAGTTTTGTTCACTACGACAAATAGTGTACGAGCAGGGCATCAAAACGCACACGAAACCGCGTCGAACATCTAATAATGTAAAATTACATCGCACCAAAGGGCTCCCTTGGCGTCGAGTCCTGATTAGAACCTTGTCAATGAATAAGTAGAACCCACTTGTCGAGACTCAGGACTTCGTCATGCCCTTGAACGTTGGGAGTGTGCTGGAGTGAACAAGTTACATTGAACGGTTTTATGCTATATTGAAATATTTTGCAGACGCTGCGCCCTGTATAAATCAACTAGATTAGAAGTAGGGATAACTTATAGTTTTTTAATTTAACCGATTTTGGTCAATCTATAGACGTATAACTAACAGCTATAACAGACCATAAATGCGGATTTAATTAACCCAATACTTAATTGACAGATTTTCAACAGTTTCGTATGAAATGAAGTAAAAAGAACTGCCAATTAAGTTCTTCTCAATTTAACCACCGTTTATAGCAAAGGCGTAATTTAATCTTTTGTTAATTTTTGAAGCCATGACGTCGGTATGGCATCGACATGTCTATCAGTCAACTAACGGCTTACATTTAGTTCAACTATTGACGAAATGCTCAATTCGTTTGAAAGTTTGACAATTTGTCTGGGTTAAATCGGCTTCAGTCTTTTAAAACCAAAGCAAAACCCTACCATGTTTTAAAGGTTCACAGTTCGTCAAGTTTAAGACGGCTACACCTCGTTGCGCCTGCTGTGATTTACAGGCTACCGATGTGGGAATTTCGAATGTCTAAGTTAACCTACCACAGCCTTGTAATCGTCAATGCCAAACCAGAAACCTGCCACACGAACACACGTTCGCCAACACGTGGTCGCTAAGTTTTCAGGCACGTGGCACGTATGTACATATAATATTTAGGGTATGGCGGCCAAATTGTAATCGAGAACCGCTGTAGTCCCCAGAGACTGAACTGGTACATTTTCGGGCATATTAAGATTAAAAGCGTCTGTGCTTTGAATACGTTAAAAGACGAACCGAAGTTATCTACTATAATATAAGGAAGAGCTTAGAATGTAGGATAGAAACGCAGTAGGCTACGAGGTAAAGCAATTTGACCTTTGACGAATTGTCAACCTTTCAAACGAATTGTGTTTTCAGCATGTCTGATATAACTTATGTATGATTCACACTCGGCGTCCCAGGGGTCAACTATAGAGGGTCAACCAGCCCGAGCTTCCGATTTGCGGGTACCTAATCAACTTAGTGATTTTAGTAACCGAGAGTAGGTTACTAAAATCACTACTACTTAATTCTTACTCGTTTATTTTCCTCATTCGCCTTTAGCTGGATTGATAACATTAAGTTGTAGACGTTTTTACTTCGAACCCCGCTCCGTTCCTATTGGGAACGGAGCCGTTCCAAGTAAATTTGTCCATTGCAACCCTGAAGATATAGTTTTATTACAATATTGTGTTACTGGGTCAAGGCGCCGCCCCATATTTTGGTGCGATTGTCGACTTACATTTTGGCTTGTTTGTTTTAACGTGGATGTGCAAAAACGAGAAGTGATTGCGTTTGCATAATACCATAAAAATTTGCTGGAGCGCCATTTTTATCGTCTATTGTTCTGCAGTTTGTGTGTGTTTTATTTGCGGGTGCATTTTATTTATTGTGCTGCAACAAACGCAATGAAATTGTGGTATGGTATATACTCGTAGTTGGGTTTTGCGGGTTTTTTTACAAGCTGTTATATAACTTGCAATGGTTGTGTTTTGCTCGGGTCAAATATTGCAAGTTCCCGACATTCCACTTCCCGACATCTGGATGAGCTTACTTTTACATACGTTAGAGTTGGTGATAGTACAATACTCAATAATTTCAATATGGCCGCTCCGCCGCAAGTTGACAGATGATAATATATTAAACCTTATGGTAACTTATAGCTTCTTCATGAGCATCGTTTGTGGCCTCTTCCAAGGGAGACGATAACCCGTAAGCCAGCATTAACATTTAATATTATTAACTGTTCTTCTTTTACGGCGGTTTGTGTTTGGGTTTGCACAATTCTGCCAGTGTCAAGTATCATAAGTAGGGTTAATTTTGTTGTTTTTCTACATCATCACATTTGACATTTCCCTTTTGGCCACACGCTTAGTCAACTGCTAAGCGAGAGTCTCGAGATGTTGATCGACACTTTGCAATGAGTCCGTCAACGGCAACACAAGATATTTGCTAAGCTTATTTTTCTCGGCTTTCACGAGATTCATCATGCTAATTATTATTAAACCACTTTACAAATTAGTTGCTTCGCCAGCATGAACACTGTCTAGAAATTGCTATCCCAATTCCCAACGCAATAGTTTTAAATTTTTTTTTTTTGAAAAAGTTATAAATAAAAGACTTGTTAAGTACTTGAATGACAACAATATACTATCTATCAATCAACACGGATTTCGGAGTGGTATATCAACAGAGGATGCAGTTCTAGAGCTTACTGATACTGTAGTTAAGTACATAGACAAAAAGCAAAAGACTATTGGCATATTCCTCGACCTATCTAAAGCTTTCGACACCGTTTCGATCCCCATACTGCTTACCAAACTGGAAAATATTGGTTTGAGGGATGTCGTACTTGATTTGTTTAAAAGTTATCTTGTTAACCGATCTCAATCCGTCAAGATAGATAATTATAGAAGTGACGAACAATTTATTAATTTTGGCGTTCCACAAGGTAGTGTCCTTGGCCCTACCTTGTTTTTAATTATATAAATGAACTGTGTAATCTCAATTTACCAAACTGCAAGATTATAACTTATGCAGACGACACAGTTCTTTTAGTCCATGGCAAAAACTGGCAAGAAGCTCGAGTTTCTTCCGAAAATGCTATGAAAATAGTAATGAACTGGCTACGTGCAAATCTCTTAACTTTAAACATCTCAAAAAGTAAATACATCCCATTTAGTGCCAACATTTCAACTACACCTGATTCCTCTTTTTCTATTTGTGCCCATACTTGCCCGTATACGGATATCCAAGTCGCCTGCAATTGCACTAGACTAGAGCGTGTTACATGTATAAAATATCTTGGTGTCATGGTGGATAATGTACTATCTTGGAAACAACATATAGCATGCACAGTTTCTCGTATTAGAAGGCTGATTTTTGTCTTTAAAAGCCTAAAATCAATTATCAGTTTTGAACACTGCAAGATTGTCTATTGTGCATTGGGCCAATCTATATTATCTTACTGCATTACCTCCTGGGGAGGCTTAGCCAAAACCTCGATGTTAAGATTAGAACGTGCACAGAGAGCTGTGCTTAAAGTATTGGCATACAAACCCATCTGGTTCCCTACAGCTGACCTGTATTCGATCTGTCAAGTCCCCACTGTAAGACAGATTTTTATTCTACATACAATCCTCAAAAAACACACCCAATTGCCATATGATCCCAATAAAAATAAAAATAAACGACGAAATGATCTGGTCTGCAAAATAGAACCGCGACGGACGTCAATTGCTAGTCGCCATTTTGCTTATATTGGGGCATCTCTATATAATAGAATTAATAAGCGATTAAATATATATTCCCTGACCCGCTTTAAATGTAAAATGAAATGTCTAGAGCTGCTCCTTTCCCTTAACTATCAAGAGACGGAAAACCTTCTTATGGTTGATAAATGATATTTTACTTTTAACATTATATGTTATAGAACCGCAACATTTATGTATTTTCACACATCATATATGTATACATACATACACACACACACACACACACACACACACACACACACACAACAGCACAGTTATTTGTCTATATAAAAGTTTATATAAATATGTATGTATATAAAGTTTAGAAACACAAATGTCATTTCTTATTTAATTCTATTTTTTCTGTATTTAATGTTAAGGAGGAGAGCGTTGGTATCTGCGACACAGTTTCGTACTTCTGCAGGTACCATCGTCTTAAATCACTTGTGTCATAAAATACATGTTTACAAATAAATAAATAAATGAAAATGAAATGAAATGAAATCACTTAAGCGCAAAGGGACCTCTACAGACAGTACATTACCTACTACTACTTCATATATTACTGAACCCGCAGAAAACATTTATAATATTTTTTCCTATATTCTACGATGACCTCCGTCCCTCAGTTGGTCTGATAGCCGGCTTAGACGCAAGAGGTAGGGTTCCATTCCCGCCGAACAAATGTTGGCTTTTCTGCAGATATTTGTCTCGGTTCAGCAGTTCTTGAGTAACAAAATAAATAAATAATGCTGGACAATCCCCACAGCATCATCTAACCACAAGCTAAGCAGAGCTTGTGTTATGGGTACTAGATGACTGATATAATGTACTTATTATATTATACTACATGGATAGATATTTTTATTATATACAATTAGTAACAAAAACCCTGTCCGATCCAATAAAGGCGTAGTCCTGGTTCAACATACGTACTGGAAAAAATGTTTTAAAAATGTAACTCATAAAAATCTAAAGTTATTGATTTTTTATTTTTATAATCCATGCAAAATTTAACACAGAATATGGCAAATTTTTATAAGTTGGCAACACTCCACCCGGCGGCAAAATCTTTTTATTTTTACCTATTTTTATTTCAAAGAACACCGCCCTACATTACCGCCACAGAATAGTTGTAGGTACTCTTTCAACTCGCCGCCGACTCTTTGATGTCGCCGACTGGTTGTTTACTTTGTTGGCAGTCTTTCGTGGAGATAGCTTTCGATCGGACGTCCGTACATATCACGCGCTATCGTTTCGCGAACAATGTCGTATTGCAATCAGGAATATTTTATGTTCATGTTAAACAAATAGTTTATAAAAGAGAGTGCGATTCAGAAATCGAAGTCAGAACTCGGATTGTGGCAGCTTTCGACTCACTTAAATCGGACACAAGTGCGCTGCAAAGAGTACGTGCAAATTTAATGAAAAGGTGTCGAATGCGTATTAGTGTTGGAGGTGGACATGTGGAGCACGATCGCCTAAGTATGCAGCAACAGCAAGTGAACGTTTTAATAAACTGATAGGTACCTGCAGTCGGTAAGTACATTGCCAAAAGCACATCACATTTAAAAAAAAGCCCTTATGAGGGCTACATTTAATTCGATTAATAATTGTTTCTTGATAAACAGAATTATTTCTGAAACACAAAATACAGTGTTTCTGAAATCCGGATCACTGCCTACAAAACAATATCAGCTGATACCTACGCATAGGTATGACGTAGCGTAACCTACGCTACGTCATACCTACCTACTACCTACTTCTTTCTCTTCTCTTTCGTTATAAAGTTTGTTTGGCGGCACGCGACAAAGCGGGTTCATGACACCAGTGCTCAGGCGGCTTCTTTGACAAAAATCTGTAGGTAACTAACTGTAGGTAGTACACGTGAACTTTCACTTTAAGGTCAGCGATCAGTGTTGCCGTTGATCAGTTTTTATTTTTTATTTTAATTTAATTAAATTCACTGGGGTAAAATAATCATCTCAAATCCATTAAATGCTTACGTATATGTGTACGCGGTACGATGCCGAATAATACTCGTTAAGGATCGGACAGGGTTTTTGTTACATGCTGTATATAAAAACATCCGGAACACCCTGAACAAATATCTGCAGATCGTACAGACATTTGTCCCGAGGCGGGAAACCCGCAACCTCCTGCGTCATTACAACAGAGAAAGTACAAAAATATATTTATAATATTAATTATTTGTATAGTGAATGGCTAAAACTTTTACCGCATCCCTCTACTTTAGTTCCATACTTTCAATTGGCGGTTTCATTGCCTACGACCTTATTTGCGTTCTCGTTTTACTTTTTAATTTGCCCCGCATTTTCGTGGCTTTGCGTGCCACGGTAAACTGTTATTTGATTGTTTTGCGGTAACTAGTTGATAAAGAGTTTCATTTTATGTTAGTGGCCTTTTATAACCTTCCGGGTTGCAGTAGATATTGTGTCATACATAAGAATAAACTGTTTATGCGACAAGTAAGAAATGTATGCGTTCATGTGCTCCAAGCATGCAAAGAAATTGTATTTTCTGGGTTAACTTTTTAACAAGCTCATCGCATTTGGCTGAAGCATCTATAGTTTAATTGCGGACGTTATTAAAGATAAACAAATGTACACTGCCGGCCAAAAGTTTGAGACCACTTGTAAAAATCTTTGTAACCACCAAAATATTTCAAAAGTACACATGATAAAGAGCTAATTTGAACACCTGCGTATTCTATTGTTATCAAAGAATTTCTGAGAGTCATTTTATTGTATATTTTTAAGTTATCATCCTTTAAAGGTCTATTGTTTCAAAACATAAATGAGTACCGCGCGCTTACCAGGTGATAGAGTCATTGTTATATTTTTTATGGCCTGCTCATTTCTAATTATTTTGGTTTTGTTTTGCGGTAACCGTACTTCCGGATTATTTTAGCTTCCTTTAACATATTTTTTACCTGAGTTTTGATGGAGTAAATTTTTCATTATCTTAACTAGTCTGAGCTCGTCGTTGTTACAGTGAAGACATCTTAAAATGGGAAAAGTGCGCGAAATTAGCACTGAAACTCGTTCTGCCATAGTTGTTTTACACGGCGAAGGCAAATCTGAACGTGCGATTGCCTCTCAACTTAAGTTGTCGAAGTCTTGTGTTCATAACGCAATAACCCGATACAAGGAGACTGGCAGTAATCAAGATCGTTCGCGATCGGGGAGACCGAGAGCTACCACTTCTAGCGAGGATAATTTCATCGTCGTTACCAGCAAGCGGAATAGACGCCTAACCGCACCAGAAATCCGCGCAGAAGTAAACAAATCCCGATCAGAACCTGTGTCATTGACTACAGTAAAAAGACGATTGAGAGATGCTAAGTTATTTGGTCGCGTCGCCGTTCGAAAACCACTACTAAGGCCACAAAACAAAAAGAAACGGATGCAGTGGGCCCTTACCCATCGAGACTGGACTGAAGAAGACTTTAAAGAAGTTCTTTGGACAGATGAATCCAAGTTTGAAATATTTGGTTCAAAACGACGAATTTTTGTTCGACGTACCGCCGAGGAAAAGATGATGCCAGATTGTGTGGTGCCAACAGTTAAGCATGGTGGTGGTTCCATTATGGTCTGGGGATGCTTCTCGGGCCATGGAACCGGAGATTTGGTACGAGTCGAAGGAATCATGAAAAAGGAGCATTATAAACGAATACTACAGCAAAATGCCGTTCCGTCTGGTTTAAGATTAATTGGAAATGGTTTTTTTTTCCAACAAGATAATGATCCTAAACATAGTTCAAAATTATGCAGGGGTTATTTAGAACATAAAGAAACAGAAAGGGTGTTAAAAACATGGTGTGGCCCCCTCAGAGTCCGGATCTCAACCCCATTGAGCTATTGTGGGAAGAGCTTGACAGAAATGTGCGCAGTTGTTGTCCCTCCTCACAAGAAGACTTGTGGAAGGCTTTACAAGAAAGCTGGAACAATATCTCACAAGATACAATTGATAAATTGATTGCTCGTATGCCAAGACTAGTGAAAAAAGTTATAAAATGCAAGGGAGGCTGTTTTGACGAAAAATCCGTTTAATGATTTTATTAAATATGAACGTCATTTTTAACGTAAATGGTTGATATTTCTTGATTTTTTTTTCTTCTTGATGAATGTGTATTAGTAAATAAGCATTTTAATTAATATCTAAACCTCTTGATTTATATTTTGAGTTTTATTTCATTTTGCTACTTAGATGTAGGTGGTCTCAAACTTTTGGCCGGCAGTGTATATGTTATTTAATAGCCGTGACCTCGCCAAGATTCACCTATTACCCCGAAACACTGCGCTTTTAGGATGAATTCTAAATGAAGTTAACTCGAATTGATTTCGCCAGGCATGCTGTAAACCCTTAAAATTTTAAGCGTTCGGCTTGCCAGAATATGAATCACGGATATGCACAGTGTTGCGGCTTTACGATTTATAACACTTTCGTGAAAATTTGCTAGGCGCTATTTGGCTCGCAACTACATGTTCGCACTTGTTTAATTTATAGTTTAGGCTTGTATGCATGCAGCGTGTTTCTTTTCGAAAACTTTTCTGTTAATTTATTAATTTATAAAAGTGTTAACTCTCATGATGGTATTTATTGCTAAGGTGCTATAAAATCGATGTGTATGCATGATTTTCGACCTGACGTTCTGTGACTCTGTAGCCAAAACGTTAACGCAGCAAGCCATGTTCGTCTTAACGTCAGTGTCAAAAATTTGATTGCATTTTTATTTTCTACAAAAAGATTTATCTATAAACAAATAAATAAACAAGGAACGTAGTGGTACGTTAAACAAAATACGACGCACGATAAGAACATTATTTTAGACGTAGTAACCTCTACCTAATACAACAACTGCTATTGCAGTGTGATCACGTTCACTAAGCACGTGACCAACGCTGCATTACATTGCGCCCGTTACACTGAGGCATAGAGTTGTTACATATAGGTCTCATTTGCCCGTAATTTCACCGGTCCCTTTACCCTTCACACCGGAACCCAGAAATGCAGAAATTAACTGCTTGACGGCAAAAATGGGTGGTAGTACTGCCCCGGATTAACTCTACACAAAAAGTTGTACTAAACCAAACCTAAAGCGCGGATGCGCTTGCAGTGTTTATTTTCTATCCGCAACTAATTTATTAAATCAATCTCTTGTAATTATTACTTAAAACATAATTTAATCTATCTGTGCTGCAAAACTAGGACACATTATGTTCACAAGTTATATTGTAGATTAAGTGACTTTGTTGCCTTCATGTTCAGAATAAAGAAACTTTAAAATCATTTGGCCTTACTACGTTTTACTGCCTGTTATTCAATTTATATTTCGCATTCCAGCAAATCCAACACCAGTACAGAGGCAGAGGTGGACCACCTCGGTTCTGGGGCAGCATGTCAGAAGGCGGAGGTGTTTCCAACGCCGGTGGAGACACCGCCAAGACGAACCTTATCGTCAACTACCTACCTCAGAGTATGACTGAGAAGGACCTCTACGGGATGTTCATGAACATTGGACCGATTGAGAGCTGCAGGGTCATGAAGGATTTCAAGGTTCGTCTTACTACGTTCGTACTTGCCCCAAAGTCATCCTCAGTCTTATCTGTAATGACGTGACGTCGAGACAAATTCTGCTCTTGCACTATTTGGACCCTGTTGTTAATTGGCGGATTGGAGCTTAATTGACCAACCACAACGTTCAAAGGGCACAACCCTCGTGGAGACGAGCGTTGTTTTTTTTAATTCAGCCCCGTTTCGCGCCGCCTTACCGAATACAACTGTCTTTGGGAATTCTTAAAAAAACGTAACAGCCCTGTTATTTAGCTAGGGGCCCTGTGGGCCACCATGTTTCGTTGGGGTCCCAAAGCATGTGGCTTGGTTTCTATACATCCCCTTATTACAAATATCACAAAGTTATTAATAAGTAGATTATGAGGTAAATGGGCCATTTTGCTGCGCAGGCCGGCTGACGTGCCTGCTATGAATTTGGTGCACTTGTCACTCCGAATGGCATTCTGTTATAGTATTAATGGACGTTTGGAGTGATGAATGCTGTTTAATTTGATCCGGTAACTACTTTTAAGTCCTGGTATTTATTAGACAATATATACCTAGGAACATGTCAAACTATTAAAAATTAAGAAATAAAAATCCATTAGTGCACGGTCGGTATCGAACCCACGACCTTCGAGTTGAAATTCAGGGGAACATACCACACGGCCAGCACGGTTTACAGTTTTACCACTATTAAATATTAGTAATATTTCATAAAATCAAAATGGAAAAATAAATAAATTATTACTGAATAAATTAATTAAGTACCAGGGTAATCATGAATGTTGTTTGTTTACAGACTGGCTACAGTTACGGCTTCGGCTTTGTAAACTTCACCCGGGAAGAGGACGCTGCGAGAGCTATAGATATGTACAATGGATATCAGCTCAGAAATAAACGGTTAAAGGTACGTCTCATATTTATTTTTTCATTATTTCGGCCATAGGACGTCCACTGTTAGACAATGTCCATGAGGGAGGACTTCCAAGTATTGCGGCTTGAAGCGGCCTGCATCCACCGCCGACCTGCATACCTCCCTAGATCGTCCGCCCATCTTGTTGGTGGACGTCCTACGATGCGCTTGCCGGTCCATGGCCTCGACTGGAAAACTTTTCGGCCCTATCGGCCATCTGTTCTTCAAACTACATCGCCTGCCCATTGACACTTCAGCGTGCTAATCCGTTTGGCTATGTCAGTGACCCTAGTTCTAAGTATCTCCTCATTTCTGTCCCGTTCTTTCATTCGATCCCGTAGAGAAACAGAGCCATCTCCATAGCTCGTTGAGCAGCTCTGAGCTTATTCACGAGTTCTGTAGTGAAGGACTACGTCTCGGTTCCGTAAGTCATCACTGGTAGCACACACTGATTGTAGACTTTCGCCTTTAGACACTCAGGTATTTTGGGCGAGAAGACGTTGCGTTACGAGTACGTAAGGTACGTCTGATTTGCAGGAATTAATAATGAAATCATAAGCTTGTTCGTACTAGTTACTAAGCAAACTTTTTATTTATTTCAGGTATCATACGCGCGACCTTCAGGCGAGGAGATAAAGGAGACGAACCTCTACGTCACGAATCTGCCGCGCGCGATCAACGAGGAGCAACTGGAGATCATCTTCGGAAAGTACGGCAGGATAGTGCAGAAACATATACTGAGGGATAAGAACAATGGGACCCCGAGAGGAGTGGCATTTGTGAGGTGAGGAAAGCATTATCTAGCTAGAAGGACTGGTCATTATCTAAGAAAAGTACAGCAGGAGCCAAAGAAAATCGTGAAGAAGTCGTGGGTTCTGTAAGGTTATTCATTCCTAGTCTCATATTATTATCCCTCTGACGTAGGACGTCCACTGCTGGAGGTTAGGTCTCTCTCATGGAGCTCCAAGTACTAATCATGAGGTTGTTGTTGCTATACTCACCACGCTTGGCAGGCGGGTTGGTGATCGCAGTAAGAGATGTTGATACATGTAAAGACGGTGCTGCCCATTTAACGGAGGTATCCCTTGGCATTCTTACTGCCTCCACGGGCAATAGAGAATGGGCGACATTCTACTGCCGGCACCCCGCCGCAAGTTATTTATTTCACAACAATTATAACAGGTTAACCTAAGGCACGCATAAATGACAGTGCTGGGGAGCCCCCCAGAGGCACTCTTGAATGCAAATCGCAATGAATCGAATTCGTTATCAAGCCAAACTGACTCTTATATGTCAATAACGTAGAGATAACCATTCTGACGATAATATCGTATTCGTTTTCTAGAGCAGGCGTCCTGTCCTGCTAATACTTACATTGTGTCAAACGGTTCTAGATATTTCGTTTGTCTTCGCCCGGCGCAATAATTTTATGATTATATGATAGGTGGCAGGTAGATGATATATACAAGGTATATCATAATATGTGTACTACGCCAAAGGGGGGGGGGAGGTTCAGACCCCAATGGCGATCAGTTTTTTTGGGGGGGGGGGGGGGGGGGGGGGGGGAGATAATTAAAAAATCCTATTTTCAGTTTCCCATACAAAAAGTTTAAATTTCCTAGTGCTGAAAAAACGACTTATTCAACACTTCTCCTTCTAGTTTTAAACATAAGTGTAATAATTTATTCTTTAAATCTTAATTAATAACTTAGTATTGTTTATTTGTCAACTTTTTATATTTGTACTCTTCTACCCTTATGTGGAAACTTGTAGTTGGCTTTCTGTAACTATCTTTTTAATTATTAAATTGCTAGCTGTAAATTTTCCCGTAAGTTATATAAAAAAAAATATTTCGTTTCCAGGTATGACAAGCGCGAGGAGGCGCAAGAGGCGATAGCCGCGCTGAATAACGTCATACCAGAGGGCGGGACCGAGCCGCTAAGCGTTAAAGTGAGTATATGGGCGTACATTACTTTATAACAAGCGCGAGGAGGCGCAAGAGGCGATAGCCGCGCTGAACAACGTCATACCAGAGGTAATAATTAGCGGGCGGGAGGGCGGTGCATATGCATCTCAGCATTAGCGGAATTAAAACTAGATATTTTCATTGCATTTTATTGTTATAATAATATGGATTTCCGCAAAGTTACGCCTTATTCTATTAATTAAATTATCCTGTAGCTTTATCATACCGATCGAAAGGCAAAGATCGAAGGGACAACTGTTTGTACGATCTGCAGATTTTTATTATCTGCAGATATTTATACTCACCACGCTTGGCAGGCTGGCTGGCGAGCGCAGTAGCTACGGGATGTTGATATACGGATAGACGCTGCTGCCCATACATATGTATATCTGCCACAGGCGTTCATCGCTGTCAATCGTCAGTTTCGTGTTAGTTGTCAGGAAGCAATTGACGTTTGTCGATGATCGCGAGATTTACGCCTGTTGCAAGCCTCTCGCGAGGTACGTAATCAACCTGCCACTCGTTGAAACGCTACCTATAATTTTAGAATTCCTAATTTCTTGCTGGGCAAAGGTAACTAATATATGATCAAACGAACTTACAAAGTGAAGTTCAATCGCTATTATATTATGAAGTGACTCATATGAGTCACTAGGAAGGTAGTAGGATAAATTGATACTACCTTTGTTAATAATATGTATATCTGAAGAATCAAGTGACGATAATATTAATTAGGCATTTTGTGTTTCTAGGTGGCCGAAGAGCACGGCAAACAGAAGGCAGCGTACTACGCGGGGTGGTCAGCAGGATTCCATCACAACAGAGGTGAGTGCTGAATACAAACAATTACTGAAATAATGGTGAAGTTTTCTCGGCACCATAATACTCCCCTCCCATACACAGAGACAAACCAGTTTCTTCAATCAGAGACTGTCTCAACGTGTATGGCTTTTAGTTAAACCAGCTTTGAGGTGGCGGGTTTGATTCCCGACGCGGGACAAATGTTTGTCTAAACTGCAGATATTTGTTCCGGATCTGCGCGAATTTCTACGTATGTTGTGTTTATGATATTATATAACACCAGTATTGTCTTAGGCAGGTCCCACTAGCCTTTGCTTAGTTTGGGGCTTGTTGATTCTGTATAAATATCCAGTACTATTACTTATTTATTAATGTGTTGTCCGAAACTAATGACGCCGTCAAATCCAGCAACCCGTTAAAAAACTAGGAACATACTCCAGTAACCAGTTACAAAAAGCTATGTATACCGTTAAAAAAATAACGCAACTTGCACGCTGCCGGACCAGCCGCCCCGATGGTCCCCCAGCGGCACCACAGCCTCGACCAGCTCGACATGATCCACCGCCAGGACCACTGGACGAGCACCAACTACTCTGTTTACCCGCACAGCCGCTACCCGCGCCGGGACCTATACCAGCCCAACTATACGACGCACCACCGCCCGTTCTGAAAAGGACTTTACTGTAAAAAGTTCCGCTTGTCCGACACTAGGATATGATCGCGGAGGACTCTTTTGTGCGTGTTTATTTATTGTTGTGTAATTTATTCTTTGGTTGCGGTGTTGCGGGACGGTTTTGGGGGGTTTGAAGCTCGATGAGCTTGGACAGTTAATAACGATAATAATGTTGAACTGATAAATAACGCTTACATTTTATAGCGTCAAACTTGTCAATAACGGTTTCTTTAGCAACGTTTAACAAAACAATAACGGTTATTTTTAACATCGTTGAACTGTTAATAACGGTTATTTTTAACAATGTTAATCAGTTAACGACGTTCATAACGTAAAGAAACGTAATATTATGTGCCCAATATAACCAACATTATTTACCGATTGGACCATGTATGTATATTAAGTACATCCTAAGCGAGCACATTTCGCTTTAGCACTCCTCTTTGAAATACGAAAATGAGGTTTGTGTTAAGATAAATGAAAAGCTCTTAAAACCTGAGGACGGTGGACAGCTTCCCATATTGAAAAATGTTCACTGTAGTAGTTAAAGCTGCCACGAAAACTAGGGATGGTAAAAAACTGCCCTTAAATCGTTCTGCAACGCTTTTATGATATTTTGCGTAAATCCCTCTCCACTGTTAAATTCCTAATGCTTTATTCCAATTTAAATAAGAAATAATAAGACTAGAGTGTGGTTACCATGGGTTCCCATTTTTGTGGTAGTGTTGATGTATAAAATGAAATTGGCGTAAATCCACAAAAATGAGCGATAAACAAATGAGATGAGAGAAAAATATATTGAATCAATTGATTGAATTATATTCGTATCGTATTTATGCGTATTAAATTATTCAAAATGTGTAAGGTAGAAACTTACCATTCGTTTATAATGAAACTGTAAAAATACAAAAATGTTTGATGTTTTCAGTTACACGAACTCAATATTATTTTCAAATTGTTAAAATATTAAATAAATAACTAAGGGACCCTGTCTCAGCACAAATTCAATTGTTAACTAAATTTCTAGTAACTTAGATTTCTTAGACATCTGTGCACTATTCTAGTTCTTACCCTCTCCTAACAAAAGGCACAGTTTTAGTATCATATTTGTATATTAAAGGTTTCTTTGGCCGTTACGTTTAACGGTCAATTTATAATTAGAAAATTATCGTTTTTGTTTAATTTTATACGAATAAGACATTTCAAGATAGCAACTCATGCAACGCAATCGTTTTTATATTCATTCTTCGGAATACTTTAAATTTCTTACCGTAATTAACCTTTAGTTTTGACTTGGCGGCGCGTCTTAACGTTAGAACGTTAGAGAAAGCGCTCTAGTGACTTTTGTTACCGCTCTGTTTGGTCACTCTTACCCGGACTGCGGATATGTATGGAAATGCACGCACATTACCGACGTCACAATCTGGAGACTGACAGTGACGGGCTTTTTCAACATGATAACCAAAGTTACTAGTCCATGCTCGTTACTAATGTTGTTATCAGGTTATTTTTGTGTGGTGTAAGAGATAATGTTCTAGCCATGAGACTAGGGATGGTTTCGCAATTTTATGATTCTTGTATCGGTGTTAGTTTATTTAGCAAGAGCCTGCTGTATCGAATGCATGCTATATAACATGCATGCTATATATCTTGTCAATTATAACAAAAACTGGAAATGACTCTGCAGAACATAACAGTTGTCACTTCGATCAAAATGTATGTTATTGTATAGTTGTAATGTTGATGGACTGATTATGTGCAAGTAATAAGCATTCGGTACGATCAGAATCGTCACAATGACAATATAACAGTGGTGTATTGTGATTTGTTCAGTAGTTTCGGAGTCTATGGGTGTTGTTGGAATTTTGCTGTCAGTTCCTCCGTATGATGGGTATATGGTATATTACAACGCTTGGTATGAAAGAGATGGGGCAATCAACTGGATTGTAAAATCGTTTATTTTCGTCAAGCTTCGTAACGTTATAATTACAACGACATTATTGTGGCGGTATAAGTTAGAAGGAATTCAAGGAATTATTTATTGAATTAGCTTCTTCTTTCGAATTTATTTTCGTAACCTATGCCCATCGTAATATTTCTCGCCCCCCTTTCCTATTATAGTCAATACATTTAAGTGTAAAATTAATATTGTACATTCATCTAAGTATTGGTACGTAGCGGTTTTATAAGGGACAACGGTTCAGTGAGGATGTTTAAAACATTTAACGTTGAATCGTATCTCTAATGATATAATAATGTTGCCTTAGGAAAAGCTTTAGATTTACTTTAAAATATGATACTATATTTTTCAATAAACGTTGAATAACGCTATATCGATTGCGCGATAACTGGTTTTGTTTATCTAAACAAGTATCCTCACTGAACGAATAATGATTAGACCTAGAATGCTAGAAATAGTTTCAAATGTGAATCGTGCCTATGTATAGAGTAATTAAGTGTGATTAAAAGGTTTCTTGTTGTTCTTACTGTTAACGTCGAACATTTTTAATGTGAATAATTTCCCTTAATCTTTACGGAAGTGGTTTTAGTTCCCTATTCTATATTTTTACTTTTATCTCATTTTTATGACGAGCAAATAATTGTTTACTGTGTTTTTTCTATACGTGAAAATGCTGCTTAAATGAGATCTGGAATCAAAAAAATAATCAAGCTAAAAGGTTAATTGATTGAACGATTGGATATAGCAGCACTCTTTTTAAGTAATTCTACGAGTATGTTAGCTTAAGGTTTTGAATCATTAGAATAGAGTTTAAGTTATTTTAGATTGAGTCTTTAATTATCTTGATTTCAATCGAAGCTGTTTTGTGATTCAACAATAGAAGAAAGTTTAATAGATTGCTCAATATAAATAACGAAGATATGCGCATAGTTCTTAACTAGCTATTTTAGAATACCGACTCGTTTTAAACGTTACGTAACTGTTTTTATTGCTGTGGCTTTTAGCATTACCGCGAAATATCTTCGAAATATTGATAAGCTTTATACATTTTAATATTAGTTTTAATGTTTGGCCTCATAAATAATAATTTTGGCGAAATATTTAAATAATATTTCTAATTTCAACATTGTATTGGCCTTACAAAAATTATAATTATTTAGTTTGATATTGTAATCTTCCGCTACTGAATCAATTAAATTATGGAATATGATTTTCTTAAATTTTTTAGCGTTACATAGTTTTAGTATAACGTCAAGTAACTCATATTTTTAACGGCTTCATAATTATTGTATATTAGTTGACGAAATCGTGCAAATCATATTTTATTTTACACATAAATGTGAATATTTTAAATAAGTTATAAGTAAATTATCGGAATTAAAATTGTTAGCTATTCAACTTTCTTATGACTAGTTTGAGACATGTTTTAAAAAAATATGACCTTTAAAACAATACACATCTAAAAAAGCAATAAAAATAACTGTGGTTATAATGACTTAATAGTTCAATTGAATTAAATTTAACGTTTCAAAAACTATGTATTTACCAAATTAGTTAAATAGCAGTTATTTTGAGAAACGGTTAACAATTCAATAACGTGTTATAGTATTTTGTGATTGTATTTAAATAGGTCTGAGTATGCAATATCTTCCAAATTAAGGCCAAACAATACTAGTTATGTGAAAATAAATATTATTCATGATCACTGAATTTTATTATATATTTAGTATATTTGTATTGTATATTTTATATTCATAATAATTTTGTATAATTTATATATCACTGATTCAGTCCTGCACCCAAACATTGTTTCCTTACTCTAACTTAACAATGTCTACCTTAAAATGATCGTATATTTTATGGTAGATTCGCATAACTGTTTATTATCTATTTAAATAAATTATTTACCCTTACAGAAGATTATGCCTACGACTGCGGCGACTACGAGCCCTGGGACCAGTTCCCCTCACCCCCTCCCCCCATGAGTCACCCAATCACCCCACGGAACGGCTGCCGGCCCCCCTGTGCGAGACTACCCTACCCTAACTTCGTGGCAGGGAAAGTCAATCCGCGGGCAAATAGGGGCAGAAATCTACCCTGGGCACCGGAGTTTCCTGATCAAAGGTTTAAAGGCCAGAGGTGTAGGAACGGACCATCACCGTATTGGTAGAGTCTTGCTGCTAAAGGTTAGGTGTTAAGTTAGGGAAAATATCTCAGTTTGATATTTCCAAAGCTACCCCGAACCTAGTTTATTGAGAAGATTTTTGGAAGTTTGGGTTTAATAACTTGTACTAGTTTTAGCAGCAGACTTTCACCACCAAACTCTCAATAGACTGATGTCTAGAAATGTACATATTTTATGGATTTCCCGATAGGGGATTGCCTTGTCGTTTTGACAGGTTCTCTTTTGACATTATTGATTGTCATCCATTTTTCGATGTGATGAGTTCGACTTGTGAAGTATTTTTATTATAATGATAGATCCGTATTCCAAGACAACTGATGCTATTAAAAATTATGTATGAAGATCTTTTACAATTACTGTCAACGAATGAAATGTCACAAATAGTAAAAAGTAAGCAAACCTGCTAACTAGTTAACAGTTTCAGCTTGATTACTATGTTACAATTAGTACCTAGTTTACGCTTGGATAACCATATATTTCAATAACTAGTTTACGTTTGGATAACTATATCAATACCTAGTTTACGCTTGGATAACTTAAACTCTTATTGTATATTCTATAACTAGTTTCATCTAAGTAACTAGTTAGAAAAAAATGATTTTGCATGACTTTTGTTTAAATTGTATTTATTCATTGGCATTTAGAGACCTAGACTTTTTTTGATTTCTCGAAATTTATTTTTCTAGTCTCGAACGGTTTGCTGTACCCTTGTCCATTTTATATGTGAATATGACTTTTTATTTCATGTAAATTTTTTCAAAGAATGAGTTTTTAAGTTGAATTTTAATTATAATTAGTATTTGATTGGGAGTTTGGTTTTTGCTGTTTTCAATATTTCATCTTTCCACATATGGTCCTTGTTTTAAGTTGTGCTTTTTGTATATTTTTTTGTATTTTTTAAGTTTAAATAAGGATTGTTAGTAAACACCGGTTTTTCGAGCTGAGGTTAACTTTATTTTAACGCATATTATAATTTTAGTAGGTCTTTGTGCTAAAATATAAATTATGTACACTGTTATAGAATAGTTGCGTTCCTTTGTAGGAAAAAAACAATAAATGTTGATCAGTGGTCGAAAAACTGGCAGTAAGGCTTATTTATAATATAGATTTCAAAATATTTTTCGTTGTTTTTGTTTCTGCTTTTAATCCTGTAGATTAAAAAAAACAGTGTCATTTTAGCAGTTTTTATGATATTAAGGTACAAGTCGACTATCGTTCTTTTTAACTTAAAATTATGGGCACATGAGTTTCACAATGGGGAGCTTTTACACAGCAGTGGGACGCAAATAACTGACCATCATCATCGGCCTATATTAGTCCACTGCTGGACATAGGCCTCCCCAAATGTGCGTCATTTCGCCCTGTCGACCGTTCGCAAATATTCACTCCATCTAGCTAGTGGGCGTCCTACACTACTCTTACCAAGCCGCGGTCTCCACTCAGGAACTCGTTCGCTCTGAAATAAATGTAAATAAAACTAACGAATTATGTACTTACTGCTTGTTGCACAAGCTCGTATTCTAACTGCTGAGTCGTATTACAATTTTGTCGCACAATCTGTAATTGCTCATATTATGTTTGTCGAACTCTGTAGAATTACAGAAACGGGTTTAACGTTCGCCAAGTCTCATAGTCATCTCAAAACATGCAGGTATTTTTTAGTGAATCATCATCAAAGCCGTAGGACGCTTGGTCAAAAGCTTCTCTCATGGATAGATCTCCAAGTACGGATCATGAGGGGGCTGTCGATTTACTCACCACGCTAGGCAGGCGGGTTGACGAGGGTAGTACAGGATACACGGAAAGACGCGTTTTAGGGCTAAGGCCTCTGCCTCGAATCTTGCGGGCAGCGGGGCGGCGGCGGCGCGCGAGCGGCAGGATCTTATGCGTAAAATCAAATGGACCGGCCCTCGGAAACAGCGGCGCGGGGGCATGAAAACTCCGGCCGCTCCCGCGCCGCCGCCGCCGCCGCCCCGCTGCCCGCAAGATTCGAGGCAGAGGCCTAAAAGTTTCTTCGTAAAGTCGCAGACAGACAGACAAAGCGAAACGGTTCCTTGGTGATCATGATTATCCATGAGGCACAGTAGAAGATTTACCTAGTTAGCTATAGTTTGAAGACATTCTGAAATGATGATCCGATTTACACATGCATGCAAAATCTTACCTCAAGGGGTAAACGAGAAGTGGGTCAATTTTAACTTGCAAGATTTGATTTCAGACAGACATCGGGACAGGTGAAACTAAATAAAAGGTATAGTGTATTATATTATCTGTGGTGTGAAGGTAAGAAGGTGAAATGAAACGATAAAAAAAACGGGTCTTACTCTATTTGATTTAAAGTAGGTACATAAAGGCACTTAATACTAAAGAGCATAAAATATTTAGTTTACTCTGGTTTTCAACGTTGCCTGCTTCTGGTGCCTCGTGCGAAACTGAATAATTAAGAGCGTTTACGCCTAGCGCGCGATGTCAAGTTTAGGTAATTCAAACCCACACAGAAGCGAGCGTGACAGTGTGAGTAGCGCTGGCGCGTTCTATTATGTTATAGTCATACTTAACCACTTTGATCCATTCTAGTGAAATTGTTATTGCAATTATTTAATTTAAATTTGAACTTAAACATATTACTAAGTTACGAGTAGGTACAAATAAAACTCTTTGGTACGGATAAAGTCGAGTTTATTTTACATTATTATTAAATGTTTTACATTAATAATAAATAAAATTAATATGTCGTGGTTCTTAGCGGCATCGACTTAGATTTTTTTTTCAATTATTCTGCGGCCCTCAAACACCGTGTTTATTTGAATTGGAATTTTGCCTGCAAATTAAAACATAAGAATTTAAACAACCTATTTTTTTTAAAGTTTAGGTTAACATAAGCATAAAATAGTAAAAAGATTATAATATAAAGTAGTGTAGAATCTAGTGGTCTGATTTTTTTAACTACTTAAGATAACTTACCAAATTCGACAGTTCTATGTTTTCAGATGGTGAGACTATTAGAATAGAATAGAAATATATTTATTTGGTTTACATTACAGCACAAGCATAGAACAAAAGACACAAAGAAAAATAATATATAACATAGTACCTAGCACCAATAGCAATAACATTGCAAGTACCAAATTAAAATTAAACAGGTTGGGTAATTCTAGGTACATAAGGCAAAGGATAACAATGAAAAAATAATAATAATAACAATAAATCGAACCTATAAACAAAGTTAATACAAAAATACATAGTAGGCAGTAAGCTGCCGTATGCCCCAACCACAACAAGAAATATGTATACTATCCTACCGGTAATCCAGTCATTGACCCTAAGAGTAGGTAGTGAAAGATGTGCTGCAGTAAAACCAGAAGGGACGGATGTCAGCTTGTGTTCCTTCGCACCATAACACGAAGGAACGCTGATTTTCAGACCCCTCCTAAAAGGTAAGTGATACCACGAGCAGTGGCCAGCGGTTTTGTAACTAATTGAAAAATAAAACATAAATAATTAAACAATAACAAATACTTATTAAAACAAAAATAAAATTAATAGGAATAAAGCATGCAAAAGCAACGGAACGTGAAATGTAAAGCGGAACGTAGAAAAATATACCAACTAGTGAACTAAATTATCTGTGACCTTAGAATAGATTTCCTCTCAAAATTGTTAAAAGAACTGTTTCCTTTTTTGTTAACTTTTATCCAATAATTTGAACTTTCTAAAGATTACGAACTTGACACTGGCAGAATTATGAAAAACCAAACACAAAAGCCATACGATAAGAAGAAGATAGAAATGGTACGTTCCGTTCCTTTTGCAAAATATTTGCCAAAAGAACGTTACGCCATAAAAATATTTTACAAGATAACAACAATGTTATAAAATACTTAGGGTAGAATGGAGCGCGCACGAGGATGGATAACCTTCCTTTCTTTTTGACTAATATAGAATTCTGAAAAAAATACAGTCATCATCATCATTTCAGCCGTAGGACGTCCACTGCTGGACATAGGCCTCCCTCATGGATTTCCAGTTATTGTGGTTGGAAGCGATCTGCATCCACCTGCGGTCTTCACCAGGTCATCATCCCATCTTGTTGGTGGACGTCCTACGCTGCGCTTGCCGCAGTTGCCGTTGCCTCCACTCGAGAACTTTTCAGCCCCATCGGCCATCTATTCTGCGAGCTACATGGCCTGCCCATTGCCACTTCAACGTGCTACGTATCTCCTCATTTCTGATTCGATCACGTAAAGAAACCCCGAGCATAGCCCTCTCCATAGCTCGTTGAGCGACTCTGAGCTTATTCATGAGGCCAATCGTGAACGACCACGTTTTGATTCCATATGTCATCAATGGTAACACACATGGTTTGTAGACTTTATAATTGTAGAAAAAAAAACAGTATATATTATTAAATCATCGGTGATGGCGTATTATGACGTGAAAGGAGAAAAAAGTAATTTACATTTTAATAGTTTAAAATAACGTTAATACTATGTACCTCCATATTTTGGTTTTCACACTAAACTACTTTCTAATTTTCTTCACTTGAGTTTTTTTTATATTGCCTGAAGTGAAACCATCAACCAATAAGCACACACTTTGTTATTTGAAAGCAAGCATTATGCAGTAAATCATTTCAGCCATAAAACGTCCACTGATGAACATAGGCCTCCCTCATGGATCTCCATGAGGGGTAGTTGCCATACTCACCACGCTTGCCAGGCGGGTTGGTGAGCGCAGTATGGGATGTTGATACACGGATAGACGCTGCTGCCCATCTTCCGGAGGTATCCCTTAGCAGGCTCTTACTGCATCCATGGGCATGAGAGAAGGGGTATCATTCTACTGCCGGCACCCACGGCAAAATGCAGTAAATAAATAAAAGAAAATAATGTTGATGAAACAAACGTAGGTTTATAAAAAGTAACTAAAAAAAATTCAACAGACCTCAAGACGTAGAAACGCTCAGAAGCAAAAATTCTTGGATTCTTTTTAAAGTCGGAGCCAGCCCAAAATTATTAAAAATCTACCTTATAGTTTCAGAGAAATGCGCGGACAAACATACATAAATAAATATTATGAAACTTGCCACATTTGCTTAGAAGCCCACATAGACCTACAATATATATACAAAAAATACATATATTATTATATAATATGAATAAACATATCAGTATAGTACATGTATAAGGATAGGAAAATCTGTAATGTGTATCTAACATTGGCGAAGCCGTGGGTTGAAGCTAGTATAACATAGTAACTTGTTTATATACCAACCTTTTAGCTCTTGCATTTTCCATGTTTTCTACATTTTTGCGCTTTCGTTTCTTCGCTAAAAATAACTTTGTTTTATTTCCCATTATGTCTGAAATATGATTTGTTACAATATAAATTTCTAAAAATATGTTTGCCATCAAAAATAATCATAAAATATTTTACTCACCAAAGTACCAAAATTATTCGATGACGCTATAATTGTCCGCTCGCCCTATACGCACGACAAAGGTCAACACAGGTCAGTCAGAGCGCCAAGCGACATGTCCACACTCTAGGAAGCCTTGCGGCGGACTAACTTGAAATGATTTGCGCGCAGCGTTTTAACGTAGTTTTAAAATATTTACAGAAAAATAATAACAACATAATAATAAAAAATTTAAATGTACGATTTTGAAGAAAATGCTCTACTTTATTGGTAAGCGATTATTTTATTAAATTAGATAAGGTATATCGGTGAAAAAATCATTTAAATTTCGTAATATTTCACATTTTTTGAATTTTAATTTCTCATAGTAAGATAACAAAATCAAACATATTTTTTACTAACTATTTTCCTAAGAATCTTATTGATTGGTTATTATTTTTTGTTAATTAGATATATCAGTATTTTCATAATATTTTGAGCTTCTAAACTGATGCTGAAAGGGAAATTAAGAAAACCTCTAACCAGTTATCTTGATAGAACGCGTACATACTATATTAATCGAAATATTTTCTTTACTAACTATTTGGATAACTAAATTTCCTAAAATTATTATTAATTAACATATGGTGTAAAATAAGTGGTTCATGATATTAACGGGTTTGAAAAGTACTGTTTTTGAGCCAAACTGCGCATGGAAGGCGTAAACGCTCTTAAGTAAAATTCGGTTATGCTAATGAGTTCGAACGAGACACAGTACTGTAAGCGTGAAGGCGATCCATATTATTACTTCACACGAATGGGAGGTTGTCGAAGTAAGTGACATTGTGTGACGGGGGATTGGAGGAGTCCTAAAATCCGTGACTTCACATTTAAAATAAAAAATGTTAATAGATAATGGTGTCGATTCTGTTTCACACTTCCTAAAACTAATTATAGGTACCTAATAAGAGATATGGACGTTTTTAAATTAATAGCTGTCAGCGTAAAATCGGGTCTATTTAATTTAAGAACGGCACTAACCGAATAACTTTATGTCAGTTTAGTCCGTTTGACGTCAATTTACGCATAACCAATAAACGCGTACCAATAAACGCATTTTCATTTTATTTCATTTCAATTTAATTAGCTTTAGCTAGTTAGTGCAACAACAGAACCTCTATAAAAATTTCATTTTGTATTTTATGTACATGTTTTGTCTCTGTGATTAATGTGTTATATTATAAGCTAATTTCGAAACTGCTGTTTTAATTTCATTCATTTTACATGTGAAATTGCATAATATGTGACGTCACACTGCCACAGTCACAGCTAATCGCATAAATCGCTGATATTTGTAGGGGGGCGGGTCAATAAAACATTAAATTCGGGTGACGTAATTCTTAAGCACCATTATACTAATTTCACAATTAATCACATAAATTTCAAAGTTCTTGCCTATATGTAAAGATAAGTTTATTTTGTCACGCATAGTACAAGCAATCAAAATATAATAATAATTAGATTCTAAAACTAGTGACGCAGCTGCCTAATTGAGCAACATGTATCCTAATTTTTCAATATTTGAAAAATTTAAATATCAAAAATCCTACTAAATATCATAAAAAGCAGCACCTAAAAAAATGTAAGTACAAATCCTACTTGTACTTATTTTATAGGCAAGAGTAAGTATACAAAAGTATGTTGCAACCACTACCTAAACGTTGAAATAGTTCCAACAGTCACGGTCAACGGTCTTATTATGCCACAGATAAAATTATGCTAAATGATGCTAAATATTAAAATCCTAATATTATAAAATCGAGAGTATGATGGTTGCAACCACATTACGTTGGCCGATAGCGGCAAAAAATCAGCATGGTCTCTAATACATTTAAAAAAATAAATAAGGCCAGATGCGTGTCGGGCCATGTATGGTTCCAATAGTTACCCGTTAACCTGTTGTTAGAAGTTGGTCTGTTTTTTTACGTTTACCAAAACATATTAAGAAGGATTCATTGATTTTCTGATTTAAACGTTAAATGTTAGAACAAATTTGACCTTTATTTACCGCAAGAAGCCCAATATTTTATATAAAATTAAGTACTATGTTGCACATAGTACTTAATGTTGTTAATGTTGGTTTAATTGGATCACTCTCAGCAGATCCAGGATTATTACCTAGTTGGCAATATTGAATGAACATATCGACATGCGCAACTTTGCATTTGTTGCAACGTTCACAGAGTCCCATAAGTTTTGTGCGAACTCTACTGACCATACTAGTAGGTAAGATGCAAAACAAAAGTGGTATGAAAATATGGTTATTATATAGGCATACAATCTGTCTACCTACTGCGCAGCCGTTCAAGCTAACTTCACAGAGCTCATAAAGTTTTGCACAAACTACCTATAACAATAGCTTAAAAACTAAAAACACGCAGAATTATTGTATTGTCCTTTGCATAGGTCCTTAATAAGTACCTATGCAAAGTTTGATATAAATCAGTTGTCCTAAAGTGGGATAAAACCACATTCAAATATTCTGTTACATTTAATACACGCTACCTACTAGACACATACAAGTAGCTAATAAGCGAGTTATAAAAAAATGTGCGTGTTCAAAATTAATTCTGTTTTTAAAATTCTAACTACTATTATAGTGTTGTCCGACAATGTAGACACTTATTCTGACATAAACACTGTGACATACTTCTTTAAAAAAAATCGCGATTTTTGAAAAGAAGAATGTCACAGTGCTGCCCTAATAATCGGAGACATTCTCCCGGATCCAAGGCAGGAACTTGGCGAGATCGGTGAATATCACGTAGTGCGAGGGATCGCAGCGGTATTCGTTCTCCCTCGCCACCGACACGGAGACCAGGCCGCGCACGTACCAGCGGTTACCGATGCGGAACACCATGCCGCCGCCACTGTCGCCGTTGCAGACTGATGTGCCTGGAATCAATAATGGGGATATAAATCATTTACGCAGGTACTAACTCTACAAAGGCTTGGCTAGTAATGTTAGTTACAAACCAAATCGGTTCCTATTCCCATTGTTTTGCTTGATGATCTTGATCTTGATGATTCCTAGCCGATTTCGGCCATGGCGACTGAGTATTCAGAGAAGAAGTCTCATAGGAGGGTTCTGGTTTTCTACCCTTTCATGTGCTCTAAGGTGACTTGTGTACCCAATCTTATAAGAGAAGGTACGAGAGCACTTTGGGCACGTTAATACCCCGTTAGTAAAATTGTACCGGATGTCAGCTGGTGCACGGGCCTTCAACTCATCGCGCTTCCTATCGAGCTCCTCGCGACGCTCATCTTCAAAGGTTGATGGATGAAACGTCTCCACTCAGGGCGCTGTGCTGCTTTTGACTCCCAAGTAGATGGTTCAATTTTGCACCGCTTCAAATGTCTTTTCAGAACATCCTTATATCTCAGGTATTGGCCACCGCTTTTACGCTTACCGCACTGGAGTTCTGAAAAGAAGATGCGCTTCGAACTCTACTATCCGGCATGGCATGTTTTGCTTACCGTCCCTAAAACCAGCGCAGAAGGTGTACTCCGAGGTGAAGCGGACGAAGAACTCGCTGTATGAACGGATGCAGGTCTCCTGGCTTACCACCGGCATTTCCACGAGAGACAGCTCTTCAGTCGCTACGCCGGTGTCGTCGTAGCCCCAGCCTACCACCTGGAAGAGGAAATAAGTTATATTTAATAAGGGAAATGGGTAAAATTAATTAATTCATTTCATATAAAGTCATAGTCACGCCGTGGGGTGCCGGCAGTAGAATGATATCCCTCCTCTCATGCCCATGGATGCAGTAAGAGCCTGCTAAGGGATACCTCCGGAAGATGGGCAGCAGCGTCTATCCGTGTATCAACATCCTATACTGCGCTCACCAACCCGCCTGCCAAGCGTGGTGAGAATGGCAACCACCCCTCATGGAGATCCATGAGGGAGGCCTGTGTTCATCAGTGGACGTTTTATGTCTGAAATGATGAAAGTCATAGTAACGTTCGATAATAAAAATCGGCGAATAATAACTTAACTATATATAATTAAAATCTACGAATAGTAACTTCTGACTGCCTGATCTTTCAACTGAAAAATCCAAGAAGGCGCGGCGTGGCGGGGCGGTTAGTTTTTGCAATAATTGATTTGACTTGGACATTATCGCTTTGAAAAAAAGACTTACTGATCCCCTCTTTCCGATGACATTGTTCAGTTCCACCTGGTTGTCGGGCCACAGGCACGCGGGCCGCACCCAGTCCGAGTACGAGACAGGCTCCCGCAGAGTCAGGATGCTGAGGTCGCGACTGAAGATCGACGCGTTGTAGTCTGGGTGGATTAATATGTTGTCTACCTGGAAACAGAGACGTCAAAGGTATTAATTATATTATAGTAGTCTAGTCATTTGGATGAAAATAAAAGGTCATATCATATCATGCTGAAAATAAAGAGGTACCTACCCTCTTTATTTTCACTTGAAGTAAAATACTTGAAAGCTTTCCGGGAGTTTTGATAATGGATACCTAATTTTATAGATTTTGAGGTGCTCTTAACTTCGCCACCTCGTAATTCTGGCATTACCCATTTCAAAAACTCCCGAAAAACGTGTCAGGTAAAACTACCGAATCATCATCATCAATGAGCCGTAAAACGTCCACTACTGAACACAGGCCTCCCTCATGCATCTCCATGAGGCGCAGTACGGGTTGATACACGGAAAGACACTGCTGCCCATCTTCCGGAGGTATCCCTTAGCAGGCTCTTACCGCATCCACGGGCATGAGATGAGGGGTAACAATCTACTGCCGGCACCCCACGGCAGTAGAATGTAGGCAGGAAAACTACCGAATGACTTTACTGAAAACCAAACCAGTGCTTCTGGGCACATTGCAGTAGCCTACTTAGGCTCAGATGCTCATGCAGATAGGCTTTCCTTCTTACGTGTTGTCTTTAGTGCTGTGTTTGTCTTTATCGGTGTCGATGCTTTTTTAGTTTGGACGAAGAATCAGTACTAGCCCCTCAAAGCCGTGCCCATCGTCCGTGCTAACCATCATGCCACGTGAGGAGCGGACACTTGCAACGAAATGAATTAGCGAGTGACTAAAAGGGAAATGATAACCCATATAGATGGAGAAAAACGATAAAATTAACCCTATATAATGATTGTTACACTGGCAGAATTGTGTAACATCAAACACAAAAAGCCATGAAAAAAAGAATAAGAAGAATTAGAAATATCATGTAACTGCAATGGTTCTTGGTTTTACCCTTTAAGAAACCGACTTATCTCGTTTCCTTCGTTGTATGACTTAGGTAACTGATTCTTGAACTGTT
This sequence comes from Pasiphila rectangulata, assembly GCA_963082625.1. Classification (NCBI taxonomy): domain Eukaryota; kingdom Metazoa; phylum Arthropoda; class Insecta; order Lepidoptera; family Geometridae; genus Pasiphila; species Pasiphila rectangulata. The sequence continues at coordinate 13,516,304 of OY720256.1, read as the reverse complement.
TAGTGGCCTATCATATCCTTTTCTGATATAATTTAAAATCTAGTCTGACAATGTCCAAGGCACCACAGCATCTCGTACAGCATGGTAACGATGCTGTTGCTCTATAAATTATAATCTGAAAAAATATGCTTAGATGACCCTTAACTCGTTACGCGACCTAAGCCTTGAGAAATTTCCTAATAGCTAATTCCCTCTAAATAGTCTCAAAAAACTTAAATGATACAGCAATTATTAAATTTCTTTCCAAATGCATGATTTAAGGAGCAAAGACTTACGTACACCATGTGTACTCTGGACACGCGGGGCGTTTAAACTTACGTACACATACTGTTGTACATATTGTTGTAGGTGTACTCCATGCACTTAAAGAGTAACACTTACAAATCTGATCTGCACTCCGTCCACCGAGGTCCTCAGGTTATGTTTCCCCAGGTAGACAGTGAGGGTGTTCTTCAGCACCTGGTGCCGAGAGCCTTTCTTGGTGACGCAGTGCGCTGCCGTGATGATGTGCCGGTGGGAGACCAGCGTGCCCCCGCATATGTACTTGTTGTCTACTGTCTGGGGGAGTTAGAGATCCTTTGATTATCACTTTTTTTCGATGTTATATTTTGGAAAACACACACTGATTAATGACTCTCGCCTTACCTGTGTCTGGTAAAGTGCAATCTGCCAAGGCCACTGGCCCTCCAGCGTTGGTGTCCCGTTGACCACCAGTGGGATTGGGTTGTTGAGCGTCACCATGCCGCACTGGGGTTGCTGAAACATTAGGTTAAATAGTGGTACCATAAGCTGAGAGGGTGGCATAGGTGATGGGCAAGCCTAATCAATCTAACAATGTCCCAGGCACTGCAGCGTCCCGTAGAGCATGATTACCAGTTGCTGACGCTGTATAAGTCATGTTTATTAGATTGATGCAAAGGTAACATTAAACCTTCGGTTAGGTTGTAAGTGGTTTCAGTGAGATATAGGTATAGCAAGCTGGTTTTTGTGGTAGGTAATTAAAGCATGGTTATTAGATTTTGATTATTACCTAAACCATAGTGTATTAAAGTCAAAATACTTTTTAATCTATTATTCTTTACATCCATTAGAAATATGAAAATCTTAAAAAAAATTTTCGATTCCTGCAAAGCGCTTCCGGCTTTAGCGGTCAAGGATCGATTTGACCGACGTGGGTATGAACTCTGATATCGAAAATTTTGATAATTTCCTTGAAATGTTCGTTAGTGTGGTTTAACACTAAAAAAAATCCGAATCAGTTTAGCCTGCCAGCCTGTTAAAGAATAATGGACACGAAATTTTATGTTTTTTCAAATTAATGAAATATATTCTTATCCCACTGTTTATCACAATCCCACACGTTGTGACGTCCCGCGACATTTCTAATTATTGTATCGCCATTATTTTTTGAAAAACTGGTGGTCAAGGCTTTTTCCCTCCTTTCAGTTCTTGCCAGCTAGTTAAGGTCACTTCACCACGTATGCGTTCGGTTCATCCCACTTCTCCGCCCCTCTTCCAGCTTTTTTAGTTTTATAAATCACCTCTGTCATCATAATTTCGTCATAGTCGTAGAACAAAGACGGATCTGATTTTTTCAATTTTCTTTTTTGTCACCATTGTGCTTTTAAACCATAAACGATTTATACAGATATTTTTTTAATTTTACTGCAAACTTTCCTAAAACCGAATTGAGTTGATAGGGAAAGCCATTGTCATAATATGTCATGAAATCTCTTTTAGAAATTATAAAATGCTCTACTGTAAAGTTATGAAGTATCAGATACGTCTTTGTTCTACGACTACGACGATTTAACCGTAGGACGTCCACTGCTGGAGAAAGGCCTTCCTCTTAGACCTCCAAGTATTGCGGCTAGAAGTGGCCTGCATCTACCGCCGACCTGCAGATCTTACCAGGTCGTCCGCCTATCTGGTTGATGGACGCCCTATGAATAGGTAGGTACCTAATATAAATTTTAAGGCAATATAGGATTGTATATCGAAGCTAGATTAGTTTATACTGGTCCTTTCAAGCTAATTAGTTTTATAAAAACTAAAATTTTAGTATTTTGAAAGCAATTTAGTGTTTCACTTCGTAGCTGTAAAGAAAGCCCTTAACATCTTCTTAGATATGATTTGAATATGTATGTATGTATCTAAGGCCTATCACATCTAATATATGGACTTGAGCCTTATCTATCTAACAATGTCCCAGGCACTGCAGCGTCCCGTACAGCATAAATTCCAAGACTTGATGTTATTGGTTGTGTCCCGCATACTCAGCAAAATTCCACCGAAACATCGAATTAAAATTCGAAACTCAAATGAAATTAGAAAAAAATACTATTCAGTGCGGCCGCATGGACCATAATGACGCGTCACAAATTACAAAATGAAACAACACAATGAATAGTTCTTTTACCTACCTCAATATTAAATTATTAATTTATTTTATTTATTAATTCTATTTTTTCTGTATTTAATGTTAAGGAGGAGAGCGTTGGTATCTGCGACACAGTTTCGTACTTCTGCAGGTACCATCGTCTTAAATCACTTGTGTCATAAAATACATGTTTACAAATAAATAAATAAATGAAATGAAATGAAATATCTCAGTAACGCACAAGTTATTTTATAAACTTACTAGCCGCACCCCGCAGTTTTACCTGCGTAGTTCCCGTTCCCGCGGGAATTTCGAAAAATCCCTTCTTAGTGCACCTCTAGGATACTCAAGGTATATGTGTGCCAAATTTCAAGTCTCTAGGTCCAGTGGTTTAGGCTGTGCGTTGTCTGTCAGTCACTCAGTCAGTAACGGAAGAGTTTTATATACCTATGTATATATATATATTTTTGGTCTATGGATCATGTGGTCTGAAATAAATGGTTATTATTTTATTTATTTATATTGATATTGTTAAATTATATACATTTTTTTTCAAAGAAAACACGTTCACAGAATTATGACCCATGGCCAATGTTTATCAATCTGTTCGTGAATTAAATTAGTTTTTTTTTATAATAAGATACACCATGAAAACATAAATAGCTAATAATAAATGTATCTTATGTTATCTAGCATTATTCATTTATTATTTGTCCTTTCACATCTCTAATAATAATAGAATCCAAACGTGTGACTGAAAGTTAATAAACGTTATAAGCAAAGCCGGGGGTAGAATGTTGCCCCTCCCTGCCCGTGAATGCAGTAAGAAAGCCAAGGGATACCTCCGAAAGATGGGCAGCAGCGTCTTTCCGTGTATCAACATCCCGTATTGCGCTCGCGAACCCGCCTCCCTGGTATGGCAACACCCCCTCATGTACTTGGTGTTCCATGGGGAATGCCAATGTCCAGCAGTGGACGTCCTACGGCTCATAGTGATGAAAGCGACGACGCCGACAAAAGCTACTTTTTAAAAAGTTAATAGCTAGTTTGCATTTTAATTAAAGTACCTTCTTTGTTTCCTGGCTGGCACAAGTTTTACAAAGATACTTAGAACGTAATTAAATTTTTTATTAGTTGCTTGTTATAAAACGTTTCAAAGTGTCTATAAACTAAGGCCGACTATCCAGCTGATTGGGAAATTGAATGGTTATGGAAAAGATGATGTGTGGGAATGGGTATGCATTTTGAATATTTAGTGCGTGTGTTACTAAAAAAACATCCTACTTCTGAACGAATGTTTTTAGGCCCCGACGCAAAAGAGGGGTGTTTTAAGTTTTACCACTAAGCGTGGTGTGTCTGATATGGCCCCGAGGCTCTTAAAACTGGATCTTAAAATTATTTCCATTGAATAGAATTTATTCATAGTTCAAGAACATTTTTCAAGAAAAAAAAATCCATTGGTTCACGACCGGTATCGAACCCACGACCTTCGGATTGAAAGTCGGGGGTATATACCTGATATACCTTTCGGCCAACACGGCTTATGTGTATGTATGTAATATAATATGTTCATGATTATATTAAATTATACTTACACATATTAACATATCATTAATTTCGCCTATAAATGGCGTACAGTAACATGCCAAAACATTGTTATCAATATATATAAAACTCTTCCGTTACTGACTGAGTGACTGACAGACAACGCACAGCCTAAACCACTGGACCTAGAGACTCGAAATTTGGCACACATATACCTTGAGTATCCTAGAGGTGCACTATTCTCACGGGAACGGGAACTACGCGGGTGAAACTGCGCGGTGCGGCTAGTAGCTTATATTAATGTATAGTTACTGAACCGGTTCGCGTCCCTTTTATATAAATAGACATGCACTAAGGCAAAAACAAAAACACTTTATTAATCCGGTTTGAATATTAGTGCAACTGTTAAAGAACTACAATGCAACTCTCACGCGTGTTAGAAACCTAATTAGCTTCTAAAAGCCGTTTAAAAAACCTGTTATCGCCACTGTGGATTCCCCATACGCAGCCTCATAGCACAATTGTACGGAAATAATAATAGATTTGAGGTTAATAATTTATTTATTTATTTGGGCTACCAACAAGAGATACACAATAATGAGGTTTAATTATAACAATAGGTACTTAGGGCTAGTGTTCCCTCAATTAGAGGCGGCCACAACGTGCGCACAAATAAAAAGCAACTCAGCTAACAAGGCTAGAATATCTAAAATTAATAATTTGAAGTATAAACCAAAAATAAACTAGCTAATATGAAATCTACAACATAAAACCACGTACGTACGTGCCTTGGGGTGCCGGCAATAGAATTACCCCTCTTCTCATGCCCGTGGATGCAGTAAGAGCCTGCTAAGGGATACTTTCGGAAGATGGGCAGCAGCGTCTTTCCGTGTATCAACATCGCAAACTGCGCTCGCCAACCCGCCTGCCAAGCGTGGTGAGTATGGCAACTACCCCTCATGGAGATCCATGAGGGAGGCATGTGTTCAGTAGTGGACGTTTTACGGCTGGAATGATAATGATAAATATACGTAGATCTGCGAATGGTTTAGAGACCTTCGTTCTTAACTCCCCCTTCCTATCCTTAAAAGCATGGTTCATAAATTTTATCTAGAGTCCCTGAATAAGCTTTCGTAATTTTATAATATTTGTATTAGTTTATTTGTATAAAATACTAGTCGCACTCCGCGGTTTTACCCGCGTAGCTCGCGTTCCCGTGGGAATACGTGAATAAAATGTAGTTACCTATGTTACTCAGGGATAATGGATAATGCATATTAATGTATGTATGTATGTATATTCTAATGGTAAAATAATTTGAAAATCGGTCCAGTAGTTTTTGAGTATAATCAATATAAATCACGAACATACCAAATACAACATACAAATCTTTCCATTTTATAATATTAAGAGATATACATATGTACTTACATATATCTGTATATATTTTCATTATAATTATCTCTCCTTAAATCTCTCGCTTTTTATTGTCCTTTAAGTACACCACCGTCTTTATATTGTTCACTCTTTCTTGTCTATGCTAAGGTTGCCTGGAAGAGATCGCTCTTAGCGATAAGTTCGCCCCTTGTGCATATGTGTTTATTTTAAGTTTTCATACTGTGTTTAATTTTAGTTTTGGTGTACAATAAAGATATATTCATTCATTAATTTAACCGACTTCAAAAAAAAGGAGAAGCCTAGTCGTGCGAGGCAAAGTGGACGGCACTAGACCGCGAGGAAGGAAATGCTATGGACTGATCAAATCAAATTGGCAGTAGGACTCTGATGTGATGAGAGCGTAATGACTAAAGACATAGAAGATATTTTTTTATATGACGAAAATAGAGTGGAATTGATAAATAAATGAATAATAAATCTACATGTATATTAGACCATAAGCAAGAGCCCTGTTTCCCGGGCCACAGCGTCTGCTTCTCCAGGATACAGCGAGACAATGTTTTTATAGACATGAGGTTCTTGCAAAATACATACATTTTCAATTCATTATTTGGTTACTTTCCTCTAACCATTATAGCTACCACCAAAACCCGTTGCTACATTTTATTCCAATATGAGAATTAAATTCTGCATCCAAACCGGCTTGCTCACTGCGTCACAAAGGCCATCGAAATGAAGATATTTACAACTTTAAAAATATGAAACGTTTAAAAAAAAACAGCGTGTTTTAACGAGAAAACCTGTCTCGTTTTGCACTTTATATCGGATGCTGCAGAAGTAAGAACATACCAACAACTTTTACCTACTTTTTTAAACGAAATGAAAGGCCAACTATACCTATAAGTACATTCAAGCATTCGTGATGACGTGGCAAATGACGAGTGGCGTCTGATATCTGGCTTTTTTAAGGTGTTTCAAGCAAATTAATCGCCATCATGGCTCTATGTGCAACTGTTTTTAACTGGGACACAGCGGACACCGCCGCCGGTGACCGGGAACAATAACGTTAAATGGCTTTTAATCTTTTTGGCACTTGATCCCTGTCATTACATGTCATTGAAATGAAATGAAATGAAATTATTTATTTGAAATTGTTTATTTGCCAGAAGTATGTACCTATGGTACAAAGGTTTTAGGATAAGTAAGTCAGCTTCACATACTTCACTGATTGATCAGCGTGCAAAATAATGTACATATGTAGTTACAAGTACCTACATAAGAATTAACAGAGATTCTAATAGTATTAATTGATTTGAATCCAATTCAAATTTCAAATTATCATATCTATGTCATAACAATCATTAGTAAATTTTGACATTGTTATGATTTGTAATGATTCATTACATATCATAACAATGTCAAAATTTACTATTTAAATAATTATTTACTTTATAAATACATTTATCTACTAGCAACTTTGTAGCTTTGTCTTAAATTGTCTGAATGGTAATTCTCTTATGTCCTTAGGTATCTTATTATATATTTTTATCGTCATAATGTATGAATTCTTGCTTCTAAATGTCGAACAAATGTTACAAATGAATAATTGTTTTGTCCCGATTTTGTAGTAACTACGAGTATGGTAACTTGTCCCACAGTTTCCCAATTCAACCTGTTAAATACATTGTCCAGCAGAGGACGTCCTACGGCTCAGATGAATACATTAAGAAGGTACACCCATTCACGAGATAAAAACTGAACGGTGTGTGTTGCGTTCGCATCTCGGTAAAATACCGAGAAACTGGGTAAAATACCAAGATTACCGAGAGTTATGGTTTTAATTAGCTAGCTTCGGTTAGTGAGAAATAATAGCGATATTATTGTGTCACGGGCCAAGATGAATTATGATTGTTATGTCAACATGACTATAAATAAATGCGGCAGTAGTTATCTACTATAACACGTATAAAAACGTGAGACACAAAAGTAAATTAATTTATTTATTTATACTTGGACTTGGGGGAGACCTTTGCCCAGCAGTGGGACAGAATAGGTTATTTTTTTATACTAAAGTAAAAAACTAATTTGGTTAGTATCTTCTTTTATAAAATCTCCTCGTATGTCCAAGTAAAATAAATCCGGGCAGGAGCAAATTGGACTCGCGCACTGAGGGTTCCGTGCCATCATACAATATAATATATGCTAAAGATCCAAAATTTAAAAGATGCATCTCTTGTCTGATAGCGGAACTTATGTAGATTTATTACACTTTCGATGATTTCTCAAAAAGTACGCCAATTAGAGAGTTCGTTATAATTTTTCTATAAACTTTACATAGGTACACTTTTATTAGCTATAAAAGTTTCACGTCTTTATCTCTGCAAACTTCGGAGATAAAGGGGGGAGGGAACGATCGTTTTTTGAACATTTATGTTAATAACTCAACAACGATACGGCGATAGGAAAACTAAAAACTGTTTATTAATGTGCAAATGAGTACCTTTCATCTATACATATAAAATTCAAAGTCCTGACTAACTCACTGACTGATATACATATCAACGCACAGCCTAAACCACTGGACCTAAAGACTTGAAATTTGGCATACATATATATACCTTGAGTATCCCAGAGGTGCACTAAGAAGGGATTTTCCGAAATTCCCACGGGATAGGGAATAATGGGATTTATATTTTTGAGTCAAAGTGGCTCTGCGTGAAGAAGGGGATTTTACGTTTTATGACTTCCACGCGGACGAAGTCGCGGGCAAAAGGTAGTATGATATATAATCCCACACGACCTAGTAACTTAAACATTTTGAGATCCCCTATCCGCCTAATCATAATCATAATCATATTTTTTTTTTTTTTTTTTTTAATAATAAAAATATTTTTTAGTATTTTCATATATTACCTCTATGCTATATTAGTAAAAAAGTGTTATCTTTAACCATTTCAAATTTCAACATCAGTAGTTCTTGAGATATCCGCTTGTGACAGACAAAGTGATAAGGGTTCCTATTTACCATTTTGGTGCGGAACCCTAAAAAAGGAATAAAACACTCACCTTCGGACTATGCTTGTTATTGTTAGTGCCCGAGCTACCGGGTTCGTTCACTACATGAAGCACATTAGGTCCTCCAGCGAAATAATCTTTGTCTTCTTGACTACTGTGGACAAAGAGACAACATGCTATTTAACAAATTCATATACATATATATAACAATTATTGACTAGACTTTAATTATGCAATCTAAAAAGCTTATTAAATTTCAGTATTTTGCTCTGATAAGCTGTGTTTAAAAGCAACAAACAGAAAAAACCGAACCGCAAGATAAAATTTATGGCTTGAGGCTCCAGTGGACACTATTACAATTCATTTTGTAAAAACGGGATTTACTCAACTATCAACTATTACAATTATTTGTATTTCGGATTATTGTATGGTATTGAGGTTGTTGTAAGATTATATTTAAACCAATCGCCTCAGAATTACTTTAATCATTTTTATTATATTTGTTTCACCGTGTGTGTGGTCTGTGCTTTGCATAGCGCTACGGCGCCACCGAAAACCAGAGCAGCGACAGCATTCGTGTTGTTACAGCAAATGCTGAGTGGCGACCGATTTGTGTCTTATTTTATTGTTTTTTTTTTCATTATTTATAATTATTACATATGTACATTGTTAAAATAAGGTGCAAATAAATATTTTCTATTCTATTCTATTTCATTAAAATGACGCTGCTGGTTATTAGTGGATAGGGATAATGTATCATCTTAGCCATCTGTATGAATTTAGTAATATTGAAGAGTTTTGATAACCATCTGTGGTCTTCTTCATCAGTTCCATTTCACCAAATGATACCTTCTGCAATTTACCTACAATATTGTGTTCCCTCGATTCCTCAAGGATACCATCATCCAAACTGACTTTTGAAGTCATCATTTCAGCCATAAAACGTCCACTGATGACAACAGGCCTCCCTCATGGATCTCCATGAGGGGTAGTTTGCCATACTCACCACGCTTGGCAGGCGGGTTGGTGAGCGCAGTATGGGATGTTGATACACGTATAGACGCTGCTGCCCATCTTCCGGAGGTGTCCCTTAGCAGGCTCTTACTGCATCCACGGGTAGGAGAGGAGGGGTAACATTCTACTGCCGGCACCCCACGGCACCTAACGACTTTTGAAATAATGGGACCTAATTGACGTGTACCTACTCTAACTCAGACTTGAGAAATATCGTAAGTCGGCTAAAATTAAAAATAAAACTAATAATAAACTAACCTTACGGTGGTGACCCTTCTCGGGGGTTCTCGTGTGGTTGTGGCGAAGGCGTACGGAGGCCTGGTGTTGTGGTTCGTAGACTGGGAGGGCACATCGCCGTTGTAGCTGCGAACAATAACAACATGACTAGTCGATCTCCGTATCAGTATTTAGTTACTTACTCCAGTGACCCGTAGTGACAAAAGCAATGAGCGATTTTTCATAAAAAAGAAAAAAAAGTATTTTCTAGTTTTTCTTCTTTTATTGTAAGTCAAAAATGTAGTCTACCACTCTACGGCTGAGATTCATTTCAACGTCGTGGTCACACGTTACGAACAAATAAAAAACTCTCACTAGATCCATTATTTATTGCTTTTCTAAAACCTGGATCAAGTGAGAGTTTTCTAAAAGGAAAACTCTCACTCTAGAACTAGACTGGATCTGTTGACTGGATCTACTGAGAGTGATCCGATTTACATTGCATCTCTTACACACAGTGAGAAAAGTCATACTGCTAGCGCTCGTCTTCACGTCACGCATGACGCAAGCAGAGGATTCGAGTCGGCGCCGTCATATTCGGTATTCATAATAGTCATAATAGTAATTTATTGGTAATAATAATTACAAGTCATTTTTTATACATTTAACATAATTGGATTTTTATACATTTTAACTATTTGACATTATTCATAATAATAAAAGATTATAGAAAGATAAGGATTAAAAGAATAAAAAACAGAAATACAAAATCATAATTGAAAATAAATAATAACAAAAGTAGTAAATTCTTTGGTATATCCTAACAATCTACTTCATCATTGTAGTGAACAGTGATCGGAGGAACCTGCTGAACCCAGCCGCACCAAAGACTGCGAAAGTTCAAGATGACACAAGATGTTCAAGATGACACAAGATGTTCAAGATGACACAAGATGTTCAAGATGACACAAGATGTCAAGATGACACAAGATGTCAAGATGTTTCAAGATGACACAAGATGTTCAAGATGTTCAAGATGACACAAGATGTTCAAGATGTTCAAGATGACACAAGATGTTCAAGATGACACAAGATGTTCAAGATGACACACTATGCGATACCACAAGCTGACGCATTCGTTATAAATGATAAGGCTATGGACAAACAACCTTTAATAAATATTATTACATAACCTTTCAACAGGAAGTAGGTAAATACACAAAATAGAAAATTAATAGAAAAATAAATATAAAAATAGTCAAATTTACCGATAGTTGAATCTTACAGAAACTTTTGTCAAAGCTGGTAGACCACTTTCCTGGCCCACCGTACCTGTGCTGTAACTGTGTGTATGTCAATAAATGATTTTCTATAGTTTGTTATTTTATAATGTTTAACCACACTTAGGTAGAACATTTTCAAAGAAATGAATTTGATTTTCTATGTGTATTTAAATTCATCATCATTCATCATTTCGGCCGTAATACATCCACTACTGAACACAGACCTCCCTCATGGATCTCCATGAGGGGTAGTTGCCATACTCACCACGCTTGGCAGGCTGGTTGGCGAGCGCAGTACGGCAGGGTGATTACGTATCTCGCGACAGGTTTTGCAACAGGCAATTGACAGCAATATAATGGTGTCAAATGTCAATTCCTTGCGGTTCTCTGATACAAAATTGACATTTGACAGCAATATTGCTGCTGATTGCCTGTTGCAAAACTTGTCACGAGATACGTAATCACCCTGCGGGATGTTAATACACGTAAAGACGCTGCTGCCCATCTTCCGGAGGTATCCCTTAGCAGGCTCTTACTGCATCCACGGGCATGAGAGGAGGGGTAAGATTCTACTGCCGGCACCCCACGGCAGTAGACTTAAGTATTCGATATAAATTCCAGCTTGATACCTCCACGCGTTCCTGAGAAAAATGGTCTTGACAGACAGACGGACGGACAACAAAGTGATCCTATAAAGGTTCCGTTTTTTTCCTTTCGAGGTACGGAACCCTAAAAACGGGTTTTTAAGTATCTATATGTCAAGTATCGATTTGTCGGACGTGGGTTCGAATCCCACCGGAATCGTAAAATTTTTGATAAGGTTATTAATTTCTTAGAAATGGGACCACCTATGAACATGAGCTAGCTTATAAAACAAGAATCATCAAAATCAATTATTAATTGGCGAAGTTTATCAATCGCGTTACGGCCGCATTGAGAACCCCGTTCTTTTTGAAGTCGGTTAAAAATAATTAGGGTTCTGCACAAAAAATAGGAGCTAGTTAAATAATAAGATCTATTGTTGATTCTACAATACAATGTGGTGATATTATGACGTAATAGGTATTTGTTGTGTGACGTAATAAATTGCATATATTACGGCAGATTTCTCGATTGTAATATGCTATTTAAATAAGACCTTGAATCAGCTGGCAAAGTCTCAAATAACATTCCTAGAAGATCTGACAGAGTATCAACATGCACGACTACCTTAATGTGGAAGCAGCACACCTCATAACTTCTTCCGCGTTTTAACTGGATTATATAAATAAGGAATCAGATCACCATTTCAAATCCATCATCATTTCAGCCATAAAACGTCCACTGATGAACACAGGCCTCCCTCATGGATCTCCATGAGGGGTAGTTGCCATTCTCACCACGCTTGGCAGGCGGGTTGGTGAGCGCAGTATGGGATGTTGATACACGGATAGACGCTGCTGCCCATCTTCCGGAGGTGTCCCTTAGCAGGCTCTTACTGGATCCACGGGTAGGAGAGGAGGGGTAACATTCTACTGCCGGCACCCCACGGCACAAACCGTTTCAAATCCAATCGAATCAATATTTTTTTAAGATTTTAATAATTTAGTCAGCTTCATACGTCATGACCTGTTCTTTCCTCTGAGTATAGCTGACTTGACTGGAGGTTGGTATACCTCGGTGCTTGGCAAGACTGATCCAACAAACAATGTCCCAGGTACTGCAGCGTCCCGTTCAGCATGAATACCAGGAGCTGACGCTGTTTAGATTATCTATAAAATATATGGCTTAAGAGGGGCCAATCCAACTTACTTTTCATACAACCGCTCGTACGTGGGTGTGGCGTCGTAATAGATCTTTCTATGAAACTTTTGATCTAATAGGTATCTTGTGCACTATATCTAGGTTTCTATCCAAACAAAAAATCTAAATTTGGAGAAACAAATTCAGTATAAAATTTGTTTCTCCAAATTTTGATTTTTTATAATTTTTGTAGATCAAAAGTTTCATAGAAATATCTATTACGACGCCACACCCACGTACGAGCGGTTGTATGAAAAGTAAGTTGGATTGGCCCCTCTTAAGTACAAATTTAGCATAAAGCTGAGACGGGACCTTTTGACCCATACTGCTACAGTGAGCATAGGTTACATTATTATTTTTTATTTATTTGGTTACTCTTAAATATGTATCTTCTATTTTGTCTGTATTGTTAACCTTTTTGTGCTGTATCTTTATGTGGTCAATAAATACTTCATTCATTCATTCATTCATTCATCATTCATTCGTAAATAATCCTAAAAGGTTTGTCTAAAGTTTTTTCAAAGAGTTTTGACAATTATTATGATGCATAACCTTCTAGCATGTAAGTTAGAACATAACTAACTTTTACAACTTTCTGTGTACTTTATTTACAAACCAGTTTTTTATGAATAAAGAATTATTATTATTATTTTCTATGTTAGATAGCTTAGCTCTTGCTATCATACAAATATACCGCAATTATCATGTTCTACCTCCCGTGCTATAGTAGCCCAATGAAGCAATCATCATCATCATCTCAGCCGTAGGACTGCTGTCCACGTCCACTGATGGACATAGGCCTCCCTCGTGGATCTCCAAAATCATGAGAGGGTTGTTGCCATACTCGCCGCGCTTGACAGGCGCGTTGGCGAGCGCAGTGATACACAGAAATACGCTGCTGCCCATCTTCCGGAGGTATCAGCAGATTCTTACTGCATCCACGGGCAGGAGAGGAGAGGCAACATTCTACTGCTGGCACCACACGGCGAATACCCACAAAGGTCTATTAGAAATACAAGATGGTATCATAAATATGTGTACTAACTATAACTAGAAAGGGAATTTCTCCAAGAAAACGAGTGGTTTGAATCATCATCATCATTCATAATTTCAGCCGTAAAACGTCCACTACTGAACTAAGGCCTCCCTCATGGATCTCCATGAGGGGTAGTTGCCATACTCACCACGCTTGGCAGGCGGGTTGGTGAGCGCAGTACGGGATGTTGATATACGGAAAGACGCTGCTGCCCATCTTCCGGAGGTGTCCCTTAGCAGGCTCTTACTGCATCCACGGGTAGGAGATTAGGGGTAACATTCTACTGCCGGCACCCCACAGCAAAAGTGGTTTGAATAGAAAAATATAAATACTTCAAGTTATTTAGTTTTTTTTTTTAGTTTGGGGTGTTTCCTGGTCGGCTCGCACGTATGTTCGCGGGCCACTGGCCTTTACGTGCCGCGTGTAGCCTTCTTCCGGTTGAAAATTTGATACGTATAAGTGCACAAACGCCCTTATTTGAAAATGTTTTTAACGGGAAATGAGTCGGAAAGGAGATTAATAACTAATAACTGCTTTTCGCCATTTTCCAATATGGCGGCGCGAGCGGGCAAAATATGAGGTGGCAATGTTAAAATTCGCACATTGAAATCTAAAAAGAATTATAAATTTTTAGGGTTTCGCAGTAAAACAAGAAACCCTCATACTTCGTTTGCTTTGCTCACTCGTTCGATTAGATACCTATAAATTGCAGGCTGTTAAAAGAAGGTAAAAAAAAACATTCAAACATTATTCACTCTGGCTACATTTTTTTTGACACCTAAAGTTGTTTTGATTGGGTGTTAGCATGTTGCACCACCCCTTTTCGTTTTCGGTAGTCGTCTTTTTACAAACTGTAGTTTCCACAATATAGGTCTAAGATAGATCTAAGATCTTTATTAATATTTCTCTTAGAGATTACAAATCACTTGCGAGAAACATAAACAGTAAATAGTAGTTTAAGTTTGCAACGAGCATTAACAAAAGTAACATTTCATTAGCAATCTAAGTAACTGATAGAATATAATACAATTTATTTGAAAAGATTCTTTAACACTAGTTTACATATTAAGCATTTATATTTTGACGAGCTCTGTGGCGCAGCGGGCGAAGGTCCGCCTGCGACGCAAGGGGTTGCGGGTTCGATTCCCGCCTCGGGACAAATGTCTGTACGATCTGCAGATATTTGTTCAGGGTGTTCTGGGTGTTTTTCTATATATAATAAAAAAAACTATCTATGTAGTATAATGTATTAAGTATATCAGTCATCTAGTACCCATAACACAAGCTCTGCTTAGCTTGGGGCTAGATGATGCTGTGTGGTTTGTCCAGCATTATTTATTTATTTATTTATAATTCGGCTTTTAAGATGTGGTGTTTAAGTCAATACAATACTGTTATACTCACATGCTCAACCCCCCTCCTTGCAGCGGTATCTCCTGGTCGGGTCGCACGTAGGACGGGCCCTTGTCAGCGGGCCGCTGGTTGCCTTCCGCGGGCCGCTGGCCTTCCACGGGCCGCGTGTAGAAGCTCTCTTCAGGGCGCACGGTGAGCTTGCGGGTCGTGCTGCGGGCCGTGGTTGTTGTGCCTTGGTAAGGCCTGGCAGAGAATACTGGCTTTATTAATAATGTTACTGTTAGCCTGTATCATCCCATTTTTGGGCAAAGGCCTCCCTCCATTCCCTCCACTCTTCATGATTTTGCGCCACACTTTGCCAGTACTTGGCAGCGTCCAGCTCGTCTCGCCATCGTCTGCGTGGTCTACCGCGACTACCGTCTTGCTAATTAATAATGCTTTAATTAAAAAACATAATAACTTACTTCAAATGGTAATATTCTTGTTTTATTGCTGATAACACCCAAACTGATGTACGCTTATTATATCCCATCATCAGAACTGGGTGCAAAAACAAGTTAACATTATAAAGGAAACAAAAAACTCAACCGCAAGGTTACATTTAGGGCATAATACTATGCCTTGTACAACTCCAGTGTCTACTATTACCATTTTTTTATCTATATACTACATACATATATAAAATTCAAAGTCCTGACTGACTCACTGGCTGACTGACTGATATATCAACGCACAGCCAAAACCACTGGACCTAGACTTGAAATTTGGCACACATATACCTTGAGTATCCTAGAGGTGCACTAAAAAGGATTTTTTCGAAATTCCCACGGGATAGGGAATAAATGGGATTTATATTTTCGAATCAAAGTGGCCCTGCGAGAAAAAGGGGATTTTACGTTTTATGACTTCCACGCGGACGAAGTCGTGGGCAAAAAGCTAGTTCCTCATGAAACCCATTATCGGAATCGAGTTTTTAAAAAAATGGGATCACCTCTGAAACATGACCTACTTGACTTACGCCGCCTTGCGTCCCCACGCGAATTCGCTGCACGGCCTCGTAGTGATGTGTACACTACGAAGTTGCGGCCGACGCGCTAGGGAGAAGGGCCGGGGGTGAGCCGCCTACCTGTGACCCACACTCCACGCTTGGGACCCTAACATCACACACACGACCGAAGACGCACGCTCTTTCTAGTCTAAACTAAACCAGCATCTATGTATATACAGTGCACGCAAGTACGTCTCTTTAATGTTCACTTGAGACTCCAACAGTCTGCACATGATCCCCTGCGTGATGATGATGATGTATTGACATAGAAAGTACCTCTTAGTGTTGGTATTGGACACCTCTCTGTCCCCCGCCGGTTGCGCGTTGTTGGCATTGCAAATCTCGCGACCGTTCAGTCGGATAGCGCGCAGGCGAGGGGCCTTGTTCAGCTGGTTGTATTGCACGAAGAATCTGTGGGTTTGTATGAAAGTGAATTTATTTATTGGTCCACATACAAAATAGGTACGCATACAACACAAGAAATATCTTACACCTAGTGCGAACCAAAAGGTCCTACCTCGACTCATATGAAATTATGGGGCAACGCCAATATATGAGTTCTTTACTTAAATAATAAACAATGGTGGACATTACATACAGCACCATATAGCCCCAAAGAAAGCAGAGCTTGTGTTATGTATGATTGATATAATACGGCTTAATGACGAGACAAGCCGAAGACCCATCTGATGTTGAACGGTAACCTATATCTATTACAACTGCTATTGCAGTGTGATCACGTTCACAAAGCACGTGACCAACGCTCCATTACGTTGCGCCCGTCACCCTAAGACATAGAGTTGTAAGGTCTCATGTGATCGTAATTTCAAGCGAAACACAGCAATGCAGACATTACTGCTTGGCGGCAGAAATAGGTAAGTGGTAGTACTCTTCTCTAACTCTTCACAAAAGTTCTACTACAAAATAAATACAATAAATGAAATAATGCTGGACATTACATACGGCATCATCTAGCCCCAAAGTAAGCACAACCAGTGTTAGGTACCAGATGATTCATAGATTACTTAAATATAACATGATTTACTGAGAGAGAACATTGTGACGAGGAGGAATAATCTCACTAGATCCTGACTGGATCTGTGGACAGGATCTAGTGAGATTATTCCTCCTCATCACATGTTCCACATAATATGGAAATTGGTACATTGATGAGACCCGCTACTGTGTATCAAGAATGAAGAGTTGGGTACGCTTGTACCTGACAGCAATCGCTGGGCCAGGGTTGATCTCCATGTCAGTGTTCTCGATCTTGAAGTCGATGTTGTCTGCTGTAGACACATCGCCCACCCAGTTCTGAAAACAAAACATTTATTAGGCTTTACGTGCAGGAAAAATGTAGAGGAACCATGGCTTATCCAGAATATACATCATCGTTTCAGCCTTAAAACGTCCACTACTGAACACAGGCCTCCCTCATGGATCTCCATACGTGTACATATATTCTTGCTTTTTGTCGCACTGACTGCGTTCACTAGAAGCAAGATTATACATACGTGTATATTCTTGCTTTTTGCCGCACTGACTGCGTTCACTTGAAGCAAGAATATATATACGTGTATATTCTTGCTTTTTGCCGCACTGACTGCGTTCTTTTGAAGATAGAATATACATACTTGTATATTCTCGATAGTGGCTCTGCCACTTCCGATGTATACGTTTGTTTGTCAATACTAAACCAAAAATGTATTTTCTTTCTGTTGGTTTTTATATATATTTCTCAATTATTGGGGATTTGTGACCACTCCCTTCAATATAAATTACTATTTAACTCGGTCAAAAAACCAATCACTAGGAAGCAATTCAATTTTAAGGGTGACAGTTTGTTTACATACATTTCTACATCGAAAGTGGCTTGAGTATAAGTAAGGTAACTTAAGATATATGCTGTGTTGTCGTTGTTATTCTTATTGTGAGATGAATTTTAATTCCTTCGTGTTACGACTAAGAGTGATCGCGAGTTGGCACTTAGTTTTGCCCGGCCAAAAACCAGCGTCCATGAAAACTATAAAAGTATACTTTCTACCGTATTTCTGCTGTAAGATGCTGGCAGTAGAATGTTGTCCCTCCTCTCGTGCCTATGGATGCAGTAAGAATCTGCTAAGGCGTACCTACCTCCGATCGATGGGCAGCAGCCGTGTATCACCCCGTACTGCGTTCGACAACCAGCCTTCCAAGAAGTTCATTGGACTCTGGACTCCGAGAACATGTCTGGCGCGGCGCGATTAAATTGGCGATGCTGTTACTAAGGTGTTCATCATCATCATTACAGCCGTAGGACTACTGTTCACATCCACGGCTGGACACAGGCCTCCCTCATGCATCTTCAAGATCATGGGAGTGTTGCCATACTGACCTCGCTTGGCAGGCGGGTTGGCGAGCGCAGTATGAGATGTTGATACACGGGAAAGACACTGCTACCCATCCTCCGGAGCTATCCCGTAGCAGGCCCTTACTGCAGCCACGGGCATGAGGGGAGGGGTAACATTCTACTGCCAGCACCCCACGGCAAAAAATTTGCCAATTTTCGATTTAATTTTAAAATACTTTGTTTTGATCGGTAAAAATACATGTTATAATTGAATAAACGTTGTAGATTATTCAACGGTTCAAAACACGATATTTTTTTTCACTTACACGTAAGGATAGTTTTTGCTCGGTTTTTGTGTACTATTTAGTGTATCAATGTTATACTCTCAAGAAACATCTCTGAAAATAGGCAACGAAGAATATTCAACGGTAAGTTTTTCTGAATATTTTTTTTTTTTTTGCTCCTTTCAGAGCAGGCTATAGTCTAAGACCATACTGCCTAGTCTAACGTAGTTTTTTTTTTTTTTTTTTTTTCCCATCAGTTAATTTTGCAGTTTTTGTCTTGCGTATTTTTAATTTCTATATATAGAAAATATATCAATTACTGATATACATCTGAATGAAAATATTATACCAACAGCTGGTATACATCTGAATGTTTTTTTTTTTTTTTTATTATTTTATTATTATTATTATTATTTTCCCTTCGTTCATTTGGAGTTTCTTATTTACATATTAATACATTATATTTACATTTCCTATATAATTTATACAATAGTTGTTAAATATTATTATTTACAATTGATTGAATTGATACAGAGATATAGTTATATCTCTGTTACAGTGCTAATAATAAAATTGTACAAATGAATAAAATTTGACTCAACCTTGAGCAATTCCTGAATGCAACGCGGGACTAAATCGGGCTCATGATAAGTTTGAAGCAGTTCATCTATCAATACAAGGCGCTGAATATTGAAAGATGAACACTCGAATATTATATGATTTACAGACTGAATTTCTTGTGATTGGCAATAATCACATAAAGGGGAATTTATCATTTTTAGACGGTGGAGATGATAATTCAAACGACAATGACCAAATCGCAAGCGGCAAATGGTTGAGTAAAACTTTCTGTTCATGAAAATTTTACTCTTACAGAACCAAGGTACAGAATCAATCTGAACATCCAAAGCAGCATGCCAGGAACCCTTATTCTCGACCTGCGCACAATGATATAAATGTCTCCCCCATGATTGACACATTCGTTGTCTTAAAAGACTTAAAACGTCTGTGTGTGGTAAAGCTACATCTGCATCACTACTCTCAAGATTAGAATCTATAGTATCTGATAACTTTACTATAGTGTTGGCTAGATAATCCGCCCTCTCGTTACCTTCTACACCTTTATGCGAAGGGACCCACGCAAAACTTACATTAATACCAGAATCAGCCAGCTCAACCCACAGCTGTTTTATTAGATAAATGATGTAGTTAGTATTATTATTATTATTATTTATTAAGAGCCTGTACTGTCCCACTGCAGGGCAAAGGCCTCCCTTCCTTCCTTCCACCTATCTCTGTCTTGAGCTACTGTGGTCCAGTCTTCCAAGTATGCGTCGAGTTCGTCTTTCCATCGACGTCTCGGTCTGCCGCGAGGTCGTTTCCTGTCTTGTGGGATCCATTCGGTAGTGGATTTAGCCCATGACTTATCCGGCCTGCGGCAGACGTGACCCGCCCAATCCCACTTCAATTGGCCCGATTTTTGGGCGACGTCTGCGATCTGTGTTTTGGAGCGCAGTTCACTATTTTTTATCCGGTCTGACAATTTGACTCCTAGGATACTGCGCTCCATCGCTCGCTGGCAAACCCCAAGTCTGCTCTTTTGCAAAGCGGTCAATGACCAGGTCTGTGCGCCATAGGTGAGGATTGGCAAAATGCACATGTAATTTATTATTATTTAAGTTTTTTAAAACACTCATGCTATCACTTACCACAGCCCATTTTGTGTGACCTAAATTACGATTTCCAATGTGCTTTAAAGCACTCAGAATTGCAACAGCTTCCGCAGTAAAAATACTGGCGTTTTTATCAATTTTGTGACCGACACTGATATTCAAGGACGGTTCAAATAAGGCAAAGGACACAGCGTTCTCATTTTTAGATCCATCTGTATAAACAAATTTGTAATCTATAAACTCGGAGAGCATCGCATAAACTTCTTCTTTTGTTGACAAATCATTATTGATGACTATATTAATTGCTGGGAATTTACTAATAAAGGATCCTTTATAACAAGGTAACTTAAGACTTGATTGGTAGATGTTTAAATTTTGAAGAAAATTTAGAAAGCCTTGGAAGCCCTCTAACATGTAAAATGGTTTTGAGCCAGGCTGAGCACTGGACAGGTTGGCCAAAAGATTATTGCCAGAAACACTGAAAAGTTTTAAGACGAATCTTTCTTTTAGATAGTTAAAACGGATATGAATTGGCGAAAGTCTGCATTCGATTTGCATTGCATTTATAGGAGTACTCCTAAATGCCCCTGAAATCAAACGCAGGCATTTGTTTTGAAAGACGTTTACACTATTTACAATTTTTACATCAGCAGCATAACAAAAGAAACCATATTCAAAATGGCTACGAACTAAAGATTTGTACAATGTTAGTAGTATTTTTGGGTCTGCACCCCAATAGGATCCAGACAAAGACTTTAAAATGTTGTAAGCTTTGTTAGCTTTGTTAATTATATGCTTAGTATAATTAACCCAGGATAAATTATGAGAAAATAATACTCCCAAAAATTTAACCTCTTGCGATACAGGCAAAGGCAAATTATTGTATCGAATAACTGGCATGTCAATAATATGCCTTTTACCAAAGACAACAACTTTAGACTTCGATGGATTAACATTAAGATCTAGGTAGGAAAAATATTTGTTAAGCTTTGTCAATGCATCGTTAACAATTTCAGCTACTTAAGCTAAACCTGTTCCCGATGCATAAACAACCAAATCATCTGCAAACTGAAGATTCTTTACTTGCGAACCCAGTATTAAATTTAAGCGACGTATATACAAAATAAATATTAAAGGTGACAAAATACCACCTTGACATACACCTACCGAAGATAACCTCGGCCCATATAGATGCCTATTGTATTTTACGAAAACTTCTCTATTTCTTAAAAAAGCTTGAACCCAACTGACAATTTTTTCGGGAATTCCTATTGATAACAATTCTCGACAGAGTACATCAATATTGACACTATTAAAGGCGCCAGAAATGTCAAAGAAAACCGCCACCAAACGATTATTTGCAGCCAAAGAGTCATGAATATCAAGTTGCAATTGACAAATACTTTCACGAGCCGAATGATTTCTACGAAAACCAAATTGGTTTGACGACAGAATTTTGTTTTGTTCAACATAAAATTCCAAGCGTTGTTTTAGCAATTGTTCAAATATTTTACCGACACATGACGTAAGCGCTATAGGACGATAGGAATCAGGACATAGCTTGGGTATATTAGGCTTCAAAATTGGTACCAAACAATCGATTTTCCAATCCGGAGGTATGTCATTATTTGCCCAGAGTGAATTCAAAACCATTCGAAATATTTCCAAACTAAAACTACTCAATTTTTTAAAAATAATGTACGGTATTCCGTCAAGACCAAAAGCTGTATCTCTTCTAGAATGAATCGCAGATATTAGTTCATTTGTTGAGAATACATCGAGTAAAAAGGAATTACTGGTATTTAAACTAATTGAGTTAAATGCATATTGTCTGGGTGGCACAAAATCAGGAGTATACTTCATAAAAAAATCCAAAATCCACGTATCGTCCTCATTATCGTTAGAAATGTATGTTTTATTATATTTACGAATAAATTTCCATATTAAAGATATCGGGGTACAGCGATTAAATTTTTCACAGAGGGAAAACCAACTTTTTTGTCTTTCTAATTTTATAGTTAGTTTTTTAAGAGCCCGAAGCCTTTTAAATTCACAATAACTTTCTTTTGTTGGATTAGATCTAAAATGTAGATAAGCTTCTTTGGAATTCAAAACGGCCTCGGAACATTTCTGGTTCCACCATGGAAGGGAAGGCATTTTACCATTTTTATGACGACATGACTGCTGCTGACTGACATTACTGACAGTGACATTAGAGCTTGCTAAATTATTGTTAGGGATAGATTGCGCAACTGCTGAGCGTACAATTTTACAAAATTATTTGTACGAATCTTGAGGACATCGACCGTCCATTTCAAAATCAACAAACAAGGTATTCATACAATCATTAAACATTTTCCAATCTACATGTTTAAAATTTGGGTAGATGGGCAAATGTCTATTAGTACAATTAATAATATCTGAATTACTATTATTGTTAACCAAGACTTTAATTATTACAGGAAGGTGATAACTAGTCCCCAAAGGACTGTCATGAACGGACCATTCACATTGTAGTGCCAAAGACGCGAAACAGTGCGTTTGGACGCCAGGACGGCGAACCGATTGTTGTTGTTTGACCGTCATTTAACAGAACCAAATTGTTTTCATCAATGACCTCCAAAACCTCTCTCCCACGAGGAGAATCAGAGCCACAGCCCCAAGATGTATGATGAGCATTAAAGTCGCCTGCGAGTATTAATGGCCCAGTAATGGATTTTATTAGTGCGTCCAATTTACTTTTACTAAAGGCTGGAACACTATTTGTTGGACAATAAAAACTAAGAATACTTATCTCCATTCTGTTAATAGCAACTCTAATGCAAATATTTTGCAGTGAATTATCAAAATAAGTGGTAATATTAGAATAAGATATACTGTTATGAATTAAAATGGCCACTCCATTATGAGTGTTACCACAATCATTACGTTCAACATTGTAATATTTTATTTTGAATTGTTGGTGAGGTTTAAACCATGTTTCTGAAATTATTGCAATATGAATATTATTTGTATAAAGAAAATGAGTAAATATTTGCTTATTACTGTTTAGACTTTGTGCATTCCATTGAATAATGTTTAAAGAAACCATTATCCAGATGGAGGAAGCTTATTACTGAGAGTTTTTTTTAAGGTCTCTCTGATAGACCCAGAATTTATTGGAACAACTTTGTTGTTCACCACATTTCTTATTGTTTCAATTATGATGTTTATAAATACATCTGACTTCATTAAATTATTAACCTGAACATCAAGGGTTCTTGCAGATAGCTGTGGAAACGATTTAGAATCAAAAAGATCCGAATAGGTTGCAGTCCTAGACTTGATTTTGTTTTCTTCTACTTTCTGCTTTTTGAGAGGACACATTGATGATATGGCTATGTGATTACCATTACAATTTTTACATTTGGCATTTTTTGGGTCGATTTGACACTGGCGGAAATTGTGTTCCTCAGTGCATATAGAGCATACTTCAACATTTTTACAAAACTTGGCAATGTGGCCATACCTCATGCATTTAAGACACTGCTTCACAGGAGGTATGTACACCTTTACCTCATGTCTCCAGGAGTCTAGGTACACATGTTCTGGAAGAATGGTGGAAGCAAAGGTCACTGCAACTGCCTGTGTGGGTAGAAAGGCAGGTCCACCATCACTTCTTACTCTGCGCATGAAGCGTCTTACCTGAATAACATTCTTTGAACTGCCAATCATTGAAAAGATCTGTCTATTAGACATCTCCACTGGGACTGAAGTAAGAACCCCAGTCACTTCGGTATCTCCTGCTGGTATGGTAGCTTTAAGGGACAGTTGATCTAGCAGTTTTACATTTTGCAAGAACATGTTTGCATTGTTAGGGAGATCAAATGTGATCCCTACCTTATATTTGTTGATGGACCTGAGGTGCATAACACCTGAGACGCCATGATCTCTTATCCCTTTTGAGAGGGACATACGGTCTCGATCACTAAAAGCAATATCTTCTGTTTTATGAGTCAGAAAGACAATGAACTCATTTTTGGACAAGTCCTCGGGGTACTTACGCGAGTATCCAGAGACCTTAAATATAGTATACTTATCCGCTGCTTGTTTATTGTTCCTGCTTTGTGATGAGCTATGCACTACAGACTTTTCCTCTTCTGTATCCGAAGAATCAGATGGCGATGTCTGTATCAATCCATCAGGGGGTGGCGGTTCCTCCTTTCTCTTCCTTTTCTTCCCCATCTCGACCTCAAACTTGAACTAACTAATTTAAACCACCTATTTAGAACTATCCGGACTACCCCTGGTCAAAATTAAATAATTAAACGAAAATAAATTTTTAATGCGCGCCTTTCCACTTTCGTAGTTCCCGCCCAAAAAAAAAAACGTTTTTCTGAATAGTATATTTTAGTTTTTTTTTTTTTAATTCGTAGAATTTAAGTAGGCCGCGCTCGCGCGCATTCCTTCAGTAGCCCGTCGCTGGAATAACCTTAATATTACTTATATAAAATTTTATAAGACCTTTGTAAGATATTTTTCCTTTTCTTAACATATATTAACTAGCACGGAGGGTAAGGTATTGATAATTGCGCTATATGTGGAGGCAAATAAAAATGTATACCACAGTAATACTTTTTTATGGTTTTATTAGGTAATTAATATTATGATAAATGTTTGTGCAGATGCATAAAGCCCAGAGAAAAGCAGTTTGGCGCTTACGGAAAAATACTTATTAAAAGGGGATCATTACAAGCTGACAATGGCTTTTCTATTTAACCAGAAGTAGATATAGTCGTGGGGTGCCGGCAGTTGAATGTTGCCCCTCCTCTCAGTACCGTGGATGGAGTATGCAGTGCTAAGGGATACCTCCGGAAGATGGGCAGCAGAATATAGTCGTGGGGTGCCGGCAGTAGAATGTTGCCCCTCCTCTCAGTCCCGCGGATGGAGTATGCAGTGCTAAGGCATACCTCCGGAAGATGGGCAGCAGCGTCTTTCCGTGTATCAACATCCCGAACTGCGCTCGCCAACCCGCCTGCCAAGCGTGGTGAGTATGGCAACTACCCCTCATGTAGATCCGTGTGGGAGGTCTGTGTTCAGAGTAGTGGACGCTTTGCGGCTGACGTGATGATGATGATGATGATGGTACAAAGGTTTTAGGATAAGTAAGACAGCTTCACATACTTCACTGATGATCAGCGTGCAAAATAATGTAGTATGTAGGTACTAGTACATAACATACAAGTTACAAAGTTACACTAGTACATAACATACAAATACAATGTCTGCCTCGCCGTAACACAGTCTTGTACTAGCACGGGAGGCATTAGGTTCCTTTAACTGTATGCATGCATATTGACACATTTAACACATTCACCTTTAAGTAAGTGCATGCTTGCAAATTTGTTTTTGTGAAATAAAATATATTCTTATTCTTAAGTTTTGTATTGTGTCACAAATAAATGTTTATTCATTAATTTATACGGTGGGAATGGCGTGGTGGATCGCACAAAGTAATGGAGGCCTGTACCCAGCAGTGGGTGAAGTCAGACTTTGAATGATGATGATGACAGTGGGAGTTTACATCTTCAAAAAATAAGTACCCATGACTGATTTGTATGTTACTTCATACTTGCCAAACAAGATTTTTTGCAGATCATAAAAGCATAATTATACGAAATAAACAAAATAAACGATCTATTTTTTTGCCGAAACCGCAATGAATATTGTAATGTTTTTTCCTGTTAAGGCTTAATTTTATCTCGATCTTTAATTTATCATCATGAATCCAAATGCGGTTTCGGAGATAACACAGATTCATTCCGGTTGAACCTTAATTTTTCCTTATAATTTCTCCGTCTTTTTCCGTACCTTTAGCCAAATAAACATTTAAAATATCCTCCGTATTTTGATAAGTAGGATTTTTGTTCTTTTAAGCTTTTTATTATTAATTTTTAACTGATTTGTGAAATACTTTTTGAATATTAAAAGGATACACTTCCAGATTCCCCCCAATATGGCCTTGGAGTCCAGTACAATATTTGGTCACAGTGAATGCAGCTTGCTGTCAGTGGACAGGTTGACGACCCCGTACCACCGACCGGGTTCCGTCCCCGGGGGTTCGTACTAGAACACGTTGTGACTTGTCACCTTCAACTTACCCCTAATATATCAGCCTTGGAGTCCAGCACAATATTCAGCCACAGTGAATGCAGCTTGCTGTCAGTGGACAGGTTGACGACCCCGTACCACCGGCCGGGTTCCGTCCCCGGGGGTTCGTACTAGAACACGTTGTGACTTGTCACCTTCAACTTACCCCCAATATATCAGCCTTGGAGTCCAGTACAATATTCAGCCATAGTGAATGCAGCTTGCTGTCAGTGGACAGGTTGACGACCCCGTACCACCGGCCGGGTTCCGTCCCCGGGGGTTCGTACGAGAACACGTTGGGGCATGGCGAGATCGGTGCGCTCTGTTCGTGCGTCGGCGCAGCTAGGGCCAGCAGGATCGCGCACAGCGCTCTAATCTGAAGCAAAGTTATAAGGTTTTTATAATGGTGGCAATTCTGTTTGGCACACTTTCTAACTAAAGCTAATTAAAATTACGCAACATTTTTACCTTATTTTACGTTGACTGCTCTAAATTTAGACACGACCTCTCTAATTATAATTCAAATTGGTCCGACTTAATTTTAGGACGGCACCTACGGAACCATCATTTCAGCCGTAATACGTCCACTACTGAACACAGGCCTCGCTCGTGGATCTCCATGAGGGGTAGTTGTCATACTCACCACGCTTGGCAGGTGGGTTGGCGAGCGCAGTACGGTTTGTTGATACACGGAAAGACGTTGCTGCCCATCTTCCGGAGGTATCCCTTAGCAGGCTCTTACTGCATCCATGGGTATGAGAGGAGGGGTAACATTCTACTGCCGGCACCCCACGGCTAAGTACGTGGGTAATTCCCGTATTTTACAAGATTAATAGTTTATCACACGTTATTTTTGAAAGTGGTATTCAGTGGTAAGTAGTGTAGCTAATTTTGAGCGAATCACATGAGTGGCTGGACCGATTTCTATATCACTTTGAGTTTTGCATTAACCATCCAAAGGTTGTCTGGAAGAGATCGCGTTTAGCGATAAGACCGCCCATTGTATGTCGTATGTGTTTGTGTTTCTCGTTGTGTAATTTATGTTTTATTGTGAATGTACAATAAAGAGTTTATCTATTTATAGATGATTTTTTGA
This sequence comes from Pasiphila rectangulata, assembly GCA_963082625.1. Taxonomy (NCBI): domain Eukaryota; kingdom Metazoa; phylum Arthropoda; class Insecta; order Lepidoptera; family Geometridae; genus Pasiphila; species Pasiphila rectangulata. The sequence goes on along the minus strand of OY720256.1, from coordinate 13,488,723 downwards.
GAATGAGAAGAAAAAATAATAATTAAAATAGATGCAATGAGAATTTGCCAAATATCTCCGGGCAGCAGCGTTTTTTCATGTATCAACATCCCGTCCTGCGCTCGCCAACTTGCCTGCCAAGTGTGACGACTATGGCAACAACCCCCTCGTGATCAGTAGGTACTTGAAGATTCACAAGGAGGTGATGGCGGTTGAGATGATGATGATGATGATACAGCGTCAGCAAACCTACGTTAAATAATAGCAATGATCTCTTACTGTGCTGATTATCACTATTGGACGTAGAAACCGGTGACCAAGAATCATAATTAATCATCATCATCATCATCATCTCAGCCGTAGGACGTCCACTGCTGAACAAAGACCTCCCTCATGGATCACTATACGATCATGAGGGTTGGCGAGCGCAGTAAGGTGTGTTGATTGATACACGGAAAGACGCTGCTGCCCATCTTTCGGAGGCATCCCTTAGCAGATTCTTACTGCATCCACGGGCACCATCCTACAGCCAGCACCCCACGGCGAGAATCGACATAAATTCGGTATTCGGTAAGAGTAATAAAATTTCATGCTACGATTTAGAAGCCATAGTCGCATGCACAGGATATGTCTCAGAGTGAACCAGGCACGTTGTGGCCGACAGACAGCGTGCGAGCAATTATCGACCGTAATTACACGGTTAGAGCTAATGGGATTGTTAATTACGAACATGTGCCGTTAGGTCTTGGAAATTTGAGCTGGCTAGGTTTTAGATTCTAGAATGAGTTCTAGAATGTTTAACCAAGCCAAACGTAAAATATTACCTGAGGGTAAGCTAAAAGTCTCTAATAATATGATCATCATCATGATGATTTTAGCAGTAGGACCCTCGCCAAGTATCTACTGATGAGGCTGGGTTTTAATTCTAGAACTCGGGTAGGCTAATAGTCTTTTATACCATCATCATCATCATGATCTCAGCCGTAGGAACCTTTGCCAAGTACCTACTGATCATGAGATGGTGTTGCCATACTATAGTATGACGAGGTCTGTGGCGCAGTGGGCGAAGGTCCGCCTGCGGCGCAAGGGGTTGCGGGTTCGATTCCCGCCTCGGGACAAATGTCTGTACGATCTGCAGATATTTGTATAGGGTGTTTTTCTATATATAACAAAAAAAATATCTATCTATGTAGTATAATGTATTAAGTATATCAGTCATCTAGTACCCATAACACAAGCTTAGCTAGGGGCTAGATGATGCTATGATTTGTCCAGCATTTTTAAAATATGGGATTATCGGGTATTTATCGCGTAATTACCTTTATTTTTTATGCGGGGAGACCCCGCGACCACGACCAGGTGCAATCCGGTCGAAACGTCGGGAATAAAATAAAGGTAATTACGCGATAAATACCCGATAATCCCATATTTTAATAATGTGTTGTGATCGCGAAAGTTTAAAAAAGACTATTGTCCAGCATTATTTATTATTATTTATAGTGTATGCGATACGATACTATTGCATACATACGCTGTCTCGTGTGTCCTGTGTAATAGACGGGTATTGGTCAGCGAACTGTCACTGTCACAATGAGAACTGTCATGTGAGCTAGATTGGCGGGAATGAGGAATGTTTCATTCATGTGTGTAAGATCGGTGAGAGGAGAAGATCTAATTCCTAGTCAATCTGTTTGACGCCGTAAAGGGTCACATAAGAATGGATATATAAAACTTGAAAATAAAACTATAAAACTGCAAAGAAATCTGTACTGCAAGATCGGTACTTGCGGAGTTCGGGGTGAGGTAAAATATAAATACAAGGGCATTGTCGAGTCAGTGTTTTTGGTTCCGGTTCCGCTCAAACGTAAACATTGCTAATTCATAGCTGACCCGTGCCTACTTCGATGGGCACTAAAAATTATTACTTGTGATGATTGTCTTTCAGGAGTTCCAACCCAAGATATAAGTGAACATATGGGAAAAACACTGCTTTTTTATCTTTATTAATTAGAAAGGAGTTTTGTCACACAGTGACTATGTTACTCCCATTAAAATCTATAGGTACATATAAATAAACAACAAAAAAAAGTCTCAACAAAATAAAGATACCTGCCTACTTATTTATTACTGATGTGGCTAAGTACCTAGTTACCTCTCAAGAGATAATTTTTGATCCTGGGACTTATTAATCATGAGGGCAAAAGAGATCTTGACCGGATACTGTAGCCTTAAATAAAAGATTGACCAGTTGTTTAAGAAAAAAGCCGTCTAATAAAAATATCACTTAATAGATTACGACACGGTCGCGGTGCCATACCTGTGTCGTATTATCTCTTTAACCATTTGTCCAAATGATATGCATGCAAAAAAAGGGTTTTGTAGGTACAGAGTTGTAGTAGATACAGAGAAAAATCCAAAAACTAATTGCAATGGAATCATAGAAAAGCTTGTTTTTAAAAAGTTTTTTACTTATAATTTATTTTTTACTTTTTAGTTATGATTTCATTTTCGAAATATTCTCAGTAACCCCTAATACCCATATTGTAGGAGTGCATTAAAAATAACTAGTCCGCCATCTTGAGTGTTCCGCCATGTTGGATTCAAAGTGACGTCATTTCATTTTCGAATTATTCTCAGCAAGCCCTTTCATTTGATACCCATATTGTAGAAGTGCATTAAAAATATCTTGGGTGTTCCGCCATGTTGGATTCAGAGTGACGTCACATAGCTGACCTGACCATGCATTGTAATCCAAACAAAACGTGTATACAAAATTTAAGCTCAATTGGTTGAAGACATCTGCTTCAAAATTGAGTTGCAAGATTCCACCAGAACAAACATAGTAACATACTTACATATGTACATACATGGCAAGTTATACAACCCTCGGTGGGCAATAACTAATCATAATCATAATAATCGTGTTTATTTCTATACCAAATTGTAGATGTAGTTGCCAGCCGGGCACAACATAATATCATTATGTTGTTAACTGTTAGTACCTACCTTATAGGCATTCTCGAAGTTTATCTATACTAGTATTATGACGTTGTGAGTTTGTGACGTTGTAGAGGGTAATCTCTGGACCTACTGAACCGATTTTGAAAATGTTATTACTATTAGAAAGCCACAGTATTTGTGAGTGTCATAGGCTATAACAAAACGCGGAAAATTGAAAGATTTTTTCGTGGTAGTTGGATTTGCAAAGTAAGTCGGAGAAAAAACGGTTGAACGAAAACGTTTCTGACGAACGCAGGTAGTTTTAGGTAAGTTTTAGAGCTTGATGATGCTTACAAAAAAGTCAGCGACAGCCTATGTCTAACTTTTATAATTAAAGTTACAATAAGTAGTTTATTTTATTTATTCAATAATTTTTTGGTCTTAATATCGATAATTATAAATTCGTATCAAAATAAGTAAATTTTTCGTCTCAAGTGCTCATAACAAAAATATTTTTTTTGGATGCATATCATTTGGACAAATGGTTAAAGAGATAATACGACATAGTTATGAAACCGCGACCGTGTCGTAATCTATTGAATGATATTTCTATTAGACGGCTATTTTCTTAAACAACTGGTCAATCTTTTATTTAAGGCTACAGTATCCGGTCAAGATCTCTTTTGCCCTCATGAATAATAAGTCCGAGGATCAAAAATTCTCTCTGGTGGGTCCTTGAGAAATCAGTGTTTTTCCCATATGTTCACTTATATCTTGGATTGGAACTCCTGAAAGACAATCATCACAAGTAAATATTTTTAGCGCCCAACGAAGTGGGCAAGGGTCAGCCAGTCTAAAATTAAACTTGTTCAGATGCGGAATGGACCTGGTCTTCTAATTAATAATAAGTACCTTCTAATGAGTGGCCCAATTAAAACATTTAATTTGAAATGTACGAATTCAATGATACGCAAGCGTACTCAAAGAAAAGGCAGTCTAGTTAATTTTTTAACCGACTTTAAAAAGAAGGTTCTCAATTCAACTGTATGTTTTTTTTTAATTGTATGTTTGTTACGCGATTACTCCGCTAATTATGAATGGATTTTGATGATTCTTTTTGTATAAGGTAGGTCATGTTCCAGAGATGGTCTCATTTAAAACTAGATTCTTATTTTTCCTAAATATTTACCTGGCGGTCGCGTTTTTTGTTTTGCTGATTGCTTGTTTTTGCACCAGTTCTGATCATGAGATCCATGTAAAATCGAGGGAAATACTCAACTATGATAGGCGTACACGTATGATAGGCGTACACGTATGATAGGCGTACACGTATGATAGGCGTACGGTTTGGGTGTTTCTTTTTTTAAATTAAATATTAAGCTTCATTTTTAAATTAAATATTAAGCTTAATTTTTAAATTAAATATTAAGCTTAATTTTTAAATTAAATATTAAGCTTAATTTTTAAATTAAATATTAAGCTTAATTTTTAAATTAAATATTAAGCTTAATTTTTAAATTAAATATTAAGCTTAATTTTTAAATTAAATATTAAGCTTAATTTTTAAATTAAATATTAAGCTTAATTTTTAAATTAAATATTAGGCTTAATTTTTAAATTAAATTAAAATTAATTTTATTTAAATTAATTATTAAGATTACTCTATCTATAATTGTCAATCAAAACTCTAAGGACGAAAATACATGTCCTTGTAATACATGGATAGGTATTATCAGACATCCTATTTTCACTTCCAAGTGGACACGGTGGTAAAGCTAAGCTAGCTCAAAGAAAATTGGGTCGAGATTCACGCACTGAATGCTCTTCTCAAAAGACAGAAATGGCACATGGGATTTAAGGTCCACTTTCGACAACAAACATGTACGTGGCTACTGGCTACACGTGGCTATTAAAATAGCACTTAAGAAAATTAAGGTGTTTTAACATCTATTCTACAATAGATGTTAAAAACCTTAATTTTCATGTCATTTTCATTCACACGTCGCATCTACGTGGTATTCATGTATACGGGACATGTGTACAGTGGGTTTGATTCTAGAACTACGTGATAGTTAGGGCTTTCACATGTAATTAAGATGAATAATACAGTGTCGGCAACTGGTATTCAAGCTGTACGGCAGGGTGATTACGTATCTCGCGACAGGTTTTGCAACAGGCAATTGACAGCAATATTGCTGTCAAATTTCGATTCCTTGCTGTTCTCTACTGTTCTCTAAATAAAATATTGACATTTGACAGCAATATTGCTGTCAATTGCCTGTTGCAAAACCTGTCGCGAGATACGTAATCACCCTGCCGGAAGCTGCAGTGCCTGGGACAATAGCAAGCCATTGGTCTCGTCTTGGCAACATTCTACATGAAAATGTTTTTGGTGGGATAATCTTTTACTTTATATTATTGCAAGTAAACCCGACAAAAAAATGGGGCGTTTTAAGTTTGACCGCTGTATGCATTTCTGTGTGTCTGTCTGTGGCACGGTAGCTCTTATACGAGTAGACCGATTTGCATGCAGTTTTTTTATTTAATAGCAGGTTTGTGGTTCTCTATGGATAGTCGAATGTTTCCAAATATACCCAAGTGGTCCAAGCGTCCAAGTCAAATGAAAGGAAAAGAAGTCAAATGTGTGAATTGCAAAACTGAGGGTACATAATTACAAATAAAGCCGGGGAAGAGCGAGTCGGACTCGCACACCTAGGGTTCCGTGACATCATACAATATAATATAATTTTTATAATGGCGGTTTATATTTGTTGGAGAATCTTGACAGCGCCATCTCTTGTCTGATAGCGGAACTTATGTAGATTTTTTACACTTTCAATGATTTTTAAAAAGTATGCTAATTAGAACATTTGTTATAATTTCCCCAAAATCTTTACATACACTTCTAATAGCTATAAAAGTTTCAGAGGTTTCCGCAAACTTCGGAGACAAGGGGGGAACGCTATTTTTACAACGTTTTTGTGAATAAGTCGAAAACTTTACGGCTTAGAGCAAAACTAATATTAATGTGCAAATGAAATGAAATGAAATAAGGGAACGGTCGTTTTGTCAACATTTTTGTAAATAATTCAAAAATGGTACAGCTTAAAGGAAAAATCATCCTCATCATTTCAGCCATAAAACGTCCACTGATGAACACAGGCCTCCCTCATGGATCTCCATGAGGGGTAGTTGCCATACTCACCACGCTTGGCAGGCGGGTTGGTGAGCGCATTATGGGATGTTGATACACGGATAGACGCTGCTGCCCATCTTCCGGAGGTATCCCTTAGCAAGCTCTTACTGCATTCAGGCAATTTGAGATCCCCTATCCGTCCCCCTGCAATCATAATAAGAATATTGTTTAGCATTTTCATTTAAGCTATATTAGTAAAAAAGTGTTATCTTTAACCATTTCAAATTTTAAGTCGTTAGCATAAGTAGTTCTCGAGATATCCACTTGTGACGGATAGACAGACAGACAGACAGAGTGATTCTATAACCTTTTTACCATTTTGGTCCGGAACCCTAAAATGGTAACCTCAGAGACTAGGGAAAGTGTCGGGGATTACATAAATGTTTAATTTTATAAACTTGTTTAATACATGTATCCGTATAATATGACTGCAAACTGGTAGGTGCTGGTAGCCACTAAAGTAGACTCGTTATCTCTAATATCATAAATTAACAAGCAATTAAATACTAGTCTGCCAGACAAAAATAATTATATATAAAATAAGTTAGTAGGTTAACTTAATTTGTTTAGACAACTTGACCTGACCAAGGAATTATGTTTGATTAGATAATAATTTACTTGTGTTGAGTTCATAAACTATATAATTTATTTGTCTTTAATAATATTACGTTGATGGAGATTCAGTCGGAGACGGAAGGGATGAACTTGACACGATGAACGTGGAGATACTCCTCCACGTAGCTCAACTAGCCAGCGACAGAGAGAAATAGAAGAAGAGAGGCCTTTATGCCGTTTCTTTATATTTTTTGCTAGTAGGTAGTTATATATATTAATTTTAGTTAGTAGTTATGAGTCGAGTGTTTTGATTTTCATCGTGTATCAAACCGGTTCTGACGGAAGATCAGCGTTGTGCTTATGCTCCAGTTAGGCTGAGTCAGACGCTTTTTGTAACTGTTTTTTCTTAGTTTAATTTGTTATTTTGTTATTTTCTCTTTCTCCTGTTGTGTCTTTTATTTTTTATGTGTTTTGTTATGAGTGTTACAAATAAATGTTTTATCTATCTATCTATCTTTGCCGTGCAGTGGGAAATTTAAGGCTTATAATTATCACAGCCCTTGGAATGCTGTCCAGTCCACTGCTGGACATAGGCCTCCCCCATACACCTCAAAGATCATGAGGGGATGTTGCCATATTCGCTACGCTTGGCAGGCGGGTTGGCGAGCGCAGTATAGCACGTTGATACGCTGAATTCTTATAACAGTAATAAAAATAATATTACGTTCCTAATAACTTTATAATTATTTACGTCCGTGGCTCAGTTGGTATGTAGCCGGCTGTGAATATGGAGGTAGCGGTTCCCGACGGGGAGAAATTTTGAGATTTTCGATATTTGTCCTGGGTCCGGGTAATTTTGTTTTTTAAAAAAACCGGCCAAGTGCGAGTCGGACTCGCGCACCGAGGGTTCCGTACAAACCTGTAGGTATATAAGACCTGAGTATTTGATATAAATTTCAATTTAATACCTCTACGCGTTCATGAAGAAAGGGGTAATAGTAAGTTTAAAATTAGTTATCATAAATATTTTTATTATATGATATAACTAAAAATTTACGATTTTCGCAATTTTTCCTTTATCTGTGCTATAAGACGTTGCTTCGTACCAAATTTCAAGATTCTGAGTACCTACACGGGAATTACCCTGCAGGTTTTGATTCCCTTGCGAGTGTCGAAAATTTGCGGAAGTTTGCGGCATAAGAAGAAGAAGAAGAAGAAGAAGAAGAAATACATTTATTGGACACACACAGTAAACTTAAAAATAACTATAGTAAAAACACAGACTTATTTCTAATTTTAGCCTAGGAGTACCTACCCAGTTATATATTCTGCGACATAGGTGACAAATAGATGGTAAGCAGCTCACTCAGCGGGTCAAAACAGTATAAATACTATTTCAAGAAGGGACCTAATGAACAAACCAGTTTACAAAGTTGTGTGAGTCCAAAGGGGCCTGACTCAGCATTATGCTCCCACACATAAGGAATGCTTGGAAGCGCTGGTTTTCAGTCAGACCCTATTTATTATCTGACTCGGTAAAATAAACATCATGTACCAAAATAAGTAAATAAATATATATAATAATTAGTGCATAATTAAATAAATTAATAAATAGTGCATTGCAAATAATATAAATAAAATAGCTAGAGTAATAGGACATTGAAAACAATACGTGTAAACAAGGGAGGAATAGCAATATTATTAAATTAAACAAACATCAGGTTTCAAATGTCAACTTCAAATTATGACGTGGCAACATGTCGGCTATAAAAAAAAGAAGAAATCCCAATGTGTCAATGTGTCTCCATCGAGAAATTTATAAATGAAATTAAATCTTATCAATTGTAATTATCACGAAAGAGGATTACCTATGAAGAAATAAGAAAAACTGTGTCAGGAGCAGGGTCCGTAAGATGACCAACTGCTGAACGGCCTTCAAAGCAAGACGTGTATGAAATGTCGGAAAGTAAGTTTATCATTTGTCAAGCCATCCATTGTTAACAATTAAATGTCTACAAAAAGTGTTTCCAAAAGCTTTCACCATTTACAGGGCACGAATCATTGAACAAGAGCAAAAGCAAGAACAAAAATGCGTACAATCCTGCAAAACCGTCAGAGCAATACGTGCATACAACGTGAGGTTAGTGAGGTTATATTATGTCGAGTTCTGTTGCAATGTCAATAAGTGTCTCCGAAGATAGATTTTAAATGTTTTAACCGTTTTCAGGGCACGAATCTTCGGCGGGAGCAAAACATTCCAAGAGTGCGTGGCCGCAAACCTGAAAGATCCGCGGAATGCAACCGACTTGTGTCCTGGTGTTACGAATACGTGAGCACATAGCCTTCTGTTGTACATTGAACCCTCTTTTGCCCACATAAGTTTCTTATACAAGTACGTGGGAGTCCCGCCCTCAATCACACCAAACAATAAGGTAGCTAGGTGGAGATCCCTACGTGCACCCATTTTAAGCATGTTGGACGAGTTCAAATAAGGGGTCACATGAGTGCGCGGAGGAATATGAAAGCAGAACCTTGCACAAGCATTTTGAATGCACTGCACAAGGCCCTGGGTACGCTTCAGCAAGCAAGGACCATACACAACATCGCAGTAATTTAGCCGTGAAAGTACCAGTGATTCACACAAGGTGATGCGCACTTCCTCACTAAGATAACCACGTATCCTATACAAAATTCTCAGCCTGTAAAAGCAGTTTCGGACACATTCAGAGACATGCTTTTCAAACTGAAGATTAGAGTCCATTATGAGCCCAAGATTTTTAGCCTCAGTAACTTGTGCCACCCTTACCCCATCAACTTGAATGTTAATTGTTTCGCTAGCTAGTTTCAAACGGCTCATTCTAGACCCCATCAACATGAACTGGGATTTTTTAGGATTGAGAACAAGAGAGTTACTCTGAGACCATTGAAAAACACACTCTAAGTCATGGTTCATCCTCTTCACTGCCTCAAGACAGTCAGAGGGGTGGAATGAGATGTACATCTGTAGATCGTCTGCATACATATGAAATTTACAAAAAGCTATATCTTTGACTATGTCAGCACAATACAATATGAAAAGTATGGGGCCTAGTATAGATCCCTGAGGAACTCCTCTAGAGACCATGTGGACAGAAGATCTAACAGGTAACCCATTTGACAGCTTGAGCTCCACGCATTGACGCCTGAGATAAAGATAATCAGAGAACCATTTTATGGTGTTACTGTCAAATCCATAAAAGGCGAGCTTTGAAATTAGCAAAGATAAATTTATGCAATCGAAAGCTCGTGAAAAATCTAATAATACAAGTAGGCTACACATCCCCTTGTCTTGGGCATCCAATAAATTATCTACAACGTCTAAAAGAGCAGTAGAAGTACTGTGCCCTTTGCGGAAGCCTGATTGGAATTCAGGCAGAATCTGATTATCCTCAAGGTAATTTATAAGCTGTGTGCAAACAACTTTCTCCAAAATTTTAGAAAGGCATGGAAGCAAGCTGATAGGCCTAAGGTCAGATATGGAGGAGGGCTGGTTACTTTTAGGGATTGGCTTAACAATTGATATCTTCCAAGAATCTGGAAAAACTCCACTCAATATGGACCTATTGATGATGGTAGTAATGACTGGCAGAGACTGAGGAAGGGTTAAGCGTATCATTTCTAGAGAAATATCATCAATACCACATGCATTAGAGCTGAAGCTCTTGATGATCTTCATAATGGACAATTCATTTACAGGTTGAAGCGAGAATGTCACTGCAGAGAACCTATGATACTCAAAATATGTGAGTTGTGATATTTTGACAAAATCAGTGCCTGGGACACTGAGGAAGTGACAATTGAGTACTTCAGGGTTATCGCATAAGCGGCTGTATCTTTTGATTACGTTGGCTTAGAAGTTTGATTTTATCACAGCTTCAAGGGACAGTAGACCTGAATATTTGATATAAATTCCAGTTTGAGAACTCCACGCGTTCGTGAGAAAAAGGGTCTTGACACACAGACGGACGAACAACAAAGTGATCCTATAAGGGTTATGGTTTTTCCTTTCGAGGTACGAAACCCTAAAAAAATGGTATTTAAGTATTACTTCATTCATCTGGTACCCATAACACAAGCTCTACTTACTTTGGGGCCATTATGGTGCAGTGTGAAATAGACGAATATCTGCAGAGCAATCACAAACATTTGTGAGCAATGCAAATGTTTGTAAACGCTCCCGCTACCACCTGCATATTAGTCGGCTATTAAGCTACAGAGCCACGGATGCAGTTAATAGATAATGTACTACATAACGAAGCATTAACGGTCAAGGAAACATCGTGAGGAAACCCGCGGCTTAGCTTCAGACGTATTGACCTGTTCTTTCCTCTGACTAATAGCTGACTAAGCTGAGAGAATGGTAAAGGGGGCAAGCCTTATCCATCTAACAATGTCCCAGGCACTGCAGCGTCCCGTAAACCACGATTACCAGTTGCTGACGCTGTATAAATAATTTCTAATATATACAAAAGGACTTACTGTATGTACATAACGAACTAAAAAAAATAGTAAACTACCCTAAGACGCCGTGTAGGCCGAGTAGTATGTACCAGATAATTAGTAGTTACGGAGTATGTACAGATAGTCTTATAATATCGTAAGTCAATGTAAAGAACAGTATTCATCACGAACACGGAACTACTTCTGAGTTCGAGGAAGTTCGGGTTATTCCGTGATCAAGGTATATTAGTTATCGGAAACTCGAAAACCTTGTTACCTCACAAAATTCCGGTTGTAAGTTGCGGTCAGTACGTAAATAAGTCTGAAGCTTGTCTGACTATAGCCGACTAGACGCGTAGGTATGAGGATAGCTAGGTTGAAATGGAGATAGGCGAGACACTTGGTGAGAAGGGACGATGGAAGATGCACTAAAGCCGTAGCAGAATAGTGGCCAGGAGACACGGTGCGACCTGGAGGCAGATCACCCACCCGATGGTCTAATGACATCATTTTATTAGTTCTTTTTGGAGTGGACAAGAATCTCAAAGGACCGTAACAATAACGCATTAAAGAGGAGGCTTATATCCAACAGTGGGTGTTAACAGGCTGAAATAATTGTGAATAGGCGACTTAGCTGCAGGGATAGTATGGGTGCTGGGCAAGCCTAATCCATATCACTGTCTCAGGCACTGAAGTATCCCGTACAGAATACCAGTTACGCTGCATAAATTTTAAACGGGTCAACCGATTTGGATGCAGTTTTCTTTATTTGAAAGCAGGTTTTCTAGTGGTGGTTCTTAGAAATATTTTATCAAAATCGGTTCCGCCGTTTGGAAGTTATTTTAGGTTAAGTTTAGTGTTGGGGGTGATATTTAAACTTATTTATTACTATATTGTATTATCGGGTATGTATCACGTAATTACTTTTATGATCGCGAATGTTTAAACTTAATATTAAACGTGGTCACCATATTATGTATGATGTATGTATCAATTATATTTCTTATAAGGGGGAAAATAACAAGCCGCATGGTAAAATAAAGGAGTTCTACCGAATCGCATTGAAAACCTGATCCAAGACCAAGAACTTTGGCATTTCAACGCGAAATTAAACCCAGCGCAAAATTTATCAATGAAATTCGACTTTTCCTCATGTTCTAGAACTTACCAGGTATTTGTATTATAAACACTGCATACCCATTAAATTTGTTTAGTATTTTTTCTCGTCTTATTTATTTATTTATTTGAGCCACCAACAGAAGATACACAAAGAAAACTTACAAAAGTAAAAACAATAAAAATCATGAGCTAGTGTTCTCCCAATTACAGGCAGCTACATATAGGTGTAAATAGTATATCATCATAGTCCACTTTAGCAACGGTATTTAAGATATTCAAGCAGTCTATCTTTACGACCTCTGCGGCTCAGTAAGTTTTATAGCCGGCTGAGATGCAAAAGATTTTTTTATACGACCTAATGACTTGACAAGCCGAAGGCTCACTTCATGTTAAGCGGTAACATCTACCTAAATAAATTACAACTGCAATACCGCGGTGATCAAATTACACCATTAAATTAAATTTTAAAAAATACCTGCTTATTGCACAAAATAACTAATGATTATGTTGTCGTTCTTTGTTCTTTTTAAATATTTATAGTTATGCCTTCCAATGTTATGGGGCATGCCAACTTATTGTACCTATGGCATGGTTTTATATTGTTAGATGTTGTTATTTTTTATTTTTACTAACCTAGATTTTTAATATAAGTTTGTCTAGTTGTCTTTTGCCTTGCTTCCTTTGTGTACTTAAGTAATGACTATCTGCTCTTTATAATTAATGTTGTATTAAAATTGTGAATTTATATAAGGTAATTGTGTATCGCAGTGCCGCCTGCGCCACACAATACGGGCGCCACTGAAAACCAGCGCTCCAGCAGCCCTTGTGCTGATGTAGCAAATGCTGCGGGGTAGCCTTATTGTTTTCACCTCTCTATCATGTAATTAAAAAAAAAATAAAAAAAAAAAAAAATCAAAATGCATTTATTTCAGTAACAAAAATAATAAAGGGTTTACCGTGGTGGGAACCTCCTTTTAAGTATGAAATACCTGTGTTAGGAGGTTCCGCTCTTCATATCATAAAAATTACATAAAACATTCATGCATGAATTAAAATAAAATAAAACATTCAAAAAAATAAATCTGGAAAGTATGTGTAGTTGTATGTGGGTGAGATGTGTGAATGTGTAGTTGAGTATGGGGATGTGTTGTCTGATATGTAAGGGTGAGGATGTGTGCAGGAGAGTAGGGTCTTCTCCAATAGCGCCAGTCTCGTAGGAGTCTGGGTACCAGAGGAGACCCGTGTGTGATGTGTAGGTATGAGTAAATGTAGTCATGTAAATGTATTAGTAAACATTAGTTGATTATAATGATTATGCGAAAGGGACGAGGGTGTTCAGTATGATACAATTTTACAATTTTTTTTTTTTTTATATATTTACTAATAATGATTTTTTCCTGTTTTTAATTATTTACAAGATTAATTATTAAATTAGGCCAAAAAATTCAAAATGGATTCTGTCTCTTCATAGCTCTGTGTTAGCAACCAATTAGATACAATCTTTTTACAGTCATGGTATTGTTTAGGGTAGAATTAAATAACTGTATGTACAATGTAAGTGATTGTGATGACAATAAAACTTTTTCTATTCTATTCTATCACGTTCACTAAGCACGCGACCAACGCTGCATCGCATTGCGCCCGTCACGACAAAGAGTTGTAATGTCTCATGTGCGCGTAATTTCACCTGGCCCCCTTAGCAGAGAAGGTTAACATTCTACTGCATGAGACTAAATGGCGTATGTAGCGCCTAGCATTATTTAAAAATTAATGTATGTGCCTTTTTATAACGATGGATGAATTATGATGGATAAGTTATGCGCATGAAAGGAGATTGTAAGAGGAAAGCATGCTGTGCCGACCCCACATAAGTGGGATGAGGACAGGGAGATGATGATGATGATGTTCGTTTTTGATTACGGATGTTCCAACGTACCGCCTAAACAAGTTTAGTTTTGACGAATGAGGCTTCAGTCCGGTACCCCGATTTGAATTACTTTAATCATTCATTTTATACACGGGTAAAACATTGTTGATAAAAACATAATAAATAAGTTTATAAAATGTAAAAATATAAAGGAACCCCCGACACTTAACCTAGTCTCGGGGGCTACTTATTTTTTTTTGTAATGTGAACCCCCAGTTTTTCAATCTACACACACTTGGATATACTTGAAAACATTTAATTGTTCACCTCTACTTTGAACTGCCAAATCTCATAAATGGCTCGACCGATTTATACATAAACTGGAAATATTCCAGGCACTTTAAGAAGTTTTAGAAATTTCCAGGATATTTCAGGCACCAGTCTTCACAAATCAGGTTACTACTGGCGGACTACCAGCGCGAAGTAATTTCTGGCCCTCTATGACTCTGCTCTTATATGAGGGCCAGAAATTACTTATATCGCACCTCCAGTCGTAGACTGACTCAATTCTAAATTTGGGTGAATTAAGTTAAGTATACAGAACGACTCAAAAAAGTGCGCTATATCGGCTAGTAAATCAGAAACCGTAATAAATAAACTGTAATAGCTCTCTGTTTCATTTATAGTCAAGTTATAGTGTGATTTATCAAAAACTGTCAAGGACCGAAACACGTTTTCTTCATTTCCCAATAAAAACATAAATTTTGGATTGAGTCAGTCTACGACTGGAGGTGCGATATATATTTAAGGACAGTTTTTAAAAGGTCACGCGCGTTGGAATCCATATTTTATGTTTTTTTTCATTAATAAGCTTGTATACATTTTGTCTATGTAATAATTTATTTATAAGCCTACTTTGTGAAGAAAAATAAAGAAATATTTGATTTGATTTGATTCGATTATACATCCCCTCTTTAACCCCTCATATCTTCTAACCTTCTTAACTGATTTTTCATCTTTAAATTATTTTATAGAAAACTGCATGCAAATCGATCCACACGTTTCGGAGCTACGGTGCCACAGACTTGAGTATATAAGTATCTCCATTCACCAGAGGTCCATGAGGGAGGCCATGTGTTCAGTAGTGGACGTTTTACGGCTGAAATGATGTTGAGAAATAAATAAATAATGCTGAACAATTCACACAGCATCATCAATCATCATACAGACATTTGTCCCGAGGCGTGTTATGTTATTTCGCGTTATTAAGTTATTTATTAACTTAACTTTGTTAAGGTGACGGGCGTTGACACTGCAACATAGTTACCCAACTTTCGAAGCTGTCAACTTCCACATATTGTTTTGGATTTGTTTTTCTAGTAAAAATAAATATATGTGACATGTTTCCATATTTATTTCTATCTTACAACTAAGTTCATTTCATTAGACCATTTAATGAGGCTGAAAGAACTCGCTTATTTTATAAGATCGTTATAATTAAGAGGTAATAAGGATTGAAAAGATATTTTTAATTGTAAAAAATATTATGACGATTTAAAATATCTATATATCAAAGCTAACAATAAATAAATTATGCTATACATGTCACCCAGCACCATCTGCCAACAAAGTAAGAAGATATTGTGTTACGAGAACCAGTGTGTCTATTGAGACATCAGATCATATCAGATTTGTAACTCATGGTACCAAATTCTAAGCAAATGAAACCCAAACTACAGTAGCTGTAGTGTAGTTTACTACGTATTTTAGTACCAAACTAACCGCTAGAGGCGCTGTACACATTTTCATACATTTTCTCAACTACAGTCGCTAGCGAGTATAGATTGTGAAAACACATGTAGACCTACAGATGAATAAAGGAATACGATAGTAAACATCGCAGTAACGATATCGTCAAT
Organism: Pasiphila rectangulata; assembly: GCA_963082625.1. Classification (NCBI taxonomy): domain Eukaryota; kingdom Metazoa; phylum Arthropoda; class Insecta; order Lepidoptera; family Geometridae; genus Pasiphila; species Pasiphila rectangulata. The sequence goes on along the minus strand of OY720256.1, from coordinate 13,472,669 downwards.
TATGAAAAAAAAATACTTGTCTTAATTTTTTTGCTCGGGGTATCTATACGGGATCGAATCAGAAATGAGGATATACGTTGAGATGAACTGATGTAGCTCGAATAACAGATGGCCGATGGGGCCGAAAAGTTCTCGAGCGGAGGCCACGGACCGGCAAGCGCAGCGTAGGACGTCCGCCAACAAGATGAGACGACCCTGGTAAGGTATGCAGGTGGATGCAGACCTCTTCCAGCCGCATTACCTGGAGGTCTATGTCCAGCAGTGGACGTCCTATGGCTAAAATGATGATGAAGATGATCCTACAAGACAAACTACAAGTTTAAATTTAGCCATCTATCCTATAGGGCACCTAAATTCCCCTCCGATTTCTACAATAGGTATTTCTCCCGTGGATCTGCTATAGTAAAGTAAGTACCTACCTAATTAACTTAATATGTGTATGTAACATGAGCATGACAATGTATACAGCTACCGAGTAAGCGGGCAGAGTCATAGTTCATTACAATTATCTATTTATTAAACCATTACGCGTCTTTTATTTGAATGACAAGATAAAACAGTTCTATTAGAAGAACAAAATTGTAAGATTTATAATCAAAACACTTTGTTATTAAAGTGTTTTGATTATAAAACTTACAATTTTGTTCTACAAGTAGAGTATAAACTAAGCTGAGCAGACGGTCAAGGTGCTGGAAAAGCCTCGGTCCTAGGGGACATTGTTAGATGGAGATTAGGCTTGATCTAACGATTATATTGCATTATAGAGTGTCCGACATACAGAAAAGTATTTGTTTATACAGGGGAAGGAAATAGCTAGTTTCTACTACAGTATGACTACCAGCCCATGTTTGTCCTGGTAGTCATATTAGACAGGACACAATAGACAGGACACAATAGTATGACAACTCGGAAGTAGCGGCCAACACATTTATGTATATTTATTTATTTATTTACAAGATATCTACAAATGTATGTTAGACTCACCTGTTAACGGTGAGGTTGGCCGACAAATGGGGGACCTACCGTACAGGAGTACAGCATGAATATGTACCAGTTGCTGACGCTGTATTATTCATTATCATCATCATTTCAGCCGTAAAACGTCCACTAGTGAACACAGGCCTCCCTCATGGATTTCCATAAGGGGCAGTTGCCATACTCACCACGCCTGGCAGGCGGGTTGGCGAGCGCAGTATGGGATGTTGATACACGGAATCACGCTGCTGCCATCTTCCGGAGGTAGCTCTTAGCAGGCTCTTACTGCATCCACGGTCAAGAGAGGAGGGGCAACATTCTACTGCCGGCAGCCTACGGCACGACGCTGTATAAATCATATTAAAGTAATCTGAAGACCAATTTACTTTACAAGATCCAACTGCGTGATCAATATGATTTCCGAATAAAGGACACCATACAGTTATAACTAAAGAGTCTGTAATAGTCTACAATCGAAAACGAACCTCGTTCTAGATAGGAATAGATTATAGTCTTAAAACTGAATAGACGCAGTTAGAAGAAGTAGATAGTTCGTAGTGTACACAATAGAAAACGCCCCTTTTCTGATATACTTGTACATTACGTAAATACGTCTGAAGCTAAGCTTTTCTGACTAATAGCCGACTAGACGCGTAGGTACGAGGATAGCTAGGTTGAAATGGAGATAGGCGAGGCACTTGGTGAGAAGGGACGATGGAAGATGCACTATAGCCGTTACAGTGGCCAGGAGACACGGTGCGAATTTTTAAACTTAATGTTATTAAACGTGTCCATCCTATTTATTATGATTCGATGTATGTATCAATTATATTTCTTATAAGGGGCAAAGTAACAAGCCGTATGGTAAATATACTTGTGTAAACAATCATCAATATATATAAAACTCTTCCGTTACTGACTGAGTGACTGACAGACAACGCACAGCCTAAACCACTGGACCTAGAGACTTGAAATTTGGCACAAATATACCTTGAGTATCCTAGAGGTGCACTGAGGAGGGATTTTTCGAAATTCCCACGGGAACGGGAACTACGTGGGTGAAACTGCGGGGTGCGGCTAGTCATATATATAAAGGGGGCTATTCGAAGGGTCTTCCGTTGCTTATAAACGTCTGTCTTTTTTAAACTTTCGCGATCACAACACATTATTAACATACATATAACCGGGTATTTATCGCGTAAATTACCTTTATTATTTCCCTAAATAATAAAAGAAATAATAAAGGTAATTAACGCGATAAATACCCGGTTATATGTATCTTATAAACGTCCTCATAAACGTAATCAATCCACTCTAAGAAATCTTCAAATGTATGTTAGACTCGCCTGTTAACGGTGAGGTGGCCGATAGATGGGAGACCTACTGTAGTCTACGGTGCCTTGTCTATTGTCCGTAGGTCTGCCTCTTAATAGAACTCTGTCATCATCATCCACAGTCCATAGGTCTTACTGCTGGCTGTAGGCATTTCTTTGTAAACGACACTTAAAGCTGTATTACACTACATGGTATACAGGGCCCGGTAGTTAGGGCGATTAGGGAGCAAGGCTTGCCGGGTCCGACCGGTCGCCCTAGTTCCTCCCTTACGCTCTAACTCTTTTTACACCACTCTTAGTTAGGGTAAGGGTCCCTGAATACCGTGTAATGTAATACAGGCTTTAATCCGCCTGCCGGTTTCGTATCGAGATACGATTGATGTTGCATCGATGACTGGTTTGCAACAGTCAAATGTCAATTTTGTATTAGCTGAGCGATGATCGCGAGGTTTACGCCAAACCTGTCGCGAAGTACAGCTTGTCGCTGCCGGTCCTGCGTTGTGGCAAGCCAGGAATTGCCCGTGACTTGTCTAATGTCATCGATCTACCGCGACTTCTTTGGCCGGTCTTCGAACACCATGTCAAAGGTTTGCTCCACTTGCCATCACCTCGTCTAGCCGAGTACAGCCCAATTCCATTTAAGATATTAGAACATGAGAGCCCTAAGCGTCTGTATTTTCAAAGGGCGCTTTTAAACTACCCTGACACAGCATGACACATTACCCGTTACTTAAGCCATCCGAGCACCGACCCTAACTTTAAAAATACCCAAACATGTCTTTAACGGAACCACCAAGATCTGGAAACCGGTTGAGCACCATTTTGTTCACTTACAACACCAAAACAACAACTTCCTTGTAATTATCCTTTAGCCACAGAATCGCGCGTTTTCGATAAAGCCTTACCATTTTAAAAATCACTTCACAACTATTTGTTTACACAAAAAAATGTTTACATCCGGGACGATACGTGCGTCCCTCTCGGAGGTACATACGCGAATAACAAGAAGAAATAATTATATATCGAAAGGTCAAGTTTACGATAGCCAATCAGTGTTAGACAGGGATGACACGGTATGGAAATGTACTGGTGTGAGAGAGACGTACATATCTGCGTAGGGGCAAACTGGTTGGCATTAATGGACAAAAGATGCAGTGTGGTTTGATTACTTAGATTTAAAATGATTAGTCAGATTATTACTAGTTCTTGGTGACGTGCCCATCGGTTTGCGAACGGTCGCTGATGGTGTGATTTGGGAGATGCCTATGTCCAGCTGTGGACTAACACTAGCTGATTACTAGTGCGCCGTGTTGGCTGACTGGCACGTACCCAGACTTTCAATCCGAAGGATGTAGGTTCGGTAACGGCAGTGATTTTCTTTATTATGAAAAGTATGAGGGCATTTAAAACATGCTTTAAAGGTGAAGGAAAACATCGTGAGGTAACCCGCGGCTCAGTAAACTTCAGACGTTTTAACATGTTCCACTGAATACAGCCGACTAAGCTTGGAGGATAATAATATTATCCTCCAAGCTTAGTCGGTAATATATTATATTTGCTGGGCAAGCCTAATCCATCCAACAGTGTGGGGAAAATTGACCTAAAATGGAGAGGAAAATCGAGAGGAAACCTGTGGTTTAGTCGACTTCAGGCTTACTAGGAATAGTTTTTAGTTATGAGTAGGTAATTTTTGAGACATGTTAAATATATTATGTAGATTGTTAACGTTTGTGTGTGAATAAATTTATCTTTATCTTAATTTATGCAGGTCAGCAAAATTGACTTTCAGGTAACTTTATGTACCTAGTAATTTAAAATGTGTGTGTTGTATTGCTAGTTTTAAGACCTTAACCTAAATATTTATTTTTATTAAAGCATTCGACTGGAGGCCAAGAGCAATGCGGCGGCCTCGGGGCAGACCATCTGCTCGCTGATCGGATGATATCATCCGACCAGCGAGCAGATGGCAACAATATTGTTAAGGCAGTAGGGGAACAGTGGATCCGGTTGGCACAAGACCGCCAGGAGTGGTGTATAGAGGCCTTTACTCAGCTGTGGGTGTTACCGGCTGATTAGATAGATAGATGGTGTGCCGCCGTGGGGTGCCGGCAGTAGAATGATACCCCTCCTCTCATGCCCATGGATGCAGTGAGAGCCTGCTAAGGGATACCTTCGGAAGATGGGCAGCAGCGTCTATCCGTGTATCAACATCCCATACTGCGCTCACCAACCCGCCTGCCAAGCGTGGTGATTATGGCAACTACCCCTCATGGAGATCCATGAGGGAGGCCTGTGTTCATCAGTGAACGTTTTATTGCTGAAATGATGAGATAGATAGATATAACTTTTCAGGTGCTGATCAAGCATTTACACACAATTATAAAAATAGTCCCTCTTTGTTATACGCTCATCCCCATTATTATAAAAGATCATTTGAACTAAGATTTTAACTGTTACATAGTGACAGTTTGTATGAAAATATGTCAAAAAGTTTGCTTATGAAGTGTAGATTTATATAATCAACGTTTATAAGTAATACTTTGTGTCACCTAATAACGCTTAAATTAAATATTTCGGTTACCTAGCTTATTTAGTAGGGTATAAAAATCTTGTTAATTTTTTTCAAGTTTATTTAGCCATTATTCTTATTTTAAGATATTGTTGTTATTTTTATCTTTGGTGAAGACTATTTTCAGCAATTAGTTAAACCTTAGTGGTTTCAGATGCTGTATAATAAAATTGTAACTTCTTGTAACTATAAATAAATAAAAAAAAAAAAAGTAAGGGTATTGTTTTAAGCGTTCCGGGCTACAAATGGTGTGAATTTGTCTGTCTGTCTGTCACAGATGGATATCTTGAGAACTTACTAATAATCTTTATATAATAGTTTTAGTAGTTAAATAGGAGTTGATGTAAAGATTACAGGAAAATCAAACCGAACTTTTTCATTAGCATAGTTTTTTTAGAAATCATGGAAAGTAAAAAGTCGACCAGAAATAGCAAATATTGTATTGTATGATGGCACGGAACCCTCGGTGCGTGAGTACGACTTGCTCTTGGCCGGTTTGATTTTTGACTGATGATGACTTACGATTGGGTCGAAACTGTTGGTGCTTTTAACATCCCGTTTGCACAATAAAATATTCAACAAGTCTACAGTGTTTAGGAACCTTATTAAGAACTCATCTCTCAAAAATTTCATAAAATAAAATATTGACAGAACAAGATACAAAAGCAATTATATTAATTGCCACTGATAAATAAATAAAAGCTACGAAATTATATATCAATTCGTAGCCTGATTTACAGATACGCAAATGAAACGACATAAATACGTACACGAGCCGGGAGTCAAAGCGTTTAATCGGATAGAAATCGGGCATAACCGGGAATCGACGGACGCTGGGGCTGACTGATTTCATCTGACAGCTGACAACGGCAGAGAGCACGCTGTTAAAAGTATATCTTAAAGCATCAGAAAAGTTATAACGCTCTTGTCAACATCGCAGCTGTGGGACGTCCGCTGCTGTACATAGGCCTCCTTGATGGATCTCCAAGAACTGATCATGCGGAGCTTGTTTGCCATGCTCACTTCGCATGGCAGGCGGGTTGGCGAGTACGCAGTACGGGATTTGATACACGGAAAGACGCTGCCATCTTGTATTTTCTCTATTGTACCGTAGAGAAGTTTGGGACCCCAGACGCGGATCAGAACAACCAACTCTGGTTTGGTATTAAAAATTTCACCATACCTGAGCATTTTATTATAGCGTAGGTACTGGCACCAGTGTTAAAAGCTAAGGCAGCAAAGAATTACACAAAAACTTGAAGAAGTATATTTGATGATATTTAGCTTGTGAAGGCACAGCTATAAGGTTACCAGTTCTTTCCCTACGGCAACGTTTTTTAGCTATCGGAAGGCATGCAATGATGTGAGTTTTTCGATACTTACTCCTATGCTTCATCTGATTCCATCTGACGACAGTCGAATCGGGCGTGTTTTACGCTTGTCAAAGGCGCCAAATGATTTATTAATCTTTTATTTTGAGTCCCCTTTGTTGGGTAGAACTCCGATCAATCAAGTCCAATGAAAATCATGAATGGTGAAGCTTTCGACGATTTTCATGCAAAAATATCAATCACTTTCTTGCATAGCTTTTTGAATAGTTGTCTTTGAATAACCCTGAATTTTGTGGTGAATTTATTTATTTTTAATTTTGAGACCATGACTTGGTTGATCACAGAAATTGATAAGAGATAAATAGATACATACACTCTGTAAGTGTATGCGATACTATTGCATAACTACATACGGTGTCTCGTGTGTCCTGTGTATTGACGGGTATTGGTTAGCGAACTGTCACTGTCACAATGAGAACTGTCATATGAGCCAGAAGGGCGGGAATGAGGTATGTTTTTTGTGTGCAAGATCGGTGAGTTCGGGGTGAGTTAAAATATAAATACGAGGGAATTGCTTGCTGAGCCAGTGTGTAATATATAGGCCATAACAACGCCTAAACACTCTATATTGCTTCAAAATACACTCATTTAGGAGATCTTAAAGGAAAAATTAAACGTTTCTTTGGAGGATACGCTATTTCTAGTTTGAATAAATTTTATAATATGATCATTCTGGAATCTGGCACAATTTGTCAAATAAAATTTTGTTTGATTTTCACCTCATCATGTATGGATAAAATTGGCATGTACCTTCCGAAAATGCATTTTTTTACTTCCCTTGTATGACAGACATCGCTTAAAAAGGTCAATAAATAATCGAAAAACATGAACATTTCAGAGTGATCATAACTAAAATCAACTTAAACTACTAAAAAACAACCGTGGCCGTGGGGAGCCGGCAGTAGAATGTTACCTCTCCTCTCATGCCCGTGGATGTAACTTATTACTTATAAGCCTGCTAAGGGATACTTCCAGAAGATGGGCAGCAGCGTCTTTCCGTGTATCAACATCCCGTACTGCGCTCGCCAGCCCGCCTGCCAAGCGTGGTGAGTATGGCAACTACCCCTCATGCAGATCCATAAGGTAACTGAACACATGCCGTTCAGTAGTGGATGTTTTACGGCTGAAATGATTATGATGACAACAGTCATGACAACAGTCATCATAATCATCATCTCTGCGGCGTCCACTGCTGGACATCTGGACATAGGCCTCCCTCATGAATCTCCAAGTTTTGATCATGGAGGGAGGGACGGGGGTTCTTCCAAAAACACACCAGGCTTGGCTAGCGATAGGAATAAATACTTTTTATGTCTATTATACATTCATGTTTTATCTGACGCTGTATAGAAAAATAAAATGGACAATTACCAAACATTATCTCTTGAATTATTCTTAATACCAAATACCTCTACTAGCAAATATAAATTGTAGTAAAATTAAATATTTAGTAAAATTATATAATATACGGTTTGGTTCGGAACAGTGTAGTCAGGTACCTACCTGAATGCACTGATTTGAATTAGGCCATCTTTATAGTAGGTATAGGTTGTTTCTTAGGCATTTAATTAAGAAGTTTTTTTCGTGTTTTTAGATATAAGTGTTTTTTGTTTTGTTAATTAGTCCGAGCGACATAATCACTTTGTGACTAAGCTCTTTAAATAAAGAAAAAAAAAATACCTCTACTAAGCTAACAGATAACCATGTTAAATGTCGCATGAAGGAAAATAGCCGAAACATAATAGGTAGCTTATCAATAAGAAAATAGGGATTATAAGGTCCCTCGCAGCCACAAATCTTTATCGAGGGCCTAATGTGATTTATAAGGGGCGTTCAGCTACATGCCGATATTGGCTAGGTTCACACCGAATGTCGACGGTTCAAGGAAAGAAATTGCCGTATACAAACAATACAGCCTAATACAGCGTGTATTGTTTTATGTGCAAGCTGAAAGGGGGTGATTCTGACTACCCGAAGTAACAACTTCAGTTCTACTACTTTTCAGTATTCGTTGATTTTCATTCAAGGAAAGAACACGAAAGTTTTAACTTTAACAGCTGATTATACGATAACGGCATAATAAACACCAGCTGATTCTTGACAGGGTCATTGACCTCTGCAAAGTGTTGCCGTACTTATTTAGTTACTTATTTAGAATAATTTGTACAAGTCAGGTTACTGAGAAATTCAACAAATAAGGTAAAACAAATTTTCATCCCTTATTATTTTCAATTAGGGGGTGATTTTTGAGAAATTCTGAAACACAGGTTCATTGAGTTTTGGATCCTAATATGTATGCAAAATTTTAAGTGAAAAATTAACGATTAATCCATACAAACTTTCATCCCATATATACGCAACGAAAAGTAGCCTTTGTCCGTCTCCATGGTCTAATTATATTCCTTTATTAAAATTCATCAAAATTAGTTTAGCCATTTTGACATGAAAAGGGAACATACATCCACGCTTTCACTTTTATATATTAATATATTTATTAATGTAAAATACTCAAAAAACTATTGTCTACTTATGCAAATATCGAAATCAAAATATGTGATCACAATGTGTCATTATGTAATTTGGTTTCTTCTTCTTTTTTATTCTTGGTTTGGTCGACTGATTGCCTTTGGTTTTACTTTCGATATTTGTATAGGTAGACAATATTTTTTTGAGTATTTTACATTAATATCTAATAGAATAAGCGTACAATTTTTTAACATGTTTACCAATGTAAAACCACCTGACTAGTACAAATTATTCTAAATAAGTACTAACTGAGTACATAAAACGTATTTTTTTTTGCAATATCTTGCTTTCAAATCGGGCCTGTGGCGTTGCCAGGGAGGACAAAAAAGCGTGGGGTGTTCGATATACGAAAAATATGAGACGAAGCGCTTTTTTATAATAACAATAATAGTATTCTTCGTTCATTATTATTTTCTGACTATATTAAGAATTATATTTTTCTTTTAGTTTGATGTGTTTTAAAAGCGTGTCTTAGTTTAATATTTACTGTTTCGTTCGATTTATAGTTAAAAAAAATACTTCAAAAATAGTTCCATCGTTTTCTTTTACTGGTGGGAAACACAATTTGACAATGACAGCAATTGTGATTAATCACACGAGCAGCGCGTTGAAATCATTCCTGTTTGCGTAGCAAGGTCTAAGAAACTGCTACGATGGTGCGTAGCGTACACAGACAATATATGAGGAAATTATATAATCCTGACGATCATAATCAGGATAATGTAATAAAATCATCAAATTATTGTATTGTTATCGGTCCTTGTTATGTCTACAAAGTTTCAATTACTTAAACCTAACCGTTTTAAGAGTGCCAAAATTAGTATTTGTTTTTATAGCGGCAACAGAAATACAGCATCTCTGAAAATTTCAATCGTCTAGCTACGAGTATCATGAGATCAATCTCACAGATGCTGTATTTCTGTTGCCGCTATAAAAACAAATACTAATTTTGGCCCTCTTAAAACGGTTAGATTTATGTAATTGAAACTTTGTAGACTTATCAAGGACCGATGACAATACAATAATTTGATGATTTTATTACATTGCCTGGTGACCGACAGACAGACAGCGCAGTCTTAGTAATAGGGTCCAGTTTTTACCCTTTGGGTACGGAACCCTAAAAATACAATCTCTTCCTCCGGTGTGAACAAGGTCAAAGATTAGTAGAGTCGGCTACTATTATAATAGCTGTAGTAACAGAACACGAAACTGGGACAAAGTAACGGAAATGGAATAGTTACATCACTTTCTCATTAAGTAGAGTTATGTACTTATTGTCTTCATATTGTACCTCTATAAGGAATCATCATCATCATCTCAGCCGTAGGAAGTACACTGCAGGACAAAGGATTCCCTTATGGATCTCCACGTAACTATCACGAGGGAGTTGTTGCCATGCTCACCGCTTTGGCAGGCGGCTTGGCTGGCGCTGGACGGGATGTTGATGCGCGAAATGACGCTGCTGCCCATCTTCCTCTTACTGCATATTACCACAGATTACAGAAACTAAATATTACCCCTTGGCATATTCTTACTGCGGTGTATTTATGGATTGAGACCCCCCACCATCACTTAATTACGCATATTATAATACTTACAGACTGTATACTACCTTATAGGTACAATATAACCGGGTATTTATCGCGTAAATTACCTTTATTATTTCCCGACGTTTCCCTTGGATTGCATCAAGCATGGTCCCGGGAAGATTTGGTGCAATCCAAGCGAAACGTCGAGAAATAATAAAGGTAATTTACGCGATAAATACCCGGTTAAATGTATGTTAATAATGTGTTGTGATCGCGAATGTATACTACCTCAACTAATAAAAACAAATCTAATTCAAATATGTATATTATTCATTCACAGCAAAACATATCACAATCACCATTCGCTTAGGGAGGCCTGTACCATGGTTGAGGGCTGATGTTGATAATGGTCACTCACACTCTGCCTCATGCAGCAGGATGGCCCTCCGCACATAGCGAAAATGGTAGAAACTCAGCACCACCACGAACGAAAAGAAATACATAACTGAAACCACATAACATATTTAAAACAAACCGGCCGTGGGGTACCAGCAGAAAGTTACCACTACTCTCATGCCCGTGGATGCAGTGAGAGCCTGCTAAGGGATACCTCCGGAAGATGGGCAGCAGCGTCTTTTCGTGTACATCACAAGGCCGTGTATCTTCTCGTACTGCGCTTACCAACCCGCCTGCCAAGCGTGGTGGGATGGCAACTACCCCTCATCTATGAGGGAGGCCTGTGTTCAGTAGTGGACGTTTTAAGGCTGAAATGTTGATGATGATTTAAAATAAAACCGACTTGCTGATTATGTATTATTATCTCGCGACAGGCTTGCAACACGCGCAAATCTCGCGATCATCGGCTGTTAAACGTCAATTTTGTATAAGCTAACAGCAAGGAATTGACGTTTGACAGCGAGATTCTTTCTGTTCGGCGGTCGAAGAGGCAACACGTCCAGCAGGGCTAGCATGGGCTGGGGATAAAACTTTTGTCCACCGGTTATTTCCACTGACAAGGGATAACATTATTTTATCCACCTGCCAAAGCACGGCAACAGGGGGAAAGAGAATTATATCACTTTTTGACATTAGACGTGGATACTCACCCTCCGACTATAATTTCGGGGACAAGCGTTTCCCCTGGCTTGTCCACCGTGAATAGTTTATCCACCCATGTCGCCATGCTCGGAGGGTGGACAAAATTGACAGAGGGTAATAGTATTTTGTCCTCTCCCCGTGGATAAAATATCTCCGGCCATGCTAGCCCTGCTGGGAGCGCTGGTGTTGCTCGTTACTGGGCAACTATGTACCTCTGCGTTTTCGTCGTGTCTAGTGTATTCCGTGACGAACGGGGAGGCGATTTCTCCTGATGTTGCCTTTTACAGAAGCGAAACACGTGTCGAATTCTTTTTGAGTGTTTCTTCAAGCGCTCCTTAACTATATATCATCATTTCATATCTATATTCATCATTTGTCGCAAAACGTCCACTACTGTATCTACACAGGCCTCCCTCATGGATCTCCATGAGGGTTAGTTGCCATACTCACAACGCTTGGCAGGCGGGTTGGCGAGTACAGTACGGGATGTTGATACACGGAAAAACGCTGCTGCCCATCTTCCGTAGGTATCCCTTAGGCATTAGATATAGGTTAGCGGATATGTTACTAAATATTTGCTGTTCATTTAGTTAGTTCTACAGTTTTCGCGATGATTACATTCTATGACAGTATCAATTTCGTAAATATCCACTCTCAAACTACGGTATTTAATTTACTAAGTGCACAGTGATGCGTGACTGAGTTGCCCGATGGTCTGGAAAATTATTTACAAATACATTTCCAGTAATATATTTGTGAAATGTTGGAAGCGGAAGTGAGGGCTAATCATTAAATATCATATCGTCATCACTCAGCCGTAAGACGTCCACTGCTGGACGTGGGCCTCCATCATGGACCTTCAAGTACGTACTGATCATAAGGCCATGTTGCCATCATCATTTCATCATTTCAGCCATAAAACGTCCACTGATGAACACAGGCCTCCCTCATGGATCTCCATGAGGGGTAGTTGCCATTCTCACCACGCTTGGCGGGCGGGTTGGTGAGCGCAGTATGGGATGTTGATACACGGATAGACGCTGCTGCCCATCTTCCGGAGGTATCCCTTAGCAGGCTCTTACTGCATCCGTGGGCATGAGAGGAGGGGTATCATTCTACTGCCGGCACCCCACGGCGGTATGTTGCCATACTGAGAAGAGAATAAAGACATCTGCAGAAACGCAAGGAGTTGTCCCACTTCCTATTTAAATGCCGTGTGGTGGCAGTAGAATGTTGCACCTCATCACTTGCCCGTGCATGCAGTAATAATTCGCCAAGGGATACCTTCGGGGGATGGGCAGAAGCGTCTATCCGTGTATCAACATCCCGTACTGCACTCGCCAACCCGCCTGCCAAGCGCAGCGAGTATGACAACAACCCCACATGAGCAGTTCTTGGAGATTCACTAAGGAAGCCTATGTCCATCAGTGGACGTCCTACAACTGCGTCTGTGATGACTTACTTTTTTTGTTTTATTCGACTCAATGACGAGACAAACCGATGGCCCACCTGACGTAAAGCGATAACCTCTACCTATTACAACTGCGATACCGCGGTGATCACGGTCACGAAGCATTGTGACTATGTAACCAACGCTGCATTACATTGCGCCGTCACCATGAGACATTGTAAGGTTCCATGTGCCCGTAATTTCCCCGAACCTCTTACTCTTCAAACTGGAACACAGCAATGCAGACCGGCAGATCTAGTTATGGTGGTAGTACTACCCTGGATGAAATCTTTACAAAAAGTTCTACTACTACTCTTACTTACTTAATTCCAATGAATTAAGTAAGTAAGAGTAGTAGTGGGTCACTGAGCCAATGCTCAGGGACCCAATTGAGTGTTGGCCTCAGACTTGTGTTCTTGTATATGCTTCCGAAGCCTGGACGCTAACACTCAAGAGGAGGAGAACCAGATTCTAGTAGCAGAAAGTTCTCCGGAAAATGTCGAGGTCCAGTACAGCCGGACGGTCCGAAATGGAATGGTAAGTGAATTCAAAAACTGTAACTCACCAGCTCCTAGGAAAGTATAGAGTCCGGTGACGCATGCCAGGTTCACCAGTCTGTGGTGCTCGTCTTTTATTTTAGGCGCTGAAAAATAACAGTGGCGGTGAATCTGTTGTTGCACTAACAAGCTAAATCTAATTAAATAAACGTTAATCGGACTAAAACGACAAAGCTATTCGGTTGGTGTCGTTCCAAAATTAAAACGGAACAAATAGATCCAATTTTACGCTGACAGTTTTAAACTTAGAAGCGTCCTAACTAATTATATTTAGTTTTAGGAAGTGTAAAACAAAACCGACACCATAAAGTGCTCATTTAATATTGCCTCTCCTCTCTGCCTTGCTCTTCAGTAAGAATCTGACAAGGGATACCTCCGGAAGACGAGCAGAAGCGTCTTACTTGTGGTGTAGTTGCCATACTCACCACGCTTGGCAGGCGGGATAACGAGCGCAGTTCGGGATGTTGATACACGGAAAGACTCTGGTGCCCAGCTTATTGTCATAAGACAATAAGCCGCTTTCAGTTATCCGAATCACGAAACCAATGTGAACATTAGTATCAAAAGTATTATAAAAACTTTCGCGATCACGATACATTGTTCACTCATATTTAATTATTTTTTAAATCCAAGATGTCGGATGCAAATGTCAAAACAAAAATTTGATATGGGTATCGTTTTCGACTAATCGGATATTAAATTATTAAACGTCAGGCAATAAAGCTAAATAACCCGATTAATACGACGTAGGAAAGACTAGTGTATGGGTATAGTGTATTTAATTAACTATTGATAGTACCATCTTTAAATTGGACACAGGAACGGCTAATCTTCGTCACAGCGAGGGCCAACATGCCAGTCCACACCAACGAAGCCACGAGGAGGTACACCTGAAAATAAAAGATTTAAATAGTTAGATACGCCCTTAACGTAATGAGACCGCACCGTTTTGTTTCCACGCGATATGAGTGAGCTCACTCATTTGGAATTAGTGAACCTCTAAACACAGTGTTAGCCGGATGTAGTGTGTGTTATTTTTTCAAGAGAGTTTGTGCAACATGATTAAAAAATAAAACAACAATAACAGTTTGGTGTATTTTGGCAAAACTAGTGTATGCGCGTCGACATTTTTGTTAACACACATATAAAGACAATGCCACAGTTTTTGGTGTTAGGGCATATCTAACGACTTTAATCTTTGGTAAAAATAATACAAATTATCTTGTAATTTGTATTTACACAGAAGGGGTGCCATAAAAACGTTGATTTTAATATAATATTTTTTAGGAAGTACATATATATTTGCGAAAATAGGCCGAAGGTTCTTTTGGTATTCTTTTATTAAATATGGCGCTGACAACAACCAAATCTTGTGATTGATGGTTTCGGAGGACAAAGGTAGTTACTGAGGAAACAGATGGTACTTTGCACAACTATTTCACATACTTCATATACCATATACTTTTCTTCTTCTTTCTTCTTCTTCCTTATAATATCCACGCCTTAAAAAGACATTTTACACGAGAAAACGTTGGTAAATTGTGCCATGTCTGGTTTCTATACAGCCTGTAACAAAAAAAAACCTAGAAATCCAAAAGAGGTTTGTTATGTCCACTAAACTGAACAACTTCTGTTCCACGACTTCGGCAAATCATTAGTAAATAGTAAATTTGCAAAATCATATGAGTTTTTATTAGAGTAAGAAAAGTGCTACTGGACTCATTCTTAGATATAATTTATTTTATAAAACTAAGTAAGTCAAAGTTAAATTGCTCATTGGCCTACTTGGCTAGATCGTAATATTATTAGGGTAAAATTATGTATTATTTGTATACTACTAAAAAAAATAGTTTTTAACACTTCGTCCGTTAAAGATAAAGATATTTTTATTGTAATTAATTAATTAATAAATTAATTAATTTCTGCTTAGCTTGGGGCTAGATGATGCTGTGTGATTTGTCCAGCATTATTTATTTATTTATTTATTTATTTAATTAGTTCATCCGTATGTACACCTGTGCGTAGCCAGGGCGAGTGGCTAGTATACCATAAATATTACGCCAACTAAATGAACAACAAATCCGCCAACCTATTTTTACAAGCGTCTAATGAGCGCTTGTAAAAACACTCAAAAAGGATTCGACGCGTGTTTCGCCTCTTTTTGTTCGGCGGTCGAAGAGGCCACACGTCCAGGGAGCGATGGTTTGTTGTTTGTTATTGAGAAACTCCCATCGTAATGCGTCATCGTAGTTTCTAGTGTATTCCGTTAACGGGGAGGCGATTTCTCCTGAAGTGCCTTGCAGGGAGGCGAAACACATGTCGTACTTTCCTCCGTCGACCGAGACATGTTCTCGGCTTGCCCGTTGACGAGCTCACCGCCGCTAACCCGGAGGTGACGTCAACCCGTCCCACATTAGCTGCTAGGCACATATTCAATAACCGGTCCCGCCGGCGGGGCACCTGGACGTTAACCATCAGTACATACAAAAATCTGGCAACAGTCCAAGCCGTGGTTCGAACCTAAGTGGTGCCCTTGAGCTTGTTGCCCTAACCTAACTTTTGCGGCTGGGCGTCTTCTGCGCTCGCCATAGTCCGGTTACGTTGTCATGGCCATCTGCGGTCAACAACATATACAGTCTTACATTTTGATCGTTTTAATCCCTTGGACAGGTGGTTTAACTTACATAATACTTTTCATCAACAACTTACACAGCGTCATATCTCTTAAAATGAAAAAACTAGCAAGTGATAACGTAATATTCGCAAAATGCATGAAACCAGTAGTAGCGTCACGAGTTAGTTGTACGGCGGTGCGTAAACTCCACCCACTTTATGAACGTACCTAGGTTATTGACTCACTCAGCTGATTCCAAATTTTCCTTCATACTTTTACGGGCTTAGGACCGTCATAATTATTTTTAGCCTAGATTATGGGAACTAATTAAATTTAAACAATTATGCTTAAAGCGGTAAATAGTAAAAATAATTTCCTACAGGTTTGCTAGTAGGTAGGTACCTATTTATGGCGTATTTAAAATTTTGGAATCAAAATTATTTACAACGGATTTGAAAATAAAACTTTCTTGTTATTAATTATCAAATGATTTGAAAAAAGTTCTGTTACATACCTCTAAGTAGGTACCTTTGATTTATTTAATAGTTATGGATGGAGTCCTTCATGATGCAAGAGCTTCCAAACGTAGTATTGACTCACGTTATTCCTAATTGCAGCCATATTTGTACTACGCCTGGGATCTCGTTCAAAGTATTCCAGGATTTCCCCGTCTAGTTCGGGTGTCTAAACGGGTTGGCGACCGCGGCCCTGAGCATGTGACGGTGTGGTGAATTGTCCGTGATCTAACAGCCGCTGCGTAGCCGCCACAATTGTCTGACCAGGTGGAATTTGCGGGTTGGGTGGGTATACCACTCAGTCGTAAAGATTGCAGGTGGTTTGGTTCGCTGTAGAGACGACGAGCCGCTTGCGCATCGTAATCCGCGTTCGCGTAAAATTACACCATTGCAACGAACTCCAGGTTGGAGAACACGTTGGGGGTTATCTGTGAGAACACGTAATTACGTGACGTCATTTTTTTCGCTCGACAAGGATCGTAAACACTAAACAGTGATGCACCACCGATGACGTCTTAAGCGGCCTATACATGCTGGCCGAGCTAAGACCAACGCGAGCGTAGGCAAATCGTAGCGGCCTATACATGCTGGCCGAGCTAAGACCAACGCGAGCGTAGGCAAATCGTTGCAAGGCAAGTGCTACCGTCTAGACGTTTGGCAAGTCTACGCAAACTATTGCAAGCGGCCAATGTAGACGAGTTTTGTGTGAAGCTGCCCACACGTTGGCCGCTGTCAGTTCTTGTTGTGCTTTCGAACTACGTGGTCGTGGTTATTTGATTTAATATAATATAATAATGCTGGACAAATCACACAGCATCATCTAGCCCCAAGCTAAGCAGAGCTTGTGTTATGGGTACTAGATGACTGATATACTTAATACATTATACTACATAGATAGATATTTTTATTATATATAGAAAAACACCCAGAACACTCTGAACAAATATCTGCAGATCGTACAGACATTTGTCCCGAGGCGGGAATCGAACCCGCAACCCCTTGTGTTGCAGGCGGACCTTGCCCGCTGCGCCACAGAGCTCGTCTTATGATTTGAACAATATGGACGTAGAAGTTGTTGCAGCTGCTGCTATTTATTTGATGAGCACGTATAATTATTACGTCAGTGTTAGTAACTCTTTATTGTACCCAGCTTAATTCTAACACAAACAATATAATAAAGGAAATAAAGTATGATTAACTTAAAGCAGAAGCACAATGGGCGGCCTTATCACTATAAGCGATCTCTTACAGGCAACCTTTGGATGGACAAAAACAACAAGAAAGTAAAAGCGCGGTTTCGTCATAGTATAATTAAACTAGAGTACCTATCATCATCATCATCATCATTTCAGCCGTAAAACGTCCACTACTGAACTAAGGCCTCCATCATGGATCTCCATGAGGGGTAGTTGCCATACTCACCACGCTTGGCAGGCGGGTTGGTGGGCGCAGTACGGGATGTACGAAGATATACGGAAAGACGCTGCTGCCCATCTTCCGGAGGTGTACCCTTAGCAGGCTCTTACTGCATCCACGGGTAGGAGAGGAGGGGTAACATTCTACTGCCGGCACCCCACGGCATATTACCTATATAGAGTACCTATGTAATAGCTATAAATATATACTTAGCTAGTATAATTACATATTTAATAATAATGAACAAATAAATAATCGAATATTTATAAACTACATAAATAAATAATAGTAAGTAGGTAGTGGTAGATATAACCGGCCGCATGCCGCGATGCATGGTACGATAGACCATAAAGCTAACCGATTATATCATTTGGGTTAATAAGCGTTTCCCAAGGTGGGATGGACTGGCTGAAATCCAATAATTCTAGGTTTCTCAAAGATGCGTATAGTAATTATAACGACGTTGCACAGGCTAAAATCACTAGGTAGTTAGGAAGGCTTACTAACCTGGCAAGTCCAGCAATCTTTGAGGGTCCAGGGCTGCGCGGGAATCCTTTCACTTCACTACACAGGGAGGCGAATTCCTTTGGCTGGCAACTAATTTGTGGTAATGCGACCTTTCCCAAATATATTATGGGACTCGGTAATAAGTGTCCCACGATTCCAAAGAACGAATCGCGACGGGGACACATGCGGGAAATATAATTGAGTTGCGTGCGACCGACCAGCGAGGCGTCTTGATTGCAACTGTCTTGTCAGTCAAGGTGACCGACATTAGAAAAAATGCAGAGTGCATACGCAGCAAAATATCCGTCGTGTGGATTATAGTGTACGCACACACGGACACGTAGGAACATCGCGTAATAGCCCAATATGGGATTACACAAAATTCCCAGAAAAGTAAACCAACCCTTAGTTTACCTATAGATAATTAACTATGCAATGTCGTTTATCTAACGTTTAAATTAAGTTACGCTCGCAATGCTGTCGGCGTAACCATATTCCCCGGCTTGAAAGGTCCTAATCTTTCAAAACAAAAAAGAGGAAACAACAATTAACAATTGCATATTATCATCATGAAAACTCTACCTTATGAAAGAAACTAAATTTATGAAGGAATTTTATAAACTAGTTAATAAATTTAATTAAACCTAACTTCTGCATTATAAAAATTAGATACCAAAACTTATTGTGTTGGCAAAGGGCACAACTTAACTGTTGGCCGTTGAAAAAAACCCACTCTGAGTCTTGATCGTTGCGACTCTAACTACCCCGTTCTTATCCGGATAGACTTCAGTCACTAAGCCTATCGGCCAATGTAGAGGCATAACGTTGTCCTGCATAGAAACAACAACCATACCAGTCCGTAAAGGATTAGCAGGTGTGTTCCATTTTTGCTTGGATTGAAGGGTGTGCAAGTATTCATTGCGCCACCGCTTCCAAAAGGAATGAACAAGTTGATCATTTAATTCCTGTCGCGAAATAAGATGTAAGCGCGTTTCAGTTACCTCGCGAGCAGGGAAAAAGACGAGTGGTTTCGTGTTAAGAAAATGTGCAGGAGTTAATGCGGCGGGTTCTGACGGATCGGAGCTAAGCGCGTAGAGCGGTCGCGAGTTATCATCCGCCAGTTCCTTCTCCCAATATGTGCTATATTCATGCGATAAGAATTGGTAGAGTTCACGAAGATACGATTTTGCATCGGATTCAAAATGAATTCGTTGAACAGTTCGCCACACAACTGATTCAGCAAAGTTCAAATCGAGCGCGGTTATTGGGCCTATAGGAAGCCACTTTAGAAATTTGTAAACAAAGCAAATTGTTTTCAAGTATTTTTTCCAGGAGGAAAACCTATTGGAGAGGTTATACAGAATGTCTTCGGCAGGAGAATTCACCTTTGACATTGCCGGCGATAAAGCAGGTAGAGCCACTGGCTTCATTTCGGGAAGCTCTTGCGTCTCACCTGGAACGAATGGTTTTATAGGCCATTTGTGGCGGGGTAGTTTGAGCCAGGGCGGTCCAGTCAACCACAGTGGATGATGGATAAGCTGGGCTGGCGTCAAACCGCGGGAAAGACAATCACTAGGATTATCTGATCCTTTTACATGGAAGAAGTGTTTTGCCGAGAGATTTTCGTGAATCTTGGCTATGCGATTGGCCACAAACGTGTGCCAGCGATGTGGCGAAGAGTGGATCCAACTCAAAGTTACAGTTGAGTCTGAAAATGCTACGACAGCCTCAATGGCATATCGGGAGGAATAAAGATCAAAAACTCGCTTTATCAAAGTTGATAAAAGCAATGCGGCGCATAGCTCCAGACGAGCCAGCGAAATAACTTTAAGAGGAGCGACCTTGGACTTTGCACATACTAGCGAGATGGTTATGTCTCCATCTGGTTTAACTACGTGGGCGTAGACAGCACCACCGTAGGCTTTCTCGCTAGCGTCTGCAAACCCAACTAATGAAACTTTACAGTTTTCAATTACGCCAATGTGGCGTGTGAATTTAAGCTGCGAAATATGCGGCAGTTCATCTTGAAACTGCTGCCACAGACGAACTATGCGGTTTGGTGGGACATCATCCCATCCAATTTTTACAAGCCAAAGATCTTTGATCAATAGCTTGGCGTACAAGATCATGGGCGCGACTAAACCCAGAACATCGAAGAGGCGAGCGATAGACGACAGAATATTTCTCTTCGTGCAAGGGCGATTGTCAGAATTGACTTGGAATGCGAAATAGTCTTCGTCGGGAAACCAACGAAGCCCAAGAACCTTTAGAGTCGGATCCTTACTTAGATCGACACTGTGCGCGAGCCGCAGTGACTCGGGAATAGCCTGAAGAACCTCAGGGCTATTACTTGACCATTTAGTCAACTCAAAATCACCAAGTGAAAACAACTTAATCAGTTGGTGAGCGGAATCTATTGCTAGCGCAATGCTAGGAATAGAACTAGCGATATCATCGATATAAATATCTCTATTTAGAATCTCGCTTGCGAGAGGACAATTTTGACCCTCATCCTTACACAATTGTTGAATGGTGCGGATGGCGACAAAGGGCGAGCATTTGAACCCAAAGGGAAGAACGGAAAATTGCAGAATTTGCAATTCCTCGTCTTCGTGAAAGCGATATAGTATACGCTGAAGAGGACGATTTTCAGGACGTACTGAAATTCTGAGGTACATAGCTTTAACATCAGCCGTTATAGCTACAGCGTAGAATCTTAAATTCAAAAGAATATTAAAAAGGTCCGATTGAAGAACTGGACCTGCGTAGAGAATATCATTTAGTGATGTACCATTGGCTGTCTTCGCGCTCGCATCAAGAACCACGCGTAACTTGGTGGTTGCCTTGTCTTCGCGAATTACAGCATGGTGCGGGATGTAGTAAGATACCTCGCCAGGAATAATTCCTTGCACAAGGGAAACGTAATTATTTTTTAGATAATCTCTTATGACGTCATCATAGAGTAATTTGACGTTAGGATGCGATTTAAGTTTTCGTTCGAGGCTAATAAATCTACGACGTGCAATTTCGAAAGAATTACCTAACGCCGATGCGTCTGTCTTCAATGGCAAAGCAACGACATACTTGCCAGATTGGGTGCGAGTAGTGGTGGAACAATAAAACTGTTCACAGTATTTATCATCCACGCTAGTGATAGAAGAGGGTTGAACTTCCTCTATCTCCCAAAACTTGCGCAAGTCGCAGCTTTCCAAAGGGGAAGTAGCGAAAAACGACAGGGTGGCTTTCGGGCGTTCCAAGACAGGTGCGTCTCCCATTAATATATAGCCAAGCACTGTCTCTAATGCGTCTGGACATCCCGCGGTAGAAGATACATGACCTGGTTGCAATAACTTAGCAAACAGTTTTACTCCTAGCAGAATGTCAATATTCCCCGGCGTAGCCCAAGTATCGTCGGCAAGTAGCCTCGAATCAATGTGATTGAAGTTAGCGACATCTATCGGGCATAACGGGAGCTGACCCGTTATCTCGTCGAGAACCAGAGCGTCGATGTTGTACTTGGGTTGCACACGGAAACGCGAACTAAATTTGAATTCAACTGAACCTCGTACTGGTTGAGAGGTACCACCAATACCTTTGACGGTAACCACCGAATCCTCGCGGATAGGTAACCCGAGCTTACGACAGCATCGAGTAGTTATATAGTTCTTCTGGGAACCTGGGTCCAGAAGACAGCGAATAACAGCATCCTTGCCCTTCCTACCTACCACTAATACCTTCGCAGTAGCTAGCACTTCAGTAGTGCGAGACGACCTTTGAACCGTGGCTGAGTGCGTGCAAAAAGAAACCCGTTCCTGCGATGGCTCAGGTTCTTCGGCACTAGTAGCTGGTGCGGTGCTGACACTAGCAGCTGGTTTCTGTGGCCTTTGTTCGAAATGCAACAAGGAATGATGTTTACCCTGGCACTTCTTACAAGTGGCAGAAGACTGACATTTAGACGCTGTATGCTGCGCACTAAGGCAGTTGACACACATATTGTGTTCCTTAATGAATTTAAATCTGTCATTCGCGTTTAATTTTAAAAAGGCACTGCACTTATATAAGTGGATATGCGATGAATGACAGAGCGAACATTTAGGCGAT
The DNA here is from genome assembly GCA_963082625.1 of Pasiphila rectangulata. Classification (NCBI taxonomy): domain Eukaryota; kingdom Metazoa; phylum Arthropoda; class Insecta; order Lepidoptera; family Geometridae; genus Pasiphila; species Pasiphila rectangulata. Next base: position 13,450,087 of record OY720256.1, on the reverse strand, counting down.
GTAGATACATGCGCCCTAGAAGACGTAGCAGACGCCGCACTGGCGCCACTGCGGCCGGCAGTCGACTTTTCAGCATTCGACGGCGCGATGCGATATAATATTTTTATTTGTTCGCGTACAAACTTTACGAAGTAATTATAATCTACCTCTTGAGGATCTTTCAAATTGCGAAGCGACATTTCGTAATGTTTTGCGATGTCGGAGTCTAATAACTTAAGACCCGCGTACGTGAAAATAAAATCATCCATGTTATCTATTTTCAATTGCTTGAGTCCTGCCACAATTGCAGTGAATTTATCAAATACCTGTTCAACATTAGCAGGCGAAGTACCAACTGATTTTATAGAAAACAGCTGATTGAGATAACTAACCGCTAATGCGCGCGTGTCATGATATTTTGCGATAAGCGCGTCCCAGATTACGCGATAGTTCTCTGCAGCGGGCACAATACCGGCTGCTAGACTTTGAGCCTTGCCCTTGAGATGACTTAGTAAATAGTGAATACGATCCGAGTCCGATAAATCGGGATTTAAATGTATTACACGTTTGAATGTTTCATAGAAAAACGGAAAAGTTTGAATGTCGCCCTCAAAGGTAGGCAGTTCGATTCTCGGTATTTTGATATGACATGACCCTGAACTTGAACCGAGTCTACTACTCGTCGAATTAGTACTACTCATAGCATAATCCTTAGTAGGGGGAGCTGGGGTCAATGAACTCAATACATTTTTAATTTCGCACGAAAGATCGTCAAAGGCCGACAACGTGTTGTAATTAACCTCATAGTCGGGATTAATTTTCATTGACAAAATATTTATATTATCAATTGTAGTTATAATTTCGTTTCTAATTTGATCGACTGTTCTGGCTTTCGCAATGAAAGTATTTCTCGACCTTTCGTCATTGAGATTTGAAATTAAATCATATATTTTTTGAACGCGACCAAAATATGAAGCACATTTGCCTTCGTAAAGTTTAAGTTTGTTATTTAAGTCTTCCATGTTAAACTAAAATTTTGTGTTTAAAAATAAAAAAAATAAAAACTTTAATATAAAATTGGTACGGAACCACTTATCCGTCCAAGCGAAATTCCAGCCTAAGCTAATGGATGCAAAACAAAGTATTAAATATTTATATTTTTTAAAAAACAAAAAATAGGTAGGTACGGAACCAATTTTCCAATCATGCGAAACCCTAGCGTGTGTTCAATACGACACGACAATGGCGAAATCGAAAAATAAAAAAAGCTTGTAAAAACAAACGGTACTTATATGATTTATATATGGTATATAGAACGGAACTCTATTTCAAGCAATAAAGCGGACGTACAATACGACGCGACACACGGGTAAAACAAAAAATAAATAGGTGTGGAACTATTTTCCCGACCATGCGGAACCCTAGCGAACGTGCAATACGACGCGTAAGGATAAAACAAATAAATACCTATCCTACCAGCAGCGTTAGTAAGTATAGATAGGCACTAACTGACCAAGCTGGCACGATATAGGAACAGTATAGATAGCACGAGCGTAATTGCTGTGCATGCGAAATAATAGGTACTTATGAACGTAAGAGTGAGAAATAATTTATCTTGTCTTAAGAACAAACAACCTAGTAAATAAGTTACTTCAGAACCTACTAAAATTCTTCAATAAATGCGGTGTGGACTGTAATATTTTTGCGATGTAAATAAATAAACTCAATGTTTAGTTATTAGGTTAAAAATAAACCAACAAGATGTTATAGTGGCGATCCTTACTTGGATTCGCTAACAAAGTTAACCAGACCAATCTTTGTGCCACGAAACTTTCCACGAAACCACCGTCAATTACTAATTTGCTAATTTTTGTGATATTGCATAAAATACTTAATAAGTTACAAAACTTCCTCTAACAAATGTAAAGGTTGGTCTCTTCAATGCTGGGTCACTCAACACAGGGCATGATGAATTTGCTGTAGCAGTGGAAGAGCTGAACCCTGATATCCTTGCTATTAATGAGACATGGATTGGGCAGGGACAGGACTCTAAAGCGCCTACATTAAAGGATTATCGGTTTTTGCATCAACCAAGGCATTCTAGCATAAAATCTGGGAGAGGCGGAGGAGTGGGCTTCTATGTTAGAAGAGGCATCAATGTCCGCATGTGCCGTCACCCTGTGGTGACCTCAGTTGAACAGATGTGGTTGCGTCTGTCTGTGCTGGGCAAAGCAGTGATTATTGGCACAGGCTACAGGGCTCCCTGGCAAGATACTGCCTCTTTTCTGGATGCAATCACAGACTCCGCTACATCTTTCCCTAAATGTGATCATTTGATACTAGTAGGTGATTTTAATATTGATGTACATAATCCAAACAACAGAAAGTTGCCGCTGCTGCAGCAATTCCTTCACTCTCTCAAACTTAGTCAAGTAATTTCTCAACCGACACATCTAAATAGTCATAACCAGTATACACTTATTGACATAGTGTGCACTGACACAAGGGTGCGCAATGTGATTTCTAAGCATACACCAGATCTGGGGAGACATGCCATGCTGGTTGTTGAGTTTAACATTAAGAAGGACAAACCTTTACCTCGTATAGTCACATACAGACCATTAAAAAATATATTACTTAATCTTTTTCAGAGTGATCTAAATTCTATTAATTGGTCCCTTTTACCCCATAGCAATAACATGAATGATCTTGTTTTCAGCTTTACTTCCCTTGTGAACACATTATTTGATCTCCACTCTCCTATTAAAACCAAAAAGTTTAAGGGCCCACCACACCCTTGGATAACCAACACTATAAAGACTATGATGAGCATTAGAGATAATTATCACAAAAAGTGTAAGAGTAGTAAGAATGAAGGGCTTAAAAGCAGTTATAAGAGCATGAAATATATTGTCACTGCTGCCATTGAAAGTGAAAAACGTGCCTTTTTTACCGAGAAGATAAATAATAGTGTTGGCAACCCAAGTCGCTTGTGGAGGAACTTAAAAAACAATATCATCCCCAATGCAAAACAGAATGCTGAAATACCCCCACAATTTAATGATCCTGATGCTATTAACCTACATTTCCTTAATGTCCCTGGTACAAATCAAGTAAAAATTTCTGACCTTACTTATTTTGAGTTCCATCGCCATAGTTCACATACTTTTTCACTTCAACCTGTCAGTGAGATTACAGTTCTTAAAGTAATACAGGGTATTAAGACAAAAGCATTAGGTATTGACGGGATTTCAAATGATATGTTAGCTCTTACTCTACCACAATCCCTTACATCTATTACTAAAATAATTAATGGGTCAATAAATGGTTGCATTTTCCCGGATATGTGGAAAGTAGCAGTGATTAAACCCATTCCCAAAAACAATCAACCCACTACTCTTGCTGATTTTAGACCTATAAGCTTGCTGCCATGCCTATCAAAGGTTCTGGAAAAGGTGGTCTCTATGCAGATGATCAAATTCCTTGAGGACCACCAGATTCTGCCCCGGCATCAGTCTGGTTTTCGCAGGGGTCATAGTACTGCAACGGCTCTTCTTGATGTAGTTGATGACCTGCTTGCAGCCCAGGATGATGGTATGTGCAGCATTATGGTCCTCCTTGATTTTTCCAGGGCCTTTGACTCTTTAAATATTCCCCTTCTTCTGTCTAAGCTGGCCTACTATGGTTTTGATCCTAATACTGTTAAATGGTTCTCGAGTTACCTTGAGGCTCGATCCCAATGTGTTGAGCTCCAACTCCCAAATGGAAATACGTTGAGATCTTCTCCACGGCTGGTACCTCGTGGAGTACCGCAGGGGTCAGTCTTAGGACCCTTGCTCTTCGTCCTCTATAGTGCTGACATTATCAACAAGTTGACTTCCTGTCGTCATCATCTCTATGCTGATGATCTTCAGCTCTATTTTTCCTTCTTACCCTCGGACTGTTCTGGCGCTGTAATTAAAATAAACGATGACCTAGAACAAATATATCACTGGTCCACTTCTAATTCTCTTATCTTGAACCCACGTAAATCAAAATTTATGGTGTTTGGTACCAGAACTACGTTACACAAACTTGTTAATGTAAACATTGATTTAATAGTGCATGGTGAGTCTGTGGAACGCGTTAGTGAGGCGAGGAACCTGGGACTCACAATGGACACACATCTACGTTTCGAAAAACACATCTCTGAAGTTGTTCGCCAATCTCTTTTCCGGTTAAAACTATTATACAAAATACGTCCATACCTATGTGAGGAAGTTCGTATAACTCTATGTGAGTCCTTGGTTCTTTCTCGTCTAAATTATTGCGACACTGTTTATGGTCCTTGCCTACTATCTCGAACTGAGCAACTCATCCAGCGTGTGCAGAACGCTTGCGCCCGTTTTTGCTTTAACATAGCCCCCCGCAATCATGTTACTCCTTTTTTGAATTCTTTCAACTTGTTGAAAATGAAAGCTCGTAGGGAGCTGCATCTCGCAACCTTGCTTTTCGGTATAACGCATAATAAAACTCCTTACTACCTCTTCTCTAAGCTCAATTGGGCCAAAGATAACTCCCGCTTCCCAAGACGAGAATGTTCTCACCTCATGTTCCTTACGCCAAGGCACAAATCCGTAGCTTTTCGAGGCTCATTTCGGTTTGCTGCCACCAAGTCCTGGAACTCCTTGCCGCCTCCTGTACGTGACCTGAAAGCATTATCAACATTTAAGCGAAAATATAAGCAAGAACTATTACGCAGACAAAAATCTATTCCATAAAATCACTGCTACTTACCAACTAACCCCCAAACTCCTTTTTCTTGATATACTTCATCTTCTTTGTATAATTCTTACTTCCCTGTTGTCGCTAGTAATTAGGTATTTTGTACGTAGCCGAGTTGAAGGACAACCAAGTTTTTGTCTCCATTCAACACTAGGAAAACTATAAAAATAGCACGTTCTTTCTTTTGATGATGTGTCAGTCAAAAAGAAAAGAAGGTTATCCAGCCTCGTGCGCGCTCACTGACCGCTCCATTCTACCCTTTGTATTTTATAACTTAGTTGCTACAATATCTGGTAAAATATTATTATGGCGTATCATTTCTATCTTCTTCTTCTTATCGTATTTTTTTTTTGGCTTTTGTGTTTGGCTTTTTCACAATTCTGCCAGTGTCAAGTTCGTAATCTTTAGAAAGTTCAAATTATTGGACTAAAATTACCAAAAAAGGAAACAGTTCTTTTAACAATTTTAAGAGGAAATCTATTCTAGGTCACAGATAATTTAGTACATTAGTTGGTATATTTTTCTACGTTCCGCTTTACATTTTACGTTCCATTGCTTTAGCATGCTTTATTCCTATATATTTTATTTTTGTTTTAATAAGTATTTGTTATTGTTTGATTATTTATGTTTTATTTTTTCGATTAGTTACTAAACCGCTGGCTACTGCTCGTGGCATCACTTACCTTTTAGGAGGGGTCTGAAAATCAGCGTTCTTTCGTGTTATGGTGCGAAGGAACACAAGCTGAGATCCATCCCTTTTGGTTTTAATGCAGCACATCTTTCACTACTTACTCTTACTTAGATAAATATATTTCTTGTTGTGGTTGGGGCATACGGCAGCATACTGCCTACAATGGTTTTTTCTTTTTGTTTTGTTTTAACTTTGTATAAATGTTCGATTTGTTGTTATTTTTATTATTTTTTTTTTTCATTGTTATCCTTTGCCGTATGTACCTAGAATTACCCAATCTGTTAAATATTAATTGGTACTTGCAATGTTATTGTTTTTGGTGCTAGGTACTATGTTATTTATTATTATTTTTCTTTTTTGCCTTTTGTTCTATGCTTGTGCTGTTTTGTAAACCAAATAAATATATTTCTATTCTATTCTATTCTATTCAATTAAATAAAATAATGAAAAATTAGCGTAATTAACGCAATTTAACGTAAAATCTATTTCACAACATGAAACACTAAAGTAGTAAATAACTTATACACACCTATTTGTGAATCAGTTAGGAAAAATGCGAATTTAAATAATTTTATAACGGGACTTCGTGTACAAGTGCGGACACACAATGGACCTTACATGTAACGCAATAAGGACGAGTTTCCTATGATGATTATATGCAATTACACGTGGTAATAAACCCAAAATTTTAGATTTCTATCCGGTTCGTGAGGACCAAATATATGGTAGATATAACCGGCCGCATGCCGCGATGCATGGTACGATAGACCATAAAGCTAACCGATTATATCATTTGGGTTAATAAGCGTTTCCCAAGGTGGGATGGACTGGCTGAAATCCAATAATTCTAGGTTTCTCAAAGATGCGTATAGTAATTATAACGACGTTGCACAGGCTAAAATCACTAGGTAGTTAGGAAGGCTTACTAACCTGGCAAGTCCAGCAATCTTTGAGGGTCCAGGGCTGCGCGGGAATCCTTTCACTTCACTACACAGGGAGGCGAATTCCTTTGGCTGGCAACTAATTTGTGGTAATGCGACCTTTCCCAAATATATTATGGGACTCGGTAATAAGTGTCCCACGATTCCAAAGAACGAATCGCGACGGGGACACATGCGGGAAATATAATTGAGTTGCGTGCGACCGACCAGCGAGGCGTCTTGATTGCAACTGTCTTGTCAGTCAAGGTGACCGACATTAGAAAAAATGCAGAGTGCATACGCAGCAAAATATCCGTCGTGTGGATTATAGTGTACGCACACACGGACACGTAGGAACATCGCGTAATAGCCCAATATGGGATTACACAAAATTCCCAGAAAAGTAAACCAACCCTTAGTTTACCTATAGATAATTAACTATGCAATGTCGTTTATCTAACGTTTAAATTAAGTTACGCTCGCAATGCTGTCGGCGTAACCAGGTAGGTAGGTAACTACCTAGTAATTTTGTTTGTTTATTCAGTCTACGAAGTCGAAGTCCTATTAACATACTTACTTTCTTTTTATCTTTATGCTTTACGTCTTTTGGGTTCCAAATTACCGGTTCGTTCTGGTAATACTCCAAAAACTTGATAATATCATCATTTGTATCGAACGACATTACCACAGACAGATACGTGCGACGGTGACCAACGCCAAGCGCGTAATGGCGGGCAGACAAACATGTGGACACGGTTCGGTTGTCCCAACGCAGGCAAGCGCCTTTGATTTGTGCAGAAAAACCGACACGGCTCCGAAGTGAGGCGAGTCAGCGCAAGCGATCGCGAGCGGTGACAAGTCACTGCAAATGTGCTCTATACACGTTGGCGCTTGTAATAACTCGGCCAGCTAGGCGAGCGACACCGAGCGATGGCAAGGCAAGGCAAACATGCCGTCTACACGTTGGGATTGGCGTTCACTCGGCAACGTTGGCCCAACATGTATAGGCCGCTTTACAAGGCAAGTGCTACCGTCTAGACGTTTGGCAAGTCTACGCAAACTATTGCAAGCGGCCAATGTAGACGAGTTTTGTGTGAAGCTGCCCACACGTTGGGCGCTGTCAGTTCTTGTTGTGCATCCGAACTACGTGGTCGTGGTTATTTGATTTAATATAATATAATAATGCTGGACAAATCAACAGCATCATCTAGCCCCAAGCTAAGCAGAGCTTGTGTTATGGGTACTAGATGACTGATATACTTAATACATTATACTACATATGTAGATAGATATTTTTATTATATATAGAAAAACACCCAGAACAAATATCTGCAGATCGTACAGACATTTGTCCCGAGGCGGGAATCGAACCCGCAACCCCTTGCGACGCAGGTGGACCTTGACACAATGGGCGGCCTTATCACTATAAGCGATCTCTTACAGGCAACCTTTGGATGGACAAAAACAACAAGAAAGTAAAAGCGCGGTTTCGTCATAGCATAATTAAACTAGAGTACCTATGTAATAGCTATAAATATATACTTAGCTAGTATAATTACATATTTAATAATAATAAACAAATAAATAATCGAATATTTATAAACTAAGTACATATATTATATAAATAATAGTAAGTAGGTAGGTAGGTAACTACCTAGTAATTTAGTTTGTTTATTCAGTCTACGAAGTGGAAGTCCTATATAACATACTTTATTTTTAATAAATAAATAATGCTGGACAATTCACACAGCATCATCTAGCCCCAAGCTAAGCGGAGCTTGTGTTATGGGTACTAGATGACTGATATACTTAATACATTACACTACATAAATAGATATTTTTTATTATATATAGAAAAACATCCAGAACATCCTGAACAAATATCTGCAGGTCGTACAGACATTTGTTCCGAGGCGGGATTCGAACCCGCAACCTCTTGCGTAGCAGGCGGACCTTCGCCCGCTGCGCCACAGAGGTCGTCATCTTATCTTTATGCTTTACGTCTTTTGGGTTCCAAATTACCGGTTCGTTCATGTAATACTCCAAAAACTTGATAATATCATCATTTGTATCGAACGACATTACCACAGACAGATACGTGCGACGGTGACCAACGCCAAGTGCGTAATGGCGGCCAGACAAACATGTGGACACGGTTGGCCGAACGCAGGCAAGCGCCTTTGATTTGTGCAGAAAAACCGACACGGCTCCGAAGTGAGGCGAGTCAGCGCAAGCGATCGCGAGCGGTGACAAGTCACTGCAAATGTGCTCTATACACGTTGGCGCTTGTAATAACTCGGCCAGCTAGGCGAGCGACACCGAGCGATGGCAAGGCAAGGCAAACATGCCGTCTACACGTTGGGATTGGCGTTCACTCGGCAACGTTGGCCCAACATGTATAGGCCGCTTTAGAGAAACTGATTTGATTTATTTAGATGTGCCGACCTTGTGCGCGGCTCGCTCGCATTTTAAATCGCCAATCAAATGGGGGTTGGGGGCGGAGCTTAGTTAGCATTGGCTAATTTTCATGAGTCCACGTGGACTGCGCTTACGCGTCATTGGTGAAATAGGTCATAGACCTTTACAGTACTAGTGTCGGTCTCTTTGAATGTCATCTACCTGTGAACACATGTTTGAATGGTACTACTATTGGTTCGCATCGCTTTTTCACTAATGCGAGAATTGATTCGAGTTTAAAAGAAAATATAATTTTATTTTTTAATTTTATCTTTACAAATCGATAGTGTTTCATGTACCGGATCACCCCTTCACGGGATTAAAACGATCAAAAAGTAAGGCTGTATTGTCATCTCGAAAAAAAAAACACGTGGCGTATTCTTTTTGAGTGTCTTTTCAAGCGCTCATTAGATATAGGTTAGCGGATTTGTTAATAAATATTTGTTGTTCATTCAAATATTATAATAGATTTCCGCAAAGTCACGTCTGTATAATAATACCGATATTTCGACAGTCGTGGTCGCGGCAGACTGAGAAATAACCGTCAGTCAAGTTTGATAGGAAAATGGAACAGCGCAATAGCGTTAAATGACTGATCACTTCAACAGTTTCGTATTGTGATGATGTGGTTGTCGGGCCTCGATACCTAATCCTACTGAAAATATAAACTCGAATGTTTGTATGTATGATTGTATGGATGTTTGCTCTTTCACGCAAAAACTAGCCTACGGATTGAGCTGAAATTTTGCACACGTGTAGCGACTGACCAGGATAAACACATGGGCTATATTTTATCCGGGTACAACGCATGCGAAGCGGCAGGCATAAGCTAGTTTTCATAACTTCCAAACGGTAAAACTGATTTGACAACACATGTTTAAACATGTGTTATCAAATCAGTTTTACCGTTCTTTCTGCACTGGTTCTTTAAAGAACCACCGCTAAAAACCGGCCTTCAATTGCTGTATCCGAATCGGTTTCACTCGTTTAAGAGCTGCGGTGCCCCAGACACAAAAGCAATTAATGAGTGAAATCACAGATTACAGGTGTAATGCAATGAAAATATGACGTGTTTCGCCTCTCCGCGAGGCATCTTCAGGTGAGACGCCGAGGTGTTGACTGGTCGGCGGCTGGACGAAAGTGAACGAAAGTGACACCTTACTAGCCGCACTCAGTAGTTTCACCTGCGTTTTTCACTTTCGTTCCAGCCGCCGACCAGTCAACACCTCGGCGTCTCACCTGAAGATGCCTCGCGGAGAGGCGAAACACGTGTCGTCGTGTGGGTTTGGGTATGCATGTTGCACTAACAACCTAGTTCTCCCTGCATGTGCATAATTAGCGGGCGGGAGGGCGGTGCATATGCATCTCAGCATTAGCGGAATTAAAATTAGATATTTTCATTGCATTTTATTGTCATGGATTTCCGCAAAGTAACGCCTGATTCTATAAAAAAAAAATATTTGCTTAAAACAATAATGTTTGCTATTCTAAGCATTAGGAATTGGGTATTTGCTTATAATATAAGTCCACTTATCATTAAACAAATATTGTTAAAATAAAGTAATGTACGAGTAGATACCTAAACAAGAATTATGCTAAAAACAGTGATTGCAATAGGTAGCATGCTAGTGATTTCTACCCTCCGTACTACTTTAAGAAACTGTGTTACGGCAGGGTAGCTCATAGCTTGCAAGACCAGCGTAAGTTGCTACGTGAATGTATGCGGCACAGCGCACTGGCGAGTTCAAGCTTGTTCGGTCAGTCTACACCGGCTTCTCCTAGGGTACAGTATAATCAACCAAAACAGATTCTATTAATTAAATGAAAGAGTGGTCAAATTCAAGTTCTTACCAGCATAGCGCGGCAGTTCTCGGTGAGGGCCACGATGATGAGCAGGAACCCAGCGCCAGTCACTCCAGTCAGCACCACTCCGGTCGACATGCTGATTACTGGACAGAATCAGTCGAATAAGTGTCGGAGACAAATCGCCGCCTTGCGTCGCCACGCGAATTCGCTGCACGGCTGCACATCACTACGAGGATGCGGCAGACGCTGCGACCGAGTCCTGACCACGCGACTCCACGCTTGGGACCCTAACATCACACACGCGACCGAAGACGCACGCTTTTTCTAGTCCTGCATAAACCAGCTTCTATATACAGTCCACTCTCTTTACTTTCCACCTGAGACTCCAACAATAAGTGTACCTGCATGTGTGTACGGGGATATATATGCCTACTTGTACGAACATCTAAATTCTATTTAGTCAGCCTGCCTGATTGATGTTCCACTTTGTAAATTGTTGTTCTCTTGTATATTGTGTATTGTCATCGCGAATGTTTAAGAAAAACTCTTGTTATTTTTTGATTTCATTCTCCGATTGGGATGAAAGAACACTTTATTGGAGAATCCTGCTTAAGAACTTGGCTGGCTTTAAGTTATTTTTCGGGCTACAATAATAATACCTACATAATATGGGAAATACTACATAATATGCCGTGGGGTGCCAGCAGTAGAATGTTACCCCTCCTCTCATACCCGTGGGTGCAGTAAGAGCCTGCTAAGGGATATCTCCGGAAGATGGGCAGCAGCGTCTTTCCGTATATCAACATCCCATACTGCGCTCGCCAATCTGCCTGCCAAGCGTGGTGAGTATGGCAACTACCCCTCATGGAGATCTATGAGGGAGGCCTGTGTTCAGTAGTGGACGTGTTACGGCTGAAATGATGACGATGAATATGGGAAATAGTATAAGGTTATTTCAAGGAAATGAAAAACCGTCTCATTTTTTTTAGATTGCGGTGGGGTTCGTACCCACGTCGGTCAAATCAATCCTTGATCCTTCCTAAAGCCGCAAGTGCTTTAACCAACTTGGCTACGCAACCCTTCACGAGCTAGTCGAAATTCTCAACCTTAACAATTACAAACTATGACATGAGAAACAGTACGCAAGAATTACCCGCAGAATGATTACGTCTACGATTATTTTTCGCGACAGATTTACAACAGCCGTAAATCTCGCGATCATCGCTGTCAAACGTCAGTTAATTTGTATCAGCTCATACACATTTATGTACGCCTGTTGCAAACCTGATACGTAATCAACCTGCCGGCTTGTGCCGTGACTTTTACAATTCCTATTACATCATAGAATAATAGACCGACAGGGTGATCTCGTACAGGTTTGCAACAGGCGTATATCTCGCGATAACCGCTGCAATAAGTGTAAATCTCGCAATCATCGCCGTCAATGGTCAATTTTGTCGTATAAGAGCAAAAATTTGACGTTTGAGAGCAATGATCTTAGACATAGACATTCGTTTATTTGCTACAGAGCACACAAACAATATAATTGATAACAAACAATCTTAGGTAATAGAAATAAAATACTAGAAATAAAAACAAATACAAAAACCTTTTTCGACAAAAACCAAAGACCACAAATATTTATCATCCACGTACTACAGTAGCAAATGGGTCCCGACTCAGCATTTTGTCAACCGTGTTAGCAGTAAAGTAAACGCTGGTATTCTGCCGTTACCCGACCGCACAGACCACGAAACCTTGAGATATACGCCTGTTGCAAACCTGTCGCGAGATATGATCAGCCTGCGGGGAACATGCTCACCAGAGGGCTGGTGAAGAATTTTGGCATCCCACTGGCTGATTCGATTAGCGAAATATTATTAGAATACTAACATTGACTTTTAGGCGTCTGATGCATCTCATCATACTGGCTGCCGTGGGTGAGAACCAGGGTCAGCAGCACGGAACCCACCAGGACCTGCGCGAAGGCAATCAGCAAGACTCCGGGAAACAGGTTGCAGATGCCGCAGCAGCTCTCGAAGTGGACCCCTGGCTTGTGGACGGAGAAGTGGAGAGGGACCTGGGTAGTTGCAATAAGCGTTTGCGAGAATCACAAAAATCTCTATCATCTATGTATATATATAAAATTCAAAGTCCTGACTGACTCACTGACTGACTGATATACATATCAACGCACAGCCTAAACCACTGGACCTTAAATACTTGAAATTTGCCACACCTTGAGTATCCTAGAGGTGCACTAAGAAGGGATTTTTCGAAATTCCCACAGGATAGGGAATAAATGGGATTTATATTTTCGAATCAAAGTGGCTCTGCGTGAAAAAGGGGATTTTACGTTTTATTACTTCCACGCTAAGCTAGTATTAATAATATTACTGGACAATACACACAGCATCATCTAGCCCCAAGCTAAGCCGAGCTTGTGTTAGGGGCACTAGATGACTGATATACTTAATACATTATAGTACATAGATATGTATATATTTTAATTATATGTAGAAAAACACCCAGAACACCCATTATAAATATCTGCAGATCATACTGGTCCCGAGGCGGGAATCGAACCCGCAACCTCTTCCGGCGCAGGCGGACCTTCGCCCGCTGCCCCACAAAGGTCGACAGAGGGGCGATATCATCAGCCATTTTATAAAGCTTTATTTCAGGCTACCAAATTGATTAAGTATGAGATGTTACTTAAAACTACGGCCCATATAAACATACATATACCATACTAGCCGCACTCCGTAGTTTCACCTGCGTAGTTCCCGTTCCCGTGTGAATCAGGGGATAAAATAATAGCCTATGTTACTCGGGGATAATGTAGCATTCTAATGGTGAAAGAATTTTGGAAATCGGTCCCGTAGTTTTTGAGTTTATTCGTTACAAACATACAAAATACAAATCTTTCCTCTTTATAATATTAGTATTGATACATAAATATACATATAAAAATAACTTATTTACTAGACACTCGATTGGAATGCACCGTGTCTGCGTCAGTTGTCGCCGAGTGACGCAGACCCGCAGGGTGATTACGTATCTCGCGACAGGTTTTGCAACAGGCAATTGACAGCAATATTGCTGTCAAATGTCAATTCCTTGCTGTTCTCTAATACAAAATTGACATTTGACAGCAATATTGCTGTCAATTGCCTGTTGCAAAACCTGTCGCGAGATACGTAATCACCCAGACGGTGTCTCATTGTGTCGCGGGTGACCAAAAACCGGAGCCGCGGAGGCGAGCTGTGGTGCTAGACCCTCGTTACGCAATGGTAGAGAGGCTGCACTTTCCGAAGCGGCGAATCCACCGCGATGCTAATGATAAGTGCATCCCCAGGAAAATAAGAACTACCCCGACATAAGTTGTTTGTCTTGTCTTTTTATTTTATGGCTTTATGTGTTTGGTTTTACACAATTCCGCCAGTGTCAAGTTAATTTATAAATTCTTAGGCCCTTCTAGCATAAGTTGTTTAGGTTCTCGGTACTCGCAGAAGTGTCAGATTTCCATTGTGTGTTTATAAACTGACGGAAATGTATACGTTCAATTGTAAACTCTTTCGCTTGTGTACAATTTTTCGGAAGTTAATAATCTGACTACAATTAGTTTGTAAGCGAACAGTTTGTACAAACTAACAATGACATAATATTTATTATAAAATCACCTGGACACTACTTCTGTTGCTAGTACTGCGTGGTCGTTTATCGCTAGATTTGGTGAAATCGTCACTTTTGGCCATATTGGAGGAATTTTAGTTTAAAAAATGTAATCAGGGTTTAAAATTATTAACCAATTGTCAAAAAAATATGGCACGTTTTGCGCGTAGATAAGTAAACATTGTCTTTCTTAACCATAGAGGTAAATAAATTCTAGCTCTATGTTAATAACATTCTGGCTCTATGATTTGATTTGATATGCATACCATAAAGTTTAAAGTAGGTACCATAGACATAGTAATTTGCTAACGCAAACTCATTACTTCTATAAGATTCTATAAGATGGATACTAAGCTCATACTAAGGATACTATGATGTTGCATGTCATCAATCCTTGAGTCATTCTGTTTGTTTTTCATAGAGCTAGGTGTGGAAAAGGTTGATGTAACACATAAACCAACATTGCTTATTACATAAATAATTGACTCTGTATTATTTATGTAATAAGCAATGTAAGTTTATGTGAAATAAATTTATCTTAATTTATCTTTAACTATAATATTACTAATATTGAAGGGATTGGTCGTATGTACTTAGTAAATATCTATGTATATGATATGTACGCCCGACTTTCTTCGACCTTGTCGGTTCGATACCGGAGTATGTTCACATTTAACAAGTGCTATAACGGTAAAGGAATAAATCGTGACGTTAACCGCGGCTAAGTTAGCTGATTAAGCTGAGAGGATGGTATAGGTGCTGGGCAAGCCTAATCCATCTAGCAATGTCCCAGGCACTGCAGCGTCCCATACAGAATAAATACTAGTTGCTGACGCTGTATAAATCACCTACAGGATGATGCCTTACCATCATATTCATGATTTTGAGGGGTTGATTCAATAAGTCATTTCCAGTGTTATTTTTAAGGTTCCGTAAATCAAAAGGAAAGAAACGGAACCCTTACAAAGTGATCCTATCACTTTGTTGTCCGTCTGTCTGTCTGTCAAGACACTTTATCTCGAGAACGTTTATAGGTATCGAATTAAAACCATATATTCAAATCTACAGCCTCTTTAAGCTGCGAAAAAATCAACAATCTAAGTTTTTTTTACAAACCTATATTGTCCCACTGCTGGGCAATGGTCTCCCCCAATGTCCTCCAACCATCCCGATCCTTCGCAGACTCCCACCATCCTCTGTCGAAGGTGACGAGATCAACGCCAACGCTTTCTCGGCCGACTCCGACGCCTTCTTCCGTCATGAGGAAGCCATGGTGTTATAATGTGAGCCCACTTCTCCGGTGGCATTCGGCTCACGTGGCCCGCCCAGACCCATTTAAGTCCCACTCTCTCGACACGCTTAAACCCGCGAATGCTACATATTCTAGGTTAACCTGAAAAAATTCAGGGGTATAATAATAATAATAATAATGCTGGACAAATCACACAGCATCATCTAGCCCCAAGCTAAGCAGAGCTTGTCTTATGGGTACTAGATGACTGATATACTTAATACATTATACTACATAGATAGACAGCTTACAGACCAGAGAAGGTAAAAGTTACACCAGCATTAAACTCGTTAAGTGAATCTCTTTCTACTTTTATGCACTGTGATTACATATGTTTATTAACTGATTTTAATGTAGACCTGCTAGTACCAAGCTCCTCTAGTGCCCGTGAGTTATCATTGTTCTGTGTGCAACATAGTCTTGAGCAATTAGTTAGTGAGGCTACGCGGGTAACGGATTCTTCTGCAACCCTTATTGATTTAGTTATGACAAACATACCGGATAGATGCAAGAATGTTACCGTAATCCCAAACAAGAGCCTTAGTGACCACGCTATGGTTTTGACAACATTTAACGTTAGAAAGGAAAAGGTTCTCCCGCGCTACATTGAGTCACGATCATTACAGAACATAAACATTACTCAGTTTGAATCTGATCTAAGGTCCATGCAATGGAAAGACGATACAAACGATGTGCATACCATGGCAAGGGAATTTAATAATGGGTTAAATAGTTTATTTGATTTATACGCTCCTCTTAAGCGAAAGAAGGTTGTAGAGTCTCCCAAGCCGTGGCTAACAGATACAGTGAGACTTATGATGCGGTTACGAGATAGATCACTTGTCAAAGCCAATTCTAAGAAAACGGACTCGTCTCTCAATTATTACAAGAGCCTAAAAAATCTCGTCACTGGAGCTCTGGAAAGGGAAAAAACGGCATTTTTCAACCATTATATCAACCGTAACTTACGTCAACCAAAAAAGATGTGGAACTATTTAAAAAAAATAAACACTTTTAATAAAACTATTAGTAGTATTCCTAACCATCTGCTTGATCCTAACCTTATAAATAATCATTTTCTTAAAATACCAGGCTCTGGAAAAATTGACATTGACCTTTATTCCTTTTTTAAATCAAATCGTAAAACCTGTAATATATTTTCTCTGCAAACTGTATCAGAAGAAACTATTGGAAAAATCATTATGAACATAGACACTAATGCAGCTGGTTATGACGGGTTGACTGCGGAAATGATTAAGCTTACTTTACCGGAAACCTTAACCCAAATTACAAATATAATTAACAGGTCTATCCTTACTAATGAGTTCCCAAATTGTTGGAAACGAGCTTTGGTTAGACCTATACCTAAATCTACAACAATTGAAGAACTTGAACATCTACGACCTATTAGTATTCTCCCTGTTCTTTCCAAAGTTTTAGAGAGAGTAGTACTCTATCAAATTGAAAAATACATTATGCAAGAGAATATAATACCGAAATATCAGTCAGGCTTCCGCAAGGACCATAGCACGGAAACTGCGCTGTTACGGGTGACTGATGATATAATTGCTGCCTCTGACTTGGGACTTTGTTCTGTATTGGTACTCCTTGATTTTTCGCGTGCGTTTGACTGTTTAAATCATAAACTGCTTATGGCCAAGCTAGCATATTATGGATTCTCCGAAGGTACCTGCAAATGGTTTCAATCTTATCTATCTTGCAGAGAACAATACGTCGAGGTAGAGACTTATAATGGCACTAAATCATCATCAGACTTGGCCCACGTTCCCACAGGCACCCCACAAGGTTCAATTTTAAGTCCAATCCTTTTTTCAATTTTTACTGCTGACATGCCTGATCACATCGATGTTTGCAAGTACCATCTATATGCAGATGATACTCAGGTATTCCATAGTTTTAACTCGGACTGTACACAAGAGGCTATAGGCAAAGTGAATAAAGACCTTAATAATATATTCTCGTGGGCCATGAGAAATTCTCTAGTCCTGAATCCAGCCAAGTCCAAAATGATGTTTCTCGGTACTAAAATTCAAATTGAAAAAGCACTAAAATTCAAGCCGGAGTTGCGAATTAACGACATCGTTATACCTATAGTACACGACACCAGAAACTTAGGCTTGGTTATGGATGGAGAAATGAAATTCGTCAAACATGTCAATGAGAAGATAAGGAATGCTTTTTACAGACTTAAAGTTCTATATACTGTTAGAAAATATTTCTCGGAAGAGGTAAGACTGCTTCTGTGTGATCTTATGGTACTCTCCCAATTTGACTATTGCAGTGCTGTGTATGGTCCTAGGTTGTGGGTCAAAACGGAGAGTGCCATTCAACGGGTACAAAATGCATGTACAAGGTTCTGTTTTAATATTCCTAGGAGAGAACACATTAGTCCTCACCTGGCAAAGAAAGGCATTCTAAATATGAAGATCAGAAGAGAACTGCACCTAGCGTGTACTACTCAAAAAATTATATGGAGTAACAAACCTGAATATCTCTTTGAAAAATTCACTTGGTTTAAGGATATGCATAATTTCAACACTCGATCGATAATAAATAACTCTTTAGCTATCCCTAAGCACATAACCCAAGGGTTCAAGGGCTGTTTCAAATACCGTGCGTCAAAGATATGGAATAATTTACCACCACCACTAAGGAAAAAAATTAGTCTTGTAACCTTTAAAAAAAAATATAAAATACATCTGTTGATACGCCATAAACACACGGTTGAAACAGCCTTTAGAATAAGAGTTGACAAATCTAAATAGCAAAATTAACGACATCACACGACCCACACAAATCCACATGACACACCTATAGTTGGGCACCTTCATCACCCAGACTCTTAAGAGACTGAAGTTTTTAAGGTCCTGCTCATACTCACACACACACACACACACACACAACACACAAATCTTTACCTTTCCCTTTTTTATTTATTTTGTTTTATTATTTTTATTTAGTAACTTGATTTGATTACCGGTTATATGATAATATATTACAATGTAGTTCATGGATATCCGCCTCCTCTTAACTTCTCGGTGGACAACAATCCGAGGGGGTAAATTGAAAACCAGCGCTGTATCCTCATGCAGCACACGCTGAATTTACACCCTTTGCTTTTTAGATTTATAAGAATTTATTTAAACGTGTATATTACTGTGTGCTTATTGTATTGTTTTTTTTATCTATAAAGCAATAAATGATTTTGTATTTGTATTTGTATTTTGTATTTGTATAGATATTTTTATTATATATAGAAAAACACCCAGAACACCCTGAACAAATATCTGCAGATCGTACAGACATTTGTCCCGAGGCGGGAATCGAACCCGCAACCCCTTGCGTCGCAGGCGGACCTTCAATATTATCAAAATTCATAGTATATTTCCCGTAGACCTAGAACTATGAAATTTGGCAAGGTACTGTAGATACAGGAGAAAAATCCAAAAACTACACATTTGCTATTGAATCGTAAAAAAATCGCCACATAAAGTACGAAATCAATCATCGAGGTTAAGCAACCCTACGCGCGACCATAAATTGGATGGGTGACCGAATCTTTTTGTGCATTTTAAAAACTTTTGCTAATGTTTATTACTAGATGTCCCGGCGAACATCGTATCGCACCTACTATAACCACTGCTTACAACTACCCTATAGCCTTCTTCGATAAATAGGCTATCTAACACTGAAAGATTTTTTTAAATCGGACCAGTAGTTCCTGAGATTAGCGCGTTCAAGCAAACAAACAAACTCTTCAGCATTATAATATTAGTATAGATGTTCCTACATTCCTACGAAACCCTCGGTGGGCGATTACGGCTCGCACTTGTCCGGTTTTATTTTTAACTCAACTAGACTCAAATCATGGTAAATATGCTGTAAATGTTGCATAATTATAATAAGTATGGGTATTACTGGAGTTGCGCATGTACTCGGCCAGACGTGGTGAAGGCCGCTGGAATACGACCGTTACTGCTGGATATTACACACAGCACCATCTTGTTATGGGAAAACAAGATGGAGTAACTACTTGAATTTTTTTTTGTACTTATCATAGACATAATTTTACTTATGTAAAAACTTTATAGTACACACCACAAAAAGTAGGTTCATAAAGTACATATTATCTTCAGTTCAAGTTTAATTCAATTTGTATGCTATGTTTTGTTTTTATTTGGTGTTAAATAAATTTTTTGAGACGTTTGAAAAAGTTGAGACGTTTGAAAAAGTCATGGATGAAATATTATTCAAAACATCAAAGTCAAGTAAAAACATCATTACATGTGGAGATTTCAATGTTAATCTCTTAGAAAATTACTCTTTAAGTACTAGATTAACATGCCTTTTTAATTCATATAATCTAAAACCATTGTTTATGGAGCCTACTAGAATAACTGAAACATCCGCTAAATGTATTGACAATATCTTTGTAAATTCTAATATAAAAATTATCCATAAGGGCTTGATTAGTAATATAAAGTCAGACCATTTAGGTCAGCACATTCAAATTAAACAGCAACATAAACAAAATGTAAAAAGAAAAATTACTTTTATACCTGTGACCATGCATCGATCTGAACAACTGAAATGTAAATTGAATACAAAATTTCCACCTCACTACTCAAATAACAACCCTAATGAGTCATATTGCAATTTTTTCAATGCATTTAGCAATATGTTCAATTCAATATTTACATCAAAGTCGATAATGGTCACAGATAATCTTAACTTTAATGAGTGGGCAACAGTGGGTATACATAGAAGTAGACAAAAATTATATGATCTTTATAGTGAAAAACATTATAATTTTAGCGAAGAATTTAAAGTAAAGGTTAAAAATTACTCAAAAATTTTTAGAAAAGTCTGCCATATTGCTAAGTCTAATTATATAAGTTCAAAAATTAAAAATAGTGATAATAAAATTAAAGCTACTTGGAAAATAATAAACAAAGAAACTGGAAATGTGAGTAACTTTAACAACCAATTTAAAATAAATTATAATAATACAACCTACAAAAGTGATGAAGATGTAGCCCAAGCATTTGAAACTTTTTTTACTGACATTCCAGTTTCTACCACAAAGTCTTTAAACTCTTCTCACCTGATCGCCGAGTCCTTACTTAGCAAAAATGTACCTAAATGTGATAGTAATTTTAATTTCCAATATGTGGACAGCAGCGATATAGTTAAAGCCTTTAAAATGTTAAATCTTAAGAAAACTGCAGATCTCTGGGGTATTTCTGTAAACATTGTAAAACCATTGGTAGACACAATCGCACCTGAGCTGGCTCTTATATATAATGAATGCATTGACTGTGGCGTATTTCCTGATCTAATGAAACACAGTAAAATAATACCTTTATTTAAATCAGGTTCTAAGTCGGACCCCACTAACTTTAGGCCGATATCAGTACTGCCGACATTTAGTAAAATTTTTGAAAAGCTTATTTTAAATCAGCTATCTAAGCACTTTGCCGACAACAAATTGCTTCACTGCAAGCAATTTGGCTTTACTCGCGGCCGTTCCACTACTGATGCTGGTATAGAGTTAGTCTCGCATATCTATGAT
Source organism: Pasiphila rectangulata (assembly GCA_963082625.1). Taxonomy (NCBI): domain Eukaryota; kingdom Metazoa; phylum Arthropoda; class Insecta; order Lepidoptera; family Geometridae; genus Pasiphila; species Pasiphila rectangulata. The sequence goes on along the minus strand of OY720256.1, from coordinate 13,428,911 downwards.
GCTTGGGAGAGGTCGCAAGACGCTTTTGGTGTTTTTTGCGACCTTTCAAAAGCATTTGACTGTGTACACCATGAAACATTAATCGGAAAATTGCGCCACTATGGTGTTAGAGATATCTCTTTGGATCTACTTATTTCTTATCTCAGTAACAGGATACAAAGAGTTGATGTTAACGGAAAACGTTCTTCGGGATCTGTAGTTACAATGGGTGTACCGCAGGGATCAATTCTTGGGCCTTTTCTATTTTTAATTTACATTAATGATCTACCTCATCTTGTCAAAAACAATCATGAGATTGTATTGTTTGCTGATGACACTTCACTTTTGTTCAAAATGAAACGACGTACCACCGATTATGACGAGGTGAATAATGCAATCTCAGAGGTTGTTAATTGGTTTAATGTCAATAACCTATTACTTAATGAAAATAAAACAAAATGCATTAGATTTACTCTTCCTAATGTAAAACAGGCTGATGCCAAGATTAAATTAAAAGGTGAAAGTTTAAACCTTGTAGAAAAAACTGTATTTTTAGGCATAACTTTAGACAATAAGCTTCAATGGGGCCCACACATAGAACAACTATCGGGTAGGCTTAGTTCTGCAGCATATGCAGTCAAAAAAATCCGCCCTCTTACAGACGTTGATACCGCTAGACTTGTTTACTTCAGCTATTTTCACAGCATTATGTCTTATGGCTTACTGCTGTGGGGATGTGCTGCAGATATAGACACCGTATTTGTGCTGCAGAAGAGGGCTATTCGTTCTATCTACAATATGGGTCCCAGAGAATCACTTCGCACTAAATTTAAAGAAATAAATATAATGACAGTAGCTTGTCAATATATTTATGAGAACCTGTTGTACACCCAAAAAAATATTGCTTCGTTTAAGAAAAACAGCGACAATCACAATGTAAATACAAGAAATAAGAATAAACTCGCTGTGCCCACTACTAGGCTCCATAAGGTGAAAATATCTTTTAAAGGGCAATGTATACGCTTCTACAACAAACTCCCAAGTGTAAATGCTGTGAGATTAAAAAATGTAAATAAAAAAAATACCATACATAATAATATATGGTTAATATAAAGCATTTTATATATAAATCAATACTAATATATATATAAATAAATATACAAATTATATATTTTAACAATGAATCAAGCAGCTAATTTCAACAGGACAAATATTAATCATAGATTTCAAAACTTGAAGGGATGGAACCCACCTGATACAGGCAATGCGTTCCACAGGTTTACAGCCTGGACAGTAAATGATTTGTGATAGTACGACAAACTTTACTTACGTATCTACTTGTGAAGTCAATAGTGCCTTCTCGCTCTAAACTAAGTTGTCACTTGTTTTAGATTGTTTTGGAATGGTCCTTCGACTTCTTGAAACTACTTCTACTTTTAATCAGTAAACAAACAAAAGTTAAACAAGTCGGAAAGATTATGTTAAATAAGGATACCATTTAACTATTATACTTATTCTTAAACTAAAGCTGAACTTATTAAATATTAAATAATTATAGCCCAAATTTAGAATTGAACACTAAGCAGAAGAAGAATGAATATAATCACTTTACTAAATGAGTTTAAAATCGCATTGAAACTGCCTATTTAACCTATCTTATCAATCCATCAAATCAATGTGTATTATCTGTGGATCTATATATGTACATACAATAATATTTCAAAGCGGAAAGTTCGAATGTTTGTGCAGAGGTTCTTACACCATAATGACTTTATGCGTAAGAACCTCTGAACAAAATAACTTGTAATAATTGAAATGTTTGAATGTTGTGTTGCCGCTAGTAAAGATCTCAGGTCGAATATAATCAAACTGAAACTCAGACTCATAAAATATTTACTAAGTGCGCATGGACCGTACATGGATGTAATTTGTGACGGTCAATAAACGCGTCACAAATTACAAAATAAAAGAACTCAAATTAATAGAATAAAACACATAATTGAATCTGTTTACTTCAGATGACACCGAGTCAGGAAAAGAAGCAAACAGAAGACCTAAACCGTCATTATAATAGTCATCTGATAATGTTTTTTTTATTATAATCGATGATAACTTCTGCAACTCACTTGGGAGTTTATTGTAGAAGCGTATACATTTAATATTATATTTTAACCTAATCGCTCGCCTTTCCTCCGTCATCCGTCAGTTGACCGAGACATGTTTTCGGCCTGTTTGTTGACCCACTCACCACTGCTAACCCGGAGGTGACAGGCTACACTTAACCAACCCTACACTCTAACAACTAGACACACATTCAATAAACAATCCTGCTGGTGGCATCGACGAATACACTCTTCCCCAACCAATATACTCTTACCCCAACCTTACTTTTGCGGCTGGGCGCCATCTGCGATTGCCATAGTCCGATAAAGTTGTCCCGGCCATCTGCAGCCAACAACATATAAGTAAAACAAATAGAGTTGAATCCAGTCATCGCTAATAATTTATTCTGAACGGAACTGTAATGCAAACATTTTATTAGTTTGATAGGCATATACCATACCAAGCATTAGGTAGATGCTTCGTTACATTGTACGTTGTCGATTTTCCTAGAAGAAAGTTCTTACTGACTTAAAAGTGAACATGGATTGTGATATAGTCTCACTTGATGTAGAGCTGGGACCCCGCCTCATGAGCAACTTACAAAAATAAGTGAAATCCCACCAAAACATTAGCCAAGCTTCTAACTCTACAAGCCCACAAACTCTGTTTCAAAAACATCCCACCAAATATCAAATCATTTTCATGTTTTGACAGTTAAGACTGTGAACTGTTTACCTTATACCAGTTTTATCGAAAATATTTGAAAAGGTAATTTATGACCGATTTTATGAGTATTTTGATCGAAATGTCATTTTTGCAAACGAGCAAGTGGGATTTAGAAAAAAAAACTATTATTAAAGCTACATTTAATTTTTTACAGACTGTACATATCACCGCACTTGTCCGTTTTATTTGTTACTTTCCTGTTTTAAAAGCACCTAAAGTGGCGGGCAGAAGTTAGTCGATTTAAGTCATGTTTATTACTGGATATTATTACAATCGAAACGAACGTTTGTCGTTAGTTTACTGAAATGAAATGTTTAAAGTATATATTCATTTGGTTTATTACTTGCGTAATTTTTGGTTTAGCTGGTCGATCAGTAAGTTTAATTATTTTATTATTTTGATGACCTCTGGCGCAACGGGCGAAGATCCGCTTGCGACGCAAGAGGTTGCGGGTTCGATTCCCGCCTTGGGACAAATGTCTGTACGATCTGCAGATATTCCGAAGTTTTTCGATACACAAAGTGATTGGTAATTCGATACATTAATTTATGGGGGTTGTAGAAGAGCTCATTTTCGATTAATTTTGTTGTATAATAAGGTGTCAGAAGTAAGTTTTTTTTTAATATAGCATTTATTTAATATACATATTTATTTACGATTGCCAGAAAAAATATGGTATGGTGCAAAAACTACACTCTTAAATCATCTCTACGCTTTCTACTGTAAGGGATTTCAGCCCACTGCCTTGTTTGCTCAATTCTCTCCTATAAGCACTAGGTTGCCTGGAAGAGATTGCTATCAGCGATAAGGCCACCTGTTCTATTACCAACGGTTTTTGATGTTATGTTGTTTTTTACTATAAGTACTTTTGTGGTGTTGATTCTTATCGCGGTTGAACCGAGCAACACCAAGGGTCACTATCATTCAAATAAGCATCTATGGAGTAATAAGCTTTATCTATGAGATTTTGTTTTATAAAAAGCTTAAACCTATGAATCGATAGTTCGGTCGCCTCAGATGGAAGCTTATTATAAAAACGCACACAGTTTCCAGCATTATTTATTTATCTACCAGGGTCCCTACAAATCCAGGCTGTTGGAGTTTGGGCCATGCAACACCACTTTAAGACCAGTGGATAAGATACCCCCATTGACCTTAGAGGCTGAGCTTTACAACACGTCGACTGCAGTCAACCTTCTGAGGGGCAAGGTCACTATAAATAGAGAGGAAAAGTACAGCGGGGTAAGTTCAGCTGTGCGTAATTTATTAATATAAAAAATGCTTCATTTCGCAAATCATCATTCATCATTTCGGCCGTAAATAGTCCACTACTGAACACAGGCCTCCCTCATGGGTCTCCATGAGGGGTTGTTGCCATACTATCCACGCTTGGCAGGCGGGTTGGCGAGCGCAATACGGGATGTTGTTACACATAAAGACGCCCATCTTCCGGAGGTATCCCTTGGCTTTGATCCTTACTCCATCCACGGGCGATAAATTGATAAATGAATTATTTCTTCGTGACGCGCCTTTCTCAATAAATATCCTTAAATATCAGAACACATGATTAAATGCATAACCGGATGTTTATCGCGTAAAGTACCTTTATTATTTCCCGCCATTTCGACTGGATTGCACCAGCGTCTACCCTTGGCTGTTAACATGAATGTAATTTACGCGACGAATACCCGGTTATATGTTTATTGTATGTCAACAGAATTTGTTAATGTTGTTGCACTATTTTGTACATGTTCTATTTATTCATTGTGTTCCCATCTATTACGCGTCAGTATTTATTAGACGTCACCAAACGCCTCAGTCGGAAGACCAGCGTTGGTTACCATAGCCAACATTAAGCTGAGACAGATACCTTTTCGTGACGCAAGCATGGCTCCAATAATATTATGTCTTTTTTAATTTTATAAAAGGTATTTAAGCGTCTTGTTACAAATAAAGAAATTATCTATCTATCTAATAATAATCAGAACTATGATTCCATCATAACTTGTTAAACTTTCGCGATTTGTTAACATATTTTTTTAGTTTTAAAATTACAGGATTTTATCGCGTACCTTTTTTATTATTTTCCCGACGTTTCGAACACATTTCAGCGTTCTTGGTCGCGGGAGGACCTCCCTCAGTCCTCCCGCAAAATAATAAAAAAATAATAAAAAAGGTACGCGATAAAATCCTGTAATTTTAAAACTAAAAAAAATATGATTCCGTCAGGTCAGAATAAAAATGTTACGGTGGGTCAACGGCAAATGGTGGATTAAACACAGCATCAACACGCACGGCTGCAACGGCGCGTTCATCCCAATAGGGGCCTTACTCATTGGCATCAAGTACAACAGGAAGAACTGCATCATTTATAAGGTGAGAATAGTAAAGTGCCGTGGGTTGGAATATTACTCCTCCTCTCTCGCCCGTTAATGCAGTAAGAGCCTGCTAAGGGATACCACCGGAAGATGGGTAGCAGTGTCTCCCCCTGTATCAACATACCGTACTGCGCTCGCCAACCGGCCTGCCAAGCGTGGTGAGTATGCCGACCCCCTAATGATCATACAAACAATCCATGCAGGGGGGTACCGGCAGGCAGTAGTGTTGCCCTTTTTCTTTTGCCCGTGGATGCAGTAAGAACCTGCCAAGGGACACCTCTGGAAGATGGACATCCCGTACTGCGCTCGCCAACCGGCCTGCCTATCGTGGTGAGAATGGCAGCCACCCTCCTAATTATCAGATAAACAATCAATGCCGTGGGGTGCGGGCGGTAGTAAAATGCTACCCCTCCTCTTATGTTAAGGGATACCTCCGGAAGATGGGCGCCAGCGTCATTCCCTGTATCAACATCCCGTACTGCGCTCGCCAACCGGCCTGCCAAGCGTGGTGAGTATGGCAACCCCCTAATCATCAAACAAACAATCGATGAGGGAGGCTTATGTCTAGCAAAGTATATAATAGGAATAACTGCGTCATTTATAAGGTGCGAGGTCTAAACGGCGGCGGCAGATAGCGGGATGAGCTGGACATGTGCTGTGCTGACTGGCGACCAACGCCTTGGACCGGGAAGTATGGAGAGAGGAAAGGGAAGCCTTTGCCCAGCGGTGGGATCCTACAGGCTGATTAGATTAGATAGATTAGATATCTAATCAGCTCCCACTCGCTCGGCCCAGGTTCCGCTCAGCGCGATCAAATTTCCTGTTTCATGTACATAAAATAAGTCGATGTACAGTCTGAGATTTACAGAAAATCTCTTGTAATGATCGCCTTTCGTAATTTATGGTCTAGCTGGCCACTGACTTTTCAGTAACAGAAGTTACAAGTTTATATTATACAGGGTGGGCCAAAAATTTTTGCAAATAGCAACACTAGATTTTTTGAAAACCGTTCGAGGGAGAGTTGCGCGGGTGGCGGAAAACTATGCGTCACTTCATGCAATTTTAGTCACGATGGAGTGCTTCACGGGACAACAGCGTGCTTTTTGTGTAAAACAATTTTACAAAAACAATGATTCTTACGTTACTGTACGACGCTAGTTTAGAATTGAATACGGATTACGCCGTGTAAGTGAGTGTCCAAGTGATATTCGATCAAAACTTGGGTCGAGAAGTTTGAGCCAACGGGATCGACAACGAATATTAAACAAACAGGGCGGCCACTTCATACACCTAAAACGATAGTATGGGCTGCCATAAGCAAAGGGCATAATTGGTCCGTATTTCTTTGAAAATTATCAAGGAAATAATGTAACTGTGAATTCAGTGGAATACATCAAGATTTTGCAGGACTTTTTGACGCCGCAGTTGCAGGAATTTCAAGGGTACAACAGCAGGACCTGGATGCAACAAGATGGAGCAACATGCCATACGTCAAATGTGAGTTTACCGGTAGTCAAAGAAATGTATTCGAACAAATTGATTTCTCGCAGAGGTGATATCCCATGGCCTCCGAGAAGCCCGGACCTAACACTATGCGATTTTTTCTTGTGGGGATACCTGAAAAGTCGAGTGTACCTTAATAAACCGACGACAATATCCCAATTAAAACAAAACATCCACAAGAAGACAGCCGCGGTCCCCCGCAGTATGTGTCAGCGAATTTCCCAAAGTTTGCGTAGTCGATTGCAGGAGTGCCAACAACGAGATGGTGAACATTTGGACGATGTCATTTTTAAAAAATAAATTGCAATAAATTAGTATTATGTTAAATAAATTATCAACAAAATAAAATTTGTAGTTTTATTTCTATTCATGTTTCAAAAGTGCAAAAATTTTTGGCCCACCTGTTATATACTTTTTTTGTAATGTGTAAACCTCCGTTTTGCAGAATGCACAATACTCATCATTTCCTTTCATTGAATACCTAACTCGGGTATATTCGGAAACATCTGATTATTCATCCCCTTTTTCACCCCTTAAGTTGTAAAGTTCTTAACCGGCTTTGAATCAGCGCTAGAAAGTCTGCTTTTAAATAAAAAAAAAACTGCATGCAAATCGGTTTACTCGTTTAACAGCTAGGGTGCCACAGACAGACACACAGACCCACCGCCATACAGGCATACAGACACACACGGCAAACTTTCAACACCACTCTTTTGACGGGAGTTAAAACTACATTCATGCTCTATTCCAGGGTGTCTACTCATTCAGCGGTATAGACAGCGACAAAGCGCATCACATGTGGATGAAGAACCAGGAGTATGGTCTCAATATGTGGGTAATTGAAGTCTTCACAGGTAACACCTCGGCTTTGTGTCTCGTCACCACTTCGTCTGTAGAACCAGCAGATAAAGTCTAACAATAGTTTGTAGTTACCCGACTGCCAAGGAAGAGTAATGTTTTTCGCACGTATCTTGTATGTTTGTTTTTTTGTTAGTTTGTTAGTTTTATTTATTCCCACGTATCTACGGCTATATGGATTTCGACAAAGTATCGTTAAATTCGTCTTAAAATCCAAGTATTGAAATAATAACAAACAAAATGGCGGATTTTTGGCGCCAAATTGTGAGTAGTTCGATTTTTTTAAAATTAAATCTATCTAGTAGTATATCAAAATAAAGGAAATTTAAGGGGGATTACAAAAAATATACATAATTATGTCGTTTATTTAAATGTGAGTTCTCGTCTCGCGGCCCTCGGAGGCGGCCACGAAGGGTGCTCATGAATAAGAGCCTCTAAAAATGGTCTACAAAACGTCAGCAAGATGATATTAAAGTTAGGTACGTGGTGAAAGCCGTATTATATTTATTATTTAAATGTAATCACAAATAATTACAACCATTTTAATTTAATCATTCTTATAAATTTGTATTCAATGCATTTAAATGGTTGTACTTTGGCCTTAAATCGGCCAAGTGTGTGTTTGACCTCGCAGTTGGGTTTTTTTTCACTTTATAATGTAATAACTTTTAAATAATGTAATAAGTTTTTATTGTATTTACCTACACTTAGGTAAAACCATCTAAGGGTAATATTTCAAGGAAATGAGAAAGACCTTATCAAAAATGTACGTATGCGGATTCGAACCCACGTCCGCAAACCGATCCTTGACGCTTCCTAAGACGGAAGTGCTTTAACCACTAAGCTATCACTCTTCCATATCATACTTATTTAATTCTAAAATTTCTAACACACACTAATTCACTAGTTCAATTATATTAAAAAAAGTATCTTAGAGTGTTTATCATAGATTTTTGCCATCTTACAATATCAACGGAATATTTCCGTGTTTTGAGTGTTTTTGTTTCCGCAACGCACTTACACGACCTGCAATAATCTAGACCATAGCCATATATGTAATTTTACTTATGTTAAGTTGGACGCATCTATGAAAGCGATCCAATTCACAACATGACCGTTATTTTGGGCTGTTTTTTTAATAAATCAAAAATATATATAATGGATAAACCCAATGAGCCGAAATCAGTAAAAAAAAGTCTACTTAACCTAACAGATGAAGCTGACAAGCGGAGAAAGCAAGTTTGTAATTAATCACAAATGCTGTCATTGTCAAGTGGTGTTTTCTACTTGTAAAAGAAAACTAACGCCATCTATACGGCTCGCAGAATCTATTTTTTAAGTGAAAACGCCTCATTATGGAAAACTAGCTTCTGCTTACCGCTTCGTAAAGCCGCTACGTAAAGCAAAATTTTGGCCACTTATGCCACCTGTAAATTTAAATAAAGGAACTCATTCAGCTTGACTGTGTATTTTATTTCTACTCAGAAACGATTCCTACTATTAGTTCCTATTATTATAATTTTCATACCCTGCCAGTATGAAAATTTAGGTTTTATTTAGTCTGTCAGTCAGATAATAAAAAATTATAGACTTATATATTTATTGCAATATAATGAAACAATACTTAGATAAAGCGCATTGAAGTTTAGGAGTGGAGGCTTGTGACGTCAGAGCATAGTCATAAACTGTACCGAAACGCGTCGGCACGTGGCGTCACGTTGCTCGGTTCGACCACGATAAGAAATAATGTCATCTTGCAATATCCAAAGTATCCAATATCCTTGTGAACATTAAATTAAGCATAATACTAAGATAGAAATTGTAACAATGAATGAAAGTGAAAGAGTGAGGTTTCTTGTTCGCTTCTTTTCCTCACTTGGAAAAAAAAGTTATCTGAAGCGAACGAATTCAATTATGTTCTTTATTCAAATTAAATACGTCTTGTTTTTCTTATGTAAATAGACTATTATAAGTAGCGTTTTGCTCTATTGAATAAACACTTATTGATTTTGATTTTTGCAGATGAAGAGCCAGGAATAAAGGAGATGTTTCAAAATGGGCTAGGTCTATGTACCCAGACTGAAAAATTGCACAAAAATCGGTGATTTCGGAAAAAATACTCCTTATTTAATTTAAACTAAAATTATTGTTTTATTAATGTTTTAAATACGAGGCATAATTATCACTGGTAACATTTTTACTAGGCAGCCAAGACAGTTTCTAATAAATTCTTGTAACTGTCACTGCCTAATGATTTTGACAGGTGGTTTTACGTGTTTGAGTTGAAGATTTTGAAGTTTTTTAACAGTAGCTAGGCTCTTAATGTAGTTTACGTAGGTAACCTGAGGTACTTAGGTACTCGAAAATTTAAATACCTCAGGTTGACTTGATTTAGCTTCTATCATAAATCATTCATTTCACTATTATGTCAACAGCTGTCAAAATGACGTCACCAACTGTATTGGTCCGCCATATTGTTCTACAGTTTTGTGTTGCTCGACTTAAGCCGGGTCCGCAGCGCCAATTTTCTAACAAAACATGATAACATAACATGTTAAGCAAAACATGTTTTTAAAACAACCCGTCTGGTGTGTTCTGTTTTGTTTATTGTTTTTGTTTCATTCCAATTCATTTCAAAAATGAGTTCCGACGAAGAAAAGATTTAAATACTCAAAATTATTCAAAAATAAGCTTCCGGAAGAACTGAAGGCCTTAAAAGGAGTATTGTTTAAGAAAAAACTTAATCTATGGTTACTGGAAAAATGTTTTTATGATTTAAATGACTTTCTGAACTGTAAATAATTTAATACCTACGTTAAATAACATTTTAAATAATTTTTTGCATGCTTGCACACAAGCTGAATACAGGCACTGCACTATTATATAAGACCTTATTGTAAAATTTTATTCAAGCAAATAAACTATTTTGATTTGATTTGAAAAAAAAAACATAACCTCAACGAGTGAACGAACGAATGACGTCTTGCTTCAATGAGCGCGAACATAAAATGCGACGCTTCCCCTCCCCGCAGGCGAACGCGGGTGATGTTATCCATTTGTCTCGGCAAACATGTTTTTGTGTTTTTTCTAACAAAACTGTTAAGCCACGCCCCTATTCTGTTTTGTTAACATGTTATGATGTTAGAAAACACGAAAACACGGCGCTGCGGACCCGGCTTAGGCTAGTTATTTTTAGGAAAATGCATCAAACGAAGCAACATATTAAAAAACTTATAGTGGGAAAATGTTTAATAAATATTTGGCCATGTTTGTGCACGTGTACACCTAGTTAGCCTGGATTCCATACATTCGTGAAACATCTCCTTTACGTTTATATATTAATAAAATAGTTATAAAATTTATTTTTTCGGCGAATATCGAACCGCAACTAGGAAGTTGCGGTACAGCTACACTCCCGTGTTCCGCCTTTTTTCTCTACTCCTTCTCCAATTTGCCACGGAGGCCGTTTTCGTCATTGATATAAATCGTTAGATACGCCCTCACTGTACTGAGACCGCGCCGTGGTGTTTTCAAACGAATAGAGTGAGCTCACTTGTTTGGAATCAGTGCACATCGAAACACAGTGTTAGCCGGGCGTGTTGATCTTTGCATCTAAAATAGATGAAAAATGTCACAAAATGCCATCTTGTGCATTTCGCAAGTGCACCAACAATTCCAGAAAAATAAAGCCAAACATTTCACTCGTATGTATTGCGATTTTGTTAAATAACTTCCATTGTCAAAATAACAAAAAAAAAATTGCGATTGCAAGAAAGAGAAAGTAGTGTTTGCAAATAATGTGAGGGAAAAAGAGATGACACTATTTTTTCGGTACGCGTGCGTTACGCGTATTGCGCATGCGTACTGAGAGGGTCGGTAGCGACAGCAGATTCAATAGACCATGTTATTGATTGATTATAAAATCTGGAAATTTCATTTTTAAATTTTTAAATTCTCTTTCAAAGTCAAAGTCAATAAGTGTTTATTCAATAGAGCAAAAAGCCACATAGAATTGTCCATTTACAAAAGAACAAGACACATTTAAATTGAATAAAGCACATAATTGAATTCGTTCGCTTCAGATAGCTTTTCTTTCCAAGTGAGGGAAAGAAGCGAATAAGAAACCTCACTCTTTCACTCCTATTTATTGTTAAGCGGCCTATACATGTTGGGCCAACGTTGCCGAGTGAACGCCAATCCCAACGTGTAGACGGCATGTTTGCCTTGCCTTGCCATCGCTCGGTGTCGCTCGCCTAGCTGGCCGAGTGATTACAAGCGCCAACGTGTATAGAGCACATTACAATATTATGTGTCATAATATTATGCTTAATTTTATGTTTACTCACTACACCTACGTATTTCGTAATATTTAAGCCAACGGTCAAACAGTAAATAAAACAAGCTGGACATTTCACACAGCACCATCTTGCCCCAACGTTCTGCTTAGCTTCTGTTATGGGTACTCTAGATGGTTGATAGAATACTTAGGTAAATACTTCCTTTTTTGTCAATACATACCTACTTATCATACCTACAAAGAAAAATACCCAGACTAGCACAAAAATATCTGCAGAAAACTTACACACATCTGTCTCACAACAAGAATCGAACCCGCAACCACGTGCGTCTTAGCCGGCTCAACCAACTGCGCCACGGAGGTCGTCAACAGAACCTATCTGAATATTTTTCAAGTTAGGTTAAGGTTCCTAGAAAAAGAAGTATCAACCTTGGAGGTAGGTACCTAAGTTAGGGTTTCGGTATTACTGATTATTACTTAGTAGGTACTAGTATTTCTACCATGCATGACACGAAAGGTATGTTTGTAGTACGAACTTTGTACCATCACAGTTAAATGATCTACGCACTGGGCTGGGTCAGCTAGGTAGGTACTTCTGGTACATAAACATGCCGGACATGGAATACCATGGCAGATTTTTACTGCATCCACGAAGAAGCATCATTCTACTGCCAAAACTACTGTAATCTGAGATGAGTTTGCTGACCGTACCGCACGCACACTAATGGCTTTTTTTACTAGATATTAGTGTGCGTGCGTCAGCAGTATTGTAAACACACGTATAAAGACAATACCAGAGTTTTCGGTGTGGGGGCTCAGCTAACGATTTATATCAATGGTTGTCGTGCTAATGATGATAAAGATGTACAGGAAATATTAACTAAATATGATTACCTACTGAAAAACATATTATTCTATTATATGCTTCACGAGTATTCTAGTTTAAAGCTAAAGTAATCAACCTAGTACCTACTAATGTATTTTTAACGTGCCTATTATATTCACATTTGCTGTAGATTTCTCCGGCAACTTCCAGCAAATTTTACTTGAAATCCGACGAGACAGGATGGAGAGGGTGATTCTGTGTTTTACTATCGGTTGCTCCTTGGCGACAGTTATGGGGGCCCAATCTGTACGTATCGTTATATCTTTAGTCATTATCATCATTATAATTTTAGCTGTAGGCCTCCCGCATGGACCTCCAGATATTGCGGCTGGAAGCGGCCAGCATCGACCGTCGACCAGCAGACCGTAGACCGCCTCTTATGTTACTACAGTAATAGCTGTGGTAATAGTACGTTACTATAATTTTTAACTCATGTTACCAAATTCTAAGCAAATGTAGCCCAAACTACAGTCGCTGTAGTATTGTTTACTGCGTATTTTAGTACCAAACTATTCGCTAGAAGCGCTGTACAAGTTTTCATACATTTTTTAACTACAGTCGCTAGCGAGTAGGTATATATTGCGAAAACTCATTGTAGACCGGTCGTCTGCCCATATTGTTGGTAGACGTCCGCTGCGCTTGCCGGTCCGTAGCCTCCACTCGAGAACTTTCCGGCCCCATCGGCCATCTGTTCTTCAAGCTACACGGCCAGCCCATTGCCACTTCACGTGCTCCGTTTGGTTATGTCGGTGACCCGAGTTCTTCTACGTACTCGTACGGATGGATGCTAGATGGTCCTATATATGTGATTATGTCTTGTATTCAATCATTTACCAGGGTCCCTACAAATCCAGCCTATTGGGCTTTGGGCCATGCAACACCACTTCAAAGCCAGTGGATGAGATACCCCCAATGACCTTTGAGGCTGAGATCTACAACACGTCGTCTAAGGTCAGCCTGATCAGGGGCAAGGTGATTATCAATAAAGAGGAGAAGTTCAGCGGGGTAAGTTCAGCTGTGCGTAAAATTTCAAACACAAAGCTCCATTTCACAAATTTTGCTTTTGTGATAATAAGAAATATGACTTATAAAGTCTAAAATACTTATATATAAATTAGGCCAGGAGCGCGGCGGGCGACGCGCTTTGCAGAGTCTCGTAGTTACATTAGTTAACCGTAGACCTGTTGTTAGAAGTTGGTGTATGTTTTTTTAATCGCGAGATTTACGCCTGTTGTAAAGCATTGTCGTAATCAGCCAGCGGGTTAAATCATCATCATCATCATCTCAGCCGCAGGACGTCCACTGCTGGACAAACGCCTCCCTCAGTACTACTGAGTACTGATCATGAAGGGTTATTGCCATACTCACCACGCTTGGCAGGTGGATTGGCGGGCGCAGTACCGTATGTTGATACACAGAAAGACGCTGCTGCCTATCATCCGGAGGTATCCCTTAGCAGGCTCGGGCATGAGAGTAGGAATAACATTCTATTCTATTGCCAGCAACCCACGGCACGGCGGGTTACATGTATAATAATAATCAGAATTATGATTCCAGATCAGAATGAAGACCTTCGTGTGGGTCAACGACAAATGGCGAATCAAACACAACATCAACACGCAACGGCGCGTTCTTCCCAATGGGAGCTCTGCTTATCGGCCTCAAGTATAACAGGAAGAACTGCTTCATTCATAAGGTGAGATAAGTAGGTGAGGTGCGGCAGTATGTTGTCCCTCCTGCCCGTGGATACAGTAAGAATCTGCTGATACCTCCGGCAGCAGTGTCTTCCCCTGTATCAACATCCCTTACTGCGCTCGCCAACCGGCCGGCCAAGCGTGGTGAGTATGGCAACTACCCATGGAGATCCATGAGGGAGGCATGTGTTCAGTAGTGGACGTTTTATGGCTGAAATGGTGAATGATAATAAACTATTCGAACTGAAAACATATTTTTCAATATGATTAATAAACTCATTTCGAAGTCGGTTAAAAACCACACATACGCTTTTATTCCAGGGTGTCTACACATTCAACGATCTAGACAGTGACAAAGCCCAGCACATGTGGATGAAGAACCAGGTGTACGGTCTCAATAAGTGGGTCTTCGAGGCTTTTACCAGCAACACCACAGCTCTGTGTCTTGACGCCACCTTCGTCATTCGTCCATTGAACCAACAGATAAAGCCCAACAAATAAACTAGATAAAGAACATTGTCAGTCTTTGTATGGGATTGGGTCCAAATGCTGCCCAGATTTGAGGGAACTTGCGATGGTTTTTTTAATACATATTTCAAGAGTATTTTTTTATGTAAAAACATGATCATGCATAGTATAGTAGAGATAAACTGATAATTTTATAGGTTCCTAATGTGATGTCGTAAATAAACACATTTTTTTGCGCTTACGGTGCAAACGCTGGCTGAACTCTACGAGATAGATCAAAATAATGTACAACAGTATTGTACACCTGAAAAAGGTCTACAAAATAGTCCACAATGGTATATGTCTATCTCTTAGAAATAACCCACATAACCATTTTTTATCCTTTAGTTTTTACGAGAAATAATGGCTTATTTACGAAGGGATTTTAAGCAATACAGCATTAATCCTTATCCAATTAAGTACAGTAAATTCGGCTAACTTTGGCCCACATTTCGGAAGAATCTGATAATCTTCAAAATAATACGTTAGAGACCTTGAAATACGTATTTGCGTGGCTTAGGGTGGCTTTCTTTTAGAAAATAAAATTAATTGATGATCGATTCTAGGAAAATAGTTCTAGAAAATTAATTTAACCTGCGGGTCAAAGTTACATTAAGAGTTGGACTTGGATTTAATATATGTAGATCAATAATTATGGCCCTTTACAGCATGTAATTCAAATTAATGTTTTTGAAGATATTACAGATTTAAAATGCAGGAACATAGCGGTTGCAACGGTACCGGCCAGAGGGCCGGCGGTCTAGAAACATACAAAAAGTATGCATTTAATGCGAAGTCTTTGAAACAGAGATGGTGTAAATATGTATCCAAATAAGTTCTTTGAATATCTTGAGTAGTTCATATAGATAGACCATATAATTTAAATAAATACCTCACGAGTTAAAACACGCGCGACAAAATAATTACAGCGGTGTGGGCGTAAGTTTAACGCCTCCTAAACAGTTGGACCGATACAAATGAACCCGGTAGATGGCGCTGCTGTCAGTATCTCTACATAACAGTGGGCAGGACGAAATCTTCCGGGTCCGCTAGTATATTATAAAGTAGATTACAAGTTACAGTTAGTTGCCCTAAAAAGCGTGTACTCAAGGTGATTTTCTGAAGAAACCCAGGATCGATCTCAACGGGGTCTTGAGATAAAATTTATCACTTGATTCAAGGAATCCATCGCAAGTATCCTCGACTCTGATCCGGCAGCATTTTGACCGAACCCTGGCAATATAATCCTTTAAGAGTATCATTTTAAAAAGCATCGAAGAGTGTTCTTGTTGTCTTGTTAACATTATCAGCGGAATACATGATTTCATCATCATTTTCTATCCAGCCGTAAAACGTCCACTACTGAACACAGACCTCCCTCAAGGATCTCCATGACTCACCGGGGTTGGTGAGCGCAGTATGATATATTGATATATGGATAGACGCTGCTGCCCATCTTCCGATGGCTTCCAAGATTTGAGCCTTCTTTTTTTTATTGTATAATCTTTAGATGCCGGCAGGGGTGTCGGCAGTAGAATATTGCCTCTCCTCCCTTACCCTTAAATGAAATAAGAACCTTCTAAGGGTTACCTCTGGAAGATGGGCAGCAGCGGCTTTCCGTGTATCAACATCCTGTACTGCGGTCGCCAACCCGCCTGCCAACCGTGGTGAGTATGGCAACAACCCCTCATAATCAGTAATTACTGATTATGAGTGGTTGTTGCCATACTCACCTGTTACGTTTGTCTGTTTACGATTGACTAAATGATATCAAATTAATTAGAAATAAATTATGTGTGGTTGTACAAATACTAAAAGTGAGTATTATCTTTAAAAGGCGTTCTACTTTGGTCTATTTAATTACGCATTTCATGATAATAGTCATAAAAAGACATGTTAGTTTGTCTACTTATCGTATAATAGTAGTCAAAGTTAAACAAAATAGAAAATGTGTTGTTTGTCACGAGTTTGTTTAATACAGGGTGTTCACGCTTGAGTTTCATTACCATTAGTAACAGAAAACAAGTTTATAAGTAAAATTAAAATAATTAAGTAACCCCGGACACTTTACGTAGGTAGTCTTCTCTTCTCTCTCTCGTCTTTCTTTTAGGTTGCTACGGTGCCACAGAGAGACACACAGGTACCTATGCCATTTGAATGTTTTCAATGGCATATTCAAATGGCATAGGTACCTGTATATGTATTGTTTAAGTATTTTCCATTGTTTAAGTATTTTCAGCAACATTTTAGATTTTCTCATAGAGCCGGTAGTTATACATATGTATAGTTGATAAACTAATTAATTATTTTATTCTTTGTTACTTTATAAGTACATAGAACTCAGTCATTTACGAACCAATTTCGAAAATTCTTTTTGAGATCGAATAGATACTTTCTGATATATTTGAAGATATTTAAAATCGGTAAATTAGTTATAGCTTAAAAGCGTACCAAAGAAACAATCTTATATACCGTTGTAATACGAGTATTGTAATTTTAGAATAATGTAAAATATTTATCGACGATACATTTTCGAGCGAGTGTAAAGTAGTTTTTCAAGAATCTTTGAAGAAAGGACCGAGATTGGTTTATTATTGTTTATGTATTCTACCTGATTGATTGATTAGTTTCCCGTGGCACAATTTTACCCAAATTTATAAACAATTCAAAACATTCATAATTCTTCAATTTGTCGCTATGTTCCCGGAATTTCTTTTTTATTTGGAGCATCCTGTGTCTATACAAGTAGGTACTTGCCAAAATATCTATTATTCATGTGACATCCTGTATATAAGGAACAATATCTAATGACAAGTCAGTAACAAGCAGACAACTAGAGAGTCGGCAAAATGGTGACAATTTACTGTATTACATTGTGCGCTGTAATCGCTTTTTGCAGATGCGAATCAAATTACACATATAAATATTACCCAACATACCACCTCGGCCCGCTGATCTCATCGGAAACAAAAGTGGGATGGATGAACGACCCCAATGGTTTTTGCATCTTTAAGGGTGAATACCATCTGTTCTATCAGTACAACCCTAAAAGCAGCATCGACACTGGAATTGCCCACTGGGGCCACGCAACGAGCAAAGATCTTGTGTATTGGGAACACCGGCCCATAGCTCTGTATCCTGACGAGCCTTACGATATTGACGGAGTGTATTCGGGAAGTGCTCTCATAGAGGATGATGTCATGTATTTATATTACACTGGAAACGTCAACCATCCCGGTCAGACTCCCAACAAGGAAGAGCATCAAATTTTAGTAGTAAGCAACAATGGAAAAACCTTTAAGAAGGTTAATACTCCAGTGCTCTATGGTGATGAGCACCAACCGAACTTTAGAGACCCCAAAGTTTGGGAGCATCGTAACACATACTACATGGTGATAGGTAATTCTTTCAATAACAATACACTTGGAAGGACGCTGCTGTACACTTCGAAAGACAAGGTAAATTGGAAGCAAGCATCCGTCATAGACGAATCCGATGGGTTCCTCGGCTACATGTGGGAGTGTCCTGACTTTTTTGAGCTAAATGGTCTCTTCGTGCTCCTGTTTTCTCCACAAGGCGTGAAACCACAGGGAGATAAATACAATAACTTATACTCCACCGGCTACATAGTCGGTTCTTTTGATTACAAAAGCAATTTGTTTAGGGTGATACATGAGTACAAGGAATTAGATAATGGACATGATTTTTATGCCACACAGACGATGATAGATAAGGATGGTGATAGAGTAGTCATTGCTTGGTTGGATATGTGGGAACAAAACTATCCTGAGGGCCCCGACGGGTTCACAGGACAGATAATAATAATAATAATAATAAAATCGTTTATTTGGAACAACATTACATTAATGGCTCTTAAAAACTAATGTAAACGGAGATAGCTGCAATAGTTATAAAAAACTGTAGCGCAGCCATCTACGCCCACCTCCGATATACAATTGTGTTTCATAAATAATAAGATTAATTAAAGAATAAATTTAGCCTATTTTGTATGTTTTTAATGATAAAAGCAAACATCATATTAACTTACATAAAATATTAAAAGAAAAAAAAAATAATAATAATCCAAATATATCTTAAAATTATATAAATGCATTTTCATATCAAAATTTATGTGGAAGGGATGTAGTAGAGTCTTTGGTTTTAAGACCAAACTTTTAAAAGTTTTTCTGTATCAGAGTAAGAAAGTTTCTGAAGCCAGGACTGTAATTTAATTTTAGTTTTATATTTAGTCAAGGGGTAGATATCTAGTTCTTTGTTTATTTGATTGTATAGTGTAGTGCTTATGTGGTGATAATTTTTACTGGCTAAAGCAGTTCGCCTAATTTCGCTTTTACAGACTTTGTCAGATCTGCGCTTAGATCTATTCAAATAATCGTATGTCAAATGAGTATGCCTACGTAGAACCGTATTGAAGATAAATAGCTGTCTAACTGTAAGTACCATACTTTGAGAATACAGTTCAGAAGTAGAAAAGCGGAAAGGTTTGCCGGATATCACCTTCAAAATGGCTCTCTGCGATCTTTCAAGCTTTATCATGGAAGATTTGGCTGACCCTCCCCAAGCTGTAATACAGTATGAGAAAATAGACTGTGCCAAAGCAAAGTACACAGACTTTAGAGTCTCTTGATCCACAGTAGAGCGAAGTTTTTTAAATACAAATATAAGTTTTCTTGTGCGGGCCACTAACTGATTAATGTGAGTATTCCAGGTTAGGGTACTATCTATAGTTACACCAAGATATTTGATGCAGGATGTACGTTCAAGTGGTTTACAGGAGCAATAACTAGTTGGTGAATTTATACCTGAATGAGGATGAATCGTTAAGGAAGTGGGAGGTTGATTTACGAGGTTTGCGGAAAAAGTGATGTGCTTAGTTTTAGTGAAGTTGAGGGTGAGAAAATTCAATCGAAGCCAATTAATGACGGAACCTAGGGCCAACTCTGCGAGATGAAAGGTCTCGGGCCAATCATCCCCATCCACCAATAGAACTGTATCATCTGCGTAAGTGATGATATTGCAGTTAGTTATGTTTAGTTGACACAGCTCGTTGATATAGATGAGGAATAATGTAGGTCCGAGAACGCTACCCTGAGGGACGCCAAAAACTATGCATTCCTCAGAACTCAAGTGGCCATCGATGACCACACATTGAGTGCGGCCGTACAGGTAATCTGAGATAAGGCTAAGACAGGTATCTCTGATACCAACACTATAAAGTTTAGATAACAATATAGGGATGGAAACAGTGTCGAATGCCTTAGTTAAGTCTAGAAAAATACCGATAGATTTACGTTTTTTGTCAAGGTGCTCAACAACAGTACTTGACAGCTCAAGGACGGCGTCCTCTGTAGAGACACCTCTTCTGAAGCCATATTGGTTACGAGCTAGGATATTGTTAAAGTTAAGAAAACTGATTAGCCGTTTATTTAATAACTTTTCGAAGACTTTAGACAGCACAGTAAGCACGGAAATCGGTCGATAATTTGTGACACTGTTTTTGTCACCACTCTTGTAGATGGGATGAATAATTGCTTTTTTAAAACAAGTTGGAAATGTACCAGATGCGATGCACAGATTAAAAACGTGGGTTAGAATAGGGACGAGAATGTGAGCGGCAGACTTAATAACTGAAGTGGGAATGTTATCCCAACCTACCGCACACTTATCTTTCAAGCAGTAGATGGAGCTGGCAACTTCTGAAGGGTCAACATTCAATAAAACCATTGAGTTAGAGGACGAAGAAATGTTAGGAGGAGTAGAGCTGGAAGAGTTCGATGGAATGAGTGATGCCAAGTTTTTACCTATGTTGGCAAAAAAGGTATTAACCTGATCGACCGAGCTGGAAGGAGAGTCAGTAAGATTCAGTAAATCGGTAGCCGAGGATTTATTTTCATTCAAATTAGCGATTTCTTTTATGACTTTCCACGTCGCTTTGGGATTTTTACCTGCTTTGAGGAACTCATTGCGTTCAAAATCAACTCTTTTCTTTTTAAGTAAATTGTTACAGTAATTTCTATAGCGTGTGAATATGGTTCTGGTGATTGGGTTTCGAGGGTCTTTTTTAAATTTTTTGTAAAGTTTGTCTCTATGCTGAATACATCTGAGAAGTCCGGGAGTAATCCACGGTTTAATGGTTCTCTTTCTACTGGGGATGTTGCGATTGACGGAATGTTCAGCGATTGCCGAGGAAATGATATCTATAAGAGAATTTGCTGATTTATTTGCATCGGTTTCATTAAGAACTGAGGTAAAATCTGAGGTCTCGAGTCTCGATACGATACTGTTAATGTCTAATTTTTTACGACGATGCATTGGGGTTATTGGGGTAGATGACGATTCCTAGAAAATTGAAGTTGACTAAAGATGGGCAATTATTGCAGCAACCTATCCCAGAAATCCAGCAAGCAGTTGGCGAGAGACTTTATTCAGGCAGAGGTTGTGCCGGCACCAAAGTAAAATTGACAAGAAACGCTGGAAAAATAGAATTGAGGTCGTCGAAGACAAAGGACTTCACGCTTATTATAGAATCCGAAGGCTGCAATGATACTGTGACGCTGAATTACAGCTACAAACAAGGCCGCGTTTCTTTAGACCGCGGTGGTGATGATGGCGTGCGACGGACCAGTTACAGACCACGTTCGGGCAAGCTAAACTTGGTTGTTTACATTGACTCAAGTTCTATTGAAGCGTTCTTTGGCAGAGGCGAAGTAACGTTCTCGAGTAGATTCTTCCCCAAAGGTCCACTGTCTGTCCGGATTGCTGACTGCAGCCATGCTGATGTGTTTATTGTTAACGATATAAAACCGACTGTGCCTTGTCCGAAACAATATGTATAGTCCATAGCGTGTAATTCAATACGCGCATTTTAGAAATGTATATCCAAAGTGTACAAGTCTTATAAATTGCAGTTGATTATATTTTAACATTCTCAAATTCAAATTCAAAATTATTTATTGCACCCACGGAAAGATGCTGCTGCCCATTTTCCAGAAGTACCCCTTAGCAGATTCTTACTGCATGCATGGGTAAGGGAGCATTGCCATTGTTATCTAAAAGTAGAATATAAATAAATAAATAAAATAAATATCATTTATTTCTCTCACAAAAGCATTATAACAATAAGTAGCACAGTATAACAAAAAACCTTACAAATTAAGCCTGTTTTGTGAGAGGTGGTGCCTGAGAAAGGTTTTATAAAAAAACCTGTATTACAGGTCACCAGTGCTCTCGCTCGACACAAAAAATATGCTTAGTTAGTAGTCAGCTAGTACCTACTCATTATAAAATTGCATAGCAGAAGAAACAAACAGATATAAGGAGATAAAGCAGATACAATACAAAAAGAGTAATTTAGGTAAGCAAGTTAGGTACATTAACATATAAATATATACTCATCAAAAACAATATATCACTTATACAAGCGGTGTGTTGAGTTTAGAGTGGGTGGGTATAAGTGTGAGAGTGTGTAAATGTTATGTATGAATGTTATAGTGTCTAGAAAAAGTTCCAAGCGCCTTTTTTTTGTGGAGTTAGTAGGTTTTCTGTTTTATCATAGTCTAGCGTTTTTAGCCATTTAGTCATATCGGATTTGCATTTACTTTTAATTAAGGCATAGATCGGAAAAAAAACACTATTAATTTTGTTGTAAAGGTAAGGGCCAAGGAAGCAACCGAAGTGTTTACTGGTGTTTGTACTAAAAAGTCTAGTTGGACAGACATTACCTTGTCTACGCTTATTTTTTAATATGTTCTCATCATAAATAACTTTGGAGTGTTGGAAAAAAATAAGCTGCAGAACAAAGTACTACCTGACAGTTAGTACATCCAGTTTTAGATACAGCTCAGTAGTCGGAAATCGCCAAGGAAGGCTTGCACTAGTTTTTAAAATAGCTCTTTGGGCTCTTTCGAGAATCAACATTATGGCATTTGGCTACACCACCCCCCGAAGTAATGCAGTAGCCAAATATACTTTGACACAGGGCCAGGTAGACCATTCTGTTGATATGTTGTTGTTGATGTTGTTGTTGGTCAGCCACATGCTTTAGCTGTTTGAAAATATATACCAATTTGCGCAGTCTGGAAGCAACCATGCTGGTGTGCTTTTTAAAGGTTAAAGTTTGGTCAATAGCTACTCCCAGATATTTAGTGTGGTCAGTCCGTTGTAGATTCGGACAAGAGCAAGAAGGATCATATGGGGAACACTTGTGTACAGTAATCGATAGAGTCAACGGAGGAAGACTATTTGATTTGAGTGCGAAGGCTATAAAGGTGGATTTGGTGGAATTGAGCGTAAGTACGTTTTCTCTGAGCCATGCACAAAATATTTATTTTTTCTGCGGGAATCGAATCATAATCTTGATATCTTCCTCTTTCTCCACTTTGCCACAGAGGACGTTGTCGTGTTAATGATGATAATAATGTACAGGTTGTAATCATTACATATTTACCTACTAAATAGTATTAGTAGGTAAATATCATTGAAACCTAAAGTAATCAACCTGGTACTAATGTATTTTTAACGTGCTTATTATATTTACATTTGCTGCAGATTTCTCCGGAAACTTCCAGCAAATTTAACCTAAAATCCAACGAGACATGACGAAAAGGGTGATTCTGTTTTTTACTATCGGTTGCTCCTTCGCCTTTGTTATGGGGGCCAAATCTGTAAGTTGTTTTATATCTTACTAGCCGCACTGCACGGTTTCACCCGCGTAGTTCCCGTTCCCGTGAGAATACGGGGATCAAATAGCCTATGCTACTCAGGGATAATGTAGCATTCTAATTATTGTGTATTATTGTGAAAGAATTTTGAAAATCAGTCCAGTAGTTTTTGAGTTTATTCGTTACAAACATACAAAATACAAATCTTTCCTCTGTATAATATTGAGAGATGACAGACAATCTTTCATCATCATATCAGCCGTAGGACGTCCACTGCTGGACAAAGGCCTCCCTCATTGATCTCCAAGTACTGCGGTTGGAAGCCGTCTGCATCCACCGCCGACCCAGCGCAGCGGTTCTAACGTCTGCCCTTACAATCTTAAAGCTTAAGGGTCAATTTATACTAGCGCAGAGTCGAAGCGCATCGAAGCGACAAATTCTTTACAACTAAAGCGAAGCCGTGCGAATGTTCAATCAGCGTTGTTCACGCGCAGTTTTTTTAAATCTCAGAAGTAATGTGTGCGTTACGCTGTGGAGTTAAGTTCGAATTTGTTATGTTCAGTTTTGGATAGACGCTTCGATGCGCTTCGACTCTGCGCTAGTATAAATTGACCTTAAGGCCTCTGCCTCGAATCTTGCGGGCAGCGGGGCGGCGGCGGCGGCGGCGCGGGAGCGGAGATCTAAATTATAAGATCCTATCTTATGCGTAAAATCAAATGGACCGGCCCTCGAAAACAGCGGTGCGGCAGCGGCGTGGGCTTTGATTTCACGCCTAAGATCCTGCCACTCCCGCACTGCCGCCGCCGCCGCTACCCGCAAGATTCGGGGCAGAGGCCTAACTCTCACCTATTCTAATGCCGTGGGGTGCCAATATAATGTTACCCTCCTCTCATGCCCGCAGTAAGAGCCTGCTAAGGCATACCTCCGGAAGATGAGCAGCATCGTCTTTTCGTGTATAAACATCCCGTACCTACTGCGCTCGCCAACACACCTTGCCATCATCATTCCAGCCGTAAAAAGTCCACTACTGAACAGGCCTCCCTCATGTATCTCCATGAGCGGTAGTTGCCATACTCACCACGCTTGGCAGGCGGGTTGGCGAGCGCAGTACGGGATGTTGATACACGGAAAGACGCTGCTGCCCATCTTCCGGAGGTATCTCTTAGCAGGCTCTTACTGCATCCACGGGCATGAGAGGAAAGGTAACATTCTCAAAAAATATCAAATATCTTGGGGTGATGATTGATGGCAGTCTAACATGGCGAAGCCATATCAATTATATCTCTGGCCGAACAAGGAAACTGATATATATATTTAAACAGCTACGACATACCATGAGCCTTCCATCGCTGCTTAAAGTATATATCGCACTTCTATCCTTACACAGTCTATCCTTACTTACTGCATTGGTGCTTGGGGGGCTGCTGATAAAACTATAATGATGCAACTAGAGAGGGCTCAACAAGCTCTTCTAAAAGTTATCGCATGTAGGCCACGCTACTACTCCACAAGCGCCCTTTACAAAGAATGTCCAGTCCTATCTATAAGAAAATTATTTATAAAAGCTATTGTATCTAAGCAGCATTCGTTTGTCACTAATGACACAATAAATAACCGGAAAATAAAACGAAGAAAAGATAAAGTTTTCCAAGTTCCTGCATCGAGATCTAAACTAGGAGGAAAATCAAGAAACGTATTGGGTCCAAAACTGTACAATGTCATAAGCAAAGATAAAGAATTAATTAACTTAAACTATAGACAACTAAAAGTACTATTAGAAGAATACTTACAGCAACTAAACTATAATGAAACTGAGAGCATGTTACTGAATATTAGATAAAACCAATCCTAAAATGTTAAAATTGATATATTTTCTGTATCTCTTTCTCTGTTTGTTTTGAAAACTAAGTAAAAAAAAAAATATAAAAAAATACATTAATTAAAAATGCATTGTAAAAATAAAAAAAAAAGAACAACTACTACTTCTACCTATATCTATAATAACAGTTGTAATTTTGAACGTTGAATTTTAGGCTAAATGTAGTAAAATGGGATTTGTTTAGATTACAAACATATAGACACTTATAATTAATAGTAAAATAAAAAATAAAATATATATATATAGTTTACAACAACTGCTTTAGTTACGTAACCTTTCTTTCTTTTATCATGTTAAAATATAATTGTTAAAACATAAGCTAAAATAAGTTGCTCACTATTATATTATATTATTTAGTATTAAATACATTATCTAACAAAGTTATAAAACTAGTAGGCATATGGACGGGACTGGGTGAGTCACTGTGACCCCGCAACACAGGCTCTTTGAGACCTAGTGCGGGGAACAGAGCTTACTCGGGTACAACTGCTACTTGTCTTACTAATGTTGAAATAGTTAATGTACAGTATTGTAACTGTAGTAAGTACCAAGACATGTATTACTATAAATAAATATTTTGTATTCTACTGCTGGCACCCCACGGCTTGCCAAGCGTGGTGAGTATGGCAACAACCCCTCATGATCAGTACTTAGCGATCGATGAGAGATGCCTTTGTCCAGCCGTGGACGTCGGTGTACGTACGGCTATAAGAGGTATACAAAATATCCGATGGGGCCGAAAAGTTCTCGAATAGAGGCCATAGACCTGCGAGCACCGCGTAGGACGTCCACCAACTAGATGGGCAGACGACCTGGTAAGGTATGCAGGTCAGTGTTGGATGCAGGCCGCTTCTAGCCAGAATTCTTCATTCACGACCCAGTCCCATTTAAGCTGGGCCGACTTCATCATCATAATCTCAGCGTAGTACTGCTGTCCGCGTCCACTGCTGCACTAGGCCTCCCTCATGGATCTCCGAGATCATGAGAGGTGGTTGCCATACTCGCCACGGGATGTTGATACACGGCGAGATGCTGCTGCCGATCTACCTGAGCTATCCCTTGGAAGATACTTACAGCATCCACGGGCAAGATAGATGAGTCAACATTTTACTGCCGGCACCCCACGAGCTCGCTTAATGCCAGTGA
The DNA here is from genome assembly GCA_963082625.1 of Pasiphila rectangulata. Lineage (NCBI taxonomy): Eukaryota > Metazoa > Arthropoda > Insecta > Lepidoptera > Geometridae > Pasiphila > Pasiphila rectangulata. The sequence continues at coordinate 13,402,274 of OY720256.1, read as the reverse complement.
ATATACCTACTGAACAAACTGGAGTCTAGAGTTGACGAGTTGAGAAAAAGTTAACTGGAAGTTTCATATTCATGTCAATTGAATGACAAATTTCAACAGTGAAACAAGTACATATTTTTCTCTCTTGCTGTTATACCACATTAACGTACGTGTACGTACAAACCGGTGGGCGGCACATCTAAAAGGAGTCCTCTGCTGGACATAGGCCTCCTTCATGGATTTTCAGTTATTGCGGTTGGAAGCGATCTGTATCCACCGTCGACCTGCGGTCTTTTCAGGTCGTCAGCCCATCTTGTTGGTGGCGTCCTACGCTGCGCTTGCCAGTCCGTGGCCTCCACTCGAGAACTTTTCAGACCCATTGGCCACCCGTTTTGCGAGCTACATCGCCTGCGCATTGCCACTTCAACCTGCTAATCCGCTATTTATTTATTTATAAATCAGTTAAAACAAAAACGTTTTATATACTAGATACATAGGTATCTAGTATTCATATTGGGTTCAAATAGGATTACACTTCTAGATAAATATATTTTTTTTCAAGACTCATTTCTGATGATGGGATCCATGAGGAATTGAGGGAACTACTTAAATATTACCCTATTATATCCTATGTCGGTGACCGAGTTCTTCTACGTATCTTCGCATTTCTGTATTCGATCCCGTAAAGAAACCACGCGCTACGGAGAGCCATAGCTCGTTGAGCGACTCTGAGCTTGATCATGAGGCCAATCGTCAATGACCACGTCTCGGTTTCATATGTCATCCATCACTTACTAATCGTAGATCGTCTTATGGCACTGAGGAATATTGGACGAAACTATGTACATTATACTAGTTAGTACGAGTACGAGTGCACGTGTTTTAGGTAAGTGCACGTAGGTACATTTTTCAAGGATTTTTATTTTTTATTTTCTTCCAAAGCCAGCCTTACGTCAATTTTATTTGGTCACTAACACTTGTTAGTAATGTTTATACAATTTCTTTTTTTCGTTGAAAAATTTAAGTGCACATAAAACACGTGCTTTTTTTCTTAACCGATAAAGGAAAGGAAAAACTCGCGAGGAAGCCCGCGGTAGTTAGCTTTACCCGTATTGACCTGTTCTTTCCTCTATAGCGGACTATGCTGGGAAGATGGTATAGTGGCTGGGTGGGTGTAATCCATCTAAAAATCTTCCAGGGACCCTTCAAGACGTTATTCACTCGGGTCGAGGAATGCAGCAAGCCATCACTCCCGATAGACAAGAATCCTCCAGCGGCGTTCTTCGCGGAGCTGTACAACACCAGTACTGAGGTCCACCTGCTTAGGGGCAAGATCACGGTGTTCAAGGATCATAAGATCAAGAAGGTTGAATACGACATATGACATATAAATGGAACATTCATTTGGTGAAAGACGGAGATTGCTAACGTAATATTCGATGATGATTTTTTTTTCAGATGAGCGCCAAAAGCTACTTGAGGATTAGGAACAAATGGAAGATGAACTATATTATGGACAACTTTGGGTGCAACCGGGTCTTGTTCCCTGTCATAGCGATGACTGTCGGCCTCACGTACGATTCGAAAACTTGTGGAGTTTTCAAGGTACGTATTCATTTTGGGTTCAAATAGGATTAGACTCATTTCTGATGATGGGATCCATGAGGAATTGGGGAAACTACTTAAATATTACCTATTAGATCCGATAGATAGATTTTGTTTAGCTAGCTGCAAGCACGTCAGGAACTATGATTCGGTGAAGTGGAACTGCTCAAGAAGACCACAAGCGGTAATCGAACCATTCAATGTAAAAAAATCCCGGATAGCGATATCGAAAGATACCTAGTATATACATTGCACTCGGTGTTTTTTTGTTGAAAATACGAGTACATATAATTTGGTTGTTATTAATGTGATTTTTCCAGCTTTATTTATTTCCAGGGTGTATTCGAGTTCACCAATTTCAACACGAACAAGGTCCAGCATGCTTGGATGCGAACCCAAGAGTACGGTAATGTTCTCTGGCGCTTCGAGGTGTTCTCCCCTGCCGGTTCCGTCTTCTGCTACGAGCTGGAAACCATCATTACGCCGGCTGACCAATAGGCCGAAAGATGCTACTGTTTCTACTCTACCATTAATTAGTAAACAAATTGATTGGCACACTTGACACATAATAAAACACAAACAAAGACAAGTTAAAATGAAAAAAAATTAAGTTACCCCGGAAATATTACTAAGTCAATTACTAAAAAAAATTAGGTAACTTTCGAGGTTACCTATTATTTTTTATGTTACGGTGCCACCGTATCTCACAGACAGACACACATACACACACACACACACACACACCATACACTTTTATCACGCTACGTACATAACATCAATTTTAAACTTAAATAAAACACTTTCCTCTATATACACATTTTTTTTTATGTTAGATAGGTTAGCTCTTGATTCCATCCTTGCTATCGCAAGAATAAATCTAAAGCCATCAAGTGAAAAAATAAACTTATTTACACTGGCCGACGAACAACTGTCGAGCATGGGGGTAAGCTGAAAATCAGCGCTGTACAAGCATAAGCCTGAATATCTTACTTGTCTTTTTGTTGTTATTTTTGATTTTTGTTTATGTTAATTGTAATAAGTGCATGTTAAACCGTTGTATTATTTATTATAAATTAGATATGTGTAACTACTTATTATTAGAGTAAGGATTGTGCAGGCAATAAATATGAGCTAAAAGGTGACGTCTTTGCATAATGCTGCTTACCGCTCGGAAGCGGTTCGCAACGCTATCAAAATAAATAAATAACGCTAGTTTTCAGACGAATTACTTATATGATTTGATATTTTATAAACTTACATTGCTTTATGCACTCATACTAAATTGTTGACACATTTCTACTCAGTAAACTTCTTGTTATAAATATTTACCGTGAAAAGAATTGAATCATACATGAGTATCGAGAAATGCTATATACTAATAGTAATACAGCTAAAACGCTGTCTTTGTTATACAGCTGCCTTCTAAATCTAGTCAACTGAAAATCAGTAGACTTGTGGACTTATATATACATTTCTAAAAAGCGCGTATTGAATTACACGCTATGGGCTAAATATATTATTTCGGACAAGGCACTGTCTGTTTCATATCATTAACAATAAATACATCAGCATGGCTGGTAGTCAGCAATCCGGACAGACAGTGGACCTTTGGGGAAGAATCTACTGAAGAACGTCACTTCGCCTCTGCCAAAGAACGCTTCAATGGAACTTGAGTCAATGTAAACAACCAAGTCTAGGTTCAAACGTGCTCTGTAACTGGTCCGTCACACGCCGTCTTCACCACTGCTAAAGTAACGCGGGCTTGTTTGTAGCTGTAATTCAGTTTGATAGTATCATTGCAGCCTTCGAATTCTATAATAAGCGTGAAATCCTTTGTCTTCGACGAGCTCAATTCTATTTTGCCAGCGTTATTTGACAATTTTACTTTGGTTCTTCTCTTCGTCTTTTGAAGTGTATAACAGCGCCCTTCCAAGTGTATCGTTATTGAAGGAGTTACCTATCACCATGTAGTATGTGTTCCCATACTTCCAAACTTTGGCGTATCTAAAGTTAGGTTGGTGCTTATCACCATAGAGCACTGGAGTATTTAACTTCTTAGAGGTTTTTCCGTCAATGCTTGTTGCTAAAATCTGGCACTGTTCATGGTCGGGGTTCTGACCGGGATAGTTGACGTTTCCGGTGTAATTTAGATACATAACATCATTCTCGATGAGAGCACTTCCCGAAAACACTCCGTCAATGTCGTAAGGCTCGTCAGGATACAGAGCTATGGGCCTATGCATGCATGCATGCATAAAGCAATCTCTAACGTTCTATATTGGTTCAGTTCCAATAATATATTGCTTAATGAAAACAAAACGAAATGTATCAGATTTTCACTTCCTAATGTAAAACATACTAAGGCATTAAAGGTGAAAACCTAGAACTTGTAGTTAACACTGTTTTTTTAGGCATCATCCTAGATAATAAGCTTCAGTGGGGTTCCCACATGGATAAGCTATCGCTACACATTGGATATTGTTCTTTATATACCTGTATATAAAGAACCATATCCAATAACTTAGTTCAAATAAATATATTTTTTTATTGTGTTACATTGTGCTCTTTAATTGCTTTTTGTAAAGACCAATTATTACACTTATAAATGTCACTCAAGGTAAATCCGCGAGATGACGAATGACCCGTATCATCACGCTGATCTCATCGAAAAACAAAAGTGGGATGGATGAACAACCCCAATGGTTTTTGCATCTAAGGAACCTTAAAGAAAAAATCTGTCTACGAAGTTCCCCTAAATGATTTTATAATACCTATCCAACGATACGATGAGAAAATCAAGAAAATAAAAAGTTTGTGGTAATGAGTTGGTTACCATTACCATCCAGAATGTCTTGTGTATATACTAACTCACAGAACAGAAGGTATGTATGTAGAATTCTTGATGCAATGATTTTGACAGCGGAAGGATGATTGTTTTGATTAAGGCGGATGAAATGAAGAATATTATTTACGAGACTGAATGAATTTAATGATAGAAAGATAGATACTAAATATTACAAGCACTAGCACAGTAAACTACGGGAGTAAACTACTATAATACAAGCAAAGATAAGGAACGCGTGCGCAAGCTAGGTTGAATGTCGCGGAATGTCAGGCAAGCGGGGTGAGGCGCGGGGCGCGCATGCACCGCTGCACCGACCGATGGCGCCGAACGAAATCTGCATTACCGACCGACACATAGCCAAGGCCCAAGTTAACAAGCGGGAGAATTTAAATAATTTGATACTAAAATGAATGATTAATTTTAAGTAATGCAGACTTCGGATCGGTATTGAGTGGCGAGTACGCCACAAGTTCATCCCCGTAACCTCCTAACACGTAATATATCAAGTAACCTCCGGAAGATGGGCAGCAGCGTCTTTCCGTGTATCAACATCCCGTACTGCGCTCGCCAACCCGCCTGCCAAACGTGGTGAGTATGGCAACTACCCCTCATGGAGATCCATGAGGGAGGCCTGTGGTCAGTAGTGGTCGTTTAACGGCTGAAATGATGTTCGAGTGATGGTATAGAAGAAATAGTAGCATCATTTAGTATACTGGTCTGCCGACGCTACGAGCGTCTCCAATTCACGAAGACCAAACCAACGGGAGAGAACACCTCAAAGCGCCAGAAAAATGCGTTCTCCTGGATGCTCTCTCTCGAGTCTCCCTCTTATTATTGGTACACAAACTAAGTTAAAGTATCTTCATCATCTCTCACCCGTGGGACGTCTACTTGTAGACATAGGCCTCCCTGATGCATCTAGAAATACTGATCATGAGAGGGTTATTTATTTATTTATTTATTTAATACTTTATTGCACAATTACAAAAGGTGGGCTTAATGCTAAAGCATTCTATACCAACTACAGCCAAACCTGTAGTTAAGAGTGTGGTTGGCGTGCTATAATGGTACTTACTTAAAAACTAAACAAACAGAAGATTACATTTAATCAAATTACACTTCACAATAGAACAGCCGAGGGTTAAGCAAGGAGAGACGATGATGAACCTACGGGTATATTTTTAAGAAAGTGCTTGCGGGTAAGTTGCTTGAAACCTGTGCTTGAAACAGTCCTTTGATTGTACCTTTTTGATGTCGAGGGGTAAATCATTTTAAAGTCGAATACTTTATTGCACAATTACAAAAGGTGGGCTTAATGTTAAAGCATTCTCTACCAGCCAAACCTGTAGTTTAAACCTGTTATTGCCATACTCCCCACGCTTGGCAGCGCAGTACAGGATGAATACAAGATATGATGATGATACACGGAATGACGCTGCTGCTAATCTTCCGGACGTTCAGTTCAGTACTCATCATCATCATCCTCATCTCAGCCGTAGGACGTCCATTGGTGGACAAAGATCTCCCTCATGGATCTCCACGTGCTGATCATGAGCGTTTGTTGCCATATTCACCACGCTTGGAAGGCGGGTTGGCGAGCGCAGTATGGGAGATTAATACACGGAAAGACGCTGCTGCCCATCTTCCAGAAGTAGCCTTTGGCAGATTCTTACTGCATGCATGGGTAAGAGAGCATTGCCACGTTATCTAAAAGTAGAATATATTTATTTTCGGCGGGAATCGAATCATAATCTTGATATTTTCCTCTTTCTCCACTTTGTCACTGAGGAGGTTGTCGTGTTAATGATGATAATAATGTACAGGTTGTAATCATTACATAATTACCTACTAAATAGTATTAGTAGGTAAATATCATTGAAACCTAAAGTAATCAACCTGGTACTAATGTATTTTTAACGTGCTTATTATATTCACATTTGCTGCAGATTTCTCCGGAACTTCCAGCAAATTTAACCTAAAATCCAACGAGACATGATGAAAAGGGTGATTCTGTGTTTTACTATCGGTTGCTTCTTCGCATTTGCTATGGGGGCCAAATCTGTAAGTTGTTTTATATCTTACTAGCCGCACTGCACGGTTTCACCCGCGTAGTTCCCGTTCCCGTGAGAATACGGAGATCAAATATAGCCTATGTTACTCAGGGATAATGTAGCATTCTAATAGTGAAAGCATTTTGAAAATCAGTCCAGTAGTTTTTGAGTTTATTCGTTACAAACATACAAAATACAAATCTTTCCTCTTTATAATATTGAGAGATGACAGACAATCTCTCATCATCATCATATCAGCCGTAGGACGTCCTCTGCTGGACAAAGGCCTCCCTCATGGATTTCCAGTTATTGCGGTTAGAAGCGGTCTGTATCCACCGTCGACCTGCGGTCTTCTTCAGGTCGTCAGCCCATCTTGTTGGTGGACGTCCTATGCTGCACTTCCCGGTCCGTGGCTTCCACTCGAGAACTTTTCAGCCCCATTGGCCATCCGTTCTGCGAGCTACATCGCCTGCGCATTGCCACTTCAACCTGCTAATCCGCTATTTATTTATTTATAAATCAATTATACATAGAACTTACAGTTAAAATCAAAACGTTTTATGTACTAGATACCTATGTCGGTGACCCGAGTTCTTCTACGTATCTCCGCATTTCTGTATTCGATCCCGTAAAGAATCCACGCGCTACGGAGAGCAAGCTCGTTGAGCGACTCTGAGCTTGATCATGAGGCCAATCGTCAATGACCACGTCTCGGTTCCATATGTCATCACTTACTAATCGTAGACTTTTATCTTAAGGCACTGAGGAATATTGGAAACTACATATACCAGTTAGTAATAGTTACGTACAGCACGTGTTTAAGGTATGTGTACGTAGGTAGGTACATTGTTCAAGGATTTTTATTTTTTGTTTTCTTCCGAAGCCAGACTTACGTCAATTTTATTTAGTCACTATCACTAGTTGATAATAGTTATACAATTTCTTTTTTCGTTGAAAAATGTAAGTGCACATAAAACACGTGATTTTTCCCTAACCGATAAAGGAAAGGAAAAAACTCGCGAGGAAGCCCGCGGTAGTTAGCTTTACCCGTATTGACCTGTTCTTTCCTCTATAGCGGACTATGCTGGGAAGATGGTATAATTGCTGGGCAAGTGTAATCCATCTAAAAATCTTCCAGGGACCCTTCAAGACGTTATTCACTCGGGTCGAGGAATGCAGCAAGCCATCACTCCCGATAGACAAGAATCCTCCAGTGGCGTTCTTCGCGGAGCTGTACAACACCAGTACTGAGGTCCACCTGCTTAGGGGCAAGATCATGGTGTTCAAGGATCATAAGATCAAGAAGGTTGAATACGACATATGACATATAAATGGAACATTCATTTGGTGAAAGGCGGAGATTGCTAACGTAATATTCGATGATGATTTTTTTTTCAGATGAGCGCCAAAAGCTACTTGAAGATTAAGAACAAATGGAAGATGAACTATATTATGGACAACTTTGGGTGCAACCGGGTCTTGTTCCCTGTCATAGCGATGACTGTCGGCCTCACGTATGATTCGAAAACTTGTGGAGTTTTCAAGGTACGTATTCATTTTGGGTTCAAATAGGATTACACTTTTAGATAAATATATTTTTTTTCAAGACTCATTTCTGATGATAGGATCCATGAGGGATTGTAGGAACTACTTAAATATTACCCTATTAGATCAGATAGGTAGATTTTGTTTAGCTAGCTGCAAGCACGCCAGGAACTATGATTCGGTGAAGTGGAACTGCTCAAGAAGACCACAAGCGGTAATCGAACCATTCAATGTAAAAAAATCCCGGATATCGAAAGATACCTAGTATATACATTGCACTCGGTTTTTTTGTTGAAAATACGAGTACATATAATTTGGTTGTTATTAATGTGATTTTTTCAGCTTTATTTATTTCCAGGGTGTATTCGAGTTCACCAATTTCAACCCGAACAAGGTCCAGCACGCTTGGATGCGAACCCAAGAGTACGGGAATGTTCTCTGGCGCTTCGAGGTGTTCTCCCCTGCCGGTTCCGTCTTCTGCTACGAGCTGGAAACAATCATTACGCCGGCTGACCAATAGGCCGAAAGATGCTACTGTTTCTACTTTACCATTAATTAGTAAACAAATTGATTTGCACACTTGACACATGATAAAACACAAACAAAGACAAGTTAAAATAAAAAAAAAATAAGTTACCCCGGAAATTTTACTAAGTCAATTACAAAAAAAAAAGGTAACTTTCGAGGTTACCCATTATTTTGTATGTTACGGTGCCACCGTATCTCACAGACAGACACACATACACACACACACACCATACACTTTTATCACGCACCGAACATAACATCAATTTTAAACTTAAATAAAACACTTTCCTCTATACACAATCAATCTAAAGCCATCAAGTGAAAAAATAAACTTATTTACACTGACCGACGAACAACTGTCGAGCATGGGGGTAAGCTGAAGATCAGCGCTGCATAACGCTCGTCGGCATGTTGCTGAGCTTAGTCCTATTGCCTGAATGTCTTACTTGTCTTTTTGTTGTTATTTTTTATTTTTGTTAATGTTAATTGTAAGAAGTGCATGTTAAACCGTTGTATTATTATAAATTAGGTATGTGTAACTACTTAATATTAGAGTAAGGATTGTTCAGGCAATAAATATTTTTTATTCTTATTCTTAAGACACCCCTCAAAAATGTCAGGGGTTAAAATCAAAATGAACAGGATAATTAAATAATAAGTAGAAGCAAACCAGTAATCTATTTATGTAGGTAAGGCCTCATGTCACGAGTGGTAAAAGGCGACGTCTCTGCATAATGCTGCTTACCGCTCGGAAGCGGTTCGCAACGCTATCAAAATAAATAAATAACGCTAGTTTTCAGACGAATTACTTATATGATTTGATATTCTATAATCTTACATTGCTTTATGCACTCATATTATATTGTTGACACATTTCTATTCAGTAATTTTTTGTTATAAATATTTACCGTGAAAAAGACAATTGAATCATACACGAGTATCGAGAAATGCTATATAGTCCTACAGCCAAACCGCTGTCTTTGTTATACAGCTGCCTTCTTAATCTAGTCAACTGAAAATCAGTAGACTTGTGCACTTTAAATATATATTGTACTGACAGAACAAATGGTTTAAAGATGCAAAATCCATTGGGGTCGTTTATCCATCCCACTTTTGTTTCCGATGATATCAGCGGGCCGAGATGGTACGTCGGGTAATATTTATAATTGTAATCTGTTTCGCATCTGCAAAATGCGATTAGAGCGCACAATGTAACACAGTAAATTGTCATCATTTTGCCGATTCTCTGGTTGACTGCTTGTTACTGAATAAGTCATGGAATATTGTTCGTTATATACAGCATGTTTACAAGCATGTCACATAAATAATAGATAAATATTTTGATAAGTGCTTATTTGCAGACCCGTAAGGATGTTCCAAATAAAAAAAATTAACAACTTCGGAAACAAAACGACATTTAGAAAAAAATACATTATTTGCTGTCAAGCTCACAATTATTGAGCTTGTAGTGCCCAATAATAGAATAGAATATTCATTTATTCAGTTCACAAAAACAGCACAGACATAATACATTACATAACACATTTATCTTAGTTTATAACAGTAGGTAGGAACATAAAAGAGAATTAATTGGTAAAAAAAAAACAACAAAAAAATAAAAACAAAAACATGAAACAAATTATGAAAAAAGACACATTATAGAAAACTTATTAATTACATTATTGAACCAATACCGTTATATACACTAACTAAGGGAATAATGTGACCATTGAAGTATTATGAATGTTTTGTTAAGTTTATGAATTAGGGCCGGTGTATCTTAGATAATTACGAGTACTTAGTAATATTCTTACTTTTATTAGAAATGAATATAGGTAAGTTTGTTACGCTTTCTAAAAAGAACCTATGCAATCTGGCCTTGAAGACTCCAAGGTTATACTGATCTGGAAAAATTAGACGTGATCGCAGTTTGGGATGGTTGATACACGGGAGTACCCTGCTGCCCATTTTCCGGATGTATCCTTTGGCAGATTTTTACTGCATTTACGAGCAAGAGAGGAGGGGCAACATCCCACGGCTAACGGTTATTTGTTTTTGCTTCATGCTAAATACCCTATTTTTAAGCCAATCGGCAGATGAATACCCCCGATTCTTTATGCATGCATGCATGCATAATGCAATCTCTAACGTTGTACTTTGGTTCAGTTCCAATATATAGTAATATATTACATAATGAAAACAAAACGAAGTATATCAGATGTTCACTATCTAATGTAAAACATACTGATAGTGTAACTAGGTAGTGAAACATACTGAGGTTAATGACTCAGTATGTTTGTAAAACATACTGAGGCATTAACCTCACCAAATTTCAATTATAATCCCTAATATTATATCCCGGTCAGAACCCCGACCATGAACAGCGCCAGATTTTAGCAACAAGCAACGACGGAAAAACCTTTAAGAAGTTAAATACTCCAGTGCTCTATGGTGATGAGCACCAACCTAACTTTAAAGACCTCAAAGTTTGGAAGTATGGGAACACATACTACATGGTGATAGGTAACTCCTTCAATAACGATACACTTGGAAGGGCGCTGTTATACACTTCAAAAGACAAAGTTAATTGGAAGCAAGTATCCGTTTTTGACGAATCCGATGGGTTCCTCGGCTACATGTGGGAGTGTCCTGACTTTTTTGAGCTTAATGGTCTCTTCGTGCTCCTGTTTTCTCACTCACAGATGTTCACGATCTAATGTAAAACATACTGATAGTGTAACTAGGTAGTGAAACATACTGAGGTTAATGACTCAGTATGTTTGTAAAACATACTGAGTCATTAACCTCAGTATGTTTTACATTAGGTAGTGAAACATACTGAGGTTAATGACTCAGTATGTTTGTAAAACATACTGAGGCATTAACCTCAGTATGTTTTACATTAGATAGTGAAAATCTGCATTATTTTACTTAATATGAAGCGAGCGGTTTGTCTAGCATTTGTTTTTCCTACAGGAGGTGCAAAGAAGTGTAGTGAAGTGTAGTTTCTGGTAGCCATATTGATATGACAAAATAGTACGACAACTCGAAAGTAGCGGATTTTCTTCACTTTTTAGGGTTCCGTACCCAATGGGTGTTGTTATAGCGGCAACAGAAATACAATCTGTGAAAATTTCCCCTGTCTAGCTATCACGGTTCATGAGATACAGCCTGGTGACATACGGGCAGACAGACTGACAGCGGAGTCTTAGTAATAGCGGGACCCTATTTGTACCATTTAAAAAAGTAGTTTCATGATAAATAATTATATGAAGATAACATGAATCGTTATTGTCTAATTATCAGTATTTTAGCAAATCTCTACAAGTTACGCGATAATTCGAATTAATCATCCTACGACATAGTACCAGGCGTCCGTCACTCGCTCAAGGCCACGCGTTAAATGCCTACCGCTCTGTACATCGCAGGAGTTGCAAGTAGGGATGTTCCGATACCATCAAAGTATCGATACCTACTCATATCTGTAGTACTCATATCGTTTTACGATACTACTCATATACGTAACCATAAAGTATCGATACCTGGTTATAACGATAGGTTTTAGTATTTTTTTAGGAATAATGAAAAAATAGTTTTTCTTTTTTATTATTATTAACGTATGTACATATGACAACCGTCTATTAACCACCATTAACATACATACAACCGGGTATTTATCGCGTAAATTACTTTTATTTTTTATTATTATTTAAATTATTAAATATTTATTACTAAATTTCCTAAAAAGAGCAGTTGCTCCAGATATTTGGGAGATAATCGGTTCCTCGCTTTGCACATCGTAAAACCCGCTTTGAAAAAAAGACTCGTTCGGCACCGATGTTGCTATTACTGGTAAATATTGAAGTGCATATTTATATAGGCAGGGAAACACGAACTTCATGTCATCCTATTCGGCAAATGGATTATGTTTTAGAGATACCACAGGGTTTGAGAGGTAAAGTGATACCTCGTCTCCTTGATGAGTCTACTTCTTCTTTTTGTGACCGTGAGCCAATTCCTTGTGGTGCTGCCAGAAATCATAATCAGGGCGTTCAATAGATGTAGCATCGTTCTCTGATTAATTTGGGCTAGTCTGTTGATCGGTGACCATGTTTTTCAGTTTATTTATGGCTCGTTCACCAACCAAACAAACATTGTCAGAAAATAAATATGGCGAAATATCTGGCTTCCTGACAATCGAACCATTATGGCTGGCTCAAACAAACAAACAAATGGCTACTATTGGCTGGCTGGTGACGGGCGATGACGCGCCGAGGAAAAAAAATAGTGCCGTTCGTTCGTACATGATTCGATTCAAGTACATTTGTTTCGATACCAAGTAGGTACTCTCTAGATTGATTCGATGCTAAAATTTGTTGGTATCGAAACAAAAGTATCGAGTACGTACTCGTATTTACTTGAATCGGAACATCTCTAGTTGCAAGGCAGTAGGCTGCCACAAGCCCGCTTGAGCGCACGCACGTTAAATGCGTTCATTTAGATATCGAAAGCGCGTCGTACTAACTATTGTGCAGTGGATGGATGCCGAAACCAAAGATCTAATGAACAATTGACATTTTTTTCTTTGCCTAGAGACGAAAAAAGGTAAAGTATAAGATGTTTTTAGTATTAATTTTCCCTTTTCTCTAAAAATGAACGTAGGAAGGTACTATGTAAATATTCGTAAATAAAGAAGTTCAGCTATTAGACAGATAGATAGATAAGTATTTTAGTATTTTGATTATAGTATTTTGTACACACAACATAGGTCATCGCTTTCCAGATCAGCGTTCCTTCAAATTGATTATGGCTTTGAAAACAACACAGTCCTAAAATCAAGTATTAGGTACCCACCGGCGAACAAAGATTCAAATCTTTGCTGGCGAAGTATCTAAATACCTAGGTAAAAGAGCAATAATAGTATAGGTGTGTAAAGTGTGGTGTGTACTTAGTTCGTTATGTCAAAGATTATAACTACTACCATAGTATACCTACTGCGTACGGAGAGTAGGTAGGTACTTACCTCCCTGTACAAAGGTCGCTGCTTTTCTTAACCGACTTAAATAAAGAGGATATTCTCAGGCCATCTGATTTTTTTATTTGTTTGAGAACTCTATCGTTTATGAACTGATTATTACTATATTGGATTAACGGGTATTTATCGCGTAATTACCTTTATTATTATCCTGACGTTTCGAACATCGAAAGGTATCCATCATTTTAAAAAACTAAATCATATTTGAGCAACCAAAAAATAGCTGTTTTTTTCACCACATTCGTTTTATTATAAAAATCTCATCGTAGAAGCGCAACCCTAGCCCTTGCGATGCCGCGTCACAGATTACTTGCAAGTAGGTGAGGCGGGCGAGCAAAGCAATCTCAACGATTTTGTAGGCTATTATAGCGTAGGTATTTTCGCTTTTGTATTGGAGTGATGTATCTGTTAGTTTCTGTAATCTGTGATAGTACTTAAAAGTATGCTGGCACCAAGGCTCTTCGTACTTACTATTTACAAGTCTCAAATTATTTATTTCGCAATTCGTTTAATAGGTACGAGACAGGCAAGAAGTATAAGTTAGTACCTTGTGCTACCATGTGGTTTAAATATGTATGAACTCTCTTCAATACAAATTACATTTTAACAAGCAAATGTAAATATAATTGAACATAATTTTAATATTATCTATCAAAAAATTCAAATCTGTTGACAATGTAGATGAATCCTAATGTAGTTTTAACACGTTGTAAGTACGAGTATTGCGATCGTTATTGAAAATAGACATAAGTAACTAGAACTTTGTAAGCTTTCGCGATCAATAGACATAATTTAAAACTGTTTATCGGGACTTTATCGCGTAATTACCTTGTACTTTAACAGACAGACGGATAGCAGAGTCTTAATTATAAGGATCCCGTTTTTACCCTTTGGATACAGAACCCTGAAAATAAAGAACATTCTTCTTTTTGAAGTCTCGCTCGTTTCAATTTCGGGGCGAACGACTTGTAATTATTTTCTGTTCTATACAATAAAGTGTTCATTCATTAATTTAAACATTAGTCGCCGTGCCGTGTGGTGGCAGTAGAACGTCACTTCTTATCTCATTACTGCGCCCGTGGATGCAGTAAAAGCCTGCTAAGGGGTACCTCCGGAAGATGGGCAGCAGCGTCTTTCCGTGTATCAACATACCGTAATGCGCTCGCCAATCCGCCTGCCAAGCGTGTTGATTTTGGCAATCCCTCATGGATCTCCATGAGGGGTAGTTGCCATACTTATTATCTCATATACTGCGCCCGTGGATGCAGTAAAAGCCTGCTAAGGGGTACTTCCGGAAGATGGGCAGCAGAGTCTTTCCGTGTTTCAACATACCGTAATGCGCTCGCCAATCCGCCTGCCAAGCGTGTTGATTTTGGCAATCCCTCATGGATCTCCATGAGGGGTAGTTGCCATACTTATTATCTCATATACTGCGCCCGTGGATGCAGTAAAAGCCTGCTAAGGGGTACTTCCGGAAGATGGGCAGCAGCGTCTTTCCGTGTTTCAACATACCGTAATGCGCTCGCCAATCCGCCTGCCAAGCGTGTTGATTTTGGCAACTATTTCTCATGGATCTCCATGAGGGGTAGTTGCCATACTTATTATCTCATATACTGCGCCCGTGGATGCAGTAAAAGCCTGCTAAGGGGTACTTCCGGAAGATGGGCAGCAGCGTCTTTCCGTGTTTCAACATACCGTAATGCGCTCGCCAATCCGCCTGCCAAGCGTGTTGATTTTGGCAACTATTTCTCATGGATCTCCATGAGGGATAGTTGCCTGTGTTCAGTTGATTTATTTATTTCTAATGAAACATAACTTGCAACAATAGCTTCTAGCACTAATAACTTGCAGTTAGCTGGTACAGTTTAATGTTGCCAGCGCCACTCAATACTGGTGTTGCGGAGTTGCCAACTTAACTGTGATTAGTTGAAGTATCTACCGTGCAGTGCAATAAGCATTTAGGGTTGTCAAACGTAAATGAGGCGTCTTCATTAGTAAGTAAAAATTTAAAAAATAAGTTGTCTCGAACCTTATAGATGGCGATAGTTTTCTTTTACTAGTAGGAAACATAATTTGACAATGACAACAATTGTGATCGATCACAAACTTGCTTCCTTGCTTACCAGCTCCATCTTTTAGGTTTAGTAGAAAATACTTTTTTAATTTTTAATTGTAAAAATCTGAGAATGCTATTCTTATCTGAGCTACGGAGGCAGTCAACGGCAGCATGTGTCTCCAAGAGCAGGCGGGTTGGCGAGCGCAGTATGGGATGTTGAAACACGGAAAGATGCTGCTGCCCATCTTCTGGAGCTATCCCTTAGCATATTCTTACTGCATCCAGGGGCATGAGAGGAGAAGCAACATTTTACTGCCGGCACCCCACGGCTAATGTTAATACCCCACGGCTATAGTGTGTACAATGTCTAGTATTAATTATTCGGTACTGCAGTTTTCCCATAGCCCCATCTGGTCCTACATCAGTAACATTATTTAATGCTGGGCAAGACTTAATACATACTTCACATACACAGAAAACACCCTAACCAGAAAGGGGTCTTAGGGGTTGATAACCGATTGTCTCCCAGGGATTCTTAGTAGGTACCCCTAGCCCCGCCGTTACCATGGCTGCTACCGTAGCCAGGACTAGCGGGGCCGCCGGCGTTTCGGGGCCTGGTTCTATTTTGTATTATCATATGAAACGGTTGTTGCCATACTCGCCACGCTTGGCAGGCGGTTTGGCGAGCGCAGTATAAGTTGTTAAAACACGGTAAGACGCTGCTACCCATTTTCCGGATATATCCCTTAGCAGGCTCTTACTGCACCCACGGGCGGAAATAGGGAAACAAAAATAAATAAAACCGGGCAAGAGCGAGTCGGACTCGCGCACCGAGGGTTCCGTGCCATCATACAATATAATATATGACAAAGGCGGTTTTATATTTGTTGGAGAACCTTGACAGCGCCATCTCTTGTCTGATAGCGGAACTTATGTAGATTTTTTACACTTTCGATGATTTGTAAAAAAGTATGCTATGTAGAGAAATTGTAATAAATTTCCTCTAATCTCTACATACACTTCTAATAGTAATAAAAGTTTCAAAGGTTTATCTCCGCAAACTTCGGAGATAAGGGGGGGGGAACGCTATTTTTTTCAACATTTTTGTAAATAACTCAAAAACTATACGACTTAAAGGAAAACTAAAAACTGTTTATTAATGTGCGGAAGAATACCTTTTATATGATACCCCACATAACCTAGTAACTTTCCAAAAAATTTGAAAACACCCCTTCCACCCCCCATTGTCTAAAAAACTATGCAAATTAGAGAGTTCGCTATAATTTTCCTATAAAGTTTACATACACTTCTATTAGCTATAAAAGTATCACGGGTTTATCTTTGCAAACTTCGGAGATAAGGGGGGGGGAACGGTCGTTTTTTCAACATTTTTGTAAATAACTCAAAAACAATACGGCTTAAAGGAAAACTAAAAACTGTTTATTAATGTGCAAATGAATACCTTTTATATGATACCCCACATCACCTATTAACTTCACAAAGTTTTTGAAAACCCCCCTTCCACCCCCCTTGTCTAAAAAACTATGCAAATTAGAGAGTTCGCTATAATTTTCCTATAAAGTTTACATACACTTCTATTAGCTATAAAAGTATCACGGGTTTATCTCTGCAAACTTCGGAGATAAGGGGGGGGGAACGGTCGTTTTTTCAAAATTTTTGTTAATAACTCAAAAACGATACGGTTTAAAGGAAAACTAAAAACTGTTTATTAATGTACAAATGAATACCTTTCATATGATACCCCACACGACCTAGTAACTTCACTTAAAATTTTTGAGATCCCCTATCCGCCCCCCTGCAATCAAAATAAGAATATTTTTTAACATTTTTATATATGTTATATTAGTAAAAAACTGTTGTCTTTTACCATTTTAAATTGCAAGTCGCTAGCATCAGTAGTTCTCGAGATATCCATCTGTGACAGACAGACAGACAGACAGACAGACAGACAGAGTGATTCTATAAGGGTTCCTTTTTACCATTTTGGTCCGGAACCCTAAAAATAGGGTACTTAAACATAATGCTGATAATGATAACATTCTACTGCCGGCACCCCATGGCAATTTTTCTATGTATTGTGGATCGTTTTAAAAATATTTAATTCGAAAGTGTGCACTTGCGATGTGGTTCCATAATCATATCATTATCATATCAAGGGAATCTATCATTGAAGTAGATTTTCTTTTTTTTAAAACATATCTGTAACTAACTTCTGCCCACCGCTTCGCATGCGTCGTACCCGGATTAATAGCCTATGTGTTAATCCAGGTCAACATCTATGCGTGTGCAAAGTTTCAGCTGAATGCGTAGTCTAGTTTTTGCGTGAGGAGGTAATAAACATCCATACAACTTTACAAACAAACTTTTGGCAGTGAGAATGCTTAAAACTGATTACGTGTTTTAGGGACAGCCCTAGGTACAAAGTACAATTTTGGTGTGAACAGTCCAAGTAGAAAATTAATAGGTATTCCTGTGAAAATCGCTACCGATCGACAACAAAGTAGGTGATACTCTAGGCGAAATAGGGTAGAGAGACATTTTAAAAATGCACGCCCCTCCATAAAACTTAATAATTACAATGTGTGAGAGGAAATACTTATTGCATTTCTATGCTTGTGTGCGTGCTGCAACTTTACTGGAAACATGGAATAATCTGCGAACTGACAAGTCAACTAATCGGGCGATCAGTCGAGCTGTAGGCATTGTAAGGCGGGAGCGTGCTTCTTGTTTCGGCGACACGTCCGCTCTGTCGCGCGCTCGGAACACTAATGCATGCACTAGTTGACCGACAGATCCAGCTTTTTTTCCTAGTGATACCGTTTACTTTTATTTATTTATTAATTTATTACGTTTGTGTCTAGCCGGTGACTGAACAAGTGTGAACAACCAATGACAAATACTAATTTATCTGTATTGTGTATAGAACACCTATTTGCATGTCCGAGTAAACGCTGTGGAGGGGCGTGCATTTTTAGAATAGTTTATCTCTACTTAAACATAGTACTGATAATTCACTAGCTTTATTACTTATAGCTGTGGGATGCCAGCCGTAGAATGTTGTCACCGTGGATTCAGTAAAAATCTGCCAAGACATACCTCGCTGCATCGTTGCCCGTTCGCTTCGCTTGAACTTGACACACTACTTCTAGATCTCGAAGGTTTTGGTTGTCTACCCTTACATGTGCTTCATAGGTGACTTATGTGCCCAAACTTATGAAAGGGTGCAAGAGCAGTTTGAGCATGTTAATACACAGGGTATTAACATGCTCAAACTGCTCTTGTTGAGGAAAATCAACATACTTATAGGGTGGAAATGTTTTATGCCACCTGAAGGCTTAATGCTTGTTAATATAATAGAATAATGCACATAATTGAATCTATTCACTTCAGGTGACACGCGTGTGAGGAAAATAATGAATGTACAATTTATTGTACTTGATTAACTTTAATAATATAAAGTACTATATGAAGTAAACAGTATAACCTAACGCGGCCGTCTTATCATTATCATTTAACAATTTTCTACTTTTATGTTACGTTTGATGAAGTTGAAGCAGATACCATCCCAAATGGTTGTGTCCTATTAGTAATCCGATATTATTTTTATAATAAGCTTTGTTTCCAATAGCAAAGATTGCGTTTGACAATGTTTTTGAATTTATTGGTGGAAATACCTACAAGATAAAGTATTTTCCCTCCAGGTGGCTTTAAAAAATACGATTTATATGGGAGATACTGGTGTCAATTCGTTTTACACTTCTAAAGCTACTTTTAATTAGAGATATGACGTTTTTAAATTTATAGCTGTCAGCGTAATTAAAGCTATTTATTCCGTTTTAATTTTAGAACGCTACTAACCGAATAGCAGTATGTCATTATAGTCCGTTTCACTTTAATTTAATTAGTTTTAGTTTGTTAATGCAACAACAGAATCGCCTCCACTGTGTGGAAAGTAAGGTACCACCTACCTTACTACTATTTGGGACTTGTGAAAACTTTACATAGGTGCCCACCTAATCATACATAAACCTTGGACTTAAAAGGATGGGAGGGAAATAATTTGGGAAAAATACATACAAAATCCTTGGACTTACAAGGATGGGAGGGAAATAATTTGGGGAAAATACATACAAAATCCTTGGACTTCAAAGGATGGGAGGGAAATAATTTGGGGAAAATACATTCTTACAAAATCCTCGGACTTAAAAGCATGGAAAGGAAATAATTTGGGGAAAATACATACAAAACCCTTGGACTTAAATTAAAGGATGGGAGGGAAATAATTTGGGGAAAATACATACAAAATCCTTGGACTTAAAAGGATGGGAAGGAAAGAATTTGGGGAAAATATTATTTGCGATAGCAGGAGCCTAGTTTCGGAGTTACTTTAATTTATTTTCTGTTCTTGCACTAAGGGCAGACCCTTGGCATATGCTGCAGAACTAAGCCTCATTATTTCAGCCATAAAACGTCCACTGATGAACACAGGCCTCCCTCATGGATCTCCATGAGGGGTAGTTGCCATTCTCACCACGCTTGGCAGGCGGGTTGGTGAGCGCAGTATGGGATGTTGATACACGGATAGACGCTGCTGCCCATTTTCCGGGGGTATCCCTTAGCAGGCTCTTACTGCATTCATGGGCATGAGAGGAGGGGTATCATTCTACTACCGGCACCCCACGGCGGAACTAAGCATACCCGATAGTTATTATAAGTGTGGTTTGAAGCTTGTCTAAAGTTATGGCTAAACATACAGTATTTTCTACAAGTTTTAAACTTTCGCCTTTCAATATAATGTTGGCATCAGCCTATTCTACATTGTTTTACATTACATTATTACATCGGTGAGTAAATCTAATGCATTATTTAACAAATATAATACGGCTTACACCACGTACCTAACTTAATATCACCTTGTTGACGTTTCGTAGACCATTTAGAGGCCCTTCTTCATGAGCACCGTTCGTGGCCGACTCCGAGGGCGGATGATAATAAGTTAGGTACGTGGTATAAGCGTATTATATTTATTTAATGATGTCAGCCACGATAATTTCAATTCACTAATGCATTATGTTTCATTTTCATTAAGTAATGAAAAGTAAGGCCTTTGCATCTATTATAGATGATTTATGCAGCGTCAGCAACTGGTAATCATGCTGTACGGGACGCTGCAGTGTTTGATGGATTAGGCTTGCCCAGCACCTATACCATAAAAAAAGAAATTAAATTAAATTCCTTATGTACCTAATAGGTTATTGGTATTAAACCAATTAACAAATTTCGAGATTGCATGCGTTCGGACGAGAGGTGACGCGTGACGCTTGGAGATGTGCGAGTTAGTCCTAGGGCGACTGCCCTTCGTCCATCGTGCCTATCGTGTTGACTGTGGCGCCTGGGATACTGGGGCGACTGGGGCGTCTGTGGCGGCTGTGGTGACTACGGCAAATGGGACTACTGTAGCGACTGTGGCGACTATGGCGACTGTGTTGAAAATGTTTTGCATCTGCTAGGCGTACCGCGACGGCTTTTTTTAAGTTAGTTTATGTACAGGCGACTTAAGAACCTCCTTCTTTTTAACACGCATTTTTGTGAAGCTGGTTAAAAATATTATTTAAATCCCTAATCCGTAAGTTATAGCAGCAATGTTTGCAATCAACAAACTAGATGTCACTACTGGTAAAATAAGATCGCGCTATCGAAGCGTTTTAGGATAGTGGTCGGGTACTTGATTGAACTTCACGGCGCAAGAAAGAAAGAAAGAAAAATATAGTTTTTGTAAGGGGCTTAGTTCGTATTACGAAATAATATTCGTCTACGTTCATGCCCAATTTAAAGCCCGTCACACACGTACCTATAATATATATTAATATGCCGTGCTATAATATATGTATGTATATTATAGTAAGCTACCACACACGGAGACGACGATGCTTTAATATATACTTTGCCTTAATTTCATTGATGGTCGGCCTAGCGTTTGCACGGGTTCTGTAATAAAGGGTGTTTTGATTACTAATTAGGTAATTATGAGTTCACAAGTACATGGTTATTGGATTTAATTGACAGTTCTTCAGAGGACGATTCCGATGCCGCTTTTGATATTTTAGTTGCCCTATCAGGCACAAAAAATAGAACCAAATGGATTGAATCGCATATAAAGAATAAAAAAACTCGTGGCGAATTTAATTTGTATCCTGAAAAAAATTCCCTCAGTATTTTAAGAGTTCAAAATCACGTTGAACATGCTGTACATTCAAAATATGTCGTATATGTCTTGCTATACCATAATATGCAATAATATATATTAATATGCGATAATATATATTACGGTATAAGTTGGTGACGTCATAATAAATATTTGTATAGAAAATATATCGTAATACGCTTTGCTATAATTTATATTAATATATATTATAGCTACGTGTGTGACGGGCTTAATGCTGGATGCCGTGAGGTGCCGGTAGTAGCATGTTGCTCTTGCCCGTGCATGCAAGTTCTGACTTTATGACTTGGAAAAGGATGATTTTTGAAAGAATCCGAGTCTGCTATGCTAGAGCATATCAGGAATACTGTGTTCCGGTTTAAAGGTGGCTGGTGAAATTGTAGGCACATGAGACCTTACAACTCTATGTCTCAGGGTGACGAGCGCATTGCAATGCAACGTTGGTCACGTGCTTCGTGAACGTGATCACTTCGATATCGCAGTTGTTATATCAACAGGTTACCGTTTAACATTAGATAGGCCTTCGGCTAGTCTTGTCATTTAGTAGTATAAAAAGTTTTATAAAATTTAGTAGTAAAAAAATTGGCCAATTACCGCAGCAGATGACTGCTATACAGGACGTCCCAAACTTATGGGACATGAAGGGGAAGTACCTTAAATATCGTAGATAGTGTATTTTACTGAAAGAAGACTTTATGTTATTTTTAAAAGTTAGTAATTCTGCATTCATAGATTTTCTAAAAATTACTTGCTTTGCCTGGGAATCGACCCGACTTAAATGTCAAAAAAAAATAACCCTACTTTTATGATGCCAATCGAAAGAATAGCTAAAAAATAATAACTATGCTTAAGTAACATCGTATTTAATTTGTAAAGAAAGGAACAACGTAAAATTAATCATCTTAATCAAATTAAAACATACATGAAACTGCCGTAGTCAATTAAGTAGCTATTTTTTTGTACATTTTTTCAACTTTCTTGAAATTTGACTCAATCATTTTACGTTGTTCCTTTCTTTTAAAATACAATGTTTCTTAAGCAGAGTTATTATTTTTTAGCTATCCTTCGATTGGCATCATAAAAGCAGGGTAATTTTTTTTTTTGACATTTAAGTCGGTTCGATTCCCAGACGAAGCAAGTAATTTTTAGAAAATCTATGAATGCTGAATTACTAACTTTTAAAAATAACATAAAGTCTTCTTTCAGCAAAATACACTATCTACGATATTTAAGGTACTTCCCCTTCATGTCCCATAAGTTTGGGACGCCCTGTATAGATGTAGTTCTTTATGTCTGTGGTAACAGCTGAGAAATATCAACAATGAATAACTTTATGAAATCAGGTTGGTTAGAGTTTTTGTTTAAAAATCAATATTTATCTTTAAAATACTTAAAACTTTTGCATAATGAAGGCATAGATTTTTTGGTACAAGCACCTTAAATAAACACAACGCCCAGTGCGTTGTGTTTATTTAAGGTGCTTGTTATCTAGGTACATTTTGGAGAGTGTTCTCAGGAACTCCACGACCTGATACCACCATCTCCAATCCACTCCAGAACTCTGATCATCGGATATCAACGGGTAAACTCTGATCATCTGCATACGTGTGAAACTGCGTCGAAATATCGGAAAACTCAAAAAGACTCATCATTTCAACCGTAAAACGTCCACTACTGAACACAGGCCTCCCTCATAGATCTCCATAAGGGGCGGTTGCCATACTCACCACGATTGGCGGGAGGGTTGGCGAGCGCAGTATGGGATGTAGATACACGGAATGACGCTGCTGCCCATCTTCCGGAGGTAGCTCTTAGCAGGCTCTTACTGCATCCACGGGCAAGAGAGGAGGGGCAACATTCTACAGCCGGCACCCCACGGCAAAATAGATAAAAAAAGACTCAAATCAATAGTAAATATTCCGCAAATGCCGTTGGGTTAGGTACCGGCAGTAGAATGTTACCTCTCCTCTCATACTCATGGATGCAGTAAGAGCCTGCTCAACTATACCTCCGGAAGATGGGCAGCAGCGTTTTTCCGTATATCAACATCCCGTGCTGAGCTCGCCAATCCGCCTGCCAAGCGTGGTGAGTATGGCAACTACCCCTCATGGAGATCCATGAGGGAGGTCTGTGTTCATTAGTGGATGTTTTACGGCTGAAGTGCTGGTGTTGATGATGGATGCCTTGTTTATTTCCTCTAGACTAGATATACATATATTGTGAATAACTTATCCCGCGAGGCTACAGTCAGGCTTGAATGTGAGGTATTATTTATTTTTACCTACGAGTATTTAAACCTTCGACTGTGAAGGTTGCGTTGGCACCCAAGAACACTACATAAAGGGAGAATTACTTGAGTAATTCTCGAGACTGGCGTGAAATATGGTTCCCTACTATAGAAACTTTCTCATGAATGCTGATATTATAAATTCGAAAGTAGGTAACCTTCTCTTTCTGTAATTAAACCGCTAAATCAACTGTAATGAATTGGCATAGATTTGATTCAAAGCCAGGAGACGGACATAGGACATAGTTTGTTGCGAAAATAGAATTAGAAAGGATTGAAATAGGCTACAGTGAAAGTTGAGGCTTGTGCCGGGTGAAAGTTTTTCATCTCAGCCGTAGGACGTCCACTGCTGGACAAGGGACTCCCTCTTGGGTAACTACGTACTGATCATGAGGAGTTGTTGCCATACTCGCCACGCATGGCAGGCGGGTTGGCGAGCGCAGTACGGGTTGTTGATACACGGAAACCCGCTGCTGCTCATCTTTTGGAGGTATCCCTTAGCAGGCTCTTACTGCATCCACGGGCATCTAGAGGAGGGGTACCATTCTTCTGCCGGCATCCCACGGCAATAGCAAGTAATTGAATAATAGTACATTATGAAACAAGTGTGCAATGTTGGTCATTACAGTCGAGGCGAGATTGCAGCCCGAGCCGAACCCGATGGCGTAATGGAGCCGAGAGTGTAATGATCAATGCTCGCGCGTGTCATACGACGTTTTTCAACACACTTGCACCTATGTCGTGCTAAAACAACCAAACGTAAGCACCCGGAACCAGACGAGGAGGCTTTGACGTGCTTTATGGCTGATAAAAAAAAATATCATGTCAGATTTCAAAACCGAGCAGAACTCCAAGTACGAGGCTCTTATATCTGCCGTGGATGACATACGCGCCGCAGTTGATTTCTTTCGTGGACTCAACGAAAATCTTCAGGCTCAGGTGGAAAAGCTGGAGTCGGAGAAAAAGGAGACTATGCAATATGTCGGCACGTTGGAAGACAAACTTGAATCCTTGGAGTGTTCCAGGAGATCTACGTGCCTAGAAATAAGAAACATCCCATCAACCCAATCTGAGACTAAGACATCCTTGGTGGATACGGTAATGAATCTTGGAAATGTTCTCAGTGTTCAGCAGTGGATCTTGCATCCACTGCTGAACACTTCAGAAATTAAAGACGTCTTTAGAATCCGGTCAAAGGACCCAGGACACAAAACAATAATTGTGGATCTTACTACAGTGATTCTCAAAGAAAAAATTATGAATGGATATAAGAGGGCCAACAGAGAGAACGGTAAACTCACCACTGAAAAACTCTGGATTTTTGGGCCTCCTAAGCCAGTTTTTATATCGGAAAACCTAACGGCCAAAGACAAGAAATTACACTACACGGCACGGGAGTTCGCCAAAGCCAACGATTTTCAGTTCTGCTGGGTCTCGAACAGGAAAATCTTTCTACGGAAAAGGGAGAAAGGACCCCCGATAAGGATTGGTAACGAATTTGATCTAGCAAATGCCCTCATTAATAAATTACTAAATAATATAGCATATTTTCTTGGTTTGTTAGGCTTGTCTGTTTCCATCGCTCATATTGTTAGTCTAGCTTTTCTTATAGAGGTAGTTTACTCTCTCTTAAGTAATACTGTTAAATCACGATCACCACACACATACATTAAAATACTCCAATACACTCATTCAAATTCCCATCATACCAACGACATAAACACTAAATTACACCAAACGTCACCTACGATTGTCTTGTCTTTTTATGTTATGGCTTTTTGTGTTTGGTTTTACACAAATCCGCCAGTGTCAAGTTAATTTATAAATTCTTATGTCATTTGGCTGACCATGTTGGCGGTCATTTTATCGACCGTCACCTATGATTGCTTGTAATGATTGCATAACAATTTTATTGATTATCCTTGATGAAGTTATTTCCGTAATTTGGCTATTCACAGTCATTCTTAAAGGTACTCACTTTTTGACCCCATGTTGATCTCTAGAATTTAATATGGATGATCGTATTATTGTAGCTAATGATATTCAAAATATTTCCCTATCAGAATCATATATGTACCTGCTCACCCGAAAACATTGCTCAGTACGTTACCACACAACACTCGCTCAAAATATTCCACGTCTATATAAGAAGTATAAATTGTAATTTTAATGAACTTATAGTGCTTCTACACAGGATTAGATGTAATTTAGACATTATTTTACTATCGGAATGCTGGCTCAGCAAGTGCCCTCATGTTCCCACTATTCCAGGGTTTAACAAGTTTACCTCTGATTTCAAAACCCAAAACGAGGCGAGGGTGTGGTGGCATACGTTCGTAATACATCAAAAATTCATTTATTATTCACTACAGGTTGTCGTAAATATATATATTGTGGGACTCTTCATTTAAGTTTGAAAAACTTGTATTAGAAGATACCCCTCTCTTACTGTGACCCTATACATTTGTACTAAATAACTAATTCTATGAACTAGACAAAACATATATACTAGAATTATAGTAAGTAACAAGAAATAAAGTTTACAAATTTAACAAGTATGATTTTATGGGTATAACAATCATATCAATCACTTCATTAATGTTTCCGTTATAGTTTGGTTTATACACATATTCAAAGCTGTGCCTGTTTGTGCATTATATTTATATAGAAATACTTATATATATATATATACCTATTTAATAAAATACATATATACAATCAGATTTAAGTAACTGTGTTAAATGATTGGTACTTGACTAGTACCAGTCTTAGATTTGTATATTTAATAGTGTTCTGTTAAGAGTTTTTCTATAAATTCATATTTTTGTAATTTTAGCCAAGATGTTACTTTCTTTTTACATATGAAGTAGGGTAATGAGAAAATATTTAGTTTTCTGTTTATTTTATTATAAATTGACGCAGATTGAGCGGAGAATTGTTTCTGAGCAAATGCTGTCTTGCTAGTTTTTACATATACCACTGTGTTAGCTTTCCGTTTACTGTAAAGTTTTTGATCAAATGAGTAATTTCTATGAACGTTGAGAATGCACTGCAATATGTATAGTTTCCTAACAGAGAGAACATCAGCTTCTTTATATAATAAATTCGTGTACATACATTGACAAATACATTGACTTGCAGTGTCGATAACGTAACACTTGTCGACTGTAATAGTCTTTTACTGAAACTTGACGATAAAACAGCAGTGATAGCTATGTATCTTTGCCCTTCCACCACTAAAGTTCATGGTTTTCTAGATAGCCTTGACAATAGCCTAACTCAGCTGCAGAATTTTAGCTCGGTCAACCATCGTAGTTGGCGATATTTATATTAACATTATACCTAACTCTACTATTAAGCGTCGTTCGGATATTATATGCAGAGTAGAG
The DNA here is from genome assembly GCA_963082625.1 of Pasiphila rectangulata. Classification (NCBI taxonomy): domain Eukaryota; kingdom Metazoa; phylum Arthropoda; class Insecta; order Lepidoptera; family Geometridae; genus Pasiphila; species Pasiphila rectangulata. The sequence goes on along the minus strand of OY720256.1, from coordinate 13,374,710 downwards.
ACATGCAAGTCGGTTATTGCGAGAAGACACTTTTTATTTTTAAGCAATTCCCACACCCTAAACCCTCACACACACACACACACACACACACACACACACACACACACACACACACACAACAGAGAGTATTAAAATTTTAATTTATTATTTCATTTTAAATGTGTATTTTTCTGTTTTTAGATGTATCTTATCTTAGTAGTATGTTTTTATTTTGTTTACGGAACTATGATTGTCATGTTCGGAGGAGGGCGCTGACTCTGCAACACAGTTTTTTTTACTTTTGCGATAGTTCAACGTTCCCATTGTTTTTGTATGAACTGTTTTTGTTCCCAATAATTTTTTTGTATTTTGTATTTTTGTATTGTATTTGTACTTGCGAGGAAAAAACAAATTAATTTACCACACAGCGACGAATACGATAAAACCAAACAGCTTTAGTTTTCATATTTGAATATGGAATATGGGAAATGGCGCGCAAGTTTTTTTTAACGCGCCCCGTGCAAGGTGAGTACACATACAGCCTACAACCTTCTTGTAAATTATAATATTAAGTGATAAAATGCAAATAATTTAATATTTTATAACAAATTATTGTGAAACGAATAATTTGTTATTATCAAATGTTTGTTTTACTTAATTAAGGACGTACACATTAATTTGTTCCAAATATATAGATGGATTTTCAGCGGCATAAAACCTCTTTGGTGTTACTAAGAAAATAACTGTATTACCCGGTTAAATTGAAAATGCTCTGTTGATTCGCTTATAACTTACAGTGGTACTAATTTAACTTGGTAGGGATAATTCTATTACGCACTAGTGTGTAATATTATTACGCACGCCTGTGTTATAGCTCGGTTTATGGCTCTAAAAGCGATGTAATAAGGCTCACTTTACGAGCAAGTGTGTTGAAAATAAATTTATGATTGTACTTATTTATTTACGAGTTGTTGGTCACGAACTTAGAACGAGCGTGCGACGTCTTTCGAATAAGTCCTATTAAATTTTAACTTGATTTTACTCGGCGACCTGGCTGGATTTGGACTGGATTGCATTTGATTTCTTCCTTGTGTTCTACCGTGTAAAGTTCATACTTATTGTATTGTCATCGGTAACGCCTAGTTGCCACTTAGAACATCGTTCGCTTCACTCACTTGTTCGAATAAATAGTATTGTTTGTTTAGAATGTGCATTCGAGTTACCGCATTAGGGGTTGACTAGTGAAAGGTAAGCCGAATGAATGGAATAGTCTAAAAGCACACGTCGGCGTTGCCATCATTAAGAAACGAGGCTGACGTACTGTGTACACAGTAGTTTACTTACAAATAGATTGAGAACCACCCTAAAATACCTACTGAATCGTAGGTGATCTGTTCTAAAAGATCTTGTTAATACCTATTAGATTTAAATCGTTAGATACGCCCTCACTACAATGTGACCGCACCGTTCTGTTTCCACACGAAATGAGTGACCTCACTCATTTGGAATCAGTGAACCTCTAAACAAAGTGTTAGCCGGACGTGATATGTGTTATTTTGTTATCAAGTTCGTGTAATATGATTGCACAATAAATGGTAACAATAACAGTTTGGTTTATTTGCAAAACCAGTGTGCGTACGTCGGCATTATTGTTAACACACATATAAAGACCATGCCACAGTTTTTGGTGGAGAGATCTAACGATTTATATCTTTGCCTATACAGTATTCTCGCGACCACGACCAGGTGCAATCCGGTTAAAACGTCGGGATAAAAATAAAGGTAATTACGCGATAAATACCTAATAATAATCTGTCAAAGTAGTATTGCACTGAAAGTCTTTACGGGTTTTTCCTGACACTTGTGTACTGGGTGTGCATCGTAGAAAAACCACTTCACTTGGTAGAATAAATTTTAACAAACATATTGCAAAGATATTGTAACTTAATTCTATTTTTGAATGCAGGGTCAGCAAAGGGTTACCGTAAAAAATGATGCAGGTTATTTTTTGAGCGGAAATAATTATGTTAGTAAAAAAAGAACAGGAGTAAACAATAGAATTTCGCCTTAAAATTCAATATTTTTTTCCGATGTTTGGTTGTTATTGCATGCTACCTGCCATGTGCCGCGTGTAAGTTAGAACCTGCCTACTCATTTATCTGAGACGGTAGATACTTACATATACCCTTTTCGACAAACTGGGCACTTTAACTTAGTCGATTTTCTCAGAAACTTTATTATGTGTGAAAAGCCGTGTTGGCCGAGTGGTATGTACCCCCGACTTTCCCGTACAGCATGATTACCAGTTGCTGACGCTGTATATATCATCTATAATAGATGCAAAGGCCTTACTTTTTTTATTATGTAACATATTTCCATTATTCATTTATCCGAACTATTGGCCGGCCGATTATTTCCGGTTACCTGCAAACCCTATATAATATTATGTTATTTCTGTGACAAAATAAACACATTTTTATATATTATCTTTAATCGTTATTTTATTTTCTTTTTGCGGTGCCGTGTCTAAAATGTTCTCCTCCACCGCAGACTATTTGCGAAATAAGCAAGGGTTTATTGAATCACTTGGGCAGAGTGAAGCTTATCAGACTGTGACAAGCGTAACGTCACTGTTTGAGTACTCACCTTAGGTTGGGTAAACGCATAATTTAACTTGAATTGTTTGTATGGAATTAAAACTTATAAGGGTCAGAGGGGTTAAAGTTATGTAAATCATCGAGTTATTTTAACGACTAGCTTCTGCCTGCGACTTCGTTCGCGTGGAATAGTTAATTTCGGCTAGCGCTAACTTGCTAACCCACGACTTCGTTTACGTGGAGGTTGAAAATATTTTTAAATAATATATACTTTAAGCGTTATTTTAGGTAATACCTACATCACGCTTTTATCAGTAAGAGTTAGGTAAAAGTACCTACTTGGTCTTATATAATCTTATATCATGTAGATTGTGGGTTATTCTAAAAACTCAAAACTATGTTATTTTATAGCACTTCTGCGTACACTATATTTTTAGTTTTGTTTTCTTCCGGCAGAAGTAGATATTGTTTTTCACCAGAACCAGATCTCGATATGGCAACATATAGTTGCCCTTGCGAAAAACATTCTTGTCGTAAACCTATTCCTACGTGCTTAAATGTTTGCACCTGGGCCTTATTAATTGTTACCGCAAACGATACTGTTGAGTCAAGTCTACACCGCGGACTGGGACCGCGGAGAGGAGAGCGCAGCGGCACGCACACATCGCGACGAGGGAATCCGGGCCCCCCGCCAGTACGCGACAGACACTGGCGTACGACCTCGCGTTTGGGATACTGCTACATCTTTTATCAAATTGTAAATATATCTAATATATAGTTGTCGAAAAACACAGCCCGTTTTCGTCATTTACATCACATTCCTGATACCCCAGAATATATACTATCCAGAATACCCAGATAGATAGACCTTCACCGGAAATTTAATTATTTATAAGTTAAAAAGCAAATCCGTTGGTATCATAGGGGATGCGAGGTATCAGCACTGTTTGCCCTACTGCTGGACCAGCCAAAACTGTAGCACCGATCACGTTATTGCGAAGAAATTTTACTTGGAGTCTGGTTCCGTTGAATAAATTTGGTGGTTTAAGGTTTCTTAGCAACACAATAATTGGAGTGCCAGTTATTAATTTGAGTGAATGTGGGGGAAGGCCACTCGGATTTAGATATCATTATTTTGCTGCGATGTTATTTTAAAACTGCGATATCTCCTAAGATATTCAATGAAATCAAATGATGTAAAACGCAATTTGTTTAAGGTAATTTAAATACTTGTTAATTTAATACATGAATAACATATTTATTTAGATAGGGATTAATATAATGTTTATAAAAACACCTTCGCAAACACCTAATGCATTATTTTAGAACAAATTTGGTTAGCATAAAAAGGTTATAGTGAGCCAACCTTAAGAGATAGATATATGCTGTCGCTGACTTTTTTTTAGAACTTTTAAGGAGAAAAAATTCTGTCACACATGATTTTTGCGAAACTTTAACCGTTTTCGCAGCGCAGGCAGCGGAATCTCTCAAAAGGAAAAAAACAAACCCCGATTTTGAAACATTAGTCATTGGTACTCTGCTCCTATTAGTTTTAGCGTGATAATTATATAGCCTATAGCCTATCCCGATAAATGGGCTATCTAACACTTAAATATTTTTTCAAATTGGACCAGTAGTTCTTGCGATTAGCGCGTTCAAGCAAACAAACAACCAAACAATCAAACAAACAAAGTCTTCAGCTAATGTTAGTATAGATTCCTAATTAAATTACTTACTGTAGACACGCGCCACTGAATACCACCGCAAATACGGCCTCCGTGGCTCAGTGGTCTAACCGACTGATACGCAGAAGGTAGCGGGTTCAATTCCCGCTGGGGGACTAATATGTTATGTAATGTTAGTATAGATTCCTAATTAAATTACTTACTGTAGACACGCGCCACTGAATACCACCGCAAATACGGCCTCCGTGGCTCAGTGGTCTAACCGACTGATACGCAGAAGGTAGCGGGTTCAATTCCCGCTGGGGGACTAATATCGGTAATTGTTTGCAGATAATTCTTTGTTCCCGATTTATGTATTTTTAGGCTTCGTAAAACAAGTAACCCTTAAAGTTATGCTATGTGTCTGTGACTTTATGAAGAGACTATTAGTTAGTTTCTGTAATCTGTGCTATTAGTCCTGGAGAGTTTTATTTATTTATTTATTTATTTATATCAGTTGCCTGCTGCACTTACAGCCGACGCCAACGCGTGCAGCAGGTTATTATGGTAACTTTTTAATTATGCACGGACGGTTAAAACTATACTGAAAATATTTTTTCATTTGGGATACACTTCAACATAAGGAGTGGCCATAGTCATGGGCCATATGAGAATATAAAAGAATATTTAATTATTATGGTTAAGGGGATTTGTGAAACTTTTGTCCAGATATCCCCTTTGCGTCCCCTTCGAGAGCCGGAAGGGGATTTCTGGACAAAAAGTCCAATAATCCCCTTCGCAGGGGATCGTCGAAGGGGATTTTTGGAATAACCCCTTCCATACACGTAAGATGGAAATTATTTTTTATCTTGTTTATCCCGTCGTGTAGGGTATCGTTGAATGTGTATTTTAAAACCATTATGGGGCTGCGAGGACAATTATTCGATTCCGAGTTCCGTTTGCAAAATATTAAAGTATTCAGCGTCGAGCGTCCCCCACTTGGCAGATTCTTACTACATCCACGACGAGCAAGAGAGGAAGGGCGACATTCTACTGCCAACACCCCACGGCTTATTTATTCAAACAAGTTTATTAACAGTTCACTGTCCCACGCATTTGAAGAATATTCATGAGTTAGGTTACTTAGATCTAAATAGAATGTTTTAAGCAACAGTAAAATTTAAACAACAGCTAAAATAATGAAGTTTTCCGCCACCAGCATTTCCGATAACTCGATTCAGTGTTGTTTGGTTTTAAACAGCTGGGTCACTAGATCTAAATCTGGGTCTAAATATATAATATTTAGGGACAAAATAATGCAAATTAATGGTTTTGGTGGAGAAAATTTCTGCTCCCAAATAGCTAGTCAAATTGAAGTAGCTGCTGATCAAAATCTTCCTCTTGCTTCTAGATCGCTTCACTTTGGTAGGCGTTCATTCATTTTGAAACACCAAAACCGTCGACTGGCGGTTTGTTTCTAGATCGTAATGATAAATTCAGGACTCATCACTTGTACCTAATGTGGTCGTAAACATACCGAAGCGAGCATTTTTCAAATTTGTTAATCATAACACGGCACTCTACCCTGCTTCTGAGCATCAGTGAGGTTTTGCGGCAACCTGCGTGAAACTATCATCCTCACGTTAAGATGCACATGTAGAATCTCGAGAAGGCTTACCGATCCAATCTGCAGTACCTATGTGCTCAGTCTCCTGGTACGTAACAGGTGACAGTGAAATTGGGGTCTTCAAATTTACGTGGACGCCGAAAACAAATGTCATCCGGCCCGGGATTGCTGGCGCAAACGCCCTTACGCGGTTTGAACTTGTGCTCCAGTGTGTAACCTGGGTAAAAGAGATATGAAGCGTCGGATGGACAGTCAATCCGCGTCTCCGTGAGAAAAAAGAGCTGGGGTTTATTAATCTACAGGTGGTGGTGGACTGGTACGAGGTTTGAGTGTATAAATCCCTTATGTTGCAGAAGTTTACCTTGAGTGAGAGGGTCCGCTGTGAAACGTTTTTCTTTTGATTGTTTCTCATATTTGGGAGTAAAGGAGGTGGAAGGTCGGCAGTAGAACGAGGCGTCACGCAATGTAGATCCAGAGATGCACAACTGAAACCACACACATTATTAGGGGACTAGCCTGGAGACCGCGGGGACGCCCGAGCCCCCCAGAGATGTCCATCGGGCCCTCTCATCCGGTCGCCAACCGGCACGATGGCGCAACTCTGGGATTTTTCGTCAGTTGGCGGGGCAGCCTTTCATGAGTCATGGCTGCTCACTACTTTGGGCCCCTACTACCTGCGGTCGGCCAGCGGTGCACCTTGCCTCATCTTCGCGGCTAGCCGCCAAATGTGGCGAATTTCGTATGCATCATGTACGGTCTACTACTGGGACGCAGTAACTGTTCTGACCCGACGTTCGGAAGGTGTCACCAGACAACGCAGCAGAACACGACGAAGTCGCTTAGCACAACGCCAACTTTGTCTAGAGGGTGGTCACTAATCACGGCCGAAGCCTACCACCAGTTAGATGTCACTTGATTGGCACCACCCAGGGACTACGTGTGGGGTATTGTTAGAGGATGCTTTCCCACTGACGAGTGACTCGGTCCCCTAGAAGTGACCTTCTGAGTGGCCTGGTAGAACATTATTTAATTCCATTTTATTTCATTTAAATGACTCTCATAATGATGATGATGATGTGTAGGTAAGTATGAATATTTGTGGATAGCGATCTTGGCAGGCGGGTTGGCGAGCGCAGTACAGGATGTTGATGCACAGAAAGACGCTGCTGCCCATCTTCCGGAGGTATCCCTTAGCTGGCTCTTACTGCATCCACGGGCAAGAAAGAAGGGGCAGCATTCTACTGCCGGCACCCCACGGTTGTAGCTGTGCAGTTACCACACTAAGCTAGCTGTTTTCTCGCCGTTGACGGTTGAGTAAGCACCAAGACAGAGACAATTAATTGTCTGCAGAGATAAAACGCTAAGTTTCATTATTGGATCAGCAAAGCGGCTTATTGCCATTTACTCGTAGACTTTCTTTACACCGTGGGGTGCCGGCAGTAGAATGTTACTGTACGCCAATAGCAGGCGCACACAACATTATATCAACATTAACCTACTAACTTCTCAAAAACTTGATATTTTTTTTTTTATTTTAATTATTTTTGTTTATGTTATAAAATTTGTATATCGTTGGTAAGAAATAACACTTCATTGTCTGTTGCCGCTTTATAAATAAATAATAAATAATGCTGGACAATTCACACAGCATCATCTAGCCCCAAGCTAAGCCAGTGCTTGTGGTATGGGTACTAGATGACTGATATACTCAATACATTATAGTACATAGATATATATTTTTTATTATAAATAGAAAAACATCTAGCAAATATCTGCAGATCTTACAGATATTTGTCCCGAGGCGCGAATCGATCCCGCAATTTAGGTTAAGTTAGGCTCTTGCGTGGCAGGCGGATCTGCGCTCGCTGCGCCACAGAGGTCGTCCCACACAGAGGCTTTCCGTCACAGAGGCTTTTATCTTGTACATGTAGGTCTACATGCTGTGACGTCCTGTAATTACGGGAACACCAGGCTATTACATTTTTTTGTTATTGTGTGCATTATGTGTAACCCTGTGTTGGATGTCCTATCTTAAATAAATGAACAATTTGTTCAAATTTTGCTTCTTTCATCTTCTGTACTGTGGATAATTTGGGTCTATCTCCACTTTATTTGACTGATATTATGTAAATGCCTTATTTTTATCTCGAAGAAGCGAACCCAGTCAGGGGGTATTTTATAACGCACTTTCCTACATGCCATTAAAACTTGCGGCACCCCTGTTGCTTTCAAGTGAATAATAAATTTATGTTCTTCATAAAACGTAGCTCGCATGTTGTTGGAAAATGAAATATTGTGATATTTCACTTACCGCTGTTAGAGTTTCTATACGATGTTAAATAACTAATATTAGGATACGATAATTTTATAATAGCCTAGCCGCATACCGCAGTTTTACCCCCGTAGTTCCCGTTCCCGTAAGAATACAGGGATAAAATATAGCCTATGTTACTCATGGATAATGTAGCATTCTAATCGTGAAAGAATTTTTGAAATCGGTCCTGTAGTTATTGAGTTTATTCGTTACAAACATACATAATACAAATCTTCCCTCTTTATAATATTAGTATGGAAGTATAGATAATTCATTTTCAACAAAAAAACGGACTTCAATCATAAAATATTGCTGACAATATCCAAAACGCTATATGTTTATGACATTTGAGTGTTTTTCATGGTTTCCATTATTAGAACTGAGTTTATAAGCAAGCCATCGAGGACATGTAAGTATACTTAATAGAGAGGAAATGTGATTTATTTTGTCTAAACAACAATTCTACCAAAAAACCCAGTTTGACAACTTCAAAACGCAGCTGTCTGTGGGGCAAGCAAATGTTTTTATCGATTTTATTATATCGATTAGTCAAATGAGGCGTTTTCATTAAAAAGTAAAAAATTCAAAAATAGTTCCCTCAAACGTTATATAGATGGCGTTAGTATTCATTTAATGGAAGGAAACACAATTTGACAATGACAGCATTTGTAATCAATCACATACTACGTGTTTTCTCCGCTTAACAGCTCCATCTGTTTGGTTTAGTAGAAAACACTTTTTTATTTTTCACTGAAAACGGCTCATTATTTACGAGAACGATTATGAATTTATGATTATTTATTTCAAAGCAAACAAATGAAATAAAATGAGTATCGTTTACAACTATAAGTGTGCCTTAGTGATATTAAATAGAAATATATATTTTTTTAAGAAGCTTCTTGGAGTAGCCTAGTGATAATCTCCTTCCTTAGTGTTATTCTGAAATGACTTCCGTGCAGAATGCAGGTTTAACAATACCCTTCCTTGGCAGTCGGGTAAAAATGTCATATTTGTCTAATACTTCACTGTTGTCGCTCTCTTTCTAACCACTATGACATTATATAAATAGGTCTCGTTCTCACATGCTTAGCGTGACTTTCCTCCGTCGACCGAGACATGTTCTCGGCTTGCCCGTTGACGAGCTCACCGCCGCTAACCCGGAGGTGACGTCAACCCGTCCCACATTAGCTGCTAGGCACATATTCAATAACCGGTCCCGGCGGGGCCGAAGAATAGATTCTTCCGTCTTAAGGTGCAGTTTTGCACCTGGACGTTAACCATCACTGCATTCAAAAATCTGGCAACAGTCCAAGCCGTGGTTCGAACCTAAGTGGTGCCCTTGAGCTTGTTGCCCCAACCTAAGTTTTGCGGCTGGGCGCCTTCTGCGCTCGCCATAGTCCGGTAACGTTGTCATGGCCATCTGCGGTCAACAACATATATTGTCAATTCGAAAAAAAATGCTTAGCGTGAACGTAGTCATGGAAAACCACACATAAAGATACCTAACTGATCGTTAATGCTTTGAGCATTAGAAAATAGATTATTTCAAAAAAGTAAGGCCTTTGCATCTGTTGTAGATGATTAATACAGCGTCAGCAACTGGTATGTTACTATTACAATTAATTAATTTCAATGACCTTACGATGTTATCACCTGTGTATCTTCTATATATACATATATTTAAAAAAAAATCAATTAAAAATCAAAATCGCCTAGGTGCGAGTCGGACTCGCGCACAAAGGTTTCCGTACCATCATCTGGCTACCTGGCGCCTATAAAGGCGTTTAAAGCACTATAAAGGCGTAGGCACATGCCGTTTTTTGGTCGATATCATTATTGATATCGACCAAAAAACGGCATGTGTTGAATGGGAGCTCCCCTTAAATATTTATTTTAATTAAATGTAATTAGTTATTTTTTAAATGAATATACATTGTATGTCAAATCAACTGTAATTCTTTGTATTATGGTTTACTACCGTGTGCCAGCAGCTTCGCATGCTTTGTACCCGTATAAAAAGTAGCCTATGTGTTAATCCTAGTCAACATCGTTTGCAAAATTTCAGCTCGATATTTTTATTGTCTGTACGGCAACTCTTCACGGAGTTCAATGACCGTGACAAGAATCAGCTGGCGTTTAGGTTTTCACTATCGTTTAATCAGCTGTTAAAGTTAAATCTTTCGTAGTCTTTACTTGAGTGAAAATCACTAAATCCTGAAAGTCGCAAAACAAAAGTTGTTCCTTGGGATAGTCAGAATCACCCCCTTCCGGCTTGGTACACATGTTACTCGTATAATACACCCTGTATAACAAAAAAATCTATGTAGCTTAGTGTATTAAGTAGGTACATCAGTCACCTACCCATAACACAAGCCCTGCTTAGCTTGGGGCTACATGATGTTGTGTGTTGTCCAGCATGATTTTATTTATTTACCATCAGACGATTATGCTTGCTATTCGGGTGAATGCGAGCAAAGCCATAGACAGTAGCTAGTGAATTATAGACTATTATAGATCCTTCCAAATCCACATAGCAGCATTATATTATGTAAAGTATATACGGAGGGTCAGGTAGCCATCGACCTGAACAGCTCATTACAATACAAAGCATGCTACAGTCAAAGGGGGAATATGGTAAAGCGTGGAATTACTACGGTATTCGCATGTACGGCTAGCTGATTAAGTATCGACAGGTTTGCAGCAGGCGTAAATCTCGCTTTCATCGCTCTCATCTCATTTCAGCCGTTAAACGTCCACTACTGAACACAGGCCTCCCTCATGGATCTCCATGATGAGTGCTTGCCGTACTCACCACGCTTGGCACGCTTGGCGTGGTTGGCGAGTACGGGATGTTGAGACACGGAAATCCGCGGCTGCGCATCTTTTAGAGGTATCGCTGGGTCGACTATTACTCCATACACTGGCAAGTGAGGAAGGGCAACATTCTAGGCACTGCCGGCATACCAAGGCAACATGATCATAAAAGTAAAAAAGTAAGGCCTTTGCATCTATTATAGATGATTTATACAGCGTCAGCAACTGGTAATCATGCTATACGGGACGCTGCAGTACCTGGGACGTAGTTAGATGGATTAGGCTTGCCCAGCACCTGTACCATCCTCTCAGCTTAGTCAGCTATTATTCAGAGGAAAGAACAGGTCAATACGTCTGAAGCTGAGCCGCGGGTTTCCTCACGATGTTTCCTTCACCGTTAAAGCACGTGTTAAGAGTGCACATACATTTTTCAGGAAAGAAAAATCCATTGGTGCACTGCCGGTATCGAGCCCACGACCTTCGGATTGAAAGTCGGGGGTACATACCACAAAACATGTGAATAAAATCCACCTTATGTGAAGCGGTAACCTCTACCATATAACAATTGCAACAACGGTGATCACATTCGCGAAGCATGTGGCCAACGCTGCATTGCATTGCGCCCGTCAATTTGAAAAAGAGTTGTAAGGTCGCATGTGCCCATAATTTCACCGGCCCCCTTACCCTTCAAACCGAAACACAGCAATGCAGTATCGAGCTAGCCAACCTCCTGCCAAGCGTGGCAAGTATAGTAACAGCCCCCTCGTGATCAGTACTTGGAGTTCCATGAGTTTTTCTTTTTTTTTTCCATGAGTTTCCATGGCCTATGTCCTACTATAACGGAAACATTAATGAAGTGATTGATATGATTGTTATACCCATAAAATCATACTTGTTAAATTTGTAAACTTTATTCCTTGTTACTTACTATAATTCTAGTATATATATATGTTTTGTCTAGTTCATAGAATTAGTTATTTACTACAAATGTATAGTGTCACAGAAAGAGAGGGGTCTCTTCTAATACAAGTTTTTCAAACTTAAAAGAAGAGTCCCACAATATACATATATATTTACGACAACCTGTAGTGAATAATAAATGAATTTTTGATTTTTGATTTTTTTGATGTCCAGCAGTAAATATCTTACGGCTGAGAGAAGATTGTGTTACTTATAATGGCCACTTCATAAGCGAAATATAAACTCAGCGTCATTTGTACTTGAAAACCCGTAATCTTTCGCTCACAAAAGTTATGACTAACTAGACAAGCTTTTTAAAGTGTCGGCGTAAACACACGAATTCGTGCCTTGTCCGAGCGGAAGGGTTAAGAATCAGAATAAATAAAATCCATAGGCTAGAACCAATCGAAAATGATGTCGTTTCTCTATGATTGTTGCAGTCAAAGTTAAATTTAATTATTTACCTACGTAGTAGTAGGTATTATTTGTTATACGAACTACCTATTATAATTTATTCAAACGGGATTTTTTTTACCGTTAGTTTTTCTCCGTTTACATTATACTAATTTGTTTAATATTATATATACCTAGATCGTAAGTTATTAAAATAATTAAATAACATTTTTTTTTATAAAAACCCTTTTAGAAATTTTAAGAAAAAAACTAGCAATTTACAAGTTTACATTTGTTATTCTTTAACAAAGTTAAGAAAGGTACCTACATATTTCTTAGCTGTATTTCAAAGCCCCTTCAAAGTATGGAAAACTTGAATTAATTCCAATTATTATTATTTCTTAACTTGTATTTTTATTTAATACTTAAATTTACGAAAACTTTGCATATAAACTCCTTTTTTGAAGTGGCAGGATCCATGTGGTCCGCCTGTCATTTTAGGACCATTGTTTCATTCCCCGGCTACAAAATGGAGCTCTGTTTCTTGCCGCATTCCGCACTATGTATTAAGCACATGGGTCGTCCAAGCCCCCTTAGAGGCGCCGACTTTGGCACTATAAGTCAGCAGATTGGAATGGACTGTGAGGGTTCTATGCATCTTACCCCTGGATGCAGTGTTGTTTCTTTTCGGATAACTCGCATTCCTGTTTTGTGATCACTAAAGTATAATTCAGGGCATGGAATGTTTCATCCCTAACTCTATAGTGCCTTGCCGTGGAAAGACTCAGCTATGGTTTGCTAACGGTGTCAAGCCTACCGTGCCTGGGTTGAAGCACGGAATAACAGCGAGCGCAACGTCGGGCACGGTGAAGAATTCAAGAAGCAACACTACAACGCTGCTTCTATGCTGTTGAGGGCAATTTCTGCCGGTCATCACTTCCACTCTTGCGCAAATTGAACGATCATACGATCATGTGGCCCATATAGCCGAAGAGAAAGCTGACTGGGTACAGTTCGACTTTGGATGACGAGCAAACTCTACCCACCATGGACCGCGCCGCTTTATTTTTACCCCCGACACTTGAAAGTCGAATGGGCCAGACGATATTCCTACAATTTATTTAAAGAATCACGCGTTAGTACCGGAGATAACGCACCTTTTCATACCACACTAAATCTAAGCTAAGCCTCAATTCTTGACATAAGAAATGGGAAATAATTACAGCCAACTATTTTTGCCGTAGGGTGCCGGCAGTAGAATGATACCCCTCCTCTCATGCCCGTCGATGCAGTAAAAGCCTGCTAAGGTATACCTACGGAGGATAGGCAGCAGCGTCTATCCATGTATCAACATCCTGTAGTGCACTCACCAATCCATCTGCCAAGCGTGGTTAGTATGGCAACCTCTCATGGAGATTCATGAGAGAGGTCTGTGTTCAGTAATGGACGTTTTATTGCTGAAATAATGTTTTAATTTTGAGAATAATATACACCGTGCCCGTTAATAACCCGAAAGATTCAACGATTCTAGAGCCTAATTAGAGTATATAAAATTATGTAACATTTAGTCCAAAAACCCATACTTAAGGAGATATTAATTATTTAAAACAAATCACAAGTTAAAAAATCTCCAGTCGAACACACCCTAAAAGCCACCTAACTACGTAGGTAATACTTTTACATGCAGTTTTAACTTGACACTTCTTGTCATAGAACACAAGTCACGGCATTAGCCGCTCGTCGTATGATTTCGGAGCGATTCGTGAAGTGTCACGCTCGCTCTCTGTTTCTCTACTTGAGTTTCTTAACTAAAGACTTGTTCACAAAGAAGCGGGCAATTCATATGATTTAATTTGTACTGAAATAGTAATTTAATTAAGACAAATAATTAGACCCATGTTGATATAATATTACTTACTCGTATTGTCGTCAAAATACGTGATTTAAATCTTTCGGGTTATTAAGGGGCACGGTGTATACAGTAATTTGATCACATGTCAGCAGAATATGTACCTAGGTATTCATTTAAATTGTAGTAAGGGTGTGATTTCCTTCATGCCCGTAGATGCAGTAAGAGCCTGTTGAGGGATACTTGTGGAAAATGGGCAGCAGCGTCTTTCCGTGTATCAACATCTCGTTCTGCACTCGCCAACCCGCCTGCCAAGCGTGGTAAGTATGGCATATAAGTAGGCACCCCTCATAGAGATCATGAGGGAGGCCTGTGTTCAGTAGTGGATTTTTACGGCTGAAATGATGAAGGGTGTGATTGAAAAACCCTTTAAGTTTTTTGAGTAAAATCATTTCAAGGGAGTTGTGTTCATTCTAGTGGCAGCTTATTATACAGATGCAGTTTCATATTGATACATTGTTTATGTTTTTCATGTTTATATAAGTGTAGTTATCTTTATTTTGAGTTCATATTCATCTTCATCAGTTCCACGTTTCACCAAATCATACGTTCTGAATGTAAATTCTTAGGTTGCTGTTGAAAAAACTCTGTAGGTATGTATGCATATAACATTGGAGGAGTTCTCTCGATTCATCATGGAGTACATAATTATAACTGAGTTGTGAAATGCATGGGACCAACCTAAAAATATTAGTTAAATCCCATTTTAACATAGTTTTACATGCCTGTACTTCATCATTCCAGCCGTAAAAAGTCCACTACTGAACAGGCCTCCCTCATGGATCTCCATGAGGGATAGTTGCCATACTCACCACGCTTGGCAGGTGGGTTGGCGAGCGCAGTACGGGATGTTGATACACGGAAAGACGCTGCTGCCCATCTTCCGGAGGTATCCCTTAGCAGGCTCTTACTGCATTCACGGGCATGAGAGGAGGGGTAACTTTCTACTGCCGGCACCCCACGGCTTTACTTGCTTTCAATTATTTACCTCATTTTTAATCCTCGACAAAAAATAGGGGTGTTATAAATTTGACCGATTTAGGTGTGTGTTTTTGTGTCTGTGTATCTGTCTGTGGCACCGTAGCTCTTAATCGAGTGGACCGATTTGCATTTTTTTATTCAAAAGCAGGTTTTCCCGCGGTCGTTCTTAAACATGTTTTATCAAAATCAGTTTAGAAGTTAACAATATATGGGGAGTGAAGGAGGGGATGAACAATCGAATGTTTCCAAATATACCCGAGTTTGGTATCAAATGAAACGAAATGAGTGTAGAATGCAAAACTGAAAGTTATATTGAAATCGGTCCAGCCAACGTCATTTCAGCCGTAAAACGTCCACTACTGAACACTGCCTCCCTCGTGGATATCCATGAGGGGTAGTTGCCATACTCACCACGCTTGGCAGGCGGGTTGGCGAGCGCAGTATGGGATGTTGATACACGGAAAGACGCTGCTGCCCATCTTCCGGAGGTATCCCTTAGCAGGCTCTTACTGCATCCACGGGTATGAGAGGAGGGGTAACACTCTACTGCCGGCACCCCACGGCAGCCAACGTAATCTTTAATAATCGTAATCGTAAGATTTGAGGTTCAAAGTAGGAGTGAACATTCGAATGTTTTCAAATATACCCATGTGTCATATCAAATGAAAGGATTATGATGTGTGGATTGCAAAATTGAACATTGCAAATAAAAATTTGGCAACTTCATAGACAAGGTAAAGTGTCGGGTGTTACTTAAAATTTTTAATTTTATAAACTTGTAGATTTCAATTTGAAGTTATATTGTGTTTTTGTAATGTTTTTCTTTTTTCCTTGCTTTATTATTTTTATTGTAAAAAATCTTCTATTTTCGTAACGCACAACGGGATGCAATATACACCTTAATTGATGATGGTATTGTTGCGCCGTGCGCAAACGCAAACTAGTAAGTTAGCGAAAGATCTAGAAAGGACCGGTGTTTATGTACACATTCGAAAGAGTCCAAAGGTCACTTCTATATTTGTAAACACTAACATGTGAAGTTTCTAGATAAACCAGTTTTAAATACAATAGAGTGATTGTAAACAAAGGTTGTTTACCCTTTTATTTATTGTTCGTGAATCGAGATACTTCCACGCCTCGAATGTTCTATAAGTGCGATATAAATATGTTGGTGTGTTTTCCGAGCGGACAGTCTTTATTTGGCTACGGAAGTGAACAGTGCGATATATCCGAGTGACTTCAAAGTGATCACAAAGTGAGAATACTGTGATCAGTGATTTTTTTACAAGTGCTAGTGTTCAGTGAGTAGTGAACAAGTGTTATAGTGGTGATTAGTGTAGTTCAGTGAAGAAATGTTCTAGTGAGAATCTGCTGAGAGATTATATTTGGTTGGATCTGTGATTAAAGTGTTAATTTTGGTTTAATTGGACTATTATTTAATCACGAACCCCTCACGCTCGTAAAAATTTGGTATCAGAAGTGGGATTAAATAATGCCAGTTTTACCAAAGGACGACACGGAGAGGGTCCGATCCAGTAGTCAACGACAGCAGGATACGGACCAAAAGAGGTTTGGAGAAGAACCAAACAGTGATGGAGGTGGCCGCCGGCCCGTCAGGAGTCCCTGCGACCCCAGCACCTGCATCATCTAAAATTGCCGCCTTAATGGCAATGCTGTAGGAGCAGGCCCGCCGTCAGAAGGAGGAGCGGATTCGCAATCAGGTGGTTTGCCGTCAGGAGGAGTAGACGGAGCACCTTATGAGGGAAATACACACGAACTTTGGAAGAGACCTCAAAAATAACTGAAACTGAAGACCGTGTTGGGAAGACTGAAGACCGCCTTGGAATGACTGAATACCGCCTTGGGAAGACCGAAGACCGCCTTGAAACGACTGAAGACCGCCTCGGAAACACTGAAACTCAACTCGCCGATGTCAA
This sequence comes from Pasiphila rectangulata, assembly GCA_963082625.1. Lineage (NCBI taxonomy): Eukaryota > Metazoa > Arthropoda > Insecta > Lepidoptera > Geometridae > Pasiphila > Pasiphila rectangulata. The sequence continues at coordinate 13,357,535 of OY720256.1, read as the reverse complement.
GAAGGCTCTTATTGTACTGAAGTCTGGAGAAGGGATTCCGGCTTCGGTTGTTACTGCACCTTGAGTGCGAGGTTTCAAAGTGCCACCTTTTGATGGAAGCTCATCGTGGTCAGCCTACAGAAAACAGTTTGAGGCCGTTGTCAAGGGATGGAGCAAAGCACAGGCCATGACTGCGCTCACTTTAGAACTTGGAGATAACGTGACCTTCGAGCAGCTGGTTTTAGAGGCGTCAGGCGTTGAAGTCCCACTTTGGCAATGCACATCTGGAGCACGTATTCCGCGCTCAGTTAAAAGATCGGGCACAGTGAAGCGCCGAGAACCTTCAACAATGGGCCTTGAGAATTAAAAAGCTGTCTGAAAAACTTATCGTTCGTCGCGTGTACTTATCGACGGAAACTTGGAGCAAGCATTTGTCGATGGAATACGCAACTCGGAAGTAAGAGCTGCTGTGCGACTTGGGCATCATAAAACCCTGAAAGACGTTTTGGTCCATGCTTTGGAGGTGGAAACAGTACGGCAAGACCATCGAGTCCACCACGCCAGGGAAGTGGGGGCATCACCTAACTAGGACAGCCGGCCCAGATTCAGCCCCACATTGTTATAAGTGTGGAGAACCATCTTAGATCTAACTGCCCAAAGAGAAATTGGCGTTCGCAAGATGCAAGAAGGGATAGCACCACCACTCACCAGCTGCAGAATCGAGTTCACGCCAGAACTGCGAGGCGGAGGCTAACTAGTTTTGAAAAAGCCCCACGAGTTTTGATCTTCTAACTACATTACATTATTACTATATTAGACTACCTTATTATTATTACTACATCATTAATCCCGAACCTCCAGCTCGTGACAGTATCATATTGATTACCTTAATTTTATATGTTTTGTTTGACTTTTAATACTTTTGACGTATGTGTACGTTAAATAAATAAATGAACCAAACAAAAAAATATTTATTATCAATACTAATATTATAATAAGGAAAGATTTGTATTTTGTATGTTTGTAACGAATAAACTCAAAAACTACTGGACCGATTTTTTAAATTCTTTCACCATTAGAATGCTACATTATCCCTGTATATATTCCGGGCTATATTTTATCCATGTATTCCTACGGGAACGGAAACTATGCGGGTGAATGAGGAAAATATAGACGGGTCGTTTGAAAAGGCAAACCCGAAACCGATTGTATATGGGCGCTGCGTTCAGCTATACAAAGCCACGGTAAACACCTAATTGACTTTCAAAACTCGATAGGTAGTACGTTAATTACTCGTACATCAGCCTGTTTATTTAAATGTTTCAATTGTCTATTTTATATACAATCGCAAGTAGGAACTCCAGTCATAGTAGTGTCCGCCGGTGTCCTAACAAGTTGTATTGATTTTAACGGATTTTAACAAAAAGGTTAGTGATCTTAACAAATTCTTAAAGGAACAGAAGGAGGTTCGGATCTATGTTTTGTGTTTAGCTATGTTCTTGCGTTAGTTCATAAAGAAGGTTCGCTTCTGTTTTTTGTGTTATGTTCTTGCGTTTGTGCTACATTTATATTATAGATTTTTTGGATAGAAATATGTTACAAGATTTTAGTATATTTCTCATTTTAGTATATATCATGGTTCCTTTTCACATGTAAATAAAATTGGTTAGATAGAACAATGGTTGATAAAATAGACAAGTGAGAGTTTGACTTGTGTACTAAGGATTCCATGCTCTCGCTGAATAGATAACACTTTTTTAGTTCTCATTATTATTTTGAATATTAGTTATAGAAATTAAATACAGTCCAAGTTTATCTACTGACCTATACGTAATAATAAAGTTAAAAGCCTTTTAAATTTCTTGGTTTGGAGTTTATTAAATAAAAAATAGATAATAATGCTAGACAATTCACACAGCATCATCTAGGCCCTAAGGGCTAGGGTTAAGGCTAAGGGCTAGCTGCTAAGCAGAGCTTGACTTATGTTATGGGTACTAGATGACTTGGTACTAGGAACTTAATACATTATACTACATAGATAGATATTTAATAATATATCAAAAAAACATCCAAAACACCCTGAACATATGCAGTTCGCAGACATTTGTCCTGAGGCGGGAATCAAGCCCGCAACCTCTTGCGTCACAGGCGGACCTTCGCCCGCTGCGCCAGAGAGGTTAAAAATAATAACATTAAATACATTTTAAAATAATACCATCTCAAACTAATTAAAATTCCTGTGCCTTTAAAGCGCAAATAAATCAATCACAATCAAACAGTTTTTAGTAAATAATAAATGGGGAAACTTATAAGTTTGTTTCATGTGTTAATTTTTATTCGTTCTAATGCTAATAATACAAATTTAATTATGTTTTGTTAATTCCAAAGCTAATAATGCATAAAATATATAACGTCCTCAGATACCTTGACCACGTAGGTTCCTACTTGATTATTTTCAATTGTTAAAATCCAATAAAACCTTAAATAAAGTCCTTTCATAGACACATACATACATTTCAACAAATCACCTCAGTTAAAATTTTCGTGGTAGCCTTCCGCCGGTCTTTGCATTCAGAATGATAATATTCTGGATTTTCTTAACAAGTGATCAAGCAATATCTTAAAGCCATTTAACATTTCAAGACGATGGAAAAGATAGTTCTCGAAATAACTAGCTATGACAGACGGGCAGACAGACAGACAGAGTCACACCATACGGGTTTCCTTTTACCATTTTTAGCTTGCAACAAAAATGAGGGTGTTATAAGTTTAATAACTATTCTGTGTGTCTGTCTGTGGCACTGTAGATCTTAAACGATTGGTTCAATTTGAATGCAGTTTTCTAGCGGTGATTCTTAATTATGTTTTATGAAAATCGGTTGAGACGTTAACAAGATATGGGGGGTCAAAGTTGGGAAAAATATAATATATATATATATAATGTTTTTAAATATACAAAAGAATTGATGTGAAAATCGCAAACCTGAAAGTAAGAGAGATTGGTTTTAGAAGAAAGCACGTTTTCTAGCGGTGATTCTTAATTATGTTTTATGAGAATCAGTTGAGACGTTAACAAGATATGAGGGGTCAAATTTAGGATGAATAAAATAATGTTTTTAAATATACCCACGTTTTATGTCAAATCAAAGGAATTGATGTGTAAATCGCAAACCTGAAAGTAAGATAAAGTGGTTTTGTTTATCAGAAAACAGGTTTCTTCGTTGTGGGGGGTTACTTAAAATTTTAATATTACAACTTCAGGTCCAAACTACGGAGATGACTACGGGCGCCACTGAAAACCAGTGCTCCAGCAGCCCTGTAGAAAATCCTGAGGGCTAGCCTTATTGCTTTCACGTTTATATCTTAAAATTACTTTGCTGCATGTACAGTGGGCGTTAAAATTAAGAGCAATTAAGTAAACCCCCAGCCGCGCCCGCCGCCGCGCCGCAGGTAAATTACGTATCTCGCGACAGGTTTGCAACAGCTGTAAATCTAGCGATCATCGCTCTCAAACGTCAATTCATTGTTTCTATGTGATACAAAATTGACCTTTGATAGCAATTATCGCAAGAATTACGCCATTTGTAAAACTGTCGCGAGACACGATATCAGCCTGCCGATTTGAAGCTGGGTGTCTTGTGTAAGGGAGAAACTTATCTATGACGCTGTCTGTAATGTATTTAATTGTGACTGTATTCCAAAGTTCTTTATTGACGTTAACAGTTACTGGCTTTTGCTTTTTGATTTAAATTCAAAGATTTGTATTCGTTGAATAAGCAATTTAAATGAAAATAAATACGTTCACCTGCGGTTCAGCTGTATTAACATAATCTTCGTCAATTCTTATTAAAAACAGGATGTCTATACTAGGAATATATAATACCTACAGGAATTGCGGAATGTAATTATCTACGACCTATGCAGTTTGGGTTTAAAGTATATTTTTTACAAGAATATAATAGCAAATTCATTATTTCACACCTTTTGTATAAACATAGGAACTAAAACTGAATCACTGCCTTATTATTATATTGAATAATAATATTCAGCCAACTTAAGATTAGAATTAGTAATTAACATCTATGTAGATGTTAATTACTAATTCTATGGTCCATAGATAAATACCTTAGCCTATGTATATTTATATAATATAAAACAAAACCTCAGGCACACGTTTAATCACTGATGTGTCGCGGAACGGGGGTTTCGTGACAAAATTACTAATTGTCTAAATTAGAACTTTTAGTCCGTAATGCAGAATAACAAAAACTATTGGACACGTATTTTTTTCTTTTTTAACGTAGGTAATCTAAAAGTAACGGCGCTTCCTTATGTCATTATCATAATGTACCGTGAAGTCACGCGACGTGTTTCGGTACAGTTTATGGCTATGATTTGACATCACAAACCCCTTATCCTAAACTTCAATGCGCTTTATACCCAGTAAGGTTTGCGTTTAGGATTCGACGTTTCCAGCTAAAAAATAATTAGCATATGAAAAACTGTAACTCGGCTACGGAGGGTTCGTAAAATAGAAATAATTCAATCTATCTATCAGCCCAAATTCACCCACTGCTGGGTATAGGCCTTCTCTTTGTCACGGCATTATTTTTGACCCTGCGCCAACTGCTTCCATTAGCTTCCCGCTACTCTGACAATATCGTCTAACCAGCTGGCTGGTAGTCTGCCTGGAGGTCTATAACCTTTTACTGAATTGAAGTTATTTTAATAAATAAAATACGGCTTTCACCACATACCTGAAAAAGCTCCTCTCACGTGTGCTCATGAAGAAGGGCCTCTAAATGGGCTAAGAAACTTCAGCAAGATAATAAATTGAAAGCCGGATTCAATTTGTTAAATAGAAATAATTATTAAAAGCGATTAAATTTGGGGTTAGGCCAATCGACTTTTAGGTACCCATTGAATCAAAATTTCGGCTTCACACATAAGTATGGTTAAAACATATTGTTGAAGTATTTTCAACTTCAAAAAGAAGGCGGTGCTTAATTCAACTGTTTCTTTTTAGGGTTTCGTAGTAAAACAAGGACCCTTAAAGTTTCGCTTTGTCTATCCGTCTGTCTGTCCGTCCGTCACCGGATATGAAGAGACTATTAAATTAAAATAAAAAAATATAAAAAGACTATTTAAAAGGACTGTGTACCTATATGGATCTTGATATCTGAAATAAACGAATATTATTATTATTAGTGCTAGAAATCTGTTGTTTTGCATAGACATATTAAATAACAACGCCGGGATAACGCTACAAAAAATACTTAAAATTAATAATTGTAATAGTAGACACTGGAGTCCCTCAAGGCATAGTTTAGCCACAATTTTACGTAGTGGTCGGGATTTTTGTTTCACTTTATAATTTTTGCTTAAAAAAAATAAAAGATCTCACATACTTTGAACAAGTTGCATCCAATAGTGAAGATTCAGTAAATTATTTACACGATACGTGAAATGATCGTTTTAAAATATGTAAACGAATAATACATTTTAATTAACGTATGTGGATTTCCTGTAATGGCAGAGGTCACTGCATTGTAATGGAAGTAGCCATTGTTTTTTATGGAAAATAATTATCGGACTTAGTACTTATAAATAGGTATTAGACATTAGATAGACGATGTTTAAAGTTACCATTACTTCCGGTTACAAGTTTATAAAATTAAAAAAAATTAAGTAACCCTCCGAAACTTTACCTAGTCTCGGAGGTTACCTTAATTTTTTAATGTTTATGTGTACCTCCAGTGTTGCACTTGGGTGTATTTGAATACACTCAATTTTTCATCCCTACTTTCAACCCCCATGTCTCATGAATAGTTCGACGAAAAATAACAAAATATACATTAACTGTATTGCCACACAAACAATGTGTGTACTGGCGTTGCTGATTCTTAATTTTAAATAATTTACGACTCCTTTTCTCCAACAGATGGCACCACATCCCGTAGCCGAAGACAGGCTGACGTCAGGACACCGACTATCGCACCCCCCACCTGGAGACGAGGTCCTGCTGACCGGGGTCTCAGGATACTTCCCTGACTCCGACTCTGTTATACATCTGCAAGAAAACCTTTTTAATAAGGTAAGACTTATTTTAATCACTTATACTCGATGCCATTTAACCACATAGAACGTTTTCGATAGGTTTGTATGGTAAACGACAGAATTAGCGACACTTTCATTGCATTTTATGATAGCGTAGTGAAGGTAGGTGAATGACCTGTATTGCCACGCTAAATGGCATCGAGTATAGTAAGACTGATAGACACACCATCACGTACCACCCAACCGAAGCAGTATTATAACTGCTTAGCAGTTATATATACCTACATTTTAGAAATTTGTTCCCATCGTACACGTTGGGTAATTATTTGTAATTCACATCCTACACCGGTGGTACAACATTTTAATGGTACAGGATGGGAACCCTTCGAGTTTTGTAGCAAGAAAATATTGAATAGTTCGTAAAACTTAGCTTAATCGCTGTAGCAATTGTGATTGAAATCCCGCCCATCAAGTTCTCTTTCGTAACTATTTATTTATTTATTTAAACAAAATCCACAGTCCTTAATCTACATTATCCTAAATTACATATAGTATATCCTTCGACCAATAATGGATTTACATTATATATAAGAAAAAAAAATTAAGCAGACAGTTAAAGCAAACTTAAATTATTAATAATAATAGTAACTAATTGTGTTGCATTTCACCTACGTCTATTCTTGTTCACCTTTTCGTGTCCATCCAAAGGTTAAGGAAGTGTATTGTACCCCATTATAAGTCATCATCATCATCATTCCAGCCGTAAAACGTCCACTACTGAACACAGGCCTGCCTAATTTTTTTTTACTTTATCGATCTCCATGAGGGGTAGTTGCTATACTCACCACGCTTGGCAGGCAAGTTGTTGAGCGCAGTGCGGTATGTAGATATCCGCTTGTTTGGGTTTGGCTTCTTTCAAACCCTTTCCATAGAGCATAAATACCACAATACGTTCCATTGTAAAATCCGAGCCAGTATTCACTTAGCGCCGACGCGGAGCGCACGCCGTATTTCGAGTCAAAACGCGAACCAAATGCGGTTCATAATCGGCGCGGCGCGAAACCAAACGATACGGAAAGACGCAGCTGCCCATTTTCGGTGGAATCCCTTAGCATGCAAAAGCATGCTAACGCTCCTCCTCTCATGCCCGTGGATGCAGTTTGTGTTTATGCTGTACAATAAAGCATTACCCTTTCTATCAATGTCTATGTCTATGTAAATCTATCTATTAAGCTTTCCTAAAATTGGTGGCAATAATAAAGGTAAATAACGCAATAAATACCCGGTTAAATATGTGTTAATAAAGTTTTTCTAGAATCCTTTTCTACTTTCCGTCAATCATGAGTGCAAACAAATCTCTATATAGTAGGTACTCAATACGTTTGTTAGTAATAATTCCCCACAATTCCCAACTGCCCCCAAATATCAATTAATTGAGGAAAACATGTTTCCTGGCTTCTTTCATTGATTAATCAGTCCAGGTTTATAAAAACGTACCTACTATGTTTATTTTTTTGTACTAGTTATTCGCCCAGAACTTTGAATGGGCTAGTTTTAATTTTTACCACTATTACCACTAAATACCAATTTATGAAAAAACCCCCATAAAAGTCAGCTAATCTCTTTAAAGCCGTGGGGTGCCGGCAGTAGAATGATACCCCTCCTCTCATGCCCATGGATGCAGTAAGAGCCTGCTAAGGGATACCTCTGGAAGATGGGCAGCAGCGTCTATCCGTGTATAAAACATCCCATACTGCGCTCACCAACCCGCCTGCCAAGCGTGGTGAGAATGGCAACTACCCCTCATAGAGATCCATGAGGGAGGCCTGTGTTCATCAGTGGACGTTTTATGGCTGAAATGATGAATCTCTTTAATCTGTAATCTCTTCGAAAACCTCTAGATTAAAAAAAAACAATTTATCAAAAAAGCTAAATAGACTTATTTTTTCTCTCCTTACCATCTGTGGTTGTGAAATAAAGGAGCCCCAACTGAAAATCAGCGCAGAATCTTGCCAGGTGCTACACAAATGGTGAGTTGGGGACCCATTTACCCGCACCACATCCTCTCCTTCTGTCCGCAATGTAATGTTTTATTATTTCTTTATTCTACCAATTTTTTTTGCCGTGGATTGCATCAGAATGTTACCTCTCCTATCATGGATGCAGTAAGAATCTGCTACGCTATATCTCCGGGAGATGAGCAGCAGCAACTATCAGTGTATCAACATCTCGTACTGCGCTCACGAACCCGCCTGCCAAGCGTGATGAGTATGGTAACAACCCCCTTACAGAAATCCATGAGGGAGGCCTGTGTTCAGCAGTGGACGTCCTACGGCTGCGGTTATGATGATGATTCATATTTTCTTTGTGGCTATATTGTATTATGATTTGTGCGTGTGGTAAATAAATGCTCTTGTTCTTTCTATACTCACAAACTTATTTCTGAATCTCAGGTGGACCTCATCTCAGCGGACGCTCGTCGCTGGAAACTCGCCCACCCTGAAATCCCGCAGAGGACCGGCAAGATCAACAATGTCAACAAATTCGATGCCTCGTTCTTCGGTGTCCACTATAAGCAGGCCCACACCATGGATCCCATGTGCAGGATTCTGCTGGAGAAGGCGTATGAAGCCATCATTGATGCTGGTAAGTTTCATCATCATCTAGGACTAGGACCGCCACTGCTGGACGTATGCCTTCCTCATAGACCTCCAAGTACAAGTACATGAAGTGCTCAGGGCGGGTTGGCGAGCACAGTACGGGATGTTGATGATACTCGAAATGAAACTGCTGCCCATCTTCTGGAGTTATCCCTTTGTAGCTTCGAATGATTAGAAGAAGAAGAAGAAGAAAATCATTTATTTTTGACACACACACAACATATACAAATTACAAAGAAAACATGAAATAATCAAATTAGGCTTACACTGTTAAACTAGTAGTTACTGTTAGCTGATTCCAATCTCATTTCGTGTGGAAAAAAACGACGCGGTCTCATTACGGTATGAGCGTATCTAACGATTTAAATCTTTGATCTCCTATACAAACATTGGTTCGTAAACATAAAATTATGGAATTTTCGATTCTACACATACGAGTACAAAGGCAACATTTCAGCAGAAATTTCCCTTCAAAGGCAACTTTATATTTGTATTAGGTAGAAAAGGTCCTTCCGTATTTGACCCACAATTAAATATGGCACTGAATGTATTTGCCATGAAGGTTATATTTGGCGTCGGCAAAAGAGGTTACTGAATTGAAATTATCGTGGCTCTAGTTTTTTTGTGCTGGGGGAATCCTACATGGATCCTTTCTTAGGGGAGGAAGACGATTATGCCGGACTCTTACCGGCTTAACCTAACCACCATGTTTCCACAAACGCTTTTTTGCCGAGAATACAGGTACGCTTGCTCAATCTTCCGCAGTCTCGGCAGCGCTGGCCTAATGTCAAGCCCCAGTCTTTTGGTCGAGTTTGGTCTCTTTCTGAAAGCACGTGGGAAGTATCTCGCGCTGCCTGTGGGTCTGCTGTTCTAACTATGGTCACCCCTATGACCACAGTTCAGGCTTGTTTTTATGGCGGTCGAGGGAGGGCATGAAAGATTCTCCTCCGACGCCCTCGTCTCTTGCTGTGGATCTAGAGGTCAGTAGTTACCTCTCGCTCTCTTCGCAGATTATGATAAATTCAGCGAATATATCGGAAGGAATCAGATGGAATTCTGAATTCAGAACTAATTTTGAAATAACATCTTAGTTTTTTTGTAAGTAGTTCAAATAATTCACTACAAAATACATAATTTTGAAAAGTTTGTAATTTGTATACTGTTTAACCACACTTAGGTAGAAGATTTCAAAAAAATGAATAACTTTATCAAAAAAAAATAACTTCCGGCTTTAGGAAGCGTATTCAGATATTAACAAACAAAGATATTTCTTTAAAGAAGTCACATAAGATAGCAGCCTAACTACCCTAAGGCGAGATCATTAACCCGAAAAACGGGATACTTATTGGTTGTCTCTGTTCTTTATTCGCGGAAATTGCTAAGGTATACCTACATTGGGAAGAAGTTAGACCGTACTTCGGCAATTAATATAAAAGGCTGTCATTTTTAAACATTCGCAATCATAAAAAGTATAGCAGCTTTTGCCCGCGACTTCGTCCGCGTGGAAATCCCCTTTTTCACGCAGAGCCACTTTGATTCGAAAATATAAATCCTATTTATCCCGTGGGAATTTCGAAAAATCCCTTTTAAATGCACCTCTAGGATACTCAAGGTAGGTATATGTGTGCCAAATTTGCCATGCCGTCTCTAGAATGTTGCCCTTCCTCGCTTGTCTCTTGTCAGGTCCGCATCCCCGTGGATGCGGTAAGAACCTGCCAAGAGATACCTGCGGAAGATGAGCAGTGGTGTCTTTCCGTGTATTAACATCCTCGCAGTATGCTGCGCTCGTCATCCCGCCTGCCAAGCGTGGTGAGTATGGCAAAACCCCCCAATGATCAGTACTTGAGGATTCTTGAGGCATATCTCCAGCAGTGAACGTCCTACGGCTGAGATAAATAAATAAATAAATAATAAATAATGCTGGACAATTCACACAGCATCATCTAGCCCCAAGCTAAGATGACAGATTATTTATATCAAAATAGTACTTCTACAAATTAATACAAATTCTTTATTAATAACTCCGTAGTCAAAAGTCAGGTACTTATAGATATTATAATTATAAAATATTAACTGATACACGCTACACAAAAGACACAAACGCTACACAAAACGCTGTGAACGTGTTACGCTGGATACAAAAGCAATTAAACACATAATTAATAATAATAAATAAAAATGAGGTGTCATCTTCAAATAGAAAACCTGCGTAGTTCTTACAATGTGACTGCAACCTTTTTATCGTATTCCAATCAATACCACCTCCCTTTCGTTGCCAGTAATGAGACCAATTTATCTGGCACCGAAAGTCTGAAGCACTCCGATGAATTAAATTCTTGAAGGAGGACTATTTCGGGATGTTTCTACTGTTAGGCTGTGAGAAAAGATGGCGATTCACATGAATGATTCATATAATTATCTTTATTGTAATCGTGCCAACTGTTAGCTTGAAATAATTTATTAAATTATAGCAGAATGCTTGGCGCAACGTAGTGTCTGTCATGATAAAGCATAACATATATTTATGTTATCTATGGTCAACCAGACTCTCTCAAGTTTTCCCGCCGTCTTTGGAGACACTTGAGTATACTTTGAAAAATGTTTACTGTTTTATATGCAAAGAGTTAAAATAATCGAACCTCGGATCCCTGACATCAACATAGATTTGTTTAACAACTTTCAAATAATATGTTAACTAGTATTTTTAAATGAATCAGTGTAGGTTAGTTTTATCATTCTTTATTATTAGGATAACTATGTATTTTTTTCCATTTAAACGTTACAAGGACTCTGGCAGAAAAGATTAAAAGTTCATATCTATTAAAAAAAGAAACATTTGTAAAAATTTTACCCAAATTGGCAGCCCTGCCTATCTTGGCGCCAATTTTCCAAGAAAGTTGTAACTTTGCTTTACTTATCTGCGCTTCTGGTAACTTTATTTTAATGATGTTCACTTCGAAATGATCTACAATAATTATTATTGATTTACAAAAGTTATTCGTTGTCATGACTGTGATAGCATATTTTAAGATTTACATTAAATTACTTAATGTAAAGTGAAACATAATGCTGCTATGTTAAATAAATAGCTTCAAGATAAAATCAATTAGGTAAGGAAACAAGCTGTGATTGAAATTGTTTTGGTATTTTGTATTTGCTACATAATTATATAATATAATTGAAGCCTTGGACGACAGACTGCTCGATGTTTTTTTCCCGCGATTTCACAAGTTCTGTCCAATTTTATCGGTGAAACCTAAAATGCAAAACTTATCGAATTCCAAAATTTTATCCTAATTATTCCGAACCCTATATGAGTTACGCGAAATAAATTCACATGAGTGTCTATAGAATCTATGGATAATATTATTACCATACACATTATGGTACAAAAATAATGCTGGATTTTTACTCCGCACCATCTAGCCCCATAGTCCCTTGTGTCATGGGTTCGATAATTAACATTTTTTAGGGTTTCGGATCAAAATGGTAAAAAGGAACCCTTATGGTATCACTTTGTCTTTCTGTCAGTCACAAATGGATATCTCGAGAACTACTGATGCATTGACTTGAAATTTGAAATGGTTAAAGATAATACTTTTTTACTAATATAAGCATATATGAAAATGTTAAAAAAATATTCTCATTATGATTGCGGGGGGCGGATAGGGCATCTCAAAATGTTTAAATGAAGTTAATAGGTCTTATGGGGTATCATATGAAAGGTATTCATTTGCAAATTAATAAACAGTTATTATTTTTCCTTTAAGCCGTATCGTTTCCGATTTATTTACAAAAATTTTGAAAAAATGACCGTTCCCCCCTTATCTCCGAAGTTTACGGAGATAAACCCGTGAAACTTTTATAGCTAATAGAAGTGTAAGTAAAGTTTATAGGAAAATTGTAGCGAACTCTAATTTGCATAGTTTTTTAAGAAATCATCGAAAGTGTAATAAATCTACATTAGTTCCGCTATCAGACAAGAGATGGCGCTGTCAAGGTTCTCCAACAAATATAAACCGCCTTTATCATATATTATATTGTATGATGACACGGAACCCTCGGTGCGCGAGTCCGACTCGCTCTTGCCTTCTTTTATTTTATTATTACATACTGAAAAATACCCAGACTGCATAGAAATATCTGCAGAAAAGCAAACATTTGCCCTCCAGCGGGAATCGAACCCGCAATAATCGTCTATTATGCCAACTGAGCCATGGAGGAGACTAAGAGTTTAAAATTATCTGCAACGGAATTGAATAAAGCCTGCAAACATTTTTCCCTCGCCGACTTCTCACAAATGAGGTTACTTCTTTTTGCAACTGTCGGGGTATTCATTAACTTAAAGATAACACGATTCAGTTGCTCCAGCTATTTAAATCCGAGTAAAATAAGAGATATTCTTGGCTAAATCAATCTACTAATGATTTTTATCTTTTAAACGCTGCAGTGCCTAGGACATGACACATTGTTTGGCCTTGCCCAGCCTATACCGTCCTCTCAGCTTAGTCTATCATCATCACCATCATTTTGTCCCGGTATCACCCACTGCTGTGTACAGGCCTACTTTCGCTTTTGCCAGTGTTCTCATTTTTGTGCTTCTCGCATCTAAAAGGAAAAGTACATAATACTTTGTAAAACTTCGCGATCAATAGGCATAATTTTTATCTTATGATCAATAGCCTTTTTTTTGCCATGGGGTGGCATATCTTTAATAGCACAACGTTGACAACGTGCTTATCCATTTGGCTATATTGGTGACCCGAGTTTTTCTACGTATCTCCTCATTTCTGATTCGATGTGTTTATACTAAGGAACGTATTTTATACTTACCGAGATTCTACTCCAACAGTCTATACAGCTTAATTATTAATTGAAAGAGATTGGATTCACAACACCCTGTCAATGAGTACTTGACGAATCAATGTCCGACCAAAAAGATCCTCGATCAAGGATTAAGTACCCTCTCAAACAAAGGGATTTAATTTTCTAGTCTCCTGAATGCGGCCACCGTCATTTTGCGGAGATCTTATAAAAACACCATAGTTCGTTTTTTTAAATTCCCAAATTAGAATGCTGACAAGCCAAATGTAGAAACTTTTATAAGTATTTAAATTCAAAAGCCAATTATTGGGTAGGTACCTAATTAATAAATAAATAAAATAAAAGTTTGTTTATTCAGACTTCCTAAATAATAAATATGCACAACATTAATCAAACACATAAAACACATAAGAATTAAATTAAAATTAGGTACATACAACATATATAATTTCAAGTTTAGCAGCCATTCAACAAGATCTCAACACAAAGAATTTAAATGGTTAACTGAAACCTGTTGAAGGACTGATGGGTGAAGCAAACTTGCTGCCGAAAACCTGTAGGATGTATTGGTACTTACCCATGTTATGTGCAGCAAAGAAGCAGTTTTCTTGCGGATGATGGCGTGAAGCCATCAACATGTGCCTTCGCAAACATGGGGGATACACTGCAGAAGCGGGGAAGCCCCAACAACATCCTGAAAGCGTTATTATCTACTCGTATATTGCACACGCAGGGTGCCTAAGAAGAAACAAATTTTCAAAAGTAGTTTTTGGAAACTTACACGATTCTAAGTTCATTAAGTTTCTTAAGCACACAATAATTAAGGCACACGTAATGACGAAAGGAACTTTAATGTGGTAATTTTATCTTGTCAGACTGTTATTGCAATCAACACTTATTAATTACTTTAGCAGGAACAGAAATAATTTAATTAATTTGAGCAACACATTTGCTCACCACTTTATGACGGACACCATTTTTCAAGAAAATACCCCCTAATCCCCTTGTTTCTCGTCATAATATGTTTTCAATATTCCATTATCAACACTGGAATTACGTTTTTCAAGAATGATGAATAATTCAAAGGATATACGGGGTGTATAGATGCTGAGGGTACTAAAAATGGGGTTTTGTAAAGAAACAATATAAAAAAATATATAAATAAGGCTTTAAATAATACCTAGTTCAAAAATAAAAACAGCCTATATAAAAACTAGACACATCTTCAAATTATTCCTTATCGATGACCCACATAAGGATTTTTATAATTAATATATTTTTTCAATTTAACTTTGAAAAATGAACCAATGTTTAGTAGGTAGACAATGGTGTCAATTCTGTTAGCGCACACCTGACAAAAGCTAACTATGATTGCGTAATGAGGTGTTTTCATTAAAAAGTAAAAACTTCAAAAATAGTTCCCTCGAGCCATATAGATGGCGTTAGTTTTATTTTACTGGTAGGAAACATAGTTTGACAATGACAGCAATTGTGATTAATCACAAACTTGCTTTCTCCGCTTGCCAGCTCCATCTGTTAAGTTTAGTAGGAGTTTTTGTTTTTTACTGAAAACGGCTCATTTGGATTAAGATATAATAATTATTCGGGTAGTGCCGTTCTAAAATTAAAACAAAACCACACAAATTTGATTTGACGCTGATATCTCTAGATTTAGTAACGTTCTATCTCTAATTATTATTATCCCTAGTAAGTGCAAAAACAGAAGCAGCACTAATTTACTATTAGATCAATAAAACACAACTTTATTAAAATATGGGATTATCGGGTATTTATCGCGTAATTACCTTTATTTTATTCCCGACGTTTCGACCGGATTGCACCTGGTCGTGGTCGCGGGGAGACTGGCGTGCTGAAGTTAACCGCAGCAAAGCGAAGGCATCTTTTCAGACTACCCTCACTTGGTCTTCATAAATAGAAATTTGAATAAAATAAAGGTAATTACGCGATAAATACCCGATAATCCCATATTTTAATAATGTGTTGTGATCGCGAAAGTTTAAAAAAGACTAAAACACAACTTGATCTTAGTATAATGAACAATTTAGACGCTACAGGCATACCAATTATTTCCCAGCGTATCTTAGGAAATGTTTGTCAAATTTTAAGATTAAAACCAACCTTTTATCTTAGCAAAGACGAAATAGCACAAAACAGTAATAATATTCTTGTTGCTCTTCCCAGGCTCGAGTTACACCTGAACTTAACATATATCAGAATAGTACTCTATTTCAATTTTAGTTGGAGATAGTTTTACCATTCTCAAGAGTCACTTTGTATCTCAGTCTCAAAGCAGCTTTTTACCTATGAACGCCGTGTGTAAACTCGACATTTTATAACCATTCACTCTAAAATAACATACCTAGTCCCTTACTTAGATAATACAATAAACTACGGGTAACGTTTCGCTCTCGTAAAACTGCCGACTATATTAAGATATGTTTATTTATTTGACCGCGGTAACCTCTACCTATTACAATAGCAAAACCCCGGTGACCACGTTTACGAAGCTCGTGACCAACGCTGCATTGCATTGCGCCCTTCATTATTATGTCTCAGGATGACGGGCGCACGACACCTTACAACTCTCTGCCTGGCAGAGATCGCTTTGAACGATAAGGCCGCCCATTGTACAACTTTTTATAAATTATACTCTATCTATCTATGAAGTTGTAGGGTCTCGTGTGCCTGTAATTTCACCGGCCCCGTTACCAATCATGTCGGAAAGACTTCGACTTATTTGATATTCTTGGCATTTGTTTAGGCACTAAGTGTACTTTAACTTCATTTCAACTTTCTGTATTTATTGACAACATTTATAAACTGCTTTAGGCTTGTTATAAAATACGTCACTGTCGTACAGCCCTATTTACTCAGGTTTCAGCTTTAAATCAGCTTTTGGCTGAATCAGCGCACCCAACATTTTTGCTGAGCTAAACGTCTTTTTAGCATTAAAGCAAATTCGTCTCTCCACTTAATAATTACTTCATGGTTAAGTAGCTGTGAACACCTTAGTTGATTTTTATAATTCTTGTTCTTTTGTTGTAAATAAATGCATTCTTATTTTGATTTTAAAGAAATTGGTCGCATATATCGAAGGAGACCTTTGCCCAGCAGCGGGTAGGAACAAGATAAAATTAATAATTAATGCTGGACACTGCACACTACACCAACTAGTCCCAAACTAAGCAAAGCTTGTACTATGGAAACCAGATGATCGATAGAATACTTCAATACATTTGTTTTGTAGATACACATATGTTACATATAAAAATACCCAGACCACAGGGCCACATATCCGCAGAACAATCACAAACATTTGTCCCGTGGCGGGTATCGAACCCTCTTGCGTATCAACTGAGCCACTGAGCCACGAAGGCAGTCTCGATTCAAACAAAGTGCGGCGTCTGGTTATTTCTCTATTCTATGCCAAATCCCTGTGGTTTAGCTCACTAAACAAAATGATGAAGGTTGATAATCCTTACATTTCACGAGGTAAACGCCTTTAGGGATGTAGCCCGAAATTGAATATGAAGGTCGCGGTTCAGACGACCTCTGTGGCGAAGTGGGTCTTTATCCGACTTAAACAGATAAGCGGGTTCGATTGGTTAACACAAAGTTTAATAAAAATCGCTAAAACAAATACCCTGCCTGAGGCTTACATCTGATTACGTAATCGATTAATACAGCATCAGCTGCAGAAAACCTATGGTGTATGGGCCTGTGTATTGCCCAGGAGCCAATTCTCATGGACCGTGATACTGCGTCTCATCTCATTTCTTAGTGTACTTTACTCGGAACTTGTCGCATCACTCTAGAAGTCTACTATCATCTCGATAGACGTTCTTTACCAGTCGATGCACCACGATCGGTTTGCAATAGATATACGTGTATCTCTATTGTGAAATGACGAGAATGCATAAACTTCTTTTCCATAGAGATTTTGACAGTTTTTGTGAAATTCCTCGATTGTGAGCGTTTATTATTTGGACCACGATGATTGGCCCAGAATGTGATGAATAAACAGGTTATACGATTGCAACTAGGCTGTGGGTCTCACGACTTTTCTCTTCGAAAGTTCTTGCCTGGAACGTTAATTAGATGTATTAGGCTGGCCCCTTCTTTTGATAAGGAGGAGGATATCTGTAACCAGATACCATACTCCACAAGGGTACACTCTGGTTATGTAAGGTCTTACGATGTACCTCACTGTTTTGTCAGCGTTAGCATATCTCTAAACCGAGCATATCGATAAACCCCAATTGGCCATACGCCAGAATTCTACCCGCAACCCGGGAACGCGCCACATCCGTGGGCACTTCTCCGCCTACTGGGACAACCTAGCAAATCCATGTTCCAGCCCTTATACCATCTTCTCAGCCATGTGTAGAACAAGGGATGTAATAGAATAGTCTAACATCTGTGACTTTTCTCAACAGGTGTGAACCCTAAGGAGCTTAGAGACACAAAGACCGGCGTGTTCGTCGGAGCCTGTTTCTCCGAGTCGGAGAAGACATGGTTCTACGAGAAGATGCAGGTCAATGGATTCGGTATCACTGGGTAAGTGAAATAAAATGCTGGACACACAGCCCCATTGATGACCTACGTGGTTCAGTTGGTCTGGGACATAGGAGCTTTTGCGGGTTATAGATAGATAGAAGATAGAAAATGCTTTATTGCACACCTTAAACTATACAAATTAACAAAAAAAGATAAACACTAAACATAAAGTGACAATCAACGGTCTTATCGCTAGAGAGCGATCTCTACCAGACAACATTTCGATGGATTGGATTGTGGTAATGAGATGGGGTAAAATGGTGTGAGATCAAAAAGAAAAGTAAATATAAAAAATACCATATATAATATACATACATATATAATAAAAATAATGTGTATACATATACTATTTGTTTAAGAATGTATATATATAATAATAATATAAAGCATGTTATAATTAAATACTTAGTATATACAAATAAATATACAATTTTTTTACAAGTTATTTCCCACGGGGGACAAATGTTTACTTTTCTTCAGATATAATGTTCTGGTCTGAGCAGTTTTTACGTCTATTTTCTAGTTGATACCTTTAGAAATGAGCGTTTCAAAGAGCTGAAGGCACGGACCGAAGAGGGCCTGGAGCACGGGAACTAATTTTGTCAACGGGCCCAGAGTGCTCTCGTACCTTCGCATAAGATTGGGTACACAAGTCACATATCTATCATTCTACAGCCGTGGGGTACCGGCAGTAGAATGTATCATCTCCGCTTTTGCCCGTGGATTCAGTAAGAATCTGTCAAGGGATACCTCCGGAACATGTGCAGCAGCGTCTTTCCGTATATCAACATCCCGTAATGCGCTCGCGAACACACATGCCAAGCGTGGAGAGTATACAAAAACTTCTCATGATCAGCACTTGGAGATCTATGAGGGAGGCCTATGTCCAGCAGTGGACTTTCTACGATTAAGATAATGATAATCACATCATCTGAAGTGAACTGATGCAACTATGTGCTTTAATCTATTAATTTGTGTTGTTTTATTTTGTAAATCGACGAGTCAAAAAAAATCCCCTGCGGTCGCAGTGAATAAAGTATTTTTTGAGTTTAAAAAGTTGCTACAGGTCTGGGTATCCAGGCTGCTGTGTATGAGTTAGCAAGCTTAGCGAGCATAAATCCGTTGATTTATGACTACGTCTGAAACAGAATATTTAGAAACAGCGGGTGCAACGCCTTGCGTAACCCGTGCTTGCTATGTCTATTCGCAGGTTGTCTGGTTAATTTTGCCATTCAAAGTGAGAAGGCTTTATGTATTGAAAAAGGGTGTATAGTGTAAGGATAAAATGTAGGTAGGTAAGTAAAAGTTTTGTCTATTGTATGCTAGCCTGGTGAGATTCAAAGTTTTTTTAATTAATTATCCTGGAAGTATTTTTTAACGTTGTATTTATTACAATTACAATAAGCCGTAAGTGGCCCTGCCGTGGGGTGCCGGCAGTATAATGTTACTCCTCCTTTCATGCCTGTGGATGCAGTAAGTGCCTGCTAAGGGATACCTCCGAAAGTTTTCGATGTTTAATAATTGTACACCTTTAATTATTCATTTTATTGAAATGGATTAATGGATATACTATAGAGGAGGGATTGAGCGAAAGACGTACGATCGTTTTAACACCCGTATATTAAGAAAATACCGTTACATAGACTTACAATAGCAAAATAAGACAAACAAAGGTAACAATGATTAACGCGCGCGA
The DNA here is from genome assembly GCA_963082625.1 of Pasiphila rectangulata. Classification (NCBI taxonomy): domain Eukaryota; kingdom Metazoa; phylum Arthropoda; class Insecta; order Lepidoptera; family Geometridae; genus Pasiphila; species Pasiphila rectangulata. The sequence goes on along the minus strand of OY720256.1, from coordinate 13,337,741 downwards.
CCGCAACGCGACGTGCGTTCTCTCTGATGACAATTTATGACTGGCGGCGCGGACGCCGCCGGATTCGTGTTGAGCGTCGAGTTCCCGCCGCTTGCGCGGGGGACGGGGCACTAGAGTGGGGACTTAGAGAGTGGCGCGCTATAACCTCCCCCTCCAAGTCACAGGTACGTCCCGTCTGTGGCTTGGCCGGTCTACCACGACGACGTGGATGAACTATAGCAGACGTCGTCCCTACATATGGCGTAAGAGCACTGGCATGGTACTTTCCTTTAACCTGACCTGTGCTATCTTCAACTGTGAAAGAGGTTGGTCCGACGACCTTAGAGACACGATAAGGACCTTCCCTTCTCGGAGCAAACTTACTCGTAAACCCCTTAAAAGCATTGCTCGCCATGTGGGTCTCCACGAGGACTAGGTCCCCCTCCGCATAAGACGGAGCTGCTCTACGCCGTTGATCGCCTTGAACCTTCCGGATGTCCTGTTGGTTTTCAATGCGTTCCCTAACATTCACCAACACTCGGGAAAACTCCTTTAGGTAAGGTGTGATCTGAGGCACATAATTCTGCTGTGCCACTATAGCTCGCATATCGGTATGAACCGCTATAGGAGAGCGCAACTCTCGAGCGAAAGTAAGATACGCTGCAGTGTGTCCCGTTCCTTGGTTATAAGCGCTGTTGAGCGCGAAACGAACCATCGGGAGTATTGTCGGCCACCGACGATGTTCTTCTCCAACCAGAATAGAGAGAAGTTGCTTCAACTCACGGTTCTTGCGTTCCGCAGGGTTTGCTTCAGGGTGGTACACCGGGATCAGGGATTGTTCAACATCTAAGACTAACATAGCCTTCTGCATCACTGCAGAAACAAACTGAGTCCCGTTGTCAGATAACACTCGACGAGGCAACCCGTAGCGCATGAAAACTTCTTCTATTAGAGCCTTTGCGCACGACTCTGCGGTCGCATCCGGAAGCGCAAATAGCTCTACCCAACGGCTGGCCGTATCTTCAATTAGCAAAATCCACTTTTCTCCTGCATCACCTTCCGGTAATGGACCAAACAAGTCCATAGCAAGTACTTCGAATCGCTGCTGAAGTACAGGAGTTTGAAGAAGGCCGGCAGGTTTCAAGTTAGTCGCTTTATATTTCTGACATAAGTCACATGATTTTAAGTACTGTGCCACATAGGCTCTCATATTCTTAAAATAGTATCTTTCCTTTATTTTCCTAATGGTGCGTTCAACACCTAGATGTCCAGCAGTAGGAGCATCGTGGAGCTCTTTCATAAGCTCACTCTTAAGCGATTCCGGCACTACCAACTGGGGTTCCTCGGATTCCCAGTCCGGATCGCATCGAAACAGTACGCCTTGGGACAGATAATAACCTCTATCCGTCCAACGTAACACTGTTGTTGGATTGTCAGTATCTTCAAAATCCTTTATTATTTTATTCAACTCGGGATCACTCAGCTGGGCTTCCCGAATATCTTCCGGATGTCTCTGCGGAAGATCTATAACCACCGGGCAGATACTACAGGGACTGTTATTCGGCTCTTCAGAGTCCTTGTTTACAGGACGGCTGAGCGTATCTGCGACTACATTTACGCGACCCGGAGTATAGTCAACATCAAGATCATATGTCTGTATCTTCATTGCCCAACGGGCCAAACGACCACTTGGGGTTTTCAAAGAGATAAGCCACTTCAACGGCTGGTGATCAGTGGCTACGCGGACTCGCGCTCCCTCTACATATCCTCTGAACTTCTCTAACGCCCAAACAACCGCTAACGCCTCTCTTTCGGTAGTATGATAGTTGCGTTCGGCGGAGGTCAACAATCTACTGGCATATTCTATTGGCCTTTCTTCTTTTGGACTCTCCCCTTGCATCAATACGGCTCCTAGAGCATAGGCGCTGGCATCTGTTCGCAGTACAAACGATTCTTCGAAGTTTGGCTGTCGTAGAATTGGGCTAGAGGAAAGGCGCAACTTCAGCTCTTCGAATGCTGTTTGCTCCTTCTCCCCCCAGACCCAAGGTCTGCCCTTCTTCGTTAGATCCGTCAGACAACGAGCTATGTCTGAAAACTGCGGAATAAATTTACGGAACCAGGCACAGGTTTGTAGAAACGTTCTAAGTTCTTTTAAGTTCGTTGGAGGCTTCATGTTCAACACGGCTTCAACCTTCGACGGATCAGCCTCGATACCTCGCGAAGAAATGACGTGTCCCAGGTAAGTAACCCGATCTCTAGCGAAGACACACTTCTTACGATTTGCGGTCAGATTGAAAAGACGAAGACGCTCGAAGACCTGCTGCAGATCCATCAAGTGCTGATCCAGATTCGGCGATATTACAAGTAAATCATCAAGGTAAGCCAGTACACACACATCCTTTAAGCCAGACCGCATCCTGTCAATCAACCTCTGGAAGGTGGAGGGCGCGTTTTTAAGTCCGAAAGGAAGACGTTTAAAGGAGAAATTTCCAAACGGTGAGGTGAAACTAGTTTTATGACGATCTTCCGGCGCAACCAGTATCTGCCAATATCCAGCTTTAAGATCTATAGTGGTCATCACACAACCTGCTTTGGTGCTCTGCAGTAACTCATCAATTACCGGAAGTGGGTACTTATCCGTACGAGTGACACTATTCAATTTCCGGTAATCTACGCAGAATCGTGTTTCACCATTTTTCTTCGGGACTAGAACTACAGGCGCGGCCCACTCGGATTCAGACTCTTCGATTACATCTTCTTCCAACATCTTATCTATTTCTTTTCTTATTATTTCCTTTTTTAGTAAAATCGAGCACCATGCCAGCGTCTTGTATGAAATTCATACCTAATAAACTCTCTGTCGCATTAGGCAACATTACAAAGTCAACGTCTAAACTTATACCTACAAAATTTACTTTAACACACGTTACATCAACTTCTTGGGCACATACGCGCCCATCAGCATATTTAAATTCAGCAAAAATTTGTTTAAAATTATGATTACTCTTAACTAAATGTTTTCTTAAGCTAACACTCCCGACTGAATGCTTAGCACCAGTGTCTATCAGCACATTGCCTACGGCACCATTGATTTCGATACTTAAGACTGGCCTACCGCGCGAATCAACATTGTCGGCACTCGCGGAAATCGATTGGAATGAGCTAGCACTCGCGGCGGCACTCTTCTTTTCCTTACAAACGGAACAATTAGAACGTATAACACCGGGCGCCCCGCACCCGAAACACGTAATCATAGTTGTAGCTGTACGCGGCTCTCCCTCATCAGCACCATCCTTGGTATTCTTCCTAGTAGATTTGTTAACCAGTCGCGGGCACGCATCCTTCGCATGACCGTACTGCTTGCAATAGTTGCAGTAAAGGCGAGGCTTATGATTGCTCGATGATGGTGCCGCTGGTAGCGACGGCTTCGCGACTATAGAGGAAGGAATTGACGGCTTGTTCTCCGCAGAAGGGCGGGGTCGTATCTCATCGAGAATGTCCTCGATTCGCCTCGCTTGCGCTAACAACTCTCCAAAATTGTCAAAGGAAGACCGAGATATCTTTTCGCGAATGCGCCGGTGTAGCAGACCATAGCACATATCCATCTGCACCACCTCTGTGAGTGTGAAAGGCGGCAGTTGTGCGAAGAGTGCTCTTAAATGACACACAAATAAATCTGTGGATTCGTCTGCTTGCTGTTCTCTTTCAAAAATGCATCTATAAATTTTGTGCGGCGGCAATCTTGGTCCAAATGTTTGCTTCAATGCATCCATAGCATCGTGCCATGTCAGGGTAGAGTCCTTGACTCCTTGCCACCACGTAGCAGCTAACCCCGTTAGTAACATAGGCAACCCACGTAAAGCAATATGATCATCAACGCCAACACATTCTTTGTAAGTCAAAACAGAGTCTATAAATGCTTGCACATTGCTAGATCTATCTCCGTCAAATCGCGCCGTACATTTAGCAAAATTTTCTGAGTAGGTAGATGTAGGAGTACTCACAGGATCGCAGCGACTTAGCCTGTTAATCAGCAACAGCAGCTGATCGGTCGTCATCACGACCGGGGCGGCCGCGACGTTATCGGCGGCGACAGTGGCGGCGGCGGCGGCGACAGTGGCGGCGGCGCTGGCGGCGGCGCCGGCAGCATCAGGCTGCGGTGTCAGCGAGGCGTCCACCAATGACGCGAACGCCGCGGCGCCGTCTGTACGGCCAACGCCAAGCGCGCGCTGCGCCAGCGCGGCGGCAGCAGCAGGCGCGGGCGGCGTCACGTCCGCAGACGGATTACCAGCCCCCGAAGCCGGGCTTGCGGCACACGATCTCGTCAACACCATGTTTACACAGCTCCAAAACACGCGAAATGTTTTAAATAGTGTTCAGTGAGTATTGGCGGGAAACAAAACGAAATATTACTAAAATATTCACCGTCCAAACACTATTTACACTACATAGTAACGTTCAGTAGGTATGTAGGGAGCGTAGGTATAATGTCAGTCACACAAAATTGTTCACGAACACGAGAAAATATAACCGTCGTAAGCACAAAACACTGTTCACTTTGTTCGTAACGGTAGGTAGGTAATCTATCCGTGCGCCAGCGTTCTGGAATGTTCCGTCCGCGTGGCAACGGTGGGGTGTTAAGCGAGTAGGTAGGTACGGATTTTACTGTTTTTATGTAGAACTCGCGACAGGACCACACGACGTAAATAGTTACTCACTTATTACGTAGGTATTTCACTATAATTACGATGTCGATAGGCACTGAGTACGAACGCGAATGTTCTGCCAGTAAAACAACGATTCAGCTCCACGTTAGGCTGCCAGTTATAGAGGAGGGATTGAGCGAAAGACGTACGATCGTTTTAACACCCGTATATTAAGAAAATACCGTTACATAGACTTACAATAGCAAAATAAGACAAACAAAGGTAACAATGATTAACGCGCGCGACCGCAACGCGACGTGCGTTCTCTCTGATGACAATTTATGACTGGCGGCGCGGACGCCGCCGGATTCGTGTTGAGCGTCGAGTTCCCGCCGCTTGCGCGGGGGACGGGGCACTAGAGTGGGGACTTAGAGAGTGGCGCGCTATAATACTCATTTTTCGTCTGCATGACATCCAACTATAAATTAAAAGCTTGAGTAGTCTCCCGTATTTTTAAATGAATAGTTTATTTCACTTCTTTTGAAAGTGATACCTGTAAATGTTTAAAGCCTTATTTTACAAATATGCTTTTCCTCTGACTAATAGCTGACTAAGCGAGGATGGTATAGGTGCTGGGCAAGCCTAATCCATCTAACAATGTCCCAGGCACTACAGCGTCCCGTACAGCATGATAACCAGTTGCTGACGCTGCTACTACTACTAATTTACAAACATAAAAGATAAAGAATGCATTTATTTAACACAAAATTTCAACAATAAACTTAGGCGCTACATAGATAGTTAAGTAAGAAATAAATAATTAAGTATATCAACAAATTTACTTTTATGCTAAAAAGACGATCAGCTCAGCATAAATGATGGGTGTGTTGACACAGCCCAACGCTGATTTTCAGCTGAAACCTGAGTAAAGATGGTTGTGCTGCAGCGACATATTTAATAATACACTATACGATGGAAGTGCAGAGCGTAGATGACTAGATCAGGGAAATATCTGTGCAAAGCGAATCTTCTGTTAAATTCTCGCTTTTGTTCCTGGCAATTGAGTCGAAGCAAATTCGATTGAAGACGACACCAAATAACTAGTTAAAATGCAAATAAACTGCTATGAAAGACTTACCCGTACAATTCATCTGGGAACTTAAGCGTGAACTTCCCGAATCGAGAAAGTTTAAACGCTTTGAAACTGGATGTATAATTATCGTGATTACTTTGAAAGTGCATCTTAGGACTGCTAAATACATGTAATTAGCTAGTTAGTTTATTGGAGGGTTTATATATTGGATGGTTTGATGGATGGATATTATATAAATCACTATCTTTTGCCCGTGACTTCGTCCGCGTGCAAGTCATAAAACGTAAAATCCCCTTTTTCACGCAGAGAAAATATAGAACCCATTTATTCCATATCCCGTGCGAATTTCGAAAAATCCCTTCTTAGTGCACCTCTAGGATACTCAAGGTATATGTGTGCCAAATTTCAAGTCTTTAGGTCCAGTGGTTTAGGCTGTGCGTTGATATATCAGTCAGTCAGTCAGTAAGTCAGTCAGGACTTTGAATTTTATATAGAGGTATATAGATAATGCTGGCAACAGCCCCTCATAATCAGTACTTGAATCTCCAAGTCCATGGGGGAGGCCCTTGTCTAGCAGTGGACGTCCTACGGCTGTGATGCTGATGATGATGATGACGCTGATGAATGCTGGACACTACACACACCATCTAGTGACTAGTCTATAATGGATTATCACCATAATGATAATTGGTTTGGGAATGGTATAATTTTGTACATACACCTCATAATGATAGACATATTAGGCTTTATGTTCAGCAGTTGACGTGGACAGCGGTCCTACGGCTGTGATGATGATGATTGCTAAGCTTGCACTACGAACACCGAGGACTGGATACGGAAAGAGAAGCATATTATACGAAGGTGCTCAGCTGTATAATAACTTGCCTGATAGTATTAAAAACTGTTTGCATATGCACACTTTTAAAAAACGGCTTAAACGTCACATTTTTGAAAAACCTCTGTCCCGATAACAACTTATCAATACCGATACTTTTACTACTAAGCTAGACATAAGTTAGTTTAGTTAGTTAGAAGTTTTATGTACCTACCTAACTCATTTAAGTGAACCATGTTCTTTATGAGAAATAAATGCTCTTTAAACGTATGATACCTCAACCTTTGCCCAACAGTGGGACGAAAACAAATTAACCTATCAAATGTCAAATGTACACTCGTGTGTGCACGAATTGTACTAATATGGCGGCGGTCAGTCACGCGAAACATCATACATCACACTTTCTTACATAAAAACACGCAAATCCGAGATATATATCTGCAGAAAAGCAAAAATTTCCCCCGCCGGGTTACAAACTCACATCCTCCACGACTAATACCAACTCTTTGGAATAACGGAGAAGGACTAGGCCATTGACAGCATTCTAATAGTATCTCCAAAGGTGATGCAGGTGTTGAAGAAGAACGTCATGAGTGTTTATCACTCTTGTTTTTTACCCTTGACCAAAACGAGGGGTGTTATAAGTTTGAAGTGTGTGTGTTCCGTGGCATCGTAGCTCCCTAACGTATAAATCGATTTTAATGTAGTTTTTCTAATTGAAAGGCTTGATTAGGAGCAGGTATTTGTTATTTGGCGTAATCCAACCAGCAGTTTCCGAGATAAGATAGAATAAATCATCATCATCATTTCAGCCGTAAAACATCCACTACTGAACACAGGCCTCCCTCGTGAATATCCATGAGGGGTATATTGCCATACTCACCACGCTTGGCAGGCGGGTTGGCGAGCGCAGTATGGGATGTTGATACACGGAAAGACGCTGCTGCCCATCTTCCGGAGGTATCCCTTAGCAGGCTCTTACTGCATCCACGGGCATGAGAGGAGGGGTAACATTCTACTGCCGGCACCCCACAGCCTAGATAGAATAAATACTATGGACTTATGAACCAAGTACTGTATTGGGAGGCAGACCATAATTTTCATTTGTTGTCTTAGTACAAATCTTTATGCTCAATGTAGATGTTGATGTGTCGAAGTTATTTTTAATTTAAAATTCATTCTTGTCTTTATACCGAATGAATCCCACAAGTCAGGAAACGACCTCGCGACCGAGACGTCGATGGAAAGACGAACTCGACGCATACTTGGAAGACTAGACCACAGTAGCTCAACACAGAGAAGGGTGGAAGGAAGGATGGGAGGCCTTTGCCCTGCAGTGGGACAGTACAGGCTCTTAATAATAATAATTTCCACATGAAGCCAAACTCGTCAAAGCCGAGAAAGATAAGTTCAGCAAATATCTTGATTTAGCTTACGAGATTGCCACCATGTGGAATGTTGACTCAGCGACTATTGTTCCGATAGTCGTTTCCGTTAACGGACTGATAGCGAAGAGTCTCGATCAACACATCTCGAGTTTCAACTTTCGCTAGGCAGTTGGATCAAGAGCCAGATCCAAAAGGCAGTACTCCTGGACTCGTCACGTATAGTAAGGAGATTCCTCTCCCTGCAGCCCTAGTCACCGACCGCGTGAGCCTTGCTTCGCGGCCGGTGATTCACCGTTTTGATATATTTTTTTACTGTAGAGTATTTGTTTTTATATTTCTTTATAGTAAAAAAATATTTTTATGAGTTTACAAATAAATGATGTGGAATAATAATAATCTTGTCTTTCCCCAGATGTTCCCGAGCCATGTTAGCCAACCGCATTTCCTACTGGCTTGGCGTCACTGGTCCTTCGTACACCGTGGACTCGGCTTGCTCTAGCTCACTGTACGCGCTCGAGCACGCCTTTAGGGCTATCCGAGACGGCCACTGCGACGCAGCCATCGTTGGCGGTTCCAACCTGTGTCTGCATCCTTACGTGTCTCTGCAGTTCTCCAGGTTAGTAGCTTACTCTGGCCATTCATTCATTTCATTTGCAGCCATCATCATTACCTCCTATCGATAGATGAGGCTCTCTCGTGACCACGCTTTTGTGTGCCATCCGCAATGGTCAATCATTGATTAATTTAAAAATCTTAAGAAAGTATTGCGTATTAATTACGTAGAATCTAGATCATTACCCTATTTTGAGCTATAGATATTGTGTTACCGCTTTACGGAAGCCAGTTGCAACTCCATGTCACCGACCCTTCGACTCAGCATGCACTAGCATATCGTCGAGGGGAACGAAAGCGGTAAATTAGGTTATAATGCTTACTTTTAAACGTGGGATATTTTTTTTGGTTCTGGACCAAATTGTAAAAAAACCTTTATGGTGTGACTTTGTCTGTCTGTCTATCTGTATGACACAAATGGATATCTTGAGAACGACTGGTGCTTATTAAATAATATGGCATATATAAAAATGTTGAAAAAAGATTATGATTGCTTGGGAGGCGGAAAGAGAGTTTAATTAATTCTAAGTGGAGTTACTAGGTCATGTAAAGTGTAATATGAAAGAGCTTTATTTGCACATTAGAAAACCGTTTTTAGTTTCCCTATATGCCGTATAGTTTAAGACTTATTTAAAAATAAATACTGATGATGGCGCGGTACCCTCGCCGCCTCGGTGCACGAGTCCAATTTGCTCTTGGCTGGTTTTATTGTTATGGTTTTTTGCCCTTAACATAGCCCACTCCCCTTGGGCCTCATTTGGGGCATAACGAGTTATCCTTGCTTACCTGTCTTCTTCATCCTCAGATTGGGAGTGCTATCTCCCGACGGCCGATGCAAATCCTTTGATAATAGCGCCAACGGGTATGCGCGTTCAGAGGCCATCGTAGTAATCTTCCTGCAGAAGGCTAAGGACTCCAGAAGGTATGTTTTTTACTTCTAAAATGACATCCCAGTTATATTTAATCAATCGGATGTGCAACAACAGAATCAACACTATTGACTGTGCTTGAAAACTATGGACAAATTATAAGAATGAATGCTATGCACATATTTCTACTACGGCGCTAGAATTTCAAGCAAATGCTTTCGTAGCAATATTCGTAGCAAGCGCTACGCCACAAATGCTACAGTTTACGTATTAATATGACACGCCCTACGCTGTAGCATACGCTACGCAATAATTTGAGTAGTAGCGTGCAGTATTTTCTGAAATTAAGAACTTTTAATTTTTTTTCAATTTTTTGTTTAACTAAAGCAAGCATAAAAGTTAGATAAAGTTAAGTTACTATTGCCAGCACCCCACAACATATTATATTGTTTTTAATATCGACGAGTTCTGTGGCGCAGCGGGCGAAGGTCCGCCTGCGACGCAAGGGGTTGTGGGTTCAATTTCCCGCGCCGGAACAAATGTCTGTACGATCTGCAGATATCTGTTCAGGGTGTTCTGGATGTTTTTCTATATACAATGTGCTCCGGTGCACATTGTACTCCGGTGCTACTCCGGTGTCGGAACCGATAAGATTACTCAGGTTAACGGCTTAGATTTTTCAATACAGCAAAATAATCAAAAAAAATACATACATTTTTCTTTTAAATATTTTTTTTGGCAGTCACTTTCATTTTTAGTTAAAAGTAAAAAGAGACCTTGCTTGTTTTTGTAGGACTTTTACATAAGTAGATATTGCCAAATTAGCACGGTATCTTAAAAATGTAAATGGCTGCCATTTTTTTAAATTTAGAGAAAAATTACATTTAGGAACTGATTTGTCGCTAAATGAACCATATACAGGGTGAATTTTTGAGACGGGACAGTAAGGGCAATTTCTGACATTTCTAGTACTCAAACCTCAGTCGGTCCAGTAGAGACTTTTGATCCTAATAAGAAAGAGGATCGATTGGTGTCAAAAAAAGTTTTTGTGTAAAATGACCATTTTCTTCCTGACTGTAAATTTTTTCCAAAATCTGTAAATGCAGTTCAGAATATCTTAAAAATTTATGGATAGTCTTCTAAAAACGTTTTTCTGTAACTATAACGGTTAAGGTACCTGCCCTTACTGTCCCTTCTCAAAAATTCACCCTGTATACCTCTATATCACCCTTATCGGCTCCGACACCGGTAACCTTAAATATTGTATAATAAAAAAATCTCTCTATGTAGTATTAAGTATATCAGTCACCTAGTACCCATAACACGAGCTCTGCTTAGCTTGGGTCTAGATGATGCTGCGTGAATTTTTTAACATTATTTGTTTTATTATTACTCAGAGTGTACGCCCAACTCCTTCACGCGAAGACGAACTGCGACGGCTACAAGGAGCAGGGTATCACGTACCCCGCCGGCCACATCCAGAAACTGCTGCTCAGGGAGTTCTACGAGGAGTGCTCCATTCCACCGTCCAGCTTGGAGTTCGTCGAGGCTCACGGCACAGGTTCGTATAACAAAACAGTTAAACTAGTTGTCAACTTAGAACGAGCGACTCTTTCAATGAACTTCCATTGCATTTGAACTTGATTTGTGGCGGAAATAGAATTTACAACCTCCTGCGTTGTAAACCGTGTATTAGTAAAATAAAAGAAGGAGAGAAGGAGAAGGGAGGTCTTTGCCTAGCAGTGGGATCCAGCAGGCTGTTTAGATTAGATTAGATTAGTAAAATCTCCCTATGTTTAAATTTCATGAAAATCCGGCCATGTTCAAGAGTTATGCTCGGACAAAAAACATCGATCAATAAATCCCCATATTCAACAACTACACTACTAATCAAAACTCCCCCACGATAATCGATTTGTATCGATGTGATCTTCTAAAGTTTAAAATTTAATCATAATCCGATTATCCTTTCAAGAGCTATCCTCGGACAAAAAAAAACTATTAAACATTTGTCTCAAAAACTACTGCAAAAATAAACATTCCCCCACGACCATCGATTTGTATTGATGTAATCTCATTGAGTTTTAAATTTCATCAAAATCCGATCATCTGTTTAAGAGTTATGCTCAGACAAAAATTGCGCTCAGACATACAAACATTCAGCAAAACGCCTAGTTGCAACTAAGAATATCGATCGCCTCGCTCACTCGTTCGATAAATAAAATACGGACTATACTGAAAATACTGCCTGAAAATCAGCGTCGCAACCTCATAACTTGCTATGAAATTGCGGTTATACTGAGGCAAAATCCATGTTTTAAATCCACGCAGCATGTTGTTAAAAAAGTTAATTAAACCATATAAGTGCACCTAATTTGATTATTTTATGCGTTTTCTTATATAATTTGTATGTGGTGTGCGAGTGTGTCAAAAATAAATGTATTTACTTTCTTTCTTTCTTTCTAAAATAAATAAAACATCGTTTATTTATAAAGGTCTTGTGAGTTAACAATGTAGGTAAGTGTCATAATAGGTTAACCTAATTCAAATTTTGTTAAGACCTGTGTTAGCTGCCAGAATCATAGAACATCTCGTTCTAACTAACGTGATTAGTCCAGCATTATTTATTATTATTTATTAACTAAGCTTCAAACTTGTAAGAAGTAACGAGCGATCATGCTTCGGCACAGTGAAAGAAAGGAGAAAACTACATGTAGGTGAAATTGCAGACTGAGTGGCTTAGAGGGAAGGTCGGACCTTGATAAAAACATGTAAGAACATAAGCACATTTGTATACAGAACTTGTTAAACTTTTGCGATTGGATAACATAGTGGTAAAAACTTCAGTCATCCCGCGATATAGAACGCTGAAACGTGTTTGAAACATCGGGAAAATCAAAGTTTTGTATGGTTAGATTACGCCCTGCCGATTACGGTGAAATGAGTTAGACCGCGCTGTTTTCTTTCCAGACGAAAAGGGATATCTCGCTCATTTGGAAACTGTGAACCTCTTAACACAGGGTTAGCACGTGGTGTATGTTATTATTTTTTACGAAAGTTCATGCAATATGATGGCACAATAGATGGTCACAATAACAGTTTGGTTTATAGGCAAAACCGCGTGCGTCGGAATTATACACACATATAAATATAATCTTTGGGAATAATATATTTATTTATTTATATAAAAACGTATGCGACAGAGTCCTGTACATTAGTATGTATGATTTAAAAAGTCAGCTCATTATGCTGTTATGGGATGTTATTATGGGATGATGACCTGGTGAAGACCGCAGGTCGACGGTGGATGCAGATCGCTTCCAACCGCAATAACTGGAAATCCATGAGGGAGACCTATGTCCAGCAGTGGACGTCCTACGGCTGAAATGATGATGATGATGATGATTATGCTGTTGCTACTCTTAATACAATGCGAATAAAAACGTTGACCTATATAAAAAAAACTTTTTAAAAAGGTAAACTTAACTGTCACTTTACCGTAGAATCAGGGTAAAACACAATTGTCAATTTTGACAGGCCTTATCTTTAACCTAAGCTGTCACTTTGACGTCATGTGTCATTTTCGACAGCTGCCATCTAGACCATATCTATAAACTCTGTCGAGGCTCACGACAAAGGTATATGTTTATCTAAAAATGTTTTTAAAATATAATGTACAATGTGTGAAGTCGGATTTTTACTTAATTCAGGGCTAGACGTTCAGTTTTGTGAGAGTGTTGATTTATTCGTACAAAAGCAAAGGAATTCTCATTTAAAATAATCATGCTCTAGATAGTTCTAAAGGTGCATTTTAAATTTCCATTAGCAGCAAGATATGAATCTAAAACTACTTCCTTTTGCAAAGAAATATAATATTTATCAAAGCTGTCACCGGCAAGGCTTCGCTTTATGAAAATAAAACGCCTGCTTATTAAAATTCACTTGTTTAAACTGCTCTTATGACGGTGCAGTTTTTACTCCGGCCCAGGTAAGGTAGAGTGAGTTAGTACACTTATTTCGTTTCTTCATTTTCTACGTTTCTTGTTACTGTAGCTAAAGGTTTTTAGAGTTCCGTACCCAAAGGGTAAAAACGGGACCCTATTACTAAGACTCCGCTGTCCGTCTGTCTGTCTATCTGTCTGTCTGTCTCTCTAAGACTAATAAAACATTTACAGATAGATGTATGTAAGGCCGCCTGTTGAATTGCTTAAAAAAATTGTTTGATTATATTTCTGTTTGTTTTTATACCTCGGTATATATTTTTTGTTATATGTGGTGATCAATAAAGTGTTATCTATCTATCTATTTCTGTTGCCGCTATTACAACAAATACTAAAAACAGAATAAAATAAATATTTAATGGGGGCTCCTTTACAACAAACGTGAAATATATTGCCGTTTTTTGCTTGATAACACCAACAGGTAGACGCTTGAAATATTCACAGAATATTTAGTTGTTTATTCATTTTAAAAATAAATAATTAAATTAAAATAATGGCACGGAACCCTTCGTGTGCGAGGCCGACTCGCACTTGGCCGATTTTTATTCACGGCAGCCTGCTCTAATAGGGCGTCCGAACCCAGGTGTGAGGGCCACGCTGCAAAAGTTATATGAAACGTATCCTCAATGAAATTAAAAATGAGAAAATATTTATTGACAAAACACATGACACATTATTAACACATATTTAACCGGGTATTTATCGCGCTATTTACCTTTATTATTGCCCGACGTTTCGACAGGATTGCACCCATCGTGGTCCCGGGAAGACTAAAACACATGACATAAAAATCCAAGTACTGATCTTGTTGCCATTCTCACCACGCTTGGCAGGGGTATTGGTGAGCGCAGTATGTGATGTTTCGAGCCCATCTTTTGGAGGTATCCCTTGGCAGATTCTTACTGAATCCACGGTCAAGAGAGGTCACATTCTACTCCCGGCACCCCACGGCCAAGTCACTTCCTTGAGGATGGTACGCCATCAAAGTGGCTCTGCGTGAAAAAGGGGATTTTACGTTTTATGACTTCCACGCGGACGAAGTCGCGGGCAACAGCTAGTCCGGGTATATATCGCGTAAATTACCTGTATTATTTATCGACGTTTCGCTTGGATTGCACCAAGCATGGTCCCGGGAAGACTTTACAGTCTTCCATGCTTGGTAAGTTACGCAATAAATAACCGGACAAAAAGTGTTTTTATAATGTGTTGTCATCGCGAAAGTTTAAAAAAGACAATTTAAAAACCCAGCTGTTTTTACCGAGCTGTGTACTACACAAGTATAACCTTTACGTTGCTAACAATGAAACTAACTCGGGGAAAGCTGAGAATTTTATGTCTGAGTGCTCTTGGCCTGTGCTGCGTCTATTTTTAATGTCCTCCATTTTGCCTGGTCTATTTTTAATGGTGTTCTGAGCTGTACCATTAATTTCTTTTTTCGAGGGTTGTTCTAAGGTGGGCTGTTAATTTGGCTTTGTTTTAGATGTTTTTTGCTGTTGGGTATTTTGGATTTTCTTGTATTATTAACACATATTTAACCGGGTATTTATCGCGTTATTTACCTTTATTATTATATAATAAATACCCGGTTAAATATGTGTTAATAATGTGTCGTGATCGCGTAAGTTTAAAAATATTTTCTTGTAGGAATTTAGTATTTTGCTGTAAGATGGAGTTAGATCAAATACTACTTCCTTTCTTTTTACAACTTGGTACCATCATCATCATCTCAGCCGTATGACTCCACTGTCCACTGCTGGATATAGGCCTCATGGATCTGCAAGTACTGATCATGAGGGGGTTTGGCCATACTCACCGCGCTTGGCAGGCGGGTTGGCGAACGCAGTGCGGTATGCAGTACTCGGCCAAGTGATAAAACACTATTAACCAACATGTTAGCCGTGGGGTGCCGGCAGTAGAATGTTACCCCTCCTCTCCTACCCGTGGATGCAGTAAGAGCCTGCTAAGGGACACCTCCGGAAGATGGGCAGCAGCGTCTTTCTGTATATCAACATTCGGTACTGCGCTCACCAACCCGCCTGCCAAGCGTGGTGAGTATGGCAACTACCCCTCTTGGAGATCTATGATTGCCTTAGTTCAGTAGTGGATGTTTTACGGCTGAAATGATGATGATGATGAACCAACATGTAATACTCCTGTAAAAAATAAATAAATAAAATATCTCCGGAAGATGGGCAGCAGCGTCTTTCCGTAGTACTGCGCTTGCCAACCCACCTGCCAAGCGTGGCGAGTATGCTATGAAACCATTGCTCAGCAATGCAAAAAAGCAAAAATAGAAACATTTTGCACAGTTTTTGCAGCAAAAATAATATATTATCCACGGTTGAAATTAAGTATTCAAACTCGAAAAAGCTTACTTGTGACTGAATTTTATTAAAACAAGGTCTATTATTTTTTAAAGTTTCCAACGTTTCCCCAGGTATATGTATTTTTGTAGTTTATCATGATTTATTTAACGACGAAAAGTTGAAGCGAGATAAGTTACGGTCTAGAAGTTTATTTTCTAGATTTTCGTCTGGACTTTCATTTTTAATACCTGAATTTGCCGCTAGAGGCGCTTAGATACCTTGAAGTCTAAATAATTGAATATCATCGGTAACGGTAACCAAGGGCTATCGGGCCAGAGTGTAGCGTGAGGTCAGGCCGAGTACGTATTCGCGACCGGTTCACAGCCTAAATATCTTCCCTGTAAAACGTCAATTCCTTGTTGTTATCAAAGTACAAAATTTACGTTTGACAGCGATGATTGGGAGATTTACGGCTGTTGCAAACCAGTCGCGAGATTCGTAACCAGCCTGCCGAAATCATCGAAACGGCAACCACAAAACTGTAGCCCTCATTCATCATCTCAGCTACTGCTGTCCACGTCTGCAGATTTTCAATCTAGTTCAAATTATTTTATTTCGTTACTTCTGTTTTTTTGTAATTCACCCGTACTGTGGTGATCAAGCCGAAGAGTGGTCAGGTGACAGGTTCAAAAAACCTACATCAAGCATCAGTCTCCCACTTTGCAAGTACACATGCATAGATAAGTAAGAATATTATTGTCTTAGTTAATTTTGTGAGAAAAAAAATTTGAACAAAAATCTTTTATTTTATTTTATTTATTATTAAGAACTGCTGGAAATAGGCCTCCTACATGAATCCCCAAGATCAAGATAGGGTTGTTGCCATACTCGCGAGGCTTGGCAAGCGCTGGTCAAATCCAGGCATTTAGTGACGATGAAACGGCAAAGCATAAGCTGCGATAGAATAGGCTACATAACTTAATTTTAATTGTAATTCCGTCATGTTGATAACACAAAATCTAACGGACGCGTATTTTAAAACGTAGGTAATCCATAAATAAACGCCATACATTGAAACATCGCGTGAAGTCACATGCTTATGTAAATATTATGACGTCTCAAGCTCTCACTAAACTACAACTCACTTTATCTAAGTATTGTTGCACTATACCGTCAGAATACCAGCGTTGCGTCTTTTATCTTAGGTGAAAATATTGCTGAAACAGAACCTTTTGGCACACCACACATTTATGCTTGTAAACAGTAAACATGAAAGCTTTTTACGTAATATTATGTTACGCGAATACGTATTATTTATAATATACACTAATAAGCTGATCTCATTACCTTTAATTTCACTAATTTGTACAGGTAAAAGTACGTGTCTATTATTTTTGTATTATCTAACTTACGGAGCAATTATAATTTAGTTATATGTACATACCGTAACTACATCATCATCTTCATTTCAGCCTTAAAGCGCAGATCATGATAATGATACACGGAAAGACGCTGTTGCCCATCTTCCGGAGGTATCCCTTAGCAGGCTCTTACTGCATCCACGAGCATGAGGGGTAACTTTCTACTGCCGGCACCCCACGGCATGTGTCTGTCCACATGCCTTTTACTGATGATATCTTCTCTCGCAGGTACCAGGGTAGGAGACCCAGAGGAGTTGCTGGCTATTGACGAGATCTTCTGCACGGGACGCTCAGAACCCTTGAAGATCGGCTCCATCAAGTCCAATCTGGGACATAGTGAGCCTGCATCAGGACTTTGCTCCGTTGCTAAGGTAAAATTGTCAGATTCTGCTTAAAGATTCTGATTTAAGAGACAGATTCCACACATTCATACATCCACATAAAATAAAACATGCATACTTTCTCATACACATATAGCACACACGAGCATTCATACACACGCATACACAAACAGAGACATGCACATATAATATACGCACCCTTACACAGAACACGTATAGTTGTTAAGTAATTTATCTTTTAATCATTTACTTAAAATATATTTAGTTACTCTACCTAGGTAAGATCGAACCCCCTAACACTTAAAAGGGGGTTTCTAATCCATAAAAACGTAATGTATAGACTACGTTACTGAAATAAACTATTTATTTTTGTATTTATATTTAACAGAACCTTTACTTTCAAGGACGCAGTTTATGGACTTAAGGAAATAATTGTGCCAGCCGGAAATATTGCGTTATAATTATATCTATCTTACTCATTTTCTTTCAATCAATCAAGTTTAAAATATTTTATATGAAATCTACGGGTGCAAAAGCAATGTAGAGTTGGTCACGTGTTTCGTGAACGTGATCATCGCACTATTGCAGTTGTAGCAGAGGTTACCGTTAAACATCAGATGGGTCTGGGGCTTGTCTCATTATTTTGTCGTGTAAAAAAGGCAACTAGACTTCACATATGTTCAAGGGAACGTAAATCTAAGAGCTTTACGGTCCTTTGAACCAATAAATATGTATATATCTAAACCTACGTAATCAACTCTACTCATCCTACCTCCCTACTCATATCCCACTCTACGTGTGGTCGGCACGACATCTTTTCCTCTTCCACTCTCCTCATTAAGAAGTCTAGTTGCATTTTTTTACACAAGAAATTGACGAAACAAGCCGAAGCCTACCTGATGTTAAGCGATAACCTCTACCTATTACAACTGCAATACTGCTACGATTTACTAAGCACGTGACACGTGCATAGAGTTGTAAGGTCTCATGTGCCCGTAATTTCCCCAGCCCCCTTACCCTTCAAACCGGAACACAGCAATGCAGACATGACTACTGTTGTACCTCCCCGGATGAGCTCTTCATACTACTTTACTTAAATACACACATTTTGCTTAAATAATACAACGTTACTTGAATAATTAAAACGTTAAGTGTACTTACTCCCCATCATTTATCAAAATAGCAAGATTTAACAGGTAGTATAAAACTACCGGAAATCATTAATTCTGTTAAATCGTACGTTGAGTTAACACTCGTAATACCTTTTTATGCAAATAGTATATTACCAGTTATTTTACCGTTTGCGTGAATTTAATTAGCAGTTATCCTGTTTATTTTAACCAAACTCAATATTACACAGATGTGCATCGCATACACGACCGGATTCATACCCCCCAACCTGAACTTCAGCGTTCCTCGCGAGGGTGTCGACGCGCTGGAGAAGAAGCGCCTTCAGGTCGTGACTGACAAGCATCCGTGGAACAAGGGCATGTCTGGTATCAACAGTTTCGGGTTCGGAGGTGCCAATGCTCATGTTTTGCTCAAGAATATTGCTAAAGATAAGGTAAGTTGAAGCTAGAAGTTCTCAGGCCTCATTCACGGTGACGAGGGGCGTCGCGGCCCGCATTGACTTCAAACATATGGCGCTGTAGAGTGCTTTAGTGCACGGCAAAGCACGCGACGCGCGACGCCATGCGTCTTCGTAGATGAAGCTTTAGAACTTGACCTGCTTACTCATGATGATGTATCTTTTTTTATATAACCTAAGTTGTCCCACTGCTGAGAAAAGGTATCCTCTAAAGTCATCCAACCATCCCCATCCTTTGCAGACTCCCATGATATATAACATGCTGGAATAAAATAAATAAATAAAAATAAAATAATGTTTATTTCTGTAAAAATAGTTATAAAACATGACAGTGATAGAGACCTTCCTTGCTTGATGCTTAAGCATAAAAATACTTGTGTTAGAAAGTCTCGCTCTTCTATGATAATTTTATAATTTTTACAGTATTTATAGCCAAATAACTTATAAATCATGCATAACAATGATTAAAATATGAATTATAAATATGGAATCTTAATTAAAACAGACAAATCCGTTAACCTATGTATATTTAATGAGCGCTTGAAAAACACTCAAATCAACTCGACACGTGCTAAGGCAGCTTTATGAGAAATCGGCTCCCCGTTCGTATAATCTTGGAGTTCCGTGAGAGAGCTCTATGTCCAGCAGTGGACGTGGACAGACGGCTGTGATGATGATGACTCATCAACCAAACTTATTCCCAGGTGAACAAAGGCATGCCTAACGACGACCTGCCCCGCCTAGTATGCGCGTCGGGGCGCACTGAATCGGCCGTCGCCAAGATCTTAGACGATCTGGAGTCGAAGACAGTAGACGTGGAACTAATCAGGCTGCTCCATGCGATCCATGATGAGGACATCACCGGCCATGTTGTGAGAGGGTACACCCTTCTTGGTGAGTATTTGATTCTTAGAGAGTAGAGGTTCTTGTTAGGTTCTTTCCGTCACCTGGTAAAAAATTATCTGAAGCGAACGAATTCAATTATGTGCTTTATTCAATCGTAATGTGTCTTGTACTTCTTTTGTTAAGTGACTATTCTATGTAGCTTTCTGCTCTATTGAATAAACACTTATTGACTTTGACCTTGACTTTTGAGTAAAGGTAAATATAATTTTATTGTAAAGTGTGCAATACATGTGCTGGTCCTAAAAATGGTATCAACAATTTGTATCCTTATAAACCTTAAGTACAGGGTGGTGTATTATAATATAGAAGAAGAACAAAAACATTTGACACACACAAAACATAAAAACAACTAAAAGTTGGACTTATTTCTTATTTTCATGTAAGCTCACTCAGCGGGCCAAAGAAACCCCCAATTTAGATTAGTAAACATGTTACACCATGTATACTCTGGGTTTGGTAATTCTTTTCATTATTTGAAAGGTGAATTTCTAATGATAACCAACATTTTTAATCGAGACAGACTCGAAACAGTACTGGTCAGCCGGCCGCCATTTAATCGGGGCGTTTTAACCAATTCGGAATTCATTTGCCGGATTGAAAACCATTAAAAACATTGTAAAAATATATTTGTTTAGTCATAAGGGTTTTCGGGTGTCGGCAGTAGAATGTTGCCCCTCCTCTCATGCCCGTGGATGCAGTCAGGCCGGCACTAGAATGTTTCCTCTCATGCCCGTGGACGCAGTACGAGCCTGCTGAGGGGTACCTCCGGAAGATGGGCAGCAGCGTCTTTCCGTGTATCAACATTCCGTACTGCGCTCACCAACCCGCCTGCCATGCGTGGTGAGTATGTCAACTACCCCTCATGGAGATTGATGAGGGAGGCCTGTGTTCAGTAGTGGAGTTTTTACGGCTGAAATGATGAAGGATTAGAAAACTGGACAGATGCATATTTATGGTGTATTATACCTTGTTATGACAGACTGTTGCCAAAGATGGGCATAGAGCATGTCAACATTTTAGCCGTAGAACGTCCACTCCTAAACACAGGCCTCCCTCATGGATCTCCATGAGGGGTAGCTGCTATACTCGCCACGCTTGGCAGGCGGGATGGCGAGCGCAGTACGGGGTGCTTATACACGGAAAGACGCTGTTGCCCCTCTACACGGGTAAGAACCCGTGGGGACTGTAAGAATCTGCCAAGAGATACTTCGGAAGCGTCTTTCCAGGTATCAATATCTGGTACTGCGCCCACCAACCCACCTGCCAATCGTGGCAAGTAAAGCAACAGCCCCTTAAGATACTTTGAGGTCTATGAGGCCTATGTTCAGCGGTGGACGTCCTACGGCTGAATGCTGGTGTCATCTTATCGTTGGAAGCTTATCTTGAGAATCTCAGTAGATGAATAGACCTCAGAGAATTCTGTACATATAAATATATATAAATATACATATTAATATACATGTACATATACATACATATACCTCACACACTCCTTTTGTTCTTAAGACCTCCTTCACACAGTCCATCCATCACTCTCTTCCTTCGTCTTAGCTTGTCACACTACAAATAATAAAAATGAAAACACTCGTAACTCGTTGGGAATTACAAAAAGTGACATTCCAACGAGTCACACCGGTACACGTTTTTAAAATTTGAATCGATGTTGAGCCGATTAAGCTTGTCAAGGTTTTCAACCCGTCTCATAACTTTTGTTGTTTTGATAGTTGCGTCCTACGGCTAAGATCATGATGATGATGATGATGATGATGGTGATGATGGTGATGATGATGATGACTAACTAACTGCCTTCCCCCAGCCTCAACACCTGAGAAAGCAGTGTCCCTAGCACGCGATGTGCAGTACTTCTCCGGCGTGACGCGTCCCGTCTGGTTCGTGTACTCTGGCATGGGATCCCAGTGGGCCGGTATGGCCACGGAGCTGATGAGGATACCCATCTTCGCTGCTGCTATCCAGGGGTAAGTTAACTACGGCATCATCTTTTCAGCCGTAAAACGTCTACTACTGAATATAGGCCTTCCTCAAGGAAGCCATGAGGGAAAGTTGTCATACTCACCACGCTTGGCAGGCGGGTTGGCGAGCGCAGTACGGGATTTTGATACACGGAAAGATGCTGCTGTCCATCTTCCGCAGGTATCCCTGCATGGCCATGCCGGCACCCCACGATTTAGCTACATACTAACAAAGATTTAAAACATCAAGTCAATGAAAAGTTAGATAGCACAACACGCATATCGAGAAAATAGTGTAATCTCATACTATAAATACTACTTTCTCTTTCGTGCACTCGCCATTTTTTAATCTGTTTGTTTTAACAACGGAACAATAATAAGACCGCACCGATTTGTTGCTACTCGAAATGAGTGAGCAAACTCATTAGGAATTAGCCGGACGTGCTGTAATTTTTTTATGAAAGTTCGTGCAATATGATGGCACAATAAATAGTAACAATAACAATTTGGATTTTATACCGACTCAAAAAAAGGAGGGCAAGTCGTCTGTACCTACCTTATTTTGTTTTTGATATTTCAGATTGTCTGTCGCAATGAACCGATTTCAAAAATGTTTCTACAGTATTTTTGCAAGTCAAAAACTTTGTTCTGCTTAAATTTTATTATAGTAAACGGCTCGCATCTCCATATCAATGGCGGATTCCTAAATTTAGATTTGTCCCCGTTTTGATATCGAGTGCGTAAGTTTTTGCTACACTTAAAGTTAATATTGGTTTAGGGTGTCCCTTGATACTCAGTCGGCGACCCATGCTAAAATTTAAGTTCGTATGTTTCCTCTGAATAAAGATTTTACTGAGAGAATGGTATATTTTATGTGGTGCTGGGCAGGCCTAATTCACAATGTCATCTAACAATGTCCTGGGCACTGCAACGTCCCTTACATCATGAATTCAAGTTCCTTACGCTGTAAACACATCTAACATTAGATGTGAAAGGTCAAGTCCGAGTAGGTTTAAAAAAAATACTATCAATTAAGCTAAAAAAGTAGCTACACTTTTCTTATTCAAATTAAAACAGTAAAATACCTCTCCGTCATTTTTT
Organism: Pasiphila rectangulata; assembly: GCA_963082625.1. Taxonomy (NCBI): domain Eukaryota; kingdom Metazoa; phylum Arthropoda; class Insecta; order Lepidoptera; family Geometridae; genus Pasiphila; species Pasiphila rectangulata. The sequence continues at coordinate 13,314,685 of OY720256.1, read as the reverse complement.
AAAATACAGAGATTACTCACGAAGTATTATAACATTGAAGCTTATTCCAACAAGTTTGGATTCCCCCTTCCACGCTTAGGGATGCCACAGCACTGATCTCTCCGTCAGCTAGCGTGCTTATAAATTTGTCTTCCACAGATGCCACAAAGCCCTGGAACCCAAGGGCATCAATCTCACCAAGGTGATCACCGAAGCGGACCCCAAGATCTACGACAATATCCTTAACTCCTTCATCGGCATTGCCGCTGTGCAGATCGGTCTTACGGACATCCTGAAGGCTGTTGGCATCGAGCCTGACTTTATCATTGGTAAGTATATTTTTAACAAGCTATCGTGTATCTGTGTAACAGAATCTACGAACGTTGTTTTAACCCACTTTGACATTAGATCTAATTAAAACTTTTCATACTTATCATGGACCGATAATACAATAATTCATACAATAATTCAGCGTGTTTTTTAGTTTTTATGTTCATACTTACTATGATTGTCCACCGAAACTCGGCCGTCAATCCTCAGCCCGATTTCACACACTCCTTTCGTTCTCAAGACTTCCTTCGTACAGTCCATCTCTCTCTTCCTTGGTCTCTCTCTTGCAATTCCTCTTTCCACATTCATTACTTAAATTGATTCAATCATAATCTATTGGTTTTTTTATAAATTAATGTTTCTATATGGGCTTTTCTTTGAGTCCGAATAATAAAACGTCTTTTGAGTTGACTTATCACGATTGTATAAAAAATATAGGTACATGATTGGAACATCCAAGAGTTCCCAGAGTCACACTAAAAACGAATTACACTCTTGACTCGTTGGGAATTACAAAAAGTGACATTCCAACGAGTCATACCAGTACACATTTTTTAAATACATCCTTTCTAAATCACCTCAATCTGACGGTAGATCTTCTCCCCAGGTCACAGTGTAGGCGAGCTCGGCTGCGCGTACGCCGATGGCTGCTTCACGCCAGAGGAGATGATCCTGTCGGCTTACAGCAGGGGTCTGGCCTCTATCGAGACGCCGTTCATCAAGGGATCCATGGCTGCTGTCGGCATTGGGTTTAACCAGGTAAGATATTATTTTTAGCTTAAGGTCAAGTATTTGCATTTAGAAAGTATGATTTGGTAAAGTGGAACTGATGAAGAAGACCACAGATGGTTATCAAAAAATAATCTCTTCAGTATTACAAGGTGACGACATCGAAAGAGACGCCTTTCATCAAGGGCTGAAAGTGCTGTCGGCATTAGGTTCAACCAGCAATATCTGGGCTGATATCTGCTGAAGAACGATTAACTGATAAATATGGTGAAATGAGTTCTTGAGTGGAGACTGCTACTCGACAAGCGTTATGTCGTTGTAGACGTTGTGACATTTATTTCGTTTAAAAATACAATTTTGCATAATTCGAGCAAGTAGTTATAGTTAATGCACATCTCGTAGTCGATGGCCCGCTATAAGGAAGAGTTTTAAGAGTTAAGAATCTGTCAAGACTTACCTTAACACGTTTGTTAACTTTTCTTTTCCTCTCGCTTGTCTTCTAAAGCGATCGAATTCAATTGTGTGTTTTCTATACTATAATAATATTATAAAGAGGTAAAGTTTCTGAGTTTGTGAGGTTGTAGGAGGTAATCTCTGCATCTACTGAACCGATTTTAAAATTATTTTACTAATAGAAAGCCACAGGTTGTGAGTGTCATAGGCTATAAATTACCGCCCAACGAAGTGGGCACCGGGTTAGCTAGTGTTCAATAAAATTGTCTTTTATTTTGTCAGTTTACTTATCTAAAAGGTCCTTGCGATCCCACTGACTAAAGCATTTTTAACACGCTTATAATAGCTTCACCTGTCTATTTATGTAACGGAATCTTCGAATAAACTCTTTCTAAAAAATCTTGAATTATCCTGGACCGATGATAATACTCAGTATGTTTTTAAGTATTAAACTATTATGGAACTTACGAATTTATAAATTGACACTGGCAGAATTGTGTTATACCAAACACAAAAAGCCATAAAATAAAAAGACAAGACAAACTATTATGGAGTTTAACTTCGTTTAACTCCCTTAGGTGAAGACAATGTGCCCTCCTGAAATCGAAGTCGCCTGCCACAACGGGCCCGACTCCAGCACCATCTCGGGCCCCGCTGAGGCCATGAAGAGTTTCGTGGCGAAGCTGACTGCTCAGGGCATCTTTGCTAAGGAAGTGCCTTGCTCCAACATCGCGTATCACTCCAAATACATCGCTGAGGCTGGTAAGAACCTTCTATTAGCTGATTTCTATCGTGCCGTGGACTTTGCAGCGAATTTTTTGTCACCCCACCGAATGTTTAGCCCAAGAGTCTTTCTAAAAAGTCTGTGCAAGATGGTCGGAGGTGTAAGATAATTTTTCACGTATTCGTTGCATTTCACCGGTAATATTATTAATTTCTAGCTCCTTCCTGCCGCTTCGCATGCGTTGTACCTAAATTAAAAGTAGCTTATGTGTTAATCCTGGTCAACATCAATACGTATACAAAGTTTCAGCTCAACCCGTAGCGTAGTTTTTGCGTGAAGAGGTAACAAAGCTCCATCCAACAAACTTTCGGCTTTATAATATTAGTGGGATCTTCTCTCCCCAGGGCCAACCCTGCTCAAGTACTTGAAGGAAGTGATCAAGTCACCCAAAGCCCGTTCCGAGAAGTGGGTCTCAACATCGGTGCCGCAAGCGCAATGGAAGGACGCCAAGGCTCAGTTCTCTTCTGCTGAGTACCATACTAACAACCTGCTGGTAATTACATCTTAATCCTCTTATCAAAAATATACATTTTGTTTTCACGAAGTCGCATTTATTTTTATCGGTTGACGAGGTCGGACATCCCGTACTGTGCTCGCTAACCTGCTAAGCGTGGCGAGTATGGCAACAACCCTCTCATGATCAGTACTTGAAGATTCATGAGGGAGGCCTATGTCCACCAGTGGACGTCCTACGGATGAGATGATAAGATGATGATTCACTATGCATATTTATTAATTATTCTTGAAAAAAATATGAACACGTTAAACACGAGCCGTGAAGGTGACGTGAGGTGAAAACGGTAAAGGAAAACATTGTGAAGAAACCTGCGTGGTTAAGCCAGCTACAGACGTATCGACCTGTTCTTTCCTCGACTAAGCTGGGAAAACTGCCTATTCCATTTCATCATCACATACATAAAAAAAAATAGCTTTATTAATTCCACACAATAAAATATAAATAATATGTACTAGACTAAAATTAAACTTAACATAATTTTATTAAAATAGCATGCATTTATAAAATCAATAATTTTTTTTTTTAGATAATATCGCTTCAAACTTTAAAATATATCATTTTAGCATCATAATCAATAAATTTATTCGGTTTTGTTATGGACCCCGGTTCGGGTAAAAGCCTCCTCCAAAAACTTCCATTTCTCTTTATTTTTTGCAGTATTTTTCCAATATCTGCCTGCAGTTGCAACTATGTCATCTTGCCATCTGGTAAAAGGCCGACCTCTTTCTCTGGAGCCGCCTGGCCCCTCCCATTCTGTGGCTCTAAGTGTCCATCTGTCATCAGATACATATCTACCATCTATTAATGTGAAATCCAAGCACGCCTTTGAAAGCTTGCCACATTTGGAAGGGAAGCAGCATCTACAACACAAGTTCACACTTAGTGTAGATGCTGCAGATCAACTGCATTGTACAAGTCTTACACATGTAAAGTTAGGTTTAAATTAAATTAGGTATGAATTGTTATGCTTTAAAAATGTAATTCTTGTTTTTGAAATAAACAATTTATTTATTATTTATTTTTTATCTATCAATGTCCCAGGCACTGCAGCGTACCGTACAGCATGAATAAAATAAATAAATAAATAATGCTGGACAAATCACACAGTATCATCTAGCCCCAAGCTAAGCAGAGCTTGTGTTATGGGTACTAGATGACTGTTATACTTAATACATTATACTACATAGATAGATATTTTTATTATATATAGAAAAACACCCAGAACACCCTGAACAAATATATCTGCAGATCGTACAGACATTTGTCCCGAGGCGGGAATCGAACCCGCAACCCCTTGCGTCGCAGGCGGACCTTCGCCCGCTGCGCCACAGAGCTCGTCATATAGTAGTTCGACGCTGTTTAAATCATCTATCATGGATGTGAAAGGCTTTACTTAACTTTATTTAGTAACGTATGATTGCCTTCCAGTGCCCGGTTCTCTTCGAGGAAACCTCTCGCCTCATCCCCCACAACGCGATCACGATCGAGATCGCGCCGCACGGCCTCCTGCAGGCGATCCTGCGTCGCTCCCTGAAGAAGGACGTGTTCAACATCCCACTCACCCAGAGGAAACACAAGGACAACGTGCAGTATCTGCTCAATGCCCTTGGCAAGTGAGTATTACACTTAAACAATAGCAGTGGGGTGCCAGCAATAAAATATCCCTCCTCTCGTACCCTTGGATGCAGTGCCTGCTAAGGGATACCTTTGAAAGATGGGCAGCTGCGTCTAACCGTGTATCGACATCCCATACTGCGGTCGCCAACCCGTCTGCCAGGCGTGATGTGTATGGCAACTACCCCTAATGGAGATCCATACCGACATTACTCTAAAAGTCTACTATCATCTCGATTGCCGCATTTTACACATAAACAAATGTCTATTGCAAACCTGCAATATTTGTTTAGGGTGAGATCACGAGAATGAAGAAAGTTCGTTTCAATATTTATTAGATATATACATTTATGCTTTATATAATATGATTTACTCTTTATTGTACGTGTAAATCATAGAAAGTAAAAATAACGCAAATATACCTACATAAATACATAAAAACCTAACAAATAATATGATGTACCTACTATATACGGCCTGTGTTCAGTAGTGTACGTTTTACGGCTGAAATGATGGATATGTTAACAAATTCAGAAAGTTTAGCGAAAGTAGCAAGTTCTGTATCACATGTATTTCCGCCAGGTTGTACGAGGTCGGCTTGAACCCGCACTTGGCGAACATTTACCCGCACGTCCAGTACCCCGTGTCGCAGGGGACACCCATGCTGGCGCATCTGGTGGAATGGGAGCATAGTGAGGATTGGTAAGTCTTTCATTGTTTGTGCTGACTCCTCTCTCAGTGTTTAGGATCGCATTTTCTGCAACTCTTGCCATGGACGACCGCAGTGGAGCAGCGGGCGAATGTCCACCAGAAAAGTGTCTGTACGATCTGCAGATATTTGTTCAGGGTGCTCTGGGTGTTTTTTCTATATATAATAAAAATATCTATCTATGTAGCATAATATATTAAGTATCTAGTACCCAAACTCATAACAAAAGCTCTGCTTGGGGCTAGATGATGCTGTGTGAACTGTCCAGCATTATTTATTTATATTGCCGCATTTGTATGCCGTGGAGTGCAGTAGAATATTACCCCTCATTTATGCCTGGTGGATGCAGATTCATTGGCAGATTCCTACTGCATCCACGGGCAAGAGAGGAGGGGCAACATTTTACTGCAACCTACGGCATTTCCAGTAAATTCTTCTTAATTCTATTCGTACAGAACGTATTGTGTTCCGGACAGCTGAAAAAGGTTGAAAAACAGTTGAAACCCACTAAATTGGCTGCGAGCCAACTTTTTATACTGACACTAGCAGCTTTATTCAGTGCATTCAGGGTTAATGTGGATAGGACCAGAGGCTTATCGTTTGGAAGGATTTTCGGTTACAAGTATAATACAGGATGTATTATAATATGTGTACTAACCTTCGGGTTAAGAAGAAGGAGTTTCAGCCCATTAAATCAAGTAGTTTTGAAAGGAAAATTTTTTTATTTTTTATTTTTAAGTATTTTTTTTTACAATTTTACTAGATGGTGTGATGTGGAAATGATATTGAGGTCAAATTTAGATTTTTATTTATTTTTTATACGTATTTTTGTTTGTACTTGTGCGGCAACTCTTCGCAGTGGTCAATGACTCTGTCAAAAATCAGCTGGCGTTTAGTTTGTCATTATCGTTGAAGTTCAAACTGTCGTGGTCTTTTCTTGAATGAAAATCATTGAATCCTGAAAAGTCGTAGAGCAAAAGTTGTTCCTTGGGATGGTCAGAACCGCGCCTTTTCGGCTTTGTACACATATTATAATACACCTTGTATTATATGGTAAAGCGATCACAGTCACTGGTTAAATATTGTAAGAAAAAGCGTTCAGGTCTGTTCATTGCATTCAGAGTTAATTCAGTGGATACGAACAGAGGGTTATCGATCGGAATGATTTTCAACATAGTTACATGTCAAATTTATTAGGTAAAGTCCACAAAGTCAATCGTTTATTCTTTTAAATAAACTGTTAAGGTTTATTTCAATGCATTCAGGGTTAATAGGGTGTAAAAAACTGAGATATGTCGACTGGAATGAGCAACGTAAAAGTCACATGTAAAATAGTTTTTCCCATAGGTAAAGATGACAGTGTTCAACAATTTTTGAGCCCTCGACGCAAAGAGAGGCACGCAATACATTTGGCCACTAGGTGTTTACGTCTGTCTGTGGCACCATAGCTCTAAAACGGGTGGACCGATTTGCCAACTCTATTCTATCTATCCTAAGTGCGTGAAAAATGGCCCGTTAACGTCCCAGCCAACGATGCCAGACACCGGGAAAACTGAGCCCTATCCCCTCGCAATACAGGCCACATTACCCGGCACGGGCGATACATCACCGTAGGTATTTGGTTGTGACCTGTGAATGATTGCCTATAATTAGTAAAAGCTGTGGTTGTTGCGTTTTGTCACAAATTGATAGAATACTGATAATTGTGCTTTTTTAAAACATATCAAACATAGAGAAGGACCAAGACCGACAGAAATCTTCTTCTCAGCCCGGAATCTCCCTCCGCTGGGTATACGCCTCCCTTAGTTTATGCCAGTCCAGAGATATACGCCTGTTGCAAACCTGTCGCTTGATACGTAATCTCCCTGCCAATTGGGCTCCCCAACAACAATGACCACATGGTATACCCATGCAGCGATGGAGGGATGAGCTTGACGCCTCTAACAAACTGGCTCCAAGCTCAAACAGAGATCATTGGAAAGAGCGCTCCCTTCGCTCTTTCCAATGCCTCTGCCTTGCAGAGAGAAACATAATAACTACATATCGCGACATCTAGTAACTGTCGTGAGGTACTCTTTAAGCCACATTCCATTGCAACCGCATTGCAGCGCTCAATCAATCACAAGGCCTACCAACTCTATTCCATCTATCCTAAGTGCGTGAAAAATGACCCGCTAACGTCCCAGTCAATGATACCAAACACCGGGCAAACTAAGCCCTATCCCCTCGCAATACAGGCGACATTACCCGGCGCGGGCGATACATCACCGGAGGTATTTGTTTGTGGCCTGTGAATGATTGCCTACAATTAATAAAGGCTGGGCTTATTGCGTTTTGTCACAGATTATATTGTTCGTTTGGATAGAATGGCCACTTCAACCTTCTTCTTATTTTTTGGTTTCAGCGCTTGGCGGTCATAATAGGGTATTACAATCCATATAAGAAGATATCTAAACTATATACGAACTAGGCAAAAAGTAGTCGGAAAATGTTTAAATGTTAAAATTAATTTCAATGTTTTCAGTTTTTAAATTCGCCGCACGGTACACAGCCGTATGACGTTAGGACACGGCAGAATAGTAGCCATGTTATTACGTCATAACTGTGTAAATAAAAATGTCAGCGTCAACTGATCAGAGTCAATATCAATATGATCCTTCTATCTGCCTTCGTTATTATGCATTGCATTTGAAATTTAAACACCCTAACTCGTAGGGTCCTCACCACCACTGAAGTCTTATAGAAGCAGCGCTGTTATCCTAGAAATAAATACAGACTACACACTGAACTTGAGTTAAGTTTCCGCTTTGCATTGAGTCTTAAGTGGCAGTCTAAGTGGCGCCGTTTCTAACTTCCAATATTTTTATGAAACAAAAAAAAAACGAACAGTCACTCTTAAATCTTAAAAAGTGCCATAGGCCCCGTCTTTCTGTGCGTGAGTTCAGTGAAACAGGTGGATTCGATGATGATGATGTGTGTAAGTAAGATTGAGTAACGCGGCGTGTATTGCATTTTTTTGAGATAGCTATTTGCTTCGGAATTAATGCTGATAAGTTACCGGCTTCCTGTTGTTTGTCTTTGTTTGTGGTATAATAAAAAAAAAGTGGAAGCCGTGTAGTCCGAGTGATATAACCTCTTTCAATCCTAAGATCGTGGCCCTGTGGTTTTTACATTCTTGAAAATTTAGGTGCACAGTTAACGGTGAAGGGAAACCCTCAGCTTGAGACGTATTGACTTGTTCTTTCTTTTGAATATAGCCTACTAAACTAGGAGGATGGTATAGGGAGCCTAATAATCCATCTAACAATGTCAATGGCTATATGAATACCAGTTTCTGACGCTGTATGAATTCTTAAAATAGTTGTGCAAAGCCAACTTATTTAGGTATTGGAAAGTGAACCTTGGCATTATTAACTTTAAGCTCACACTAGTATTGGAGTAGTGTTACACTAAAGCTGAACACGGGGATGTCACCTAATTTCCGATACTACCGTATTTTACGAGTTTTACAGAATTACCTGGTTTTATGACACAGCACACTCCCTCATGCTATAAATAAAAAAGTTAATCCAGTTTATCGCTAAGACGTCTAAATATTAGATTAGCTGGAAAGATTTGAAATCTTTATAGATTAGAGAGATTACTAGAGAACATTCGTGACGGTTTTCTAGTCTCAAGACGTCTCTTAAAGTCACCAATATCAGAAGCGAAATAAATATTTTTGGATAATTACACTGCGCCGTCTTGCCCCAAAACTAAGCTCAGACCAGGAACAAATTATGTGTAGTTATTTTTCCTGTTGAGACAGCGAACGTACAAAATGCGTCTCAACTGCTTAAAGCCTTACTACGCCATGGAAGCCGTCTTACTTATAATCTTAGAATATCAGGTATAAAGTCTCAGAAGGCGCAAATGATGTGAAGCTATTGAAACCATGACATGACCTTCAATCAAATTGTGTTTTCAATAATGTCAATCGTCAGTAGATACAGTTGTTGGTATGGCTTCAAAAATTAACAATACAATTAATACGACTCTGTCTATAGCTGTAAAACCGCTTCTCTATGAGTCGATGCATAAACCCTTTCTTGGTAAAAGAAACAAGTGTAACTGAGACCCGGAATAACAAAGGTTTTAGAAGCCGATTATCATTTTAAGCAGGTTCGCGGCAAATCTCGGCTTAGCCTAATTTATTAGCAACATCCCCTGTCGAGCCTCATTATAATTTATGAGTTGAGTGGGAAGTGAGAAGCTTACTCAGGTGTAAGCATTTTATGTTAATGACTTGATGCCGCGTCTGTTTCTAACAATAATAAGTGGAATAGTAAATTGCGAGAAAGCTATTCCCTTTACAAAATGTATTATACATATGTATATATCAGTCATCTAGTACCTATGACTTTCTTAGTTTTATCACAGTTTTATTCACGAACCACTTGAGAACCATTAAACAAAAGGCAGTACGAATCTAATTCTAAAACTAATTAACGGGATTTTATCGCATAATTACCTTATTAGGGGGCGAAGCCACCTAATATGCATAGCACTGTCTGTTTGTCAGTCTGTGCATGAGACGATTACAACCGAACGCGTTGACGATTTACATGAAACCTTATTTGTTAGACCCTAGGGTCACAGGGACCGGAGTTATTGTGACCTCAAAAGGTCACCAAAAAAATAAAAGTCTTCAAATGGCCGAAAACGTCCAAAAACCCAAAAATGCCATTTTTGACCTTTGGTGACCTTTTGAGGCCTTTGCCCCCTTGTACCCCCGTACCAATGCTTGTTTTATTATAATATCTAGACGCGACGTTTCGATTGCCGTGCTGCCCTCGAAGTCACGGGTAGACTGTCGATAATTCATGATTTGTTTTTGCAATGCTAGCCTTTTCAGGTGCCAAGGAATTTGTCGCATTGCTGTTTCTAAAACTCTCCTAAAGCTTGTGATGTAGGTGACCAGATGGTTGTTAAAATACCTAAATACTTGTTAAAAAATCTTATTACACAAAACATCCAGACCTGGGACAACTAGTTAGTTAGTAGCAGCTACTTTATACCCTACTAATATATGTATAAATGCGAAAGTTGGTGAGTATGTATGAATTTATGGATGTACAAACATCTATAAATTCATACACACTCTTTCACGCAAAAACTAGCCTACGGATTAAACTGAAATTTTTCACGCGTAAAAATTTTGACCAAAATTTAACACATAGGCTACATTCTATCCGGGTGCATGCGAAGCGGCGGGCATAAGCTAGTTATATATTAATTGGTTCAGGGGTGACTTTTCGGAAATGCATTATAATATCTAAATGAACTACAAATATTTAATAACAAATCCGCTAACCTACATATATCTAATAAGCGCTTGAAAAAACACTCGAGAGTTCGACACGTAACAGAAAGTACGCGAAGATGCAACAAGTTCAATGAGCGGAGTTATTCGTTATTGGTGCCTCGAAGTGTCGATTTTTTTTTAAATATTGGTTAGATATAGGTTAGAGCATTTGTTGTTCATTTAATTCTAGTAATAAATTTATAGATAACCTGCAACTTCCGCACGTCTCAGACGTCTATTAAACCGAATACGCTACGGAGGTCGTCGTAATTTACCTACCATTAACGTATTCTTCCTCTCCTGAATCTACTGAGTAAAAACTCTCACTAGATCCATCATTTATTGCTGTTCTAAAAACTGGTTCTACTCAGAGTGGTCCACATATCCGTACAACCATGCAGTTTCAATACAATCTTATTCGGACTTCTTAATGTGGGTTAAAACAACGTTCGAAGACCTCCGTTACGGTTACACAGATGCAGCTGATGCTAATAAACGCATGTTAAAAAGTTAAAAGAATGCATAGTTATAATTATTTAGAAAGTGTAATATAAAATTGATCTTCCTATTTAATCTTATTTTATAGGTATGTGACGTCATACAAAGCCCAAGAGAAGATGAAGTCTGGCGAGAGGACAGTCAGGATGTCCATCGTGGATGAAGACAGCGAGTACATGGCTGGACACGTTGTTGATGGTAAGAAACTCTCTTAATGTTGAGAGTTTTGATGTAAAACATCTTTTGGGGGGTAATACCGATCGGACTAGAGGTGACGCGTGACCCTTAGAGATGTGCGAGTTAGTACTAGAGCGGCTGCCCTTCGTCTATCGTGCCCATCGTATTGACTGTGGCGAATGGGGCGATTGTGGTGACTGGAACTACTGTAGCAACTGGGACGACTGTGGCGACTGGGGCGATTGCGGGGGCTGGGGCTACTGTGGCAACTGGGTCTACTTTAGGGACTGTGGTGACTGTGGCGACTATGGCGACTATGGTGAAAATGTTTTACATCTGCCAGGCGTTTCGTGACGATTATGGGGCGGTTGACTGGGGCGATTGTGATGACTGGGGCTACTGCGGAAACTGGGTTTACATTAGGGACTGCGGCGACTGTGGCGACTGTGGTGATAATGTTTTACATCTGCCAGGCGTCCTGTGACGTCTTAATTTTTTTTGTTGCAGTAAGTCTTTCATTTTCCGTTTCAAGTAAAGTACGTAGGTTGATCACTGCCGAAGTCTGCAGAGTTTGATGCCTTCTCTTCATGAGAACGTGATTTAGATACCGGTTCACAAATAGATTTTTTATATGCCTTAACGGTGAAGAAAAACATCGTTAGAAGGCTTGCGGCTCACTCAGCTTCAAATATCTGTTCCTCTGACCAATAGCCAACTAATCTGGGAGGATAGTATAGGCGCTGGGAAAGCGCAGTACGGGATGCTCATACAAAGGAAGCGCTGCTGTTCATCTTCCAGATTTATCCCTTGGCAGATTCTTACTGCATCCATGGGCAAGAGATTAGATTAGATTTATTCATTTATTGATATAAAAGCAACACAATAACTTACATATTTATCATAATAAATAAAAACTTAATCACGTGCTACATTTTATGGCTAGTCTGGTAGGTAAAAGTTTAATTATAAATAGGTTTACAGAATAAGTTATTACAATAAAATAAAATGAGAATACTTAGGTAATTATTGGTACGCTGTATATAGAGGCGTCAACAAATAAACATATATATGTTATAGTCAGGCGAAAAATAAAGTAAAATTAACAATTAAATTTATAACGGTTCTATAACCGTTCTATAACACAGGAATTTATAGATAATGACAATCTTTGTCAAAGTTTGTCATTATCTATAAATTCCTGTGTTTTATCCAATAGAAGTGACTTCACATGGCTACGGAAACAGTCTTCACTTTTAATTTCTCACATCTTCTTGGGCAGTTTATTATACAATTTTTGGCCAATAATTAGAGGTCTCTTGTTTCATAAAGATAATCTATGAGGAATACTGATTTAGCGTGTATTGTCTCTTTCTCTCATACTTATTGTACCGATATTACCTTTCTTTTGATAGTCCGAAATATCCTGACTAACACTGAAGTAGATGTTAGTTTTTTAGAGTTTTAAAGTGATTTATACATGAATCTCTATATTTTGCGTTGACTAGAACACGAACTGCACGTTTTTGCATTTTCAGCACTCTTTGGCAGTCGGTCGAGTTTCCCCATAGTATTATACCGTACGAGAGAATCGAGTGAACATAGGCGAAAAAAACATCTTTTATGTTAGTTTGGGACGATAAAGGCTTTAGTTGTTTGAGGGCATATATCCCTGTTGCAATTTTTTTACATGCCTCAATATGATGCTTCCACGTCAAAGCTGGGTCAAGGTGGAAGCCAAGAAACTTGACTACATTTGATTTTGTTGACTTGAAGAATATTATATGAGTTTTATTACTTTAGAGAGGACATCCTACTGCGGGGGTAGCTAATTATCTATTTATTTTCATCTTTTAATTTCTCTCTCAGGCCGAAACCTCTACCCAGCCACCGGCTACTTGGTCCTCGTCTGGGAGACCCTCGGCATGATGATGGGAGAACTGTACACCGAGGTCTCTGTCGTCTTCGAGAACGTGAGGTTCCAGCGCGCCACCAACATCCCTAAGGACGGCAACTTGGAGTTCATCATCATGATCCAGAAGGGCAGTGGCAACTTTGAGGTGAGTTTCCTCAACATCATCTTCTATAACATAAACGACTCTGTGACGCAGCAGACGACAAATGTCTATATGATCTGTAGTTATGGGGTCTTCTGGTTGTGATTAATTATATAATTAGCGGGCTAAGCCCTCTTATATGCAGAGCGTTGTCTATCTGTCTGTCTGTGTACTTGACGATTACAACCGAACGCGTTGACCGATTTACATGAAACCTTTTTTGTTAGCACCGTCTTAATGAGAGAAGGTGACTGATTGAGGGACCGTAGTTATTGTGACCTCAAAAGGTAACCAAAAAAATAAGAGGCTTCAAATAGCCGAAAACGTCCAACGACAATGCAAAAACCCAAAAATGCCATTTTTGACCTTTGGTGACCTTTTGAGGCCTTCGCCCCCTTTTCTGGTACCCCCGTACCAATGCTTGTAAAAAGTGTCTGGTTGCATAATGTATTAGAGCTTGTTTTTGTACTAGATGACGATTCATCTACTGGCTTTGAAGAAATGTTCTAACACATTTATGTTATATTTAATTTTACACTGCGAACCTTCAAACTTACTCTCCATACGAGTAACTCATGGTAATGTTACTCCATAACCATAACTCCATAAGTCTTGGCTCAAGACTCAAATACATCTGTACACTTTGGTTGGTTATATAAGAATGTATCATCTTCCTTCAGATCGTAGAGAGCGGTGCGTCCATCGTCACCGGTCGTATCTACGCCAAGAAGAATGTGGGACAGGAATACCGTGTGCTGCCATCTCCAACTGAAGTGACGGGACCTAACATCAAGCATCTGCTCACTAAAGACTTCTACAAGGAACTTAGGCTTAGGGGCTACCAATACAGGTATTAAGAATCTTGCTTCTCCTCTCGTGCCCGTGGAAGCAGGAAAAGTCTGTGATGCCTCCGGAATCAACATCCTGCACTGGGCTCACCTACCCTCCTGGCTAAGAGTGGCGGCGAGTATGGCAACTCTCTCGTGATCAGTACTTGGAGATCAATGAGGTGAGGACTATGTCCATCAGTGGACGTCATACGGCTGTGATGATGATTATGATGAATACATGTATGGTGTCGCTCATCACCATCGACTTCAGACAAAGATCATTTGTGGCGCCACTGAGACCAGTGTTGTGCCGCCACTGTGACCAGTGTTGTATCCACAGCGTACGTTGAGTTGGCGATCGATTTAAGTCTTACAAGCTTTTATCTAGTTTCACCTGTTAAATTTGATTCACTTCCCGGTTGCCGATTGAGTTGAAATTTTGCATGCGTTACATACCCATGCAATATCGAACAATCGGATGACAATGTAAAATTATTATGACATGGAGCTGATCTGATGATGGAACCGAAAGGTGGTCATAAGAACTCGGTAGTTAAAAGACACAACCCCATCGAGTTTGGACTCATAAGAACTGGTGTTAGATGGTAACCAGGGTCTGAGATGAGACATGTACATATGAGTACAATCCTGCCAACAGAATGGGCACCTTATCCATTCCTATACCAAAAATCATCAAAATCAGTACAAGTGAATGTGTAGAAAACAGAACATACAAACATCCACACATTCACTTTTAAATAAATAAATAAATATATTAGTAGGGATTATTAACATACATATAACCGGGTATTTATCGCGTAAATTACCTTTATTATTTCCCGACGTTTCGCTTGGATTGCACCAAGTATGGTCCCGGGAAGACTGTTTATTAGTAGGGATTGCCACCAGTCTCCGGTTGGTGTGACTCTTTTGAACTTCTCATATCTATTATATGCAATATTTACGGGATATTTAGCATGATTTTAATATTGCATAATAATGTTAACAACCATGATAGTTTTTTCATGTATATTGTTTATTGCATTTTTGTCATCATCAACCTATTCTACAGTGGTCTCTTCCGCGGCGTTCTCGGCTGCAACGTCCAAGGCACCCGCGGCCGCCTCCAATGGGTCAACAACTGGGTCACCTACATGGACTGCATGCTCCAACTCAAAATCATCGGCAACGACACGCGTGGCCTTTTCGTTCCTACCAGGATTGAGAAGCTGTCTATTGATGCCACTATGCATTATAGTGCTATTTCCAAGATGAACCCCGATTCCACAAGGAACAGTTTCGAAGCCAGGGTGTATCCTGATGTTGATGTTATCAGGTGAGATTTTGCATTGTTTTATTGATTATTTCTTTATGTTTAATCTGTGCTGTTAGGTGCAGAATTTTAAGGATCTTCCAAGGGATACCACTGGAAGAAGGACAGCAGCGTCTTTCCGTGTATTATCATCGCGTACTGCGCTCGCCACCCTGCCTGCCAAGCGTGGCGTGTATGACAACCCTTCTCATGATCTTGGAGATCCATGAGAGGCCTATGTCCAGAAGTGGACGTGGACAGCAGTCCTACGGCTGAGATGATGATGATGATGATGTTTCACTCATTAACGTAAAATCTGCATAAAAACAGGTTACATAATTATACGTGCATACATACCAAAAGTATTAATTACCTATAATGTTATGTGACAGAAATAATATAACATAAAATTTGTAGTAGGCAACATAAATTTGGTTTGATAATTTTCAGTATTTACATTATATTGCAATTTGATCTCGTTAGTACTTGTAACCAATTAAAATAAATTATAACTGCACGAAAAATTACCTGTGTTGGTCATTATTCAAAGATAAAATTGATTAGTTTTGAATTCTGTGCCGAATTCGCCATATTGGCCGAGCGGTGTGAACCCCCGACTTTTAAGTACGTGGGTAAAATACCAGCCCCACACGTGCTTAAACGGTGAAGGAAAACATCGTGACGAAGCCCGCGGCTTAAATCAGACATATAGACCTGTTGGGGAATGCCGTGGAGTGCCGGCAGTAGAATGATACCCCTCCTCTCATACACGTGGATGCAGTAAGAGCCTGCTAAGGCATACCTCCGGCAGATGGGCAGCAGTGACTTTCGTATATTAACATGCGCTCGTCAACCCGCCTGCCAAGCGTGATGAGTATGGTAACTATCCCTCGAAGATCAATGAGGGAGGCCTGTGTTCAGTAGTAGACGTTTTGCAGCCAAATGATGATGATGATGATAGACCTGTGTGTTCCTTTGACTAATAGCTGACTAATCTGAGAAGATGGTATAGGTGCTAGGCAAGCCTAGTCCATCTAACAATGTCCCAGGCACTTCAGCGTCCTGTACAGCATGAAATCTGACGCTCTATAAATCATCTATAATAAATTTATAGGCTCACCCTAAATTCTGTTATAACCAGGCTAGACAATTTTAATGTTGGGAAGCCTTGTTATTGAAGTTTTTCTTAAGCTAAATTTTATTTCAGGGCCGGTGGAGTAGAAATCCGCGGTCTTCACGCTACACCAATCACAAAGAGGATTCCTCTGGGAGTACCGGTCCTTGAGAAGAACGAGTTTATCCCTAACTTTGGAAAGGAGAAGATGAAGGTATTGCATAGATCATTACGAGTCTAGTTAATGGCATGGATGTTTATATTCTTGATATTGAGTTTTACTGAGGGATCGATATCTTCCGGAGCTATACAACATTTTTAACCGACCTTGTTTATAATTTGTTTAGGAGTATGACCATGGAACGTCTTAGATTTACTCTTCTGTAATGTTACTTGTGATAAATAAAGAAATTAAAACAAAGTTACGTGCTTAAGACTTGTAATTAAATCCTTTTTCTAAACAGGTTGAAGACATCCTTCGCTCCGACCTCCAACTAATCCTTGAGAACATCCAAACCTACAAAGTCAAGGCTATCGAACTAGTAGACGAGGAGTACAAAAACAATGGTCTTGAACCCCTCATAGAAAAAGTTGGAGATGTGTTAGGAGACCTGCCTTTAGTCCAGGCAGAGCTGCTGCTAATTTCAGAAGACCCTATTGAAATGCCTCAGAACATCACTGTGGAGAATAAGAAATTGGCCGGGGAGACCAATACGATTATGTTTATTGGTGCTAATCTACTGGGTAGGCCAGAGGTAAGAAATTTAATTATTACTGTAAAACACAAAGTAAATAATTAAGAGTGGACAAAGTATATAATGTAGAGAAAACAATTTTTGCTGCAACAGTTTTAAATGAGCAAAAGAGAGAAGTCAGGCTGTGGATGATGACGATGAAGCTTTACGGATATCTACTCAGATATCCTTACAATTAATCCTTTTTTTTCTTTTGGATTTATATAAACTTTTCTCACCAGGTACTAACCCAAGCAGCAGCAACTCTCAGAGAGAAATGCTTCATCATTTCCCGCGAAAAGGAGCGCCCTGACGCCAAAAAGTACTGCGACAAGTACGACATCATCTGCGTCCACGACACCGGCGTCGAATACTTAGTCCTCTTCAGGAAGAGGGTCGGTGCGAGACCGGCTAAGTTCGTCAAAATCATCACTACAGGTTCCAACTACGAATGGATTGACAAAGTTAAAGAAGAACTCAAAGAAGGTCAAAAGGTTGTTCTGTACAATGAGGATGAGCCGCTAAACGGGCTTCTTGGATTGGTCAATTGCTTGAGGAAAGAACCGGGTGGCGAGATTATCTACGGTCTGTTGGTTGCTGATCCGTCAGCGCCTAAGTTTAACCCTGATCTGGAGTTCTATGAAGATCAACTGGACAAGGATTTGGCTATCAATGTTTATCAAGATGTAAGTGTTTTCTATTTCATGCTGAATGACTTTCGTGGTTGATCTAAATGGTATTAGCGGCAATGACCTTTTCAATAATTTGCTATCATTTTGTTTGCCACCGCAAAACGCGATAACAAATAAGATATAGGTAAGTACATCGAAATTACTACAAATCATGCCATTAATTTACACAAAAATCCGTGATTTGGTTTAAAAAAATGTTTGATCAAATCCAGTTTGGATTTTTTTATTACCAAATAAAAGGTTGTGAAGGAATGATTCATATAACTTAAATCATTACCAAAATCCTTAAAATTCACTTTACTGGTGGATTTCTTATATGGATTAACAAAATATGGTTCAATATTTTTTTGAAATTGTATTAGGTATGAGTTTTCTTTTAATATTGTTTACATCATTTTATTTATAGTGTAATAGATATAATATCTGTGAGTTAATATTAGATTTTCTAGTCTTGTTTTCGTTGACTATTTAAGTAGGTACGTTAGAACGCCATAAACTAATATTCCACCTATGTGGTTGACAGGTAGAAAATTCCTTCGGCATTGTGTCCACAAATTGTATCCTAAATAAGTTTGTGCGCAATAAGGTATCAAATAACCATCTCTTTCCATCAGGGCCAATGGGGTACCTACCGCCACCTGCTGCTCGGTGACCTCGACACGGTCCGCGCCGACCACGCCTACGTCAACACGCTCACCATCGGAGACCTGTCCTCTCTGAGGTGGATCGAGGGTCCCATCAGGAAGGACCACCACTTCAAGGACCCTGAAAGAGTTCTTGTTCATGTAAGTGCTGATAACGGCAAATTTTTTTTTCTTCTTGCCATTGTCAGTTGGCAGTACCAAACCACAACAACAAAAACACAAAATGGTGTCATGAAAGAGTTCAGAAGATTAAGAGAGGATATAACACTATGATATATACTATCACCTCCGGAAGATGGGCAGCAGCGTCTTTCCGTATATCAACATCCCGTACTGCGCTCACCAACCCGCCTGCCAAGCGTGGTGAGTATGGCAACTACCCCTCATGGAGATCCATGAGGGAGGCCTTAGTTCAGTAGTGGACGTTTTACGGCTGAAATGATGATGATGATAACACTATGAATGGGTTTTAGAAAGTTCTTGCGTGTTAACAAAAACATATTTCAAAGATCGAAAACGAGGAAATTTATCACGTTCTTTGACTATTCCCGACGTTTCAACTGTGTTACAATACCGTGGTCTTGGAGATTTCATCAGTGTGTCTGTCAAAAAGCTATGATGGTTTTGCAACTATCCTCCATTGGTCGTGAGAAATCGGTATGGCCGCGCTTACATTGGGGCACACAACACTAACAGTATCTTCAGTAATCAAATGTATTACGCGATAATTTCCCGTGTTTTTAATATTGACCATTTTTTAATACTTCTAAACGATTTTAAGCGGTAATCTCTACCCATTACAACTTCAATACTGCGGTAATCACGTTAACTAAGCACGCGACCAACGCACTGTATTGCGCCCGTTACCCTGAGACATAGAGTTGTAAGATCTCATGTGCCTGTAATTTCACCGGCCCCCTTACCCTTCAAACCGGAACACAGCAATGTCGACATTACTGCTTGCCGAAAATAGGTATGGTAGTATGGTAGTACTTCTCTGGACGAACTCTTCACAAGTCCATCGCCCAGTTTCACCCAATTTTGGGTATAGGCCTCTTCATGCGTCTTCCATTCAACCCGATTCTTCGCAATGCGCATCCAGGTCTTGCCCTCGATTTTTATGATATCGTCTATCACATGTCAGCGCATTGGCGGCTTCCCTAATTTACCTTCCCTACCAGCGCTTCCTAGCATTCCTTATGTGTGGGAGCATAATGCTGAGTCCAGGCCCTTTGGACTCACACAACTTTGTGAACTGTTACCGGGGTTGTTCATTACTTGAAATACCTAGCACTATTCTGCTTTGGTCTGCTGTGTGAGCTGCTTAAGTGTTGTGTGTGTGTCTAATAATATAGTATTTCTTCTTCTTCGTCTACTTTTCTTTCCGGTTCTTGGTTCATCTTTCCTTCGGCACATTAGCAAAAGTTGTACTACTAGAAACATACTTATTTTATTTTTCCAGGTGTACTGCACAGCCCTGAACTTCCGTGACGTGATGACGGCCACGGGCCGCGTGACGGTGGACGCGGTGGCGCGCGGCCGGCTGGCGCAGGAGTGCGTGCAGGGCTTCGAGGTGGTCGGCACCACGCCGAAGTAAGTCTCCTTATGCTTTCACATTAAAAAGAAATAATAATATCTTTCAAGAAAATAATCTTATCTACAATCTATATAAACTCGCACCAAGAGTAAATGTGGAAACCCTACTTAATGCATACTACGGCATATTTGCCTCTTACATCAGATATGGTTTAATATTTTGGGGAAATTCCACTGATACTATTAAAGTCTGATATTTAAAGACTTTAATAGTGCGTGAAGAACTATGTTCAGACTTACAGTAATTGAATGAATAAACGAAATTTAACTAATTATAACATGTAACAAAATACAGCTTGACTTTGTTACATGTGTTGCTATTATTCTGAAATATGATTTTAAGGATTGTTACATAAGGTCGGACGGGCTTGATTTCAGGATTCACAAATGTTGCAAAACTGTGACTAGATATTTAACCTATAACTAGATATACAGAGTGGGGCAAATTTTTAGCCCCATACGGGTAGCTACCTTTTCTTTTGTAGATTGAAGGTTTTGTTCTTAGGAACTTTCGATTTTATTGTGAAAAAAAGTACGGTTCGCCCAAAAATTACATTTGTCAAAAAAACAAGTTGGTCTAAATCGACTCTATTTCCAACCAGGAACACTTTTCCCAAAGTAACATACCAAATCAAATCGTAAGTTTTGGCAATAATTAAAAAAAACATATTTGTTGTAATATTATAATAATATAGTATAGATTGATGGATCGTCCGTTCAAGAATTATCTTCGAACAAAAAAATCAATTACACCCCAAATCGAAACATGATCCCATAAATTAAAATTCCTCGACAACATTCGATTTGTATTGGTAATCTCCTTTTGTTCTAATTTTCATCAGAACCCGATCATTCGTTTAAGAGTTATCCTCGGACAAAAAATACGGATATACATATGTACATACATACATACATACAAACAAACATTCAGCCGTAATTCCTAGTTGCCACTGATAACTCCGTTCGCTTCGCTCACTCCTATAGTTTTGAAATGTTCCCCATTTGTCCCTAGTGGTTCTCGCGTCATGGGTATGATCCGAAGCGGCGGTATGGCCAACGTGGTTGAAGGAGACAAGGCGCTCCTCTGGGCCATCCCTGATGAGTGGAGCTTCGAGGAAGCTTGCTCAGTGCCTGTCGCTTATGGAACCGTCTACTACGCTATGGTGAGTGACTGTCTGGCCTAGTGTGGTGTAAACATACGGTGTAGGCTACCCTCAGGTTGCGGAATATAAATCCAGAAATTCCCGATTTGTGGACTATATTTAATTACACTGTCTAGCCCAAAGTGTCTTTAAAGTCGACTGAAAAAAGTTTTTCAACGCCAAAAGACAGAATTTTTCGAGGGAGGGTTGAGAGCGTTGTTGTCATACTCACTACGCGGGTTGGCGAGCGCATTACGGGATGTCGATCAAGAAAAGCTGCTGCTGCTGCTTATCTTCCGGGAGTGGGTATCCCTTGGCGGGTTCTTACTGCATCCACGGGCATGAGAGGACATTCTAAAACCGGCAACCCGCAGCTGGCAACATTAAACATGTTAACTGCCTCCGTGGCTCAGTTGGTGTAATAGTCGACTGATACGCAGGATATAACGGGTTCGATTTCCGCCACGGGACACAAATGTTTGTAATTTGTGAGCTGATGTTTGTCCCGTGTCTAATTATTTTGCTATGTATGATAAGTATGTATTGCCGTGGAGTGCAGTAGAATGTTACCCCTCCTCTCATGCCTGTGGATGCAGTAAAAGCCTGCTAAGGGATACCTCCGGAAGATGGGCAGCAGCGTCTTTTCGTGTATCAATATCCTACATGACAACTACCTCTTATGGAGATACATTAGAGAGGCTTGTGTCCAGTGAATGTTTTACGACTCATCGCCATCATCTGGTTTCAATAGCACAAGCTTTGCTTAGCTTGGGACTAGATGGTGTTCTGTGTAGTGTCCAGCTTCATTTATTCAAACAGTAATTTACTTTTGCGAGTACCATCGTTTTTCATATTATTTGTCGAACTGTTATTGTTCCAAGTAAAGATTTTTGATTTATTCAAACTTGATCCAAAGGTGCTCGTCGCTCAAATGCAACGCGGCGAGTCGATCCTCATCCACGCCGGCTCCGGGGGCGTGGGCCAGGCGGCCATCAACGTGGCCCTCCACTACGGCTGCGAGGTGTTCACCACCGTCGGAACTGCGGAGAAGAGGGCGTTTATCAAGAAGCTGTTCCCGCAACTTAAAGGTAAGGCTTCTAATTCTGGTGCGGGATACCAGATCTGCAGACGTCCCGCGTTGGGGTGTATTGTGCGTTGTCCCCCGTGGCACTACGCCGACAATAGCCAACATCTTCTGGCAGATTCTAACGCATCCGCCTGAGGCAATATATTCTTGTCTATAAATATCGAAAATGTTACTATTTTGTAGGAATTCTATTATCTATATAATCTAATATCATCTCAGCCTTAAGACGTCTATGTTGGACATAGGCCTGCCTCATGGATCTCCAAATATTAATCACGGCGGATTGGCAAGCGCAGAACGAGATGTTGATACACGGATAGATGTTGCTGCCCATCTTCCAGAATTCTTAGCAGTTTCTTATTGCATCCACGGGCAAGATAGGAGATGTAACATTCGGCACCGCACGGCATAGAATAACAAGTAGAAGAGAAGAAAGAAAAGAAGAATAAGAATTCCCTAACTAAGGTTATTATTAATTTAAAATGTTTACAGACAGTCACATCGGCAACTCCCGTGATACCTCCTTCGAGGACATGATCAGGAGAGAGACCAACGGAAAGGGCGTGGATATCGTCCTCAACTCGCTCTCTGACGAGAAACTTCAAGTAAGTTCGTGAATAAATATCGTGGCTCCTTATGGCCCCAAGGTTTATTGAAGAATGATGCCAGGAAATGTGTGAGCTCAGGGAGATTGCACGCAGAATGCTTATATTATAGGCAATAAATTTGTTCAAGTACGTGTCGGGCCACGCACTGTGTAGGACTCCGTAGTTACCCGTAGATCGGCAGTTAGAAGTTGGTGTGTACTTTTTACGTTTACCAATCCATGTTTTTTCAATCGACGTTTAGCATCCATGATGAATCAAATAATGTAATAGATATGCTGGTGTCCCTCAAGGTATAGTGCTATGCCCTAAATTTATACTAGTGGTTGGGTTCTTTGTTTCATTTAATAATGTTTGCTTGCTTTTTAACCTAGTTCTGATGATGGATTCCATGATAAATCAAGGTAAATATTCAAATGATGATATTGATTAAAATGTAAATATTAATTTGATCCCTTACTTTGATGGATTACCTTAATTTATCAAGGAGCATATATAATATATATATATATTATCCGCTCGATGCACTTTTTGGCAACCGTCCCTGCGGGGGGAATGCCGTAGATGCACTTTGGAGACAAATCAAATTTCCGAAAAAAAAAACACACACAATATCCCTCGCACACCCTCAATGGTTTTAAAAGACCTGTTCAACAAGTTATACGTTGGAATAGACAAGAAAAAAATAATTCATCCCCATCTTACTGCGAGGTACCCCAAATTAATATTTTTTTTTTGCATTTTCGTACCTTTATCTCGGCGTTATTGTTTATATTGTCTACGTGGGTCTATATTTATACTAAGCCGAAATGGAGTGATTCTGGACCCCAAGGAACAACTTTAGGATACGACTTTTCAGGATTAGATGATTTTCATTCATAAAAAGAGAAAGTTCTAACTTAAACAGCTTATTATAGGATAGTGACATAATTCATGTCATTATCGTATATGTCTGGTTTTAATTCCTCTAATGCTGAGATGCATGAGCACCACCCTCTAATTATGCACATGCAGGGAGAACTAGGTTGTTAGTGCAACATGCATACCCAAACCCAAACGACGACACGTGTTTCGCCTCTCCGCGAAGCATCATCAGGTGAGACGCCGAGGTGTTCACTGGTCGGCGGCTCGAACGAAAGTACGTAGTGGAACTTTCGTTCCAGCCGCCTAGTTCTCCCTGCATGTGCATAATTAGCGGGCGGGAGGGCGGTGCTCATGCATTTCAGCATTAGCGGAATTAAAACTAGATATTTTCATAGTATTTTATTACGATAATGACAAGCTAAATGCCAGCTGTTTTTCATTATTTTCGTGAGTAACATTCTTTATTTCTTTCAGGCGTCAGTCAGGTGTCTCGGCTACCGCGGCCGCTTCCTCGAGATCGGTAAATTCGACATCAGCAACAACACACCTATCGGCATGTACTTCTTCCTCAAGGAAACCTCCTTCCACGGCATTATGCTTGACTACATCTTCGACCAGAACTTCGCCTTCAGGAAGGTTAGTACGACTTTCTAATGGGATAAATTTACATTTAATGAAAATCTTCGTTGCTAACATACTGTTAAGAAACATGTTAAAAGTGAATTCGTAATAAAATACAGAATTTTATGGCGTAAGGTACCTACGCGATTTTACTTTAATCCCGAAGTATCGATCACGTTTTAGCGTCTTGGTGAAAAATGGAATTTATAAAAAAGGTACGCGATAAAATCCTCTATTTTAAAACGAATATGTTAACAAATCGCAAAAGATTAATAATTATATGAAAGTAGTAGATTAAACTGTAAAAATCAATAAGAACAGGTTATGGAGGCGTATGCGAAAGGAGGCGTGTGTGGGTGAAATAGGGCTGGGATGATGTTGTACGAACAAAGAATAAATGGCCATTAGATTTATTGTACCTAATTCTTAACAAAAAATTGATATTTTTTACTTCATATTTTGAACTTCGTGCTCTTTGTCAGTGGCTAGCGCTCCAAAATGGAAATTATTGGCAACGTATAAGTAGCTCAAGGTAAAGCGCCATCTAGAAATACGCTGAGAGTTTGACGATTTCTAGTATGGACCTTATCAGTCCAGTATCTACTTGGTCCATGGTAATACTACTAATATTACAAAATTCACGGGTGACGATATCGAAAGATGGCCAATATAATTATATCCCTATCCACTAATTGACATACTTACCTACGCATCATCATCGTCAAGCATCCAGGGTTATTGGAATGTTTAATGAAAATGAAATAATGTAAGTGTACTGGAGTCCCTCAAGGTACCAGTGTGAAGCCCTAAATTTAAACTTGCGGTTGGGTTTTTTGTTTCACTTATTAATGTGTGCTTGCTAGAAGCACCTAGTCCTAATGATGGGATCCACGATAACTCAAGGGAAATATTCTAATGTGTGAGTTATTTTATTTATTTACCTTCCTTAGCACTAAGGCTCTCTCATTACTTCTACAGAAGCTGCAAGATCTCCTCTTAACCGGTATCGAGAGTGGCGCTGTCCGTCCTCTGACCTACTGCACCTTCAGCAAAGACGAGGTGGAGACCGCCTTCCGTTACATGGCGGCCGGCAAGCATATCGGCAAGGTGAGAGATAACTTCATCTAGGGCTTCCTTAACCTGCGGTCCATACCCTTAAGGTATCCGTGGCATGAGTGTTCTGTTGGATGTTGTCCGTAGGATAGTGCTTGATATTATCGCCTTCCATTACATGGCAGCCGGCAAGCATATCAGCAAGGTGAGACATAACTTCATATAGGGCTTCCTTAACTTGCGGTCCATACCCTTCAGGTATCCGTGGCATGAGTGTTCTGTTGGATGTTGTCCGTAGGATGGTGCTTGATATTATCACCTTCCGTAACATGGCAGCCGGCAAGCATATCAGCAAGGTGAGACATAACTTCATCTAGGGCTTCCTTAACTTGCGGTCCATACCCTTCAGGTATCCGTGGCATGAGTGTTCTGTTGGATGTTGTCACCGTCCGTTACATGACAGCCGGCAAACATATCAGCAAGGTGAGACATAACTTCATCTAGGGCTTCCTTAACTTGCGGTCCATACTCTTAAGGTGTCCGTGGCATGAGTGTTCTGTTGGATGTTGTCCGTAGGATGGTGCTTGATATTATCACCTTCCGTTACATGGCAGTCCGCAAGCATATCGGCAAGGTGAGACATAACTTCATCTAGGGCTTCCTTAACTCTTGCGGTCCATGTACCCCTTAGGTGTCCGTGGCATAAGTATATGGATAAATAGTAGTGTTACCTAGTATATTTGTAGATAAGTATGGTCCCGTATCCGGAATATGCAAGTCCCTATAAACAGCATACAGCGATTACACAAACCACAGTTTAAAGATAGAAGGAGTCTATACTCCTTATGCAGTGGCATAAGGAGTCTATCTGTGTCTATCTGTGACTTTCTGCATAGGCAGTGGCCTATGCAGAAAGTCACAGATAGAAAATTATGGATAGATAGTTGTAATATTTATAACTAAAATATATATATATATACATAAAAATAATATATTTACATTAAAATATGTAGGCATTTATTATATGTAAATATCTATTTAATAAATAATTTATTTAAATAAATATTTATTTTTTCTCGTGTTAATCTAGAAGCTATGAACTATGAACTATGATGTTGTCCGTAGGATGGTACTTGATATTATCACCTTCCGTTACATGGCAGCCGGCAAGCATATCGGCAAGGTGAGACATAACTTCAGCGGTCCGCGGTAGGAGTGCTGAGTGTCCGTAGGATGGTGATTGATAATCACCTGTATATCTTTGCGAGTCAGGGCTCTACGTTAATGCATTATAACAGGAAAAATACTGAAAATAAAGTGACCATTGGCGGCCTCCTTCACGTTACAGTTACCTTTGCGAGTCAGGCAGGGCTCTCTACGTTAGCGTCGCTGTTTACGTTTAGCTTGGTATAATTGTTAGTTCTTTAGCTAGGCTGTAGTTTTTAATATTATATCTTTATCGACAGGTCATCATTAAGATCCGCGACGAGGAGCGCAGCATCCGTCCCGTAAAACCGACCCTCATCCCTATCGACGCAGTACCAAGGTTAGTAAAACTTTATTTAAAATTGTAATATGCAAAATGTCTTATACCACCCTTATATTATAACACGTTTACAAATCCAAAAGGGGGGGGGGGGGGGGGGAGGGTTACTTCCCATTAAAACGAGGAGTTTTGTATGGGACGAGGAAAAAACAGAAATTAGGTTTTTTACTTTTTTTGTTTGATATTACCTCGCATGCAGTAGTATACTTTGAGGGGCAGGGAAATGTTTCGTTAGAATGTAATGTTGTTATGTTTTAAATAAACGTTATTTTTTGTCAAGCAAGTAATTTAGTTAATTCTTTTGTCTAAATTGTATCTTAATCCTTTTTAATAAATTCTTGAAAACTGAAACAAATATAAATCTATAAGCTTCAGTCTCTGTTTTTTTCCTACTGTATCACTGTCGCCATCAAATAGCATTTCGTTATTTTTGGTTCTTTTTACCAAAGATTTAAATCGTTAAATGTTCTCTGACACCAAAAGTTGTGGCATTGTCGTTAGATGATATGGACGATAATTTCGACGCACGCACACTGGTTTTTCCAATAAACCAAACTGTTACTGCTACCATTTAATGCAATCTTATTGCAAGAACATTTGTGAAAGTATAACACACACCAGATCCGGCTAACAATGTGAGAGGTACACTGATTTCAAATGAGCGAGCTATCTCATTTCGTGTGGAAACAAAACGGCGCGGTCTCATTACGGTTAGGGGGGAACTAACTATTGAAATCTTTGCTTGTAATGGAGTATCCACTCCTCGTCTCGCACTGCATGAACAGTTCCTTTCTCAGTTGTGCGACGCGTCCTCTCGCCTGCGTCACCTCGCGAACATGTCAGCATGTTAGGGATTACAGCTACCCTTTTCCTTGCATTAAAATATTCAATCCTTCTTTCTCTCCAGGTACATGTGCCACGAAGATCATGCGTACATCATTATTGGAGGACTTGGCGGGTTCGGTTTGGAGCTCGCCGATTGGCTGATCATGCGCGGAGCCAGGAAACTAGTGCTGACCTCGCGTCGCGGTATCTCCAATGGATACCAGTCCTCCAGGCTTAGGTTGGTTGGATTTGTTTTATTTTTGTTTATTAGGGAAACAAACAGTAGGTACATACATATTCCTTGAAACTAGAGATAAAATTACATAAACCCTAAAAACCAGCAGTTTACATCATTAAGTTTAACCAAACGAAGAAAATAACAAATTACAATACAAGTCTTCAGACATCAAATTAAGTAGATATAAACGTAACCTTAAAGAAAAATAACATATTGAAAATACAATCAGAACAATAAATTTAGGCTTAATTTTGGTAAAGCTCCCTAAGAACTTTTAATTTGAAAGGAAGGACTTGCTAAGATTATGATTAAATAATGTTTAACTAAATTTCATAAATGTATTTCCTGAAATATTTTAATTATTTCGTTTATTAATTATAACTTTCCATCTTACTTAGGGCATGGACTTCCTATGGAGCCGATATTCGCATCTCCATTGACGACATCACGACCGAATCCGGCTGCGAGGCTATGCTGAAACTGGCCAACTCTCTGGGCACTGTGGATGCAATCTTCAACTTGGCTGTGGTCCTGAAAGACTCCATCTTCCAAAACCAAACGGCTGAGACCTTCAAGACTTCGTACGGACCGAAGGCATTAGCTACCATTCATTTGGATAAACTGTCCAAGAAGTTGTGTCCAAAACTGAGGTAAGATTTGTCAGATAATATAAATTTGCTATTGCTTAATGTAGAATACATTTGGTTAACTAACCTTAACTACTTAACTAAGTATATCCTTAGTTAAGTCATTATTAGGGGAATCAATGTGAAACTTTACGTCGATTATTAAAATTTGTAAACCAATGAACAGGAGAACTCTAGTAGTTACCTGTAGATGGCGCTCTTCGGTTGCTCAAACTGACATCACCTTATCAAGAATTTCAGCGGGTCCCGACATGGGTTCTGTAGCTTAGCGGTCAAAGCACTTCCGGCTTAAGGAAGCGTCAAGTATCGATTTGACGGACGTGGGTTCGAATCCACCGGAACCGTAAAATTTTTGATAAGGTTATTCATTTCTTTGAAAATGTTCTACCTAAGTGTGGTTACACACTATAAAAATAACAAACTATTTGTAAATTGGTCACAGAAATCTGATTTAAAATTAACGTGGCTACGAACAATAACTTTTGGGATCCCTCAGTATAAAATTATTGCACCGTCACTTTCACTGATTAACACGATTGTAGAGTTTCTAATTTAAAGATAAATTTCTACCTCATTATCATCATCTCAACGTCCTCTGCCGCTTGGATCTCCAAGTACTGATGATGACGGGGTTAGTCTTTTTTTAACTTTCGCGATCACGACACATTATTAACACATATTTAACCGGGTATTTATCGCGCTATTTACCTTTATTATTGCCCGACGTTTCGACAGGATTGCACCCATCGTGGTCCCGGGAAGACTGGGGTTGTTGACATAGAATCCATGGGCAAGAGATCACAACAGTCTACTGCCGGCACCCCACGGCACTCCTATCGAAATTTCGCTCCTTCAGGATCGCGCGGACGCGATCCGTTTCTATTTGATAAGAAAGCTTTAACGGTTAATCTAACTTGTCCAGGGACTTCGTGGTATTCTCATCGGTGTCGTGCGGGCGCGGCAACGCCGGCCAGACCAACTACGGCCTCTCCAACTCCGTGATGGAGAGAATCTGCGAGTGGAGGAAGAAGCTCGGCCTGCCTGCGCTGGCGGTGCAGTGGGGCGCTGTTGGTGATGTAAGTTCAAGATTATTACTGGTTTATTTCCGATACAGGCTCAATATGTTAAATTCTTCAGTTGTACAGGCAGGCCTTTGTCCAGCAGTGGATGTCCTATGGCTGTGATGATGGTGGTGATCTATATTCGTGAAAAGTTCAAGAATTACAATTATTTATGCTCCAAAAGAATATCTATCAATCTACATGAATCAAGATGGTGTTATTATGATATAAATGAATATAAAGATAAAGAAACTTTTATTTTGTCATATTTGTACAATCAAAATAAAAAAAATATTCAGACACAGTTGCAAAACTACCATCGCTATCTTGATGGACACTCCAATGAAATCTCCAGTCAACCCGGGACCACGATTGTTGAAACACAGTCGAAACGTCGGGAATAATCAAAAGGTATTACGCGATAAATTCCCGTGTTTATGTTATTATATTATAATATTCCGACACGTTTCGATTTTGCAAGAAAATCATCATCATGGGATTGAATGCCCTTGGGCGCGTGGGGCCGACACGACACTGTTCAATCCCATTTAAAATACTACGCGAGTAATTCCGAAAATAATTCGAGTTCAAGCACTTAGTATAATGCTACTACCTAGTAATAGTAATAATATTGCATGTAATCTAATTTTAGTAACCATAATCGTAATTTATTTAACCATTTTCTATTTTATGTCAATAACCTATTTTTGTAAAAACTCTATTTACTCGATATAAATTTATATTATAGCAGTACGTACATAAGTTTATGTTACAATCAAGTTATAATTTACCATTCTGTAACCTCATTGTTTAAAGTGGTTGTGACGTGTTTTGTACGTTAAATAAATAAATAAATAAATTCCCGTTTTTACAAAATGAATTGTAAATGATGCTTAATGTGGCAAATCAACTATGTTGATTAGATTTTATTAGATTTTTGAATAAGATTAATACATTCTCGTCGATTTTGTCCTCGACCCGTTACATTTAAAGCAATTAAAATTGATATAAAGTTTTGCCTGGTCAGATTTCTCCTGAAGGTGCATTGTAGAAAGGGGAAAGTGTTTCTAGTTAGATATCGGTTAGCAGATTTGTTTCCATATATTTGTTGTTCATCAATGAAGCTTGTTCCTTCAGGTGGGTCTGGTAGCGGACATGCAAGACGATGACGTCCAACTGGAAATAGGTGGCACCCTCCAGCAAAGGATCTCGTCCTGTCTCCTCGCGCTGGACAAGTTTATGAAGCAGGACGCCGCCATCGTCTCCTCCATCGTGGTCGCTGAGAAGAAGGCTGGCGGGTCCGGGTGTGGCAGCATCGTTGATGCTGTTGCGCAGATCATGGGTAAGTAGGAATGGTTTCATCACCATGTAAATAATAATGCTGGACAATTCACACAGCATCATCTAGCTCCAAGCTAAGCAGAGCTTGTGTTATGGGTATTAGATGAATGATATACTTATCACAGTTTCCTAATAGATATAATATATTAATAACATATGTACATATAACCGGGTATTAATCGCGTAATCGGATACCAGAATCGGATCGGGTACCAGAAAAGGGGGCGAAGGCCTCAAGAGGTCATCAAAGGTCCAAAATGGCATTTTTGGGTTTTTGGACGTTTTCGGCCATTCGGTCAAAGAACAATGGGTAATTTTGTATGGACCCCGTACATACCCATGTAGCATTAACGACTAGATGTCATATTTTTCAGATTTTAACGCAATAGAGAAGTAATCATAGATTTGGTCTCCCATTCATTCATTTTTCAAATCTGAAAAAACTTGCTACATATGCGGGTACCAATCAGAGCGCAGTGGTCGTTGCAGTGATTTGGCGGAATTGCTGTTTAAACAACATAAATTACATTTCCTCTCTATTGGGCTATGTGCTCGATGTATAAATGAAAAATGCGTCATAAAAGTACAGCAAAATGGAAGTGGTCTTATTAAACGTCCCGTACATGGCATGGGTTTAAAAATAAAGATGAAGAGAAATTTATTTTGCAAAACCTAACGTTACAAATATGTTTTCCAGTTACATAAACTTAATTATTAATGATGATTACATGATGCATATTGGAAATACATAGGTACCCAAACTAGGTTTTACCTGTATTTTGGCATACCTATACCTTCCGGCGTACTTACATACCATATAATAGAGGGTTACAAATTACAAATCATAATATACATATATTCAAATTAAATTTAGTAACACATATAAAATGAGTCGAAAACAATACGGCTTACATCAAAACTAAAAACTGTTTAATAATGTGCAAATGAAGCCCTTCCTGGATACCCTACATAAATTAGTAACTCTACTTAAACAATTTTAAACCACTTTTCCGCCCCCTTTGCAATGATGATAATGTTTTTATTAACATTTTCATACTGACTGTGACTGAGTCTGTTTGTCTGTCACAGGATATCTTGGGTATTCTATTCACTAATATTGCATTATCTATCACTGTTATCTTTATTTGTGCTACTCTTAGATCTTTTCTGTTCCTTGTTCTTGGTACATTTTATTTACCATTAATATTATTAAATCATTTATTGATCAGATTATACATCCATTTTATTAGTAAGTAAATAAGTAAGTAACACATAAATGTTTAGTAAACAATAAAAAATAACAACTTCTTCTTCAACCCATTTCTTCCCAATGCAGTTAGTCTTCCCAGTATAGGTCTCTTCCATTGTTCTCCAGATTGTGCGATCTCCAGTTTTGCGCATCCAATCTTTCCCAGTCGTTTGTACTAGGTCGGCGGTCCATCTGGCTGGCTGTCTTCCTACATTTCTGCGCCCAGTTCGTGGTCTCCACTCTAGCACTCTCCAAAAAATAACATAAAAAAACATAAAAAATACCATTTAAAAAGAAAGACGGTACCTCTGTTTTTGTTCAAAAATTAATCCTTCCTTCCTCTATCCTACCTTTTCTTCTTCTGCTAAGTCAACTTTTTCTTCATCAACAAAGATTTATTGTTATAACCTCTATCCACCAGGTATTAAGGACCTGAAGACCGTCTCCCAGCAGGTGTCTCTGGCTGAGTTGGGCATGGACAGTATGATGGCTGTGGAGATCAAGCAGACTTTGGAGCGAGAGTTTGAGATCTTCCTCACCGCTCAGGACATCAGGACTTTGACCTTCGCCAGGTATGTATGATTGGATTACCTTGTTTGTACACTTTGATCTACATTTAGAATCAGCCTCTCAGTTGCAGGTATACTCACTTGAAATTAAATGAAATGAAATGAAAATGCTTTTATTGGTACACCACACCATAAACATAATTAATAATCTAACTTATGAAGGTTACAGTTTTTCATAAAAGTGTGGTGTGCCAAAAGGTTCTGTCTCAGCAATAGTTGCACCTAAGATAAAGAGTCTTCACTCACTTGCTATGCAACAACCCCTAGGGATTAGTACTTAGTAATCAATGAGGTCGGTCGTCCAATAGCGAGATGGGCAGACGACATCAAAAGCGTTGCACGGCTGACCTGGTTGAGATTGGCACAGTACCGTGAAATGTGGCACAAACATATGGAGGCCTATACCCGCAGTGGGTGAAGTCGGGCTGCGGAAGATGATGATGATCAATGAGGGATGCCTTTGTCCAGCAGTGGATGTCCTACGACTGGAAGCGAGTAGAATACACTACACGATATTAAAACCACCTATTCTTAGACTGGTGGAACTGACGGCGCAGCGCGAGGCAGCAGCGTCCACGTCTGTAGTGCGCATGGCGAACATCGAGGGTGCGGCCGGCCTCAAGGTCCTGATGAGGAACTTCGGAGACGAGAATGTTGTCTCTGAGCCGCTGATCTACATGCCCACTATGGTGTCCGATGGAGTTGAGGTAAGATGTCACAAGAGCTTACAATACCTAAGTTACAAGAACCTAAATAAAAAAAATCGGAAAAAATAATAATAATAATAATAAAAATAAAGAAATAATAATAATAATAATAATATATCGGTCGTTATAATCATTATTGAAAAATGTTACATAAACGGAGGAAATGTATTCCCTTTGAGAGCTTCCATATTTAAAGTAAATAAGAGTCGTACCAAATTCGGGCGTAACTCAATCAATATCATAGGACCGTGGCTTTATAATCGTTTAAGCAAAAATATATCTATCGCAACACTCAATTATAATCAATTAAAAAAAAACATTACAAGCTATCTTACAAGTTTAAATTACAAAGACACTGAAGACCTTCTTAAAACTGTTAAATAATTATTTCCTAATTTTTATCATAAAAATAATCCAACATACACTTTAAAATTTGCTCAGCCTGTTTGGAGATTGGTTTTACAGCGACTTCACATATACCTCTATAGCACTCACGCACTCACCACGCACTATTACACACAAACACACGCACATATACACATACACCAACATATACACTACATAAACACTATTATAAAATAAAACTTCTTGGCTAACAATGAACCATAGTTATAAATATTAGTATATAATCTATAAACAATACAAAAATATTATATAATTATATCTAAATATGTAAGGGGAGCCCGATGCAAGACATTGTGACCCCATTATACAGGCTTTATGTCCTAGTATGGGGAACAAAGCTACAAAGGGTACTGCTTCGTAATAGTTTGTCAAATAGCCTATCCAATCCATTTAAGAAATGATTGATACACTTATCTTAAGGGTAGGTTACCTTGTAATTTTTTTTGTACCGTTTTTACTTATTTAAGAATAAATAACCTTTTTATCTTTTTTTTATCTTTATCTTTATCTTCCGTTGCGTGTGCTGCGTAAACGGTTCAAGTTACGCAGCCATCATGTATCGCGGAATCATTCCCTTTAAAAGGTTCAAAAAAAGGTCTGCAATAGCATATGTCTATCATTTGAGTTTCACTCACCATAACCTATTGTGTGGTAATAAAATGTTTTCATAGATAATGCATTATTTGCGAAGGTGCTTTTGTAGACATAATACTTATCAATCCCTAAACAAATAATTACGTTAAAAATAATGCTGTACATATCACACAACATCATCTAGCCTCAAGCTAATCAGAGCTTGTGTTATGGGTTGTCCCGAGGCGGAAATCGAAACCGCAACCTCTTGCTTCGCAGGCGGATCTTCGCCCGCTGCGCTACAGAGGTCGTCATTATTCATCATTAGTATTGAATCTTTATGGTGCTGTGTGTGTCCAGCATTATTTATTTATTGAAACTCTCTCCTCAGGGCGAAGAAGCGATCCATGTGATGGAGCGCGTAATGTTCATGCTGCCAGGGTTGGAAGGCAGCGCCGCCGTCATGGAGCCGCTGTGCAAGCGGCTGAAGATCAAGGTCTGCGTTCTGCAGCTCGGGGTGGAGCACAGGGGCGAGGACCTGGAGCAGATGGTGAACAGGCTTCATCAGGTGAGAGTTGTATTCATCATCTCAGCCGTAGAACGTCCGCTGTTGAGGGGCAACATTCTACTGCCATAACCGCTACGTTTTATTGATATAAGAAGTTAAAAACAACAGGGTGACCTTTCACATGATGGTGATCCATCTGAATGGTAGCGTGTTGATGTATACAAGAACGAGGATCAAGAAGAGATGGTGAACAGGCTGCATCAGGTGAGAGTTAGAAGTTAATAAGATCACAACTGCTATAGAAGACTTTTCACATAATGGCGATTCATCTGAAGTGATGGGTACAACAAACGAGGCTATAGAGTAGATAGTGAACAGGCTTCATCAGGTGAGAGTTGTTTTGATATAAAAAGTTTACAACTACTATAGATGAATTAATACATGATGGTGATTCATCTTAGGCATTACCTACATGAACGAGGAGGATAAAGAGCAAATTGGTGTATTGATTAAAGAAGTAATAAGATACCTAATGAAGTTCTATAGATACCTTTTCACTCAAAGAAAGGATGAGGTTGTCCAGGCTGTCTTTTTTATTTTTTACCGACGAAAAAAAAGGAGGTTTCTCAATTTGACCGTATTTATTTTTATGAGAATAAAATGTCTAGTTTTAATTCCGCTAATGCTGAGATGCATATGCACCGCCCTCCCATGCAAATGCAATTTATTACAACATGCAATTTGCATGTTGCACTAACACCCTGGTTCCCCCTGCATGTGCATAATTAGCGGTGCGGGCGGTGCATATGCATCTCAGCATTAGCGGAATTAAAACTAGATATATTTTCATTGCATTTTATTGTCATAATAATATGGATTTCCGCAAAGTAACGCTTGATTCCATTAATCGTATTTATTTTGTTTTTAGTTCTTGTCACCTCAGAACTCCGTGGTATTTAAAATGATTTGGAATGTTAGGTTCGAATAGGCAGACTTTCAATTAGATTTTATGTTTTTCAATACTCGATTCTGATGATGGGATCGCTGGGATAGTTTCATGGCTGAGAACCAATGCGAAGTACAAGTCTAATTTGTAAACGACTTACAAAACACAAACACACGACAAACTTGTAAGTTAATGTAATGTGTAAGTTTTTCTTGTAAATAAAACCAAATGGTTCGGTTAAAATACACACTGCTGCGTTGTCGCCCGTTCGCTTTGCTTGAACTTGGCTGGACACGCTATCGCGTGTCTAGGTTGTAGTTTCTTTATGAGAATGTTCATTAGCTATGAATAAAACATTTACAATACATTCACACATTTTTACAATATTTATTATTCCTTGTTGCAGTCGGTTATCTCCCGGCTTGCCCCTGGCGCTCCGTTCTGGCTGCTCGGGTACAGTTTCGGTTCCCTTCTCATGTTAGAGCTTGCTGCCAAACTTGAAAAAGAAGGTAAAGTATTTTCAAGAGTAATATATTTTTTCCAGTTCCTTGGCCACTTGGCCCAATGATATCGAATAATGTGATACACCTAATCTCGATAAGAATGATTGTAGTCATTATTTTACCTCAATTTTTACCGCTCTTATGTAGATTATTTACAAGGTACAAATACTTAATACATATAGTGGCGCAATTATAGTAATCTTTTATAGCGATGTTCTCCTATAGGTGTAAGCTGTTATTAAAATTTCATAAACCCTTAGTTAAAAGATAGAATCTTATATTTGATCTCAATTCCAGGTCTTAACGGTACAGTCTTCTGTCTCGACGGCGCTCCTGACTTCCTCTACGCTCTGCTGACATTGACGATGAGTTTCAAGAACGACACCCAACTTCAGAACAGCTTGCTGTGTCACACCGTCGACATTATCAGTCCCAACAATGACATCACAAAGCCTTTAATGGAAAAACTAAACGAAATTGAATCATATGACGAACGCGTAGAGTGCACTATTAAAATGGCACCACTTCAGACTAAATACTCTAACAAATTCATCTCTGATATTGCAGCGGTATCTTTCGATCGCCTTAAAGTCGTACTTAACTACAATGGAAAGGTGCATAAGAAAATCAGATCACCTATTGTACTATTGCGTCCTAAAGATAATCCTGCTAATGTGCCCCTTGAAGAGAACTATGGTCTCGATAAGATTACAGAAAGTAATGTTACAGTACATTACCTGGAAGGTAACCACATCAGTATAATTGAAAACAAGGATTGTGCTAACATTATTAACAGGTTCCTACTGGAGACTGACAAAGATACCGGTAAGGTGGATGAGAATATCGTTACTAACATAGTTAAAAACCAACGTGAAGTGCAAGTCTAATTTGTAAACGATTGTTAAACTATCATGTTTATTTAAGGTATTTATTTAACCTCCCTTCTTGTCTTTACTTAAAGTCTCCTAATTGCTAAATAGTTTGAACAACATAACAAATATGTTATAAAATAGTTTAGAAATACCCGGTACCTACTTAATATTTTTTTATTTTATTTCATAAAGAAAATTTCTACAACAATACTGAGCATTCAAATCGTAAATATCAAGTATTGTATCAGTTTATATGTATATTAATTGTTATAATATATGAAATCTTAATAATGATCTTGTATCAATGACAAGTGGAACGAAAATGGATTTTTGATTTACATACGTAATGGCTGCTTTCCCAAATGTATCGTGATTAGTTATAAGGAAAAGGTTTATTGCTTATTATTTTGTGATAGGGTTTTAGGATAAGCTTTTGATATTCTTTACATAATAGATGGCCGTATTTCATAATTAACTTAGTGACTGAATTTTATTTAAATTATTTATTTAGTATCCTTAGTTGTAATTACAATTAAGTATTGTCGCAAAGACACCAGTACCACACATAATATTCAATGTTTTTGGGTTCCTTCGGGGTGAGTTTTGGGACCTTTATTTTACTTAGTGCATATAATTGGGCTTTTATATTTTTTGCAACAGCAAGTAAGAGGTAGCTTTGTTTAACAAATATTTGAAAATAAAACGTTATTTTAAGTATTTTATAGGACTTATTTATAATATAATTTAACTTAGTTTACTATTGTGTCGATATAACGGTGAAAGATAATGTATGGGAACGTTGAATAAATCATATTTATTTTGTGAGAGCATCTATTTTGTTGTATTATTTCTACCCTTTAAATCATTATCATCAGCATGACTACTAATGTTTTATATTTAAACAAACATAACTGGTTTATAATTCATGCCATAGAGTTGAAGTAGCATTTGGATTTTTCAGATTTTTTGCTTCTTAAGACGTGATAGAAGAAGTAAGAAGCCTAATTCAGTGATGTTCATTCGGTTTCTTTGCGGTTTTACATATCGAGAATACCTTGCTCTGCCGCTAAGCAGTAAAAATAAATAAATAAAATCTTATTCTCTCACGAAAGTACAAAATAACAAAATTAAATGTAAAAGTTGTGTACGTTTACAAAGGTAGGTATGCGTACTTGTTTGGTCGCCACAGTACGGATGCATAACAAAAACACAAGTAAGAGACTAAAAAACAAAATGCAAAAACTTAAGTTTAAGACAAGAATTATTACACATTTAATATAACAGGCACGATATTGTGTTGTGTGAGTTTATGTGTGTGTGAGTATGCGTGCGCTCGCGTATGTGTGTGTGTGTGTGTTTGTGGGTATGCACTACTATAGGGAGGTGACTGAGATTTTGACGATTTTGTGTGCGATGTTATGTGACATATTTCTAAGAAAAGGGGGAATAATTTGGGTAGTTTTTAAAGGTTTTCTGTCGTTATATAAGGAAAGGGAATGCAA
Source organism: Pasiphila rectangulata (assembly GCA_963082625.1). Taxonomy (NCBI): domain Eukaryota; kingdom Metazoa; phylum Arthropoda; class Insecta; order Lepidoptera; family Geometridae; genus Pasiphila; species Pasiphila rectangulata. Next base: position 13,275,711 of record OY720256.1, on the reverse strand, counting down.
CATTGCTCTTCCGAATTGAAGTGCAAGGGGATTATAGAATAAGGTTTGCTTAGTTTGGGACAAAATGATATGCTGTGTGTTATGTCCAGAATTGATTATTCATTACTATCCTAAATAATATGATATATATGCAAATGTAAGTTCTTTTGTTTGATACGCTTAAACCACTAAACGGATTTAAAATTAATTTAGTAATGCAAAGTTACCTATATTTTTTGCTATGTTTATAAGCCTATCTTACTACTTGACATAGGCTATATTTTATCCCCGTACTTGCACTGGAACGGGAACTACGCAAGTGAAACTGGGGCGCTTATAACGCCAATAGTACGTGTATCATTATAAATAGAGACCCAACTTACAACCGCATTTTACGCGCTCCAAAAGATATTACCACCCATAATATCTCTTGCATACATCAGCTCATTTTCGGCCTTAGCGTCATTTGTCATCCGGTGTCGTGTCGACGGTGAGATGGGTTCATCTCGGGATCTCGAGCAATTTACCATTCGACAGCTTATGAAGCTTATTGAAGACTGATGACGAACGGAGGTCAAAGACGTTGGTAATCGGAATTTGGAATTCAATAGAGCTGGGAGCTAGGCGGTAAACACGCTGGGTTTTAGCTATTTTAAGAGTGTTTTCTACCTTTTAAATAAAAAAATGTCGTTAATGTACACCTTTAGCTCCAGATTTGTCAAAGGGCGATGGAGCGTAGCATTCTGGATTTTAAACGGATTGACCGAGTGCCTAACACAATGCTACGCTCACTAACCGGCATCGCTGATGTCGGATACAAAACCGCTAGACTTAAGTGGGATTGGGCGGGCCACGTAAGCAGAATGCAGAGCGAGAAATGGGCCAATATTACAACGCGGTGGCAGCCGGAAGATGGAAGGCGACGTCGGGGCAGGCCGAGGAAGCGATGGCGGGACGACCTCGATTCATTTGATAGTGATTGGTTCCATACTTTAAAGGATAGAGATGACTGGAAGAGTTTGGGGGAGACCTTTGCCCAGCAGTGGGACATAATAGGTTAACGAAAAAAGCACACCTACTAAGACCCAATGGTCGTGGATGGAACTCCGACTCTCATTTAAAGATTTTGATTTAGGAAAATCAAAATCTTTAAGCTGAGCTTTGTCGGTGCAGAAGAACATCAAGACGGCATTGGATAATATTATGGTACTACGTGTAAACGTTCATAATTTTCATGTACAGGGCGCTGCCAGACTACTGTGGGGTCGCAATCTATAATAGAAATGGAAAAAAAAAAATCACAATCACTTACATTTTACATACAGTTAAAACATTACAAGATATAAAAGTAAAAACGACAACTCCCGCATTTGCTACATCAGCACAAGGGCAATCACACCATGATATTACACATATTTAGCGAAAAAAAACGCAAAAAATATGACGATCTTTTTAATTGTTTTTCTAGTAGGTAACCTACGCATACTAGGTACATCATTATAAGAAATATCCTTTCGTTTTCGGTAGTCGTCTTTTAAAACCCTTGTATACACTAAGGGCGTTCCTTTTATAAATAAATATACACTACATTTTACACCAAAAGTTACCACCTGAAAGCAACTAAAGCAAACGAAATAAAAGTTTCGTAGGCAACCCGTCGCTAATACGCAGAAGCTTACCGCAACCTGTTACAGTACAGGGTGGCCTAGAATACCGCGTTCTATAGTAAAGGAGGTCACGCGGAACATAAGTTTTATTCTGTTGTGTAAAAAACATCGCACGTTTACAGCGTTAAGGGAATGGAAATGAAATGTCGTACTATGAAAAATGATTTATTTGCAACACTTACAAACTTAAACAGTGAAATCTTAATCTAAGAGACAACTAATAAGTATCACAAAATGGTCCTGGTTCAGCATAATGTTAGTTGTATGCACAACTAACGCTGATCTTTACTAAGGCTTTTCACATCTATTACAGACGTTTTATACAGCGCAGCATCAGCAACTTGTATTTATGCTGTACGGGATGCTGTAGTGCCTGGGACATTGATGTATGGATTAGGCGTGCCCAGCACCTATACGATCATACCAGCTTGATCGGCTATTAGTTATTAGGAAAGAACAGGTCTAAAGCTGACTAAGCCGCGGGTTTCCTTGCGATGTTTTCCTTTACCGTTAAAGCAGCACGTGTCAAATGACCGCATAAACCGTTTAAGAAAGAAAAATCGATTTGTGCACGTCCGATATTGAACCCGTCCTTCGGAACGACCTTCGGAACAAAGCCAGGGGTACGTACCGCACGGTCAACTTAAAAAATCACGGGTAGCGATATCAAAGGTAGTTAGGGTGTAAAACTATCCATTTATCATCGCACCTTCCTAATCATCATCATCGTCACCATCAGGGTCATTCAAATCGGTTTTTTATTGTTGATAACTTAACGTATTGTATTCAATCAAACCGTGGCGGTGCCGGCAGTAAAATGTTTCCTTATCCTCTCTTGCTCTTCAATGCAGTAAGAATCTGCCAAGAGAGGCTTCCGGAGGATAGGCAGCAGCATCTTTTCGTGTATTAACATCACATACTGCACCCGCCAACCCGCTTGCGTGGTAATTATGGCAACGGTCTCGGAGATCCATGAGGGAGGCCTATGCCTCAGTGGTGTCTGAGATAATGATTCAATCAAACGCCTTGCTTTGAAGGGCTTGAATTTTTTCTCTAAGCGCACATACTAACATTATATATTTTAGTATTTATAACTTAGACTCTGAAATTAATATTCTATTACACCTTCTAATAACTTTGGAGCTACGTCGTTTATGAGTCATAAACAGTAGCGAAAACCACTTTTATTATATTGAAAAATACCTCAAGAGTTTTACGACCAGTATAGAACGTAGTTAAGGCAACAAAATACATTCTACCTTCTGTTTAATTTAAAGGTAGGCATTTCAGAATACTATTGATAAAACTTTATACAAAACAAAAACTATTGATCTTTATCGGGCAATTTTTGCGACACGATTTCAAATTTGCGTAGGTATTTGACTTTTACAAGGGAAATACAATCTTATTGTAAGAAACCTCATACATAAAAGTAAAAAAAAATCAAAAGTTGTTATTCCTTTGCAAGTTACGTTGACTTAATAATCACAATGTGCCGCAAGGTCCCGGTAGTTGCACATTACCTCTCCTTTTGTCCGTGGATGCATTAAGAATGTCCTCCTAAGGATACCTCCTGAAGTTGGGCAGCAAGATCATGAGGGTTATTATTATATTATTATTATCATTGCCTTACTCGCCACGTTTGTCAGACGGGTTAGCGAGCGCAGTACGGGATGTTGATACACGGAAAGACGCTGCCGCCCATCTTCCGACGGTATCCCTTAGCAGTTTCTTACTGCATCCACGGACTAGAGAAAAGAAAAATAAAAAAATAATGCTGGACAAATCACACAGCATCCAACCCAAGCTAAGCAGAGCTTGTGTTATGGGTACTAGATGACTGATATACTTAATACATTATACTACATAGATAGATATTTTTATTATATATAGAAAAATACCCAGAACACCCTGAACAAATATCTGCAGATCGTACAGACATTTGTCCCGAGGCGGATATCGAACCCGCAACCCCTTGCGTCGCAGGCGGACCTTCGCCCGCTGCGCCACAGAGCTCGTCAAAAGAGGCAACATTCTACTGCCAGAACCCTACGGAATCCTTGGTGCGTGAGTATGACCCGCTCTTAACCGGTTTTATTCCATCTAGAGCTAGACAGACATTTAATGCTTTTACATTACATATCATTCAGGACAATACTGAGACTCAAATTTCGCTAATGTTTCACGCGAAATCCCCAACTCATTTGCATCAAACAAATTACGGCCTTATAGCTGACTATATGTGGCTTAGTTGGTCTTATAGCTGACTGATACGCAGAAGGTAGCGGGTTCGAACCCGAAAGAGAAATGTTCGCTTTTCTGCAGATTTGTGTCGGATCTGGGTAAAAGGAATTAATTAATTCAGGCGTGACTGTGCGGAAATCCAGTACAATAACAAAATGAACAACAAACTTATAGTGATGAATTCCGTGGAGAACCGGAAGCCAATTTCTCCTGAAGGTGCCTTGCACGGAGGCGAAACACGTGTCAAATTCTCTTGGAGTGTTTTTCGAGCGTTTATTAGATATAAGATTTGTTACTATATATTTGTTGTTCATTTAGATATTATTCGGATCTAGGTATTTCTCTGTATAATGCTAAGTTTGTATTTACAAAAAAAGAATTCAGTTACCTGTCTATCACTGTGTAAGGGTACACACACAGTCTAAGCAAAGCATGTTCTATGGTGGCCAGGGGGCTTCCACAGTACATGCTTTGCTTAGACTATATCTATATGTATTATGTGGTGGAGTCCATAATTTATTTTTTAATCTATCAGCCCAGTTTGTAGGGAAAATTTGGGCAGATGATCATAAAAACATTCAACAGAAAACCCGTCGATAAATGTTGCTGAATATACCCAAATCACGCTAATGTTATCTATATTACCGTGCCCAAATTGCTATGTGATTTTGATGGAATTTTCACATGTATACAACTGATGTGTTGAGGTTAGGCCTCTATCATTCTAGAAATAAGAGATTTATATTTCCACAAATAATAAGCTATTTGCGCCAAAAATAATAACGCGGGAAAATCCACAAAACCAGCTAGTTTCACAATAACAACAGCAAAGCACAGGAGATCAATGTAGGCTCTAGTTGCAGAGATATTGCATTGGTATGCCGGGCAGGCTCGCTGTGAATTCAGCAAGTCGCTGTGTTCATAAGTTCATGTACAATATGTGTGTGCATAAGTGGCTTGACATTTTATTGCCTTGAATGAGTCTTGGATGTGAAAGGTTTATTAATTACAAACCGCAATCCGCGGTTTTACCCGCGTAGTTCCCGTTCCCTTGGGAATACGGAAACAAAATATAGCCTATGTTACTCAGGGATAATGTAGCATTCAAATAGTAAAATATTTTTTCAAATCGGTCCAGTAGTTTCGGAGCCTATTCAATGCATACAAACAAACAAACAAATCTTCCCTCTTTATTATTAGTGTAGAGGTATGTTTTGTTTTTATTTTAATAGATATTTAACTGGGTTTTGCGAGGATTGCACTACTCGTGCTCACGGGAAGACTGGAGAAGATCAGTTTGTGTCGTGATCGAGAAAGTATAAAATTATTATACATTTTATATTACTTTTTCAAGATTATTTTATTGTATGCCTGGTTTTTAGGGTTCCGTACGACAAGCAACCCTTATAGTTTCGCTTTGTATGTTTGTCTGTCTATGATCGGCTTAACGTAGAGACTATTATGCCCTAGAAAGCATAATCATATAAAATAATCACGCAGAAATAACACTACAATTTTTTTTTAATAAATTATTAATTTGTGGTCAACCCATACACGTAAGGCGGGGATGAACTTTAGTTTTGAGCCAAATTAAACTGAGCTTAAATTGAACTCATGTTATCAGCAATATTCTATTTAAAAAGTTTTAGGATTATCTAAAGAAGTTGGCGTCATTTAGATCGCAATTATTTTGTGGGCGAAAGTCAACAACCACGACATTCCAAATATTGAACTTGGTTCCAATTTTACATTTATGTTTTTGGTAGGATTTATATAAACAGAATAGTTAGGGCTACTAGAAAATCTAATGGATCTTATATGTAGATATAAATTAATTTAACGTGTTTGTGTTTAATAGATTTTGAGTTATGAAGGGACCCAAAGCGCCTCCAAATGGTTCAGGTAAAATACACACTACCGCGTTGTCGCCGTTTGCTTTGCTTGAACTTGGCTGGACACGCTGCCGCGTGTAAACGTGTATACAATAGAAAGTATTCAGAGAAAATTCTTAAGATATATTAACTTCAAACTCCGATATAACGAACCTGACTACATTCTTATCCGTGCCAGACCACATATCCTTCCTCTATATCTTAAGCGTGGCTTTGCTGATGCTGTTTATGCAGGACAATATTAAATTCATCAATTGATTGTCCAGAGCCATTGAGGAAAAAAAATCTATTTCCATTAGATTTTTTCGCAAAAACAACCTATTTTATCTACCTTTAGTATCTACTAACTATTGTCAAAATTATTTCTTGTACCGAGCAACGAATAAATTTAATCTTCTAGGTAGTAAGGTTTACCATGATTTTTTTCCATGGGAGCATTGGTAGTTTAAAAACTAAACATAATAACTGTTTCTTCGAAAAGTATAATAAAATTTATAATCATTTATAAAACAATGTGAAATTATGTGCATCTGTTCGGGTATGTGAGACTTATACTAGCCTACTATTGTTAATTTCTTTTAATTTGTCCTTTGTAAAGTACTACTGTTTATCTATAATGGGTACTTATTAATAGCCACTTATTATTATACTTAATTATAACTATTATGTATCTGGTGCTGATAGTTTCCCTTAGATGAATAAATAAATAAAAAGGTCGGCTTAATGCTAGAAGCATTTTTTACCTGTCAATCTCTTTAGTTGTAAAGCTACTTTTGATAAACGATGATTACCTAACGAAAGCATATAAAACCCGACTAAATACGAAGCGAGTACCAATAGCAGCAAGGGATATCTTGTTTGTGCCGTGATTTCTATTGACTTATGAATAGGCTGAAGTTTGGTAATTGAAGGTGTTTTCATACAAAATGATTTGTTAAAATGTGTCGGTAGCCGACATATTAGAACAAATAAAGGTGTCATTGTAAGATCAGCTATCTGCCAGTGAAAGTCCCGTAAAAATAGAATCAACCCTTTTAGGGATTAAAACACTCAGTAAAATATTTAATATAAATTTAGGTTTTTTAATTGGTCACGACACCGACGTCGGTCGAGCTTGTCATAACAACGACATCTAAGCTGGACCTTTCGTATTATGTTGTAACAGTTTTGCCTAAAATAGTTTTCCATAGCGATAATTGGCTCCCAACGTGGGGCGCCTACTATGGTAATAATAAATTTTGCAGACGTAATTTTTGATACTGATTATTATAATTTTTGATACATATTACTTTAACACATGATAATATGTAAAGGTATCAAAAATATTTAAGGCAACATTGTTACAAAATAATGCAGATGTTAAAAATGTTTTCGGCTCAGTGCTGTTATTCATACTGAGAAGGAGACTTGCTATAAAAGCAGTAATTTTGTCACTACAAACAGATAGTTCAATATTTTTAATTTGTTAAGATTAGAATGCACCAGGACTTTTCTTCGCTTCTTTCCCTCACTTGAAAAAAAGTATTTATAAGCGAACGATTTCAAGTATGTGCTCTATTCAATTTAAATGTATTTGTTTTTATTTTGTACTTTGTCTATTCTATGTAGCTTTATGCTTTGTTGAATAAACACTTATTGACTTTGACTTTGAAACGACGTTTGTATGAGAACGGCTTAGCTAAAACTCGTAATTAACGCGTATCATGAATAGTTTGTAGTGTTTCAACAAGGTCGGGTAAATAATTGACAAGGTGATTGCAAGACTATAGCTGGAATCAGTGTGTATACCATGAGTTGTCACTGTTAGATCGCCTGCCGTTACTACAGTAGTAATAGTACGTTACTATGATATCTGTCAGTAGCTCTTTTCACAATCTATACTCGCTAGCTACTGTAGTTAAAAAAAATATAAAGTGAAAACTTGTATAGCGCCTCTAGCGGATAGTTTGGTACTAAAATACACAGTAAACTATACTACAGCGACAGTAGTTTCGGCTTCATTTGCTTAGAATTTGGTAGCATGAGTTACAAGTCTACATGGTAGACCTACAGAGCTTTGGTATGTTCAAACAGAAAACCTCTACGTGTTACAGTCAGCAACCACGTTGATAGGATTGGAAATCGAAGTCCGACTAAATATGTAGATGGCAATCACATTCTCACATTCACACATCAGAACTAAATTAAGCAAAGCGTCTGTTCTGTACCTAGCAGTGGGGTGCCGGCGGAGAATGATACCCTTCCTCTCATACCCGTGGATGCAGTAAGAGCCTGCTAAGGGATACCTCCGGAAAATGGGCAGCAGCATCTTTCCGTGTATCAACATCCCGTACTGCGCTCGCCACCCCGCCTGCCAAGTGTGGTGAGTATGGCAACTACCCCTCATGGAGATCCATGAGGGAGGTCTGTGTCCAGTAGTGGATGTTTTACGGCTGAAATGATGATGATGATGAAAATAAAACAAACAGTCGAATTGTAAACTTTTTTTTTGAGGTCGGTAAACGAAATAAACGACATTCCCTCTTTGTTGAGTATGTGCGCGATGATCTGAGGTAATAATACAAAATCACGGGTTTTTTGTTCTTGGAAAAAACAAAACACAACGCACTCATAATAAATCGTAGTTTGGAGGTTAGTTGCGACCTCACCCTTGTGGTAATAGGACTCTCCGACAAACTGTTTAACTGACACACAGTTAAAAAATTTGGCGAGTAGAAATTTAATTTCCTTCGACCTCATTCAAAAACTTGGCGTGTATATATTTAATTTTCCACGACTACCACTTCAATGGTACAATCCAATGGTGAAACATCATCATTTTTGCAAATACAATTTTACTTATAAGATCGAATAAAAGTTATGTTGTTACTTTATAATATAGTAATTACGGAAGCCACAGCTGATGGTTTTAAAAAAAACCAAAAGAATTTCAAAGAATTTATTTTACTTTGAATTACAAAATTATCGTAATAATATTCTAAGTTAAAACTAACAGAGACTACGCTAGGTCAATGCAAGTACCCAGGATAGAATGACGATCCGTGGATTCATATTCATTATAATCCAACTACATGGAAATGCTACATTGCTGAATCGGCGATCGTCTTGTACCGCCCGAACACAATGCAAACTGCAACGCTGCAGTTTGAGTCAGCTAGATAGGTATATGTGCCGCATGTAACACCTCCATCCTCAGAACAGCAACTATTTGAGAACTTTGAGAGAAAATGTTGCTGGTACAGCCTTCCTGGCTTTGGGTTTGTCAGGAACTGCGTAAGAATGCTCTGGGGAATTTTCCTCCCTTTCATTAGATGGATTTGCAATATTGATCGTAGTCTGCCTCCAATAACGTCGCACTGCAATGACGATAATGAGTGCAGCTGCACTGGATAATGATATGTAGAATGGTAGTGTGGTATGATAAAAGGTACCATCTGTGGGTGTCAGTTCCAATGGTTGCTGAAGTAGTATCTTGTCTTCGATGTGGTGTAGTCCCTTTAGGTCGATAGACGTTAATTTGAGATGAGGGATATTGCCGATTTCTTCAGAATTGTAGTTATTTGGGATTTCGGATATCTTTAGTGGTTGACCTTTGATTTGATCATTGATGTTGATGATGATGAACTCGTTAGTTTGTAGAGAACATTTCTGTGGGATAGTGGCGAGATAGCTTCCTTGTAGGGTTATATGTTCTTCGCGTTCGCATTGCAGCTTCGTTTTAGTTGGTTGTGGGAAAATAAGGGTATAATGTCGATCATCTAGTTGTTCCATGGCTTCCTTGGTGAAGACGATTTTTGTTGGTTGGCATGACTTGTCCAAAGATTGATGAATGATGAGACTCTGGATGCAGTCAGGGTGTTCCCGTGGCTGATAGTTGATAGTTTCCTCGCAGAGATGGTGTTGATTGAACTTCGGGCATTCAGCCTCCATGTACATGAAAGCTTTCCCGTCGGTTGCCATAAAGGGGTGTGAAGGGATATAGGTTTGGTTGAGTTTATTAGGGACAATAGAGAGTTTAAAAAGGTCGAAAGAGTCCGGGGAGACTATTGGAAATTTGAATACGATTACTAATCTTTTCCCTACAAAATAGGAACCTGGTTTAATTATACTGTAATATTCTCGCAGATCGTCCTCTAATACTTCATTTTTACTATATATAGTTCTTAGCCTATTAACCATACTACCTAAGTTATCTATTCCTATCATACTATGATGAGTGCTCGATGCACGTACAAACGCTAATATGTTCTCTATTCTATTTAATTCCAATGATAGATCATCTGTGTTTTCACTAATGATCACTAAAAGCTGAGCAAACTTAGCATACTTTAAAAGATTATTCTCAGCATATGCATTACTATCTAAGATTAATTCTAATGTCCTATTTATCTTCTCCTGATTTTCTGCAATACTCGCAATTATCCTGGTATGTTGAACCATCCAATTCTTATTAACACTAATATGGTCATTGAACTCAGACGACATCTTATGTTCATTAGCTTCCAAGATTTTAAAAGCTTTATCATAACGCTCGGCATCTGAATGATCCAAGTTACCAGTAACGCTTTTAATTATAGATCCTAAACCATCAATAAGACCTCTTCTAACACGATTGGGTTCTAAACTTTTTATCTGGGATTTTACTTTAATAAGTTTATTAGAGATATGATCAAGCTGTATTTCGTATAAGGCTAAGGTGTTATTTTCTAGTTTAGTCTTAAAAAATTCTATTTGATTGTTAATCGAGTCTAATTGGGTGTCTAAGTCCTTCAGTTCCACATATTGTATAAAGGAATGATAGTGGCTTATAAGTTTGGCTTCGCCAAGTTTGAATGGGAGAAGTCCGGGTCCATTGTCAAGGCTCTCAAGTCTTATCTCCAGTGCCATCGTCAGTTGGAGTATCAGTAATAGTCGAATCCTGTAACAATTTGGTTTTCTTAGGTACTCGTTTAAGACGATTTTTAGCTACGGGTCCTTTCTTTTTGGAAGTGTATATGTGAATTGGGAGGTCAGCAAGAACTACGTCTTGAGTGAAACGTGGTGCTAGTTTTTGTCTTGCAGCGAGAGGGTTTTTGACAAAAACTTGTTGGTCAGGTTCGTATCGAACTTCAGGTTCTCGATCTTTGTTCCTCCTAGTCATCATAGTCGTGCGGTCAGTTGTCGTAATCTGATTAATAATGTCATACACAGTCTTCATTTGTTCTTTATGTGTTATAATATACTGTTGCATGAGATGTTCAGTCAAGTCAATGTCAAGAGGATCCCTAGGATCAAAATGTCCTCTAATTATGTCGTGGGGTCTGCATTTTGTAAAACTATGTACTGAACTATTGTAACCTAACACAGCATAAGGCATTTGATTGACAGCTGGTTCTCTCTTATGCTTTACCTTTAAAATCCTCAAGTGTTCTAATAAAGTTGAATGAAATCGCTCTATAATGCCGTTATCATTAGGTGAGTTAGGTAAGGTCCTATGATGATTAATCTTATGTAGTCGTATGAATTCGGCAAACAATTGGTTAGTGAATTCTGTTCCGTTGTCTGTCACTAAAGTCAAAGGAAGTCCGTGATGTGTACAGAATGTCAAAAGTCCTTGAAGGATGCTGACTGCTGTACCGTCTCGTAAATGGTAGGCTTGTCCATATTTAGAAAATGAGTCTACGAAAGTTAAATACTTTTCAGATTCTGCTGTAAAAAGGTCCATATGAACAATCTCGAATGGTCTTGTCGCTGGTGGTACGATATTAAACTGTGGTCTAATGGGAGTTCTGTCATATTTACTTTGACCACAAATTGTACATTCATTAATGTACTTTGTTATCTCGTCTTTCATCTTCGGCCAGTAATATCGCCGTGACAAAGCCAGATAACATTCATTAATGCCTCTATGGTTTGTCTTCCCATCGTGATAATGCTTTATTATTTCTTGTTGTCTTAAGTATTCTTTTACATCTTCTAGCTCAGTTTTTGCTAAAACTAAGTTCATAGAAGAGCTTTTAAACTGATTTTGAATGATAGGAAGCACAGCGTACATACCTAATGTGGGAGTGATTTTAAGTGCTGTTTTAATTTTCGGGTCAACATATTCTTTAATGGCGTTAACTACATCCTGTTCTAGAGTGGATTCTGAGAGTTGCACAAAGGTGCGTGTATGTGTGTCAAACGGTTTCGTCGCTGTTGTACGTTTCTTAATATCTCCTACAATAGTAAAACAGATCTGCCTGTGAAATTTATTTAAGGGTTCATCAGTTATAGGTATTTCGAGTATGGGGTCTTCAATACCGGTATGTGCAGTTGCAGTAGAAGATCCTGATTGTTGTGATTGCGAATGATGCGCCACTAAGGAGTCGATTTCAGCCATAAAGGATTCGACCTCTTCATTATTGATTTCGACTCTTGATAACGCGTCAGCATTAGTATTACTTTTTCCCGGCTTGTGAATTATTTGAAAATCGTACTCACTTAATTTTAATCTCCATCGAGTTATTTTTGATTTTGGTTCTTTCATATTCATGGCCCATTGCAATGGCTTATGATCGCTCATAATTTTAAATTTACGTCCATATAGGTATGGCCGGAAGTATTTAGTGGCCCAAACTATGGCTAAAAACTCTTTTTCGATGGTAGAATAGTTCAATTCACTCTCATTTAAAGTCCTAGACGCGTAGCATATAGGTTTGTCAGAACCAACGGGTCCTTGGGATAGTATAGCTCCTATAGCCACGTTTGAAGCGTCAGTCGTCAAAATAAAATCCTTTCTAAAGTCCGGATACTGAAGTATGGGGTCGTTAGTTAGTAGTCGTTTACATCTTTCGAAACAGTCGACGTAGTCGGTGTCCAATGAAATCTTGTTAGATTTCTTAAGGCATTTAGTCATAGGTTTAGTGATGCGAGCAAAGTCGGGTATGAATTTCCTATAGTAACCCAAAAGTCCTAAAAATTGCTTAATTTCCTTATTAGTTTTAGGCAACGGATATTTCTGGATTGCTGCGATCTTGTCGGGGTTAGGTTTAATACCCTCGCTGCTTATAATGTGACCAAGATAAGCAGTTTCCAGCTGTAAAAATTCGGATTTGTCCATCTGGATTTTAAAGTTGGACTCTCGCAGCCTAGTAAAAACTTTTTCTAGATTTATCATGTGTTCCTGTAATGATGTGCTGAAGACGATAATGTCGTCGAGATAGACAAGACAGATCTCGTTTTGCAGCCCTCTGAGAACATTATCCATAACCCTTTGAAAGGTGGAGGGTGAGTTCTTCAGGCCCATTGGCATGCGCAGAAATTCAAAGTGGCCGTGCTCTACATTAAAGGCCGTCTTCTCGATGTCATTTGGGTTCATCTCTACTTGATAAAACCCAGAGGCAAGATCTAATGTTGTAAAATATTGGCATCTGCCAAGTTTATCTAAAACGTCCGCGATGTTGGGTATAGGATACTTATCATCAATGGTCTTGTCATTTAACTTACGGAAATCTACAACTACTCTCCATTTTGGTCTACCTGAAGCATCAGCTTTCTTTGGTACTACCCAAATGGGTGAACTCCAAGCAGAGTCAGATGGTCGAATGATGCCCTGTTCTAGCATGCTTGTCATCTGTTTCCTAACCTCTTCTCGGTGTACATAGGGGTATCTATAGCTTTTCGTGTAGACAGGAAGTTCGTCAGTAGTCCTAATGTTGTGCTTTATCTTATTAGTAAAAGTCAATGCCTCTCCTTCAATGTAAAAAATATCGGAAAATCGAGTGCATAAAGTTGTTAAATTAGCTCTCTCTTCGACATTTAAATGCTTAGTACGGAGGTTTTGTAAAACTTTTTGCACTCGAGTGGGGTCCTCTTGAGTGTTAGAACACTCAATATTACAAACGTCTATCAATGTCCTTGAACTATGAAATGGAATAATGATGTCATTGTTAGTCATATTCTCTATTTCTACGATTCCAGTCTCGTCAGTCACGGTAGTAATGCATTCGTGTATTATACAGTTACACACTAGTTGTTCTGTCACATATACGTCACCGTCAGGATAATCGATCGGGATGTTAACCAGTCTGGATGAATTGGCTGGAATTATTTCCTGAGAATTAATTTTCCTACATTGATAGCGAGACAACGGGATTCTAGCAAATTTAGTTACTAAAACATTGTTCTTTAGATCTATATTACATTTTTCTAATAGATCTAGGCCTATCAATCCATCAAAGTAGTTATGGAACTTGTAGACGAATAGTTTTATATTAGATTGTTCGCCAAATTCCATAAAGTGGGGTATAGTGATTGAATAGTCATGTGTGCTAGTCACACGTGAGTTAGTGACTTCAAAAGGATCAAAGTTTTTTTGTACATGCGGAAAGAAATTATCAGTTGCTTCAGGACTAATAAATGATTGGTTAGCCCCGGTATCTATAAGCAATTTAAGTGGCGGGTTCGATATCTGTATAAACCTTAATTCTTTCCTGGACTGTAAATTCATTTCTATTTTAGTTCTCTGCTTGAACGGCCCTGATGAAAATCCTGGTTGGTTTGGTTGGAAGACGATTGCGCAGGCTCAAAAGTATTTGAGTCCGAAGGTACATCGCTACCGAACTGTGGGTCGTTCTGTTGGTCATAGTAGTATTCCGGAACGCTTTGATAGTCATAGTAATTATCATAGTCTGTCTCTGGATACTCAGGATAGTAAGAGTTGGGGTCGTAATAGTCATAATAGTCACCTACACCTACCTCGTTATAGTTCATTTCCCTAGCCTTGAAATAGTTAGTCGGGGGAGGATTGCCAAACTTCTGCCAGTCATGTCCTTGAATTGTGGGGGGGAGAGTCTTCGTCACAAAATTGCTAACACCGCTCATGGGCTTGGGCCCTTGATTTTGGGGAGGTGCAGCCCTTGGGGGGAATCTAAATCCGCTATTCTGAGCATTATAGTTAGGAGGGGGTGCTCGGAACATTTGCTGCGTGCGCGATGGTTGTAAATGCATGCGCTGAGACGGTGGTGGACGCCACTGCTGCGGTTGCGGTTGCGACTGCATAGGAATAGGCATGGGCCTCTGCATAGGCATGGCAAAATTAAATGCTTTGGGAACAACATAATTAGGTGCTAGGGACAGTACCTTTGATGTTGACTGCGAAGCGGCGAACTGCGAACGGCGGTCGCTGGATTCGTTCCTATGCTGTAGGTACATCACATTCAATTCCTCTTGGACAAATTCCAAAGCCTTTTCGATAGTTTCGGGTCTCATACACCGAATACGGGACCCAAGAGGTTCTTTCAAACCTCGTACGTAGGACTGCATCGTTAATTTACGGTATAAATCACGCTTAGCCTCCACGGTGGTAGGCACGACCTCATGCAGTGTTACGTACGTCATTATCGTACTAAAGAGGGTTTGGCATTTGTCATAAAATTCCTGGGGGGAGTCATTTCCTTGAGTGACTAAAGACAAATCATTGTAAAGGGCAGTTTCATCCCTCTGATCCGCAAAATTATTGATCAGTGCATTTCTAATCCCTGGCCAGCTTTCTGGGATGCCATTTGCGTTAATTAACCTAGATGCTGGGCCGGTTATTTTATTAAGTAAGCCATTCATAAGACATAAATTAGCTAACTCGTGCCCTGGACCAGTGCTGATGAATTGCGTTACTAATTGGTCACAAATTCTTATAAATCTAGTTAAAATATTAGGGTTCCCGTCAAATTCCGGGACTATGCGTAAGGCCTTATAAATGTAGTCTGGTTCATTAACACTAGGAGCCGTCATGGTTACCGCGATTCTGTCGGTTTCCTCACTAATAATATCTAAATTCCTAAAATTATCTACCTCACTATTCCTACGAACCTGTCGATGGTTGACAGATTCTTCCCCGGATTTACTTGGACGGAAAATGGTGGAAAAGGAGGCAACACTTCAAAGAAAGTTTCAAAGTACTTACATTGGTTTTCTTCTTACACTGATTGCCAAGTGCCCGTCAGCCGTGAGCTTGTAGATTCTGATACGTCGATGAAGTCCTTGAAAGCACAAACAGGGGGTCTGTTCGTCCGGAGCCGATTTTCGTGATTCCTAGACGAATAACGCACTGTCTCGACGTAACTACCGCCTGCGCCAATTACGGAAGCCACAGCTGATGGTTTTAAAAAAAAACCAAAAGAATTTCAAAGAATTTATTTTACTTTGAATTACAAAATTATCGTAATAATATTCTAAGTTAAAACTAACAGAGACTACGCTAGGTCAATGCAAGTACCCAGAATAGAATGACGATCCGTGGATTCATATTCATTATAATCCAACTACATGGAAATGCTACATTGCTGAATCGGCGATCGTCTTGTACCGCCCGAACACAATGCAAACTGCAACGCTGCAGTTTGAGTCAGCTAGATAGGTATATGTGCCGCATGTAACATAGTTGTAAATAGACAGATTGTCTGTTATTATTTATTATTTAGACCTAAATTAAACTTATTTGTTGTCTAAAATACATGTAGGGTACCAATTTACCTTAATTCTATTTGTTAGTTTTCTTGCTCTGAACATCCTACAACAAGTTAAAGAAGAAGAATAATCGCGTCGAATGAAGCTGTGAAATATAAATAATGATCAAATGAACTTACTCTGTACGTGAAGTTCGATCATTATTATGTGAACAAGCTTCATTCGACGCGATCATATAATAACCCGCCCAAAAGTTCACTGCCAACCCAACGCTAAAAATAGACTTATGTAACTTGGAGACGGGAGAGACTGCTTTCAACAAGAATGAGGCGCCGCGCGGAGTGAGACGTGAAGAGAGAACTACAGCAGTGTTGCCACAGTGCGTTTTTGGTTTTCCCTATCCTATTTAAAAATGTGTTTGAACCCAATGCCTGGGACTCAGCTACAAACTAAAAAACTAAACAAAGTTATTAGTTTGATATCAATACACAGCATGTATTATTTTTTTTTACAATTGTATTAAGCCGAAAGGGGGTGATTCTGACCATCTCAAGAAATAACATTTGTTCTAGGACTTTTCAGGATTCAGTGATTTTCATTCAAGAAAAGACCACGAAAGTTTTTCATCTTCAACAGCTGATTATACAATAATGACAAACTAAAAGCCAGCTGATTCTTGACAGGGTCATTGACCTTCGCGAAGTGTTGCCGTACTGGTACAAATAAAAATACCTATATCCACAAATAAGTTTTTTTTATTAAAAACAAATATAGATCCGATTATGATCTCAGGATCTTTTTCACAGCACACCATCTAATAAAAGTAAAAAAAAAAATAGTAAACTATCGATTTTTTTCCTCCTAAAACCACTTGATTTCATGGGCTGAAACCCCCTTTCGTGTTAGTACATATGTTATTATTCATTCATTTCAACCGTAAAACGTCCACTACTGAACACAGGCCTCCCTCATGGATCTCCATAAGGGGCAGTTGCCATACTCACCACGCTTGGCAGGCAGGTTGGCGAGTGCAGTATGGGATGTTGATACACGGAATGACGCTGCTGCCCATCTTCCGGAGAATGCTCTTAGCAGGCTCTTACTGCATCCATGGCAAGAGAGGAGGGGCAACATTCTACTGCCAGCACCCCACGGCACACTATACACCCTGTAAATATGTATATACTTAAATACATTTTTTGTAAATACATACTACTCGTATCATACATGTAAAAATACCCAGACACTAATAATTATGTAAATAATATAACAATATTTTATACTGTTCCTACGTTCTTATTTCTTCTATATATTTTCTTCTATATAGAATGTATATAATAAAAATATCTATCTATGTAGTATAATGTATTAAGTATATCAGTCATCTAGTACCCATAACACAAGCTCTGCTTAGCTTGGGGCTAGATGATGCTGTGTGATTTGTCGAGCATTATTATTATTATTATATTATTTTAACAAAACTCTCGTCTATTCAACTAGCCGTGTGTCACGCGAGTGTCCACAACTAAGTTACAACTCGGTATAAATCTCAAGCAGAAAGTTAGCGTCGCGGTTTGGTGTCATTTTACAAATGTCCGCGCCCAAATTAAATTGCAAAATACCAAACAGTATTTTGAAATAATGAACAGCGTTTTGTACATATTAGATAGCGAACATTCGCTGTGCGGTAAGCACTATAAATTCAGAAAGAAAAATATAGAATATAGGGTGTATATAAGTAATTCACCATCTCAGTCGTAGGACGTCCACTGCTAGCCATAGGGCTCCCTCATGGATCTTTGTACTGATCATGAGGAGTTGTTGCTACAACACGCTTGGCAAGCGGGTTGGCGAGTGCAGTACGGGATGTTGATAAACGGAAAGATGCTGCAGCCCGTCATCCGGAGGTATCCTTTGGCAGATTCTTACTGCATCCACGGGTAAGAGAGGATAGGCAATATCCTATTGATATCTAACACAACCTTCGGAGTGAAAGTCGGGGGAAATCCACAATACATAAAAAGAAACGAACAAACCGAACCAGAAAATTGAAAGGTAAACACGAAATAGTACCTGGAAAAAAACCTCCCCTCACTCCCTAACAACAGCCCTTTGCAAAGGTGCGCTTACACGGGAGCAATAATTGCTCGACAACACGCATTGATCAAACTGAAGTAATTAGTAGAGCGATATGCTGCAATTTCAATTAATCAATCAATCATTTCAGCCGTAAAACGTCCACTACTGAACACAGGCCTCCCCTCAGGGATCTCCATGAGTGAGTTGCCATACTCACCAAGCTTGGCAGGCGGGTTGGCGGACGCAGAACGGGATATTGATACACGGAAAGACGCTGCCATCTTCCGGAGGTATCCCTTAGCAGGCATCTACGGGCATGAGAGGAGGGGCAACATTGTACTGCCAGCACCCCAAGGAATTATTGCTCGTAATTGAGCAATTTTTATTGCCCATGTAAGTGCACCTCAACAACAGCCCTGTAAAGTAACGTAAACTATTGTAAGTCGTGTTCCCTTCGAGTTCGCTATAAATCACACGTGTTTGACGTCTCTACGTGCGATAAATTTACCGTGATTGCTCACACTCTATGAGTTATAGGAGAAGGCATTTTGAAAATAATTTTTTGATTTGAATTTCTTTCTTTCGATGTAGTTGCCTGTAAAGTGTGATCTGGAAGAACACTAGCTCATGATTTTTTTTGTTTTCACTTTTGTAATTTTTCTTTGTGTATCTTCTGTTGGTGGCTCAAATAAATGAATAAAATAAAATAAATTAGCCTATCCCACTATAATATAATAAAAGTGGAAGTAAGAATGTATGTTTGTACCCTTTCCACGTCAAAACCGCAAAACCGATTTGGATGAATTTTAGTGTAGGAGTAGATAAGACCATGGAGACGGACATAGGCTACATTTCGTTGCGTAAATTAGTAGTTGTAGGGTAGTTGTAGTGTAATTGTAAAAGGCCTTACTTTTTTTGATAATATAATTATCTAAATTGTGGATTTATACAGAGGGGCCCATGCAATGCTAGGAGGCGACGTGGAAGGCCGAGAATGAGATGGCGGGGCGAGCTTGACGCTTATTTACCATCTTGGCTTGTAATAAGTCGCGAGGAGTGAAAGGAGGAAAGAGAGGCCTTCCTTTCTTTGCGCAGCATTGGGACAGTATCGGCTGAAAATAATAATCATCATTTCAGCCGTAAAACGTCCACTACTGAACACAGGCCTCCCTCATGAATTGCCATGAGGGGTAGTTGCCTTACTCACCACGCTTGGCAGGCGGGTTGGCGAGCGCAGTAAAAGATGTTAATACACGGAAAGATGCTGCTGCCCATCTTCCGGAGGTATCCCTTAGCAGGCTCTTACTGCATCCACTGGCATGAGAGGAGGGGTAACATTCTACTGCCGGCACCCCACAGCAAATAATAATAATATTAATATCTAAATTATGATTACACTTCTTTTTTATAAGTGCCTCACGAGCACAGCTGTGCAGTGAATTCTTCGTAACGGATATTTAACTGGCATCAATATATTTTTCTATTTTCCCTATCTAAATATATGTTTATAGTTATAGGCCTATGTCCAGCAGTGGACGTCCTACGGCTGAAATGATGAAATATAGTTTACGCGTCAACGCGTCGCTTAGCATTAGTTTAACACTGTTCTTTTGTTAATTTTATTGACTACTCATGTAAACCTTATATTGACTTCCCATTTTTAAGCAGATGTTTAGTAAGTATATTATGTATTATATAAAGCTGTTGGTTTTCTTGTAAATAAATAAAATAATTGATGTTAATGTGAAACGACTTTTGCGAGGGGTTAAACCGATTTCACGAGATAGGACGCGGGATAGGACGCGAGAAAATGACGTGCGAGTTAGTAGTCTTTATTCCTTTATCCTTTCATGCAAACTAGCTTTCTTTAAAATAGTTTTAATAAATTATTACCTAAAACTATTTTTATAGAACATCTTGCATCATATCTCGTGCGATCTAAGTACAAGCTTTGATTAGTTTGGGACTAGATGGCGTTGTGTGTAGTGTCCAGCATTTTTTAATTTTTTTTTATTTTTTATTTCCAGTAGTAGACTTGGGCAGCAGTCTTGCTACTGAGATGAGTAATCTAATCTAATCTAATCAGCCTGTAGGATCCCACTGCTGGGCAAAGGCCTCCCTTCCCTCTCTCCACACTTCCCGGTCCAAGGCGTTGGTCGACCAGTCAGCACAGTACATGTCCAGCTCATCCCGCCATCTGCGCCTGGGCCGGCCGCGCGGTCGTTGTACCGCGTGTGGGACCCACTCGGTGTATATAAAGTATTATGTTGGCAGGCGGGTTGGCGAGCGCAGTACGGTATGTGATGCACGGGTAAGAGAGGACAGGGTACATTCTACTGCCGGCCACCACACGGCATTTTTGCCATGTCCAAATAAAATTCGTAGTTCAATAAGGGAACGGCAATAATTTATTATAACTGCGCCCCTAAGACATTGACAGGTAATGCTTCTGTTCAGATGTACCTACTAATTGGTAATATTCGATTATTTATGACTGTTTGTACTGAATTTAGATTTCTATGTGAGGTGACTAAGCCTGAATTATTGTTAAAGGCTTAGTTTATTAGTATTCTGTGGCAAAGGCCTCCCTATCCCCCTTCCATTTTTCCCAATATTGTGCTATGGAGGACCAACCTTTAAATATATAATAATAATAATAATGCTGGACAAATCACACAGCATCATCTAGCCCCAAGCTAAGCAGAGCTTGTGTTATGGGTCTAGATGACTGATATACTTAATACATAGATAGATATTTTTATTATATATAGAAAAACACCCAGAACACCCTGAACAAATATCTGCAGATCGTACAGACATTTGTCCCGAGGCGGGAATCGAACCCGCAACCCCTTGCGTCACAGGCGGACCTTCGCCCGCTGCGCCACAGAGCTCGTCACTTTTAAAGCTGGCTTAAACACGTTTAAAGCTGAATATGTCTTTGAATAAAGTTAATTAGACCATATTTACGCGTCACAAATTACAAAATAAAATAACTCAATTAATATAATACAGCACATAATTGAACTTGTTCACTTCAGATGACACGCGAGTTAGGAAAAGAAGCGAACAGAAGACCCCAACTCGGTCGTTATGGTCGTGTTCATATGTTCTATGGAACATGACATCATGGGACAGAGGTCTTTGTTATTTTGTACCATGGAACATGTAATGGTTCTATAGGACACTGTAAATAAGACCTCTTTGAAATTATCAGTGTCATCTAGCTTCTGATGGAAGATTTTGGGAAAGTCTGATTCTCATTTTGTTCTATGGCATGAAACTCGGGTGAAAAGTTTATTTGTTTACTATTAATTTTATTAAAAATGTTTTCTTTTCTAACCTACTAACTGCAATGATTGATTCATTTTAATGAACCTGAAGTTTATGTTATAATTTTTCATACTTGCTTTATATACTGTTTAAAATTGCATTAACCTAAAGTTTATGTTACAATATGCTCTAAATATAAACTTGACCGTTATTAGAAGCTTTTATAGTATGAGATAGGCAACACTAGTTTCCCGTTGATGAGCGTTGAAGTCTTACGTCTCTTTCTACCCTATACAGCTATCTCTCTCGCACACTGTTATCGCCAGGCGCCCAGAGGGGTGCTGGAAGCTCCTAGCACTTTGTTCGTCATTGGCGTGAAATTTCCCGTTGAGCTCACTTGTGCTCCAAAAATCCTTACGATTTCTTTTGGTTTTTCCTAAGAAAAAATATCGATATTTATTTTAAAAATTAATACTAAATATCAGTGATATTAGCCCAGGTGAGTTGCATAAAGTACTATAATTTTATTTAAACGGTGTTACCGTTCGTTATTTGATTGTGGTTTCGACAAACTTGTTGATTCCAGTAAAAAATCTTCTACCCTCAAAATATTTTATTATGATTTTGTTTTCAATTTATTTTTAGAATTATTGTTAAAGTTTTCTAACTTTAAAAAATGAATGAAGAAAAGGAAAATGATTCAATAGAGGTTGTTCCTAATTCTAAAGGCAATAACCCACATCTAACACCTCCGCTGCGGCGGCGGCCGCGGCGTCGGCGTCGCACGCCGTCGTCGAGTAGTAGCAGCAGTAGCAAACGCTCAAGCTCGAGTTCCTCGTCTATATCTAGTTCTTCTGAATCTTCGCAAGATTTAAGAAAAAAGAAAAAGAAAACGCAGCGAAAACGTTCCAAAAAACAAAAGAAACGCGATCGTCGTCGCATTGAAAAATTATCAAATGATGTGGGGGTATTGCGTAAAACCATTGCCGAGTTTGAAAATTCTCGTCACTATTCAGAGGATGAGTGTATGTCTGATGTTAGTCGCAATCTGTATGACGATGTTTACTGTGCCTCGCAGGCACAGCCATCTCCTGGTACTGAAAATCAAGGCACGTTGCCCGATTTAGCTTTCGAGTTTGAAACTAAACTCAAAGATCCCTCAGTACCACCAACTCCCGTTGAGTACTTAAAAATGTTAGAGGTCGTTCAAAGGTTCGGCAAAACCACGTGGTCTGATGTTAGATACTCCGAGACTCAAAAATTGTACAATCATTCTCCGGGGTTCACAGAGCTCGAAACAAACGAGGAGGTAAAGGCGTATGACAATATACGCCACCTGGCTTACTCCGATAAATCATATGGAGCTATCACTTTTTGCATTTTGAAACAAAAAGATGTACTTCTTAACAGCTTGCGAAACTTATTAGCATGGTCTAGGAGCCCTGAAGCCTCGCTTTCTAACCTCGATGAAAAAATTTACGAAATTTTCCTAAAAGGCGACTTTCACAAAGTTTCCTCGGACTTGCTTCAAATGGCTTGTGGGCACAGAGCTGAAACTATAGAAATGAGAAGGGACGGTATTCTAAAGTTTGTTAAAGACCCATTGGTTAAAGTGGCGGTAAGTAAAATACCTCCTTCGAATTCGCATATTTTCAACCCCGAGTCTCTAACATTGGCATTAGAAAAAGCAGGCGGGGTCAGGAAGGCTTTTTGGCCAGTAAACCACCATAATACAGGGAACGCTTCGCGAGGAAAACCCAACAAAACTACACGAAACCCCTCGCAGGGGCAAGGCCGTTCGAACGTACCAGCACATGGTCACCGCACCATTATAACCAGCCTTCGCGGGGCTATTCACAGGCACAATACTATTCGAAAAGACAGAACAATGGGGGGCATGAACAGCGTAACTACAACCCCAATTATAGGGGATCTTCCTTTCGATCCCGCGGATCGAGGCCGTATAGGCAGACACGAAGAGGACAAAAACGCCGTAGTTCACCTTCGGCCGTTGAAGACAATAAAAAGCAAAAACAATGACTCTCAACAATTTCTAGCCGGTCGGTTAGCACATCATATCAGACGCTGGAGAGAAATGGGAGCTCCAAATTTCTTATTGCAAATAATAGCTGGGTACCGCATACCTTTTCTAAGAAAGCCACCATTATTGGTACCAAACGTAAAAAGCGATCGCCAT
Source organism: Pasiphila rectangulata (assembly GCA_963082625.1). Lineage (NCBI taxonomy): Eukaryota > Metazoa > Arthropoda > Insecta > Lepidoptera > Geometridae > Pasiphila > Pasiphila rectangulata. Next base: position 13,251,955 of record OY720256.1, on the reverse strand, counting down.
CGCACCTTAGAATCAGAAGAAATGTCATTGATCATGAGTCAAATGAAACAACAAGGCGTGTTGGTACAAGCACCGCTCAGTCCGAGCTTTGTCTCTCCCATGTTCTTAATCCCGAAAAGCGAAGGTTCTTATCGCCCAATATTCAACTTGAAACTCCTAAACAAGTATGTGCTAACAGATCGATTTCGATTAATAAACATGTATCGAGTCCCCGATTTTCTTCAAAGTCAAGATTGGATGTGCAAGGTCGACTTGTCACAGGCTTATTTCAATCTTCCGGTGGCGCAATCTCACAGGCGTTTTCTACGTCTTCTATACAAAGACGAAATACTCGAAATGACATGTTTACCGTTTGGTCTAAGCACGGCACCAAAGGTTTTCGCTTGCCTTACGAATTGGATAGCACAAATCCTTCGAGAAAACAGTGTAAGAGTAATTGTATACCTCGACGATTTCCTTCTTGCAAATCAAAATCCAAGAACGTTAACCAGGCATGTGCGTCTGCTGCTGGAGACACTAGAGTACCTCGGTTTCCAAGTAAATTACAACAAATCGGTACTTTTGCCGCAAAAACAAATAATATACCTGGGAATTGTCTGGTACACTTGGACAAATCAGAAAAAACTTCCAGAAGAAAAAGCTGCTGTCATAATAAAGAAGGCCTCTCAAGTAATACAAACTGGCAAAACATCCCTGAAAGAACTGCAAAGTATAATCGGACTGTTAAATTTTGCCAGCTTTGCTATTCCTCGGGGCAGATTACATCATCGGTACGCACTCAGCTACCAGAACACCATGCCCAAGAAAGACTTGGCAACTCAATACAATGTCCCATACGCAGTTCTAGCAGAAATGCATTGGTGGATTCAGAATTGCCATCTGCCTTCTCTGATTCACGTACCGCCCCCAACACATTTTTTGACCACGGATGCTTCGGATACTGCATGGGGTGGTCAAATGAACAACCAGGCTATGTCCGGCACCTGGAACCCAGAAGAGCAGGCGCTTCACTGCAATCTAAAGGAGTTATTAGCCATCCTAAAAGTCCTAGAGATGCAAGCCGCACATATGATAAGAGGGTCAGTCTTAATTCAATCGGACAATCGATCTGCTGTAGCCTATCTCCGAAACGAGGGCGGAACCAAATCTCAATCGCTCATGGACCTAACATATCGAATTTTAAAAATCCTCGACAAGTATCAGATTCAATTCAAAATATATCACATTCCCGGGAGGTTCAACAACCATGCAGACTGCTTATCCAGACACCGAAAAGCCCCGGAATGGCATTTAGTTCCGAGTTGCACGGAAATGGTTTTTGCAAAGTTGGGAACTCCCGTGATCGATTTGTTTGCTTCCAAAACAGCCCGAGTTCTAGCGAACTACGTATCCTTAGATCTCAACGATCAGCAAGCGATTTTTCACGATGCATTCAGCGTAATGTGGAACTTCCATCTGGCATGGATCTTCCCGCCACCGTTTCTCATACCCCGAGTGTTAATGCATCTCAATCGAGCGACAGGATTATATCTGATTGTGGTGCCGCGGTGGGAGAAAGTATTTTGGCGGGCCGACCTGAAAGCTCGATCGATAGCTCCCCCATTCACCCTGAACAATCTGAAACGGTTTCTAGTCGACACAACGACGGGACTACCGCCTCCCAAAGTCCAGGACATGATCCTAGAAATCTGGAAATGTGGGGGTGGAATGAATGCATAAAGTCATGGGATGCCAACCAAATTGCATTACTAAAAGCATCTTGGAGACCCTCCACGTGGAGAACGTATAAGACGCCTTGGAATCGTTGGGTTTCATGGGCTAAGGAGCATAATATAAATCCAATTTATCCTGAAGGTACTGAACTAGCTCAATTCCTTGCTGATCTTCATCTGAAATATAAATTTTCATACAATACTATTCTTCTTCACAAATCTGTAATTTCCACGCTCTGTAATGCAGATTCGTCTGGTAAATTAAGTGAACATACTCTAGTAAGGCATATTTTAAAATCCATATCCTTGAAATGCCCAAAAGCTCCAAAACCTCCCGTCTGGGATATAAACATCCTAACAAATTTTATGTCTAATTATTCTATTGAACCTAGTAATATTTTTCAAACTGTCAGACATACAGCAGCCTTATTAAGTCTTTGTTCAGGCCGAAGAATTCATGACTTGACTCTGTTACTTGTAGATGATGAACATTGTATCATTGAAGAGGATTTCATTATTTTATGGCCACAATTTGGGTCGAAAACCGACTGTAGAGAATACAGACAATCGGGATGGAAGCTTCTAGGTAATGAGCATAATATAAATTTGAACCCTGTTTTTTGGATAAAAAAACTATACAGATTCTCAAAGAGAGGCGTGGTAATTCTGGGTCCACAAACTTATTTGTATCCTTACGGGGTACCCCAGCACCTGCTTCCCGAACAATAATAGCAGGGTGGTTCAAGTCCTTGTTGAAGGCAGCAGGTATCACAGCGACCCCAGGTAGTGTGCGGTCTGCTGTAGCATCTAGAAACTGGATAGATAACTTTCCTCTGGATGATATATTAGCTAGAGGTAATTGGAAATCTGTTAAAACTTTTCAAAACTTTTACCGTCGCGAGGTGATGGTTCCTTCAGAAAATAAGAATACCACCTCCGTACTGTTTGATCCTGTTGAATGATTGTTATTGTAATATTCGAACCTACATCAGAGTATGTATATTCGAGAGTTAAAAATACTTAAAAATCTTTCCGGTGATGTAACTAATTAAAACTTTTTTATGTAATTTGCTATAAGATGTATTATTTTCATGGACATTATGGTTGTACCGTTAAATAATTGTACCTATATGGTTGTGATTCATATGGTTCTTAAATTGTTGTGTTTCTTCCTAAAATTCTAGAATGCCATTTCTGTTACCTTTTTGGAATAATAATTTTATGTTTTACTGAAAAACTGTGTTAATTACTTATTTTATGTTGCTATCTCTCCCTTTTCTGATTCCTATCAATCATCTCATCACATTGGCGTTTAATCACCAGGCGATAACAAACAGGTCTCATACTATAAAAGCTTCTAATAACGGTCAAGTTTATATTAGACGCGTTTTACCTTAAATAAAACGCATAATATATACTTACCTTATTAGAAGCTTTACTTTATATCTCTGCCTGGTGGTATTCGACACAATGACGAACAAAGTGCTAGGAGCTTCCAGCACCCCTCTGGGCGCCTGGCGATAACAGTGTGCGAGAGAGATAGCTGTATAGGGTAGAAAGAGACGTAAGACTTCAACGCTCATCAACGGGAAACTAGTGTTGCCTATCTCATACTATAAAAGCTTCTAATAAGGTAAGTATATATTATGCGTTTTATTTAAGGTAAAACGCGTCTAATACTGTTTAAAAAATAACACTTTTTGTCAGTTGTCGCTCTAACTTTGTACATGCTGTGACGTCCTGTAATTACGGGAGCACCAGGCTATTAACATTTAGGCCTTAGTATTATGTGCATTATGTGTAACCCTGTGTTGGATGTCCTATTTAAATAAATAAATAACTAAATAAAAAAAGCTAATATGTAGTTCCATAAAAAAAATGCCTTTAACCACTAAGCTACGAAACCTACGCTACGAAAGGTTTTTCATTTTTACTATAAAAATTACATACGATGGACAATGTCGACTTTAGGATTGAATATCCATGGTACGCCCTCGGCCAACACGGCATAGTACAATAATAATATATCCTATTGTATTTTTACTGCTAAATATGTTTATCTGTGACTGATATCGTCTCTGTACTTGATAGAATATTTTTTTGATACCTTTTTTATAATATTATGTTTTATTGCGTGTGATCTTCGGCTATGCGCCTGCACCTATCACAAACAAGTTGACCATGGAAGACCAGCGCTGTGGTTTGATTTACTCTGCCAGAGCACAAGCTGAATGGTGACCTTTTTTGTCACTTTGACTCAGAAGAATAATTTTATAATTTTGATAAAAGAGATGTTTCAAAATGGGCTAGGTCTATGTACCCAGACTAAAAAATTGCGCAAAAATTGGGAGATTTCGGAAAAAATACTCTTTATTTAATTTAAACTAAAATGATTGTTTTATTAATTTTTTAAATACGAGGCATAATTATCACTGGTAACATTTTTACTAGGCAGCCAAGACAGTTTCTAATAAATTTTTGTAACTGTCACTGCCTAATGATTTTGACAGATGGTTTTACGTGTTTGAGTTGAAGATTTTGAAGTTTTTTAACAGTAGCTAGGCTCTTAATGTAGTTTACGTAGGTAGCCTGAGGTACTTAGGTACTCGAAAATTGAAATCCCTCAGGTTGACTTGATAGCTTCTATCATAAATCATTCATTTCACTATTATGTCAACAGCTGTCAAAATGACGTCACCAACTGTATTGGTCCGCCATATTGTTCTACAGTTTTGTGTTGCTCGACTTAGGCTAGTTATTTTTAGGAAAATGCATCAAACGAAGCAACATATTAAAAAACTGATAGTGGAAAAATGTTTAATAAATATTTAGCCATGTTTGTGCACGTGTACACCTAGTTAGCCTGGATTCCATTCGTGAAACATCTCCTTTAATGTTCGTAATTAGTGAAAAAAAATATCTTAATCTTTGTACAATAATATTTATTTACAGGCAAGTACAAAGATCTTAAATAACTTATTCTAACGCCCATAGATACATTACTTTAAACTAACGTACACACAATTATTAATTATATTATGTGTACGTTAACATATGTACGTTAAGACGGCGACGTATAACGCACTCCTGTCTCATAGCGATGATCCACAATTCACGCTTATATATGTACATATATAAGCGTTACCTGCCCAGGTTAACATAACATAACATTAAAAGGTTATACCCACTCATCAAATCCTTTTCCTAATTAAACACTCCAAAAACCTTACGTCAGCACAAACATAAATAATCGTAGAAACCCTTTTGTGTGCGCACAATGCCGTGGGCTGTACGTTTTGTATGTACAAGCATCATCATCATCATTTCAGCCATAAAACGTCCACTAATGAACAAATACCTCCCTCATGGGTCTCTATGAGGGGTAGTTGCCATACTCACCACGCTTGGCAGGCGGGTTGAAGAGCGCAGTACGGGATGTTGATACACGGAAAGACGCTGCTGCCCATCTTCTGGAGGTATCCCTTAGCAGGCTCTTACTGCATCCACGGGCATGAGAGGAGGGGCAACATTCTACTGCCGGCGCCCCACGGCAACTGCCGGCGCCCCACGGCACAAGCATTACTTTTATACATTCTGTGTTATTTAGGACACATAATTTGTCATTCTGTGACAGTGCTAACTAGCGCAGCTTTTAAGGAACCCCTTTTCTATAACATACTAGCTTCTGCCCGCCGCTTCACACGAGTTGTACCCAGATAAAAAGTAGCCTATGTGTTAATCCAGATCTACATATATATGTACATACGTGTGCAAAGTTTCAGCTCAATCCGTGGGGTACTTTTTGCGTTAAGAGGTAACAAACCTCCAAGCAAACTTTCGGCTTTATAATATTAGTTAACATATTCAATTCAAGGCTTTATAATAATGTGTACTTACCAGAAAGGGCGGTTTCAGCCCACGAAAACAATTAGTTTTGAAGGAAAAGTATCGATAATTCGTATTATTTTATTTTTTTTAAAGTTATTTTTTTCGGTGGACACAAATCGCAAGGGACCGGAAAGAATGGCGTATTAAAGAGGATGCCTATACCTACCAGTAGGTGCAAATGGATTGCAATGATGATGATGATGAAGTTATTTTTATTTAAAAGCTAGCCGCACCTTGCAGTTTCACCCGCGTAGTTTCCGTTCCCGTGGGAATTCCGAAAAATCCCACGTTAGTGCACCTCTAGGATACTCAAGGTGTGCCAAATTTCAAGTCTCTAGGTCCAGTGGTTATTATGATATTGATTGACTAATTGGTGTGATACTCGTAAGATCCTAAGGTCATAACTGTTTTTTTTTTACATTTTAATTAAAAAATCATGTGAGTGGTTTTCGGTATTTTTATTTGTACCTGTACAGCAACTCTTTTCGGGGGTCAATAACCCTGTGAAGAATCAGCTGGCGTTTAGTATGTCATTAATGTATAATCTGTTGTTGAAGTCACACACTTTCGTTCCAGCCGCCGACCAGTCAACACCTCGGCGTCTCACCTGATGATGCCTCGCGGAGAGGCGAAACACGTGTCGTCGTGTGGTTTTGAGTATGCATGCTGCACTAACAACCTATTTCTCCCTGCATGTGCATAATTAGCGGGCGGGAGGGCGGTGCATATGCATTATTTATTATGCATCTCAGCATTAGCGGAATTAAAACTAGATATTTTCATTGCATTTTAATGAGATAAATATTTCTACGAATCTTTTCATCGAAAGTGTTCATACTTTAATGCAACCTTTTTAATGGATAAAAACCACTAGCTTAGGAACATTTATCCAGGGAAATAAGATAAACACAATGAATTGTCAAAACTGTTTTAATTCGGGTGGGCCGGGTGGAATGGCCTTTTATAAAGGACAATTGTACCAAATTGCTCTGAATTCTGGGACGCAGTTTCACTAATGACTATTTAGAATGAGATTTGGTGGTTTTTTGTTTTGGAATTGTTTGGATATTATCTGCTGGAATTTAATCATTTTTTCTAATCAATGATCCTTATAAATAATATACACTAGTATACATTTATAAATAATATACTTACACTAGTATATTTTTTATAGTTAATGATTATATAAAATAAGTGTCATCATCATCATAATTCCAGTCGTAACGTCGTGAACACAGGCCTCTCTCATATAACCCAATGAGGGTAGTTGCCATACTCACCAAGCTTGGCATGCGGGTTGGCGATCGCAGTTTGCGATGTTGAAACACTGTACGATCTTTCTGTGTATCAGTACGGGATCTGCGCACGCCATCCCCCCTGCCAAGCCTAGTGAGTATGGCAACTATAGCAACATGTTGACATACGGAAAGACGCTGCCGCTCATCTTTCGGAGGTATCCTTTAGCAGGCTCCTGCTTCATCCGCGGGCAAGAGAGGAGAGGCAACATTCGTCATCTTCATTTCAGCCGTAGGACGTCTACTGCTGAACATAGGCCGCCCTCATAGACCTCCAGGTATTGCGTCTGGAAGCCGCCTGCATCCGCCGCCGACCTACAGAACTTACCAGGTCGTCCACCCATCGTTGAAGGACGTCCTACGCTGTGCTTGCCGGTCCGTGGCCGAGATTCAAGTACCTTTCGGCCCCATCCATCTGTTCTTCGAGCTACATGGCCTGATTGCCACTTCAACGTGCTAATCCGTTTGGTTTATGTCGGTGACCCGAGTTCTTCTACGTCATATGAGATGCAAATTGCTGCCAAAGTTATCAGAGATCTAATTGTTAAACAGAATTATCGCGGCTGCCTGCCCCTCCGCCCCTACGGTTGACATAACACAGAGAAAGCAAATACCGAAGTTTAAATTAATTATTGTTATGTGGAGCCTTGTCTAACTTTTAATAGTTGAAAACGTAAGCAAAGTTTTTAATTTATGCAAACAATGGTGTTGACGACGGGCTTTACAAAACATACTGGTATCTTAGAGTGCCCTTTTCGATAAATTTGTACTCTTCTTTCCTCTTGACACACGGGAAGACTGCCCATCTTCCTGAGGTATACATTGGCAGATTCTGCATCCACGGGCAAGAGAGGAGAGGTAAAATTCTACACGGGGTAGCGTGTCCATCCAAGTTCAAGCACAGCGAACGAACGACAAAGTGTGTTTTACCAGAACTATTTGGAGGCGCTTTTAATCCCTATTGATATACGTAACTTATACTTTATTTCAGTGTGTCTACCATGAGTTGTCACTGTTAGGTCGCCTGCTGTTGCCTGCCGTAGGGCGTACACTTAACATCGATATATCAAATTTATTCGATGTTTTCCGTACGATATATCGACATATTTAATTAAAGTTACATCGAATATTTTTTTTTGTCTTAATCTATTAAAAACAAAATAATGTTAACACTACTTGATGACATCAATTTTAAATATGGTTCATTAAGGTAGTGACGTCTGTGAGTGACCAGCCTTATCGTTTTTACTTCACGTACAAAATGTAGGTATAACTTAACTTATAAATGTAGGCATCTCTGTCATCTCACCACTATCTTAGTAGTACAATTTTATTCAAGTAGCAATCATAGAAAATCACTATTATTACACTACTAGTTTAGCTATGTTATTCTGGTCTCTAATTCTACATTCACACATACAAAATCAAGGACCACAAACTTGGAGCGTTTGACTGGAAATAGTTATTATTAAACTTTTGTGGAAAGTATTCGATAGTGAAAAAGATATCGATATTTTCTAGCGATATATCGATACACATCGATGCTGGGATCCGATGTTTTACATCGAATATAAATATCGATATATTTTTAAGTGGGCACCCCTATACTACAATAGTAATAATAGTACGTTACTATGACATCTGTCGGATTTGTAACTTATACCAAATTCTAAGCAAATGAAGCCCAAAGTACAGTCGCTGTAGTATAGTTATAGTTTACTGCGTATTTTAGTAACAAACTATCTTCTAGATGCGCTGTACAAGCTATTTTTTTTCAACTACAGTCGCTAGCGAGTACATATTTAGATTAGCGAGTAGGTATACATATAGATTGTAAAAACTCATGGTAGACCATAAATAAGTTACTGGCAACTATAGATAAGTTACAAGATGTTAAATGCTTTAAGCTGCGGTAGTCTTGTTAATTGTCAGGCTGCATCCTAGCCATTGTTTGAACGATGGGTCGGACGGGCGATGTGAGGCAAATGTGAGGAAGTGAAGGAGTCTTCTTCTCTTCTTTCCTTCACTTGGAAATAAAAGGTTTCTAAAGAACATCATTGGAGTCAATCTGCCGTTAAAATGTTTCTAAATGTTCGCTAGCGACTGTAGTTAAAACAATGTATGAAAACTTGCACAGCGCCTCTAGCGGATAGTTTGGTACTGGTAAAATTTTGGAAAATTGTACCGTTATAAAACTAAACTTTTAACTAGCTATATTTAGGTACCGTGGGGTGCCGTTAGTAGAATGTTACCCCTTCTCTCATGCCCGTGGATGCAGTAAGAGCCTGCTAAGGGATACCTCCGGAAGATGGGCAGCAGCGTCTTTCTGTGTATGAACATCCCATACTGCGCTCACCAACCCGCCTGCCAAGCGTGGTGAGTATGGCAACTACTCCTCATGGAGATTCATGAGGGAGGCCTGTGCTCAGTAGTGGACGTTTTACGGCCGAAATGATGATATTTTAGGAAGTGCGCCAACAGTATTGACACAATAGTATTGTTTTTTTTTGTAAATCTACATTTCTCTGTGGCCTATGGGCCCAAATAAAATAAAATAAATAATGCTGGACAAATTTTTATTTAAAGATATAGAAACGTTTATTTTGTCACACACATTTTGTACAATACGCGCCGTGGGTGCCGGCAGTAGAATGTTGCCCCTCCTCTCTTGCCCGTTGATGCAGTAATCAACCAAGGCATACCTCCGGAGGATGGACAGCAGGCCTTGTCTATCAGTGACGTCCTATGGTTCAAAGAGATGTGTACGATCAAACAAAATACATTATTTCGGATCTAAAACTAGTGACAATACTTTATGCCAGGTGCGTGTCAGGCCACGCGCTATGTATGGTTCCGTAGTTAACTGTAGACCTGTAATGAAAATCAGTGCAGTGTTCTCACGGCGCGTGCTGAGTTGGTGACCAGTTTATGTCTCATAAGATTTGTATTCTGTTTAAATTATGTAATTTTAATTTACCTGTGTACCTATGAGTCGTAAATAAATATTTTTTTATTCTTCTTTCTTATTCTAGTGAGAAGTTTAAAAGTTTGTGTATGTTTCTTTGTTTACCAAAACATATTAAAAGGAAATAATTGAGTTTTCGGTTTATAAAAATCCGGTATGTTTGGTAAACCGTATCTAGTAACTAGCTTTTTTATGTTCGCTGAAATAAGTTTCAGCGAACATAAAAAGCTAGTTTAACCGTAATAGTTTTCAATATAGATTTTAGAGGGCTGGACTGGGGAAGGGACGCTCGAAAAAAGTTTAAAACTTTATTATTTCGCAAACGGTAACGGAACATGGTCACTACTCAGCTTGTGCAGTGGCAGAACGGGTTGAACTACAGCGCTGGTCTTCCGTAGTGGCCAAAATGTGCGGTTAGTTTGCTTTGAGTGCGAGTTTAAACTCCTTCCTGATATCATCGTATCTGAAATAAAAGCGCCACGGGCTAGGAGCTTGGCTTCATTTTGTCGCCTCGAATTTCGTGCAAAACGCAATTTTCGCGTATCTCGAAATTTACATGTTTATAGCCTCACTAACCCATTTGACATTGATAACAATCAACCACACAAATTGTCGTTTATATTATTTTTTCCTCATTTTAAGCTCTTTGCTCCATTTTTAACGAACGAATGAGGGTGTCGATTTGTTAGTTTTCTCTAATACTCATAAGCTCTGTTAAATTCAAACTCAAGATCATTATCATCTCAGCCGTAGAACTGATGGCCAGGTCCACGACCACTGCTAGCCTTCTTCATGGATCTCCAAGGTCATGAGTGGATTGTTGCCATGCTTGGCAGACTTGGCGGACGCAGTACCTACGGGGTGTTGATACATGGAAAGACGCAGCTACCCATATACCGGAGGTTTAGAGGAAGGAGCTCCTCGCTGGAGGGGCACACTTAAATGTTCTGTTAAAGGTACACTTCACGAACGTTACATCAATAATGTAAAAATCGGCTAAGTGCGAGTCCGACTCGGACACGGAAGGAAGGGTTTCGTACCATTATTTAGCAAAACAACTACTTTAATAATTAACTATACATTTCAAGCGTCTACCTGTTCCCGTTATTAATATCGAGCAAAAAACGGCATTGTAATCACGTTTGTTGTATGGGAGCCCCTCTTAAATATATATTTTATTCTATTTTAGTATATTTTGTTATAGCGGCAACAGATATACATCATCTGTGAAAATTTAAACGTTCTAGCTATCACGGTTAATGAGATAGCCTGGTGAAAGATAGACAGAGGGACAGACAGACGGACAGCGCAGTCTTAGAAATACGGTCCCGTTTTTTACCCTTTGGGTACGGAACCCTAAAAAAACATAAAAAATAATAAGCGAAATAAAGATACTTAAACCTTGAATTTGGTGATTCAGATTTACTATTTCCAAGTGACGGAAATATCCGTGTCAGTAATATTTATTCACCTCGTTGTCTGGTGTGCGTGTGGATTGAGTGCTACTTTTAATTATAACTACAATATTTATGAATAATTCAGAAAATAGGATGACTCTCAGTAGATCCAATTTAATAAGTGTATAAAACCTTATGGTCTGATTTAAATGTTCCTATTGCACGCAATAAGTCTTAATCGAATACCTGGTCATCTATACATATGTAGATTCAAGAATAGAATTTCACCTAAAACATAATGTAAACAAACAAACACTCCTAACAAATTAACAAAGTTAAAAGCAATCTTTGAACCCTCCTCACAAACAAAAAAGAGTAGCAGAAAAGTCACAACAATCTTTAAGTAGATACGTTGCTAAATAAGATTTTTTTAAATCAAGCCCCACCTAATAAAAGTTGGCCGCTAGATTGCCCGAGAGAAGGGTGACCATGACCACAGTAAATAAGTTGTTAACAAAGCTTGCATGGATAGGACAGTGCCTATGTGACTCAAAGTCAATAAGTATTCATTAAATAGTGCAAAACGTTACATAGAATAGTCAATTTACAAAAGAATCACACATTAAATTTGAATAATTGAATTCGTTCGCTTGAAATAATTGTGAGATAATAGTGAGGGAAAGAAGCGAACAAGAAACCTCACTCATTCAATTCTATTCATTGTTACAATTTTGTCTTAATTAGGCTTAATTTTAATTTAATTTACTATAGAAATCTGGCCCAGTATGTTTGTTGTTGATCGACGAAATGTTTTAAATTAAAGCTTGACTCTTGAACTTACCAAATTATTTACCCATTTTGTTATATGGATATTATTATGCTAAACTCTTCAACACACTTGCTCATAAAATGGCTATAATTTCACCGCAGTTAGGCACATAATGACACCTGTAATTAAAAAAACTGTGACTTTTTCAATGCTATTATTCACAAGTGAGTTATAGGGTTTTTTATTATATTGGTTGAGTTACTTTGTTCTTAAAAAAGTTTCGATACAAAAAAGATCGTGTTCAATAGTATAAATAAATTAATGTACCTATTGCTTGCTCATTTCATGCAACTTCGTATTTAAATAGATAGTTTCAACTTGTACGTTTTTACTAAATACATCTTTCACTCAAATTTAATTTTTTTTTTTCTCTATACTTAATAAAGAAAACTTTGAATTCCCCATTTTCTACGTGGCTAAAACGCTATCCGCGAAAAGCGAAAAAAGAAGAAACCTCATTATTTTAGTCTATGGCCGATCGCCAATGTTAGATGCGCGCGCATAGGAAAACTGATTAATTTAACCCGCCATTGCGAAAAATTTTTCGCAACTCGTTTTCACTGTTGAAATTATAATGTTTTTTAGTATTATTTTCTTCACAAGTGTGTTGGAAAACATCGTATGATACACGTGTGTATTGATGATTACCGTCCTCGACTCTCTTAAGACCCTTTCCTAGCGGCTCGGGCTTTCCTAGCGGCTCGGGTCTCAATGGCGCCTCAGCGGTAATCACCAACATTACACACTTGTTCCATAATGTACTGTATGTATAACTGACTAGTTTAATGTGGTTTTATCATTGTACAAAATTCTTATAATTTAAACTTATAACTTTCAACTCATGTAATAAGTACATGCCTTCGGAAGATGGGTAGCAACGTCTTTCCATGTATTAACATCCCGTTCTACGTTCGCCAGCCCACCAGCCAAGCGTGGTATGGTAACTACCTCATGGAGATCCATGAGGGAGGCCTGTGTTCAGTAGTGGACGTTTTACAACTAAAATTATGTTTTTCATCATTGGTACTGGTAAAGAATGTAACTCGCTGCCGGCGTCCGTTTTCCCAGATCAGTATAACCTTGGAGTCTTCAAGGCTGAGTGCATAGGTTCAGACTTTTACAGACAGTTTAGACAAGCGAGCTTCATCTTAGGCCACATGTTACTTGTCGCCAAGTTAAATGGTGGCAAAAAAAAAGTTGAGTCTAAAATGTTACGTGAACATTCCTGCTTTGACCTCAAACGATAGCCACCCTAACCGCCCCAATTTCGACAAAGGAGTGGGTTTGTAATTAGTTATAGTCATTTGGCTCGGTTGTGCTGTATTGCATGATTTCACACCTAGATGTTGTTTACAAATGGTAAGTGTAGATTGGAATACTTTTTTTTACACCCCCGATTATCTTTAAAATCTATCTTTCTATAAGCTGTCTAATAGGAGGAATTACCTGAAGTTTGTTGCAGTGAGTGCATCGTGCGGGTTTTTCACGCACTCACGCGCGTAGTTGCGTTTTGTGGATTCACGGCGGCTATGACTCATTTCATTCAAAGCTGTTCGCTAGACTGCAGAACTCGGTGTGCCATATCTTGCATCTCGCCCTGCACCTACGCGCGGGAGTGCATGTTTCACTGCGTTTGAGCGCGTGACTCGCATGAGCGCGTGTAGATGCATATTTTGTGTGTTGGACTGTGCGTGTTTTCTATACAAATGGAGATACTTACAAGCAACGTTAGAAGACGCATTCACGAAACATGCAACGTGATGCGTGGCAGTGTGTGAACTGCCTTAGGCCATAAGAGTTCATCATCATCATCATTTCAGCCGTAGGACGCCCACTGCTGGACATAGGCCTCTCCCATGGATTTCCAGGTATTGCGGTTAGAAGCGGCCTGCATCCACCGTCAACCTGCGGTCTTCAACAAGTCATCTGCCCATCTTGTAGGTGGACGTCCTACGCTGCGATTACCGGTCCGTGGCCTCCACTCGAGAACCTTTCGGCTCCATCGGCCATCTTTTCTTCGAGCTACATGGCCTGCCCATTGCCACTTCAACGTGCTAATCCGTTTGGCTATGTCGGTGACCCGAGTTCTTCTACGTATCTCCTCATTTCTGATTCGATCACGAAGAGAAACCCCGAGCATAGCCCTCTCCATAGCTCGTTGAGCGACTCTGAGCTTATTTATCAGGCCAGCAGTGAAGGACCACGTTTCGGTTCCATATGTCATCACTGGTAACACACACTGAATGAAGACTTTCGTCTTAAGGCACTGAGGTCGAGTATATTGGACGAAAATACCACATATACATAAGAGTTAGTTTGGCTTGATTACGATTTCGATTCATCGCAACTTGCGTTCAAGAGTAACCCTGCTGGGTCGGAAGATCACAGGCATCGGCGCCGCCAAAGTGGGTACCAGCCAGGGGGCCGTCGCCTGGTCCCAGAGAGCGGTTCCAACTGGGCTAACATCCGGTTCCACAGTTTATTTCCGCAGGGTGTGCCAGGTCGCGATAGGTTTGCAACAGGGGTATGTCAGCATCGCTGTTAAACGGAATTATTTGGTTTTATACACTACAAAATTTACCATTGACAGCGATGATCGCGATTTACGCCTGTTGCTGCGTTGATCCCGAGATTTACGCCTGTTGCTGCGTTGATCTCGAGATTTACGCCTGTTGCAGCGTTGATCGCGAGATTTACGCCTGTTGCAGCGTTGATCGCGAGATTTACACCTGTTGCAGCGTTGATCGCGAGATTTACGCATGTTGCAGCGTTGATCGCGAGATTTACGCCTGTTGCAGCGTTGATCGCGAGATTTACGCCTGTTGCAGCGTTGATCGCGAGATTTACGCCTGTTGCTGCGTTGATCGCGAGATTTACGCCTGTTGCAAACCAGTCCCGAGATACGTAATCGCTTGCCGATGGTTCGATTTCGGTTTAATTTCGCTCCAACTATTTAAATAATTATTGGGACATAAAAAATACATACATGATTAAGCAATTTTCTTATTACAACGCGTAAAAAGATGGAAGCTAATAATTATAGTTTTTTGTAACTGTCTTAAACTGACATATTTTCTTAAAATTTCAATTCGAATACCTATAGACCTAAGTTAAACTAAGGTTTAATTTTCATACGTACAACCTTAATTTACATTCACCGCAATGTAACTGACAGTAAAGGTAAGTGAGTATTATAATGTTTACCTTTTAGCAACAAAAGCAACGAACCAAAATTTCCATTAAGCCGCGGGCGAAATAGATAATACCAAAACCAAATATTATTGCTTATAACGTCATTTAAAATGTATGGTAGAATAGCATAGTTAATTCTGCATTGAACAACCGACTAATCGAGAGAGAATATAACGTATCTCGCAACAGGTTTGCTTTTTAGGGTTTCGTACCCAATTGGTAAAAACGGGACCCTATTTCTGAGACTCCGCTGTCCGTCTGTCTGTCTGTCAGCAGGCTGTATCTCATGAACCGTGATAGCAAGACAGTCGAAATTTTCACAGATGATGTATTTCTGTTGCCGCTATAACTACAAAGCTGAGAGGATGGTATAGGTGCTGGGCAAGCCTAATCCATCTAACAATGTCCCAGGCACTGCAGCGTCCCGTACAGCATGATTAACAGTGGCTGACGCTGTATAAATCATCTATAATAGATGCGAAGGCCTTACTTTACTTTATAACCACAAATACTAAGAACAGAATAAAATAAATATTTAAAGGGGCTCCCATACAATAAACGACGCTAGAAATATTCACAGAATATTTAGTTGCATTTTCATTTTAAAATAATTAATTAAGTTAAAATAGTAAGGGGTTTTAGACTTGCACAGGACCGTTTACGTTTACGTGCTGAAGAGGAGGCTTATACCCAGCAGTAGGTGTCAACGGGCTGATATGATGATGATGGAAATAAAATGAATATTTCAGGGTGCTGCCATACAACAAACATTATGTTAATGCCGTTTTGCCCGATATTGAAACGGCAAATTAACGGAATATTTAGTTGTTTAATCTTTACAAAAATAAATAATTGAATTAAAATAACTTAAGTGTCCCATACGACATATGAATGTAATAGTACGGAACCTTTCATGTGCAAGTCTGCCTCGCACTTAGGCGATTATTTATGCCTGTCCACTGCCTTATATTCTGCAGCCAGGAAAGTTTTCTTTTGCCAATAGATATTTTTCCTTGTATCTTCTCCATCATAATAATTTGCAGCAGTTGATACCGGTTATGTTTAAGATATGACCGGGGTAGCCAACTTGAAATAAATAAATAAAATAAAAAATGCCTTAAAATAATAACACACAAAAAAATAATAACGCACAACACTTTAGTTCCAAAAGCCAGATGAATGATAGAATATGTAAATACATTTTTAAAATAAATACATTTTTATCATGTATATAAAAATACATAGACACGGGACACAGGAAATAAAACAATTCATGAGTTAAACACATTTTATTTACATATTTAAGTCATTCGTCAGTCGGCGGAACAAAGGCTCCAAAGTGTTCGCGAGAGATATGTCTATTGGGCAAAGCCAGATGACGAAGCTGAAGAGGGAAGATGGCAGCATAGCGTCAAGTAAAGCCGATGTGTTAAGGGAAGTCGAAAGGTTCTATGGACAGCTCTACGATTCGGTCACTAAACCTGTTTGCAGTGTGGCAGAAGACCCTAGAGCCAAGCTGACCAGACATTATACCGAAGATATCCCGGACATCAGCCTGTACGAGATCAGGATGGCCCTAAAACAGCTTAAGAACGACAAGGCGCCGGGGGAGGACGGAATCACGTCAGAGCTTCTGAAAGCGGGTGGATCACCGATACTTAAAGTCCTTCAGAAGCTCTTCAACTCCGTCTTGCTCGAAGGTATTACGCCAAAAACATGGAACAAAAGCGTCGTGGTACTGTTCTTTAAGAAAGGTGACAACACCTTGCTTAAGAACTACAGACCGATCTCGCTTTTGAGCCATGTTTATAAGCTGTTCTCAAGGATCATCGCAAATCGTCTCGATCGCAGGTTTGATGACTTCCAGCGTCCCGAACAAGCCGGGTTTCGAAAAGGCTACAGTACCATAGACCACATTCATACGCTGCGGCAAGTGATACAGAAGACCGAAGAGTATAACTTGCCGCTATGTCTCGCGTTTGTGGACTATGAGAAAGCCTTCGATTCGATCGAAACATGGGCGGTGCTCGATTCTCTCCAACGATGCCGAATTGACTATCGGTATATCGAAGTGTTGAAGTCTTTGTATAGAAACGCCACTATGTCAGTCCGAGTACAGGAACAGAGTTCGAAGGATATTCCCTTAAAAAGAGGCGTAAGGCAGGGAGACGTTATTTCTCCGAAACTGTTTACGACCGCTTTGGAAGATGCCTTCAAGCTCTTGGAATGGAAAGGACTAGGCATCAACATTAACGGCGAATACATGACTCACCTTCGGTTTGCCGACGATATTGTGGTCATGGCAAAGTCGATGGAGGAACTCGGCACGATGCTCGAAGGCCTCAATCGAGTCTCCCAACGGGTAGGCCTTAAAATGAACATGGACAAGACGAAGGTTATGTCGAATGTCCATGTGGTGCCTGCCCCAGTTATGGTTGAGAACTCGGCTCTCGAAGTTGTCGACGCGTATGTATACCTAGGACAAACTGTCCAGTTAGGTAGGTCCAACTTTGAGAAAGAGGTCAATCGACGAATCCAACTCGGATGGGCAGCGTTTGGGAAACTACGCAACGTTTTTTCGTCCAAAATTCCTCAGTGCCTTAAGACGAAAGTCTACGATCAATGTGTGTTACCAGTGATGACATATGGAACCGAAACGTGGTCATTCACGATTGGCCTCATGAATAAGCTCAGAGTCGCTCAACGAGCTATGGAGAGGGCTATGCTCGGGGTTTCTTTACGCGATCGAATCAGAAATGAGGAGATACGTAGAAGAACTCGGGTCACCGACATAGCCAAACGGATTAGCACGTTGAAGTGGCAATGGGCAGGCCATGTAGCTCGCAGAACAGATGGCCGATGGGGCCGAAAAGTTCTCGAGTGGAGGCCACGGACCGGCAAGCGCAGCGTAGGACGTCCACCAACAAGATGGGATGATGACCTGGTGAAGACCGCAGGTCGACGGTGGATGCAGATCGCTTCCAACCGCAACAACTGGAAATCCATGAGGGAGGCCTATGTCCAGCAGTGGACGTCCTACGGCTGAAATGATGATGATGATGATGATTTAAGTCATTTGGATATGTATTCACAACTACAATTACAAAAGTTATAAATAACCTTATGGTTAGTCTAGTTTAACTATGTTTCTATCTAAGTTAAGATGCGTCTAAGCATTTTAAATACTTAAGTATCAACTAAAAACTTACTGAGTTTACTATATTGCCTGTTTAATTAACTTGAGTTCAAACGCAGATCATTTACAATATTTATGTTGTCGATTCTGTTTTACACTTCCTAAAGCTAATTAAAATTAGAAATGTGACGTTTCTAAATTCAGAGCCGTCAACAAAAATAATTATAAAGAATTATATCAAATATTTATTTAAGAATATTTTATCGATTTAATTATAGAACGCCACGAACAGCATAGCTAAATGTCAATTAGTCCGATTTAAATTAGCTCTTTAAATTAAATTATTTTAAGTGAAAATGACAAAAATACATGAAATAAATTTAGCCTATTTTATTTTGCGTGAAATTCCACAAAAAAATAAGTTATTGTTATTTTACAATACAAAAGTTACAACTTTAAACCCAAATTTAAAATAAAGCACTAATTCCTGCATGAATTAGATTGTTAAAACTAATTTATTCAGTTAGATAACGTTTGGTCAAAATTTCTACAAAGATGTCCTAACTTAACCATCTAATTTACCTAACCAATCTCAACTAATAAATGCAATATGGTTAAAAAACTGTACTGCAAAAAATATACAAATTTTAAAAGTATAAATTATCGCACGATGTATGAAAATGAAAAAAAAACTACAAAATAAAGAATGAAAACTCAAAATTTTAAAATAAAACGTTTTGTGTGGATGAAAATTAATACAAATTACAAAGAAACACATTTTAAAACGTGCTATTTTTTTTAAGAAAGATACGTGAGGGAGGCATGTATACGTGAGGGAGGCATGTATACGTGAGGGAGGCATGTATACGTGAGGGAGGCATGTGTCCAGCAGTGGAAATCCTACGGCAGAGGTGGTGATGATGATTTTGATTATTAACTTGTTCAATAATCCTCCGTTTCAGTTTAAACGAGACAACACTACTTTTTTTGTAACACTAGCTTTTTTAAAAGTTACGCCTTTTTTTATTAAACTATTCATCTACATGCTGAGTCAGCGTCCATTTTGTTATGTTCGGTTTACAATATTCATGTGCTGTTATTTTCAATTTTATTTTGGGAGTTTAAACCCTACAATTATGTATTTTTTAAACCTTACATTTTGAATAATAGGCTTCTGATAGGCTAACTGACTAAATTTTATATTTAGTCCGTTATGTAGTTAAAAAAATAATGGACACGTATTTTTCTTTTGAAACGTACTAGCCTTACTCCGCGGTCTCACCCGCGTAGTTCCCGTTCACGTGGGAATACGGGAATAAAGCATAGCCCATGTTACTCAGGGATAATGCAGAATTCTAATGGTGAAAGAATTTTACAAATCGTTCCAGTAGTTTCAGAGCCTAATCAATGCATACAAACAAACAAACAATCAAATCTTTCCCCTTTACGTGTAGAATTAGAACGTCACGCGCCGGCGTGTTTCTGTTTATACTCTGACGTCACGAGCCCCCATACCTAAGATTCAATGCGCTTCATCTAACGGTAAATCTTCATGGTTAAACCAAATTGAATCACCTGGATGAATGGAACAGAAATTAAGGAATCATATTGAATGATTCATTTATTTGTTTACATGGAGCAATTTGGTTGCTTCATCCAAAAATGAAAGGCAGAAGTGAACCGTGTTAAAATATGTAATGTTTAATTCATTTAAAATAAGAAATAAATTAGGTCAGGTGCGTCAACACGAACGACGGCCACGCGCCATGTAGGGTTCAGTAGTTAACCGTAGACCTGTTGTTTGAAGTTAGTGTATGTGTTTTTACGTTAACCAATCATATTAACAGTAAGTAACCAGTAACGTAGGGTTCCGTAGTTACGTTAAGCAAAGCATATTAACAGGTATATATATATTTAGGATGATGTTGGGACTGCCTCGATTTTTCAGTGCATCGGGTATGTTTGCGGAATATGAGACGGATGGAAGGCTTTGCTGCCATCTTCCGTAAAAAGACCGCATCCCTGATGCGCAGAGTGCGTGACAGTCCTAACACCATTCTAAAAATCATAGCAGGTAGAATCACCTCTCCCTTGTGGAAATGTTTTATGGAGAGAGTGATTTAATTTAGGTAATTTAAGTAATAATTTTTAGTACCTGTTAGATATAACTAACCCTACTAATAAGACTATGTATGTACTAACAAAATTATGGATCTGGTAATCTGAAATAAAATATTTTATTTATATATTTTTTATTAATTGAGTTTTCGGTTTAAGGTATTCCGGTACGTTTGGGAAACCGCATCGCTTATTTGAGCGACTATTTCTCCGAAACAAAAAAAGCTAGCTTAACCCTTAAAGTTTTCCTAGAAAGTCCATGGTCAGTACAACATTCATGATCTTTTGTAGTTTTGTAAAGCTAGCAGTTTACATTTTAGAGGGGCAGAGGGGGAACGCTCGAATAAAAGTTTAAACTTTATTTATTTCGCAAACGGAACCGCAAATCAAAAAATTATCTTCGCAACCCCTAAATGCTTTTAAAATACCTATTTAATGATACACGATGGGAAAAACAAGAAAAAAAAGTTTATCCCCACCTTACATTATGGGACTTTTTTTCCGAATTGTTTTGTAGCGTTACCTATCTCGGTGTGGTTGTTTTGAATGTCCATGCAAAAAAAAAGCTTTCTAGGACTAATGTCCTAGTTTTAATGTTATTTTTGTCCGTCTCATCAAACCCGGTGACAGACGGACAAACAGACAGACAGACAAAGGGAAACTATAAGGGTTTCTTATTTTACCATGACACACTGAAAAATACATGTTTATTAATTTTGAATTTTCTAACTGACTAAATAGTATTCTGATTTTCCTATTCCCTACCCTGTCAAGTAGCATATTGGAATTCTGTATCGATTATGTCTGCGGTTGTAACTTTTAAAATTACTTTACCTAGAAGTTTATAATAAAATAAAAATACGAGTTTCAATTCAGCCGAATCGACTGAACTCGATCTGCAAGCTTCCCACGGAACATCAAGCAGTAAATGTCAGAAGAAACTGATACTGTCAAAGATTTAAATCATTAGATACGCCCTTGGGTGCCGGCCCTGGG
Organism: Pasiphila rectangulata; assembly: GCA_963082625.1. Lineage (NCBI taxonomy): Eukaryota > Metazoa > Arthropoda > Insecta > Lepidoptera > Geometridae > Pasiphila > Pasiphila rectangulata. The sequence goes on along the minus strand of OY720256.1, from coordinate 13,230,427 downwards.
GTGCCAGCAGTAGAATATTGGCTCTTCTTTTTTGCCCGTAGGTGCAGCAAGAATCCGCCAAGGGATACCTCCGAATGGGCAGCAACATCCGTGTATCAACATCCCGCACTGCGCTCGCCAACGCGCCCGCGATTATGGCAACATTTGAGACTTAACATTAATGAGACCGCGCCGTCTGTTTCCACACGAAATGAGATAGCTCGCTCAGTTGGAATCAGTGTACCTCCTAAAAACAGTGGTAGCCGGACGTGGTGTGATATTTTTACACGAAAGTTCATGCAATATGATTGCACAATAAAATGGTAACAATAACAGTTTGATTTATTGGCAAAACCAGTGTGCGTGCGTCGGCATCATTGTTAACACACATATAAAGACAATGCCAGTTTTTGGGTTCAGGGCACATCTAACAATTTAAATCTTTGGGTATCTCGTATTTTTCGTGTACTCAATTCCTAAATGATTTCGTGGTATTTTCCTATCCGATGCTCTTAAGACCCTTAATGGGAAATTAAAAAAGCTGAAAAAACAGATTAAACTGACAAGGTAATTTATTCTAAAGCCTTATTGATCCCAACATATTGCCGTATGATGCCGGCAGTAGAATGTTTCCCCTCTTGCCCGTGGATGCAGTAAGAGCCTGCTAAGGGATACCTCCGGAAGATGGGCAGCAGCGTCCTTCCGTGTATCAACATCCCGAACTGCGCTTGACAACCCGCCTGCAAAGCGTGGTGAGTATGATAACAACCCCTCATGGAGAAAGGTGGGCCTGTGTTCAGTAGTGGACGTTATACGTTTGAAATGACGATGATGGAGACATACAAAATATTATAAATAAAAACAAATGGTCAGTTCAAGTGTTCTGACATAACAAGGAAGGAATACATTTCAGATAGCCTTACATCTAAGGACGACACCAATAAGTAGGTAAACGTGTTTCGTGGGGTCAAAAAATGGACACTGCCTCAGTACCTATTACCGCCATCATTATACATCTTTTGCCGTCAGACTTCCGTGGTGGCGCCAACTCTAGAGCAAATTTCACAGTAACAACATGACGTTAACCATTCTATAACAATATTTTCTGACAAATAAAATAGAGTTCATTATCATAGTATTCATAATAAAAAATGGACACTGCCTTAGTACCTATTACCGCCATCATTATATATCTTTTGCCGTTAGACTTCCGTGGTGGCGCCGACTCTAGAGCAAATTTCACAGTAACAACATGACGTTAACCATTCTATAACAATATTTTTTGACAAATAAAATGGAGTTCTTTTTCAGAGTGACAATTCGACGTTAACATTTTCTGCAGATCGAAATTCAAAAGATAGCTTGCAGTCATAAATGACTTATGTAAACATTTTCGGCAGTCGATTTCAAACTTTATCAGCAATAAAATAAAGTCGGAACTCATACAGCAGTCGCTATTCTTATCGGGTATGGTCTCTGAGCGGAGTTTCCGTTCGAGTATGGCAGGGAAGTCCAAAATTCAAATGATAGCATGCATTCATCATCATCATCATTTTAGCTGTAGGACGCCCACTGCTAGACATAGGCATGCGATCCTTCTTACCAATATAGTTTATTTGGAAACGATTTGACATAGGTAAACATTTTGCGCAGTTCGAAACTTAAATGATAGCTTGCAATTATAAATGTCATAAGTGAACATTTTGTGCAGTCGATTTCAATAACTAATTACACGAAAATAAAGTCGGGACTCATACAGCAGTCGCTGTTCTTGTCTGGTGTGGTCTCGGAGCGGACCCACTTCCCGTGGCAGTGTGGCAGGACCAGAGCGTAGAAGCGGGTCACATGACCGGCGACTCCGTGGCCGCTGCACCGCCATTTTAGGTCTCTGCGGAGCGCTGCCGTCTCGCACTTTACGCAGACTTTGTTACCTGTTGACAATTCATGATGAGTTAGTAAAGCTTATGCTTGCAAACGCTTGCAAAGAGCAATGGAAAGATGTATACTAGGCTTAAAACTTAAAGATAGAATACGAAGTGACCTAATCAGGAAGAAAACCTAAGTCACCGACCAGTGTAGGCCTATGTTATGCAAACTGAAGTGGAACTGAAGCGAATCTCTAAAGCAGCGGACGGGCGCTGGAGCGAACGCATCCTGTAGTCAGAGTTGCACATAGAGCACATATTCAATAGATGGGAAAAAAGGTCATAAGAATTCCGAAACACACTAAATATGCAATGACAACTGTCTAGTGCTTTGCACTAATGCAATGACAACTGTCTCCCGCCTTCGACAGTACAGCGCCAACAGCCGACCTGTGTACTTTTCCGTACAGTTATGAAATATTTTTGGCGGAATTATTTTTTAGACAAAATAAATGACATTTCCTCTCTATTCGGTATGTTCTTGATGGAGTTGCATTACGACATCGATTGTCAAAGTAATGTCGGTCGTTTCATCGTATCGAGCTATCGATCGAAACGATGCCACTTAGTAGTAGTAGTAAGTAGTCAATAAGTGTTTATTCAATAGAGCAAAATGCTACTTAGAATAGTCAGTTTACAAAATAAGAACAAACCACATTTAAATTGAATAAAGCACATAATTGAATTCGTTCGCTTCGGAAAACTTTTTTCCACGACCGTCATAGATGGTCACGCGGACGGGGGTTGGCTCACGTTGGCCACGTGACGGGCGGACACGTGCAACGAAATTAATTAGCGGGTGATCAAAAGAGTAATGGCAAACACGTGGGAAAAACGTTAAAAATTGCTCTTTATAATGTTTTATAATACTTTACACTGGCAGAATTGCGGTTATACTTTACACCTTCCATCAGGATATAATGAATATGATTTTTTCAACGTTCCCATACATTATCTTTGACTGTTACAATAGTAACCTAAATTTAACTATATTATAAATAAGTCCTACAAAAAAACACTGGCAGAATTGTGTAAAGCCAAACCCAAAAGCCATAAAAGAAGAAGAAGATGCCACTTGGAGAGCTTTTTGATAATATCGACGCCGATAAAATCGCTTTCGTTTTCAAGAGTAGCAGCCCTAATGCAGTGGTACCCACGAGACATTACTCGGTCACGAGGTGGCAGCGGAGACGTTGGTAGATCTGGCAGGACCAACTTAGACCCGTATGACTAAGGACCGCCGCGAGTGGAATCGTATGGAGGAGCCCTAGATCCAACTATGGGTGCCCAAATGACTCGGCTGCAAGCCTACAAAATAATGAATTGCAATGTACATTTTTTTAATAAACCTAAGTGATAATATTTATAAAATAATTATTGTATTTTTGTTTAATTTATTGTTTGTTTTTCTGTTTACTTTAATTACTAACTTGTATGCCTATTTATTAAAAATGTCTAAGTCTACTAAAAAATATGGAACTGTGTCAAAATAAATGATTTATTGTTATTATATTATGATAATTTAAGTCGTTGGGAATAGTGTTTATTTATTTTTATTATAAATTTAAGTACGCTTAATTTTAAGGCACACAATCCTCTTATCTAAGACAAAATCACAGTCAGAGCACACGAGGTTTACAGTATGTCAAATTGAACTTTTAATTTGACATACTGTCAACCTCAAAAACAAGTTAGGCCTCCAGCACGCGTCAGTGCACACGGCTTCCCGCCACCACGATAGATCCAATCCTTTCGAAACATAGGGATAGCACAAAGAAAAATAAGCGATAAATACCATAGATTTAAATCTTGATAAATATGTATAATCCCGATAATCAATTCATATTTAATATACAAATAAATTATAATATGAAAATACACAATTTTTAGACTAATCCAATATATTCATTATTTCAGCCGTAAAACGTCCAAACGTCCACTACTGAACACAGGCCTCAATCGGATCTTCATGAGGGGTTATATTATACTATATAATAAATATTAATAATGTAAATCGTAGGTATGTGAAAAATACATATTTTTTTCTTTTAATCGTAACTTCAGGACGTAATTATTAACACATATTTAACCGGGTATTTGTCGCGTTATTTACCTTTATATTGCCCGACGTTTCGACAGGATTGCACCCATCGTGGTCTCGGGAAGACTGACCGGGAAACAACGCGATAAATACCCGATTAAATATGTGTTAATAATGTGTCGTGATCGCGAAAGTTTAAAAAAGACTTCAGGACGTAAGGTGCATACGTCACTAAAGCCAGGCTCTAGTCGAAAATTTGCGGTGTTGATTTACCACAGCATCAGCCATATGCTGAGCTCGTGGCTTTTCACACAACATATGGGGAGCAATGCACATGCTTTTTTAACCGACGTTAAAAACGGTGGTTCTCAGTTCATGTTTATTTTTAATCTTTGTTGCCTCAGAGTTAAAATTATTTTTAAATTAAAATAGATACATTAAATTAGGACAAATCTAAACTTAGTGACAGTAATATAATTGCCAATAAGAACGATATCTAGTTATGTATATCATAGTTCTGTAACCTGAAAAGATTACAGCCCCGAAACTATTTATCGAAAATGAAATCTTCGATAGACCCGACACCCCAATATCCTAACAAGTTTTTCAACTGTTCTTCGGTACAGTGAAACACAATAATCAACATTACTTTCAAAGGGTTCAAAATACGAGCTAAACATGTCCAATCTGGCTTTTACTGACTAGAGATTTTTTGCCGGCTTATTGTCAGACTTTATTGGGTAAGCGTAAATTGATATTGTTCTTTTACGATGTATCTTATCTTTACGCTCTTTACTTGACGCTGCGCGATTCCTCTTCCGAAATTACGGAACATTCGGAATTCATATTTTAAATTTTGAATTATTCATGTTTTTTACTTATTAATATATTAGTTTACATTTTTGGTTAATACACGTTATTTGCAATTTCCAATTTTTGATAATTACACAGAAAAAACATCTGAAAAGACGTAGATTTTCAATTTACATGTGAACGAAACCGATTTATGCCTCATCTGTACATATAATTCTACACACCATTTCGTCATCAATAAGTGTTTATTCAATAGATCAAAACGCTACTTAGAATAGTCAGTTTACAAAATAAGAACAAAACACATTTAAATTGAATAAAGAACATAATTGAATTCGTTCGCTTTGGAAACCTTTTTTCCAAGTGAGTGAAAGAAGCGAAATGTTAGTTGGATTTTACATGGTTAATTATTAATAGTTTTTATATAAAACGAGAATTACTATTTTGGCGCTTACGACTTTTCATTTCGAGCAAGCTTTTCGCGTCAGTTTGTTTGCAGGCGACCCCTCCGTCCGCGTTTTACAATTGTATTACAAACAATTACAATCAAATAATTGTATGTATATCAAATAATAAATTGTTAAATATTGCCGAGGGGTGCCGGCACTAGAATGTTACCCCTCCTCTCATGCCCGTGGATGCAGTAAGAGCCTGCTAAGGGATACCTCCGGAAGATGGGCGGCAGCGTCTTTCCGAGTACCTATGGCAACTACCCCTCATGGAGATCCACGAGAGAGGCTTGTATTTAATAGTGGACGTTTTACGGCAGATATCATGAATTGTTCATCAATGCCTCGCTTTGTATTTAGTTTTCCAAAACCATGCACTGCAACAAATAATCTAAACAACCCAAGTCCCAACTTAGTAACGTTTAAGACAAGTGCTATTCTAAAACATACCTTCTCTCAGCGCCTTATAGTCGGAATCCAAGTGGCACGCCTTGGATACCTTGGTCAACTCGAACTGGGCGCAGTACCTGAAAACCATTTTCCGTTTAGTTGAGGAAATTGAAACATATCAATGTACAGTGGAGGATGTGCCAGAGGTTCCTTTATAAATCTCCTAGGAAACTCTGATACATCCTCACATTTTCAGCAATATTATATATTTTTTAGACTAATGCTCTGTTTTGGCATTGTCTTTATTTAATACGGTTTAATATTGTTTATAAAATTTACATAATGAATGTGGGTGAAACTAGACTTAATTTCATCTATGAGAAAAATGACCTGATAGGTGCAATTATAAATGTTTTTGTTTCATTATTTTAGGAGTCCTATAATATATAAGTTGAATATATTATAATATTTTTTATATACAGAGCTTACACTGGTATCAAGATTAAAGTCTTTAAAAAACCTAAATATCAACATATGGTAAACTCTTCCGTTACTGACTGAGTGACTGACAGACAAAGCACAGCCTAAAGCACTAGACCTAGGTACTTGAAATTTGGCACACATACATATACCTTGAGTATCCTAGAGGTGCACTAAGGAGGGATTTTTCGAAATTCCCACGGGAACTACGCGGGTGAAACTGCGGGGTGCGGCTAGGAATACCATATTTTTCTAATATTTTCATAGATTAATTTAAGTTTAGTTTTGATCACATTCATAGAGAGACTTTTTGAGATACAGACTCATACTGTAATATTAATGTGTCAAAGATTTTTATTATAATTGTTATCTGTAGTAGTGTAGAGTATTATCTAATTTTGTAGGTACCTACATATTTTTCTTGTAAGCTTTTAATTTATCTTTCCTCAGAGAGCTCAGAGCCGAGACGGGATCTATTGACTCACGTCGCTATAGCGCAGCTACTACATAAATAAGCTTAAGTATTATTATAATTTATTATAATGTATGTACCTGTATGTATGTACATATGTGTCCATAAATATTTGAATATTCTATTTTATAAAATAACAGTGTCATTTCGATAATACCTAGCTATTATATACCTCTGAGTTGTGCAGGACTACATCCGCCTTTAAAAGGATATTTTCAATGGCATACTCGATACTTTTCCGGGATATCGAATGAAGTTGTTTGGAGCAGGAAGTTGATATATATATCGTGATACGATTTACTTCAATATCCAGCCCTTTTAGGCGGGTTTGTGCAAAAGTTTTTAATTATATTATAAGCAGGAAGACGAGCGAACGGGCCACCTCATGGGAAGTGGTCATTTGTAGCCCATTGACATCTGCAACACCAGAGGCTAAGCTGAAGCGCTGCGAGCTTTCGAGGAGGGAGAATATCCGCCTCTTAAAGTACCCCATACCGTAGCTCCGAGGGAATTTCGCAGAAGGGAGTTCGGCCAATGTACCGAGATACTTGACATTATTAAAAAACAATAAAAAAATAATGTCAATTATTGGTGTCGATTCTGTTTTACGCTTCTTAAAACGAATTATAATAGAGATATCATCATTCATCATAATTTCAGGCGTAAAACATCTATTATTGAACACAGGCCTCCATCATGGATCTACATGAGGGGTAGTTGCCATACTCACCACGCTTGGCAGGCGGGTTTGCGAGCCCAGTACGGGATGTTGATACATACAAGGAAAGACGCTTTTTCTGGAGGTAACCCTTAGCAGACTCTTCCTGCATCCATGGGCATGAGAGGAGGGGTAACATTCTACTGCCAGCACCCCACGGCATTAGAGATATGACGTTTCTAAATTTAGAGCTGTCAGCGTAAAATCTGGTGTAATTGTTAAGTTTTAATCTCAGAACGGCACTAACCTAATAGCGAATACCATCCTCACAGCTTAGACGGCAATATTTAGTGGAAATAACATGTCAATACCAAAGATTTCAATTGTTGATGTGCTCTGACATCAAAAACTGTGTCATTTATCTTTATGAGTCTGGTAACAATAATCTACGCACACTGATTTTGCCAATAAAACAAACTGTTATTGTTACCATTTATTCTTCAATCAATCTAGATTATAAATAAATAGATGATTGATTGAAATGAAACACACACCACGTCCGGCTAAGACTGTGTTTCATTTCAATCAATCATTTATTTAAAATCTTTACAATATATTACATATTAAGCGCAATTTTCAAGCCCTTACCTCCCGTGCTAGTTAAAAACTGTGTTACGGCAAGGTAAATTCTCTCTAATCACGCACACATATAAAATACCTTACGAAGATGTAATACATATCTTACAGATACAGAGATTATATATTATGTAATAATAAAATATAAATACTGTTACGGCTACTTTTTTCATGGTCAAGAAATAATTACAATGACACGAACATTCAGTGCTACACTGATTCCGCAAATGACTAACTACACTAATGTTGCGTAGATACAAAACAGTGCGGTGTCATTACGATGAGGGTGTATCTAACCACTTAAATCATTGGTCAACACATCTATAGTCGACTGTGTCGCGGGTTGCCACACGAAATAATCTTTTGAAAATCTTCTCGAGCCATTAGGATTAACGTTCCTGAAACAAATTTCAGGTTCTTTTTGGTAGCTAACTTTTTAAGAAATTACAATGTCGTTAGGCCTTCAGAGTCGTGGGGTGCTGACAGTAGAATTTTACCTCTCCTCTCATACCCGTGGATGCAGTAAGAGCCTGCTAAGGGATGCCTCCGAAAAATGGGCAGCGTCTTTCCGTGTATCAACATCCCGCACTGCGCTCGCCAACCCGCCTGCCAAGCGTGGCGAATATGGCAAACACCCCTAATGCAGATCCATGAGGGAGGCCTGTGTTCAGTAGTAGACGTTTTACGGCTGAAGATAGGCCTTCAAGTTTGTAAACTTGTTTCAGGGTTCTTTCTTAGTAGAAGGTAGAGACTGCATAAATCATCCATAATTGAATCTATAAAAGACCTTACATAGGTCTTTACTTTGTTAACATATTTCAGGGTCTTTTTGATGTGTTTTGTGCCAAAAATGAAGGGTGAAATATTGATAAACTTGGCTGTATAAAATATATTTATACGTAGGTCTATCATGAGTTTTCACAATCTATACTAGCTAGCGACTAAGTAGTTAAAAAATGTATGGAAACTTCTACAGCGCCTCTAGCGGATAATTTAGTACTAAAATGCGCCGTAAACTTTACTACAGCGACTGTAGTTTAGGCTTCATTTGTTTGGAATTTGGTACCATGAGTTACAAATCTGACAGATGTCATAGTAACGTACTATTACTACTGTAGTAACGTTTTTGGGAATATTCCATTTTATGCGCCGGACAGGCAGTGAGCAGTAAGGTACCAAAGTTGAAGCATAAGAATTAAGGCAAAGAGTAAGTTTAAATGTAAAGTGTTAAAGTACAGAGAGTATGATAAAGTTCTTCTTTTAAACTGTGTTTCTCATATCTTTGAGATTATTGCTTAGGCTTATAATACTTCCAATTTCAATTTCAATTTATTTATTCGTTTGTGAACCTAGGTTTACAATAGATGGTACTTAATATTAGATTCACTAGATTCTGCTGATAAGCAGACGACTCTGTATACTGTGGTGACATGACAACTGGGTCTACTGTGGCGACTGTGGTGACTATGGCGACTGTGGCGACTGTGGCGACTATTTCGACTGTGGAGAAAATGTTTAACATCTGCCAGGCGTCACGTGGCGGCTTTATTTTTTTTCCAGCAGTGGGACGCCATAGACATAATACTCACTCCCTATACGCGTTAGACTCAGGGTCGTCAGGGTTCCTCAGACGCAGGTTCTTGCGGATGTCCACGGTGTCGTTGGAGTGTCTGCTCACAGACAGACTGCCGGGCAGCAGCATTGCTGTCTCGTCTGGAAATAAATACTAACATTAGTAACATTCGGGCGTCATCTCGCAACAACCGTTTACTGTTTCGTCGGACGAGGGAGGAAACCCGTCGCCTCAGCTGGAGATTCGTTTGGACCCGGGACGGAGCAATCCTCGTGCGCAAGGAGAACGGGATGCCTTCTCACCGTATTCGATCTGAGGACGATTTGATAAGGGTTTTTGGCGTACCTCCAGTTAGTGGTCACTGATTTCAGGATTTATCTCATTTGCTTAATATTGAGAAAAAATGTAATTGATCTCGGAAAGAAGTTCCTAAAGTGCAATATCATTATATTTTTGTATTTCATACATATAAAGTTTAATCTGTGCGTCTATTTCAACTCCATGCCTAAAGTTAATTTAGTTCTTCTAATTGTAATATTGAATAGTGGTGAAGTTTTTCCTAGCATATTGACCATCTTGCCGACTTATTTACATAGAAATTATTTTTGCATTGCATCTCATTCAAATGTGACTACTATTGTGAAAGTGGTTGAATTTTTAAATGAACGTCATGTCTTGTGCCTAAGAACAATTTTGATTAATAGTAAATTCATAAATAAATATTATTCCTTTGTTATAATGTTCATTAAAAATAAATACCTAACTCTTGGTTTACTCAATAAAGGGTCCCTTGGCACGAGACACGACGAGTTTTTAGTTGCTATGTTAAATCATCCTGTTGATATTATGGCTATCAATGAGACCTGGCTGCGGGAGGGCGAGGGGGCACGCGCAGCCGTGCTGCCCGGCTATACTTTGCGCCATGTGCCGCGTCACTACGGTAGCGCCGTCGGCGGCCGCCAGCGAGGTGGCGGTGTCGGTTTTTACATCAAACAGGGCGTCGGCGCTCGCCTACTCGCTCACCCGGAGGTGCCAGGCGTAGACCAGATGTGGCTTCGCATCACTTGTAATGGTCTGAAGCTAGCTATAGGTACGGCGTACCGCCCACCTTGGCAAAACATAGAAATATTTCTCGATGCTTTAACAGATACTATTTCTTCATTAGCTGGTTTCCATCATATTATCCTTGTTGGAGATTTTAACATAGATCTCCTGACTCTTGATTCTCACACGAGAAAACTCCTTGATTTTTTAAATTGTTTTAGCCTTGAGCAGTATGTCACTGTTCCTACACACTTCACCGATCATAGTGAGTCTTTAATAGATGTGTTGTGCTCGAATATCAAATTATTAGATGTTACTGTTGATCATATACCTGAACTGAGTCACCATTCATTTATTTCGTGTCGCCTTTGTGCTAAAATAGAAAAACCAAAATGGGTAATTTATCGTCCTTTAAAAAAAATTAATCTCGAAATTTTTTTAACAGATCTTAATAACATAAAGTGGAGCAATATAATATCTAGAGATGTCAGTAAAATGGTATGCGATTTTAATGCACTAGTTGGTAATCTCTTTGATAAACATGCCGCTGTCAAAAGGACACTTATAAAAAAACAAGTTAGCCCATGGATCACTTACAACATCCGCGAAATGATCAGGACCCGTGATAAGGCATATACACGATACCGTAAAACAAATGTTGTGTCCCATAAAAAATACTACAAAGACATGAAAATTGTTGTTGATCAGGCTCTTCGCGCGGAAAAAACAGCATACTTCCATATTAATATTAATAAGAATATAAAAAACCCTCGAGTTTTATGGAAAAATTTAAAACAAAACGTAGTTAATTACAAAAATAAAGATGATTTACCTTTGCACTTTAATGACCCAAATACAATAAATAATCACTTTTTGATGTTGCCCTCCCAAAACACTATTAGTATATCTGACTTGACTTATTACGAATTTAATCGGTACGGGTCATCATCCTTTAGCTTCCAACCTGTTGATGAGTGTAGTATCATGAAGATAATTCGATCTTTTTCGTCGAATGCGATGGGCATTGATCAAATATCCATGGAAATGATTTGTATGACTCTTCCACAGACTCTTGGCGTAATAACAAGTATTGTAAATGTCTCACTCGAAACAGGAATTTTTCCAGAGTGTTGGAAAACTGCGATTATTAGACCTATTCCCAAAGTCGCACATCCAACACTTCTAAAAGACCTACGACCTATTAGTATATTGCCGTTTTTATCAAAAATTTTAGAAAAAGTAGTTTGTATTCAATTGACTGTTTTCTTAGAAACACATAAAATTCTTCCACTTCGACAATCAGGCTTCAGGAAAGGACTTAGCACAGCTACAGCTCTCATAGATGTTGTAGATGATATTCTCGCCGCTCAAGATGAAGGCAAAGCTACTATACTTACGTTATTAGATTTCTCGAGAGCGTTTGACACTATTAACATATCATTACTTCTATCAAAGCTAACCTTCTATGGCTTTGACAATAGTGCAATCACATGGTTTGATAGTTACCTTAAGAGCAGATGTCAACTAGTAGAATTGCGACGTCCAGACGGTTCAAGTCTCTTATCAAGTGTCATGCCAGTTACACGTGGAGTTCCACAAGGCTCCATTCTTGGACCTATGTTGTTTTTGCTTTACTGCGCTGATTTACCATCTAATATTATGCACTGCAAACATCATCAATACGCAGATGACCTACAGATACATATTTCTTTCAAACCATCAGATACTGTTGATGCAACAACTAAACTGAACATAGATTTAGACAGAATTTTAAAATGGTCAGATAGGAATGGTTTGGTTCTTAATCCTACGAAATCTAAATTTCTTATTCTCGGTTCAAAAAAGCAAGTGGAAAAAGTAGTAAATTCTGATCCGAGTATAAATATCAAGAGTACGGCAATAGAACATGTTACTGAAGCCCGCAACCTCGGTTTGCTTATGGACATTTCTCTACATTTTGAAAATCATATCGCACATACAGTCCGCAATTGCTTTTACAGGCTATCAGTGCTTTATCGCTTGCGTGAATTTCTTAGCATAGATTTACGAAATAGGTTATGTGATTCTCTTATTCTTTCCAAATTAAGTTACGTTGATACCGTCTTTGGCGAATGTTTGCTAGCGCGATCTAAAAAGCTAATTCAACGTTTACAAAATGCCTGCATGAGATTTTGCTACCCAATTCCAAAACGTACACACATTTCTCCGTATATAAATAGTCACGGTTTGCTTAATATGACATCACGTCGATCGTTACATTTTTCTTGTTTACTTTTTGGTATAATTAAGCACCAACATCCTTCGTATCTTTACGAAAAACTTCATTTCTCCGACCGACATATACGTTTTTCCACACGTCTTATTTGCCCCAAGCACAGAACGACTGCATTTCGTGGCAGTTTTAGATATGCTGCCACGAAGTGTTGGAATAACTTACCTCCACCATTAAGAAATATGAAATCTATCGACACGTTTAAAACTTCTCTAAAGAAAATTATTTTAATTTCTCAAAAAACTCCCTAGTCGTTCTGAGTTTTCTGGCTTTCTATTTCCTACAGAATTCAAAATTATGTAAATTGAGCCATTATATGTATATGAATGAACGTAATAATGTTATTATAAATAGATGTACAATTATAATTTTACCCTTATTTGTTTGGATTTAAGCTTTTAATTTTTTTTTTTAATCGTATTTACTAAGTATAGTGCATTTATGTGAAGTTTGTGTTTAATAAGTTTCATGTTAAAAATTGTACTGTGTCGGGTGTGTTCCGCGCAAACTCTCTCACGGCGCCACTGAAAACCAGTGCTGTGTCTAACGCAGCGTACGCTGAGTTGGCGACCGATTTATGTCTATAAATATTTTATTGTAACAGTTCCGTTTGTGTATTTGTAAATGAGACATAAATAAATATTATTTTCTTTCTTTTCTTTTCTTTCTTTCTTTGTCATCGAAGTCGATCTATTTTGTTGCAAAATAAACGAAATTTTTCAACTTTGTCCACTACTAAACACAGGCCGCCCTCATGGATCTCCATGAAGGGTACATAAAAATTTAACTTATTATTTGTAATTATAACCAGTTATATATCTGTGCTTAATTTATTAATATTCTTGTATTAAATTTATTCAACACTTTAATACGTAACAAATTATGTAAGGAGGACTTAGTGCTAAAGCATTCTCTGCCAGTCATCCTGGGCGTGCTGAAACATTGTGGGCGTGTTTCATTAAAAGAGCATATTATGCTAAAATTAAAATAAAGTTAATAGAAACATGTGTTCGATAAAGTATCAGATTTGCTTATAAACAAAATCGACATAAAAGTATACATATAATTATGGAACAGGTCCCCAAATACGGAACGCTACAATTCATACAAATTCAATACATCTGTAGGAATGTCGGTCAAATCTAAAAAGACATAAACATCTTCTTGCTAAAATCACAAATCCAGGTATCGAATTCTTCACCAGCGCCATCACCATGACGAGAGCACGCGCCTGAGGCATTTAATTCATGTTCCTTGTCGAGCATTTTAAAAAATACCTTAAACTTTCGTCGCAGAGAAATGACAAAAGTTTTCACCAAAGGCACTTGCTTTGACAGATAAGTTGAAATCTGTTCGCGAGTGTTTTTAACCCGTGACAAAAACGAGAGGTGGTTAAGGTTTGACTGCTATGTGTGTCTGTGTACAAACTGAAGGCCTATCATCATTTCAGCCGTAAAACGTCTACTACTGAACACAGTCTGTGTGTCTATCTGTGGCAACGTAGCTCTTTAAAGAGTAGACCGATTTGCATGCAGTTTATTTTATTTAATTGCAGGCTTTCTAGCGGTGGTTCTTAAGCAACACTTGGTTTAAAAAGGTTTATCAAAATTGGTTCAGAAGTTTACAAGATATAGGGGGGGGGAACAAAGAGGGGATGAACAATAGAATGTTTTCAAATATACCCAAGTGTGGTATCGAACGAAAGGGCATGATATGTAAATTCCAAAACTGAGGGTACATATTACAAAAAAAAAGTTTTGAAACCTCCGAGACTAGGTACAGTGTCGGGGGTTTTTAATTTTATAAACTTGTGATTAAAGAAGATCACTGTCATCTTGCCGTGGGGTGCCGGCAGTAGAATGATACCCCTCCTCTCATGCCCATGGATGCAGTAAGAGCCTGCTAAGGGATACCTCCGGAAGATGGGCAGCAGCGTCTATCCGTGTATCAACATCCCATACTGCGCTCACCAAACCGCCTGCCAAGCGTGGTGAGAATGGCAACTACCCCTCATGGAGATCCATGAGCCTGGCCTGTGTTCATCAGTGGACGTTTTATGGCTGAAATGATGACTGTCATCTGCGGTTACGTGTTTAAAATTACTAGAAATATCAGTATTCCAAAATAAGACACTACTCCATATTTGGCTATTTTCTTCTACCTCTTCAAGTTTAGTCCAAACAGACCAAGCTGTAATACTTGCCAACTCTACCTGCCCTGCAAGTTTAAGTAACTAAGTAGTCCGGACGTGTGTAACGGAAAGGACGCAGGACGGAAGTCATCATTATACCCCTTTTCGCATTCGCCGGAAGGGTTGTTGGAAATTGATTGAGTTAAAGTGTTTCACGGACAGTAGTGGAGAGCTTGAGTAGAAGTACAACTTTTTGTAAAGAGCTAATTCGGGGAAGCACTACCACCATACCTATTCCTGCTGCCAAACAGTAATAACAATACAGCAATGTAGACATGCTGTATTCCGGTTTGACGCGTAAATTACGGACACATGAGGTCTTACAACTTTATTTCTCAGGGTGAAATGCGTAATGCAATGCACCGTTGGTCACGTGTTTTGTGAACGTGATCACCGCGGTGTTACAGTTGTTATATAATACGCAGAGCTTAACATCAGATGGGCAAAAAGGTTTTTTCATCATTTTTATTTTGTCACTACTCACTATGTATCCTTAGCCATCGCACGTCCACAGCTGGACATATGCCTGCCTCATGTATCCCTAGTACAGTGTCAGATTATGCCTTAAGCAATCCACGCCTGTGCCCCGTCCCCCGTCCCCTTTATGAAATTTAAATAAACTGCAGTCCGTGTGCTCCTAGCAAGCTCTGCGCTGACTCAGCGAAGGCACCACCAACATCACAGCAGCCTGAGGAAAGCTAGATCCCTTATAAATTACCTGTCGTATATTATACTGCTTCTGTTAGCTCATTCTGTTCGCTATAGAGATATCCTACCTCTAGTAGACACGGCGCTGTCACCCGCGCAGCCCATGTGCTCCTTGCAAGACTCAGCAAAAGCACCACCAACATCATACCAGCCTTAAGAAAGCTAGATTGACTTGAAGCGTACTACTTCTCTTAGCTCATTTAGTGAGCTATAGATCTATCTTACCTCTAGTAGGCACGTCGCTGTCAGCCGCGCAGCCCGTGTGCTCTTGGCAAGCTCTGCGCTGAACCAGCGAAGGACAGCGCTTTCCACCGCGCGCAGCCGCCTGCACCACGCGTCTGCTTCGAGCCATGCTGCCCCCGCCGCAGCGAGTGTCGCACGTGGACCATGGACCCCAGGAAGAAACCACGCAGTCCAGCACTGTGGGAAAGGAACGGGTTAGTTTCATGAGCTGTGTAGATTAATTTGGTTACATTGGCCGGAGGCATAAACCGCCTCGTTTCAGAATAACAAATCCTTTTGATATTTATTCATTTAGAACTAACATAGGCAAATTTTCACCGGTCAATCGTTGTATACAATCTTATGGCAAACTTGTAAAAGAGTCTCGTGACGTTGACATTGACATGTATTCGGTCTCACTGAGTGGTTTGAAACGCAAGTTTCTGACCACTTCTGGGACCGAATAAAATGTTTAATAAAATGTTTATTTTCGTAATTTTTCTTTTTATTGTACCTCTATAATTTGTAGTTAGGTAATTTTGATTTCAATTTTAGTTTTGTAAGATTATGTATGAGCAATATTGTTTTTAGTTTTTTTATCGAGTGCTGTACACTCCTGTAAAGGTGTCTCACACGGGACCAGTATTGTTAATTTACTTTGTGAATGTAATGTGAAGATGTCGTAGGAGTGTCTTAATAAATAAATAAATAAACGATCTGGACAAATTGGTTGTGGTAGGAAAGATAGAGCAGAAGAGACTACGCGGACGATCACTAACTTTAACTAGCTTTTTCCCGCGACTTCGTCCGCGTGGAAATCCCCTTTTTTACGCAGAGCCTAGGATACTCAAGGTATATGTGTGCCAAATTTCAAGTTTTTAGGTCCAGTGGTTTAGGCTGTGCGTTGATATATCAGTCAGTCAGTCAGTCAGTGAGTCAGTCAGGACTTTGAATTTTATATATATGGATAATGATGTACACAACCACAGTTTTGTTTAAAAGGTCCGTACTCGAAGAACTCGTTTCAGCACTTTTAAAAAGTCAAATTGCTATTGCAATCAAACACAATCTTCCTATTCATCTCTTCCATTCTACAAGCAATTTTGTAACTTAGGAAGTAATTCTTCGATCCGCCGGCAAATGGAAACGCAAAGCCTTTCAAATCTAATTAATTAGCAACCAGTCGTGCTGCCTACTTCAGTTCCACTTGCAGTTTATTTGGACAGAATGTGGGTAGCCTGTTTTACCGGTAAATTTGAAAAAAATAGCCTCGTATTATGTTGACATTTTTATATTGTGATTGTTGGTATTTTTAACCATCTCTCCATTAAATTATTTGTTGTATAATTTTATTATTGTTATTTATTGTATAATTTGTAGTTAGGTAATTTTGATTTTAATTTTAGTTTTGTAAGGTTATGAGCAATATTGTTTTTAGTTTTTATATCGAGTGCTGTACACTCCTGTAAAGTTGTCTCACACGGGACCAGTATTGTTAATTTACTTTGTGAATGTAATGTGAAGATGTCGTACGAGTGTCTTAATAAATAAATAAATAAATGAATGCGTCCATGCTACCTAATGTAATATTTTCTTCGATATCACTCACGTATGATTAATTTATAAAAGTAAAAAAGTAAGGCCTTTACATCTATTATAGATGATTTATACAGCGTCAGCAACTAGTATTATGCTGGTCAGGACAGTGCAGTGCCTGGGACATTCTTAGGTGGATTAGGCTTGCCCAGCACCTATAACATCCCTCAGCTTAGTCGGCTATTAGTTAGAGGAAATAACAGGTCAATATGCGTCTGAAGCTAAGCCGTGGGTTTCCATATGATGTTTTCCTTCCCAGCTAAAGCACATGTTAAATGTAAACATACATTGTACAAAAAAACCATTGGTTCACGGCCGGCATAGAACCCACGATCAAAAGTCGAGGGTACATACCACTCCGTCAACACGTTTTTTTATTATAATTTATTATGTAAAGGACACGTTGTTTTTTAATGAGGCAAGCGTTCCTCACATTCGGTGAGCGTGCACCAAGGCCAGTTACTAGCTTATTAGTTACTACTGCCTTATTGACGCTTGCCCGCGACACTTCACGCCCTGCCGAAATTTACGCGTCGGCATCGAGTGTCCACTGAGGCCGAACACATAGGCTGAGGCCAAAATGAGTGTAATTTTTGAGTTAAGTGCAAATTTACGCTTCAACCGGTTTCATACAAAAGCCCTGTTTGTGCCACACGGCGACGCGAATCTAAACGGCGGTTTCAGTTTTACTTTTTCGTGCAACGCTTTATGAAACGGAATGCAGCGTAAACTTAGAAAAAAAACTCATTCGCGACTTACGACGAGCTCTGTGGCGCAGCGGGCGAAGGTCCGCCTGCGACGCAAGGGGTTGCGAGTTCGATTCCCGCCTCGGGACAAATGTCTGTACGATCTGCAGATATTTGTTCAGGGTGTTCTGGGTGTTTTTCTATATATAATAAAAATATCTATCTATATAGTATAATGTATTAAGTATATCAGTCATCTAGTACCCATAACACAAGCTCTGCTTAGCTTGGGGCTAGATGATGATGTGTGATTTGTCCGGCATTATTTATTTATTTTATTTATTTATTTATTTATCTATCTATATAGTATAATGTATTAAGTATATCAGTCATCTAGTATCCATAACACAAGCTCTGCTTAGCTTGGGGCTAGATGATGCTGTGTGATTTGTCCAGCATTATTTATTATTTATTTCATTTATTTACTATAACTCGACACACATCTCAAAAATTAATGGTCGTTTGGACTCAGCTTAAGAGCATGTCTGCGAACTAAGTATGACAAATAATTAGACATTTAGTGGTGTCGACACATGACATTTCTAAATTTAGAGCTGTCAGTGAGAAATCGGGAACATTTGTAATGTTTCGTTTTAATTTATGAAAAGACTAAAATGACCTATAGGTATTCGGTTAGTGCCTGACTAACCGAATACCTATAGGCCATTTTAGACCGTTATAAGTCAACTTAATTAGGATTAACTGGTTAGTTAACGACAGAATCGCCACCATTACCATTAGCATTTTTGTATCTAAAATATGACATATCAAAATCATCCTTCATCATCATAACTAGACTAAAAAAAAACGAGTTTTATAAGAGAGCCTGGCGACGCCAGCCGAGGCAGACCAAAAAGACGCTGGCATGACGATATCGACGCCTTCCAAGAAGACTGGTGGGAAGCGGCCTGTGACCGTAAGCAATGGAAGGGGATGACCTTTGCCCAGCAGTGGGAAACATAAAGTTAGAGATTAAAAAAAATATCGCGCCGGTTTCCTGGCTTCCTGCTTTCTACCTAAATGTTTCATTTGTAAGTATTTCGTGTGAAGATACTGTCTATCCGGTTTTCCTTTGGCAAATCCACTACTCTTTCAAGTCGGGTCTTAATTAAAAGCTGTGTGAAAGCCAGCTGTGAATTCAGTTCTTTTGAAATGTTATGTAGTAATATAGCGATATGTACAGGCGAAAAATTGCTTTCCATTCCGTGTAGGGTCGGCGCCACAACTCAAGCCTTGCGGCAAAAGCGGGAACTAAACTCTACAGTACAGTCTTTTGTCTGTATCTAGTTTTATGTTACCAGCGCCGCGTCTATCGGGCTTGAGTGGTGGCGCGGACTCAATGTAAGGTCTAGGAGTTATGGTTAGCATGGTACTGACAAGCGATATGACATATGTTACTTTCAAAACTAGACAAACTATTCATTTACAAATTATTATTATTATTTTGACGGTTAATTCACACAGCATCATCTAGCCCCAAGCTAAGCAGAGCTTGTTCTATAGGAACTAGATGACTGATATACTTAATACATAGATATTTATCAAGAATAATGTTTTAATTAATTTCAAGTTGAAAAACCAATATATTTACGGTTGAATCATCTAAACAAAGACAAACTATTAATTTACAAATTATAATGATTATTATTTTAATGGACAATTCACACAGCATCTAGCCCCAAGCTAAGCAGAGCTTTTGTTATAGGAACTAGCTGACTGATATACTTAATACATATCGCACCTCCAGTTGTAGACTGAATACAACAATTCAAAATTTGGGTGAATTAAGTTAAGTATACAGAACGACTCAAAAAAGTGCGCTCTATCGCCTAGTAAATCAGAAACAGAGTAAATCATAAATAAACTGTAATAGCTCTCTGTTTCATAAAGTTATAGTGTGATTTATCAAAAACTGTCAAGGACCGAAACACATTTTCTTCATTTCCCAAAAAACATGAATTTTGTATTGAGTCAGTCTACGACTGGAGGTGCGATATGTAAATATTTATCAAAATAATGTTTTAGTTAATTTCGGGTTGAAAAACCAATATATTTACGGTTGAATCATCAAAACGGTACAAAAATGGTAAAAAGGAAACTATGGTGGGTACGCTTTCATAAAAATCTGTGGTCTGTCTGTCATACTCGTTTTTCAGCAGACTGCGAAGCAATCGCATTGAAGCTATAAAACGAAGTCTTTGCTTTTCAACACAGAAAGTATAAGCTTCACTCCACACGGTCTTTTCCCTCGTCCATCTCTCGTTCCATTTAAATTCTAGAATTTCCTCAAAGCATCCACAGAAACTCACTGCAGTCTCAAAGTGAACGGTGAAACGTACCGTGAGAAGCCAATCGAGTATACATCGGCTATATACCCTCGACAGTTTATAAAGATGGTTGGATAGGTGCCGTGATCTAAGACCATTTTGATTTAGACGAGACGAAAAGATTCTTGGTGTTGTTCGCTAACCTTTTTCTGGCTTTATCATATTTTTTTTAGTTATTACGTATTTTACAAAAGTATTTTCTAATGTTTTGTTTCGTCCTATATTTTTTCTGTTCTCGTGGTTACTTTATTTTAATATTAGTTATCAATATTTTAACCATTTACCATACAAAGTGTCTCACTCAAAGCCAGTGCTAAACCGTAAAATATTTGTTACCTTTTTTACAGTAACTTTATTCATCTGTGGTGTCTCCCATCAATGAAAATTGTAATCAATTCTGTGAAAAAAGGCAATGGTGCAAAAGACAATGCTCAAATGACTATGGCGACTTATCGCTGACTATGGTGACTTATACTGACCCTTAGGTCAGTATGATTGTTGAACATCAACGAAATATGCCTTAAATTAAAGCTTGACTCTTGAACTTTCCAAATTAGTTAACAATTTTGCAATATAACTTGTCAGTACCGCGTAAATGTTGCACCACAGACAAAACCTGCATAATAGGCAGGGTTTGATTACCGCCGCAGGGCAAATATTCGTTACTTTGTGCATTAATATTAATAATGTGAATATGGTACAAATGAATTCATGTGCTTTTACTCTACAATAGTAATTTAATTATAATTAACGATCAGATTTCACAATTTTACATCAAAAATCCGTCTTTTGCACTTTTCTAACAGTTTCGCTTGCTAAAGTCTTCACCTCAGAAGTCTTCACCTATAGACACACCATAGATAACACATGGCACAAGTCAATCTTGATGCCACAGTCCTCTCCGCATTCTACTAAGAAGTTTATCGTCAATGCTTCTTATTTTACATATACAATAGATATACGTTAAATTTAAAACTGATATTGATTGCAATCTTTAAAAGAGGACATGGCATCCTTTGACTTTTACCTACTTAAATAAATCTAACAAACGTCAAATAGTTAAGGACTACGAGTATTACAAATACAATCTCTTTACTTTCCTGTTTATTTTGTAGTAAATATTTTATGTAACCAAAGAGGATACAACACAAAAAATATAACTGTAGATTAGGCAAGTACACACTTTTACTCTTCATCATCATCATCATCAATTCAGCCGTAAAACGTCCACTACTGAACATAGGCCTCCCTCATGGATCTCCATGAGAGGAAGTTGCCATACTCACCACGCTTGGCAGGCCGGTTGGCGAGCGCAGTACGGGACGTTGATACACGATAAGACGCTGCTGCCCATCATCCGGAGGTATCCCTTAGCAGGCTCTTACTGCATCCACGGGCATGTAAGGAGGGGTAACATTCTACTGCTGGCACCCCACGGCGATAAATTGAGGGAAATACTCTAATATAAATTATAGTGATTTGGGTATTTTCAGCAACAAGTTTTTTGAAGTCTGTTGAACATAGACATTTTACTGGTTGAGAACCATGGCACAAAGTCATGCAGCTCTGAGTCAAATAACGAACCACAGACGGAAAGGCAGCCCTAGACTTGAGTTATTTCCATTTAAATCTAACTTTAACTCATTTATAAAAATCAAATTATCGGGAGACTTTATACAAACAAACAACTTGCAAGAGAGATGAAGTTCTCGACTAATCGTAAAAATAAACAATCTGAGCTTACGTATGCAACACATTATGACATAAGTCATAATGCAGAAACATAAGCAACAATGCCGTGGGCAGTACCCCTCCACTTATGCAATTAATTATGTACATACATATGTTTATAGTCTCTGAATATAGGTTCATACTTATATATTTATTAAGTACTTAAGTTTAAATATTTATGACGACTGAAAAAGGCACGGTCCTTTTACATTCTTGTCGATTTTATCCATCCTAAGGTTGCCTGGAAGAGATCGCTTATAGTGATAAGGCCGCCCATTGTACTTCAACTTTTAGTTTTGTAAGTTTCTTTCTATGTTAATTTTTGTGTTAGTATTAAGTACAATAAAGAGTTATCTATCTATATATGCAGTTACCCCTCCACTTATGCCCGTGGATGCAGCAACAGGCCATCTTCGGGAGGTATCCCTTAGCAGGCTCCTAAGAGATATCTCCAGAAGATGGGCAGGGTATGATGGTGGGCGTCATCACGGGACACTGTGATCTCAATCACCATCTTCTCAAGACAGGTGCCACAGACAGTGGACTATGTCGCGGGTGTCTTGATGAGGAAGAAACCGTGGAGCACGTGCTACTGCACTGTGGTGCCACAAGACAGACTAGAATAGAGACAGGACTGCAGGAGCTCATGGAGTCATGCCCTTCTTCTTCCACAACATTTGCATACCCTTCGGGGATGCTCATGGAATGCTGCCGGCAAACCCGAGTCCTTCTCCGGTATTTCAAGGAGTTGGGCTGGTTAGGTTAGGGTCGAGGCAGCACCTCGGGGGACAATGCACAATACACCCCAATGCGGGACGTCAGTGCAGATCTGGAACCCCCCCCCCCCCCCACCCCCCTTAGAATTAGAATTATAAGAATCAGAAGATGGGCAACAGCGTCTTCCGTGTATCAACATCGAGGCGAATAAAAAAAATATACGTGTCCAATAGATTTAGTCAATCTACATGACTGACTAACAAATAAAATTTAGTCATCTAGTCTATTCATAAATATACACGTAGTTATGTCATATATTTACGAGTATAGTTGCCGCTTACCCAATTTATAATAAAATTGGAGTTACCGCAAAATTAAAACACACCTGCCAGGCCGTGAGGGCTCAATTTTTAGGGTAGATAGATAGATAGATAACACTTTATTGATCACCACATGTAACAAAAAAAATATACCGAGGTATAATAACAAACAGAAATAAAATATAATATAATATTCACTGGGTGGTTCGAAACGTAAGTTTCTGACCACTTCTGATACCGAATAAAATGTTTATTTTCGTAATTTTTCTTTTTATTGTGTGATTTGTAGTTAGGTAATTTTGATTTTAATTTTAGTTTTGTACGGTTATGAGCAATATTGTTTCTAGTTTTAATATCGAGTACTGTACACTCCTGTAAAGGTGTCTCCCACGGGACCAGTATTATGTTAATGTACTTTGTGAATGTAATGTGGAGATGTCGTACGAGTGTCTTAATAAATAAATAAAAATAATAAAACAAGGGTAAGAACGGGACCCTATTACTAAGACTCCGCTGTCTATCTGTATGTCCGTCTGCCTGTCTGCCACCAGGCTGTATCTCATAAATTGTGATAGCTAGACAAATGAAATTTTCACAGACGATGTATTTCGGTTGCTGCTATAACAAAAAATACTTAAACCGAAGAAAACAAATATTTGAGGGGGGCTCCCATTACAAAAAAGGTTTTTTGCCGTTATTTGCTCGATATTAATAACGGCAACAGGTAGACGCTTGAAATATTAACAGACTAATGTTAAGGAACCCTCCCTGCACGAGTCTGACTCGCACTTGGCCGTTTTTTTTAAATATAGCCTAAAATAATACTTGAGTTTCAACTAGGTGGTCCTGTATCACTGGCAATTCCTAAAAGCCTCAATTCTCCCATGTATATATGTTATGAAACAAGCATTGGTACGGGGGTACCAAAAAAGGGGGCGATGTTTTCCGAAAAATACAATTTTTGACCTTTGGTGACCGTTTGAGGTCACAATAACTCCGGTCCCTGTGACCATAGGGTCACCGAAATCAATCAGTACCCCTTTCTCATTAAGACAGTGCTAACAAAAAGGTTTCATGTAAATCGGTCAACGCGTTCGGTTGTAATAGTTTCATGCACAGACAAACAGATAGCGCTATGCATAATAGGGGGCTTCGCCCCCTAAACTAAACTTAAACGCTTTAACGTCATGTAGCCGCCATTATCATAGAACTCCTCACCTCAGCACTCGATAAAAGCAAATATTTAAATCGTTAGATACCAAAACTGTGGCACTGTCCTTATAATATGTGTTACGGATAATGCCGACGCACGCACACTGGTTTTGCCAATAGACCAAACTGTTATTGTTACCATTTATTGTGTAAGCCGTGGGGTGCCGGCAGTAGAATGTTACACCTCCTATCATGCCCGTGGATGCAGTAAGAGCCTGCCAAGGGATACCTCCGGAAGATGGGCAGCAGCTTCTTTCCGTGTATCAACATCCCGTTCTGCGCTCGCCAACCCGCCTGCCAAGCGTGGCTAGTATGGAAACTACCCCTCATGGATCCATGAGGGAGACCTGTGTTCAGTAGTGGACGTTTTACCGCTGAAAAGATTGTGCGAAACTTTCGTGAGAGAACTAACACACCACGTCCGGCTGACACTGTGTTAAAGTACACTGATTCCAAAAGAGCGAGCTATCTCATATCGTGTGGAAACAAAACGGCGCGGTCTTACTACGATAAGAGCGTATTTAACGATTTAAATCTTTGGATAAAAGCTATCTTGTCTCACTTGAAACACTCTTATATCTAGTACCTAAGGCCCTTGACATGACAGATGGCCCTTTTATGGCCCATTAGCCGTCGAATTACTTGGTCGTAGCTATCGCATGCATGCCAGTATGTAAGCTTAAGTGTTATTACAGCCCTTAGAAGCTGCTGAGTGAAAGTGCAGCGTTATATCAACTCCTACGTAAAATTAGAATGGGGAACCACCGGAAGAAAGACAGCAGCATCGTTCCGTGTATCAACATCACGTACTGTGCTCGCCAATCCGCTTGCCAAGTGTGGTGAGTGTGGCAACTACCCCTCATGGTGATCCATGAGGGAGGCCTGTGTTAAGTAGTGGACGACGACATGAGGGGTAGTTGGCATACTCACCACGCTTGGTAGGCAGATTGGTGAACGCAGTTCGGAACGTTGATCTACAGAAAGACGCTGCTGCCCATCTTCCGGAGGTATCCCTTAGTAGGCTCTTACTGTATCCTCGCATGAGAGGAAGAGCAATTCTACCGCCGGCACCCCACGTCAGGGCACATGTATGTAATTCTCTGTATCCAGTTGGTATTTAGGTTAACATGATTCCAGAAATTGCTTACCTATCCCAGTACCAATCGATACAGCGACTTGATCCAAACATCAATCACACTGGACTCGAACCGACATGTCTATTGTCTATTAAAGCTGCGTTTCCACCAGAGATGTGCGAGGGAAATGTGTCGCGCGAGGATGTCTAGCTGTGCTGTGAAAATGTGTGGAGGTTTCCACCAAAGCTGTGCGAGGAAAATGTGTCGTACGAGGATGCGTTGCGAAGCTGTGAAATGTGTCGACGGGGGTGCGGTGTAGTGGGACGTCTATGGACTGGCTGGTACAGTATGTCGCGAACTTCGCAACACATCCCTCGCAACACATTCCTCGCACACATCCCTCGCTTGTTTTGTATGCGCAAAAATGTAGCTCCGCTAAGCCGTTTCCACCAGAGCTGTGCTGACCGAGGCGAGGTAAATGAAGCGATAGTATTGGTTCTTTACAAACACATCCCTCGCTACGCATCCTCGCTCATCTCTGGTGGAAAAGCAGCCTTAAGCTCGCTATCCGTTGCTGGCTATTGTTTGTGTGTTCAATACCCTGCTTTGTGAATTGGTCAACCTGTTTGCTCAGTCACAATAGCCTGGTCTGTTGTAAGGTAAATACTGAGCCTACTTCAGCCAAATTCGATGTGGACTTAATGTAAGCAGAGTGCGAATTCTTAACATAAAAATAAAATTCCTTGTTGATTTTTAACAGAATTCAAAAATATATTCATTTATTTCTATAGCTTGCAATTACAAAACATAGATAACATAATAAGACTTACAATAAAAAAAACATATGTTATCGTATGTCAACAGATAAAATGGCACATAAATGAATGAACGAATTGAAGGTAAACACTTCGTTTGCCAAAAATAAGACTACAACCTCTGCAAAACGTAACAACAGGCTTTGATTTCACTTAAAAACGTAGGTACATAAGACGTGCTATCAATCTTAATATCTATTCCCCATCTGTATAACACATAAATAATGTAGGTACACAACACATGGATTGCGTCTTGATCTGCTTGCATTCTACAGGTTATGGCTGAAAATCAGCGTTTGCTCCTTGAGCACATCTCACCGCGGCTGAGCCATGACCTTTTGACGTGCTGCAGGACACACATAACATTTTGATTGCTAATTATATTGTCTTAATTTGTTATATTTTGTGTTTATTTGATGCATTGTAATGTTGTACTTTGTTAATGTTATCAATGTTGTATGTACTCGTAATTCAGCTTTTGTTTCTTGTATGTGTGTCTGCAGTCGTAAATAAACGTTTTATATATCTATCTATCTATCTATCTATAATGAAATAAAAAGGGGAAGCACATTACTATAACACAACTTTATTTTCGCCTGCCAAGCGTGGCGAGTATGGCATCTTGGAGATCCATGAGAGAAGCTTTGCCCAGCTGTGGACGTGCATAGCAGTCCTTTGACTCAGTCAATGTCAATGATGATGATGAAAGTAAAAAGAATAATACCCAGACTCGGTACAAATGTCTGTAATCAAATATAAACATTTGTCCTGTGGCGGAAATCAACCCGCTGCCCCCTGCGTAGTCGAGCTTTAGATTAACTGAGCCTAAATATTAATTAGAGTTATGAGGGGCCAATCCAACTTACTTTTCATACAACCGCTCGTACGTGGGTGTGGCGTCGTAATAGATATTTCTATGAAACTTTTGATCTAATAGGTATCTAGTGCACTATATCAAGGTTTCTATCCAAACAAAAAATCAAAATTTGGAGAAACAAATTTTATACTGAACTTGTTTCTCCAAATTTTGATTTTTTTAAGATTTAAGTTGGATTGGCCCCTCTTAAGGACTTCAATTTCACACAAGAAAACCGAGAAATAAACCAAACGCTACCTTTTAGTAAGCAGAAAGCTTCAGAATAGAATAAAATTATCCAATTCTGTTGAACTGAACCCAAAACGCGCTCGCATGCCAAATTGAATGTTTGCCTAGTTTCCTGTTTTAAAGCAAATAGAGATTACAAACTCTCTGTGAAGTTACACTCTGCAAGACCTAACTGCAACCTCAACTGTATTCAGGGCATAACTCTCGCTTTCATCATCATCATTTCAGCCCGTTTACATCCACTACTGAGTGTAAGCCTCCTCTTTAATGCGCCCTTGTTTTCGGTCCTTTGCGATTCTCGTCCACTCCCAACAGAACTAATGTCACTGGACCAGTGGGCAGGTGGTCTGCCTCCAGGTCGTACCGTGTCTCTTGCCCACCATTCTGTTACGACCATAGTCCATCTTCCGCCGTCCCTTCTCACCACGTGCCCCGCGCCAACTCTCGCTTTAAGCTCCATAAAAAAGGACCACATTTAAAAAGTAACGGCTTTATTTTTATCATTTCAACAGTAAAATGTCTAAATGTCGCTCTAAGCGATAAGACCGCCTATTGTGTATTTCTGTTGTTTTTGTAGTTTAAGTTAACTTTAGTTATTTTAGTTATTTTTGTTTTTTATTTTCTGTATGATTTACACAATAAAGAGTTTATCTATCTATCACAGATAATATAATACACTACCTAGTACTATCTATCTATGTCCACTTGTGTACACATGCCTCCCTCATGGATCTCCATGAGGGCTAGTTGCCGTACTCACCACGCTTGGCAGGCGGGTTGGCTAGCGCAGAACGGGATGTTGATACACGGAAAGACGCTGCTGGTCATCTTCCGGAGGTATCCCTTAGCAGGCTCGTACTGCATCCACGGGCATGAGAGGAGGGGTATCATTCTACTGCCGGCACCTTGCTTAATTTTACAGACCTACTATTACTCGTAATATACATCATTGTAGCTTATTACACATACATTTTTTACTATCATAATCATCATCATCTCAAGCGTAGGATATGCACTACTGGATACAGGCCTTCCTCATGTATCTCCAAGATGAGTTTGATGCCATACTCACCACGCAGGCGGGTAGGCAAACGTGGTACGGGATGTTGATACGAAAAAATAGAGGTGGTTTTAAAGTCGACGCGTGTATTTTTTTATGATGATTAATGGTGTACCCTGAAGTCCCATATAAATTCAGATGCCTAAGGGTAGGAAAAAAGGAATGATTGATTTATTTATTTTCTTAAAAAGTTTTATTAGCAGTCGGTTTGCGAGCGCAACCTAACTTCGAACACCAATTTCAGGATTCCTAATTGCACGAATTCCAAAATAACCGAATCGGTCCGCGGGGGAAGTTCGTTTAACTGTCGAATTCGGCTAATCTCCGGAGAGACGGGATTGTTCGCCATGTACTTAATTAACGTCCCGCAAACAGCTGGCAGGTAGAGCTGGGCAAAACTTCGGTCAGCATTTTCGTCGGTAAATAATAATCCTAACGTATCCTTCCTGTTACTACAAATACGAAACTTTGCCTGTGTGCAAAATTTCAATTATAGGTAGAGGTTACGTCTTAACAACAGGTAGGCTTTCGGCTTGTCTCGTCATTTAGTCGTATAAAAAAATAATAATCGCGATAAATTCACGTGATTTTGTTATTTATAATTTGGTATAAAGTTTGATAGCTAGAGCCTAGGAGAAGGACGTAGATACTTTATGTCGCGAAATACAAAGTCGTATCACCTTCCAGCTGTTTAAGATATATTTTGTAAGCGACGAAGATAATAATGTTGCTCTTAAGTGTATATGGTTGTGTGAGAGCTTTTCCGTTATTATTATTTGTTACATGTAATTTATTAAGGCGCGGGATAAGAATATATTATAACGTGTAAAATGGAGGTTCTTCTTAGAAGTGTGTATGTGGGCAGAATAGATAAGTATTTTATTGAGTTAGTAACTACTTATCTTTTTGACAAGCCTCTGCTATATAACTTGTTAAGCTTTCGCGATTTGTAAACATATTTTTTAGTTTTAAAATTACAGGATTTTATCGCGTACCTTTTTTATTATTTAAATTCCAGCACATCAGTCCTCCCGCGACCAAGAACGCTGAAATATGTTCGGAACGTCGGGAAAATAATAAAAAAGGTACGCGATAAAATCCTGTAATTTTAAAACTAAAAAAAAGCCTCTGCTAATTAATATATTATTTATGTGTTATGCTATTTTATAGCATAAAACCTAGATTTATATTTCCATGATAAATATATAAACGACTATAATGCTTGAATAAAATCCGCCTTCCTTTTCCCTATGCACTCTCTTAACTAATTGGTTGTGGAGGAGATTGCTCTTACCGATAAGGTCCATGCCTAATATCGTGTATATTTAATAAGTAAACTATTATGCTTATAAAACTGTTTGTCTTCCGAATAAAATAGAATAAAATAAAATAAAAATAAATAAAATCTTATAATTTTCATGTGTCTTATATTTAAATACATTTTCTATTACATGTGGTAATCAATAAGCAGTTATCTATCTATAAAATGCTTTATCGATCCCCCATAATGTTTTTAAATTATTTTTAGCTACTTTTGTGAAGTTTTTTGCAACGAACATAAACAAGTGAACCCAACCAATCAAATCTTGGGATATTGGTTTACCTCTGGGCTTCGATAAACCGAAGTAGAGAAATACGGTAGGACTCGATCTGTAAGCACCTCATTTTCATATCAGTATTAATAATACGATAAGACCCCCGTACCGTCAGCATCGGCTTGGTTAATGCCCAAATAAATAACTAACATGTTTATTATTATCGCCGAAAATAATTTGCTGAGTAGCAACGTAAGGCCGAAATTCGGCATAATTTGGCAATTCCGACGCCAACTACGGAACTTAAGGGTGAGTAATGAAAACACAATCAGAGAATTAGAATTGGGAATTGCATTCTAATGATCTGCAAAGCCGAATCGTTTATTGGACCTACTAATCTGATTTATCCGGCAGTTTCCCGGCCAATTTCTAAAGTCCACCGTTTCTGACTTTGGATCTGTAAGTATTTCATGTTTATTTATTGAGGAGAGAATAAGACAAAACACATATATTTTATATTTTTTAGTTTCGAAATTACAGGATTTTATCGCGTAAGTTTTATTATTTTTCCTCCCGCGACCAAGAACGCGGAAATGTGTTCAAAACGTCGGGAAAATAATAAAAAAATGGTACGCGATAAAATCCTGTAATTTTAAAACTAAAAAATATGCAAACAAATCGCGAAAGCTTAACAAATTACATCTATTTTAAGTAGCTGGCATATAGTTAGGACTTTGCGTCAATTGTAGATGATTTATACAGCCTCAGCAACTAATGTAAATACAATATTATGATAGTAACAAAACAACAGATCTGCAGATAAAACAACGGGGAACGAACGCGTCTCGAAGTTCGTGAGAAAACCTGCGGCTTGGTTAGCTTCAGACGTATTGACCTGTCCATTCCTCTGACTAATAGCTGACATATCTGAGAGGATGGTATACATGCTGGGAATCCCAATCCATCTTACAACGTCCCACGCACTGCAGCGTCCCATACAGCTTGAATACCAGTTGCTGACGCTATATAAATCATCTACAACAGATGAAAGACCCTACATATCACGATCATGAACTGTGTAGTGGGCAGACTCCTTTAATATTTCGTGAGCTAAGAAACACTAAACCTCAACATCATCATAATAGCGGCCATTGCATAAAATGAGCTAAAAATCTCTAATGCGGATATAAAGTAGCTAAGAAAAGCCCTTGTGTGATGGTTTGAAATAGCGTAAGTAGATATTTTTGTACTAAAATTGTCCCCGACAAAAATAGGGGGTCTGTGTTTCCGTGTGTCTGTCTGTGGTATCGTAGCTCTTAAACGAGAGGACCGATTTAAATGCAGCTTTTTTTATTTAAAAGCAGTTTTTCTGGCGGTGATTCTTAAACATATTTTATCAAAATCGCTTAAGAAGTTAACAAGATTTGAGGGGTAGAAAAGGGAATGAATAATCGAATGTTTCCAAATATACCCAAGTTTAGTGTCAAATCTATATAAATAAAATTCAAAGTCCTGACTGACTCACTGACTGATATATCAACGCACAGCCTAAACCACTGGACTTAAAGACTTGAAATTTGGCACATATATACCTTGAGTATCCTAGAGGTGTACTAAGAAGGGATTTTTCGAATAAATTTAATTATTTATTAAATTTAATTAATTAAAATAAACGATTAATTTCATTCATTTCAATTCTTTGCGTGAAAAAGGGGATTTTACGTTTTATGACTTCCACACGGACGAAGTCGCGGGCAAAAGCTAATGTCAAATAAAAGGAAATGGCGTATAGAATGCAAACCTGAAAGTTATATAGGGATCGGTTAAGCCAGTTATAAGATATGGGGGATGAAACATTCGAATGTTTTCAAACATAACCAAGTGTGGTATCAAATAAAAAGCCATGATGTGTATATTGCAAAACTGAGGGTACACATTAGAAAAAAATAGGCCTCCGAGACTAGGTTTAATGTAGTTATCAAAGTAGTTGAGTAGAAAAAAATATATAAAAAAAAATTATAAAATTTTTCTTTCTTGAAAAATGTATGTGCACACTTAACACGTGCTTTTAACGGTGAAGGAAACATCGTGAGGACCTGTTCTTTCCTCACTAAGCTGAGAGGATGGTATAGGTGTTGGGCAAGCCTAATCCATCTAACAATGTCCCAGGCACTGCAGCATCCTGTACAGCATGATTACCAGTTGCTGACGCTGTAAAATCAATCATCTATAATAGATGCAAAGGCCTTACTTTTTTTTGAGTAGAAAGAGTGGCGAACATATACGTATTGCGCAGGGTAAAGGAGAAGAGAACTTGACTACAGAAGATAATACAAGGAAACAGAAGAAAACATTTATTATGATTGGACGTCTTAGACGACATCACCTCAGCTGTTGGACGGACGTGGGCCTCCTTCATGGATCTTAAAGTGATCATACGGAGGTTGTTGCCATACTCACCACGCTTGGTAGGCGGGTTGGCGAGCACAGTATATGATGTTAATACACGGAAAAACGCTGCTTACCATCTTTTGGAGGTATCCTTTGGCAGACTCTTACTGCATCCACGGGCAATAGAGGAGATTCTAAATTCAAGTACCGGCACCCCGCAAATTATATTTTTTTATTATTTTTTTTTATAATGCTGGACAACTCACACAGCATCATCTAGCCTCAAGCTAAGCAGAGCTTGTGTTATGGGTAATAGATGACTGATATACTTAATACATTATACTACATGGATAAATATTTTTTCTTATATATAAAAAAAACATCCAGAACACCCTGAACAAATATCTGCAGATTGTACAGACATTTGTCCCGAGGCGGGAATCTAACCCGCAACCACTTGCGTCCCAGGCGGACCTTCGCCCTCTGCGCCACAGACGTCGTCAAGTAATACTAATTTAAAGTCTCGCGTTTGACTCCAGACGAACAGATGAACCTCCATTCAA
This sequence comes from Pasiphila rectangulata, assembly GCA_963082625.1. NCBI lineage: Eukaryota > Metazoa > Arthropoda > Insecta > Lepidoptera > Geometridae > Pasiphila > Pasiphila rectangulata. The sequence goes on along the minus strand of OY720256.1, from coordinate 13,197,380 downwards.
CGAAATGAGGATGAGATGAGCCGAAAAATTACACGTTAAAAGATCCCATTAACAAATTGTTAAAACAAATTAATAAATTGTATTACAATGAAATCACAAGTACAGTCAGCACCAAAATTATTCACAAGAATCTACTTCTAGCAGTTGTTATTAAAATAATGGGTTCTTATCACAGGTTCTCATTTATTACTGATGAATTATTATTAAACAGAGGAAAAAAAGGTCAATACGTCTGTAGCTAACTAAGCCCCTAACTAAGCTGCAGGTTTCCTCGCGATATTTCCTTCACCGTTAAAGCACGTGTTAAGTGTACACATACATTTTTTAAATAAGAAAAATCCTTTTCTTTCCTCTGACTAATAGTTGACAAATCAGAGAGGATGTTAGGTGCTGGGCAAGCCTAATCTATCTAACAATGTGCCATGTAACAGGTATTCATAAGTTGGATAAGGCTTGCCCAGCACCTATACCATCCAGCTTTAGTGTCTACTAGTCAAAGGAAAGAACAGGTCAATACGTCTGAAGCCGTGGGTTTTTATTCTTTCGTTCCGTGCCGCCTGCGCCACACAATACGGGCGCCACTGAAAACCAGCGCTCCAGCAGCCCTTGTGCTGATGTAGCAAATGCTGAGGGGTAGCCTTATTGTTTTCACCTCTCTATCATGTAATTAAATAACTTTATATACCTCTATAATGTAAGTGACTGTGATAACAATAAAACTTTTTCTATTCTATTCTATAAAATTAGTGAAAAATGCAAAGCCAAGGATCGTGACATCCTTAGCAATTGCGGGACCGAATTTATGAAGTAAATCTAATAAATGTAAGTAACAAATCTACATTAGAGATTTTTTTTCTAAAATAACAAATATTGTCGTTGGGTGCCGGCAGAAGAATGTTACTCCTCCCTCATCTCATGCCCGTGGTTGCGGTAAGAGCCTGCTAAGGGATACCTCCGGAAGATGAGCAGCAGCGTCTTTCCGTATATCAACATCCCGTACTGCGCTCGCCAACCTGCCCGCAAAGCGTGGTGAGTATGGCAACTACCCCTCATGGAGATTAATCAGGGAGGCCTGTGTTCAGTAGTAGGACATTTTACGGCTGGAATGATGAACAAATATTGCCAAACGTTTCCACGCCGACTGTACAACTAAATTTTGCGCCTTAGAGAAATAGCAGACAATCTAGAGACTTTGTATGGAGCGCACACAACGTTGCCTTATAATTGATGTTGCAAAATGGTCGCATATTGAAATTCTTTGACGTCTAGACAATAAGTAAGCATTATGTTAATGATAATTGTACTTTGTAAACTTTCGCGATCTTAAGAAATATTTTATGGGACTTTATCGCTTAATGATATTAGGGTATTACACTCACTTGAAATGTGTCTTAATATAATAACTAGGCCAGTTTTTAAAAGATAGCAGTTTAGATGTTAGAGGTAATCGCAATCCGTAAGTGGTTTTATAGTATCTTTTCAATACCTAACACGATGCGAGAATCATAAAAAAGAGCATCCACATCTTACTTGTATGGGAAGTACTCCAAAATAGTATTTTTTTTCAGCGTTTTATTATACCGTTATCTCGGCGTGATTATTTTACATGTTCGTGTCTATGAAAAATTACAGCTTTCTAGAACTCTCTCTTCGTAAAGCCACAGACGAAGCGAAATTTCAAAGGGTAACTTCTAAGGTTCTTTGCTGTATCACGGAACCCTAAAACCAGTTCTTATAACGGTGTATCAAAACCTCAGTGCGTGATTCTTAGTTTTTTACCATCTGACCCTCCTCCAAGTTTCCATAGGTCCAGGGAGTCCTATCAAAAGTCCAATAATACAAACAACAAGTTTCTGAAGGCGAGTAAAGATTGCGTTCTCAACTTCCAACGAGCTGAGAAACCTTTGCAGAGTACTGCGGGGCTGTTGGCATGGCACATCACGACTAGAGACAAGCTAGAGTCAAGCTCAATTTGCTTTTGCTAAATTAAAGCTTATAGTGCCCGATTTTTATCCCTTCCAAAATTACTTGTATTCATGGGCTGAAACCCCTCCTTTCGGGTATAACACACAATATAATACACACTGTAAAAAATATAGGTGAAGCTTATAAAAGCGTGCTAACAAACAGTAATATTTCAATATAAAATAATAAAAATTATTATTTTTATTATGAGCCATTTGGGTCCTACTGCTGGGCAAAGGCCTCCCTCCATACATCCCGATCCTGAGCCACTTCCCTCCAGATCTCATGAGGGAGGCCTTTGTTCATTAGTGGACGTTTTATGGCTGAAATGATGATGATGATGGGGGGGCCGTCATCAACTCAGCCGTAGGACTGCTGACCACGTCCACTGCTGGACAAATGCCTCCCTCATGTATCTTCAAGAGCACGAGGCGTATGTTGCCATACTCGCATTACTGCATCCACGGGGCAAGAGGGGAGAAGCCACATGTTATCTATGGTCAGAGAGACTCTCTCTTGTAGTTTTCCGGCATATGGCGCTAGTTGCATTATAATTTTAAAAAATATTTACTGTGACTGTGACTAACAATATACCCAGAGTAAAGATAGTTGTGAATCCAGACATCAACACACAACCAAAAGTAATGAAAATTAAGCACAAAAAACTGCATGCAAATCGGTCTACTCGTTTAAGAGCTATGGTGCCACAGACAGACACACACACACATAGCGGTCAAACTTATAACACCCTTCTTTTTTGTCGGGAGTTAAAAATATAATGTGACGGTGGAAATGTTTCGCACTGTACTGAGTCCAAAGTGCAGTTCACAAGAACTAGTATGAAACCTGTAAAATATAGTTCTTTTCAACTCACAATTGAGCTCAGGTTCTCTTCGGGGGCTATTATGGTAGCTAGCTGTCGACTTTTAACTTAGTGAATAAATCATACTGGATACAGTGCCATAATTCCGTACATGCCGCGCATGCCGTGGTGTGTCGGCATTAGAATATTGCCTCTCCTCTCTTGCTCGTGGATGCAGTAAGAATCTGCCATGGGAAACCTCCAGAAGATAAGCAGCAGCGTCTTTCGGTGTATCAACATCCCGTACTGCGCTCGGCAACCCGCCTGCCAAGTGTAAGACGAGTAATGGCAACAACTCTCTCATGATCTTGGACATCCATGAGGGAGGCCTATGTCCAAGTGGACGTGGAGCACATCCACTAGTGGTCGTGGACAGCAGTCCATGCTGAGGTGTTGATGATGATGATGATGATGATGATAGTGCCGACTAGCGGCGGAATTGGTGCATTTTGTATTTTAAGAACCAGACTATTATGCCGCATGCAGTGCCTAAGACATTGTTCCATGGATTAGGCTTGATAAGCGCATAATACCATCCTTCCAGCTTAGTACAAACAAAACGAAAAACAAAAATACATTTATTTATAATGTTAACTTAACAACATGTAGTCGGTTAAATAGGGAGTTATCTCCCTGAACATTTTAGAACAGACTAAACACTAACACGAACGAATTCAATTATGTGTTTTATTCAATTTAAATGTGTCTTGTTCTTCTTTTGAAAATTTACTATTCTATATAGCTCTTTGCTATATTGCATAAACACTTTTTGACTTTGACTTTGACTAGTGTGCTATATTCAGAGAAAATAACAATTAGGTAGGTCAATACATCTGAAGATGTTTTCCTTAAAGCAGAAAGTCTCTTGGAAAATAAACAACATTCTAAAGTTCTTCTCTTTTTTAGGTTCTGGTGGGTTTTGGTACCACGTCCCTCTGAATCCCACCGAGATCGTATTTTTTATAACATAGATAGATAGATTAACTGAGGTTCATAAAAAGGTTTTTAATTTTCTTTGAATCTAATGTTCTACTTACGTGTGGTTAAACTATAAAAATTGCAGCAACAAGTCTATGTAAACTGTCATTTCAGCAAACATGACAAGATATTCATTCAGTTTAAACAGACTTTAACACGCCTCATTAAAACCGACCCTTAAGATGTGACAAAAGTGTAAGATTAATTCAATAAACCCCATAGTAGGTGTCATTAAGTATATTGACAATTACCGTAATAGCGATAATGGCTAGGGCTGAAGATAATGGACCTTATTAAGTGTGCTAAGGGCAGGTGACAATCAGAGGGTTATATTTACTTTGCGACTGTTGATATATTACGTAACACAATTTAGGGGGAGGCTTAATGAGTCTAATTTTTCTCACATAAAGCTGTGGTGTGCTGCCAGTAAAAGGTCGCCTTCCTTACTCTACATATACTGTTAGAAACTGCTAAGGGATACCTCCGGAAGATGGGTGGCAGCGTCTTTTCGTGCATCAACCAACATATCGTACCGACCTTTGTTACCAAACATAAGATCACTAAAGCAAGCAAAGAAGATAAACTAGCTTAACTACTTAGCTATAGGTATCAATTGAGTTTTGGTAAACGTAAAAAACATACACCAACTTCTAACAACAGGTCTACGGTTAAATACGGAACCCGCTCTATAGCGAGTGGCTCGACACGCACCTGACCTAAATTATTTATGCATATATTGTACGTTCTTACGTAAAATAGAAAGGAGGTTTCATCCAAATCTTATTTTTTCTTACTCGTTCACCGTCGAGATAAAGATAATTTATCTCGACGATGACAAATTAGTTAGTAGAATTGTCTTGAGATAAAAATAACATAAAATAGCCGTGGGGTGCCGGCAGTAGAATGTTACCCCTCCTCTCATGCCCGTGGATGCAGTAAGAGCCTGCTAAGGGATACCTCCGGAAGATGGGCAGTAGCGTCTTTCCGTGTCAACATCCCGAACTGCGCTCGCCAACCCGCCTGCCAAGCGTGGTGATCTACCCCTCATGGAGATCCATGAGGGACGTAGTTCAGTAGTGGACGTTTTACGGCTGAAATGATAAAATTTTGATGAAATAAAACAGTCTATTTGGAAATGGACTGAAGCTATTATCATCATTATTATTATGCACATCGATATACCCGCATCTGGTTTAGGCAAATTTCAGTTTTTGTATTTTTCTCATCCCTCTTCGTGCACCCTAGAGGTTGCAAGCAGTCTGACGTGCAGGCCTATCGTTGAATTTCGGGGCACGTTGTACTACCTAGGTAACTAAAGAGTATATTCAGTCAATCTGTGTTAGCTGTGTACGACCGCGTACTACTAACTTTCTAGAAACCCTTTACGCTTGAAATGCAAACTATGCGATATTGAAATGTCTAGCAATATCGAATATCTACATCCTCCAACCAGCAACCGGACAATATAGGTATAGGGCTACGTCAGCTCCGTTACGGATACGGGTACATGGCTAAATCTTGTATTTAGACTAATTGATATGTTAACAAATCGCAAAAGCTTAACAAGGTCTATCGATCATTGGGAGTTTTCCGATGCCAACGAATTAAATTATGGGCTTCATTCAATTAAATTGTGTTCTGTTTTTAACACGCTTTTATTAGCTTAACTTGTATGTTTGTAACTTTTTGCCTCTGAACTCGATTTTGGCCCACTGGAAACGGTCAGATTTTATTGTAACTTTATAGACATATCAAGGACCGATGACAATACAATAATTTGATGGTGTATTCCATTATCCTGATTAGAATCATCGGGATTCAATAATTTCATCACATATTTTCTGTGTACGCACTCTCGTAGCAGTTTCGTAGCCCTTTGCTACGCAAGCAGGAATGATTTCAACGCGCTTGTTAGATTTATGGATAATTTTGATAAAAGAAATCATAAACTTATGCTTATGCTTCTGAAATCTATGGTTTAACACTTGAATAATGTAATATTTTTACGAGTAAGGCTGGTTTTACATTTAAGGTTAGTTCTCTGTTTTACACAAGTAATCAATGTATATAGAACTTGTTATATACATATTTTTATGGTATTTATTATGTTAAAACACATACTTTGTAGTATTTTGTAAAATTACAACTAGATAACAAGTTGTTCGACTCGACAACGTGGTAGTTGTTTACTTGCTTCTATAAAAAGGCCGTCGCTAGAGCGACGGGGGGACACTTTAGTTTCAACTGTCGGACAGGACGGAGCTCTGCAAATATCACGGAGTCAAAGCTAAGTTAAATTACTTAACGATTTACGGTATTTATTAAACATGTAAAATTATGTAATTACTTATTAGAAGTTTTGGTTTAGAGTCATTTAGTTAGTAAATATGGTAACGTAACTGAATAACGAAGTATTATAATGATGACGATGATGATGATGACGATGATGATGATGACGATGATGATGATGATGATGATGGTAACGACGAATAAAATACAACGTTTAAATAAGTGTTGTTTTAATAAGTATCCAAAAGTTAGTTATATTCCTGGCCACAGTATTATATTACCTTTATATTTATTTTTAAAATCATACAATAAGGCTAAATCTCTTACGCTCGTGTGATTAAACATAATAATTGATGTTATGTGAAAATTAACCTATTTGAGGTTATTTGTATTTTTATTTGTACCTGTATGGCAACTCTTTGCGGAGGTGAATGACCTTGTCAAGAATCAGCTGGTTTTTAGGTTGTCATTATCGTATAATCAGCTGTGGAAGTTAAAACTTTCGTGGTCTTTTCTTGAATAAAAATCACTGAATCCTGAAATGTCGTAAAACAATAGTTGTTCCTTGGGATGGCCTGAATCATCCCCTTTTGGCTTAGTACACATGTTATAATCCACGTCGTATAAGGTTCGATCGAACTATTTTTATAACAATAAATCGAACAAAAAATTAAAGAAGCGTGAAGCGCTTTGTGCTATATTTTTCGTATGTCGAGCACCCCACGCTTTTTTATATTATTTTACGTTCATTTTTATTTTCTGCCTATCATGATCATCATCATCATCCACAGCCCGACTTCACCCACTGCTGGGTATAGGCCTCCCTTAGTTTGTGCCATCCACCACGATCCTGCGCCAGTCCTATCCATTTTCTGCCTATATTAAGAATTATTTTAACATTTTAGTTCGATTTGTTATAATAGCGTGTTTTTTAGTTTTTTAAATCTATCTCTACTATTTTGTAAACTGACTATTCTATGTAGCTTTTTTCTCTATTAAATAAACACTTATTTACTTTAACTTTGATGATACAAGATGGGCAGACGACTTGGTGAAGACTGCAGGTCGACGGTGGATACCGACCGCTTCCAACCGCAATACCTATACATCCTATGGAGGCCTAAGTCCAGCAGTGGTCGACCTACGGTTGAAATGATGATCAAGATGTACAATACTAAATATATAGCATATATATATATATAAATATCGAGTGTTTCGATAATAACCCCCGGATGCCAAGATTCAATACGATATTCAGCAAAGTTGTGAGATGCCCTCGATAGCAGTCAATGCCTTATTTAGAGGCAATGTTGAGATGTTAAGGGTCCCGTTATACTGGAGACAATAAGCTGTTGAAGATTTCTCCATATTTTTCTAGTAAGATGGTGCCGAAATTGTCTCGAATATAGGCCACGGACCGATGACCTGTGGCTTTCAACCGCAATACCTGGCAAAAGGGCGTAAGGCTGAGATGATGTGAATGAAAACGCATGCAATCATCAGCAGATTATGCACTAATAGGATGAATAAGTTTTAAGTTCGGGTTATATTAATTGTGGTTGAAGATGCAGCGCACTTTAAACACCCGAGTGGCTTTCGAACTGGAGGCTATCCGTGAACATCCGCAAAACACAAGGGGTAGCCTTCTCTCGAAAGCACACAATATCACTTGAACACCTGCAACTCTTCAACCGGCCCAACCAGTGGTCGAACAGCGCCAACTACCTCGGTGTGACCATCGATAAAGAACTAACGATGGCCAAACAAGTGGAGAGAGCCTGCGACTCCGCCAAAATATCCCGGACAATCCTCCGCCCTATCCTGGGCACCGAAGACCTGCCGATTCGACTGAAACTGGCAGTCTATAAAACATATATCCGCCCGCGTCTGTCTTACGCCGCCCCCGCTTGGTATGCACTACTCAGAGATAGGCTGAAGAAGCAACTAAGTGCCCAAGAAAACTTATCTCTGCGGACAGTGGAGAACGCGCCTCGGTACGTCCGCTATAGCACGATCAGAAGGGACCTGAAGATGGAGAAGCTGCATGAGTTCATCAGACGCCTCGCGAAGACCATGTTCCGCCGAAGGGACCTCTCCAGTTTCTCCCACCTGAAGGAACTTGCGCCACAATACCACCGCCACTCCCAGAGCAAAGCCTATCCCAGAGAGTTGCTCAACATGGAAAGCGACCCATCCACGCCAACCACCGACCAACGAACGAGGATACAGGCAGGCAACAAACGAGGATACAGGCAGCAGGCTCAGTCAAGCCAACCCGAGGACCCCTTGATTGTAATCAAGGGCGTAATAAGAACACCGCAGGAAGGTGCTCACGCCCGGAACTGCTTCCCCACGAGGGCTTCGCCCACGTGAGAAGGCAAACCGCCGGGTGTGTGGATCTCCAACTCCATAAGGGAGGCTTTAGTCCAGCAGTGGAGGATTACTCTCAGTAGACTCTGTTTTTAGAACAGCAATAAATAATGTTTTATTTGTTTGTACTCTCAGTAGATCCAATTTCGAAATTTACAAAAAAATTAACTGTATCTATGTTAATGCCGGAGCCTTTATAAACTGAAATTGCATCGCAAAGTCCCAACAAAGTGCAGTAATTTGATATCTCAAAAGAAAAATGAAATTTTTCACTGGGAAATATTGCTTTGTTGCATTAAACCTGTTTTTGAGAGGTAACTGGATAACTTTTGAGTTTCATACAATTTCTCATACAACGTACGCCATACATTATAAAACCTTTTTGAGAATTCGTTGTGTAAAGACGACATTTCCGCACCGTGGGGTGCCGGCTGTAGAATGTTGCCCCTCCTCTCATGCCCGGGGATGCAGTAAGAGCCTGCTAAGGGAAATGCTGATCCGGAAGATGGGCAGCAGCGTCTTTCCGTGTTTTAACATCCCGTACTGCGCTCGCCAACCTGCCTGCCAAGCGTGGTAAGTATGGCAACTACCCCTCATAGAGATCCATGAGGGAGGCCTGTGTTCAGTAGTGGACGTTTTACGGCTGAAATGATGAAAGACGACATTTTGGCCGTGTGGTACCCGACTTTCAATCGGACGGTCGTGAATTCGATACCGCAGGCTGATTACGTATCTCGCGACAGGTTTGCAACAGGCGTACATCTCGCGATCACCAATGCCAAACGTCAATTCGTGAATAAACTTTGTGACGAAAATATAACAACACCTGGTAACTAAATCAAAACTGACGTTTCATAGCGATGATCACGAGATATGCGCCTGTTGCAAACCTGTCGCTAGATACGTAATCAGCCTGCGGGTGTACCAATACATTTTTTTTTCTTGAAAAATGTATATGCACTTGAGAACAACCCCCGCGTTTTGTCAGCTTCAAACGTTTTGACTTGACTAATAGCCGATGCCGTGGGGTGCCGGCAGTAGAAGTCTGCCTCTTCTATCTTGGCCATGGCTTACTACTACAGAATCTGCCAAGCGATACCTCCAGAAGATGGGCAGCAGCGTCAGCGTACATGCCGTACTGCGCTCGTAACCCGCCTGCTAAGCGTGGCGTGTATGGTAACAATGTTATTTAATTACAATAATTCAGAGTCAAAAAGTGTTCATTCACTAGCGCAAAATGCTACGTTTGTCAATTATCAAAAGAAAACAAAACACATTTAAACAGAATAAAGCACGTGATTGAATTACTTCGCTTCAAAAAACTGTGTTTTCTAAGTGCTACCAAACTATCTAGCGTCCACTGGTAGTTAAAAATATTTTTTTAAAAACTAAATAAATATTCTTACGTCTTTATAATTTTATAAAAGTTTGTGAAGAGAGGTATACGTGAAATTGTATGTTTTTCCCATTAGGCAATTGTACTAAACTTAAATACTAATATATTATCGTATATCCGAAAAAGATAAACTGTTTACTACCTACATTTAATATAAGATCTTGAGGTGGCTTGTACATCTGTTATAGATGATTTATACAGCGTTAGCAACTGGTTTTCATGCTGTACGGGACGCTGCAGTGCCTGGGACATTGTTAGATGGTTTAGGCTTGCCCAGCACCTACACAATTATCCCAGCTTAATTGGCAATTAATCAAAGGAAAGAACAGGCGAATACGCCTGTTGTTCATGTTAATCGAAACAATTTACCAAAAAATTTACCAAAAAGTTCTTTATTTATAATAATATTTTTTTTTTATTAATTTCGTTTATTTGACATACACGTGTGGTGATTGAGTCCATAGTTCCCGAACTAACCTAGGCTGTTTCAGGATCCTGTAGCATCTCCTTCGTATCTTATAATTACAATTTCACTATGTCTGATTCTCATTTAATATTTTAATATCTATAACTTAAACATTCTTTTTATATTAAAAACAGCGTGAAAACTCGTTATAATAGCGTGTTTTTTAGTTTTTTAAACTATCTCTACTATTTTGTAAACTGACTATTCTGTGTAGCTTTTTTCTCTATTAAATAAACACTTATTTACTTTAACTTTGATGATACAAGATGGGCAGACGACTTGGTGAAGACTGCAGGTCGACGGTGGATACCGACCGCTTCCAACCGCAATACCTATACATCCTATGGAGGCCTAAGTCCAGCAGTGGTCGTCCTACGGTTGAAATGATTATCAAGATGTAGAAGAAAGACTTTTATATATAGCGTTTTATATATTCGAGACATTTTCGGCACCATCTTACTAGAAAAATATGGAGAAATCTTCAATAGCTTATTGCCTCCAGTATAACGGGACCCTTAACATCTCAACATTGCCTCTAAATAAGGTATTGACTGCAATCGAAGTCATCTCACAACTTTGCTGATTATCGTATTCAATCTTGGCATACGGGGGGCTATTATCGAAACACTCGACATTTATATATATATATATAAATATCGAGTGTTTCGATACATATCACACAACACTCGATATTTATATATATATATATATATATATATATATATATATATATATATCCGCTCGCGAAGACCATGTATATATAAATATCGAGTGTTTCGATAATAGCCCCCCGTATGCCAAGATTGAATACGATATTCAGCAAAGTTGTGAGATGACTTCGATTGCAGTCAATACCTTATTTAGAGGCAATGTTGAGATGTTAAGGGTCCCGTTATACTGGAGGCAATAAGCTATTGAAGATTTCTCCATATTTTTCTAGTAAGATGGTGCCGAAAATGTCTCGAATATAGGCCACGGACCGATGACCTGTCGCTTTCAACCGCAATACCTGGCAAAAGGGCGTAAGGCTGAGATGATGTGAATGAAAACGCATGCAATCATCAGCAGATTATGCACTAATAGGATGAATAAGTTTTAAGTTCGGGTTATATTAATTGTGGTTGAAGATGCAGCGCACTTTAAACACCCGAGTGGCTTTCGAACTGGAGGCTATCCGTGAACATCCGCAGAACACAAGGGGCAGCCTTCTCTCGAAAGCACACAATATCACTTGAACACCTGCAACTCTTCAACCGGCCCAACCAGTGGTCGAACAGCGCCAACTACTTCGGTGTGACCATCGATAAAGAACTAACGATGGCCAAACAAGTGGAGAGAGCCTGCGACTCCGCCAAAATATCCCGGACAATCCTCCGCCCTATCCTGGGCACCGAAGACCTGCCGATTCGACTGAAACTGGCAGTCTATAAAACATATATCCGCCCGCGTCTGTCTTACGCCGCCCCCGCTTGGTATGCACTACTCAGAGATAGGCTGAAGAAGCAACTGAGTGCCCAAGAAAACTTATCTCTGCGGACAGTGGTGAACGCGCCTCGGTACGTCCGCTATAGCACGATCAGAAGGGACCTGAAGATGGAGAAGCTGCATGAGTTCATCAGACGCCTCGCGGAGACCATGTTCCGCCGAAGTGACCTCTCCAGTTACTCCCACCTGAAGGAACTTGCGCCACAATACCACCGCCACTCCCAGAGCACAGCCTTTCCCAGAGAGTTGCTCAACACGGAAAGCGACCCATCCACGCCAACCACCGACCCCACGGCAACAAACGAGGATACAGGCAGCAGGCTCAGTCAAGCCAACCCGAGGACCCCTTGATTGTAATCAAGGGCGTAATAAGAACACCGGAGGAAGGTGCTCACGCCCGGAACTGCTTCCCCACGAGGGCTTTGCCCACGTGAGAAAACAAACCGCCGGGTGTGTGGAGAGGATTACTCTTAGTAGACTCTGTTTTTAGAACAGCAATAAATAACGGACCTAGTGAGAGTTTTTTATTTGTTTGTACTCTCAGTAGATCCAATTTCGAAATTTACAAAAAAATTAACTGTGTCTATGTTAATGCCGGAGCCTTTATAAACTGAAATTGCATCGCAAAGTCCCAACAAAGTGCAGTAATTTGATATCTCAAAGGGAAAATGAAATTTTTCACTGGGAAATATTGTTTGGTTGCATTTAACCTGTTTTTGAGAGGTAACTGGATAACTTTTGAGTTTCATACAATTTTTCATGCAACGTACGCCATACAATAAAATTATAAAACGTTTTTGAGAATTCGTTATGTAAAGACGACATTTTGGCCCTGTGGTATGTACCTCCGACTTTCAATCGGACGGTCGTGGATTCGATACCGCAGGCTGATTACGTATCTCGCGACAGGTTTGCAACAGGCGTACATCTCGCGATCACCAATGCCAAACGTCAATTCGTGAATGAACTTTGTGACGAAAATATAACAACACCTGGTAACTAAATCAAAATTGACGTTTCATAGCGATGATCACGAGATATGCGCCTGTTGCAAACCTGTCGCTAGATACGTAATCAGCCTGCGGGTGTACCAATACATTTTATTTTTCTTTAAAAATGTATTATGCACTTGACAACAACCCCCGCGTTTTGTCAGCTTCAAACGTTTGACTTGACTAATAGCCGATGCCGTGGGGTGCCGGCAGTAGAAGTCTGCCTCTTCTATCTTGGCTATGGCTTACTACTACAGAATCTGCCAAGCGATACCTCCGGAAGATGGGCAGCAGCGTCAGCGTACATGCCGTACTGCGCTCGTAACCCGCCTGCTAAGCGTGGCGTGTATGGTAACAATGTTATTTAATTACAATAATTCAGAGTCAAAAAGTGTTCATTCATTAGCGCAAAATGCTACGTTGAATAGTCAATTATCAAAAGAAAACACAACACATTTAAACAGAATAAAGCACGTGACTGAATTAGTTCGCTTCAAAAAACTGTGTTAAGTGCTACCAAACTATCTAGCGTCCACTGTAGTTAAAAATATTTTTTTAAAAACTAAATAAATATTCTTACGTCTTTATAATTTTATAAAAGTTTGTGAAGAGAGGTATACGTGAAATTGTATGTTTTTCCCATTAGGCAATTGTACTAAACTTAAATACTAATATATTATCGTATATCCGAAAAAGATAAACTGTTTACTACCTACATTTAATATAAGATCTTGAGGTGGCTTGTACATCTGTTATAGATGATTTATACAGCGTTAGCAACTGGTTTTCATGCTGTACGGGACGCTGCAGTGCCTGGGACATTGTTAGATGGTTTAGGCTTGCCCAGCACCTACACAATTATCCCAGCTTAATTGGCAATTAATCAAAGGAAAGAACAGGCGAATACGCCTGTTGTTCATGTTAATCGAAACAATTTACCAAAAAATTTACCAAAAAGTTCTTTATTTATAATAATATTTTCTTTTATTAATTTCGTTTATTTGACATACACGTGTGGTGATTGAGTCCATAGTTCCCGAACTAACCTAGGCTGTTTCAGGATCCTGTAGCATCTCCTTCGTATCTTATAATTACAATTTCACTATGTCTGATTCTCATTTAATATTTTAATATCTATAACTTAAACATTCTTTTTATATTAAAAACAGCGTGAAAACTCGTTAAATTCTCAAGAACAACATCAATCTATCTTATACTTATTATAGCTACATTATACCAATTTTATAAAGGCCGCATTTTACCGCAAAATCTCGTTAACCGGCAAATTCTTCGTGAATTTTCATCAGGTGGATTTCACCAACGTATTTCCTCTGGCGTTCTTTAACACATAACTCTTGGTATGTTATCTATGACAAAGCCACCGCATTATGTTCAACCATTATCGTTTGGAGGGGTTTTATAATATGTCGAGTGTGTGTTTTGAGAATCTATAACTTTTAAAGGTAGAAGCACACTATGCTTTCGTCGTGTTTTGTGTCTGAAGCATATCGATTAAACATATGTATGTAATTCGTTTTGAAATACAGGATTTTTTTGGGTATTTTTTAGGGTTTCGTGGTAAAACAAGAAACCCTTTTAGTTTCGCTTTTTCTGTCTGTTTGCCCGTTTGTCCGTCCGTCACCGGCTTTGCAAAGAGACTTGTCTATGAAAAAACGCTGAGATAACGCTACAAAAAGATGCAGAAAGAATAATTAAACTTGGGACACCTCCCATACAAATGTAAGGTGGGGATGAACTTTTTTCTTGATTTTCCCATCGTGTGGGGAATCCTTGAATAGATATTTTAAAACCATTTAGGGGTTGAAAAGACAACTTTTTGATTTAGGCTTCCGTTTGCGAAATATTAAAGTTGTACTTTTTTCGATTGTCCCCCCCTCTAAAATAGATAGATAGATAGATAACACTTTATTGATCACCACATGTAACAAAAAATATACCGAGGTATAAAAACAAGCAAAAATATAATAAAACAATTTTGGGCAATTCAACGGGCGGCCTTATCGCTGGAAGCAATCTAAATTTCTAGCTTTACAAACCTGAAAAATTCATGAATGTATGTAGTTTTAACCATTAACATTCTAGGAAAACTATAGGGTTTTAAGCTAGCTTTTTTAGTCTTGGAGAAATATACGCTCAAATAAGTTATGTGGTTTCCTAAACGCTATGATAAACGTAAAAACACATACACACTTCTAACAACAGGTCTATGGTTAAATACGATACCCTACATAGCGTGTAGCCCGACACGCACCTGGCCATCTTATTTGTTATTTTTCCGATGTTCTTTGACAAAATTTATTGTTGGCATTTTTACACATTGACATATTCTTTTTAAAAGGGGACATTATTTTTTAACCTTGTCATTTTTCATTTTAGACCAAAGCCGTCAAACCAGTTCCGAACATTTTTCAGCATTCTTTGTCGCGGGAGAAAGTTTCACAACTTCTATGTCAGCTTCTGCCCCCAACTTCACATGCGTTGTAGTCGGATATAATTCTTTAATTTCTCAACAAAAAAACCGATCTCGACAGTAGGTAGGTGCTTCGATGAATAGATAGGTATACATTTAAGCTATCTTTTGGTATCGCCACCCGTAAATCTTTTAACATTGAACAGTTGCATTGCCCATCTGTGGTCTTCTTCATCAGTTTCAGTTCATCAAATATTAGTTTCTGAACGCTAATGCCTTTAGCTAAAGTTGACACAATCATTATAATTTTTAATATTTGAGAAGTTCCCTCGATTCCTCATCGATCCCATTATCAGGGCAAAAGAGAAGAGGCTACATTGTACTCCCGGCACCCCACGGCATTTTAACACACCTATTTTGTGGCCCCCATATCTTTATCCAATACCCTTGCGAACATTAAATTAAGCATAATAGTAAGACAGAAATTGTAACCATGAATAGAAGTGAAAGAGTGAGGTTTCTTGTTCGCTTCTTTTGGAAAAAAAATTTCTGAAGCGAACGAATTCAATTATGTGCTTTATTCAGTTTAAATGTGGCTTGTTCTTCTTTTGTAAATTGTCTATTCTATGCAACGTTTTGCTCTATTGAAGAAACTCTTATTGACTTTGACATTGTTATTTATTAACATAGGTGATGTATACTGCGTCAGCAACTAGATTTATGCTTTACGGGACGATGCAGTACCTAGGACATTGTTAGATGGAGGATTGCCTAGCACCTATACCATCCTCTCAGCAAAAACGGCTATATTTAGAGGAAAGACATGTCATGTGTTACATGCAAATTTATCTAATAGCTGCCTAAATAAAACTCAATACTCTAAAGCCTTTATAAACCCATCTATTTCCGTTTGGTCATAAAACTGGTAAGTGAATCCAATACGACAAGTTACTCGAAAAGTTCCGAAGTAGTAAGTTTATTTTTAGTTTCAAAGTCGGGTAGTTCCCAAACTCTACACTTTCTGAGTATTCTATGGAATCCTCTAAAAGGAAAGGTACCGCAGAGTTAGAATATTAGAAACTAAGTTAATATTAATTCCGCTAACTTTACCTTCTAAGTTAACGAAACTTTACATAGTGAATTAAGTTTTTAGTGATATTTAAGTCACACTTAATACATTTCGTGATTGTTAAATTTGGGTCAATGTGGACAGTTCTAATCTTTTTTTGAGCACTTTATATGAAAATTAATAAGCTTAGTCAGCCGACTTACGTAACTCTATGGTTATTAGTGTTGAGGGTATGATGTTTAGTAAAAGTCCAGTTAAAATATTGAGAATAAAAAAATATATCTTTATTCTAAGAAAGTGTACAATAAAGTTTCTAGTTTAATCTTCTTCTCAGAATGTGTAGCAGTTTTACCGCCCATATAACGAACCTCTACCAACATATTTAACACCGGTGATAAATAACTTCCAATTATTTTCAAACCCGTGTAATTCAGCTAATTTTTTAACTTCCAAAAGAGGTCCTATTTGAATATAAAGTGCTCTCTAATCCGTTAAACAGCTGGGTTGGCTTTGTGAGACTTTAAAAGCTATTTATACGTTTAGATAAAGTACCATCTTATTTGCATGTAACAAATTAGTAATTTCTGATAAAGATTTTTTTTTATTTAACCTATGTTGTCCCACTGCTGGGCAAAGGTCTCCCTTAAAGTCTTCCAACCATCCCGATCCTTTGCAGACTCCCACCACCCTCTGTCCAAGGTAACAAGTTCATCCCACCAACGCTTCGACCCCGACACCGCCTTCCCTCATCAGGGAGCCAAGGTGTTACACTCTGAGCCCATTTCTCTGTTGGCATTCAGCTCACGTGGCCCGCCTAGTCCCACTTCAGCGTTGCAGCCTTCTTACCAACATCTGTGATGCCAGTAAGGGAACACAGCATGGTGTTACGTACACGGTCGACTCGTTTAAACCGGAGAATGCTGCGTTCCGATTTGTCTGAGGGCAATCCCTCTGACAAATCTTGAGTTTGCTCTTCTGTAACTCAGTCAAAGACCATGTCTGAGCACCGTAGGTTAGGACGGGCACGTTGCACATGTCGACGAGTTTGCGTTTTAGTGATATAGGAAGGTCACCCTTCATGAACGCCTTCATGGACCAGTAGCTCTTCCAGGCATTATCGATTCTACGACCGACACTTTGTTCTGCCTGTTTTTGAAACTTGCTAACTGGCCCAAGTAGATGTATTCGTCAACATATTGTATATCCTGCCCATCTACCACGACCCTACGTCTCGTGCCATTTGACATTATCTTGGTCTTCGACCGGTTCATTTGGAGACCAACCTCAAGACTTGCAACGCTTAATTCCTGAAGCATCTCCTGTATTTCTAAAACAGTTGGAGCAAAAAGGACAATGTCATGATCCAACTGACGGAGAGGGTGTTAAAAACTTCTTGGAGTACTGCGGTGAAAATTATTGGGGACAACGGGTCGCCCTGTTTAACTCCTTTGTTAATTTTAAATAATGAACCTGTTGTATTTAATTTAATGACTGCTGTACTGTTTTGGTATATAATTTTAAGAATGTTAATGTAGGTTTCATCAATGTGTTGATTCTGTAAAGTTGTAAATATGGCACTATGTTTGGCACTATCGAATGCCTTCGTGTAATCCACAAAAGCTATATAAAGGGGTTTATGAAACTCTTTCTTTTTTAGTATTTTTCGATAACTTGATTGAGAGTATGTAAATGGACGTGGAGAAACCAGGGCGGAAGCCAGCCTGTTCGGGAGGTTGATATTGGTTGAGCGTGTTAGAAATATACAACTTAGTTCCACCACAATGTAACAGAGGTCGCTTGTTTCATCATTTCAGCCAAAAACGTCCACTGATGAACACAGGCCTCACTCATGGATCTCCATGAGGGGTAGTTGCCATACTCACCACGCTTGGAAGGCGGGTTGGTGAGCGCAGTATGTGATGTTGATACACGGATAGACGCTGCTGCCCATCTTCCGGAGGTATCCCTTAGCAGGCTCTTACTGCATCCATGGGCATGAGAGGAGGTCGCTTGTTTGATATTATATAAATCACTAAGTAAACAAAAACATTTCGTTATTATTTAAAATATATAGCTTGATGATCTGTTCATTAGATAATTTATAAATTAATTCATTAATTAAGAATTTAGAAATGGCTCTACTGTATTAAATTTAGTTTTAAAAATACTTTTGTACCATGTGTGTTCACTTCGGATCAAATATTGTTAAATATTGGCTTGAAATGAACCATATTTATATTTTTATGAATAAGAATGATCTTAGAATAAGTTTCAACATAAGTCTAGTATAATATCATATATGATAAAAATAGTTATTAAGCAAATTGTATTTTCTGTTCTGTAGTGATTGGTCGAAGCAACTTGTTTTGATCAAGGTATTTATGATTGAAATGGCGGCTAAGTCAAACTTTTTGGGTGGTGCAGCTACAGAAATAAAGATAAGTTGATTTGTTAATATTAAATTTTACGATAAGTACTTGGTCTATTCTGTAATTAATAAGTGTTCTGTGTTGCTAGAATACCAAATAAGTACCTACTGTAGAAATCATATTAAACTCGTTTCATTGTTTTTGTGTCCATAACTAGAATTATGTCTAACCAATTAAGCCCTAAATGGGTAGATATTATTGTGTCTTTAATAAATTGACATAGTTATGTATGTGCTTATAGATTCTTCTATTCTACAATTAACATAATTTAACGTTTGTGCTCTGATAATTGGTATAATATATTTAAATACAGCCATATTGAAAGAGTGAGGTTTCTTGTTCGCTTCTTCCCTCATTTGAAAAGAAAAGTTATCTGAAGCGAACGAATTCAATTATGTGCTTTATTCAATTTAAATGTGTCTTGTTCTTCTTTTATAAATTGACTATTCTAAGTAGCGTTTTGCTCTACTGAATAAACACTTATTGACTTTGACATATGTAGTTATTATAATCCCTTGTTTTACTGTGTGATAGGTTATTTGTTGAGAATCAATATAGCCTTGGTACTTAAACATTCTACTTAATAAAACGTTAGCGTTAATGGTAATATACTAATAAAATAACTTGAAACGGAAAAAATATTACCTCTACCGAACTATAAAATACCTGATAAATTTTATCCCCATTATTTTCCTGCCATCGAGAAATTTTCAACAAGCACATTTTAAAACGGTAAAATCTGAGATAAAACTTCCAAGTTTCACGACTTCATAATATAAAGCGGGTAACTTTCCGCAGGAACTGAGATCTATAGCGATTTAAAAGACCAATTTCGCCCCACTTTACCCCATTTTCTGACCACATCCATTGATGTATTTACCCCGCAGTGAAATGGTTAAGCTGCCTCTTATTTTTCCACTTGCCGGCAAATTAAGTAGCACGGGAAGCAACGGAATTGCTCAGAAAATTGTTTCAGGCAGCCACGACCTTAACAAAGAAAAATTTAAACAGCTAGGCAACTTATAATAATAATAAACAGAAAGTAGTTCAGTTCACGTGTAGGATAGTTAGAAAGTTTTTGCAAACTGATGTTTCCATTGACGCACCACAGTCTTCTAACCATGGTGCATCTAGAAATACAAATAATGCGCACTTGGCTTAGGCCCGAGCGTTTTAGTCAAATTCCGGCCCTATTTGTGCCGAGCTGATGAAAATCTAAATCCATAATAATAATAATAACGTTTACAAAAAGCAGTTTTATTGAATACCTGTCACATTGTCCGAAAATTTTTGCAAAGCGAATTGCACAGTCACTAGTTTCTAGTTCCCTAAACTCAACAAACTCATCTAATACGCTTAGGCTTAGGCCTGTGCATATTAGGTACATAATAATAATAAATCATTTATTTCAAGGCAACATAAGACATTACTTAACTAGGGCCCATCTGTAAGGTATAAAGACCTTAGAGACTAACATACATATTAACAAAAACTTAATAAGATTCGTGTCATTGGCAATGAGTCAATGACGTGCGCTTTGAGTCGCGTATCAGCCTTCCATAGAATTTCCTGAATACGACACCCTTCGGCCATGTCACTCACACTATTACTTATGAAAGTAATATAAACAGACAGATTTTTATCGTATGCCTATGTTCAATGTTTGTTTTCCCGCCGTTTTAAATAAAAATAAAGGTACGTTCATCATCTTCATCATAATTTTTGTTTATTTTTTTATTTATTTGAAATAGGACATCCAACACAGGGTTACACATAATGCACATAATACTAAGGTCTAAATGTTAATAGCCTGGTGCTCCCGTAATTACAGGATGTCACAGCATGTACAAAGTTAGAGCGACAACAGACAAAAAGTGTTATTTTTTAAACAGTATATAAAGCATAAGAAAAATTATAACATAAACTTTAGGTTCAATAAGATCAATCATTGAAGTTAGTTGGTTAGAAAAGTAAACATTTTAATTAAAATTAATGGTAAATAAAGAAACACAATGACAATAGGTTCGAGTTGGTACGTAAATATTTGAAAAATAAGTAAATTTAAATGTCTGAAGTATCATTTATTTTATTTCGGTATCACTTATTACTGGGTATAGGACTCCTTTCTTTTGCCAGACTGGTATTTTTTGTGCTTCTCACAACGAAGGTAACGTTATGCGATAAAAACCAGTGAAAAATAACTTTATCTGTTTTCTACATAATAATATGTTCGTAAGTAGTTGCGTGTGTCCAAAGCAGTTCACCGTTTCTTATACGGTATACATACATTTTCCCATGCTAGGGACAGAGCTTAGGTGTCCTTTGCAAAAAAGTTATGTTTATTATAATAAATAACCTACGATACATCAACATTTACACTGTATAAGGCTGACTCTTCTACTTATAAATGTTTAAAGGACTTTATATCAACAAAACAGAACAGAAGTTAGACAAATCTGTACCCGTTTTTTTCCAGAAAAAGTTCCAGCTATTACGATATTAGACTGTATCTTGGTTTTATGTAAAAAGCGTGTTTTTAATCGTAAATGTTCGGTCGAAGGTAAACAGTTTTTAGTTACGCGCATTTTAACTTCAAAAATGGAACGTGCATCTTTATGAAGTTAAAAACAAAGCGCGGAAGAGTGGTTGAAATCCGTTTTGAATATTTTGTAATTCGAACGCAATAAAAAAGGCGCGCAGTATTTTTGGGTGTCTATCGTTATCCAATCAGAATGAATGTTCGATGCCTCGATGGTTTGTTTCGGTGCCGACTTTACCAAAGCTGGAACCTGGAAGCTTGAATTTTTTTGCGCCTTGCATTATGACTGAATTGGTGGGTAGGCAAGTACGTTAGTACGTGCTCAAACCGAATTACATAAAAGTGGAAATGCAAAATACGAGTACCTAGAGCCCAGCATAATAGTTCTTTTGTTTGTGCCTGGGCTTGAAGCCGTGTTTGTTCACATAATTTTCATATGCATTGTATGCTGTAAAATCTTTTGGCTACATTTTTTTTCTTATAGTCTAAGATGGCCGTGGGGTGCCGGCAGTAGAATGTTGCCTCTCCTCCCGTGTCGGCAGTAAAAATCTGCCCAGGGATACCTCCGTAAGATGGGCAGCACTGTCTTTCTGTGTATCAACTTCCCATTTTGCGCTCGTCATGCCAAGCGTGGTGAGTATGGTCACAACCCCTTATGTCTTAAAGATCCATGAGGGAGGCCAATGGACATTGGCAGTGGGCGTGGACAGCAGTCCTGTAGCTGATTGATGATGAGTCCAAGATACAGGTGTTACTAAAATTACAAAAAAAATATATGTATATTCTACCCTTTCAAAGGTCTAATTAGGTAAGAATACGCGTAGGACAAACCCAAAAGGTCTTTTTCAGTGTGTGTTCAAAAACTATTGTATTGTTTTTTTTCTAACTATCCTACACGTGTTGAGGATAACTGCTTTCTGTAACAGCGAATGTGTGTTTAGGCAGGTCTAGTTAGGCGAGTGACTGAAATAGTTGTTAAGGTATTTTTACTCCCGTTGTGATTTTTCTTTCTTGAAAAATGTGTGTGCACACTTAACCCGCGGATAAGTTAGCTTCAGACGTATTGACCTGTTATTTCCTCTGAATAATAGCTGACTAAGCTGAGAGGATGGTATAGATGCTGGGTAAGCCTAATCCATGACCTACCAAGAAATGAAATAAGATCTGGATGAATTTTATAAATTTCCAAGATTTTGATTAGCCATGTGTGTGGGACCGAATCATAAGCTTTTTTGTAGTCAATGTACGTGGTAAAGAGGTCTGATTTAAGTTTTTGTGTTCGATGGAGTATTACTGAATCAATAGTTAGTTGTTCTTTATATCCCTGACTGAACTTCCTACAACACTTTGGTTGTTCAGCCAGTATTTTGTTGGTGTTAATGTGTCTGTAAATAAGTTGTGATATGCATGCTGTAATGATTTTGTAGATAGTCTGGAGACAAGAGTAATTGGCCTATATTTGGCTGGATTCGCTGTGTCTTTCGGATCTTTTAATATCATGTATGTGGTACCAGCTGTGACATAATTGCGAAGTGTGTCGGGTTTTTTTTATACAATTACTGATGTGATTGGATATGGATGTATAGATGTCAGTTTTTATACCAAAATGAATGAATTATATCTGAACCGGGTGTTTTTCAGTTGTGAATGCTGTGTAAAACCTTCTTGAATACGTCTATTGGGTTGTTCTCATACTCCATTGGTGTTAGTTTTGAGCATCATGCGCACTAATTTTCAATCCATATGGCTTATCCATATTCTAGCCCAGACTCTTGACGCAGTTTAGTTGGATCTAATTGGTTGGTGTTTGCCTGAGTGTTGTTTGCAGAGTTATCGTATAGTATTCGGTTGTTTATAGTATTTTTTGAGAGAGTTGTACCTACAATTTTCTCTCGTTATTGTTGAATAGAGTATTTTGTGTCTTTCTATTGTTGCATGCCTTGTACTGTTTAAGGCGACACCACAGATAATATAATACACTGCGACACTCAATTTTTATTTTAATAGATAGGTGCGCAGGATAAAAACGTGCATTTCGTTTGTCCACTTTTTGCACGCCCGTTTCTTAGCCTTGGTGGGTGCAAGATTATCGACAAAATTCGCTTGCACAACATCCACGGCCAGTGAAGTAGATCAAGGAGAAGACATAGGAGTTGGTTCAGAAACAAAGTTAAGGTAAGAAGGTGGAGAGGAAGGAAGAGAAGGAAAAAGAGATGTAGGTGAGGAAGAAATGGATTGGGTTTCATGGTCCACTTCAATCCGACCGCTGAGGCTCGGGCCTCGCTCCTCAATCGAAGTCAGCCGTGATACTCCCACTTCAGCTGCACTCGTGCTGCTTAGTCTTCGGTTGTAGATGTGCTCCGACTAGAAATTCTCCGTGGCCGTAGGTTGTACCTCCTGTTGGACTCACCTTGTTCGGGTTCCTCGGCAGAGGGCCGCCCATTACCCTCGCCACCGATGGCTTGCATGCGATCACCCCCGGGAAGCGACCATACACGTTTATTACCTTTTTTCTCCATCATCATGGGTTTGCCGTTTCCCTTTTGGTCATCCGCTAAGTAATTTCGTTGCGAGTGTCCGCCCCTCACGTGGCATAGATGGTCAGCACGGACGTGGGGTTGGGCTTTGAGGGGCTTATTATGATGATTATTGTAATTAGTGAGAGTTTTTTATTTGTTTGTACTCAGTAAATCCAGTTTCGAAATTTACAAAAAAAATAACTGATTTCTATGTAAATGCGATTATAACTCGAATCTTCAAGTTCCATGTCAAAGTTTTTAACAGATGTCAATAAGAAATTACAATTGACAGCTGTCGAACTTCAAATGGCCATAACTACTCGCCCTAGACATTCCGTTTAGGGCTCAAATACTAAAATAATAATAATCATCTTTAAACATACCTACTTGTTCTTATTCAGGTAGCTACTACCTGAAATGACAAGAAGCTCCTCTGTTTCATCATATGTTAATGTAGAAAGTAATTTATTTAAGAGAGACTTCGGCAAAGGTATCAAGAACCCCGCCGTCAACAATTTTCATTATTTTTGTACAACGTCGGCTGATACCACACTAATCCCAGAGTAATACACTCTGATCCAAGAGAGGGCGCCACTCGTTTGCATACTTTTATTACGAGGGGTCGAATTTTTAATATTTTCTTTGTGACGTCGGGAAAAAGTGCTTAGATGGGAATTCATTTTGAGCCAAATTGTCAGGTTAGTACCTGGAAGCACGAAATTATATTTTTCTTCCGAGCTCTTTAGGGTTTCGGGCAGATACGGGTGGCATTGCTGAAATTGTTATATTTCAGCGTCTACTGAAGTAACAGCTTTGAAATGGACCTTATTCGACAATATGTCGGTCTGTAGGTCTACCATGAGATTTCACAATCTATACTCGCTAGCGACTGTAGCTAAAAAAAATATAAAAACTTGTACAGCGCTTCTAGCGGATAGTTTGGTAATAAAATACGCAGTAAGCAGCGACAGTTGTACCAACACACACATATACACACACTTACCACACACACACACACACACACACACACACCACACAAACACACACACACCTGCCACACACACACATTGCCTGCTTTCCACCACTTTAGCCAGATATATTTCCAATGTCTGGTTGAATCGTTACACCATTCTGCACGGCGCAACAGTATGATAAAAAATATATAAGTCGTAGGATGATTTGATAATTCGAATTATCGTGAGAATTCTAGAGATTTTGCGAAGACACGGATAAGTGACAACGTAACCATCCGAAAACACTACATGTGACAGAACCGAGATGGACAGACAGTAGGTTATTAGGTTTCAAATGTAATCACAAATCACAATTATTGTCTAATTATCAAGAGATGACTTGTTTTCGCAAAATCTCTAGAATTTTCGCAATAATTTTAATTATCAAATCATCCTACAAAATATATACTTAGTTGGGTCATAAGTTCTGTCACTACCTTAATATTTTTAATTTTCGAATACTGGCCAGATATGTTTCAACTAATTTTGAAAAAAGGACGTTAGCGCTTTCTGACTATATACTTTAGAAATTATTTTTTATTCAAAGTGGAATGGTCGGTGAACCTCAACTCGCACATACACGTACTATAAAATACCTTTATTATGATGAGCTAATAAATAATTGACTTAAAAATCCATAAAGGCGGAAATAAGATCCATCAGATATTCATAGAATTACTAACACACCTTTTTAACAACATGTTGTTTTCCCGTGTGTAAATTACGTTATAAAGAATACCGCAATGGGGTTCGATTCCACCTCTGGACTAATGTTTTTATGACCACTAGACTATTTGTCTGTGTTTCTCTTTGTGAAATTTATGTACAATAAAGAGTTTATCTATCTATCAAGACTAATGTTTTTATGACCACTAGTCTATTTGTCTGTGTTTCTCTTTGTGAAATTTATGTTTTATGGTGAATGTACAATAAAAAGTTTATCTATCTATCTAGACTAATGTTTTTATGAGCCGTAACTAGGCATAAAAAAAAATGTTTGTAGGTAGAAGTGTCGGGCGACCGGTGGCGAGGTGGGTCGACGACCTGGTACACATCGCAGGGCGTCAATGGATGCGACTGGCACAGGATCGTGATAGATGGCACGAACTTAGAGAGGCCTATACCCAGTAGTGGGTAAAATCGGGCTGTGGATAATGATGGTTGTAGCTATTCAAAATATTACCTAACTATCTACTTCCTGTCAAGAATCAGCTTGCGTTTTGGTTGTCCTTGGTATTCATACTGGCACACTTCCTAACTAAAGCTAATTAAAATTTCGTAAAATGGACTCATAAAATGACGCTTAGCTATTCAGTTGGTGCCGTTTTGAAATCAAAAAGGAACAATTTGACATAATTTTACGTTAGCTCTAAATTTAGAAATTATCTCTAAATTAAAATTAGTTTTAGGGAGTACAACAACAGAATCGACACAATTATCGTATAATCAGCTGTTGAAGTTAAAGCTTGTATGGTCTTTCTTTAAACGAAAATCACTGAATCCTGCAAAGTCGTAGAACAAAAGTCACCCCTTTTCGGCTTAGTACACATATTATAATACACGATCCCGGACACATTCGTCACTTTTCAACTTGTATTGAACTACGATCAATCTTTTGCGAAGCTTTTGTGTAGCCGAATTTGATACGAATAATAGTATTAAGGGCCTTTTTATATCATACTCAGACATTCATAGGGCGTGGCCAGATCCATTCATAGGGCGAGCCCAGATCTGACAAACGAAGTTGTCGCGCCCTTATAAAAATCGTGGCGAAAACCGCAGTTTAGTTAGCTTCAGACGTCTCTGTTCTTTCCTCTGACTAATAGCTGACTTTGCTGAGAGGATGGTATAAGAGCTGGGCAAGCTTAGTCACTGCAACGTCCCGCACAGCATGAATACCAGTTTCTGACGCTGTATAGATCATTTATAGTACATGTAAAGTTCTATAATATGCTGAACCTGTTTAGCCGCGCACTTGGGGAAAGACCAACGTCTTGTTTTGTTTTTGTATTTTATTTTATACCCGTTTATGTTTGTTTTCTTTTGTCTTTCTGTATGTGCGTGTGTGTTAGGCAAATAAATCTTTATCTATAATATTATTATTAGGAATAATAATATCGCGACGTGTACATACATATGTATTGTTCAGTCATCCCGCGACCAAGACCGCCGAAACGCGTTCGAAACATCGGCATAATACAGAAGGATCATGATAAAATCCTATATTTTACTACAATGACTATCGTGTCTCGACCCATCGAGGGCCTTCTTCAGGGTGTTGACGGTTCGTGATCCTGTCCCTTCGTGTCCCGTCGTGCACTGTGCGCCAAAGCTCTCTTAGCGCGCGCAATACAACAACAGTTGGTGCGTCCACCAACTTAACAAGTACGTGAATATTCCCGATATTTTATTATATCCGTAAATCTCCGCGAGAGATTTACGATTGTGATATTGATTATGTATTTCTATAGATATTATGCGCTTACACTTATTCTACCCATGAATAATTAATTCTCAAACACATTATGTAGATGAGCGTACAAAATGGCTGTTCATACAAATGTTTGGATGACATTTTTAATATCTTCGCGGTCCTCAGGGATTTCTGGCTGTAATTCATCATGTATGTAATCATTACTTAGATATTTTTGTAATCCTTGCGAGATTGAATTTTACGACTTTTAGCCGTGGGGTGCCGTAGTAAAAGTTACCCCTCCTCTCATGCCCGTGGAGGCAGTAAGAGCCTGCTAAGGGATACCTCCGGAAGATGAGCAACAGCGTCCTTCCGTGTATCAACATCCCGTACTGCGCTCACCAGCCCGCATGCCAAGCGTAGTGAGTATGGCAACTACCCCTCATGGAGACTCATGAGGAAGGCCTGTGTTCAGTAGTGGACGTTTTACGGCTGAAATGATGTAGATTGAGAATATACCTACTCAACTCAAATCTGTAAGCTACTTGACTACATTTTTGATGTTTTGGTTCAACGATAACGCGGTTTTTTAGGGTTTCATAGTAAAACAAGAAACCCTTATAGTTTCGTTTTGTCTGTCTGTCTGTCGCCGGATTTGTGAAGAGACTATTCGTCCTGGAAAGCTGTAATTTTGCATGGACATATAAAATAACTTCGCCGAGATAATAATAAAAAAAAACTACAAATTGTAGGTAATTGGGGTACCTCCCATACACGTAAGATGGGTATGAACTTTTTTTTTCTTGATTGTCACAGCGTGTGTGGTATTGTTAAATAGGTATTTTAAAATCATCTAGGGTTTGCGAAGACAGTTTTTCGATTTGGGGTTCCATTTGCGAAATATTAAAGTTTTAAACTAACTAGGAATTGTGTAAATCCAAACACAAAAAGCCATAAAATAAAAAGACAAGACATGGCCACTTTTAACGGATTTCAAAAAGGAGTTCACATTCGTCTGTGTGGTTTTTTGTATGTTTGATAAGCCATTATTGGCTTATTTGTTTATAATGTTTGTATATATGTATAATGTTTACCATTATAATATTTGCTTGTTTTTACACAGTTCTGATGATGGGATCCATGATCAATTAAGAGTATTACATTTGAATATTTTCAAATTTAATATGCTTACACATATTATACCGTTCGAAGTCTGTTTATATTGTTGAAAAAATAAAGAATTATACTTTTGTGAGTTTCTTTTAGATTTCAAACTTGTTATAAGCTTGACATGACCATATTTTTCTCGAAGTATTTCGCTGGAAACATTTCGCTCTAGGTCCTATTATAAGTTGCGGTTAAAATCTGAATGCCCGGTAGGTATACCGAGTCAAAAGGTCTTTGTAAATACTTTCTTTGGACTACCCTGAGGCAAGGACCACGTTTCATTTGGTTATCTTTGCGTTTGTTCGGTTATATAATTGATTGCTATTGGATTTTGATATTATTGCAGAGATAAAATTTGATACGGAATAGGGTAGATCAAGATATTGTTTTCGTAAATACAGATTAAAACAAGACAAAATTTTGACTGGATTTTGATGGTGACTTATTTATTTGTCTATGGCAGTAGACATAGTAGAATATTGCTCTTCTCTTCTTGCCCGTGGATGCAGTAAGAGTCTGCCAAAGAATACCTCCGGAAGATGGGCAGCAGCGTCTTTCCCCGTATCATCAACTGAACTGCGCTCGCCAACCCGCCTGCCAAGCGTGGTGAGTATAGCAACAACCCCCTATAGTCAGTACTTGGAGATCTATGAGGGAGACCTATGTCCACCAGTGGTCGTCCCACGACTGTAATTATGATGATGATCAACACAATGAAGATCTATCACTAGCCACGTCCTCCAGAATTAACACCAAAACTATAATTTCCTTACAGCGCCATGCTCGGAAATTCCCTGCTAGAACGTGACGTGTCCATTGCACAAAATTCGAAGTAGAACAACATTGCATTCGATTTTTTGTTATTGCTTATCTAACTTACAAACTTGTTGCAATTTTTAGTTTCAGTTGTTTCCTTCAAAGATACCTAAGCAGTGTTGTTTCGTGCTAATTAAATGTCAATGCCGTTGTTGACAGATTGACAGATCACACAAAAGGTCGTGGACGTGGGTACCAGGATAGCCAGGGCGAAATGGAGATTGGCGGGGCACTTGACTCGGAATGATGGAAGATCGACAAAAGCCGTAACTGAATGGTGGCCAAGGGAAACGAAACATTGCGACAAAGAGGCAGACCACCCGCCCGATGATGGTCCAATGACTTCGTTAGTTCCGTTAGAAATAGGACACAAATCGCAAAGGCCTGGAAAGAACGGTGCATTAAAGAGACCTCAGCAGCGGGTGCTGAAATGGTGATGACGATGATAGGTTTTTAAATTAGTTTTATTTCATCATCATCATCATTTCAGCCGTAGGACGTCCACTGCTGGACATAGGCCTCCCTCATGGATTTCCAGTTATTGCGGTTGGAAGCGATCTGCATCCACCGTCGACCTGCGGTCTTCACCAGGTCATCATCCCATCTTGTTGGTGGTAGTTTTATTTATTTGTCCTCAATTGAGTTAGGCATGTAATTGGATTTTATAGACGGAAGCACAGCCGCATGACGAAACCTTCCTATAGGTACTCCAAATAAAGTTTGCTAGCAAACATGTCACCGATCTTGTAACCTTAGTAGATAGATAGAAAAACTCTATTGCACACC
Organism: Pasiphila rectangulata; assembly: GCA_963082625.1. Classification (NCBI taxonomy): domain Eukaryota; kingdom Metazoa; phylum Arthropoda; class Insecta; order Lepidoptera; family Geometridae; genus Pasiphila; species Pasiphila rectangulata. Next base: position 13,167,395 of record OY720256.1, on the reverse strand, counting down.
TTAAAACTAATAAGTTCTACCTATACATAATACTACCTTAAGACTTAACAAGAAACTCTGAAAAATATAGTGAAAATTCCGCCAATTTTCACTTTATTTTTCAGTGTTTCTTGTTATCTTATTATATATTTATACCTTATCGCTAAAGAGCGATCTCTACCAGTAGATAGGGTAGGCTTGAAACGCAATTGCATAAATACGCATCCTCATTATCTTACGCGTTGACGCGCATTGATACGCACACCAAGACGCGTCCCGTCTACATACGCATGACAGAGATAGCGATTATTTAGATACATATAACCGGGTATTTATCGCGTAAATTACCTTTATTATTTCCCGACGTGGGAACCGGCCCTAATAATTTTTATGAAGATCAAGTGAGGGTAGTTCAACAAACGCCTTCGCTTTGCTGCGGTACCTCCATCACATCAGTCTTCCCGGGGCCATGCTTGGTGCAATCCAAGCGAAACGTCGGGAAATAATAAAGGTAATTTACGCGATAAATACCCGGTTATATGTATCTAAATAATGTGTTGTGATCGCGAAAGTTTAAAAAAGACAAGAGATAGCGATATTCTGCACAACATTCGAACGCCCGGCGAATCGGAATTGCCGAGTCATAACACTGACGCCGTATTAAAAAATCAAAAATTAAAAATCAAAATTTGCAGAAACAAATTTTGTACTGAATTTGTTTCTCCAAATTTAGATTTTTTGTTTGCATAGAAACCTAGGTAAATGCACAAGATACCTATTAGATCAAAACTTTTATAGAAAGATCTATTACGACGCCACACCCACGTACGAGCGGTTGTATGAAAAGTAAGTTGGATTGGCCCCTCTTAAAGCTGTATTACACTACACGGTATTCAGGGCCCGGTAGTTAGGGCGATTAGGGAGCAAGGCTTGCCGCGGTCGCGCTAGTAAGGATCTCATAAGCTGTAACTCTTATTGCACCACTCTTAGTTAGGGTAACGGTCCCTGAATATCGTGTAATGTAATACAGGCCATCCACGAAATCTAAAGCTCTAGTTGCCAACACTTGAGTTGATAAAGGAGTTGATAACTTTTGAGTTGTTAAAGGTAACGGTTCCCGAAGGTTTTCGATTATGAAACTGTCAAACCCCGGAAACGATGGGTGATTTATCAATAAAATAAAACGGACAAGTGCGAGCGAGCCTCACGCTCTAAGGGTTCCGAAATTAGAAGTCGTGATATTTGATGATTTATTCTTAAATTCTTTAGTGACATACGCACACAAAAACAAAAACATACAAGCAAAAAAGTATACTTAAAGGTAATGTACAAAGGCGAGCTTTACCCTGAAAGCGTTTTCTTACAGCAAACCATTGAGATTGTATCTATAGTAAGTAGGCTGCAGAACGTTCAGCCAATTGCTGGTATATTTATTTTATTTATATTTATTTCCTTTTTAAATATATTATATATTTTTCTTTTTTTGTGTAAAATACTAAAAAATATATTTCCATTACTTCGTATTGAATTGACGCTAGATGGCGCTGCTAGTTATAAAGTTAATTATAAAGACACATCAACTTAATTTTGGAACAGATAAGACTTCGATTATAAATTTTGTGATATAAAATACTAACCATTAAATCATTTTTGATTTGACAAAGGTCTTTACAAAATTTTTTGATACCAAACTTGGGTATACATTTATTTGAAAACATTTGATTATTTATCCCCTCTTTCACCCCCATATCTTGTAAACTTCTCAACCGATTTTGATAAAACATATTTGAGAACCACCGCCGGAAAACCTGCTTTTAAATAAAATAAACTGCATGCAAATCGGTCCACTCGTTTAACAGCTACCGTGCCACAGACAGACACACACACATAGCCATCAAACTTATAACACCCCTTTTTTTCTGGGGTTCCCGAAGGTTTCCGAATTATGAAAGAAAAAACAGCCATGACAGACAGGGAGACAGAAACAAACGAGTAATCCTATATCTATATATATGGCTTCAGGTTTTTCCTTTCAAGGTTCGAAACCCTAAAAATACTTAATTACTTCCACATTTCCCCCTTACGCAAGAGAATATATATAATTTATATTTCCATCAAAAATTGAATTAGCATTTCAAAATGGTGGACAGTTTTGCTTAATTGAAATGAGATCGCGGGATAAAATGATTAGAAGGGTTAAGCCGGGATTCTATGAGAATTTTTTTAATATTTTAACGGGTTGAGGATTGTTCTGAATAAAATAGATGTTTTACGAATGGGAAACAACTGTTCTGTGTCAAGGTGTGTCAAACCTTTGTCAATTAATGACGTAGGGGAAATTGCTCGGAAACGGACTTTTTAAAACCTTTAGCGTGAAATATACTTGTACTCATACTAGTTGTCCCGGCGAATATCGTATCGCACGGTCATCGAAATAAAACAGGCGTCTTGGTCAACGAAAGAAGAAAGCTGTAGGTGCAGGCAGTGTAATGCGTTTTCAAAAACCATATTTTGAAAAAAATAATAATATTGACAGTAAAACTTACAATTTAAATAAAATACAATTCTCTTAATAATATATCTAATGTCTAAATTGAAAACAGCTTTATTTAGTAACCGCAAGAGCGCATCCTCTGTCGACCTGCCTTGCCTAAATTCAAACTGCCTGAAACTATATTTCGGCTCTCAGTATATTGGATTATTCCATTATTTACTATATTTTCCAGTAATTTAGAAAAGACATCCGGTAGTGATATTGGTCGGTAGTTGTTAGGGACGTCTCTTTGACCAGCTTTAAAAATAGGGTAATAGTAGCCACTTTCCAGGACTCAGGAAAGGTACCAGTAGAAAGAATCATATTATAAATGTAAGTTATGGGCATAACAATATAGTCGTTTATTTGCTTTATCAGTAAATTAGTCATACCATCGAGCCCTGGGGCCTTATCGTTCTGTAGATTCAAAATGAGTCTCCCAACCTCAGCATCGTCCGTGGGTGACATAAAAAAGGATTCCGAGTGGTGTTTAGTGGGTCTTATGTCCTGTGCCAAGTTTTTTTGACTTGTCTGTGTTTGCGCAAGGATTTATTACCAATGACTGCCCAACTGTCGAGAAGTATTTATTGCAGAAGTTTAGTGATTATTTTGGATCAGCGTTTCCGTGTACAGATAAAAGCTTAAGCCCTTTTACCATTTGTGAGGTGGCAAATGTTTTTAATAGTTTTTCACAATTTTCTTGGATTATTTTTATTTTAAACTAGCTCCTTACTTTCATGTTCGCGTTTGAGTTTATGCAGTAGGATATTACAGAAGTTGCGGTACCTAGTGTAGACTGTTCACAAAATGATATCGTCAGGATGACGCCTGGAACGGGCATGCATGCGGTCACGGTGGCGCATGCAGCGAACTAATCCTGAGGTGATCCACGGCTTCAGAATACATTTTGAGTGCGTTACAATCAGCCTCTGCGTATGTTTTTCAATTATAGCGTGAAGCAAGCTAGTATAAACTTGTACTAAGGATATTGACGTCATTACCGTTTAGAATCTTCATCCAATCCACAGACCTCAGGTTTTCAATAATAAGCATAACATTTCTTTTAGCTTTAATTTGAGGTGGTATCAAATGTCTATCTGTGATGTAGTCAAGGCAGCTAACTAGTTTCCTAGTTGGTAAGGTTATGGCTGGGTTTAGCCCATGCTCGGCTACCACAGGTGTTCTAAGGCTTTGTTATTTGAATTTCCATTGCTATAATATTAATGTTAATGTCTCCTGCTAAGACATGTTAGTGATTACTACTACTCGATATCTACTGCACTACTTCTACTACTTTACAACTACTAACTACTACTACGCTACTACAACTACTGACATAATAAGGCAAAAATATAAACAGTTTAAGTTTAGTCATAAAATACTTTTTATTTGTTAATTGTAAGGTAAACGGTAAGGAAATAAAATATAATCAATTTATTTCGTTTAAGTCATCGTGGTTTTGTGTCCAATGTAAACTACTTTCTTTCTAGGTCTCGGTATATTATTATATATTGTCGTCCATTTCGTTATTTCTGACTTAATGCATTTAGTGTTTTATAGGTGTTTTTGTTAAAAACATATATTCATATGTTCATGCTTAGATAACTCCCATGTCTTATAAATAACTTTATGTAAAAGTTAATAAAATAGAAAATCGGTAAATATTTTTCAGCAGACTAATTGTCCTAGCTGTAAAATCAAAGAAGATTCTTACCTCCACAAGTCTCCCGGAAGTCAGGACAGCAATCCCCCAGCTTCAAGCACGCATGGTCACAGTAGCACGGCTTGTCCGGCAGGTCTTCTAAGATAGCGTTAGAGTGTAGCTTCTGGACAACGCAAGAACTATCTCGTCCCGGACAGCACAAATTCGCGTCCCTACAGTAGTTCGCCCCACAATACCCCGCCAGGCACAGCGCGCTGGCAAAACACAGCCAGTATCTAAGCATTTTTAATCTGTGTCAAACTTTGGAAGTGTCAATGGCGAAACTGCTGTCAAACGTAGAACTTTTCAAAATTTAAATTTGGAATCGCGGCTGTCGTGTCATTTACGCCGCCAGTTCTGGAACAAAAGAAATTATGGAAATTAGAACAACTTTTCGGTTGTGTTCTTGATTATTTTGTTTGTACTTTGAGTGGAACAATTGTTGAAAAGTGACAATAAGGGTTGTAAATGGTATAAAAACATGGCATATGGTTCATAAGCACGCTCCCACACGGCAAAATAATATTCATTGAAATGAGAGCTTTAGGGCGTCCTGTGTTTCGGCAGGGTGATTACGTATCTCGAGATAGGTTTGCAACAGGCGTAAATCTCGCAATCGTCGCTGTCAATGGTAATTTTTATAGTATATAAAAGCAAAAAAATTACGTTTCCCAGCAAAATATACGCCTGTTGCAAACCTGTCGCGAGATACGTAATCAGCCTGCCAGATCCGCGCAAAAAATAAAAGAAAAAACGCGGGCAAAGCTTCAGGCAGCAACTTGTATGTCGTAAAATCTAGACTTTTTTCAGAGTTCTGTAATACCTACCGATCACAAAGTAAAATATATTTGTAAATAAATATTGTTGCTTTTTGAATATTTGAAGCAGAAAACATGCCTGTAATTGATATTGTTTCACTACAGCATCAAACAAATAAACAGAATGTTTTTTCGTGCAAAAAACATTTTTTCGGCTGGACAATTCACACAGCATCATCCACTTACTATATAAGTCTGGTGGTAAGCAGAGCATTACGAGCCTTTGTATTTAAAAAGACTAAGCTATTTGCTATCCTATTTATATTCACGGTAAGGCCTTTGCATCCATTATAGATGATTTATACAGCACCTAACCTTTTAGCTTAGTCAACTATTAGTCAGAGGAAAGAACAGGTCAATACGTCTGAAGCTAACTTAGCCCCACGGGTTTCCTCACGATGATTCCTTCACAGCTAAAGCACGTGTTAAGTTTGCACATACACTTTCCAAGAAAGAAATATACATTGGTGCACGTCCGGTATATAATTTTACATTTTTATTATACTAGCTTGTGCCCGCCGCTTCGCATGCGTTGTACCCGGATAAAAAGTAGCCTATCCTAGTCAACATACGTTTGCAAAGTTTCAGCTCGATACGTACGCTAGTTTTTGCGTGAAGAGGTAACTAACCTCCATACAAACTTTCGGCTTTATAATATTAGTGAGATTTACAACCATTATTAAAATTCAAAATGATGAAATTAACAACATGGCAATAACGTAAAATGAAATTAAAAGCAAAATACGCGTTGCCTCCTGTGAGGTTTGAACTCACGACCCCTGGTTTACGAGACCAGTGCTCTACCACTGAGCTAAAGAGGCCTGTTCGGGGGCGCGCAAAATTACTTGATGGGTCTAGCTTGTACTTATTCTGTACCTGATGTTGACAAGCTGAATAAGGTAGGCTAGAGTTCATGAACGCAAGTTAAGAATCGGTTAATTGGTACTTGCCTACCACTATAATACAGGGTGTATTCAAATCCAAATCACATGAAAATTGGTACTCTGGTATCAGATTAATTAACAGTAGTCCAAGTAACAAGCCAGTCCTGTCAATTTAATTTGCATAATTAGAGATTACCAATCAAGGTAGTAATCAAACCTAACACGGTACACAGTAATAGATATTAGGTATCAAATGAACCTAGATAATTACTTATCTAGGATCCAGTTACATGGAAATTGCTTGATAACTAAGCAGAAGGTAATTAAGAATAAGCAAGGATCATCATTTCAGCCGTAAAACGTCCACTACTGAACACAATCCTCATGGACCTCCATGAGGGGTAGTTATCATATTCACCACTCTTGGCAGGCGGGTTGGCACAGTACAGGATATTGATACACGGAAAGACGCTGCTGCCCATCTTCCGGAGGTATCTCTTAGAAGATTTTTACTGCCCCTACGGGCAGGAGAGGACGGGTAACATTATACTTCCGGCACCCTAAGGACTAGTTCAATTAGGTGCATAATCAATATATATAAAACTCTTCCGTTACTGATTGAGTGACTGACAGACAACGCACAGCCTAAACCACTGGACCTAGAGACTTGAAATTTGGCACAAATATACCTTGAGTATCCTAGAGGTGCACTAAGAAGGGATTTTTCGAAATTCTCACGGGAACGGGAACTACGCGTGTGAAACTGCGGGGTGCGGCTAGTTAAATATAAATGTAAAGTTTGTCCTTTTTTCGTAATTGACTTTTCTATGTAGCTATTTTGGCCTATTGAAGAAATACTTATTGACTTTGACTTCTAGCATTAAGTCGTCCTTTCACAATTATTAAATGTTAAAGTATTAAATAAATTAAGTAAGGCATGATGTACAATTCGCCGTGGGGTGCCGGCACTAGAATGTTACCCCTCCGCTCAAGCCCGTGGATGCAGTAAGAGCCTGCTAAGGGATTCCTCCGGAAGATGGGCAGCAGCGTCATTCCGTGTATCAACTTCCCGTACTGCGCTCGCTAACCCGCCTACCAAGCGTGGTGAGTATGGCAACTACCCCTCATGGAGATCCATGAGTGAGGCCTGTGTTCAGTAGTGGACGTTTTGACGGGCATGAGAGGAGGGGTAACATTCTAGTGCCGGCACCCTACGGCCCCTCTTTATAATATTGAGAGATGAGAGGATCCTAATTTAGTCTACCCAACAAACAAAACCTCATATTCCCATTAATACTTATTTAGGATAAGATGTCATTCTTTTAATTTAGTCGGATTTCATAACGACTAAAACAAACCATAAACTATTTTTTTTAACGAAAGCGGCACAGTTTATTCCTTCGTATTGCCGTGGGGCGTCGGCAGTAGAATGTTACCCCTCCTCTCATGCCCGTGGATGCAGTAAGAGCCTGCTAAGGGATACCCCCGGAAGATGGGCAGCAGCGTTTTTCCTTGTATTAACATCCCGTACTGCGCTCGCCAACCCGCCTGCCAAGCGTGTTGAGTATGGCAATTACCCCTCATGGAGATCCATGAGGGAGGCCTGTTCAGTTGTGGACTTTTTACGGCTGGAATGATGATGATGATTGCGAATTTAAACTGCCTGTTATACAGTGCTTATGAACTCCACCTTTAATTAACATGAAGTGATTAAATTACAGATCGTAACCTAATTGAAAATGAAATAACTTTTTAACCGTTAATTAAAATTAATTATTCGCCTATGCCATAATATTTAACGTGGGTTTTCAATAAAAATCAAAGAAAGTTATTAACACTTTATGCCGTGGGCTGCCGGTAGTTGAATGCCGGTAGTCCTCTCTGTTGCATAACAAAGAAATGTATCTAATGCCGACAACCCCTCTGATTCCGCAGCCGCTCTCCTATGAAAAGTAAAAGTAAAACCTTTGCATCTAATAGATGATTTATACAGCGTCAGCAACTGGTAATCATGCTGTACGGGACGCTGCAGTGCCTGGGACATTATTAGATGGATTAGGCTTGCCCAGCACCTATACCATCCTCAGCATAGTCAGCTATTATTCAGAGGAAAGAACAGGGCAATACGTCTGAAGCTAACTAAGCCGCGGGTTCCCTCACGATGTTTCCTTCACCGTTAAAGCTCGTGTTAAGTGTGCATATAAATTTTTCAAGAAAGATAAATCCATTGGTACACGGCCGGTATCGAACTCACGACCTTCGGATTGAAAGTCGGGGGTACATACCACTCGGCCAACGCGGCTCTCTAACGCTACTAACGCTCTCTTACGCTATGACCGATTCGTCATTCAATCAAATCAAATCATTTGTTTATTAAAACCTTCATACATTGGACTGTTCATCGACAGGATATTTCATTAATGTCTGTTTCCCGAGCAGTCTTTCACCAACTTTCTCTTTCGACGACAGCCCTTTCCAGGTACAGTGTGTGAGTTGTCACTGTTAGATCGCCTGCCGTTACTACAGTAGTAATAGTACGTTACTATGACATCTGTCAGATTTGTAACTCATGTTACCAAGTTCTAAGCGAATGAAGCCCAAACTACAGTCGCTGTAGTATAGTTTACTGCGTATTTTAGTACCAAACTATCCGCTAGAGGTGCTGTACAAGATTTTATACATTTTTTTACTACAATCGCTAGCAAGTATAGATTATGAAAACTCATTGTAGATCTACAGAAGTTTCACAGACGCGACGATAAATCTTTAAATCTTCTAACAACAGACCTTTCCATCTACGGAGAATTCGACGACAAAATCACACACGACATGAATGAATGATGAATGATTATAACTTTATTGTACACCATAAAATAAAATAAATAACAGTAGAAGATAAGATACTTAACTAAATGCACAATGGGCGGCCTTATCGCTGAAAGCGATTTCTTCCAGGCGACATGCTGTATTACAAATTGTTCTCTTGCATGTTGATGCAGTAAGGATCTGCCTAGGGATACCTCCGCAAAATCAGCGTCTTTCCGTGTATTATCATCCTGTACGCCAACCCGCTTGCCAAGCGTGACGAGTATGGCAACAATCCTCCCATGATCAGTACTTGGATACATGTCTCGGGGCCTATGTTGGGGCAATTTTCTACTGCCGGCTTCCCACGGCGACGACTTTAAGTACAGTCAACGACAAAATAAACCTATCAATCAAGTTTCACGATAAAAAATGCTCGCTCCGTCCATCCGGAATTCCAAAAAAACAAACCAAAATGGTCTACGGGTCGTAAAATCTCGGGGTGCTTGACCCCAACCGCTATGCTATGTTTTATGTACTTAACCCTTCTGATAAAAAGTTATTTATAACGTGAAATGAGATAAGGGGCATACTAGCGACAGCCTGAGGGTTTGTTTGTGGTTTACCTTGCTGCTTTGGGATTAACCAGTTTTGGCTTTAGCTTTTTGTTGCGAGTTTACGTGTTTTTTACCTGAAAAAACGGAACCCTCTGGGATCACTTTGTTGTCCGTCTGTCTGTCAAGACTCTTTATTTCGAGAATGTAAAAACCATATATTCAAATCTACAGCCACTGTAAGCTGTGAAAAAACAGTTTTCTAAGTTAACCTGAATAAAAGATACGACCATTTATGCCGCAAAAAAAACTAATGTATCGACATTCTCAAAGGAATTCAAAATGCATAATTCCTGTAGACCTAGAACTATGATATTTGCCATGGTATATCATCTTAAACTGTAGATACAGAAAAATATCCAAAAACTATACATTGCTTATGGAATCATACAAATATCGCCCTTAAATAAGTACGAAATCAATCATCGAGGTTAAGCAACCCTACGCGCGGTCATTGGATGGGTGACCGAATCTTTTCGTACATTTTTTAAACTTTAACTAGTTTGTAAAAAAAGAAAGAGAAATTCTAATAGCTGTACTGTATTATGTTTAGTTGGTCACAAAACAGAGGGTTTTATGTAAAGAACGATGGTCTAAATTTTGAAGTTTGAGTTAGTCTTGATAAGTTGGGTTTCCTATGACCAGCCGTGGACGTGCTACGGCTGAGATGATGATAATGATGCTCCTGCTCTATTGTTTTTGTAGATTAAAAGCTGTATTACACTACACGGTATTCAGGGCCCGGTAGTTAGGGCGATTAGGGAGCAAGGCTTGCCGCGGTCGCGCTAGTTAGGGTCCCTTACGCTCTAACTCTTATTGCACCACTCTTAGTTAGGGTAAGGGTCCCTGAATACCGTGTAATGTAATACAGGCTTAAGTTAATTTTAGTTATTTATGTTTTATTTTCTGTATGATTTACAAAATAAAGAGCCGCGAACTCAGAACGAGCATTTGAACTACTTCATGATTAATAAATCGATTTGTATTGATGCAATCTTCCTTTGTTTCAAATTTGACTAAAATCGGATCATCCGTATAAGAGTTCATCAACATCATCATCATTTTAGCCATAAAACGTCCACTGATGAACACAGACCTCCGTCATGGATCTCCATGAGGGGTAGTTGCCATTCTCACCACGCTTGGCAGGCGGGTTGGTAAGCGCAGTATGGGATGTTGATACACGAATAGACGCTGCTGCCCATCTTCCGAAGGTGTCCCTTAGCAGGCTCTTACTGCATCCACGGGTAGGAGAGGAGGGTAACATTCTACTGCCGGCACCCCACGGCATTAGATATAAGAGCTCGGACAAAATGATAACGATTTAACAATCTTAAAAACAAGGTAGGAACCTCATAAATCAAAATTCCCCCACAACAATCGATCTGTATTAATGTAATTTCCTTAAGTTTAAATTTTCATCAAAATCCGATCATCCGTTTAAGAGTTTATCCTCGGACAAAAAAAAAACGATTAAACCCCCATATCTCAAAAACTACCCACTTGATCCAAATTCCCTTACGATAATCGATTTGTATAGATGTCATTTCTTTAAGTTTTAAATTTCATTAAAATCTGATCCACTTTTCAAGAGTTATCCTCAGACAAAAATTGCGGACATATGTACATACATACAGTCGAAACGCCCAGCTGTCACTTTGCTCGTTTCGCTCAAACGTTCGATAAAATACCTAAAAACGTACATTTAATTATTTTGTTCGGAGAGATGCGGCGGTTTATAATTATCATATGTAATTTCCGAGTATTCATATTACCCAATTAAGGAAATTCCACCTAAATAAATGTTATATCTAATTACTCTTATTTGATTTGAGCGAGATCTATGTGATCATTAAGAAAATGGATATGCTTTCAATGTTTCTGTTTCATAAAATATTTCGAACCGAATAGTAGAATATATATTTACCTTTCATTTCATCTCCTACTAATTCGGTAAAAATGTGGTTTTAGGTACTCTTGTTATGGTAAATAAATCACATATTAAAACATGGACTTCAAAAAATTAAAGGAATATATTAGGCGTGTTAAAAGGTGAAAAGGCGCCTATCTCACCTTTTTTTGCGACAAAATGACAAGACAAGCCCAAGGCCCATCTGATGTTAAGCGGTACCTCTACCTATAACTGCCATACCGCGGTAACCACGTTCATTGAGCACGTGACCAACGTATTGCGCCCAGGGTGACCCTGAGACAATGTTCTAAGGTGCCCGTAATTTCACCGGCCATCTAAACCCTTCAGCCAAAACAGCAATGTAGACTTTACTGCTTGGCGGTATGGTGGTAGTACTTCCCCGGATAAACATAATGCTTAAGGCTACATAAGCGGTAGACTGCTTATGTAGCCTTAAGCATTATGTTTACCTAAGTGCCACGATTATCAAATAGGCCCTCATTAAAAATTGCTGTCTTGTCGTTTTGTATTGCAAACTGAACTAGAGTTCAATACTCAAAACATTCAAAATGGCCGTCGCCACAAGATCAGTACCTGTGTCAGTACCATGTCTTATTTGGGTAACAAAAGATAGGTCTTTCAAAGCATGCTCTTATACCTTAACTTAGATTAAAAACACTAACACATATAAACAACACATTTAAAACCTTTCTAACCGAGCGGTTCTCAATTTGACAGTATGTTTTCATTGTGTTACGCAATGAGACGTTTTCAGTAAAAAAGAAAACAGTGTTTTCTACTAAACCTAACAGATGGGGCTGGCAAGCGGAGAAAGAGGGAGAAAGCATGTTTGCGGTTAATCACAGTTGCCGTCATTGTCAAATTGTGTTTCCTACCAGTAGGTAACAGAAAACTAACGTCATCTATAAGTTTCAAAGGAACTATTTTTGAAGTTTTTACTTTTTAATGAAAACGCCTCATTACTCCGTTATGAAGGTCATGTATAAGAGGAAGTTCCTTTTTTCAAAACTCGATTCTGACGATGGGATCTATGAGAAATTAAATAATAGTAGACCAGCAGTGGGGTGCCGGCAGAAGAATGTTACCCCTCCTTTCATGCCCGTGGAAGCAGTAAGAGCCTAAGTGATACCTCCATGGGCAGCAGCGTCTTTTCGTGTATCAACATCCCGTACTGCGCCCGCCAACCCGCCTGCCACGCGTGGTTAGTATGGCAACTACCCCTCATGTAGATCTATGAGGGAGGCCTGTGTTCAGTAGTGGACGTTGTATAGCTGATATGATGATGATGAATAGTAGACACTGGAGTCTATTCATACCCTTTTAAACTTGAGGTTGGGTTATTGCTTCACTTAAAATTGTTTGCTCGCTTTTAAACCCAGTTCTGATGATGGTATCCATGTTAAATCAAGGGAAATATTACAATGTAATAAGCATACATTATAGCGCTTTGGGTAATTACTGCAACAATTTAGATTTAACCGTTAAAGTCGGTATTTTTTTGTTACAAAATTAAAATAATTATTTCTTATACAAGAGTATGTTTCGTAGTCAAAGGGTACCTACGATCGAAACAATATTTTGCCTCAAAATTTGAAGCATTTCATACGAAAGGTTAAACAATTGAGATCTGGCAAACAAAGGGAGATGTTCAAATATGGGCCACCCCTATCTCTGACAGTTGATATTGGAGTTTAATTTAACAAGCCGACTGTACTGATGAGGTGATGGGTAAGAGGTGTCTTGTTTCCATCTTAATATCAAATAGCATAAAATATTTAGAGTCTGCCACCGTAGATCGGTTGGTCTAATGGCCGACTGAGACGCAGGTAGCGGGTTCAATTCCCGCCACGGGACAATTGTTTGTAATTGTTCTGCAGATATTTGTCCCGGGACCGGGTTTTTTTCTATGCAACTCGCGACTCGGCAAGCGTAGTATAAAATAAAAAAATAAAATAATGTTTATTTCTGTAAAAATAGTTACAAAACATGACAGTGATATAGACTATATTTATAAGTACATATTAGTAAAAGATTTTGACGCACAAAAAGATTCGGTCACCCATCCAAGTTATGACTTCAATGATTGATTTCGTACTTTGGACAAACATAGTTCCATAGATACCTACATACAGGGCAAGCTAAATAAAAGCTTTCAAAATGCATTGTGGTAGAAAACATATACTTACGGAAGTCAGAAAGGGTAATGGGCCCCTTGGCGTGTTTTGCCTAGGGGCCCCGACATAGTTAATCCGGCCCTGTCCACAATGTCCTGATACTGGCTAATGGTGATGATGAGGCATGTAATCCATCTACCAGGTAGGTATAAACACCTATTATTATGGTCGACTCAAGTGAAATATTAATCAAATGTAATAAACTTTCTTCTTGATGAAAGTTAGAAGCTTAGCGCGATTTGAATTGGCTGCCTCCTCGTCAGTAGGTCCAGGACGACCTCTGTGGCGTGGGCGTAGGTCCGCTTGCGACGCAAGAGGGTGCGGGTTTGATTCCTGCCTCGGGACAAATGCTTTGGATGTTTTCTATACAAAACAAAAAATATCTATGTATGCAGTCATCATCATCATTTAATTATTTAAGCGTCCACTACTGAACACAGGCCTCCCTCATGGATGATAACTATCTATAACTACCCCAGTTGCCATACTCACCACGCTTGGTAGGCGGGCTGGAGAGCGCAGTACGAGATGTTGATACACGAAAAGACACTGCTGCCGATCTTCCGTAGGTATCCCTTAGCAGGCTCTTACTATATCTATAGGCAAGACAGGAGGGGCAAAATTCTTCTGCCGGCACCCCACGGCTTTTAGTAATGTATTAAGTATATCAGTCATCGAGTACCCAAAACACAATCTCTAATTAGCTATGGGGCTAAGTGATGCTGTGTGTATTGTCCAGCATTATTATTATTATAATAGCTGACTTCGGGTTCGGTTCCCGAAATGGGACACATGTTTGTAATTGTTCTGCAAATATTTGTCCCGGGTCATATGTATGAATCCCATAGCTTTGGTGTTGTGTGTAGTGTCCAGCATTATTTATATATTTTGTTTTATTTGTTTAGTTTAATGAACAAAATGAACAACTAAATTACCTTATTTAATGTTCAAGTGTTTTTTTAGTGTGCGACACAAAATATTTTTTTATATTTTGTGTCGCACATTCTTTCTAATTATCCTATAAATTTTCTAAAAACCTTTAATAAATATGCATTATCGCAATTGCCTTAGCAAATATTACTCATTACATTTTAAATATTAATGATGATGAGGCATGTAATCCTAATACCAGGTACATAGGTATAAATACCTATTATGGCCGACTCAAGTGAAATATTAATCAAATGTTATGAACTTTCCTTTTGGTGTAAGTTATAAGCTTAGCGCGATTTAAAGGTTCTTGTTTGATTGTTTTATGCCCAGTCGAGGTTAGCTGGGTAAAATAAATAACCATCTTAATTTATCTTTATCCAGATCACCGATACAAGTAACCCCAAAAAAATAGGGTCTTAGTTACACGTCAATATTTATTATGCAATATTTTTCTTATAGTAAAGACTTCAGTTTATCCGTGATCATGGTATATGGAACGGCGCCGAAATATCGGGGAACTCAAAAAAAAATCAAATCATAGTAACTATCCCGTAACTAATGCATATAGAGTGTTCACAAACATGATAGTTTCAAAAGTTATGCTTATGGTTAGTTTAACAAAAACGCGGAGCTGTAAATGACGACCACACCCAACTCCGTCCTGTCCTGTGCCATTATAAGATAATGTTGGAGTATAATTTATGTATTTAAGACGTGGGGTGCCGGCAGTAGAATGATACCCCTCCTCTCATGCTCATGGATGCAGTAAGAGCCTGCTAAGGGATACCTCCGGAAGATGGGCAGCAGCGTATATCCGTGTATCAACATCCCATACTGCGCTCACCAACCCGCCCGCCAAGCGTGGTGAGTATGGCAACTACCCCTCATGGAGTCCATGAGGGAGGCCTGTGTTCATCAGTGGATGTTTTATGGCTGAAATGATGATGATAATTTATTTTGTGTCCTACTGGTTGGATGAATTTTACGCAGTAGATCACACACAATTCAGATCGCTATGTAAAATCAGGGTTCAAATGCAATGGGACCTCATTGTAAGAAGTCGCTCGCTCGTTCTATGTTCTTGGCGAACAACGAGTTATCTTATAGTATTATATTAATTATCGCTACAGGATTGTATTTATTTTATACAGCAAACAGTCTGGATTAAAACTACCCAAGACTTTAACTTAAACCACACAAACCACTG
Organism: Pasiphila rectangulata; assembly: GCA_963082625.1. Classification (NCBI taxonomy): domain Eukaryota; kingdom Metazoa; phylum Arthropoda; class Insecta; order Lepidoptera; family Geometridae; genus Pasiphila; species Pasiphila rectangulata. The sequence continues at coordinate 13,151,813 of OY720256.1, read as the reverse complement.
AAGTGTATCTAAGCCCCTGCTTAAGTTCAAGATAACTTGAACTTAGACACGGGTATGTTACGAACTTACGATCCATTAAGCATTTAACAAAATTTTAAGTAGATTAACGGAACAAACGTAATAAGTGCTAAGTCAGGTAACTAAGGTACTTAAAACTTTGTTAATGTGATACGTGCAAAACAAGGGTTGAAAGTTAAGTTATTTTGGCGTATTTCATCATCATCTCAGCCATAGGCCGTCCACTGCTGAGCGTAGGCCTCCCTCATGGATCTGATTATGATTGATGCCATACTCGCCACTTTTGGTGCACTATTTGATTAAACTTTTTTGCAGAAACTGCCAGGGGATAATTCGGAAGATGACAGCAGCTCGACGCCTTTTCATGTTTCAACATTCCATACCACGCTCGCCAACGCCAGGCGCGTTACTTACCAAGCGTGGTAAGTATGGCAACAACCCGTTATGACCAGTACTTACATGTATATTAATGAGCAAGGGCTATGTCCAGCAGTGGATGTCCTACGGCTGAGATGATAATGATGAAGTACTTATTTAAATTGAATTTTTTAACATTGAAGAGTTTTGGTGGCCGTCTGCGGTGTTCTCCATCAGATCCAATATTTCACAGTTCTTAAAAGTGAGTACAATTTATCTCGCATAGACTACACCATCTAACATTACAAATTAACTAATAAATGAGACCAGGGAGTTAGGGACGGCTGTAAAGGTTTAAGCACTGTCTAATTTAGACAAGTTTCTACTACCGACACCCCACGGCATGTAAGTACTTATTTTTTTTTAAATAATGACCAATGTAAAAGCTACATATTATCACGTATAATTTCTACGTGATAAATTTTAATATTATAACAAGTCACGATTATGCGTGTAGATATGTATGTAAGTATTGTTTTAATAAATCAGTTGTGATCAGAATTTAATTGGAGTATGGAGATATGATCTCCAACAACCAATTACTCCTATTATAAATGGATTTTGATGATTCTTTTTTTACACGGTAGGTCATGTTTCAGTGGTGGTACCATCTTTTGATAACTCGATGCTGATGATGGGATTCGTGTGGAATTCAATAATTGTAATCGTAGACACTGGAGTCCCTCAAGGTATAGTTATATGCCCTAAATGTGACCTTGCGGTTGGGTTTTTAATTTCACTTTATAATGTTTGATTGTCTTCACACACGATTGTAATGATAAATCGAGCCGTAGGGTGCCGGCAGTAGAATGTTACCCCTCCTTTTATGTGCATGGATGCATCAAGAGCCTGCTAAGGGATACCTTCGGAAGATGGGCAGCGGCGTCTTTCCGTGTACCAACATCCCGTACAGCGCTCGCCAACCTGCCTGCTAAGCGAGGTGAGTATGGCAACCACCCTTCATGGAGGGAGGCCTGTGTTCAGTAGTGGACGTTTTACGGCTGAAATGATGATGATGATGACTCAAACGTAGCATACATAGCGATGTGGGTATTTTCAGCAACATTTCAGATTTTAGTCTTTTTTAAACTTACGCGATCACAACACATTATTACTATATTAATTGTCTCCCCGCGACCACGACCAGGTGCAATCCGGTCGAAACGTCGGGAATAAAATAAAATAAAGGTAATCACGCGATAAATACCCGATCATCCAATATAGTAATAATTTCAGATTTTACCATTGAAGTAGGTTTTTTTTGTTAAAAAATTAAAGAATTATGTTTTACGCCGAACGCGTGGCTTTACCAGACGAGTGTACAAATCCACATGGGACTCCTAAAACATGTAGCTATGTTATCTCGGCTGCGGTTGGAGGGCTCCCGTCATGGACTCCTGCGGTCTCGCGGTCACTTTATGACCCTAACTCTCCCAATGTATTGCTTCACGGCCGGCACGAATGTCGGTCTGTTATACGGAATAGAAATCTTTTATCAGTTATTTTTACTGTAAGAATATTGTATTTGTGCAACCACGAAGACCAGCGCTGTGGCGCGATTTATTGTGCCACAGCATTTGCTGAGTGGTGGCCATTTTTGTTACCATATTTTTAAGTGTCTACTAATTGTTTCTGAGTTTTTTGTTTGATTTCATGTACCTACGAATTGTTTGTGTGTACTTCATGCTTGGTAACAAAATAAACTAGTTTTTATATTTATTTACTTGACTAACGGAATTTTCAGTCATTAGTTAACAAAAACTAATGAAACGTATCATTGCTCGATATTTAGACACATCACAATGTACAATTATATACATCTACGCCAATACATAATAGATATGTAGGGGAAGTAAGGAAATAGATTTGTTTGTTTGTTTGTATGCATTGAAATTCCGAAGGCTCCGAAACTACTGGACCGATTTGAAAAATTATTTCACCATTAGTATGCTACATTATCCCTGAGTAACAAAGGCTATATTTTATTCCCAAATTCCCACGGGAACGGGAACTAAGCGGTTGAAACCGCAGAGTACGGCTAGTTGCTTATAATTGATCATTTCTTATTACCCATGTAAGTTCACATTCAGGCTCAGATGATGAGGATGACGTGATCTTACCGTCTTGCTAAGCCTGCGGGCGCGGCCGTGTTAATTTGGCGGTAATTATCTTAATCAGTGTCACGACGTGTCGTCCTACAGACCTCTAGTGTAATTGTGGTTTGGTGATCATGTAACGATCCTTGTAGCGTAGTTGGTTTAAGGCAACGCATTGATAAACGATGAAATAACTAAATAAATCATCATTTTCATCATCGTTTCAGCCGTAAAATGTCCACTACTGAGCACAGGCCTTCCTTATGGATCTCCATGAGGGGTAGTTGCCAAACACACCACGCATGGCAGGCGGGTTGGCGAGCGCAGTTCAGGATGTTGATATACGGAAAGACACTGCTACCCATATTCCGGAGGTATCCCTTAGCGGGCTCGTACTGCATCCACGGGTATGTGAGGTGGGGTAACATTTAACTGCCGGTACCCCACGGCATAATACTAAACAAATAATGCTGGGCAATCCACACAGCATCATCTAACCTTAGCAGAGATTGTGTTATGGGTACTATAGACTAAATGACTGACAGACTTAATACATTATAATACATAGATCTCTTGCTTTTCTCGACCAGTGTTTTCCAGCACATTTATAATGGCGTCTTCCTATCTCTTATTTGGTCGTCGTCTATTTCTTTTTCGTTTCTAGGTATCCAATTTGTGACTATTTGTGCTAATCTATTTGTCTTTAATCTTTATAGGTTTTCTGCCCATGTTCATTTCAGTCCCATTACCCTGTGTACTATCTCTGACAAAGCAAGAAAAAGAGAAAATTGGCATATCTTGAAAGAGGCTTTTACCGCCGCAGGGTCCTAACACTATTAACTTTTAGTGTCATTTTTTTAGTGTACCAAATTATTTAGTTTTATTTTTTTTATATGTAAATTTATAGTGTTTTGGAAAAATAAAGCTTTTTTATTTTTAGGGTTCCGGACCAAAATGGTAAAACGGAACCCTTATAGAATCACTCTGTCTGTCTGTCTGTCTGTCTGTCTGTCTGTCTGTCTGTCTGTCACAACTGGATATCTCGAGAACTACTGATGCTATCGACTTGAAATTTGAAATGGTAAAAGACAACACTTTTTTACTAACATAGCATATATAAAAATGTTAATAAATATCCTTATTTTGACTGCAGGGGGGCGGATAGGGGATCTCAAAATTTTTAAGTGAAGTTACTAGGCCGTGTGGGGTATCATATGAAAGGTATTTATTTGCACATTAATAAACAGTTTTTAGTTTTCCTTCAAGTCGTATTGTTTTTGAGTTATTTACAAAAATGTTGAAAAAACGACCGTTCCCCCCCCCTTATCTCCGAAGTTTGCAGAGATAAACCCGTGATACTTTTATAGCTAATAGAAGTGTATGTAAACTTTATAGGAAAATTATAGCGAACTCCCTAATTTGCATAGTTTTTTATACAAGGGGGGTGGAAGGGGGGTTTTCAAAAATTTTGTGAAATTAATAGGTGATGTGGGGTATCATATGACAGGTATTCATTTGTACATTAATAAACAGTTTTTAGTTTTCCTTTAAGTCGTATCGTTTTTGAGTTATTTACAAAAATGTTGAAAAAAATAGCGTTCCCCCCCCCTTATCTCCGAAGTTTGCGGAGATAAACCTCTGAAACTTTTATTGCTATTAGAAGTAAATGTAAAGATTAGAGGAAATTTATTAGAATCTCTCTACTTAGCATAGTTTTTTAGAAATCATCGAAAGTGTAAATCTCTACATAATTTCCGCTATCAGACAAGAGATGGCGCTGTCAAGGTTCTCCAACAAATATAAAACCGCCTTTGTCATAAATTATATTGTATGATGGCACGGAACCCTCGGTGTGCGAGTCCGACTCGCTCTTGCCCGGTTTTATTATTTACTACAAAGATAGATATTTTTTATACATATAAAAAAACATCCAGAACATCCTGAACTGCGATCTGCAGATCGTACAGACATTTGTCCTGACACGCAAATTAATCTCTTGGGTCGCAGGCGTTCGTCCGAGAGGACACTGCAGTGCCTGGGACATTGTTTGATGGATTAGGCTTGCCCAGCACCTATACCATCCTCTCAGCTTAGTCAGCTGTTAGTCAGAGGAAAGAACAGGTCAATACGTCTGAAGCTAACTAAGCCAGAGAGGACGTCTGTTTTAATTACACAAATATATATTTTCCTCTTTAAAGTAGGTACTCGTATTTATCATTTGATGTCATTGTCCAACCTTTCACACTGTGATAGTGGCAATAGGGACACAGATTGCTAAGGTCATTGCACTTGTTACTGATTTTATTACAATTACATTTTAAACATGTAGTTGCTAGAAAAGCCTTGTCCGTGGTGGGGGAATCAAATCCAAACTCAGAAATACTTTATTTAGTCCGACCGTATGGACCTTATTGACGCGACATATCTCACTAATATTATAAAGCCGAGAGTTTGTTAGTATGGAGGTTTGTTACCTCTTCACGTAAAAACTAGCTTACGTATCAAGCTGAAATTTCGCAAACGTATAGATGTTGACTAGGATTACCACATAGGATACTTTTTATCCGGGTACACAACAAACGCATGGGAAGCGGCGGGCACAGGCTAGTTACAAAATAAACTTTTTAACGAAAAAATTATAACGCTGAAAAAACTGAAGAGCAAAACAAAAAATATACGCATCTACGTGAGAACCTCCTCAGTTTTTACGTCGGTTGATAAAACAACCCAAATTAATAGAACAAAGCACGTAATTGAATCTGTTCTTCAGATGACACACGAGATGAGAAATGAAGCGCACAGAAGCCCTAACCAACCTCTAAGCACCTAACTTCATCCGTATAGACATCATTTAACAATTTTCTTTTGTCTTATGTTACGTTTGACGGAGTTGGGGCAGGTTCCGTCCCAAGTGGTTTTGTTATCCTTCTTAATCTTACTTCCTTCTTCCTTAAATCCTACATGGATCTTTTCCTTATCCTTTTCTAAGTGCCGTGAGGTCCCGGCAGTGAATGTTACTCCTCCTCTCATACCCGTGGATGCAGTAAGAATCTGCTAAGGGTCTGCTCTGCTCCGAAAGATGGGCAACAGCGTCTTTGAGTTTATCAACATCCTATACTGCGCTCGCCAACCCGCCTGCCAAGCGTGGTGAGTATGGCAACTACCCCTCATAGAAATCCATGAGAGAGGCCTGTGTTCAGTAGTGGACGTTTTACGGCTGAAATGATGATACAGCCTCAGTAACTGATATTCTTGCTGTACGGGACGCTGCAGTGCCTGGGACATTGTAAGGATCATCATCATCATAATTTCAGCCGTATAACGTCCACTACTAAACACAGGCCTCCCTCATGGATTTCCATGAGGGGTAGTTGCCATACTCACCACGCTTGGCAGACGGGTTCGCGAGCGCAGTACCTACCGCAGTACGGGAAGCTGATACACGGTAAGACGCGCTGCCCATCTTCCGAAGGTATCCCTTAGCAGGATCTTACTGCATCCACGTGCATGAGACAGGAGGGGTAACATTCTACTGCCAGAACCCACGGCACTTGTAAGGATATCAAAAAGCAAATCACTAATTAAATAAACTATGAAGCTACACTAATTAAATACCCTATGAAGCTACTCCGCAAATATAATTTATTCTCCCACCAAAAGGCAACCATCCCTGATGGATATTGGTAGAATATGAATTAAAATTCCACCGCTGTTTTCATATTCCAACATGTCGGTAACAGAAGAGTAGTCGCCATAGAGACAGGATATTGACCGGATAACTATTTTATAACCACCAGTTTCTATCCACGTTTTTAATTGTTCTTTTTTTGTGCCTTTATGATTATCATTTCATGATTTCAGCCGTAAAACATCCACTACTAAACACAGGCCTCCCTTTCTCCATGAAGGGTAGTTGCTTGGGATGTTGATACATGTAAAGACGCTGCTGCCCATCTTCCGAAGGTATCCCTTAGCAGGCTCTTACTGCATCTATGGGTATGAGAGGAAGGGTAACATTCTACTGCCAGAACCCCACGGCGAGCAACGGCGAATAACGCCGAGAACGACAGAAAATAAATAAATAAATAACAAAAATTTTGGAGATGGCTGCAAATTTGATTTGTGAAAATATTACCATAATAGCGCTCTGCGTGGTTCCCGTGTGAATACGGGAATAAAATATATGTTACTCGCTGATAATGTAGCTTTCCATTATTGAAATATTTTTATCCGACTTCAAAACAAAAAAGGTTGTCAAGTTTTAATCTTTGTCCAATTTGTGTGTGGAGGTCTAACCTCCGTAGTTTATGAACTAATTTGTTTTTTTTTAAATAAGAAATAAGAAAATTTTATTGCTAAATTGTGTAGGTCATATTGTACATGAAGGTCTTAAATAAATTTAGGTATCAACAATTTTATTATAACTATGACATACAATAATAAAATTTGCAATTTAATTCTTTAGTGCACAAAATTATACACAAAGTTGGATTACAACATTTTGTAGGCCTATACTTCTGAATACGAAATTAGAACTAAAATCAATCTACATGACTAATTATCAAGACGTTCGAAAAGATACACTTTCAATTTGGACGACGTATAAAAATAAATGCCTTTAGTTATTAATTACATATAATTTACTAATCATGATACGTACCTACCCATCATCATTGATTCGACATAAAATAAAAAAATAAGATAGATAATTATACCTACTCATTATTGTGTAAATCATACAGAAAATAAAAACAAAAATAACTAAAAATTAACTTAAACTACAAAAACAACAGAAATACACAATGGGCGGTCTTATCGCTTAGACAACCTATGGACCATACTTCCAGACAACCTATGGATGGAGAGGATTTGAATGGAAGAATGGGATGTAGTATCCTACTATATAAAATCCTTTATTTTTCTCACAAAAGCATTACAACAATAAGTGGTATAGTATAATAAAAACCCTACAAATTAAGCCTGTTTTGTGAGTGATAGAGCTATCTTGACTGATAAAACCCTCCATTTCAATAGACCTGACTTATTAACTCTTAGATAAATCCAACAAAACATATCGCTTCTCATCGACATTGCCGTCCCCAACACCCACAACCTGCAGAACACCATAGCAGAGAAACTATCAAAATACATCGATCTTAAAAACGAGATAACTCGCATATGACATCTGCAAAAGGTAACAATAGTACCAATGAGACAAATACGGCGCCACTGAAAATCAGTGTCGAGTTCTCACGGCGCCGCGGCGTGTGCTGAGTTGGCGACTGATTTATGTTTCTGTACCTTAATGTGTTATTTTTCATGTAACCTTTGAGACATAAATAAACATTTCCTATTCTATTCTATTCAATAGTTTTATCCACCACTGGTGTCATTCCCAAACCACTTTTTCAATCGTTAGAATACCTAGATATACCAAAGCATACCTCCATTCTAAGCCGTGTTGGCCAAATGGTATGTACCCCCGACTTTCAATCCGAAGGTCGTGGGTTCGATACCGGCCGTGAACCAATGGATTTTTCTTTCTTGAAAGTGTATATTCACATTTAACACGTGCTAAACGGTGAAGGAAACCTCGTGAGGAAACCCGCGGCTTAGTTAGCTTCAGACGTATTGACCTGTTCTTTCCTCTGACTAACAGCTGACTAAGCTGAGAGGATGGTATAAGTGCTGGGCAAGCCTAGTCCATCAAACAATGTCTCAAGCACTGCAGTGTCCCGTACAGAATGATTACCAGTTGCTGACGCTGCATAAATCATCTATAATAGATGCAAAGGCCTTTTATCCTTACCATCACTCTTCAAAAAGCAGTACTCTTAAATACATGTAGAATCGTAAGAAAAATTTTACAAACTGAACTTCCCATGAAGTTCATTCCACTGAAGCTCACTCTTGGCCTAGGCCCGTGAGTTCCAGTTATTTCCGGTTATCATAAACTGAGAAGAGTAATCTAAAACTTGAATAATAAAAATAATCTTTATTATCAGACAACTTAAGAGAATAGTACATTGATGTTAATTACTAATTATATCGTCCATAGATAAATATGAATATATATATTATATAATATAACTAAACATGAAGTACACGTTTTCAGGTGTCAGGCGGCTTTTGAACCGCCGGAACTTTACCCCTCTCGGCCAGAACTCAAGGCTCATGATGGTCTCAAGACGCTTCGTGGGGACTCACACCATGAATTAACTAAAGCTTACATATGGATTTACAAAAGCCGGTGTAAAAATAAACCCCCCCAACTCTACGTTACACGTAAATATCGATGGTTCATATCGATAAAACGTCATTCGAAAAGCCGGCGGTAAATTCATTTATATCGATAGTGACAATTGGTTTAAAATCGACTTTTCATGCAGGCTTATACGTTACAACGTATTAGAACGTATGCTGCATTAATTCTGCTACGTAAAACAATGAGCAATATATCCGAATAATGTTTAAAACCCTAGCTTAATTTACATTTGTATTTAACACGATATGGAAGAGCGTGATCCTCTAGTACAAGTATTTTTTTACTTAAAAGAGGACCACATAACTATGTTTGTAATGTATTATTAAGTTAAAGAAATAAATATTTTGTATTTGTATTTAGTATGGTAGAGGTGCCGGCAGTAGAATGATACCCCTCCTTTCATGTTCATGGATGCAGTAAGAGCCTGCTAAGGGATACCTCCGGAAGATGGGCAGCAGCGTCTATCCGTGTATCAACATCCCATACTGCGCTCACCAACCCGCCTGCCAAGCGTGGTGAGAATGGCAACTACCCCACATGGAGATCCATGAGGGAGGCCTGTGTCCATCAGTGGACGTTTTATGGCTGAAATGATGATGGTAGAGGTGCTGGGCAAGCCTAACCTATCTAACAATATCCCAGGCACTGCAGCGTCCCGTGCATCATGAATACCAGTTGCTGCATAAAACATCTACTCAAGATGTAAAGGCCTTAGTATATTTCGAACTAGATTTTACCTGCCACTTCGCCCGCGTAATTTTAATTGACATTATCATTCCAAGTCCAGACAACCAGCTCTGAATGAGAGACTTTGGCAAACACTGCCGCCCGCCTTGAAACTGTACCTGACGTGACCTATCTAAAGGAAGGAAATTTTGAATGAAATTCTACTCCCATCATTTAAATGTGCGATGATAACGATTTTCATGGTACTTAGTTTTTAGCCCCCGACAAAAAAGAGGGGCGTTACAAGTTTGATCACTATGTCTGGGTGTCTGTCTGTTTGCATGCAGTTTTTAGAGTTCCGGACCAAAATGGTAAAAAGGAACCCTTATGGGATCACTTCGTCACAAATGGATATCTCGAGAACTATTGATGTTATCGACTTGGAATTTGAAATATTAAACACTTTTTTACTAATATAGCATTATATGAAAATGTTAAAAAAATATTCTTATTATGCTTGGGGGCGGATAGGGGATCTCAATTTTTTTAAGTGAAATTACTAGGTCGTGTATTATGAAAGGTATTCATTTGTAAATTATTAAACAGTTTTTATTTTTCCTTTAAGGCGTATTGTTTCAGAGTTATTTACAAAAATGTTGAAAAAACGACGCGAAAATTACATATATATCCTACGACCAATAATGGATTTACATTATATGTATATAAGAAAAAAAAACTTAAGCAGACAGTTAAAGCAAACTTAAATTAATGTTAAAAATCAAAACAAAATTACTTAGGGTGAAAATAAATCTAGTTAAAAAGTATATATTAAAACAGTTTAAAAAAAAACTAGTATTCAATACCTAACAATTTACTATGAAAAAATTTGTAAATAATAATAACAAATATAATAAACTATTAGAAATATATTTATAATTTTTTTTTCATTTAACTAAGGAGGCCTATACCCAGCAGTGGGTGAAGTCAGGCTGTGGATGATGGTAGTGATGATGAAAACATTACATGAGACGACTGTGACCCTGCAGCGTCGGACATCCAAGATTTGATTAGGTATCGAACGATGTCTTTTCAATTAAGATAGTGTATCGTGTGTTTATCAGTTCCATGATATTGATTGGCCGGTTCAACCTAACCCTATAGCTATAGACGGTTCTACTTTTACTCCGGCTGTAAACTGCTCCGACCATAGACAAAGAACCCCGAAAAAAGGGGAAGATCTATGGAATGCCGGTTGAATATTGGGCATATTATTGTTATTATTTTTTAATATTCTTTGTATGTTATTATTAATGAACTCTTTATTACTTCATTGTAGTATACATAGTTTTGAGGTTTTTTTATTCCGTTGCATACAAGCAAACAGGTGAAAGAATTATAAGTGTTAAAAAAATAAGGACAAGTTCTGGCTATCTGCAAAGTGAAGCGGCAAAATATTATGCGTTCGCCCGTTCAGTGTAACCTATAGAAAAATATCATAACACCCAAAGACCTCTCCAGGATTTCCTCGAACTCCTAATTGTGCGAATAAAAGCATAATTTTTCCTTTCACCCAATACTCGGTAATCCTTATACAAACACCGAGGTACTGTCGCTCGCATAAGTAGCTTACCACCGGTTGTATTTTCCTGTAATATCTCTCAATGTTGTAGAGAGGAAAGATCTGTATGTTGTGTGTTGTATTTTGTATCATCATCATTCCAGCCGTAAAAAGTCCACTACTGAACAGGCCTTACTCATGGATCTCCATGAGGGGTACTTGCCATACTCACCACGCTTGGCAGGCGGTTTGGCGAGCGCAGTGCGGGATGTTGATACACGGAAGGACGCTGCTGCCCATCTTCCGGAGGTATCCCTTAGCAGGCTCTTACTGCATCCACGGGCATGAGAGGACGGGTAACATTCTACTGCCGGCACCCCACGGCTAATTTTCATTCACGGGTATTTTGTATGTTTGTAACGAATAACCTCAAAAACTACCGGATCGATTTTCAAAATTCTATCACCAATAGAATGCTCTATTATCCCTGAGTAACAAAGGCTATATTTTATTCCTGTATTCCCACAGGAAGGGAAACTACGCAGGTAAAACCGCGGAATGCGGCTAGTATAATAGTATAGGGGGTATGAACCTGTAGCTAAGGAAACTTCAGATGATTTCCGGGATAAAAAGTATTCCGCGAAAATTGCGTTAAGTAAGCGTGTGTGACTCGTTGTTTTGTTGTTTTGTTGACGACGTCGTTGTTATTTTTGTACATTCATGCTGTACAGGCAACTGCCTGGGACATTGCTAGATTAGTCTTCCAGGTAACCTTCGGATGGACAGATTGTAAGCACTTTATTTATTTATGAGTTTTCTATATAATTATTCGCGATGGCCCGATACATGCGCGTGCGCCTTCCTCCGCTCGTGCATACGCTGCAGTCGCCGCCCGCGGTGCCGTTAGCTGCTCCGCACCCGCTGCCAGTTCGGAGCAAGCGGTGCCCAAAAAAATGAAGGGGAAAAAGAAGCAGTCATCCAGTACTGCCACTGTATCAGCTCCAAGGAAGGAGCCGTGTAATCCGGAAGGCTTCACTGAGGTGGTACGGAAACGCCGAAAACAATCCAGCCGGAACCGGTGTGGTACCGTCTCTGGAACGTGTTCTGGATTCCTAGCGGAGGTGCCTACTACCCAACTATATGTCTCACTGGTTCACTACGCCGTGCAGATTAAGGAGGTGGAGGATTACCTCACGAAGAAAACCGGATACTGTCTAAGGGTTGAAAATTTATCTTCCCACCGTAACGTGAACTTTAGTTCTTTTATGGTGAGAGTTCCAACGGACAAACATCAACTTTTATGAGTGAAGAGTTCTGGCCAAAGGGAGTTAAATTCCGACGGTTCATCGGACGCCTGCAAGCAGACACCGTGAATCGTCGCTATGAGACAAGCATGCGTCATACGTCGCCGTCCTAAACGTGTGTTAGCAATAAGTTTATACTATATACATATATGTATGTATATGTTAGATTTAAGGTATATATCTATGGGCCGTAGAATAAGTTATTTAAGATCTGTGTACTTTTCTATTGTTGCCTGAGAATAAAGAAATTATTATTATTATTTGCATGTGTTGTGTGTGTGTCAAAAATAAATGTATTTCTTCTTCTTCTTCACTTTAAAGAGAGTGGCGTACCAATAATATACCTACATATAAAACAAATAAAATAACAATAACTTAATTTTACTATTCATCATTTCAGCCATAAAACGTCCACTGATGAACACAGGCCTCCCTCATGGATCTCTATGAGGGGTAGTTGCCATATACTCACCACGCTTGGCAGGCGGGTTGGTGAGCGCAGTATGGGATGTTGATACAAAGAAAGACGCTGCTGCCCATCTTCCGGAGGTATCCATAAGCAGGCTCTTACTGCATCCATGGGCATGAGAGGAGGGGTAACATTCTACTGCCGGCACCCCACGGCAATTAACTATTAAATACCCAAAAACAAGAAAAAATATCGTAAGCGTGTGACTTGTTGGCTGGTATTTTTTTGTGATTCCCAACGAGTCACAGTGCAACTGCTGACGTCCTCTTCTGGACATATGCCTCTCTCGTGGATCTCCAACATTATGAGGAGGTTGCTGCTACACTCGTCACGCTTGGCAGGCGGGTTGGCGAGCGCAGAACGGGATGGACGGAAAGACGTTGCTGCCCCAACATACGATGGTATCCCTAGACATATGTTTTAGTAGCAGTAGAACTAGAACAGTTCATCCGGGGAAGTTCTACCACTTTTACTTTGGACTTTTAAAATTTCCACCCCCCTTGCAAACATAACAAGAATATTTTTCGACATTTTTATATATTAGTGATTAGTGAAAAAGCGTTATCTAATACCATTTCAAATTTCAAGTCGATACTCGTAGCATCAGTAGTTCTCAAGATATCTATTTGTGACAGACAGACAGTCAGACAAAGTCTCACCATAAGGGTTCCTTTGGGCCACTTTGGTCCGGAACCCTAAAAACGATTGTTACCTACTGCATCCAAGGGAAAGAGAGGAGAGGCATTATTACAATGCCTTACGCCATTATAACCTACTTAGTAGATACGTAGTATGTAATGAAGAATAACCCTTGTTAAACAGCCTCAGTTTAATTAAAATCATCATCAATATAATTTAAGCCGTAAACGTCCATCTTCCGGGGGTATCCCTTAGCAGGCTCTTACTGCATCCACGGGTATGAGAGGAGGGGTAACATTCTACTGCCGGCACCCCACGGTAATTAAAGTATTCTTCATTACATACGAGTATGTAATGAAGAATAACCCTTGTTAAACAGCCTCAGTTTAATTAAAATCATCATAAATATAATTTAAGCCGTAAACGTCTATCTTCCGGGGGATCCCTTAGCAGGGTCTTACTGCATCCACGGGTATGAGAGGAAGGGTGACATTCTACTGCCGGCACCCCACGGTAATTAATGTATTCTTCATTACATACGAGTATGTAATGAAGAATACTTTAATTACTCGTAAGAATAACCCTGGTTCGACAGCCTCAGTGTAATGAAAATGCCCTGTTTGTAATCCGTGGAGCGGTTCTAATACTCTTGTTACAATATTTGCGCAGCTCGCCCACATTATTCTGTCTCGTACTTTTTGATGGAATTTTTAATTGGACTTCGAGATCCGGTGCGAAACTCGTGTCCGGTTTGGAATTAAATTCGTGGAACTAGGAAGATTTTATTTTTCGTCGACCGTGGCTGAATGGGAAGATTGACATCGCCGTGGGGTGCCGGCAGAAGAATGTTGCAGATTCTTACTGCATCGATGGGTAAGAGAGGAGGCTCTTACCCGTGGATCCAGTAAGAATCTGCCAAGTCAAAAGTCAAAGTCAATAAGTGTTTATTCAATAGAGTAAAACGCTACTTAGAATAGTCAATTTACAAAAAAAGAACAAGACACATTTAAATTGAATAAAGCACATAATTGAATTCGTTCGCTTCAGAAAACATTTTTCTAAGTGAGGGAGAGAAGCGAACAAGAAACCTCACTCTTTCACATTCATTCATTGTTACAATTTCTGTCTTAGTATTATGCTTAATTTAATGTTCGCAAGGATATTGGATACCTTGGATATTGCAAGATGACATTATTTCTTATCGTGGTCGAACCGAGCAACACTTGGCCAATGGTCAATATCATTCAAATAATCATCTATGTAATAATAAGCTTTTTCTATGATAATTTGTTTTATAAAAAGCTTAAACCTATGAATCGATAGTTCAGTCGCCTCAGATGGAAGCTTGTTATAGAAGGGCACACAGTTTCCCATAAATGATTTATTTACTTTCTGGAGTCTAAATTTAGGTATGTGCAATTTATTGTCATTTCTTGTATTTAAGCTATGCAAATCACATCTCTTGATATAATTATTTCTATTTTATTATAACAGTTAAAATGTTAATTTTCTTAAATCGTTCCTTAAGTGAATCGCGGGGTTTCATTTTGTAAATAGCACGTATCGTCCTTTTTTGAAGGACAAAGATTGTCTGTATATTGGCCGCCCTTCCCCAAAGCAGGATACCATACGACATCACACTATGGAAGTAGCTAAAATAAACCAGTCTAGCTGTAGCTTCGTCAGTAATATATCTTATTATCCTCACTGCATAAGCTGCTGAAATAAGCCGACCTGCAAGTTCATCAATTTGCAGTTTCTATAGAAGGGTAGAATCTATGTGTATACCTTAAAATACTGTGGAATTGACGGGATTGAGCATTTCCCGCCCAACATCATAAGGAAGGTCATGGGATGTCTCTGGTAGATGAGCAGCAGCGTCCTTCTATAACATCCTGTACTGCGCTCGCCAACCCGCCTGCCAAGCGTGGTGAGTATGGCAATAACCCCTCATGATCAGGACATGGCCATGAGGGTGTCCTTTGTCCATCAGTGGACGTGCTACAGGTGTGATGATGATGATGATTATGACCACCAGGTCTACCATGAGTTTTCACAATCTATATTCGCTAGCGACTGTAGTTAGCAAAATGTATGAAAACTTGTACAGCGCCTCTAGCGGATGGTTTGATACTAAAATACGCAGCAAACTATACTACAGCGACTGTAGTTTGGGCTTCATTTGCTTAGAATTTGGTACCATGGGTTACAAATCTGACAGATGTCAAAGTAACGTACTATTACTACTGTAGTAACGTCAGGCGATCTAACAGTGACAACTCATGGTAGACACACATGCACTTCCTGGCATTCTATCCCATCCTGGCATAGTAAAAATTTCATTCTGCCATAATCTTAAGTTACACTTCAGCTAGCAAGATTTGACCCGGTTAAACGCGCAAGCATCGAGCAAACAAGTTATAAAAAAACGTAAAAAGATTAAACTCTTCATCATCATCATCATCTCCACCGTAGAAGGTCCACTGCTGGACATAGGCCTCCGTAAAGGATCCGCAAACACACTGATACTCACCACGCTTGGCAGGCGGCGAGCGCTGTACGGGATGTTTATAAACGGAAATGCGCTGCTGCCCATCTTCCGTAGTTATCCCTTGGTAGATTCTTACTGCGTCCACGAGCAGCGAGGATGGGTAACTTTCTACTGCCGGCACCACACAGCAGATTAAACTCTTATCGAATTAATAACTGAACTGTACCAGGTTAATGTAAAATTCTAAATCGTTCAAATGGCATGAATTATGAAAAAGAGCCGAGATAAAACCAATAGATCTATTTCCAGTCGAAAGCTTTTATCAAGAAAATCGACGCGTTCTGGGATTTAAGACAAAATGAAAAGGATGTATTTACATCGAGTTTTTGTTCAAGAATTTCTATTATACCTACGTCAACTGGCCACAAGCTAACTCAAATTGTACTTTTGCGGAATGCGAGCTTGTATTTAGATCTCCTCAGAAGAATGTTACCCCTCCTCTCATGCCTGTAGATGCAGTTCACCTTTTGTTGTTTTTTTTTTATTTAAATTTATTCCTTATGATATAGAAGTGCCTTCATATGAATTTATATGAATTTGTATTAAAGTACAATTAAAGTACAGTCGAATTGAGAACCTTCTTCTTTTTGAAGTCTGTTAAAAACGTGTTCTCATTGCGAATAAAACTGTCCGTTTGTATAGAGCAGTTTTTGAGGTTTTTTTGTTGGTCATAAATCATAATAGTTACCTAACCAATCGTGTAAACCAAGTACCATTGTAAGTAAAAAACATGAATAATTCAAAATATAAAATATCAATTCCAAATGTTTTGTAATTGCTGAATAGAGTCAGACTCGCACTTGACTCGTTATAATTGTCTTCTTTCTTACCTTCAACCATCAATAAACCATTCAGTATAATTACCATAGACACTGAGTAAAAAGGGCACAATACACAAAATACTCTTCGTCATCTTCAAAGAAAGGGATTTCAAAAATAAAGGACCATTGTCTATTGTCTGTGGTTTGTCTATTGTCAGACCTTTTGCATCTCATTGTTGTCACTTAAGTTGAGTAGTAATTTGTTTTTCTCGACTTGTATTTCTAGTTGCTTGTTAAAATTGTTAGTTTTGTTTATTTATATTATTATAACACGAACCTTAGTTAGTTACTTAGTTTTGACGGCCTCATTATTTATATTTCTGGGACTTGCTTGTTAGGTACTTTTGTTATTTTAGGGATAGTAATTCTGACGACCTTTTACTGTATAAAATAATACAACTCAAGTGCTTTAGATTTGTGCGTGAAAAGTGTTTGATGTATGTATCATACTATGTTGAGTTAAACATAACTGTCGTTGACTTTTTTCTAGACCTTTTTAAGATCAACAATTCTTCTACGCATCACTTGCACTTAACTTAAACGGTTTACGAGGCGCACGCCAAAACAGCTCCCAGTCAGCAATAAATTTTCTGACATGTTAACTATCATCATAGTTCAGCGAACTTGCACCAAATCTTTATAAATTGTAGCTTAAAATATTCCTCCTAAATTATTCTACTCTGTTAGTCTCTGTGAAAACTGCATGAAAATCCGTTAAGTATTTTCTGAGTTTTACGCGAACAGACAGGCAGACACAGACGCGGCGGTGGACTTTGTTTTAAAATAAGTAAGGATAGTTTAATTAATTTTAAAAACCTTTTAATACGTGTCTATTATTTTTGTATTATCTAACTGACGGAATAAAAATATTTTTCATACCCCGCCAAGTAGCTTATTTTATTGTTAAGGTACCAACTTAACCAACACAACAATACCAACCAATTATTTTCTAATAAAAAAATATAATGGGTAACCAATGTCCTTAACCTTGAATGAAACTTCATGAAAATAATAAACTGGAAATGACGCTAGTTACACTCGCGTACCTACTAAGAGTTTTCGTAGCACCACATTTTCAAGGTACAGACGCGTTCATACTATAAATATATACTCATACTATATTTTAAAGGATAAGCCGGCCAACCACATTAGTCGGCCAGTCACAAGTGGTATCCTTTACTATGAACGCGTCTGTACAAGGATTTGTACAAAACATAGGCTTACACGGAAAGACGTTGCTGCCCATTTTCTGAAGGTATCCTTTAGCAGGCTCTGTAGCAACACTGCGCTTACCAACCCGCCTGCCAAGCGTGGTGAGTATGGCAACTACCCCTCATATAAATCCATGAGGGACGCCTGTGTTCATCAGTGGACGTTTTAAAAAGGTTAAGGCTGAAATTATGATGATGATGATGATAATAGGCTTACAATTAATTATCTAGTCAAAGTCAATGTATTTTTATTGCGTAATTAATTACATGTATAAAAATGTCACATTTATAATTGTTTCAATGTAATTTAACCATAATGGGTGTGCAATATTCTGCAAATTTTTCTTGAATTTATAAAATAATGGCTATTATATATTTAAAAATTTAAATAATACGACTAATAAAAATAAAATAAAAGGGTCGAAACAGTTGGTCTCTGCTTGTTGGTTGATGGTTTCAGAAAAAGAGGCTTGTGACAAAGTTGGTTAGTAGTAGCTCTGTTGGCCTTTTAGACGGATCCCTAAAATCGGAATAATACTCAATGTACCTACTTCTGGGTTGGTACGTAACCTGCCAACTTCATTGTAGAACACCTTCAAAGAACCTAATTCATGGAGTTCTAAGAATACAAATATGTTTTTAATGAAATCTTGCTTCGCGAAATTCAACTCAACCTTTCAGGAGTTAAAACTAAAAATTGCAGAAAACAACCAAAGTAAAGGCTAACAAGAGCTTTTTAGAATACAATGTGCCTACTTGGTTCCGACGTCTCGGTCCATACTCAGAGGATCAAAGAGTTACTTAAAGTAGGGTTTAATACGCTAACATATAATATATTCAGAGAAAAATAAATTAATAATGCTGGACATTACATATAAACAAATATCTGATAAAGTGTTACTTTGTTTTTTTTTAATATACATAAACCAAAGGTTTGAACCGTTAGATGTGTCCTGACACCAAAACTGTGGCAGAGCCGATTTAAAACTTTGACATAAACATAGTTATTTACGTTAGAGTATTGTGAATTATTGTGTCGTTTGTCTAAGTGATACGGTTTATCAAATATAGCGGAATATATAAAACCGAAAACTCAATTCATACCTGTTTATATGTTTTGGTTGACGTAAAAAAACATACACCAACTTCTAACAACAGGGCTACGGTTAACTACGGAACCTTACACGCACTTGGCCTAATTTATTTTGTCAATACCTACATTTTTCGTGTAATTAACTCAACTGAGTTCTGTGTATCGATTGTACGTCACGGTTTGTAAAAATAGGTAAAAATAAGGCTGTTATAAAGATAATTTAATACCGAACGAATCCCATATTATATTACTCAGTTATATTATAACTTTTTTACTATAGTAACTTTCGTGACATTCATATTAAATATCGGGAATGTTCACGTACTTGTTATTGTTGGTGCACCAACTGTTTCGAGTTCACCCTGACGAAGGCCCTCGATAAGGGTCGAAACAGTTGGTGCCTCTACCAACATTCCCGTTAATTAATATGAATATTATAACTTAATAATATAGGCATAATATTATTATGCCGTGGGGTGCCGGCAGTGCCGTGGGGTGCCGGCAGTAGAATGATACCCCTCCTCTCATGCCCATGGATGCAGTAAGAGCCTGCTAAGGGATACCTCCGGAAGATGGGCAGCAGCGTCTATCCGTGAATCAACATCCCATACTGCGCTCACCAACCCGCCTGCCAAGCGTGGTGAGTATGGCAACTACCCCTCATGGAGATCCATGAGGGAGGCCTGTGTTCATCAGTGGACGTTTTATGGCTGAAATGATTGATGATTATTATGCTTACACAAGTTTTCAGTGCGCTAATATTAGTAGGCCTTATAGATAAAGAAAGTTCGTTCATCCATACATGAAATTGTTACTAGAAAACGATTTAATAATATGTATTAATTTATCAACATACATTATTGATTTATTATTAAGAAATCAGAACCAAACACTGTTACACTGAACTAAAAATTAGAGCGCATAGAAAATTAGAGATCAGACCGCACTGCAATATCTCGGAAAAATAAATACGGAGCTTATATTTTTTTATGTAACTGGAACTGCAAATATAAACGGTTACATTTACAGCGAATGCATATAAAATTATTTTCTAATAAACATTTTTTTGAGCGAACCTGGCCATAGATAAATAAAAACTATCTATTTTTATGGCGTTAAAAAATAAAATTTTGAATGCAACTTACATTTCGCACACACAATGTCACAGTCACTATCGCGAAAGCTCGCGGATCCGAACGTGCCCGGACGTGCGTCCTCTACGAAACGCCAGCGCGGTATGAACGTTGACGGAAGTAATGGTACAGTTCACGACAAAACTGCTACGTTGCTATCTTGTCGTATTTTAATTTTGAATGTTTTAGAGTTCAGAATTATTGAGGTTAATACATTGTTACTGATCTTTGACATTAACTCTCTTAACATGTTAGTAACAATTTTTGACACGTTTTAATTGAAAACTAACAAGTTTTTAAAATTACAAATTTTAAGCCAGGGTTACTTGCTACATGCTTTCTAATAAAAAAAACGCATCCATACCGACCGCATGGATTGTTTATCACCACTTTCCCACCGATTTCTATGTGACTTGCAGCTTTGCATTTATCACTCCATTTCCTTTCATTGGATACCAAAAGTAGGTGTATTTGGAAACATTGACACCACAGCCAGAAACTTGCTTTAAAACAATAAAAAAACTGCATCCAAATCAGTCTACTCTTTTAAAAGCTACGGTGCGACAGGCAGACACAAAGACACACAGAAACTCACACGTGGCAGTCAAACTTATAACTTTTTGTGTCGAGGATCAAAAATATGACCAATAAAGTCTTGCTAAAATAAAGTAGGGTTTATTTGTAAATAGGTAGGTACATGATTTACATGAAAGCCCATTTGAGGTAAAATACGTAGTAACTATATATATAGATTCTACCCACAAAATATTATAAAGAAAAGTATGCGTTATTAACTGGATAACTACTGAAAGTAATCATAGCTTTTCTCGTATTTGAAGCGTGATATTTTCATCAGAGAAACAGGTACGTAATTAGAAAAGCAATTAAAATTATTTCTACACAAATGCACGAGTTTCGGTTCGTCTGTGATTATTATAATGATACCTTGTTTTCGGAGTTAATTCCCGGGTTAATGTAAAAAATGAATCCTCGCAAAGTCACTAGGAGACGATATGGTTATAGTTTTGAAGGCGTTTTGTCAAATAACTTAAATAATTTTCTTAAAGGATATACTTAGTTTTTCGATGAATCGAACCAGGTGAACTGGTCATCGTGGTTCGACTATGGAGTCGAACTACGCGGTCTTATGGTTTAGTAGTTCGCCTAGTAAGATTCGAAAATCGAACTATCTGGAAAAAAAAGTTCACGTACACCGATTGATCGAACCATGCAGTCGAACCACGTGGCCAGAAGCAGAATTAGGACATTTTCCACAGCAACACAGCCCCAAAAGTTAGCAGAGTTTCATTCATAGAAACCAGATAACAGATAGAATCCTTATTCATACTTCCACTCCGTTCAAAAATAAATTAAGGAAATGGCTTGTCAATAGAGTACATTATAATCTTAAAAGTTTTTGATAATTAGTCATTAAAATATGTGTAAAATATTTTTATTTTGGTAGGTAATTTTAAAATTAAGACCTATATGATGGTACCCTGATTTGTGCAATTTATAATAATATTGTCAATTCATTATTGTACGTCATAAATATGATGAAATTGTTGATACTATTATATCTTTAAGATCTTCATGTATTTGTACCTACACAATTTAACAATAAAACTATTCTTATTCTTATTCATACTAATAATATAAATGCGAAAGTAACTGTCCGTTACACTTTCACAACTGAATGGATGTGATGATATTTGATACAGAGATACGCGTAAATAGGACGTAGGAGAAGGACATCGACTACATTTTGTCGCTAAATACGTAGACAAAGTCGCAGCAGGCACCAGGTAATACACCACCCAATGATAACAATTTTCAATCATCATCATCATCATCTCAGCCGAGTAGGACTGTTGCCCACGTCCACTGTTGGACGTAGGTTGTTGTCATACTCATACTCGTCAGGTTGGCAGGCCGGTTGGCGAGCGCAGTACGAGAGGTTGATACATGGAAAGACACTGCTACACATCTCCCGAAGGCATCCTTTGGCAGATTCTTACTGAATCCACGGACCAGCGAGGAGAGGCAATACTGCTGGCACCCCACGGCAGTGCAACTTTGGACGAATTAGTACACGGCAATCATTTTCAATACATAACTTATATTGCCACATTCCACGTACGCCAGCATATTATTCTTTGCTATCATAAACTTCTTCGATCAAAAGTTTCAGATATAACACAAAGCCTAAACTTTACCTGTGCAAAATTATGTTTCGAGAATTCAAAATTATGTTGATAGAATATTAGAATAATCTACATTATCAGGCAACAATAGAAAAGTACAACGATCTATAATTACTTATTCTACGGCCCATAGATAGATACATTTAAAACTAACATATTATAAAAAAAAAACGTAGATGTTAATGTTATGACTCCGACTGTACTTCTACCAAAGCCACCCTGTGTGGTCTAATAATAAAACGAAGTAGGTACCTACTAGTTTTATTGCCCAGCTAAATAAGTCTTAGACTATCTTGCACCAGGGATTTTACGGTTATTGTTGTAGCTACCTAGTTAGAGCCAGACTCTTCCTGGGAAATTTGGTGTTTGCCTGTCCCGCCAAGACCGCTGCTTGCCTAACTTTTGCGAATCACATTATCAGAAATTCAGTATGACTCTTGCTTTCTGGGCATCTAATACAATATGTAGGTAGTAAAAACGTATTTGATGTGTTGATGCCAGGTTTCACGACTATCTGTAGTTTATCATGTTAAACTTTCGAGATCACGACACATTAATAACACATATTTAAACGGGTATTATTAGCGATAACCACCTATATTGTTGGCCGACGTTTCGACATGATTGCACCCATCGTGGTTCCGGGAAGACTCATTGTCTTCGCGGTTCGGCTTCGGGTTAGTAATATGGGCTCATATCACAATCACAGTAAATATATCTTCCAAATTATAATTCAACCGACACCATTACCGGAAAACTGGTAAAGACAAGGTTCGGTTTACCACAGGTAACAAAATATGTTTTGTATTATCATGTCATGACAGAGACTACGTTACGACCACCATTCTACCAAATCATAAACATTTTTTTTTATTTCCCATTAGCAAATCATTGCAAGCTCACAAAATGTACCTTCTGATCTACATTTTAATAAATAAAATCACATATGTTTAGTCTTATAATAAAACGAAGTACCTACCTACTAGTTTTATTACTAAATAAGCCTTGGACTATCTTGCAGCAGGGATTAAATATTTTATGGTTATTGCTGTAGTAAGTTATAGCCAGCTTTTTCTATGATAGTTTGGTGTTGCCTGTTTCCGCCGTATGCACTGATTGTGTAACTTTTGCAATCCAAACTGGATCAGAAATTCAGAATGAATGAATAATCAAATCACAGCTTATGCATTTTCCAAATTATAACACAACCGACGCCATTTGCCGATTGCCGGGAAAACTGGTAGAGGCAAAGTATGACTAACCATTGATAACAAATGTTTTTGCATTAGGTATCATGCAGGGTGATTACGTATATCGCGACAGGTTTTGCATTGGAATTGAATTTTTGTATTGGAGTATAGCAAGGAATTGACATTTGACAGCAATATTGCTGTCAATTGTCTGTTGCAAAACCTGTCACGAGATACAGCGAGATACGTAATCACCCAACGGTACGATACGACAACCATTCTACCAAACCACAGATTACAGAACTTAGACCAAACCTTAAGCATTTTTTTAAGATAATTAATGGAATCAGGCGTTACTTTGCGGAAATCCATGAGAATTAAATGCAATAAAAATATCTAGTTTTAATTCCGCTTATGCTGAGATGCATGAGCGAACGAAAGTAACTTCTACTTCTTTCTTCTTTCGAAAGTACTTTCGTTCCAGCCGCCGACCAGTCAACACCTCGACGTCTCACCTGATGATGCCTCGCGGAGAGGCGAAACACGTGTCGTCGTGTGGGTTTAGATATGCATGTTGCACTAACAACCTAGTTCTCCCTGCATGTGCATAATTAGCGGGCGGGAGGGTGGTGCTCATGCATCTCAGCATTAGCGGAATTAAAACTAGATATTTTAATTGCATTTTATTCATTTTTTTAAGGTTTGATTGAATTCTAAAGGGCTAATGCTAAAACGAACTACTAGTTTAATTGCCTAGCTAAGTAAGTCCTGGACTATCTTGTCCTTAAATATTTTACGATTATTGTATTACTGTTTCCGCCTAGAGCGCAGATTGTATAATCTTTTGCGATGAAAATTATATAAAAACTACAAATGAGGCATTACTTGTGTTATGGGTCCCAGATGATTAATATTTTGTCCCATTATTTCACAATTCTTGATAAGACCATATCGGTTCAGCAAAATTTGATAAGGTTTTTCGTAAATATTTTTTCAGACTTTAGAATGTAAGTCTATCACGTCGTAGAGCGTCTTTCCATGTTTCAACACCAAGCATCACGCACGTATGGCAACAACCCCATCATAATCAAAACCCATAACCAATACTTGGAGATACTTGATGATGACGAAGCTTCTTACTACGCCAGCTCAGCTCCTTAAAACACACTTAAGGCATCATTACAGAGCGCTCCATCACAGTTGTTTTAAATCGTAATTTATTACCGCTCAGTGTATTCATTCTGTATTCACCTTAATTGCGCCATCCATCATCACGTTGCATCTGTTGCTATATTTCGGGCGGAATTCCGGTGGCATAGCCTAGCCCTTTGAGTATTATACAGGATGTATAATATGTGACTTGCCCACCGAGGGTAGGTATGTAGGAACTGTATATATATAGCACATTTAGTAGAAAAGTGACCCAACTCAAAAATCTTGACAAACGGATATGAATCTTAGCATGACATTTTACGATTTCAAACATTTTTCTATGATTTTAAAATTAGATCACTTTTCTACTAAAGGTGCGATATATTTTGGAAATATGCAAATTTGTTAGAAATAATAAACAATTCTATAAAACTCGTGCGGAAACCTACACAACTTGCTCATTACGTTAAAAAAATAAATTAACATTACCTTCTTCTAAAATGAAACTGCACTCATCTAGCTAGTTCATATGTTATGTCGATAAAAATATATTTTGTTGAAAACTTTGTTTGAAACTTAAAGCTAGAATTTTTCATTGTTTGAAACTTTTATTCTGTTCTTTATTTTGGAATTACATTTTCAAATAGAAATTTGAATTAGTATAAAATTAGTAATTAGTTAAATTAAAAATAAACATGTAATGAAAATAATAATCTTATGAGACTGCCTCCGTGGCACAGTTGGTCTAATAGCCGACTGACATGCAGGAGATAGCGGGTTCGATTGTCGCCACGGGCAAATGTTTGCAATTGTTCTGCAGATATTTGTCTGGGTATTTTTCTATGTATGATATGTATGTATTTACAGAACTCATATATATTTAAGTATTCTATCAGTTATCTGGTTTCCATAGTACACGCATTTTGGTAACCAACCATTTATGATAAATAAATTAAATAATGCTCGACACTACACACATTCTGTCGAAACGTCGGGTAATAATAATGGTAAAAAACCGGACAAGTTCGAGCTGGACTCACTCAACGAGGGTTCCGTAGGTATGTAGGAACATAATAATTATTATAAACTAGCTGATCAGATTTTGTAAATGTTTTAAAAATGCACAAAATTATTTGGTCACCCATCCAATTTATGACCGCGCGTAGGGTTGTTAACCTCGATGTTTGATTTTGTACTTTTTTTAAGGACGATTTTTTTATGATTCCTTTGCAAACGTATAATTTTTTTGTTTTTTTGTCGTAGTTCTAGGTCTACGGGAAGTACCCTAAGAATGTCGAAACATGCGTTTTTTGCTGCATAAACGGTGGTATATTTTTTTCAGGTTCACTAATATATTGATTTTTTCACAGCTTAAAGAGGCTGTAGATTTGAGTATATGGTTTTAATTTCAATACACGTTCTCGAGATAAAGTGCCTTGACAGACCGACAAGACAGACGGACAACAAAGTGATGCTATAAGGGTTCCGTAATTATACTTTTGAGGTACGAAACCTTAAAAAACGCGATAAATATTCGGTTAAATATGTGTTTATCGCAAATAAGTTTAAAAAAGACAACACCATCTACTTCCAAACTAAGCAAAACTCGTACTATGGAAACCTCACACGCTGTGAGAACACGGCACTGATTTTCAGTAGCCAATACCTTCACAGACACCGAATTAGTACAATTACGCTAATTGCGGTAATCAATCTAGTTGTCAGGCGGCTTCATTCATCCACCGTGGTATCGGACGTTCAACTCTAGATAATGTAGATACCTAAATAATAGTAGGTATACTCGCGCCGTGGGTTGCCGGCAGAATGTTGCCTCTCCTCTATTGCCCGTGGCGGGTGTGGCAACAACCCTCTAATGATCAGTACTTGGATATGAGAGAGGTGAAGGAATGTGATTTGGATTGCGTGAAATAAAACGGAAAGCTTGAGGTTTAACAATAATCTAGTTTAATTACTTTGCACACAACGGTTACAACAATGACAATCAGTTTTGAGCGGGAAGCGAGAGAGACGCCACGCATAAGGCGCGGCAAAAATAAGAACTAGCTTAGATTGCGTTCCATTTCAACAAGAGGCCTATGTCCAGCAGTGGACTCCCTACTGCTGAGATTATGATAAATCCGGTTCCATTCACCGGCCGCGCCGTGCTATCGGGCGTTCAACTCTACTCAGATAATGTAGTATACGAGTACCTTCTAAATACCTATCTAAATACGGGTCTCGTTTAAGACAATTTATAAGGCTTGGCACGCAAGACTGTTACCCACATACCGTGGCGCACAAAACTTTTTTTTACACGACTAAATTACGAGACAATTCTAGCGGTAACCTCTACCTATTAGACCTCTGCCTCGAATCTTGCGGGCAGCGGAGCGGCGGCGGCGGCAGCGCGGGAGCGGCCGGAGTTTTCACATGCCCCCGCGCCGCTGTTTTCGAGGGCCGGTCCATTTGATTTTACGCATAAGATCCTGCCGCTCCCCCGCTACCGCCCCGCTGTTTGCAAGATTCGAGACAGAGGCCTAGAGCGTGCAATAGTGCCGCTCGAGATGGGTTTTGTGCCCCACCAGATAAAAGCCTAAATTATCATTTCCTTATATGAAGGTGGTAACTTTCACAGATTCTGAGATAAATAACGATTACGAACTACAAAATTACCGAATGCGCACTCTTAACACTGCAATATCGCGGTGATCACGTTCTCTAAGCACGTCACAAACGTTGCACAGCATTGCGCCCGTCACCCTGAGCTGAGACATAGAGTTGTAATATCTCATGTGCATCTGTCATTTTCCCCGGCCCCCTTCAAGGCGGAACACAGCAATGTAGACACTACTGCTTGGCGGCAGAAATAGTAGGTATGGTGGTTGTACTTCCCCGGATGAACTTTCACAAAAAGCTCTACTCATACAACTCTGTAGATACTATACATCGTGTATTATGTATGTGTAATAACCCGAAATGCGGTTTCAGCTCATGATAGTTAGACAAGTAGTTTTGGAAGGGAAAAAGTCGGGAATTCGTCAGAGATAGGATTTAAATCTTTGGAATTCGTATTTCTTTTATTATAAATATATTTATTTGCAATTTTACTGTTTGGTGAATGTGAAAATGATCCTAGTCTCAAAATTGTTTTTTTATTTATTTAAATGTACTGAAAATAATATTAAAAAAACATGCAAAAATCGTAGGAAAGTTTTTCCGCTTGCTTGGATAACTATATGAAAAAACTAGATAGTATTTTGATCAAATCAAAAAAATATAATCTAAAACATGATAAAAAACGAAGTCTTAGGTACATTTTAAGAGTCATGAAGTCATGAATAAAATTGAACAAAAAAAAAGTTAAATAAACTATATAGTATTATAATGTGTAAGAACATCCCGAACTGCGCTCACCAACCCACCTGCCAAGCGTGGTGAGTATGGCAACAACCCCTCAGGCACTTGGATCTCTAAGTCAATGAGGGAGGCCTATGTCCAGTAGTGGATATCTTACGGCTGTAATGATGATGATGATGAATAAAATTATACTGAGTGAGCTAACATGACATTTGAATTGAACCCTTTGTAATACTATATTCATTTTACGTGCTTACGTCTACACTGCCGTGTGGTACCGGCAGTAGAATGTCGCCCCTCCTCTCGTGCCCGTGGATCCAGTAAGAATCTGCTAAGGGATATCTCCGGAAGATGGGCAGCAGCGTCTTTCCGTGTAAGAACATCCCGAACTGCGCTTACCAACCCGCCTGCCAAGCGTGGTGAGTATGGCAACAACCCCCCATGCTCTTGGATCTCTAAGTCAATGAGGGAGGCCTATGTCCAGCAGTGGATATCTTACGGCTGTAATGATGATGATGACGTCTACACTAATTAAAAACAGGAAATATTTGAGTGTCTGTTTGTATGCATTGAATAGGCTCCAAAACTACTGTTCCGATTTGAAAAATTATTTCACCATTAGAATCCTTCATTATTTCTGATGAACATAGGTTATATTTTATCCCCGTTTTCCCACGGGAACGGGAACTGCGCGGGAGAAACCGTGGAGTGCGGCTGGTATATATCATAGTACATATTTATTCCTGTCATATCTTTGTAATACATCCTTGTAGCATTATTCATGATTTAGAATTTTAAGGCAGAAAATAAAAAATAATGTTACGTAATGTAGCGATACACCTTACCTTCCTACAATTTTGAATTTTGTAAGGGACAAAAGAGCCGCCTCAATCATGTCATACTCAACACTAATATTAAAACTGTTCCTAAAATAGTAATTCTGTCACTAAAATTGAATCCTGGACAACATGCCCATTATTGCTTTAAAAAACTAAATTGCATACCAAAATGGACCTAATCACTATTTTACAACGAAATTCGGAGTTAATTCGAAAGCACCGCTGTAAAGCATAATTGAATACAATTCCATCACAAGTAAAAAGGGCTTTTATTCGAAAACAAATAAAATTAATCGAAAACAGCCCTTATTTCATTGAAGGGAAAGTGTTTTCCATTATGGCCGGGCACAATAGGTGGTGCTTGGTATGGCATGTTATCATGGAACTTTCTAACAAATAGCTAGAACGTTCTGGTCGATGGAGCCGCCAAGATCTACAAACAGGGGCTGACACAGCTTGTTGAAGGTACCTTAGCATCATCTTAGCTGTAAAAATTGGAAAGGCCTTTATTAATTTTACGTACTACTGTAACTTACTACTGTAATGGATACTCATTCTACTTTTCTCTCGGGAGCAAGTATGGTTCACGTACCTACAACACAAAAATATTAAACTATTTCGTCTGACACCGCGATTAGCCACGACCTACATGAACAGTTAAGCCTTTACCGCGGACTAGAGCGGATGAGTATCTTTCATATTCTTGTATATCTTTCACAATAATTATACCTGCGATTGATTTACTCAGTGGTTTAATTCAAACTATCTTACTAAAAGCTCTGGCTCGTACAATGCTGCTGCCCATCTAAATAATAAATATGACTAGGTATTTCATTTAATTCATTCATCATCATTGTCTCAGCTTTCATGTGGGGGCTTGTACCATACTCGCCACGCTTGGCAGGCGGGTTGGCGAGCGCATTAGGGGGTGTTGATACACGGAAAACGCTGTTGCCCATCTTCCGGAAGTTTCCCTTGGCAGATTTTTACTGCATCCATAGGCAAGAAAGGAGAGGCAACATTCTACTGCCCGCAGTCCACGGCGATTTCGTTTTGAATGTTACATCGCTTGTTAGGAATCCTCAAATACGATTAGCGGCTAAAACAGTTTTTTCATATAATTTGAGATTTCGTTATTGTGATTATCCGCTAAACGCATGGATCCTTGCAAAAGTTTGCACTTATGAAAGAAACGATATTCCTTTTCATCATCTCGGCCGTCTCAGTTCCACTGCAGGTCATAGGTCTTCCTCTTGGGGTCAAGTACTTGATCACACGGGGGTTGTTGCCATATTCGCCACGCTTAGAGGGATGGTTGGCGACTTTGATACGCGGAAAGACGCTATATTGTATGATGGCACGGATTATATTTATTGTATTCGCTGTAAGGTTTCGGCAGTAGAATGTTGCCCTTCTCTCTTGCCCGTGGATGAAGTAAAAAACTACCAAGGGACACCTCCGGAAGATGCGCAGCAGCGTCTTTCCGTGTATCATCATCCCGTACTGCGCTCGCCAACCCGCCTGCCAAGCGTGGGTATACTCGCAAGCTTAGTCTGCCTTAAGTCAGTTTAAGTAAAATAAACAACTCAATTTAAACATTAAAAAGTCTGTTGTTTTTCTTCCTGTCATTTGTAACAGCGCGCATTGCGCACGATGTGTCATTGTGTTCCAATAATAGGCTGTTCCGACTAAACCGGCCATAATGCCTTTTGTCCTGATTGAGGGCTTGCAGGTGACTTGTATACAAGTTATTAGATGAATTCTACTTCATTAGTGACGGATTGCGCGCTGCAAATATCGTCAAAGGGGATGTTATAATATAGCTTGTCTTTCCCAGACTATTATTTATTTATTATATCTTAAGGGGAGCCTAAATTATTAACTTTTAACTCTGACCTATGTGTTAATCCCAGTTACTACCTGGAGCTTTTGTGCTATGATTTAACAAAGACAAAATCACATACTTAAATTAAAACAAATAACGTCATAATTAACTTATTAAAACAAATGTTTAAAACAAAACGTTGCTTATGTGTTATTTCTGGACTGGACCATATCTATACAAGTGTAAAGTTTACAGCGCAATCCGTAGTGTAGTTATTAGACAAGACAAAATTATCTTAGAAAGGAAAACTTACTACGTCATAACCACCTTAAGGAGCAGAATTTTTGAGGACAAAAAGCAGCTTATATGTTAATCTTGCTCTACATGTTTTATGTGCAAAGTTTTAGCTCAGTCCGTATCGTGATGATGTAACAAAAACAAATTATCATACAAATGAAAACTAAATACGTCATATCTATCTTATGGGAACTAAATTTTGAGAGAAAGAGTATATTGTTAATCTTTGTCTACACCTATCCCTGCGCAAAATTTCAGCTTAATCTGCAGCGTAGTTTCAAAGGAAAACTTATTACGTCATAACTACCCTACACGATCTAGTATTCGGGACTTAAAGTAGCCAATATGCTATTCTAGGCTTATATCTATCTATGTGCAAAGTTTTAGCTCAACCCTTAGCGTAGTTTTTGCGTCAAGATGTAACAAAAAATATCATACAAAGGAAAACTGATTACGTCGTATCTATCTTATGGGAACTAATTTGTAGGACAAAAAGTAGCCCATAATATGTTAATCTTGGTCTACATCTATTCGTGTGCAAAGTTTCAGCTCTACCCGTAGCGTAGTTTTTGCGTGAAGGTGTAACAAAGTCAAATTTTCATACAAAAGAAAACTGAAAAATGCAATCAAAATTTTGTCTTCGACGGTACTCGAACCTGCAATGTTCAGACGAACGCCTTAAACGCAGGCTGCCTTAACCATTTCGGCCACGAGCACACTAGCCGCCACGTTGAAAATTGCATCTGCTACTTATGACATCTGGTTGTCGGACAGTGGTCAAGAATTTCTCAATCAAATTAGTTTCTGCTAGATGTCGCTACTCAACCAATCACAAGACAACAATCAAGATTTTCGACGCGACGGCTAGTGTCTTCGTGGCCGAAATTGTTAAGGCAGCCTGCGTTTAAGGCGTTCGTCTGAAAAATGCAGGTTCGAGTCCCGTCGAAGAAAAATTTTGATTGCATTGACAGATTGCGCGCTGCAAATATCGTCAAAGAGGATGTATAATATTTAATTTTCCAATACAAACTAATCCTACCATACAAACATTGGATGTTCGGCCCGTCTCTGTGTCACTTGGTTGTCAAATATTTAAAAGGTGCGTTCAAAATGTTTATTATGTGACTAAACTTAAGCTGATTATATTTTTTTGCTCAATTAGGTAGCAGTGGTAGTGGTAGAGTAGTTTTAGGGTAGTTGTTGATTATTTGCAGCATAGTAGTAGAGTAGTAGTAGGGTAGGAGTAGAGTAGGAGTAGAGTAGATAGAAGTAGGGTAGAAGTAGAGTAGTAGTTGGAGTAGAAGTCGGGTAGACTTAGGGTAGAAGTGGAGTAGTAGTATAAGTAGAGTAGTAGTAGAGTAGTAGTTAGAAGATGTGATAGTAGGTAATTGATTCTGGGCGGTACAAAGTTTGCCGGGACAGCTAGTATTTTAGTAAAATCTTGGTAATATTATCGCACGTCTCGAGCGCCCTGTAATAAAACGTTTCTGTATATTTTTATAGCTCCAATAACAATTAACTTGGGCCATGTGGCCTCCCCCAATGAGGCCAATGTTAAAGCTCTTTCTAAAATTAGCCAACAGTAGGTATGAATAACAAAGTTAGACTAACCGCTATTAGAGAAGCGCAAACCCCCGTTACTTATGAACGCTACTCAATATTAAGCAGCAGTCAATAGTCCATTTGTTGACATACCTATTTTAATTAATTTTTCAAAAAATAAATATTAAGAATACAAACAAAAACAAATAAAAACTAATGTAATTTTTTTTTTCAAACCTTAAAAATTGTTACTGAAAAAACTTGAACTGCGTTTTACTAAATTAATATACCTACTCATCTAAACAAATATTGTTCCTGACATAAGTAATTAAAATTTAATACAGTCAGCCTCCTCTGAATTTTATAGAAAAATACACCTTTTTTAACCAATTTACCATGTCCATTTAAACTAGAAAATTAAATTAGAGCAACACTATAAAACAATCCGTTTATATAAAGATAAAATTTACACATTAACTTTAATATTATATTTGGAATGTCGTTGAAAGGATGTAAAATAATATAAAAATTACTGGCAGATCACATTATCTAGAGAGTAGAAAGATCTATCAGAAAAGCATTTTCTTAATCTTGATTTAAATACAGTGTGGCAGTGGCATCCGTTTTGATCGTGTCTAAATAGCCTGTTTGAACTTCGAAGAAAAAAATACATTCCAAGGAAAATTAAAGAACCTTATCAATTTTTTTTACGTTCCTGTGGGATTGGAACCCGCGTCCGCCAAATAGATCCTTGACACTTCCTAAAGCCGTGCTTTAACCATTAAGCTAACCCGTGCTGGGTACCGCTGAATTACTTGATAAAGTGGTATCGGTTGAGCACCCATTGTTGTGGTTAAACACTATAAAAATAACGAACTAAAAAATACGACGACAGCACAGTGATAGATAAGTACCTGACCAACGCCGCAAGCAGTCGAGTAGAGATACAGGCACAAAGAGAAGAGATTGTGCAGCGCTTGAACTTGACTCTGAAGACGGTCTCAGATTGGGGAAAAGCCAATCGAGTTAACTTCAATGCCTCTACAACACAAGTCTTTTCTCTACCAAAAATAATCTGTTTCTCCAGGTTCCTGAGTTCCAAGATGTACCGGTACCTATAAACAGTGCCGGATTAGCCACGTAGCAAGAGTAGCAAATGCTACGGGCCCCGCGAATTTGTGGGCCCCGCGCTCCAACGCCTGTCCGCCGTTATAAAAAAATATTAATTTAGATAGGAGCGTAAAATATCTATGCTTCATTCCACTTGAAAATCTAAAACTCGATTTCGTCACGTTAAATCGTAAAAAAAGTATTTTACGAACTTTTTAACGTTAATGTTAACGTTAAATTATTATAATTAAACATGAGATGTATAATTATAATCGATATATTTAGACTAGCATCTATACCACATGTCTACCCTTCAAGCGGCCAGATTTTTATTTTTTTATATAGGTATACCTACCTACATTTATTTTATGAGTTTACGTAGCCGAGATTGTACTTTTTAATCGATTTTAATAGAATACCGATTATAGGTATTTCGAGAAAACAGGCAAACTATTTTAAATTTTATTAACTCGATGGGGTCGTCTTACGAACACACTTATAGATTTCTCTTCAAAAAATCAGATTTTGAAACGGTTATCGTACACTAGGTGGTCAGCCCGAGCTGATGCTCTTTTATGTGGTTTTATCACTATTAAGCAAGTTATGGAAGACATTTTCAATAACTTGGATCAACGCTTTTTGATCCACGTTATTGAAAATGAAAACTCTGGAACAGCAATTTTATAAACTTTTATTAAATAATTCTTTAGAATCGTGTTTCCCAAACTTAAAAATTGCCTTGCGCATTTACTTGTCTCTCATGATCACTAACTGCAGTGGCGAACGTCCTTCTTCAACATTAAAACGTATTAAAAATTAATTAAGGAACACGCTGGGCCAAAAACGTCTTGTTAATCTCAATTTGTTGAATATAGAGCATGATTTGCTTAAATAAGTCGATATTGAAAGTGGTATCTCTAAATTTGCCCATATTTAATCCAGAATAGTTTATTTGTCTTCAATCAGTGTGTGTTACCAGTGATGATGACATATGGAACCGAGACGTGGTCTTTCACTATTGGCCTCATGAATAAGCTCAGATTCGCTCAACGAACTATGGAGAGGGCTATGCTCGGGGTTTCTATACGGGATTGAATCAGAAATACGTAGGAGAACTCGGGTCACCGACATAGCACGTTGAAGTGGCAATGGGCAGGCCATATAGCGCGCAGAGCAGTTGGCCGATGGGGCCGTAAAGTTCTCGAATGGAAGCCACGGACCGGCAAGCGCAGCGTAGAACGTCCACCTACAAGATGGGCCTTGACGCCTTGGTAAGAACCGCAGGTCGGCGTTGGGTGCAGGCCGCTTCCAACCGCAGTTCCTGGAGATCAATGAGGGAGGCGTTTGTCCAGCAGTGGACGTCCTACGGCTGATATGATGATGATGATGATGAGTTTATTTGTAACAGTTTTGTTTTATTTAATACCATAAACTTGAGAACCAAAACCAAACCAAGGGCCCCTTGACAGAATTTGCCACAGGCCCCGCGCTGGCTTAATCCGGCACTGCCTATAAAAGAACAGCTGGAACTCCTTGGTGCCACTTTAACACTGACACTCAACTTTGGCACCTTCATCAAGTCTAAAGCTAAAACTGCGGCCATGAAGCTGGTGATCCTGAACAAGGTTAAGCGTTGCTTTACACCTGGACAGCTTCTATCCCTTAACCAAGCTCAAGTCCGGTCTGGTATGGAGTATTGCTGCCATGTTTGGGATGGCTCAGCCAAGTACCAACTGGCTGCCCTAGACTCGATTGAACGCAGAGCCTTCAGAGTAATCGGTGAGCAGTATCTTGCGGAGACTAAAATCCTAAGTCTTGACCACCACCGCAAGGTCGCTTGCCTCTCGATCTTTTACAGGATACTTTTCAGGAACTCAACGATCTGATACCACCATCTCCATTCCACTCCAGGACAAGCAGACCAACAGCGCAGTACCAGCGGTGGAATGTCCACTTATCTAGTGGACATTCCACCCACTTGTACTAAGCGGTTCACCTCCACCTTCATCATCCGCACCGCTAAGGTCTGTAACTCGCTGCCGGCTTCTATTTTCCCCGAAACCCCTACAACCTGGGTCTCTTCGACGCAAGAGTGAATAGGATACCTTTATGATCCATCAACGGCCACAGCGTTGTTTACCATCAGGTGAGATGGTGGTCAAACAAAATTCTATCTGCAGTAAAAAAAAATAAAAAATATACATTGGCAGAATGTAACACAATCCTTAGCCACGTCGCGCGCGATTTTCTTCTCTTATATGACATTTTGTGACACTTTTGACCAAAAAATATTAAAGTGACAAAACGTCCGGCTAACACTGTTTAGAAGTACACTGATTCCAAATAAGCGAGCTATATCATTTCACGTGGAAACAAAAAGGTGCGATCTCAAACGGTATCTTTGAAAGGAGGTAAAATAAAGTTTTATCTCCATAATTTACAAGGTTGGCGTAAATGAACAGTCAAATGGTTCTAAATTTGGTTCTACTTATGACGTATAAAGCTACTAAATTAAAATGACGTGACTGAAACGATCATGATTATGTCAAGTAAGATCAACATAATTACGTTATTATTCTATGGGTAGAATGTAACTCAATCCTTAGCCACGCGCCGCGCGCGTAAAACTTGGGGGTGCACCTAATAAAATCTCACTATGACAGATGTCAAATGTTTTCGCAATAAAAGCGAGCGAAAAGTGAAAAATATGTTTTTTGACGACATTCTCGTGAAAAACAATATCCTAGGGAGAGCTTGGCGAGCTGGGTATGGGAAAATTTCGGCCTGTAATGAAGAAAACAGTTTGCCTACAATCTGGTGAGTTTACGTATTAGTGCGAAGTTAGCAAATCTAAACTGAAATTGACCATAGTGTACCTACCCCCAAAGATTTAAATCGTTAGATTCGCCGTAATGAGACCGCACCGTTTTGTTTCCACACGAAATGAATGCGAGAAGATTAAATTAAATTAAATAAAATAAAAGTTTATTTCAGACATTGTACAGGTAAAGAGGAACATATACATAGTCCATATTAAGATTATAAACAAAGAACACATATTGAAAGACGCACATTACACAAAACAACACTAAACAGGCACAATGTATGCCCTCGTCCAGTGCTCCATGAAGGGACAGGCACAATCAAGCCTCCCAGCAATAACTTGCAAGCAGCTGTTGGCGCTGTCGCCCACCCTGCGCTCCAGTGAGGCAGCTAAAGAAGAGTAAAGAGCACAGGACCGTGGTGGATGCCACAAACTTAGGGAGGCATACCCAGCAGTGGGTGAAATCGGACTGATGATGACGAAGACTTTATTCAGAGGATTTTTTTCAGTCTAATCAGACTGTACAAGATCAATACGTCTTAGCTGACAAAGCTAAGCCGATGGAATAGAAGAATAGAAGCCTTATTTATCTTACAATGACGCTGGGTTATCTATTCTGTTTATTCTATTCCTTTCCTGTCTCCTTCTTCTCCGTGGTCGTGAAATCACCCAGGGACCCAACTGAAAACCAGCGTAGCGTCTGAGCCTGGCCAGGTGCTACACAATGCTGAGTTGGGGACCCATTTACCCGCGCCACATCCTTTTCATCCTGTCCGTATTTTAATGTTTATTAAGTTTTATTTGTGTTTTGTGTTCTTTGTTTATATTTGTAAATTCATTTTTATCTTCTTTGTGGTTGTATTGTATTGTGCGTGTGGTAAATAAATGATTTTCTTCTTCTTCTATAAAACCTAGACGCATTAGAAGACCTCTGTAGCGCAGCGGTCGAATCATCATCGCAGCCGCCTGCGACGCAAGAGGTTGCTGGTTCGATTCCCGCCTCGAATGTCTGTATGATCTGCAGATCTTTGTTCAGGGTGTTCTGGATATTTTTCTATATATAATTAGAAGTATCTACTTATCTATGTAGTATAATGTATATCAGTCATGTAGTACCCATAACACAAGCTCTGCTTAGCTTGGGGCTAGATGATGCTGTGAGAGTAGTCCTGTGTTATTTATTCATATTAATTTATAGTGCGAGCGAGCGTGGTATTAAACTACTACACTAACGTTCAGGATATCGACGAGCGAATAATGGGGCTCAAATGGAGTTGGGTAGGACACTTGGCCAGACGAAATGACGACAGGTGGACGAAAACGCTGACTGAGTGGTGGCCGAGAGAAGGGCACAGAAAAAGGGGTCGTCCATTATCCCGATGCGTTGACGATGTTCGGAAGACCGTGGGTTGCTGGCTAAGAATAGCTTACGACAGAGGCGAATGGCAAAATCTAAGGAAGGCCTATCCTAGCTGTGGGTCGATAAAGGATGATGATGATGATGATAAATTTTATTTTATTTATTTATTTATTTGAGCCACCAACAGAAGATACACAAAGAAAAATTACAAAAGTAAAAACAATAAAAATCATTGGCTAGTGTGCTCCCAATTACAGACATCTAGGCATCCAACAACTACATCTAGGTAAATAAATAGATGAGCCAATTAAACCTTATCTTTATTTTCATTTACAGCTCCAAGCTGGACCAATGGGTGGGTAGCGAACACCTGAACCCCAGAAGACGGCTGTCTTTGAGGACCTCGGCCGTTCTCGTCAATGGAGC
The DNA here is from genome assembly GCA_963082625.1 of Pasiphila rectangulata. Lineage (NCBI taxonomy): Eukaryota > Metazoa > Arthropoda > Insecta > Lepidoptera > Geometridae > Pasiphila > Pasiphila rectangulata. The sequence goes on along the minus strand of OY720256.1, from coordinate 13,113,446 downwards.
CGCCAAGACCTACAAACAGGGGCTGACGCAGCTGGTTGAAGGTGCCTTATTATCAGCTCAACCGTAGGAATGCTATCTACGACAGCGGAAAGACGCTGATGGCCAACTAAATAATAAATTAATATTTCATTTAATTCATCATTATTGTCTCGGCAATAGGACTATCCACGTCCACTGATGGACATAGGCTTCCTTCATTTATATCCAAGATCATGAGGGTTGATTGCCATACTCGCCGCGTTTGGCAGGCGGGTTGGCGAGGAGGTATGTACCTTATGAGAACTTATATGTTTCTATTAAATAATTAAATTAAGACGCCGTGGGATGCCGGCAGCAGAATGTAGCCTCTCTTATGCCCTCTTATGTGGATGCAGGAAGAATCTGCCAAGGGCTATCTCTGGAAAATGGGCAGCAGCGTCTTTCCGGGTATCAACTTCCTGTACTACGCTCGCCAACCCGCCTGCCAAGCGTAGTGAGTATGGCATCTACCTCCCTCATGCATTCATGAGGGATTCAGTAGTGGACGTTTTACGGCTGAAATGATGATGATTTTTTTTAAATCGGCCAAGTGTGTGTTGGAGCTTGCAGTTGGGTTTTGTTTAATTTTCTAATGAAATGAAATGAAATGATAAAAATGAAAATGAAAAAGCATTTATTCAAACTTTAAACTTATACTATGTTACAGAACTACTGCCAAACTGCATAGCAGTTTGTTGGCAGCTAAATCTCCCTTTATACTCAGCATTATAAACTGCGCTTTTTCGCAATACCTACATAAAAACCTATCTATTCATATAACTAACCCGCCGTGGGGTGCCGGCAGTAGAATGATACCCCTCCTCTCATGCCCATGGATGCAGTAAGAGCCTGCTAAGGGATACCTCCGGAAGATGGGCAGCAGCGTCTATCCGTGTATCAACATCCCATACTGCGCTCACCAACCCGCCTGCCAAGCGTGGTGAGTATGGCAACTACCTCCCTCATGCATTCATGAGGGATTCAGTAGTGGACGTTTTACGGCTGAAATGATGATGATTTTTTTTAAATCGGCTAAGTGTGTGTTGGAGCTTGGAGTTGGGTTTTGTTTAATTTTCTAATGAAATAACTTGTTGCAGATCTTTTTCAATTCGACAAAGCCCTTGTTGGACGAAACACCAGAAACTCCAGTTTCGAAGGCGATACCACAGGTATGTGAATTGGCGTATTGAAGTCCTTCATCATTACAGCCGCAGGACTGCTGTGCACGTCCACTGCTGGACATACACCTCCCTCATACATCTCCAATATCATGAGGGGTTGTTGCCATACTCGCCACGCTTGGCAGGCGGGTTGGCGAGCGCAGTATTTGATGTTGATACACGAAAACGCTGCTGCCCATCTTCCTGAGGTATCATAAATTTGAGTGATAGATTACACCAATCGCTTCAATTTGTGATTAATGCAGTTAACAAAGTAAGAAGCAATGCATTGAATATGCGCTCATTTGCACAATTGTGCGAGGAAAATGATGTAGACTTCCAACGTTGTTACATACCAAAGTACGCTTGTCGGAGACAAATCGCCGACTTGCGTCGCCACGCGAATTCGCTGCACAGCTACACACATCACTACGAGGATGCGGCCGTAGCGCGCGGGAGCGGGGCTGGAGGCGAGCCATCTACCTATCACTCTACGCTAGGGACCCTAGCATCTCACACGCGACCGAAGACGCACGCCTTTTCTAGTCTTGATTAAACCAGCTTCTATATACAGTCCACTCTCTTTAATCTCCACCTGAGACTCCAACAACGCTGGTTGTCGAAAGGTGCATGTTTATCGAGATTTTATTTACTTTTTGACTCAGTTTTAGAGTTTCTGGAAAGTAAAGATCCTGATTAAAAAAAAAACTGATCAATTTTAAAGCAGACATCGCGTATTTGACAGATTTGTTGAAAAAATGTAATGAACTCTACTTACAATTATAAGGGGACAGCCTCAATTTAATAAAAACAAATAGTGTAATTTCAGCTTTTCTTGGTAAATTGAAATTTATGAAGGAAAATATTGGTCAGCGCGACTTTTCACAGTTTTCAAACTTGTCGCAGGTCAACGTTCAACTATCAAATGATTGCCCTGCATGATAATTTTAAAAACAGATTTGAAGATATTCTGTCGATGGAAATACCACCATGGATCATAAATCCATTTGATGAAACGGAAATGGAGAATGTGATATTACAGCAGGAGCTACTCGAGCTTAGCACTAATGAGAAGCTGAAAGTGACGTTTAAGAGGGCGTATCAAAAATTTTGGATGCAGGCAGATATATCAGAGTCATATCTCGTCGAAAAAAGTTTTAGTGCCGTTACAAACTTAGTAACAAAAAAAGGAGCAGACTGAATATCACAGAACGGGGAGATTTGCGGTTATTCCTTACAAAACTCAAGCCAAATATTGATAATTTGCTGTCAATCCATGAGTAAATCCCTCTCATTAAGATTTTTTTTGTAATTACCACTGCAGAAGTTACATTTCGTTATAAGTGTTTAATTTTGATTATAAAGTAAGGCCTTTACATCTATTATAGATGATTTATACAGCGCCAGCAACTAGTAATCATGCTGTAAGGGACGCTGCAGTGCCTGGGACATTGTTAGATTTTTTTATTATATTACGACTGTTTATTATTTATTTAACACTTTAACACATAACAATTGTGTAAGGAGGACTTAATGCTAAAGCATTCTCTGCCAGTTATCCTGGGCGTGCAGATATATGGTGTGGCGTGTTTTATTAATATTAATAAGCATCTTTTGCTAAAACTAAAAAAATATAATTGAAAATTTATTTAAACTCCTATATATTATATATTTATATAATAAACATGTTTTACAAAATAAAGTACAAATGCATATTTTTAATTTAGTTTGTAGCTGTAGCAAAAAGTGAGTTGAGAAGAGAAATAGATTACAACTGTTATAACAATAATAATATTAATAGTGTAATCATTTATATATTTGAATAAATTGAATAAATACCTATATATAACACAAGGAAATATACTATATTTATTTTAACCACTCCGAATGGGACGTTTTCTAAATAAAATTTGTGTAAATTTATTGGTTCTTGTGCTGTAATTCACTGTAGGTTTCAAAAAAGTTAATTTGGTTGGAGTCACTTTTTCGATTGGCCATCTTCGCCATCGCCATCGCTTTTTTTGACATCCACTCACAGCACAATCAATTAAAATTTAATTGAAAATTTGTTTAGTCGACTTTATTATCAAATAATTAACCCTATCAAGCATTTAAGTTTAACCTTTTTTCCGAAAACTGTTAATTCGTCGTTGAAACTCAGCCACAACGCAAGTTTCCATAGATAGATCTTATCTTCACTCTTTTTTCGAGATTTAGAAATTGGTAGGTAATGTAGCTGCAGGGGATCCACCGCCTAGATCCACCGGATCCCACAAAATTTTAAAAGTGGTTTATGAGACAAAAGAGATTGGGAACCTCTGTTCTACATTTATGTAGAATGTTTGTCAACAAATTTTCAACTTTCTTTCTGTTGGTTTCACTATATATACATATTTCAAAAATACCTTCCAATTTTCCGTTTTGAAAACATAATTTTCAGTTGCATCTATTCTAGAACACCAAAATTATTCTTTTCTGTACCTACTAACTAGGTACTATTCAAATAAAATACAATACATAGGTACTTAAATGTTTTATTTTTAATTTACAGACTCCTCCACTTTATCCAAAGCTGGTGTCTCTCCTGAATACATGATGCGCCGAACTCAAAGACATTCAAGTAAGCATAATACCAATACATAATTTCGTACCAACTTTTACTGCCGCGGGGTGCCGGCAGTAGAATTTTACCCCTCCTCGTGCCCGTGGATGCAGTAAGAGCCCGCTAAGGGATACCTCCGGAAGATGGGCAGCAGCGTCTTTCCGCGTATCAACAACCCGAACTGCGCTCGCCAACTCTGCCAAGCGTGGTGAGTATGGCAACTACCCCTCATGCACTTGGATCTCTAAGTCAATGAGGGAGGCCTATGTCCAGCAGTGGATATCTTACGGCTGTAATGATGATGATGATGATGTTTGGCACTCCCTTTCCTATATTACGACTCTAAGGTGATCCATAATGCGCTCTCTGCTAGCCGTAGGACGTCCACTGCTGGACAAAGGCCTCCCTCACAGATCACCGAGTACTGATCATGAGGGGTAGTTGCTATACTCACCACGCTTGGCAGGCGGGTTGGCGAGCGCAGAACAGGATGTTGATACAAAGATAGACGCTGCTGCCCATCTTTCGAATGCGTCTCTTGGCAGATTCTTACTGCATCCACGGGCAAGAGAGGAGGGGCAACATTCTACTGCCGGCACCCCACGGCAAATGCACTATGAGTTTGTTATATTATATATAACCTATATTAAGCAAAGATGATTGAAATCTTTGATATTAAGAATATATAGGTTTTAGCAACAATTCTGTTCAGATATAACATTAATCTGTGGCGCAGCGGTCGAAGGTCCGCCTGCGACTCGAGAGGTTGCGGGTGCGATTCCCGCCTCGGGACAAATGTCTGTACGATCTACAGATATTTATTCAGGGTGTACTGGATGTTTTTCTATATATAAAAAAAATACATATGCATATACATATAATGAATTAAGTTTATCAGTCATTTAGTACCCATAACACAAGCTCTGCTTAGTTTGGGGCTAGATTATACTGTGTGAATTGTCCAGCATTGTTTATTTTTATTTATTATATGTTGGCAATGTATTCATTTGCTTCTCTCATTTCAGATATATCAATGCAAAACTACCGCTCATATGCGGCAGAAGTCCAAGCACATATGCCTTTGAAAGATCCTGAGATAAGGCACTCCTTGAGCTCTGTCAGTTACACGACCGACGACAGTCAACCAATCAAACGTCGTACAGCAAACAGCGATCGTGACGGCCAATCAGAGAAGAAACGAAAGATCGACAATCATTCTGATGGGACTGATACCACGGAATACCCTTCATCACTCACACTCGACACTGAGAGAAGCGATGATGATACATCTGAACTGAATTCTGACCAGAGAGCTGATCAGATGCCTGATAAACACAGTATACCTGGTGTTATTTCTGCTAAGACAATTCTGAATGAAGAAAACGTTGAGATAAATTCTGGCGATCAAAATCAAGGTCAACATGATTCTAAGGCTGATGATATAAATTCGCAATGGTCTTCAGAGAGCGCTACATTTACTGAAGTATTTGATCATGTCGCTGCCTTACCAATCAATCAAGTTACTAACCTATATGACGAAAACGTAAACATTGATGCTAATAGTAATTCTTACGATATAAGAAAACCTTTGGGTACTGAAACGAATTCTGATAATGCTGGATTAGATGAAAATCACGGTGAAGACGATATTAAAAATGAAAGGAATTTAGTTGAAGCTGGGAGAAATTCTGACGCGGTCAGAAACTTTGAGCAAAATTCTGATGACATTTGTTTTTTTGAAAAAGATATTCCATGTGATTCGTCTTCTTCACCTAAAAGTATCATTTTGGTCTCTAGACATCAGAAGATGTCAGTCAAAGTCCGACGTAATAAAAAGGTAAAGTGTAGATTATGTAATTCTTATCATCAGCATAACCATTTCAGGAGTAGGACGCTCACTGCTGGACATAGGTCTCCCTCAAGGAGGTCCAGATATTGTGTTCCAGAAGCGACCTGCTACCACCGCCGACCTGGGGTCTTCACCAGGTAGTCTGCCCATCTTGTTGGTGGACGTCCTACGCTGCGCTCGCCGGTCCGTGGCCTCCACACGAGAACTTCTCGGTGCCATCCGCAATCTGTTCTGCGAGCTAAATGGGCTGCCTATTTCCACTTCAACGTGCTAATCCGTTTGGATATGACCGGTGACCCGAGTTCTTCTACGTATCATTATTTCTGATTCTAACCCGTTGAGAAACCCCGAGCTTAGGCCTAATTTCATTGCAGATGTCCATGTGTGACGGTGACCACTTTCCATCAGGTGGCCCGTCTGCTCGTCTTCCAGCTTATATATAAAAAATATATATATATTTCGTTTCAGGGGTCCATACCAACCTATACAGAATGTCCCAGAAGTGGACGCCAGGTTCGAATTAGGCCACAGGCTATGTCACAACAGTTATCAGAAAATATTAAAGAAAAATCTAAGTTACGTATTTAAAAAAATAAAGACATTTAAAAATAATCGAGAAATTCTAGACCCTGTGACAGTTTTTTTACTCCTGTTGCTACAGATATTGACTTTTTTTATTATGTAGTCCCGAATACTTCTTATTCTCCCTAAAATTTGAAGACTTCTATTTCAGCTTGGAACTAAATGTCATTTTTAACCCAACCAACGATAGTAAATACTTAGCCCAGTTTTAGCTGACCATACTGAAATAAAAATGTACTAGGTAAACGTACTTTTTTATATTTTTCTGAAAACTTTTACTTCTGGGACATCCTGTATATCTAGGTATATTCTCAGAACAAAACCTTCAACTACAAAGAAAAGCTTACCTGACTTACCTTTTAATCGAAATTATCGGAAAATTTTATGATTACCTAAGAAATTCTTATCGCAAACTTTCCAAAGCAAATATTTTTCTGCGTCTAACAAAGCGCTTGTTTTAAAACATTTCGCCTAGTCCAATATTAATTACAATAACTTATAATGAAAGGGTTCCATAGGCAATATTTTCAAAATATTTGAATGCTTATTATTCCTAGTATCAATGCTTTGTCTTTTTCTCATTGTAATGAATTCCCTGATAAATGTTTTTACAACATTTCACTACGGTTTTCATTCTTAGTACCGAATTTATACTAATATTATAAAAAGGTAAGATTTGTATTTTGTTTGTTGTACATATTTTGTATGTTTGTGAAGAAAAAACTCAAAAACTACTGGACCGAATTTCAAAATTCTTTCACCATTAGAATGCTACATTATCCCTGAGTAACATAGGCAATTTAATTTTTATCCCCGTATTCTAACGGGAATGGGAACTACAGTAAAACTGCGGAGTGCGGCTAGTCATATATAAATTTACTTAATTTCTGCATAGCTCAGTAAAGTCCATATAGCTACTTATTTCTAAATGATTAATTTATAAAAACCAATATACGAGTAGGTATAGCATAACTTCAGCCAAATTTGATGTGTACAGGATGTAAATAAACCCGTTGTTCAGGCGGCTTGGCTTTGAACTAACTAAATTATCATTTATACGAATTTCACCATGTACCTTATTATCATCTTGTTGACGTTTCGTAGACTATATAGAGGCCTTTTCAAAAAGAGCGGTGCTATAAGTTTGACAGCTATGTTTGTGTATGTGTAGTCTTTTTTAAACTTTCGCGATCACGACACATTATTAACACACATTTAACCGGGTATTTATCGCGCTATTTACCTTTATTATTGCCCGACGTTTCGACAGGATTGCACCCATCGTGGTCCCGGGAAGACAGTCTTCCCGGACTTTCCTTAAATATGTGTGTGTGTGTGTCTGTGGCATCGTAGCTCTTAAACCAGTGGACCGTTTTGCGTGCAGTTTTGTTTATAAGCAGGTTTTCAGTGGTGGTTTTTAAACATGTTTTAATAAAATGTGTTTACAAAATTACAAGATATGGGGGTGAAAGAGGGGATGAATAATCTAATGTTTTCCAACTATATGTTTAGGTTTAGGTTTATAGAAGCTTTATTCTCAAAAATAATTACAAATTCACTTACTTGAGAACTTATAACATAATTATAATAATTAAGTTCCCATACAGTGCAGATTGACAATTTATGTGATGGTAGGTGGTAGTTTGATTTGTAGAATACTTTGTTGAGTTTAATGTTAGAACTAGGAGTATGCTAACAATGGAATGGATGTGGCAATTTATTTTTTCACTTATAAATATCATCATCATCATCATCATTTCAGCCGTAGGACGTCCACTGCTGGACAAAGGCCTCCCTCATTGAGCTCCAAGTATGCGTTATAAATATATATATGTATTTTTTTATCTATTATAAAAATTAAGTTGTTTGTGTAACTTAATTAAATTTTTTGAATTTGATGTTTTTTACTGAATGTAAGCCTGTGTCTTTATATCTTTATTAAGAATTTTGCGTATTAAGTATTTGACTTTACGAGGAAGACAGCCTGCTATACTAGGAACTGCTCCCGTAATTGATCGTAGTTTACTTTTTACTTTTTCTGTGTAGTCTCATTCATTCATTTTTAGGGTTCCAGACCAAAATGGTAAAAATAAATCCTTATAGAATCACTCTGCCTGTCTGTCTGTCACAAGTGGATATCTCGAGAACTACTGAAGCGACTTGAAATTTGAAATGGTTAAAGATAACACTTTTTTACTAATATAGCATATATGAAAATGTTTTTATTTTTCCTATAAACCATATCGTTTCCGGTTATTTACAAATATGTTGAAAAAACGACCGTTCGCCCCCCCATATCTCCGAAGTTTGCTGAGATAAACCCGTGAAACTTTACATCTTATAGAAATGTTTGTAAACTTTATAGGAAAATTGTAGCGAACTCTCTAATTTGCATAATTTTTTAGACAAGGTGGGTGGAAGGGGGGGTTTTCAAAAAAATTGTGGAGTTACTAGGTTGTACGGGGTATCATATGAAAGGTATTCATTAGCACATTAATATACAGTTTTTAGTTTTGCTTTATGCCGTATAGTTTTCGACTTATTCACAAACGTTGAAAAAAATAGCTTTCCCCCTTTATCTCCGATGTTTGCGGAGATAAACCTCTGAAACTTGTATTGCTATTAGAAGTGTATGTAAAGGTTACGGGAAAATTATAACGAAATCTCTAATTAGCATATTTTTTTTTAAATCTCGATGATTTGTAATGAAGTGTAAAACATCTACATAAATTCCGCTATCAGACAAGAGATGGCGCTGTCAAGGTTCTCCAACAAATATAAACTGCCTTTATCATATATTATATTGTAAGAACCCTCGGTGCGCGATTCCGACTCGCTCTTGCCCGGTTTTATTTTATTTATTGCTATGTTGTTTATTGTTGGTTGGCTAAATTCATTTTTTTTCTTATTTTTTGCAGCGAATATCACGTATTTCGTTTTTAATATATTTATGATTAGCAAATTACACTGAAACCACTCGTTTAGTAATTCTAAGTCATCTTGTACTTCAGCCATTATTAATTCTATTTTGACGTCATAGTAAAACAGTCTAGTATCGTCAGCATAAAGTGTTAGCTCCTTTTTTAAGCCAATGTCATTAATATTGTTTATATAAATAAGCAAAAAAGTGGACCTAAAGTTGACCCTTGCGGTACGCCGCAGGTGATAAGTCTGGGAACACTTTGGTGTTGATCAATTTTGACCACTTGGTAACGTGTTTTTAAATAAGATTTTAGTAAATCGTGTGCGTTGCCAGTAACTCCAATAGTAAATATTTTTTTAAGTAGTATTTCATGACTGATCGTGTCGAACGCTTTTCTGAGATCAATGAACACACTTAGTGCAATATGCTTTTGATCGATCTTTAGTTTTATTTGCGTGGTTAGATCAGCTGTTGCTGCAAGGGTGTTAGATTTTGCTCGAAATCCATATTGTTTATGTGATAGGAAATTATTAGATGAAAGGAGGGTATCAAGTCGCGTGTGGATGACTTTCTCAAAGACTTTGAAAAAATGGGAAGAACAGAAATTGGCCGGTAATTTTCGGGATCTATTTTATTTCCACTTTTATGAATCGGTGTAATTTTTGCATTTTTCATAATGTCGGGAAAGACACCCTGTTTTATACAGCGGTTTACACAGTTTGTTAGATCATGAGCTGTGACTTTTTTTACGCATTTTATTGATTTAGCTGTGATTTTATCAATTCCAGCTAGTGTTTGTTTTTAAGTTGTTAATAATTTTAATTATTTCATCTGAAGTAGCTGGTTCATAACGGTTGAGGTCATTGGTGTAATAAATTATTTATTTTGAATGAGTTATTTATTTATTTTAAATGAATTATTTTGAATTATTGCGAATGCTTGGCTTTGATTACTTGTTTTCGGAATTTTACTAGCTAGAGAATATACCAGTGTTTGATATCAAATGAAAGGAAATGATGTGTAGAATGCAAAACTGTAAGTTAGATAAAAATCTTTCGAGCCATCATGTCATGAGATATGGAGGTTTAAAGTAGGGGTCAACAATCGAATGTTTTCAAATATACCCAAGTTCGGTATTAAATGAAAGGGCATGATGTGTAGATTGCAAAACTGAAGAAACGTTATAAAAAAAATTAGGTTACCTCCGAGACCCTTGAGACTGGGTAAAGTGTCGGGGGTAATTAAAATTATTAATTTTATAAACTTCTCTGCATACCAACTACTTATGTATTAATTAGTTAATAATATATAAGTTTAAAGTTGCGCCGTGGGGTGCCGGCAGTAGAATGTTACCCCTCCTTTCATGCCCGTGGATGCAGTAAGGTGCAAGGATACCTCCGGAAGATGGGCAGCAGCGTCTTTCCGTGTATCAAAATCCCGTACTGCGCTCGCCAACCCGCCTGCCAAGCGTGGTGAGTATGGCAACTACCCCTCATGGAGATCCATGAGGGAGGCCTGCGTTCAGTAGTGGACGTTTTACGGCCGAAATGATGAAAATGATATAAGTTAAACATTAGCAATTTAAAACCCATTGCTAAATTCTAAAGAAGTTATATTTTCATATTTCAGATCACCAAAAGAACAGCAAAGAAAAAGGACCAATCATCACAAACAGAAGACGTCTCCTTCCAACCCAGTGCGACAGACAAAGATAGATATCTGAATGAAAATCTCCCGTTTGGATATTTGCTGATCCATGATTCCTATAATTTGAGGTTTCCTTCAAAACTCGTGGTATCTTCTCTCAACGCTGATGTCAAGAATTTAATTTGTATGTGATTATATAATTAATCGGTTGATTTTATAAGCTGCTAAATTCTTATAGAAAGTGTTACGTACAATGAAAATATGATCTGATAGGTAATCTTCTTAATCAAAAGGATTTGCTGATATGTAAGGATTCGACCGACGACCGCTGTGGCCCAGCGTTCGATTTCCGCCTCGGGACAAATGAGGGTGTTCTGAATGTTTTGTTTATATAATAAAAAATATCTATGTAGTAGGTACAATGTTTTAAGTATAAGTCGTCTATTACCCATAGCTCTGCTTAGCTTGAGGCTTGATGATGCTGTGTGAATTATTCACCATTATTGTTGCTTTCGGGTTATAGGTTTTTATTTTTCTCATACAAAACATTAGATACCTACATAAAGTTGATCCCATTGAGTAAAATACCGCTAAGTACTTAATGTAGGACCTAATTGCGTAATAATTAAAGATAGTGTTACAAAGTCTGCTAATCTAGGTACTAGTTAATCTATTTATAATAATATTACATTAATCAAAGTGGTTTTTTGGTTAGGTTTTAAAGTGTACATAGGTACATCAATCAATCAAAAGTTAAGGTAAGTTTTCGGTTTATCCAACAAAATTTGGTTTCATACCATATTTTCGTCAATCTATTTTCATGGGAATAATTCTAGTAATTCCAATAAAAACTACTGCTAACAAATTTTCGCGAGTTTTAAAAAGTTCCCACCAATATTGGCTGGGATTTTGCACGGCTTTTCAATTTGGAATCCACTTTGAGCCAATCAACCGCTCATAGTTGAGTATTTTTCTGGAGTTTCGTTGAGCGGATTGGAGAGGGGGTTCTGCCCAGAAGTGGGACTTATGCAGCGATGCTTGTATTGCTATGCCGTGGGGTAGAACGCAGCTCTCGTGCCCGTCGAAAGAACCTTCCATGCAGTAAGAACCTTCCATGGGATACCTCCAGAAGATGAGCAGCAGCGTCATTCCGTGTATCAACATCCTGTACTGCGCACGCCAACCCGCCTGCCAAGAGTGACGAGTATGGCAACAACCCACTCATCATCAACAAGAGATGGGGAAACACAGCACAGGACCGGTTTAAGTGGCATTTACTAAGAGAGACCTATAACACCCAGCAGTGTTCAGCCCATATGTATCCAACATATGGAGTATAATGGTGAGGGGGAAAGAGGTCAGGAAATGGTTTAAACTATCTTACGTATGTAATGAACGGGTTTAGGTACGAGTCGTTCCAATACGGTTCTTTGGAAGACGCTGCGGTAGCTGGAAATCTTTTACGACGCATTTCTCAAACTTTACTTGATGGGGTGAAATAAGATACTCCAGCAGACGCTACCGTAGCTGGAATTTTTTGATGACGCTACCTATGAACTCTTAACGAGACGGGAACGGAATAAGGAATAAGAGAAATAGGACTCATCCCTCATCCTCATCTTTACCTGAGAGGATCCTGAATAATTAACTTTTAACTTTGACCGATGTGTTAATTCCAGCCACTACCGGTTGCTTTTGTGCTAAGATGTAACAAAGACAAAAACAGTTAAAATAAAATTAATAACGTTATAATCAACTTATATAAAACAAATGTTTAAAACCAAAACTTGTCTAAGTATATGTTATTTCTGGACCATATTATACGTGTGCAAAGTTTCAGCGCAATCGGTGGTGTAGTTTTTGCCTAAAGATGTAACGAAGACAAATTATCTTAGAAATGGAAACCTATTACGTCATAACTACCCTATGGGAAAGAATTTTTGAGAACAAAAAGTAGCTTATATGTTAATCTTGCTCTACATGTATCTATGGAAACTGATTAGGTCATATATGTATATCTTAAGGAAACTAATTATTGGGACAAAAAGCATATACGTATAAAGTATATACCATATGTTTATCCTTCTCTACATCTATTCGTGTGCAAAGTTTCAACTCTTCAGTAGCGTAGTTTTTGCGTAAAGATGTAACAAAGTCAAATTTGCATACAAAAGAAAACTGTTTAAGTCATATCTATCTTCCGGAACTCAATTTTGGAACAAAAAGTAGCCTATGTGTTAATCCTGGTCTACATCTATACGTGCGCAAAATTTCAACTCAATCCGTTGGGTAGCTTATACTTATACAAACGAGCGGATATTAGTGAGATAAATTTAAATTGTAAATCAAAACCATTTAAGGTAAGGGTACCTAGTTTGATTTAGTTTTATTACAGAAGATACACAAAAAAAAAATTAAAAGTTTACTTTTTATAACATTATAAAGCTTTGGCTAGTGTTCTCCCAATTACAGGCAGCTACATCTAGGTTGTTTTGTTAATCTATTAGTGCGTTACCTTTAATATCTTTGTGGTTAATAAACATTTCATTAATTCATTCGTTTACAATACTTACTAGGTTTTTTCATATCAATTACAATAAAATAACATGGAACCTCAAGAAATTAACTACCTAGTTAAGGTTATATTATATTATAATAAACCCCGCCATTTTCGTAATTAACTTTTGAATATACCTACAATAGCCATACTGTAGTAGTTACCTCTACAACATCCTTGTGCAAGGGAACAGATTACAGAATGGCAAAGGGGCATCAACAGCCAAGTTCTAAACCCGAATATTCTAACCCACAAAATGGCAGCAAGTCAATTCAAAATGGCCGCTGCAATACCGTCGCAGCACGTCGCAAAGCCAAATGGAAAACTCTTGTATTGGGTTCTGTTCAAAGTAGATTGGACTTGAAGAAACAATGAATTGTACGTGTTGATTGGGAAAAGCCTGAGGGCTTTCTGTGGCTATATTGGACTACTGGGTTGTTTTAGGTTTCCGTACTACGGGTCTAAAGGACGTTGTCCGTTAATTAATTGGTTCTAGCTCGGTGACACTTTCATCCTTTTGAAAAGTGTTCTGTTAACATTATCACAGATAGTAAAAGGATGAAGTTCACGCAGAACTTCATCCTAATCATATTAGGTGTATGGATAATGCTGAACATTACACACCATCTAGTCCCAAAGTAAGCAGATCTAGACTGATGGGCACCAGATGATTGATAAAATACCTAGAGTTCGTAAAACTGAGTTTCATCGCTGTAACAGCTATAAGCAGAATCCCACATATCAAGTTCTGAATTTCGTAACTGTAACGTCGTACTTTATGGATGGGACTGTGTGATGCCGATGAGTCATCGTAACCAACATTTACCGTCATATTTCCAACATCACCGCAGCCCTATTCGTGTCACTTTGCATATGTCGCAGCGATCAAGTTAAGTTTTACGAACTATAAAAGCACATTTGTTTTATAAAGTAAATAAATTAATAATGCTGGACAATGAACCCGCTACCTTCTGCGTATCAGTCAGCTATTAGACCATCTGAGCCACGGAGGCCATCAATATGGTACCTTGAGGGTAGAAATTTCCATATGTATTTGTTACCAGTAAGAGTCACAATTTCTGAATAGTTTATATCAAATGAAAACTCGCTGGGTCGTGCGAACAGAAGGACCCAACTCGGTCGTTATAGTCATCATTTAACAATTTTATTCAAAATTCAATCCCAAGTGATTTTGTCCACTCTCTTTTGTCTGTTATATATAAATAATAAGAGGGTATTTTAATTCGGTTTTACAGAATTACATGTATTTCACATGAACACAGCCATTGCCGCCCATATCACAAGGGGAAGCGGAAGGGAAGTCCCGACCATAGACTAACTAAAACCACTTATTGGCGCCAGTGATGGGTGCCGATTCCAGAACAGATTACAAAAAGACTTCCTAGAATGACGACTCATTCCACAGATTACTCATATTACATTATAGCACTATTACAATATTTAACTGAATTAAATAAGCTTTCACAAAGTTCTTGAGTAGAGGTACCTCTAGGTGCTGGAAAAAAGACAAGACAATGGATTTGTCTTGTCTTGCCCATCAATATCTACCAATGTCCCAGGTACAGCAGCGTCCCCTAAATTGTAGATTGACATTGACTCTGGTAAATTATGTTTGCCGGTTTTACAATTAAACTTAAATTTAATCATTTTAAGGCATGAGACTTGCTCAAAGTGTAAACAAAGGTAACAGAAATTATATCCGACGTGTGTGACGAGCTCTGTGGCGCTGCGGGCGAAGGTCCGCCTGCGACGCAAGGGGTTGCGGGTTCGATTCCCGCCTCGGGACAAATGTCTGTACGATCTGCAGATATTTGTTCAGGGTGTTCTGGGTGTTTTTCTATATATAATAAAAATATCTATCTATGCAGTATAATGTATTAAGTATATCAGTCATCTAGCACCCATAACACAAGCTCTGCTTAGCTTGGGGCTAGATGATGCTGTGTGATTCGTCCAGCATTATTTATTATTATTATTATTTATTATCCAAGTATCTAAATCCAATACTTCCGTGGGGCACCGGCAGTAGAAAGTTGGCTCTCCTCTCTTGCCCGTTGATGCAGTAAGAATCTGCCAAAGGAATACCTCCACAGATGGGCAGCAGTCTTACCGTGTATCAACATCACATACTGCGCTCGCCAACCCGCCTGCCAAGCGTGGCGATTATGGCAGCCACCCCCTCATGTCGCCATACCACTGAACAATTTTTATATATTTTTTGGCGATGTTATCGATATTTTTCACAAAGTAGACTCGTTCCGCCATTAATTTTAAAAAACTTTAGTTCTTCTGAGGTCATTTTCCGTAAATATGTACTAATATTTCGATGATAAAATGAAAGAAAAAACAAAAGTTCGAATTTAAATGTCAGAAAAAACTTTGTTTCTTAAAACAGTTTATTAACTTGTGCAAGGAGTTATTAAGTTTACATACCGTTGCAAGAAGGACACTTGAAATGAAATACACGATAAGATCGTTTCTTACCCGTGGTCCACCTCACAAGTTCACCTGGGTGGACAAAGGAGACTTGTTTTGACCCATGGTAGACCCCGGAATTATCTTAATTGTGACTTAGCAATTAAAACTTAGTAATGTTATGTAATATAAATAAATACTTTCATAGATACGTGGAAGTCCTTAGGTCACATCTCTATGGTGGTATGGTTTCGTCCCACCCTACCCCAGGGGTATGGCCAGGGGTATGGTCGGTCCGAAGTGTCATAATCTTGGAGAACCATAAGGGAGGCATTTGTCCAGCAGTGGGCGTGGACAGTGATGATGACCTAAATCCAAGGTGGCATGCCGATGACGTCAGTTGCACTCATCTACATCTTTTCGTTCACTTTAGGCTGACATTGCATTTTCATGTGACGTGAAAAGTAGGTTTGTGCTATGGTTGCGATTTCCATACGTTAGGACTCCATAACACGTATGCCGGCAGTAGAATTTTGCCTCTCCACTCTTGCCCGTGGATGCAGTAAAAATCTTCTTTATTCTTTATTGTACACAATAATAAAATAATATAATAATACACAATGAAAAGTCATGTACAAAGGCGAGCTTAACCCTAAAGAGAATTCTCTTACAGCAAACCTATGTTAGTGAGAAATTATATTAAGCGTAGGGGTCGTGTACACAAGAACTAAACATAAAAAGGATACTATGAGATAAATAACCTAAACAAAACTAGAACTAACAATATAACCGAATTCATAAATAAATATATGTATAAGAACTGATATAAAGTTAAGGTTACATAATATAATACAAGGTAAAACATACATTAATAACCATATACATAATATATACAAAATACATATACTAATAATGAAAATATCTTCCAAGGGATACCTCCGGAAGATGGGCAGCAGCGTCTTTCCGTGTATCAAAATCCCGTGCTGCGCTCGCCAACCCGCCGGCCAAGCGTGGTGAGTATGGCAACAACCCCCTCATTATCTTGGAGAACCATGAAGGAGGCCTTTGCCAAGCCGTGGACGTGGACAGTTCCTTCGGCTGAGGTGAACCACGTATCGATACTTGAGCCAAAGTCGATGTGTACAAAACACATTGAAGGTCAACAAACAGCATACACTTAAAATTTACTTCATCAACATCATCACAGCCGTAAGACATCCACTGCTGGACATAGGCCTCCTTCATGGCCTTAAGAGATCCAAATACTGATCATGAGGGGTTGTTGCCATTCTCACCACACTTGGCAGGCGGTTTGGCGAGCGCAGTACGGGATGTTATATACTATATTCCCTCCCTTGGCAGATTCTTACTGCATCCACGGGCAAGAGAGGAAGGGTGACATTCTACTGCCGGTTCCCCACGACAACCAATTTCAATTTACTTGCTGTCAAAGAAATAATACTCGAAGATTTATAGTGATGGGAGTGTAATAAATTTAAATTATGATATAATAATAATCACTACTTAGTATAAAACAAAGTCGCTTCCCGCTATTTGTCTATATTTGCATATATCTTTAAAACTACGCAACGGATTTTGATGTGGGTTTTTTAATAGACAGAATAATTCAAGAGGAAGGTTTTTATGTATAATACATGCATAAGATACACTGATAATTTTATAGGTTTCTAATGTGATGTCGTAAATACACACATTTTTTTGCGCTTACATTGCAAACAGAAGAAGTAAGACCAACAATAAACAAGGAAAGGAAAGCAGTAATGTTGCTAGAAAGGGTAAAAGTACGAGCCCCGTTCCATTTCATGCAATGCGCTGAATGGGATGTCACACGCGCACTTTACCTGATTTGAAATAATGCCTCCAATTTCGCGCACTTAGGCTCGTAGTGATGGGAAAAGGACCGGAAACAATACTGTCATCATCATCATTTCAGCCGTAAAACGTCCACTACTAAACACAGGCCTTCATGATCTTCCATGAGAGGTAGTTGCCATACTCACCACGCTTTGCAGGCGGGTTGGCGAGCGCAGTACGGGATGGGACGCTGCTGCCCATCTTCCGGAGGTATCCCTTAGCAGGCTCTTACTGCATCCACGGGCATGAGAGGAGGGTTAACATTACTGCCGGCACCCCACGGCAAACAATACTGTATCGTAGCAAATTCAAGTTCAAGACAAGACAAGCTCAAATTATCATGATCAATATCAACGTGCTAGTTTACAACTGTCAAAATAACGTTGTATTCAATACATATTTGACAGTTTTTATGACATCTTTAGCGATATTTTATTACCTTTATAAGAATGCTTTTCCAAATATTGCTACACTTCAGTAGCAAAAGACACCTGAAGCTTGCTCTTATTTTATTTCTCGATTTAATCAAAAAAAGACTATATTTTTTAACATTTCTGTGTTGACTGTACAATTTAATCCTAAATAGGCTTTGTAGTGTGGTTAATAGTAATGAATGAATGAGTGAGAATTAGGCCTCTGGCGGTTTTCCGCGAACCGCATTTCTCTATATCAATAGCTTCATAAGAGTTTTTTTCATACTTACGTCAAAATGAGCAGACAAGCCCAAGGCACACCAATGTTAAGCGGTAACCTCCTAATACACTGTACTATTACTTACCTCCCAGCCGTGTTGGCCGAGTGGTATTGTACCCCCGACTTTCACTCCGAAGATCGTGGGTTCGATACAGGCTGTGCGCCAATGGATTTTTCATTCTTGAAAAATGTATGTGCACACTTAATACGTGCTTTAACGGTGAAGGAAACATCGTGAGGAAACCCGCGGCTTACTTAGCTTCAGACTGCTTTGACCTGTTCTTTACTTTGACTAATAGCTGACTAAGTTGAGAGGATGGTATAGGTGCTATGTGACGCGTGTTAAGTATATTAACCCTCACAAGGTGCTATACAATTTAGTAAATAAGAGAGTGCAAATAAAATACTTTACTCTCATCGAAAGTATTTAACAAGAAAAGGTTTAAATGTCAAAAAACCTTTGAGATAAGTCAGTCATATGGGGTAGTTAAGGGATATCGACCTGGACTTCACCGAAGAGGACATTTTACAAAGCTTAACCAGCACAACCAAAATCACAGATGTCAAACGACTAAAGCGGAGAAACTCTTATGATGAAAGATGAGAGAATAGCGAAGCTATCAGAATCAGTTTCGAAGGAAACATAGTACCTAAATTCGTTAAGATTTTTGATATACGAGCTAGTATTTACACATATAAATATCCTATTACCACAGATAATATAATACACTAGCTATTACCCAATATTCTAACTGCTGGCGATTCGTTCAATTTCGATGCAATAACTGCGGAGGTAGACACATGGTAATGGCTAAAATATGCCTCATTTTCTTAAAAGAAAAGAGGATACGTGAGCTGATGTCGGAGCTTAATTGCTCGCACAAGAGAGCGCTCTCGAACATATGTGTCTACATCCTACATCCCCCCTGGTTCCACCCCCCAGCGCCGGCGATTTCCCACTTATTCGACCGAGGACGGCTCTTACCGAAACTGAAGATCTTTTGACAAGACCTATACACCAACCTTCATATTCTACAGTACCGAAAACCACAGAATCATATGCTCAAATAGTACAATCACAAGATAAAGTAGCATCTAAGAAGAAGAATAAAAGAAGTAACAAGAAAATTAATACAGAAAAAGATAATTTGATTACCTTATTATTATTTTTTTTTATTATTTGGTTTTGATACATTCTATACTTTCGTCATAATATCCATTGGTTTTGAACTGGTACGATTAAGGCAAGTCTACCC
Source organism: Pasiphila rectangulata (assembly GCA_963082625.1). Taxonomy (NCBI): domain Eukaryota; kingdom Metazoa; phylum Arthropoda; class Insecta; order Lepidoptera; family Geometridae; genus Pasiphila; species Pasiphila rectangulata. The sequence continues at coordinate 13,093,848 of OY720256.1, read as the reverse complement.
TACTTTAATTTAAAAGATGACTGGGTTCTTACCTAGCACATCACTAAACCACTAAATAAGTGTACGGTTCCTACACTGTAGCATTCTTCAAGCCGAATTGAAATGTCACAAACATTTGCATTCTTCTCATAATGCTCGGAGCTTGCCCTGGAATCGAAGAACATTATTTCTTGGCTTGAGAGCCAAGAAATGGGATTCATCAAGAATCTCCGAAAAAAAAGATAGCATCAAGAATCGAAGAACATTATTTCTTGACTCTCAAGCCAAGAAATAATGTTCTTCGATTCTTGATGCTGAGGCCTAGTCACAGCGGTAGCTACAAGAGAAAGCCAGCAATTGAATTGTAGAGTTTTGCCATCTATCTATCTATTGATCCCTTAATGACCCATCTCAAAAATCCACCCTGCATATTGCCTATAACACAAGCTTTACTTAGCTTGAGGCTAGATGATGATGTGTGAATTTTCCAGCATTATTTGTTTATGCGCCGTGGGACGCCGGCAGTAAAATGTCACCCTTCCTGTCTTGCCCGTGGATGCAGCTTACTGCATCCACGGCTCTTTAGCCTGCTAAGGGATACCTCCGGAAGATGGGCAGCAGCGTCTTTCCGTGTATCAACATCCCGTACTGCGCTCGCCAACCCGCCTGCCAGGTGTGGTGAGTATGGCAACTATCCCTCATGGAGATCCATGAGGGAGCCTGAGTTCAGTAGTGTACGTTTTACGGCTGAAATGATGATGATGATGATGACATGATGTAACTTTCATCAAGCATCAGTGATGATAAATCGGTGTAAGCTTGTAGAGTACGTAAACGTAGGCATTAACGTATATCCTCGTAGCGCCGTAGCATCACGTAGCTCGCTACGAGGAGCTACGGAAACTACGTAAATACGTGACCTAGGAGCAAGTTTAAACATGACATGTTGACAAACACATTTGTATATTCCTTTACCCAAAGATTTAAATCGTTAGATGCGCCTTCACCGTAATGAGATCGCGCTATTTTGTTTCCTCACGAAATGAGTCATCATCATCATCATCATTTCAGCCGTAGGACGTCCACTGCTGGACATAGGCCTCCCTCATGGATATCCAGTTAATGCGGTTGGAAGCGATCTGCATCCACCGTCGACCTGCGGTCTTCACCAGGTCATCATCCCATCTTGTTGGTGGACGTCCTACGCTGCGCTTGCCGGTCCGTGGCCTCCACTCGAGAACTTTTCGGCCCCATCGGCCATCTGTTCTGCGAGCTACATGGCCTGCCCATTGCCACTTCAACGTGCTAATCCGTTTGGCTATGTCGGTGACCCGAGTTCTTCTACGTATCTCCTCATTTCTGATTCGATCGCGTAAAGAAACCCCGAGCATAGCCCTCTCCATAGCTCGTTGAGCGACTCTGAGCTTATTCATGAGGCCAATCGTGAATGACCACGTCTCGGTTCCATATGTCATCACTGGTAACACACACTGATGACGAAATGAGTGAGTCCACTCAATTGGAATCAGTGTACACAGTGTTAGCCGGACGTGTTGTGTGTTATTTTTTTCTTGAAAGTATTTGCAATATGATTGCACAATAATTGTTAACAATAAATTTATGGTTTATTGGCAAAACCAGTGTGAGTGCGTCGGCATTATGGTTAACACACATATTATGACAATGCCACAGATTTTGGTGTTAGGGCACATCTAACGATTTAAATCTTTGAGAGTTGGTTAAAGGATCATCAGTTTTTATTTAATTTCTAAAACTATATAATAGGTAGCTTTTATTGTCGTAAGTCCGCTGAAAGAGGGGGATCCATCATACTCGTAAACAAGTTTATAAAGTTTAAAAATAGAGATGATATAGTTAAACTAACAGTAGAAAGGCATGTGGAAATTATCTTGTATTGAATTGAAAAAAAAAACAAATTATAATGAATGCGTACCACCCACCGTCGGGTGATTTTAAAGTTTTTGAAATTGTTATGGAAGAGGTTTTAAGTTAACTAAGACGTAGTTGCAAAGATATTGTTATAACGGGTGATTTCAATATTAATTTACTTAAAGAATCAAAAATAACAAAATAGGTTTTCAAACCTATTTCAATGTTTTAATCTAAACAATGTTTTTTCTGGAAACTACTAGAATAAACGACCATTCTGCTAGATGCATCGATAACATTTTTTGCAGATGCACCATTAATTTTAAAATGTCTACTGATTAACTGAGCTCTTATCATTTGGGTCAATACATTGAAATACCAGCGGCTAAAATTAATAAGAATGTCACAATTCAAAGTAGACGTATCACTAAGCATAAAATCGACAATTACAAAATTATTTTAGAAAATGAGTTCGATAACAAACAAATTACACTAGACCCAAACTTTAACTATAAACATTTTTTTGACGTCATTGTAGAACAATTTAATAAATTATTTCGTGTTTCATCAAAACAAAAAAGCCAAATTGACATGTAATGAATGGACGACAAAAGGTATACAAATAAGTAGGAATAAAATGTATGATCTATATAGTCCTAGGTTAGAGGATAATAGCGAAACATTTCTAAATTTTGTGCGGAAATATAGTAAAATTATTAAATCCGTCCATTAAGACATAAGTCCGTTTATATTTCTCAAAAAATTAAAAACTCTGATAACATAATAAAATCCGTCTAGTCTGAAATGAAATGGAAACGGGAAATACTCGCGATACAGTTAAATAAATTGAACTAGTACAAGACGGTAATCACAGATAAATATGACATTGCCGACATGTTTGTCTCATTTTTTACTGATGTCCCTCACAAGATAACTAAGACACTTAAAATCTGTCCAAATAAGGCAATAACACTATTAAAAGATAATATTTGCTTATGTTCTAATAATTTTAAATTCCAAAAAATCACAACCGCTAATATTGTGAAAACTTTTAAATTATTAAAACTTAAAAACTCTGAAGACCTATGGGATATGTCGGTTAAATTTATTAACAATGTGATTGACATTATGGCTGCGGAGCCATAATGTCAATCACATTGTTATTAGAAGATGCGGATCTAGCAGACATATTTAATGGTTGCGTTGATAATGGCGTTTTTCCGGATCTCATGAAGTATGCCAAAGTAATGCCTCTTTTTAAAATTGGAAACCATAAGGACCCAGGCAATTTTCGACCCATTTCTATATTACCAGTTCTGAGTAAAATTTATAAGATCATTCTTGTTCAACTTACTGCTTTTTTTGTCGATAATGGTATACTTTTTAAAAAACAATATGGTTTTTCTAAAGGTCGCTCCACTATTGACGCTAGTTGACTTACTTACGCGACGTATCTTTGTTGGAACTACCTATAACTCTTTTGAGTACGCTCGTGGTTGTTTGGGAGTATTTCGTGATTTGTCGAAGGCTTTTGACCGTGTAAATCAAGCAATACTGTTAAACAAGCAGAGTCACTACGGTTTTCGAGGCAGAGCTCTTGAACTAATGACATCTTATATTGTAAAAAGGCAGCAGGCTGTGGATATTAATGGTGTGCTGTCGGAAGGCCTGGAAGACTTTACCATAGGGTGTGCCCCAGGGCTCGATACTTGGCCCTTTTCTGTTTTTGGTTTTTTTTAATGACCTTCCTTTCTTGGCGCAGAAATCATCAGACATCATCTTATTTGCCGATGACACTTCTCTATTATTTAAAATTGATAAATCGAATCCTGACATAACATTTATAATTAATTCCTTATGAACCATTCAACATTGGTTTAATGCTAATAATCTTATTCTCAACCCTGACAAGACAAAATGTATAAAATTTTCTTTAACAAACAATCCTCTATTATCAGCACCTATTCAAATCAATGGTAAGGTAATTCAATTACTTTACCATTGATTAATTAAGTCAATTACAGTAATTGACTTAATTATTCATACCAAATTTCTCGGTATCACTGTAGACGCAAAATTAAAATAGGGTGTTTACCCTACATTGAAGATCTGGCTGAAAAACTAAGCTCTGCAGCATTCGCGGTATATAAAATCAGAGAATTAACTGACATAAAAACAGCTAGAATGGTCTATCTACTATGGCTACGTCCATTCTCTCATGTCGTATGGAATTTTGTTGTGGGGCAATGCTGCAGATGCCAATAGTATTTTTGTTTTACAAAAGAGAGCTGTCAGAAGCATTTACAGACTTGGGCCAAGGGAAAGCCTTAGGGAAAGTCTTTATGTTTATTAATATTTTGACTATGCCATCGCTGTATATTTATGTCAATTTAATTTACTCTCGAAGATACATTATACATATTTCATAAATACTCAAAAAATTGTGATATTCATAACTATGAGAAAAGATATAAGCATAAATTGACTCTGCCAAGTACATGACTAGCGAAAATAATTAAATCATTTTTACTTAACTGTGTCAGGTTCTACAATGTACTTACTACCTAAAAGTAACACAAGCTTAAATGTAAGAGATTTCAAGAATACCATTAAGAAACCTTTAACTAAAAATGCATATTAACAATTTTCTCTCAGGTGGCGAAAAATTCAAAAACTTATAACTATCAAGGACTTAGGTATATTTAATTGTTATTTAATAATATTACTTATTTTATTCGTAAAATTTTAAAAACATTTTATTATAATAATTACCATATAATATAATAGCATGAGTGTTATTACACTGTTTTGTAATTGACGTTCCAAAGTGCAATCAAATTGTCTATTGTGAAATAAATGATATTAAATTGAATTGGAAACAACTTGCATGTGTACTATTTTGTTTTTCTTTTGTAAATCAACTATTCTTAGGAGTTCTTTACACTTATTGACTTTGACTTGATCTCTCCTCTAAGTATAGCCTACTAAGCTGAGAGAATGGTATGTAATCCTACGCAAGTCTTATCTACAATATTCCAGACACAGCAGCGTTCCTTACTCTATGTCTCACGGTGACATGCAATGCAGCGTATTGCAGTTGTAACAGGTAAAAGTTACCGGCGAAAACATCAGGTGGACCTTCGGCTTGTCTCTTCATTTTGGCGTGTAAAAAAACCAGTTCTACTAACAATCGCTCTTATAAATACTAGTAGTTCCTGAGAAGAACGCGTTCAGCCAAACAAACAAACTAACTCATCCTTAAATTTATGACTAAATTAAACATTGAAGTCAAATGTGTAATTTAAATGTTCATGAAATACGTAAATGCTATTCCGGAACGGGTATGTACGCCTGGTGTATTCTTTAGCCTATATATGTATGTATATACGGTATAAAGAACGGTTTAAAACCCGCCCGCCCAAGGGAGTCCATCGACAAAATGTCAGTTCAGTCGACAGACGGCCGGCAAAAAGTTGAAATTCTAAAATGGAATCCGGAAAACCGGGTAGATTAATACCAAGTCTGTCGGAAGCACGTTACAACCATGTTAAAACGCAATCTATGTAACGTACCTACAGATTTTCTTCACCTGACAATGGATTGTTATTTTAATCATCATTTTGATTTCAGCCGTAAAACGTCCACTACTGAACTAAGGCCTCCCTCATGGATCTTCATGAGGGGTAGTTGACATACTCACCACGCTTCGCAGGCGGGTTGGTGAGTGCAGTACGGGATGTTGATACACGGAAAGACGCTGCTGCCCAACTTCCGGAGGTATCCCTTAGCAAGCTCTTACTGCAGCATCCACGGGTAGGAGAGGAGGGGTAACATTCTACTGCCGGCACCCCACGGCACGATCAGTTCAACTATTTAGAAATTAGGGTTAGGTGTCGGTCATGCTAAAATCGTAAAATGTTGTAAATTAACTAAATAATTAATTAGACTTTTGAATGAGTGCGAAAGTACCTAGTGAAAGTATAGTCCTAGAGTTGGGTTGCTGAGTAATTCAATTAAATGTAATCAAAATAATAATTTATTAAGAAAATTGTTACATACAGTAAAAAATAATATAACTTTTCACCTTACTAAAATATAATATAAAATAAAACAAAAGAGGCTGAACTCTTGTGTTTTAGAGACGAGGGAACACAACACTAAATTCGAAAGTCGAAATCAAAAACACACTGTTTAAATGGTAAGTTACAATTTGATACTGTGGGGGGAAGCCCAGTCAGCACGCAGTAGAATGTTCCCTCCCCCTCCCCCCTCTTGCACTTGCCGTATTCACCACGCTTGGCAAGCGCAGAATGAGTTGTTGATACACGGAAAGACGATGCTGCCCATCTTCCCGACGTATCCCTTGGCAGATTCAGACAGGAGGGGCAACATTATTTTTCCGGCACCCCACGATAATTAAATGAGCTACCACAAGGATTCAAGTGTATCGAAAACAAGGTGTTTTGAAATTCGTTCCTAACGTCACGTTACAATCGAGTTGTTCAGTAAAGTGAGTTACTCTGAAAGTGGATATAAATGATGAATTTTATTAAAATTACTGTAACGCAATCGTAATTGAACATCCAAGCGCTTACATTAAAAAGTAAAGACTTCAAAAACAGTTCCCTCGAACTTTAAAGATGGCATTAGTTTTCTTTTCATCATTTAAGCCGTAAAAACGTCCACTACTGAACACAGGCCTCCCTTATGGATCTCCATAAGGGGCAGTTGCCATACTCACCACGCTTGGTAGGCGGGTTGGCGAGCGCAGTATGGGATGTTGATACACGGAATGACGCTGCTGCCCATCTTCCGGAGGTAGCTCTTAGCAGGCTCCTACTGCATCCACGAGTAAGAGAGGAGGAGCAACATTCTACTGCCGGCACCCCACGGTTTTCTTTTACTGGTTGGACACACGATTTGACAATGACAGCAATTGTGATTAATCAAAAACTTGTTTTCTCCTGCTGCCAGCTCCATCTGTTAGGTTTAGTAGAAAACACTTTCATTTTTACTGAGAACGGCTCATTGGTTCCCTCAGTGAGTTGGACAGTAGTTGGTCTGTTGAGTGAGTTAGTTTACTAAGTCGATCTTTTATTTACTTATTGGGATGACCGGTAGCTTATTATTAACACAATATTTCACGTATACTTAGATACTCGTAGTTGAAAAAGCCAATTAATCTTTAGTGTGCACACACACAAGCACACTAATGATTTATTGGTTTTTCCAACTCAGTAAAAAAGAAAGTGTTTTCTACTAAATCTAACAACAGTGTTGTTAAGCTGAATAATTTAGACAGTCGTGTTGTTAAGCTCAGTGAGTTTGACAGTAGCGTTGGTCTGGCGAGTTGATTTACTAATTCTAATTATACTTAAGTGAGCTTCAACAACCGTGTTGTTAAGCTGCACAACTTAGTAGGTTTTTCGCTCAGTGTTGGACAAAACCGTTGGTCTGGTGAATGAGCTGATTTACTTAGTCAATATTTAGTGAGCTTCCACCACCGTGTTGTTGAGCTGCACAACTTGGACAGTAGAATTGGTTCGCTGAGTGAATTGGACAGTAGCGTTGGTCTGGTGAGTAAGTTGATATATTAAGTCGATCTTCAGTGAGCTTCCACAGCCGTGTTGTTAAGCTGCACCACTTGGACAATGGAATTGGTTCCCTCAGTGAGTTGGGCAGTAGCGTTGGGCTGCTGAGTGAGCTGGTTGATGGGCTCTACGATCCTGATGGGAAGCCGGATGCACATCACTACAGAGTTGGCTTCCTGGTCCCTGATCACGAATTCCACAGTTACTGAAGTTCCCTGAAATAAAAAGATATTATGCATAAAAATATTTTTATCTTTCGATTTCGTATTCGTATTTTTTACATTACTCGTCGATCTTTTATTACACAGGTAAGCGCACTATTGGGTAGACTTAAAATATTTTTAATTTTCTCGTCCAAGTGGATATTGTTGTTCGTTTTGAGAAATAAAGATTCTTCAAACCAAATATAATATTTTTGTCAACCCGCCATTTTGAAACTCATTCGTAAGTCACGTAGACACGTATGACCCGTAGCTCCTCGTAGCGAGCTACGTGATGCTACGGCGCTACGAGTACCCACGTTAATGTCTACGGTTACAGACTTTACACCTATAATGATCACTGTGATGAAAATTTGAAATTTATTCATTTACTTCCATAGTTTATAATTACAAAACATAGACACAACAACTTACAATATAAAAAAAACATATTTACCCTTGAATTGAAATTATCGTGGCTTGACATCATTTAATAAATATGTATAATACGGCTTACACCACGTTATTATATTTATTAAATATGTAACCTTATGTTAACAGGAAATAAGTAACATGAATGAATCTTATAAGCAATTTTTTTTTATTAAAAGTGTAAACCCACACTAAGGTATCATCAACGTTACGGGTTCGAGTCCCGTCGGAGACAAAATTTTGATTGCATTTTTCATTTCTATAATGAATGAATCTGTTCGCTTCCGTTTTAAGCACTGTGATAAGAAGCGATTAGAAAACACAGCTTTTAATAATAGTTTGTTTTTTTAGTTGTTTCGGAGTTGGAGCAAATTTCATTCAGCATTTATGATTGCTTCTTATGAGTTATAAATATACATATGTACCATTATACCTATTCGTATCAGTATAGATTAAAATGTAGAATGTTAAAAACTGCAACGATGCTGGTTCACGATTCCTTCTAATTTTTGTTTCCACACGAAATGATATAGCTCGCTCATTTGAAATCTGTGTACTTCTTAGCACAGGACGTGTTGCGTGTTATTTTTTTCACGTACAGTATGATTGATACGTGCGTCGGCATTATTGTAATACATATATAAAAACAATGCAACAGTTTCTGGTGTCAGGGCACATCTAACGACTTAAATCTTTGTTTTATAGATAAAGAAAACAGCTACGTTAGTACTTACAATGATTAATTATTATTAGTGAGCCGTGTTGGCCGAGTGGTATGTACCCCCGACTTTCAATCCGAAGGTCGTGAGTTCGATACCGGCCGTGCACCAATGGATTTTTCTTTCTTAAGGGTGAAGGAAACATCGTGAGGAAACCCGCGGCTTAGTTAGCTTCAGACGTATTGACCTGTTCTTTCCTCTGAATAATAGCTGACTAAGCTGAGAGGATGGTATAGGTGCTGGGCAAGCCTAATCCTTGCCGTGGAGCCGTGGGGTGCCGGCAGTAGAATGTTACCCCTCCTCTCCTACCCGTGGATGCAGTAAGAGCCAGCTAAGGGACACCTCCGGAAGATGGGCAGCAGCGTCTTTCCGTATATCAACATCCCGTACTGCGCTCGCCAACCCGTCTGCCAAGCGTGGTGAGTATGGCAACTACCCCTCATGGAGATCCATGGGGGAGGCTTTAGTTCAGTAGTGGACGTTTTACGGCTGAAATGATGAAGCCCAATCCATTTAACAATGTCCCAGGCACTGCAGCGTCCCGTACAGCATGATTACCAGTTGCTGACGCTGTATAAATCATCTTTATTAGATGCAAAGGCCTTACTTTTTAGTACTTACAACAAACATGAAGCTCTCGATGAACATCCTCAGCTGGTAACGAACCACCTCTCCATTCAGCAGTGGGCAGTAGGTATTCGTGAAGAAGTTGCAGGTAACAGACTCCGCGCCGAGATCATAGTTCACTCCGATTGGTCCAAAGATATAAGCATGGGCTTCTGTACGCATACTGCGGATCTGACGAGCTGGAAAACAAAACATGTATGGTATTTACCCCCCGCTATTGGCCTTATGAATAAGCTTAGAGTCGCTCAACGAGCTGGAGAGGGCTATGCTCGGGGTTTCTCTACGGGATCGAATGAGAAAAAACTCTTTTAGGGTTAAATTCGCCTTTGTACATCACTTTTATGTATCCTTTTTTGTTTGTATGTTTTGCTTTTGTGTACAATAAAGAATTTAAGAGAAATGAGGAGATACGTCGTAGAAGAACTCGGGTCAGCGACATTGCCAGACGGATTAGCACGTAGCAATGGGCAGGTCCTTTATTTTTTTATACTACTAAATGACGAGACAAGCCGAAGGCCCACCTATAGCGCGCAGAATAGATGACCGATGGGGCCGCAAAGTTCTCGAATGGAGGCCATGGACCAGCTAGCTCAGCGTAAGAAGCAGGCAGACGACTTGGCAAGAACCACAGGTCGGCAGTGGATGCTGGCCGCTTCCAACCGCAGTACTTGGAGATCAATGAGGACTTTGTCTACCAGTAGACGTCCTACGGCTGATAAGATGATGATGATGATGATTTACCCAATCACACAAGCTCTGCTTACATTGGGGCTAGAGTGTGCTGTGTAAAGTCCAGGATTTCCTATTCCTATTTATTTATAATACTTATATTATTATCATAAATTATAAGTAAGTATATTATATAATAATACTCATTTTATTTATTTAATACTTTAATGCACAATTACAGTAGGTAGGCTTAATGCTAAAGCATTCTCTACCAGCGAAACCTGTAGTTTAGAGTGTGGTTGGCGTGCTATTTATTTATTTATTGATTAAGGCACACAATACACGATACAAGATTAACAACACAAGTAATAAAAAATAAGGTTTAGACCTAGCTTGTAGCATAACTTTTGTGAGCACTGCAAAAACAGCATGGCAGTGTCAAAAAAGTGGACATTATATGCTAAATAGTTCAAATAGCTATAATGGTACTTACTTAAAAACTAAATAATCACAAAATAACATTTAATCAAATTACATTTCACAATAGAACAGCCGAGGGTTACGCAATGGAAGATTATGATGAACCTACGAGTGTACTTTATCAAGAAAGTGCTTGCGGGTATGTCGATTGAAACAGTCCTTTGATTGTACCTTTTTGATGTCTAGGGGTAAATCATTCCAAAGTCGAGCAGCCTCCACTGAAAAGGAGTTAATCATATAATGTCCAGTAGTGAGTTTTCGAAAGATCTTAGCTGTTTGTTGTGAGTGCCAGTGCGAAAATGAAACCGTGTCTTGAGGTATTCGGGAGTGAAAGGGTAAGTGAGAACAGAAAAGAGTAAGCATAGGATTCTGAGATTTCTGCGTTGTCGAATGGGAAGCCATTTAAGTTGGGCACGGTATTTACCGACATGGTCATATTTACGCAAACAGAAATAAAACGGATACAAGTGTTCAGTAGGCGATCGAGAGGTTAAAGTTAAAAGTCGAGAAAAGCAAATAATGAATTTCTTCTATTTTTAATTGGCTTGGGTAATTCAGTATTTTTCTATGAGCCGTTTTCAGTAACAAAACAAAAAGAGTTTTCTACTAAACCTAACAGATGGAGCTGGCAAGCGGAGTAAGGTAGTTTGTGATTAATCCTGTCATTGTCAAATTGTGCCTACCAGTAAAAGAAAATTAACGCCATCTATAAGGTTCGAGGTAGCTATTTTTGAAGTTTTTACTTTTTAATGAAAATGCCTCATTGTGGTGGGACGCGAACACCAACAATGCCGTCAACAACAGAGCAAGTAACTGTCGTCAAAAATGAGCAAAAATGATATGACTTGGAGAGGATATAATCAAATAGTAAGTAATATTTTTTTTTTTGTTCTGTTATGACGTCAAACGCAACGCACATTATGTCAATGTGAAGTGTTAAATCAAGTGTCAAGATGTCAGTGTTCTATCTAAGCATTTTTAGCATCAATTTTCACGGTAACGAATTCACGAACAAAGCGGAAACAATGTACTTATTAGGAAAATTTTGATTATACCGCATATACAATATACAAGTTCCTTAGTTCTCATTAATCACCACCATCCTGCAGTAGGCTGCAACAGTTCGCAGATTTGCCCAAATTTACATAAATAAAGTAGCTAGGTACGGAAAAAGTATGAGATAGTAAACTCATGCTCAAAGTCGAGTGACTAAGAGTGATTCCCCTGAATCTATCATTGTTTAACCTGCAGGCACGTCCTAACCACCGCCCAATTCCGGTTTAACCACCGTAGCGTGTCTTTTACATCTTTAATTTTGTTTAGCCCAGTGTGTCTACCATTAGTTGGCACTGTTAGATCGCCTGCCGGTACTACAGTAGTAATAGTACGGTACTATGACATCTGTCAGATTTGTAACTCATGGTACCAAATTCTAAGCAAATGATGCCCAAACTACAGTCGCTGTAGTATAAATAGTTTACTGCGTATTTTAGTACCAAACTATCCGCTAGAAGCGCTGTACAAGTTTTCATACATTTTTTAACTACAGTCGCTAGCGATTCTAGATAGTTAAAACTCATGGTAGACTTACTGGTTTACTATACGACTAAATGACGAGACAAACCAAAGGCCCAGTTGATGTTAAGCGGTTGGTAACCTCTACCTGGGCAGCAGCGTCTTTCCGTGTATCAACATCCCGTACTGCGCTCGCCAACTAGCCTGCCAAGCGTAGTGAGTATGGCAACTACCCCTCATGAAGATCTATGAGGGAGGCCTGTGCTTAAGGTCCAACTAGTCGTGGAGGCAAAGTCGTCAGTGAGCGCGGCCTAAAAGTATGCTATCTCACCTGACATAGTGTGTTTATATGGAAAGATGAGCGATTCGTTTATCCTTAATAGTGGACGTTTTACGGCTGAAATAATCACCACAAAACGTGGTACTATTTGTGATCAGAGAATAATGAAGTACTTACGTGATCTGAAGACGATCTCTATTTCGATGTCCTGTAGCTGCGGGATCAGGCAGGGGGGCGTGTCGCAGCCCAGGACATACGTGTTCAGCGGCAGAGTGGCTGCGTTACTGTTGATCACACCTGGACACACAATTTATTTTTAATTCTGAATTTTGGCCGAAGGGCGTCAAGTCAGGTTATGTTATATTATGTTTAAATAGGTATAGTTTAAGTTAGTTGTAAGCCTATTTTGTAAGTTACTTTTTTCTTTAATTGTATCTGGAACACCCCAATATCCGTTTTGGAGAGGGGCGTTGACGACTGCGACACACACCAATGTTGGTTATTTATCTATTTATCCATAGCCAGTAGTATGCTGAGTCACGGCCCTTTTGTAACAACCATATCTTACTATCACTATTATTATAAGTACTCTGTATTGCGTTGCTGCAATTAAATAGGTATATTCTTTACTTTACTTTGCCGGACGACAGTGAATGAGACTTGCACAGGACCGTTTACGTTGGCGCCGTGCTGAAGAGGAGCCCTATACCCAGCAGTGGGTGTCAACGGGCTGATATGATGATGATGATACTTTACTTACAAAGTTTCTATAAACTGCAGGCATTGGGCCGTGGGGTGCCGGCAGTAGAATGTTACCCCTCCTCTCATGCCCGTGGATGCAGTAAGAGCCGTTAAGGTCCAACTAGTCGCGGAGGCAAAGTCGCCAGTGAGCGCGGCCTAAATGTATGCTATCTCACCTGACATATTGTGTTTATTTATTTATTTATTAAGACACTCCTACGACATATACACATGTTTACCCGCGCGCTAGAATCAAATGCACAATGATTTATTCCTAAACCGACCTGCAAAAATATGTGAATACACTTTTAGCACAAGGGTTATAATAGAAAAACTTGAGTGTAACCTTTTCAAAATAACATTTATTTTATTTAACTTTTGAATAATTAAACTATGTCGGAATGGTATTTATTTTTGAGTTTTCTTTCTCCTTATATTATTTAGTTTCGTCCAAATTTGGGCTAAAATCGGTGTTGAAATACGAAAGTTTAGAAGCTTGTATTTTTGAAATAAATACTTTTTTTACGGTTTGGGGCGTATACAAACATAGATTATGACGAGATAAATTGATATAATCCTTAGTGTTGGATGGTTAACGTCAAACAGTGGAGTAGTACCCTTCCACGTTTGTATGGAAAGATGAGCGACTCGTTCATCCTTAAGGGATACCTCCGGAAGATGAGCAGCAGCGTCGTATGGCAACTACCCCTCATGGGGATCCATGTTCTTGATCCATGGCTTGTGTTCAGTAGTGGACGGTTTACGGCTGAAATGATGACTGCAGTCATCATCGTTTCTATTATTGTACTACTTATGTATATTTTATATTTATTCCTATTATTATTGGTAGTTTGACGAGCTCTGTGACGCAGCGGGCGAAGGTCCGCCTGCGACGCAAGGTGTTGCGGGTTCGATTCCCGCCTCGGGACAAATGTCTGTACGATCTGCAGATATTTGTTCAGGGTGTTTTTCTATGTATATTAAAAATATCTATCTATGTAGTATAATGTATTAAGTATATCAGTCATCTAGTACCCATAACACAAGCTCTGCTTAGCTTGGGGCTAGATGATGCTGTGTGATTTGTCTATAAGCATTATTTATTTATTCCTGAATAAATATATTTATTAATATAGTTAATATTTGATTTAAAAATATTTCATTTGAGTCCCGTCGATTCGACGGCTGAAACGTGATCCCGCCAATATTATATAGGCATTTATACACCGTAGAAGTTCATAGAAAAAATAATTATAACGTAAATTCATTTTCTCATACGTTTACTGGTTGGTGCGTTCAGAAATGTTATTTTGTGCCTAAACTTAAGCAAAAGCTGTTTATTCATCTTGTTATGAATTACCCACGTAGTATTGTGACGTCGAAGATTATTCCGACACGTTTCGCTGTTAATATGTTTGGCTTAATAGTAGTGGTAGAGCAGTAGAAGTAGAGTAGATGTCGTAGTAGTAGAGTAGTGGTAGTAGTAGTAGTGTAGTGGTAGTAGTAGTAGCGTAGTGGTAGAAGTAGTAGTAGTAGTAGAGTAGTGGTAGTAATAGTGTAGTGGTAGTAGTAGTAGCGTAGTGGTAGAAGTAGTAGTAGAGTAGTGGTAGTAGTAGTTGAGTAGTTGTAGAGTAGTATTTTAGTAAATTTACTTAACTAAGAGTCCTTTGCGGTCTCAATGCATAACCACTTATTGAGCTGAATCTTGATGATCTGATTGAGTTTTAACTCAGACTCTGACCAACTCAGTCTGCCCTCAATTTTTTTCTCATTTATTATGTTTCTGTGTTATTTGATCTTTGTTAAATTGTCTTATACAACAGTTTTAATTTGAATTTTTGTGTATGTACTTAGAATAACTTACAAATGTATTTTAACATAATTTTTTGTAAGGAACAGTGAGGCCTCCCACTACCTGTAAAATAAATACTAAAAAGGAGGCTTTGATTACTGCTGTGATTAATGTAATTTTTGTGAATATTTATTTATTTTTCAGCCATTTGTGTCTCACTGCAAGGCAAAGGCCTTCGCTGTTTCCAATATTTTTTTCTTTTACGGACAATAATAGATAATTTGAATTCGATTATGATGATAGATTTAGTTTTATGTTACTTACATTGTTGCACGGTAGTCGTTTGGGCCCACACAAGCGGCAGAAGGGCGAGGAAAGCCACAAAACTCTTCATAGTTATAGAATAATCAAAGAATTAAACGTATAATTAGGAACTGAAGAAAATTAACGACCGACAAGACTTGATTGTGGGCTGTTTGTAACGATAATAAGTATTTTTTGATTTATAGATAGCATTATCGAAGATAATGTGCAGGTGTGAATATCTACTTGATTTCGTTAGTCAAAAAAATTCTATAATACACCAATGCCGTGCGGTGCCAGCAGTAGAATGTTGCCTCTTCTCTCTTGCCCGTGGAATCTATAGGAAGATTCCTATAGATTCCATTGGGAGATCATCATTTCAGCCATAAAACGTCCACTACTGAACTAAAGCCTCCCTCATGGAACTCCATAAGGGGTAGTTGCCATACTCACCACGCTTGGCAGGCGGGTTGGTGAGCGCAGTACGGGATGTTGAAATACGGAAATATGCTGCTGCCCATCTTCCGGAGGTGTCCCTTAGCAGGCTCTTACTACATCCACGGGTAGGAGAAGAGGGGTAACATTCTACTGCCGGCACCCCACGGTTGGTAGATACTGATACCTAAATACTAAAGTAAGTAGATTATAGTAGGTATAGTAAATTACCTGTTTTTATACGACTAAATGACGAGAAAAGCCGAAGGCCCACCTTATGTTACGGTAACCTCTATTACAAACTGCAATAATCACCCTGAGACAGTTGTCAGGTCTTAATGCTTAGGTACTTATATGACGACCTCTGTGGCGCAGCGGGCGAAGGTCCGCCTGCGACGCAAGAGGTTGCGGGTTCGATTCCCGCCTCGGAACAAATGTCTGTATGATCTACAGATATACATATGTTCTGGGTGTTCTGGGTGTTTTTCTACTTCTATATATAATAAAATATATCTATCTATGTAGTATAATGTATTAAGTATGTCAGTTATCTAGTACCCATAACACAAGCTCTTGCTTGCTAGCTTGGGGCTAGATGATGCTGTGTGATTGTCCAGCATTATTTATTTATTTATTACTTATGCTCACTATAACATTATAACTCATTTTGTTCGTAATATATTTGAGGAAAATAATATATAATCAATCAAACAGATAGTCAATAATAGTATGTTTAACAAAAGCTCTTATATTACAGCTATTAAAGTCTTTAACCATTATGCCTCTAGAAATTAAGCAGCTTAATTGTAATTTATTTAAGGCCACGATATTCCAACTCAGCCAATGTTCGATTCAATTTTAAACGATCAAATGTCCTTTGTTTTGTTAGGTAACATTTTTGAATATATCACGGTTCAAAACATAATATTTTTCACTTCACCTGATAATAATAAACTATGAAGGCAGGATAGTTTTTGCTCGTTTTTGTGGTTGTTAAGTGTATCAATGTTACTCTTAACAAAACATCTCAGAAATTAGAGGTTTAGAAGAATATTTAACAGTTAGTTTTTCGGAAAACCTAATTTAAAATTATTGAAACGAATTTTTACAGACTTTAAGTAGGCCGTGCCTGCGCGCAGTCCTTCAGAAACCCGCCGCTGGAATAACCTGGTCTTAAAATAAAATTAAGAAGTTTGATAAGGACTACTACAATTTGAAATCATTTTAAGAGAAATTATTGTACTTACTTACTACTAAAAATATATCCTACCTTTATAGAAATGAAAAATGCAATCAAAATTTTGTCTCCGACGGGACTCGAACCCGTAACGTTCAGACGAACACCTTCAACGCAGGCTGCCTTTAACCGTTTCGGCTACGGAGCAATTAACCGCCGGGTCGAAAATCTTGACTGCCTTTATCGGTTTCAAACCGAGTGGCGACATCTAGCTGAAATTCTTAGAATTATTCTAGCCCACTGTCCGACAACCAGTAGTCAGTAGCAGTGAAGAGATGTCGCTTTAGTTAATTTTATAAGCAATGTTTTTTATTTAAAGTGTAAACCCACACTAAGGTATCATTATAGAAATGAAAAATGCAATCAAAATTTTGTCTCCGACGGGACTCGAACCCGTAACGTTCAGACGAACACCTTCAACGCAGGCTGCCTTTAAACGTTTCGGCTACGGAGCAATTAACCGCCGGGTCGAAAATCTTGACTGCCTTTATCGGTTTCAAACCGAGTGGCGACATCTAGCTGAAATTCTTAGAATTATTCTAGCCCACTGTCCGACAACCAGTAGTCAGTAGCAGTGAAGAGATGTCGCTTTAGTTAATTTTATAAGCAATGTTTTTTATTTAAAGTGTAAACCCACACTAAGGTATCATTATAGAAATGAAAAATGCAATCAAAATTTTTGTCTCCGACGGGACTCGAACCCGTAACGTTCAGACGAACACCTTCAACGCAGGCTGCCTTTAACCGTTTCGGCTACGGAGCAATTAACCGCCGGGTCGAAAATCTTGACTGCCTTTATCGGTTTCAAACCGAGTGGCGACATCTAGCTGAAATTCTTAGAATTATTCTAGCCCACTGTCCGACAACCAGTAGTCAGTAGCAGTGAAGAGATGTCGCTTTAGTTAATTTTATAAGCAATGTTTTTTATTTAAAGTGTAAACCCACACTAAGGTATCATTATAGAAATGAAAAATGCTTTACACTTTAAATAAAAAACATTGCTTATAATATCCTACCTTTGTTTGTTATTTATAAAACCTAATTATTGTATGTCCAGGATACAAATAGTTGATTAAAAGTAGGTAATACTGGTAATACTTTTAATTTTCAAGAACAGTACCTACATTGTATACACACAAATTGTCAATAAAAGTATCTTTATCTTTACTATGCCCGTGGTTTCCCTCTGCCCACTACAGGCTCCTTAGTAAAGTCTCAGTCAAGTTAAGTTTGAAATATCTGTAAAAACGGTTAAAAAGTAGTAAAGAGCGTTGTACCAGTTGTACCCGGTTAAAAAGTAGTAAAAGTAAAAGTAGACCACGACTTCTTTACTACTTTTTAACCTGGTCTTCATCCGTACATGTGCATGCATGTGTCTGGAAGAGATCACTTCTTAGCGATAAGACCGCGAATTGTGCATGTAAGTTGTTCTGTTTATATTTGGTGTACAATAAAGAATTTTAATTCCTTCATTCACGTGCAAAAGTTTTAGCTTGACGTGTTTTAGTTTTGGCTTTTAGAGGAAACTAACACTCACACAAACAAACTTTTGTATTTATAATATAAAATTTATCGGGTAAAACGCGTGTAAGAGATTCTTGGTTATAGGTATATTAAATAATCATAAAAGTGGTATAACTGTAATTTGTCATCATAAATGTGTTTAACGTAATTAATACAGTAACTAACCTTTTGAGATACTTCTTCAAGCAAACAACACCTTTTTAATATTAAAATGTATTATCATCATACTACTAGTCACTAACTGCACAATGGAAAGACTAACCCAAGTTAAATAATTACGTTTATTCTATAACAATACAGTTAAATACTTATTTAAACTATCTACTTAACTTGACTCTGTGGTAGTTGCGGAGCTCCGCTCGGCCCGGGCGTTGAAACAAAAGTGTCCCCGTCTTTTTTTTTTCGAAATCCATACTATAATATTATATAATATTATAAATGCGAAAGTAACTCTGTCTGTCTGTCTGTCTGTCTGTTCCTCTTTCACGCCTAAACGGCTGAACGGATTTTGATGAAATTTGGTATGGTGATAGATGATAACCTAGAAATGGTCATAGGCTATAAATAATCACGCCATCGTTCTTAGGGGGTAGGCAGTAGGCAGATAACTAAATTGAGTTAGTGATTTTTAGTCGTTTTTGTTGGGACTTTTGCTCTTTCACGTATAAAAGGCTGAACAGATCTTGATGAAATTTAGTAAGGTAATAGATGGTTACCTAAAAACGGATATAAGATCAAAATGATCACGTCATAGTACTTAGGGGGTAGGAAGTAGGCAGAAAACTGAATTGAGTTAGTGATTTTTTTATGGTTTTTGGTGGGAGTTTTGCTCTATCATGCCTAAACGGCTGAACGGATTTTGATGAAATTTAGTCAGGTGATAGATAGTAACCTAGAAAAGGATATGGGCTATTAATATTCATGCTATCGTACTTAAGGCGTAGGCAGTAGGCAGAAAACTAATTAAGTTAGTGATTTTTAATAGTTTGGTTTAAAAGTTTACCTCATTCACGCCTTAACGTCTAAACGGATTTTTATAAGACTTGGTTAATATAAAGATAGGATCATAGGCACGGACACAGGCTACTTCTTACGGCGGGAAAATACCTCATTCCCGCGGAAATCTAGCGTGATCGTGTCAAGAAGCGAATGACGCCATAGCTACAGAAATGATTTTGATGTTTTTTTTTTAAATGAGTGTTACTACTAGTGTATTATATTATCTGTGGTGTTACTAAGACTTAAAGTTAGTATTTGATCACTTTTCTAACTTAGAGGGTCGGTAGGCGCCATAATTTAGGGAATTTATTATAAAATTTTGATGCATCTGTCTTTATTTAACAGTTTTACTTGGATCGAAACTTAGCGACATACCATCACACTACTTAACTTATAGTGTAGGAAGGTACCAAAATTCAGACTACTTTTTACTTCGGGAAAATATCTCATTCCCACAGGAACCTATACACAGCTACCTATCTACAACATTAAAACTCTGTCTAGAATCACATTACGCCATAGCTATTGATCTGATTTGTATACGATTTTTTATTCAACTGACTGTTAAATTACATACAGATAAAATCTAATTACCTACACCACAGAATTAATATAGTACTACATAACTAGCTACGCTTTAAACTTGAGGAGGTAATTAGATAGACATTTATACGAACTTTATGCTCAGTAATCAATCATAGTGATAAGTTAATACTCATTTTAGACAAAGAAACGGATAGGTAATCAGTTCATCACCGAAATTATAACACCTACACTTAGTTTGTTTACTATTCAACGAGGGAAAATAATCCATACTAATATTATAAATGCGAAAGTAACTCTGTCTGTCTGTCTGTCTGTCTGTTACTCTTTCACGCCTAAACGGCTGAACGGATTTTGATGAAATTTGGTATGGTGATAGATGATAACCTAGAAATGGTCATAGGCTATAAATAATCACGCCATCGTTCTTAGGGGGTAGGCAGTAGGCAGATAACTAAATTGAGTTAGTGATTTTTAGTCGTTTTTGTTGGGACTTTTGCTCTTTCACGTATAAAAGGCTGAACAGATCTTGATGAAATTTAGTAAGGTAATAGATGGTTACCTAAAAACGATGATCACGTCATAGTACTCAGGGGGTAGGAAGTAGGCAGAAAACTGAATTGAGTTAGTGATTTTTTTATGGTTTTTGGTGGGAGTTTTACTCTATCATGCCTAAACGGCTGAACGGATTTTTATAAGACTTGGTTAATATAAAGATAGGATCCTAGGCACGGACACAGGCTACTTCTTACGGCGGGAAAATACCTCATTCCCGCGGAAATCTAGCGTGATCGTGTCAAGAAGCGAATGACGCCATAGCTACTGAAATGATTTTGATGTTTTTTTTTTAAATGAGTGTTACTGAGACTTAAAGTTAGTATTTGATCACTTTTCTAACTTAGAGGGTCGGTAGGCGCCATAATTTAGGGAATTTATTATAAAATTTTGATGCATCTGTCTTTATTTAACAGTTTTACTTGGATCGAAACTTAGCGACATACCATCACACTACTTAACTTATAGGGTAGGAAGGTACCAAAATTCAGACTACTTTTTACTTCGGGAAAATATCTCATTCCCACAGGAACCTATACACAGCTACCTATCTACAACATTAAAACTCTGTCTAGAATCACATTACGCCATAGCTATTGATCTGATTTGTATACGATTTTTTATTCAACTGACTGTTAAATAACATACAGATAAAATCTAATTACCTACACCACAGAATTAATATAGTACTACATAACTAGCTACGCTTTAAACTTGAGGAGGTAATTAGATAGACATTTATACGAACTTTATGCTCAGTAATCAATCATAGTGATAAGTTAATACTCATTTTAGACAAAGAAACGGATAGGTAATCAGTTCATCACCGAAATTATAACACCTACACTTAGTTTGTTTACTATTCAACGAGGGAAAATAATTCAATATAACGCAAACCTTCAAATCATACGTCGTCGTAGTGAATACAAGACGCTGCGTGCGCCGAGCGAAGAGGCGGTGCGGCGCGAGGGGAGGGCCGTGCCCAACTGTGCCTACCCAAGCGGGCAGACGCACGAGGGCAGACGTCGTCGTCGCACGTATGCGAATATTGAAATATTGCGTTACGAAACTCTATTCGTTGCGTATTTTTGGTTAGCTAAAAACGTTCTTTTTAAATTCCGAGTTGAAATAGCACAGATTACAAGAGCAAAATCCCAATGTCACGTACAGTGATTTAATTTACAATGAGGGTCTGACAAAAATTGAAGACCAGGTTAAAACAATTTCTAGAAAGGATTTATCAGATTATGGAATGATCAGACCACAGAGAACCGAGGAAATCAGTAGCGATTTAATACGGGAACTAGATTACGATACTGCTTCCTTACAACAACAATTGACAGAGTCTGTTCCACGTTTGATCCCAGAACAAAGGTTAGTATTTGACAATGTTTTCAAAAAAATCGAAGATGGCGAAGGTGGTTTGTTATTTTTGGATGCTCCCGGAGGCACGGGAAAAACCTTTCTTTTAAACTTGCTTTTAGCGCAAATCCGAAAAGATAAAGGAATTGCTGTAGCAGTTGCCTCTTCCGGAATAGCCGCCACTCTGCTCAATGGTGGTCGAACGGCACATTCGGTGCTTAAACTGCCATTAAACTTAGCCCATGAAGAAATGCCAGTCTGTAATATAAGTAAAAACAGCGAGCGTGGACGTATGTATGTTGCAGCAATGTAAATTATTAGTTTGGGATGAGTGTACTATGTCCCATAAAAGAGCAATTGAAGCTCTAGATCGGACTTTGAAAGACATCAAGAGTAATCCAAATATCATGGGGGGGATGGTGGTACTTTTAGCGGGCGATTTTAGACAGACTTTGCCGGTTATCACTAAAGGCACCCCTGCAGATGAAATAAATGCGTGTTTAAAAGCGTCAACGTTATGGGTGCACGTAAAAACGTTTAGTCTGTCTACAAATATGAGAGTGCAACTACACAATGATGTACAATCTGGACAATATGCTGCTGCTCTTCTTAAAATTGGAGAAGATCGTATGGCAAAGGATGGTAATGGCATGATTACATTGGATCGTGAATTGTGCAATGTTGTGCATAATCCAGATGATCTAAATAACTTCGTCTATAGCGAACTGCTAACTAATATGAGGAATAGAGACTGGTTATGTGAAAGAGCAATTTTAGCGCTGACGAATGAAATGGTGGGACAGATAAACGAGCAAATTATGTCACGCGTGGAAGGTGATATTGTTGAGTTTCTCTCTGTAGACACTGTAATGGATACTGAACAAGTAACATCATACCCTGTAGAATTTCTTAATTCTTTAGAACTGTCGGGAGTACCTTCACACAAACTGAGGCTGAAAGTAGGCGTTCCTGTCCTTTTAATGCGGAATTTAGATACACCAAGACTGTGTAATGGCACACGGTTGCAAGTGACACACCTCGGTCGCAATATTGTAAAAGCAATCATTATGACTGGAATGGCAAAAGGAGAGAACGTTTTAATCCCCCGTATACCCATAATTCCGACAGATTTGCCATTCCAGTTTAAGAGATTACAGTTTCCGCTGAAAATCGCATTCGCTATGACGATAAATAAAGCTCAGGGGCAAACATTAAAAGTAGCCGGCATTAATTTAGAAAAGAGTTGTTTTTCTCACGGACAATTATACGTGGCTTGCTCACGTGTTTCAAGTCCACAGAATCTCCATGCGTTGGCCAGAGAGGGAAAAACAAAGAACATAGTTTACAAAAATGTACTACAGTAATAAGGCCTCTTATTTTTTGCTTCCTACATTATTATACTACTTACATTAAGTTAGTACTTCCTACGCAGACGATGTTACGGATGTCACACTGTCTAACATCGGGGGTTGGCAGGTAGGTAGTTAGTAGTATTTTAAACCGATTTACATTATTTACTTTTTATATTTACTAAGGAAACATTCGGAGCTATCCATTATGTAGCTTAGGTTGCTTTTGAACAAATTTTGATGTGAAGTTGAGGACTGGAACACGATAGTGGGACATTGTTGCAGGGGGACTTATAGCCGGGAGAAAACAAAAAAACTTATGCGGACGAAGTCGCGGGTAAAAGCTAGTTCAATATAACGCAAACCTTCAAATCATACGTCGTCGTAGTGAATACAAGACGCTGCGTGCGCCGAGCGAAGAGGCGGTGCGGCGCGAGGGGAGGGCCGTGCCCAACTGTGCCTACCCAAGCGGGCAGACGCACGAGGGCAGACGTCGTCGTCGCACGTATGCGAATATTGAAATATTGCGTTACGAAACTCTATTCGTTGCGTATTTTTGGTTAGCTAAAAACGTTCTTTTTAAATTCCGAGTTGAAATAGGTACTACGGTCTACGCGTAGGGTCTGTAAGCTTTAATTTAGTCCTTCGTTTTAGATATCTAAATAAATATTTGGTAGGTTATTATTTTTGAGTCCAAGTTGACGTCATTTTCGTATTTTTATTAAGTACTTAATTACATTTTTATTATTAGGTAGTTAAGGTAGCTGTTAGATGTAGGTATTTTCTTAACCAATCATTCATATCTCTAGGTTTACTCAGATACGTATTATTCTTTATTTTTGCAGTCGCTTTCATTTGTTAATTCTCAATTTTATTCATGTGTAGGTTAAGTGTTTTTTAGCTCACATCAGGATGTTTATAGTTCGTAGTAAATTAGTTTAGTAATAGATTTTGTCATTATATTATAGTACTTTTATGTTAGTTTTGATAGATAAGTAGGTAGTACCAGTAGTGAAGAAAATTGTGTATTGTGGTGTGGTACATAAATTCAATATTTTTGAATTTATTTAGTTAATTTAGGTTTTAGGTATAAAAGGTTTGTCAGGTGCATAGTTGTTTAGGTTCAATACGTTATTGATTGATTTAGATATTTAGGTTATAAGTAAAAAGGTTTGCTTTATCGAAGTTTTTATAAAAAATTGTCTTACGTTGTAGTTTTTAAAACTACCGATTTTAAAAATCTTTAATTATTGTTTTATTGTTTTCGATATGCCACGCAAACGTAAATCCAATCTAAGCCGTAGTTCTAGCAGAGCTCGAACTGCAAAAGTTGCTAGAAGCCAAGAATCTGAAGAGCAGACTCAGACGCGTCAGATGTTAGATTCTCAGCGTCATGCGACTCAAAGAGCTTCTGAGACCTATACGCAGACTCAAGCCCGTAGGACCTTAGATGCTGAGCGCCACGCATCTCAAAGGGCCTCTGAGACGTTTACACAGACTCAAGCCCGTCAGGCCCTAGATGCTGAACGCCACGCATCTCAAAGAGCCTCTGAGACGTTTACGCAGACTGAGACCCGTCAGGCCCTGGATGCTGAACGCCACGCATCTCAAAGGGCCTCTGAGACCTATACGCAGACTCAAGCCCGACAAACCTTAGATGCTGAGCGCCACGCATTTCAAAGGGCCTCTGAGACGTTTACGCAGACTCAGGCCCGTCAGACCCTGAATGCTGAACGCCACGCATCTCAAAGAGCTGCTGAGACAGTGGAACAGACTCAGACACGTCGAGTTTTAGATGCCGAACGTCACGCGCAATTGATTGCGGCAGAGACTGACGAAGATTCACAAAGACGACGTCTTTTAAATGCTGAACGGCAGGCAGAAAGAAGACGTACGTTTTCAATGAGTACGTGGGAGGCATTTAATGGTGCCGCTTTTGAGTATGACCCTTTGATCGACTATGTTAATCACCGATTGGTTATCATTGGGAGAATGGATAAAAAATGCAGATATGGTGAAGCACTGAAATGGAAAGAAGAAACTCCAGGTATGTGCTGTTCTGGTGGAAAGGTTAAAATTCCATTACTTGGCGAGCCAGAGGAACCTCTTAAATCTTTACTTTTATACGACAGTAACGAATCGCGCCGGTTTTTAAGCAGGATTAGAAAGTATAATTCTTGCTTTCAGATGAAGTCATTTGGTGTAGATAAGGAGGTCGTAATGCCTGGATTTTCACCTACTTTTACCATCCAAGGACAGGTGTATCACAGGATTGGTTCCTTACTTCCCGCAAATAATGAACAACCAAAGTTTTTGCAACTTTATTTCATGGGCGATGAAAAAAACGAAGCTGATCGCAGGTGTCAAAATATACAAGGAATCGAAAGGGATACTGTTTTAAAAATCCAGAGAATGTTGCATGAACATAATCGCCTTATCAATACTTTCAAAACAGCACTAGAAAGAATGCCGGGAGAGGATTATAGGTTGGTGATGCACCCCGATCGCACACCAAGTGGGGAACATGAAAGGCGGTATAATGCACCGTTAATAAATGAAGTCGCAGCATTCACCAATTTTATCAAAAATGTTTAACGCCCACATAAATGTTGAGGCATGCAGTTCAGTACGCGCCATCAAATATATTTGCAAATATATAAACAAGGGTAGTGATCAAGCTATTTTCAATTTTAGAAATACTGATCTTGCGAATCCCGTAGATGAGGTACAAACTTATCAGTCTGGTCGGTATGTCAGCAGCAACGAAGCCGTGTGGCGTCTGTTAGCATTTCCGTTGCACGAAAGGCATCCCACCGTGACACATCTCAGCGTGCATTTAGAAAATGGTGAACGCGTTTATTTTAATGAACACAATTTCCACGAACGAATAACTACTCCGCCAAAAACCACACTCACTGCTTTTTTTGATCTTTGTATCAGAGATGAGTTTGCAAAAACTCTTCTTTATGTCGAGGTGCCGAGGTATTATACTTGGGATGCAAGTAGGAAAACTTGGAAACGCCGCATTCAAGGTACTTCAGTTCACGATTGGCCTGGCGTCAAATCTGGAGATGCTTTAGGACGAGTTTATACAGTTCATGTTAGTAACATGGAATGTTTTTGTCTACGCATGCTTTTACACCATGTGCGCGGACCTACCTCTTTCAATGATCTAAAAAAATACAACACACAAGATTATCCTACATTTCGAGAGGCATGTGAGGCAAGAGGATTACTGGAGAATGACAACCATTGGGATGTGACACTGGAAGAAACTGCTCAATGTAGATCAGCAGGCAAGATGAGAGAGCTATTTGCTGTATTAGTAGCGACATGTGGTCTTTCAAATCCTCAACAATTGTGGGATAAATACAAAAATGATATGACCGACGATATATTGCACAGATTACAAGAGCAAAATCCCAATGTCACGTACAGTGATTTAATTTACAATGAGGGTCTGACAAAAATTGAAGACCAGGTTAAAACAATTTCTAGAAAGGATTTATCAGATTATGGAATGATCAGACCACAGAGAACCGAGGAAATCAGTAGCGATTTAATACGGGAACTAGATTACGATACTGCTTCCTTACAACAACAATTGACAGAGTCTGTTCCACGTTTGATCTCAGAACAAAGGTTAGTATTTGACAATGTTTTCAAAAAAATCGAAGATGGCGAAGGTGGTTTGTTATTTTTGGATGCTCCCGGAGGCACGGGAAAAACCTTTCTTTTAAACTTGCTTTTAGCGCAAATCCGAAAAGATAAAGGAATTGCTGTAGCAGTTGCCTCTTCCGGAATAGCCGCCACTCTGCTCAATGATGGTCGAACGGCACATTCGGTGCTTAAACTGCCATTAAACTTAGCCCATGAAGAAATGCCAGTCTGTAATATAAGTAAAAACAGCGAGCGTGGACGTATGTTGCAGCAATGTAAATTATTAGTTTGGGATGAGTGTACTATGTCCCATAAAAGAGCAATTGAAGCTCTAGATCGGACTTTGAAAGACATCAAGAGTAATCCAAATATCATGGGGGGGATGGTGGTACTTTTAGCGGGCGATTTTAGACAGACTTTGCCGGTTATCACTAAAGGCACCCCTGCAGATGAAATAAATGCGTGTTTAAAAGCGTCAACGTTATGGGTGCACGTAAAAACGTTTAGTCTGTCTACAAATATGAGAGTGCAACTACACAATGATGTACAATCTGGACAATATGCTGCTGCTCTTCTTAAAATTGGAGAAGATCGTATGGCAAAGGATGGTAATGGCATGATTACATTGGATCGTGAATTCTGCAATGTTGTGCATAATCCAGATGATCTAAATAACTTCATCTATAGCGAACTGCTAACTAATATGAGGAATAGAGACTGGTTATGTGAAAGAGCAATTTTAGCGCCGACGAATGAAATGGTGGGACAGATAAACGAGCAAATTATGTCACGCGTGGAAGGTGATATTGTTGAGTTTCTCTCTGTAGACACTGTAATGGATACTGAACAAGTAACATCATACCCTGTAGAATTTCTTAATTCTTTAGAACTGTCGGGAGTACCTTCACACAAACTGAGGCTGAAAGTAGGCGTTCCTGTCCTTTTAATGCGGAATTTAGATGCACCAAGACTGTGTAATGGCACACGGTTGCAAGTGACACACCTCGGTCGCAATATTGTAAAAGCAATCATTATGACTGGAATGGCAAAAGGAGAGAACGTTTTAATCCCCCGTATACCCATAATTCCGACAGATTTGCCATTCCAGTTTAAGAGATTACAGTTTCCGCTGAAAATCGCATTCGCTATGACGATAAATAAAGCTCAGGGGCAAACATTAAAAGTAGCCAGCATTAATTTAGAAAAGAGTTGTTTTTCTCACGGACAATTATACGTGGCTTGCTCACGTGTTTCAAGTCCACAGAATCTCCATGTGTTGGCCAGAGAGGGAAAAACAAAGAACATAGTTTACAAAAATGTACTACAGTAATAAGGCCTCTTATTTTTAGCTTCCTACATTATTATACTACTTACATTAAGTTAGTACTTCCTACGCAGACGATGTTACGGATGTCACACTGTCTAACATCGGGGGTTGGCAGGTAGGTAGTTAGTAGTATTTTAAACCGATTTACATTATTTACTTTTTATATTTACTAAGGAAACATTCGGAACTATCCATTATGTAGCTAGGTTGCTTTTGAACAAATTTTGATGTGAAGTTGAGGACTGGAACACGATAGTGGGACATTGTTGCAGGGGGACTTATAGCCGGGAGAAAACAAAAAAACTTATGCGGACGAAGTCGCGGGTAAAAGCTAGTGACAATATATGTTGTTGACCGCAGATGGCCATGACAACGTTACCGGACTTATAATGAGGCGTTTTCATTAAGAAGTAAAAACTTCAAAAATAGTTACCTCGAACCATATAGATGGCGTTAATTTTCTTTTACTGGTAGGCACTGGTAGGCACAATTCGACAATGACAGGATTAATCACAAACTTGCTTACTCCGCTTGCCAGCTCCATCTGTTAGGTTTAGTAGAAAACTCTTTTTCTTTTTTTACTGAAAACGGCTCATGTGTCCCCGTCGCTCTAGCGACGGCCTTTTTAAAGAAGCAAGTAAACAACTACCACGTTGTCGAGTCGAACAACTTGTTATCTAGTTGTAATTTTACAAAAATACTGCAAAGTATGTGTTTAACATTATATTATCTGTGGTTTAACATAATAAATACAATGAAAATATGTATATAACAAGTTCTATTTACATTGATTACTTGTGTAAAACAGAGAACTAACATTAAATGTAAAACCAGCCTTACTCGTAAAAATATTACATTATTCAACTGTTAAACCATAGATTTCAGAAGCATAAGCATAAGTTTATGATTTCTTTTATCAAAATTATCCATAAATCTATCACGTGCATAGCCACGGGTAGACGTTATTTATTTTTGAATGATAACACTAACATCTATGGAATTCATCACTTACCTACGTTACCTGATTCCCCGTTCCCCGTAATGACATGACAAGAGAAGTAGTTTTCTAAATGTCTCATAGATGGCGTTGTGTGTCATTCAAGAAGCTTAAACCACAGAATAGTAATGTACAATTACTTTTCTGTGCATAAACAGGTGCAGTCGAAATTCGAAGAGTCCGATTCATGATACGAAAAGGCTATACATACTAATATTTAGAACTAGGCTTATATTTATCAATAAATATCAAACTTATATGTAATGTTACAAACGTAGGCGTAGGTAATATCCGTTGAAACTAATTTTAGCGCCTTCGGCTCTTATCACAGTTTGTAGAAATCAATTAGCTAAGAACAAAACAAACAAATAGACAATTGACATTTATCATAGGAAACGAAACTGTACACAGGGAAATATGTGGAATAAGCCTAGTTAGACTCATATTCAACGTGGTTTATTTTGTTTCGGTAAAGCAGCAATCTGCAGTAAATGCTTGAGCAAAATCCACTCTTGTCATAAATAAACGTATTTTAGAGAATAAAATAAACTTTTTCCATTATAGTTTAATATCAACTTATAACTTCTTTACACAATTTATGTGATAAAAAAGCTTGTAAAAAGCTTGTCGCGAGATTAACCTGTGTACCTGTAACTTGATCTGTACCTACCTGTATTTTCAAACAATTTAAATACGAGTACCTACCTGCTTAAATCTCGCGACAAGCTTTTTATCACTTAAATTGTGTAAAGACGTTTTAAGTTGACATTCGATTCAATGATATTGGGTTCGATACGGGCCGTGAATTATTCTTGAAATATGTATGTGCACATTTAACACCTGCTTTAACGGGGAAGGGAAACATCGTGAGGAAATCGGGGTGAGGGGTAAATACCACTCAGTCAACACGGCATGACGATGAACAAGATCAATGCCTATCAATGCATAATGTAGTAAGTAGTTTAGATTTTATCAAAACTTTGGCCATGTCGAGAGAATGAATGAAGAACGATTGATAAAAAATGTGTATAAGGCGAGTGTGAATGAAAGTGTTGAAAGGGTGTAGACCTAAGCGGACGTTTCGAGACCAAATCAGGGACGTCTTGAAAAAAAGGCCAGGTCAAGAGTACCCTAAACCGAAGAGCATGTATGAAGGGAATAATTAAAGTGGACGAAGCGAAACAAGTAGGTATGTAAGGATCGTAGCAAGCGGAAAGAAGTAGAAGTATCTGCCTACCCCCTATGGGAAAGAGGCGTGATATGTATGTATGTTATCAAAACTAAACGCGATTAACTGCTAGTTTCATATGTTTTAGTTCATTGCACTTACTAATAAACAGTTTAGGGTGTTCCAATGGTAAAATATTTCCTATTATTATTTTTATGAATAAAAACTAACCGAGCGTCTCCACGGCGACGTGGCGGTGGCATTTTGCAAATTATTGAAAACCGGTGCCCATGAGTGGCTTCTTAATTTTTTTACTGCTTTAGCATAACAGTAAAGTTATTGTTATTACTTTTTAGCCTCCACTGTCCCACTGCAGGGCAAAGGCCTCCCTTCAGTAAAGTTATATTCGGAAATTTATTTAACCTAGTTTCGGCGTAATATTTTTTTGTTTTGACTGTATCAGCTCAAACACGTTGCGAAATAAAGGTTTAAATTAAAGCTTGTTTGTTAAAGTTTTTTTACTTTTAATTTGTTTTCTTAATATTACGGTTAATAGAAGTGAATAAAAAATAAACAATCATCATGTTAAAAAATACGTTTATTATAGGTAGGTACAATTGGCCAAACCAATTTTCATTCTTATTTCTCATCAATCTACTAAATAAGTTTAAAAATAACTACCTACCTAATAACTCCTCCTAAGAAAAAGGAACGCAATTAAAAGTTTTAGAAATATAATATGAAAAACTAAACTACCTAATATTAGCTTCCTGATCATAAAGTTAGAAGACATATAAATCAAAAATCATCAACAAGGTGACACCAACATATTTGTCAGTACGATTTGTAATCAAAGCAGCGCCATCTGGTGTCAATAATAGTCTTAACATATGTCACTAATGCTAGTTCACGAAAATTACGATTAGAATATTTTCGTGTAAAAACTCGCATGAGCGTAACAGCACGTAACAGAGAGAACGATAATAAAATACTTTCTAATGTACCTATAGGTGTGTTTTTGTCGCTCGAACAGTAGGTCAAATCTGCTATGGCGTGTTGTTTTTAATTATTGTTCTTTTTAATTGGTCTGCAATGCCTTTGAGACTGATCACGTGCTCCGTTTCGACAGATTCGCCGTATACAAAACGTAGAACAGATTAGTGTTAGTGGAAACCATTGCACTAGTTGAACCCCAGACAAGTTGCTGGCCCGATAAGTTAATTAATAAACATAACAATATTGTTTGTACCTCAGCCAAAGCTGATGTGTACAAAATGTAACACTTTGCTTGCTTTGCAGAATAATAATTTACATGGGGACAGCGGGAGTGCTCATCCACAATTCAAAAAACTCTAGTTTTAATAAAGAGTTTTTATGTTATGTACTGGCAGTTTGTTTACCATTATGTACACATCAAATTTGACTAAAGTACCCGACTTGTCTAGGCCAAGGCTACAATAATAATATCAGACAAGGTTATATTAACATTTTTAAAAATAAAAATAAGAAAATTACGCGACAACCACGGGATCACTGGCTACGTTCAAAGCCAATTTAAAAAACTAAACGACACAAAATACAACTAAACGACAGATTTACAACACAAATTCTCACAAAAATTAAACAAAAAACCAACTTCACGCTCTGAGACCCATAAAAATGCTTCATAAATCTAAAGTAACATAATAATATCTACACAAGTGCTAGCTTAATCAATCACAGATTTACTTTGAAATAATAGCTACAACGGAAATGACTAATCACTTTGTCCATCAATTAGTTCTAGGGACGATTATCAATAGAGGCTTGCCAGTAAAAAGTATGGGTACCTCTGTTACCTGCTTAGAAATGCCTTTCATATAATATTCACAATATCTTTTTTACACAGTTGCATAGTAAATGTAGAATTAGGTCACACTTTAAAGCATGTTTGTATGCCACTGTACAGCTTATCTGATTCACAGTATATTTCATAGTGTTCAACTCTTTTTACAGTTACTACAGTTCTTACAGTTTTTACAGTTCAAATCTTTTTAATATCATTCACGACAACTTTAGGATTCAGCAGCCCACCAAGATTCTGAACGTCGATATTGGCATCGACCTCCACAGCATTTGACATAGACTTAGTTTGGACATTCTTGTATTTGTCGAATGCTGATAGCGATTCATAATTCGAGCTATTCGTTTCCGCGTCTGAATAGGAGTCGACCAAGAGAGGTAGCTTCGTGGTTGACTTTTTAGCGATTGAGGCAAGGTTTGGTAGTTTAGATGTGGACTTTTTAGCGATGCGTTTCGCGGTCAAATCTTCCTCTTCAATCTTCCGTTTACGGCTCTCATGGTCGTCTTCGTCCGGTTGGAAGGGCACAGTCGTATAGCTAAAGTTGTACGCTCCGTGGGAGGTCGTGTGGTGTATCCGCAGATCACGGAGGAATGTAAACCGATGGTTGCAGATTCCGCACGAATGTACCTCCCGCGTGTCAATTTGCAGTTTGTAATACGAATAGTTTAAATTAGTTATATCCGAATGGAGTTCTTTGTAATGGGCTTGCATCGCTTCGTCGTTGGGTCGGAGCATTAAGCAAATGCAGCATTTAACTACAACTTCGCCTTTGTCGCCGTATTCTGTTATTTTGTTGCCATGTATGTGAGTGTGTAATTCATCGATGGGAACCGCCACTTCGCAGTGTAAGCAGACTTTTCTAAGGCGTTTGTCATCCTTTTCCTTCTTATCAGGTTTTTTTTCGTTTTTCCCTTTCAGTTTGTATTGGCTAGGAAGGCAGTTGGGGATCTCTGTTTGTTTCCAATTTGCCGGCTTGTCGGGATGCTCCAAACGTAAGTGTCGACGCATTAGTACCCTTGAGTCGTTAAAATCGCAGTAGCTGCATGTTAGTACTCCTAGGTTGTAATGTCGCAGTAGGTGATCCTTCATGCACATCTTGTATTTGCTACTGCGACTGACGAAATCGCAGAAGGGACACTGTCTATCGATGATTTTCTTATCTGGTTGGTAGCGCTTTTTCCTATCTGGTTCGTAGATTACTAAGCTATCAGAGTCAGAATCGTCCGAGACCGCGGGTCTCTTACGCGACTCTTCTTCGCGTTGCGGTTTCTGGGCGGGGTGACGCGACAGTTCTTCTGTAGAGATGGGTTCTTCATACCTCACTACTAGAAGGGAGTTTTCTGAAGTGTCTGACATGTCTATATTTTGTGATTGTGATTGAGCTAGCTCGGGCTTCATAGACTGCTTCTGTGTGTTTATAACTGCAGAAACCCAGGCAGAGCGCAACGATGCGTCTCGTATAGCTTCTTTGGGGCCCGACAGCGGCCCAGGATGACTTTTGCAGTGAAATTGCGCTTCATGGAATGTAGCAAACTTATCTGTGCATTTGGTGCAACACCACCTGCAATTAATGGGTCTATCATTAGCTACATGACAACAGCTGTATACACATGAACATATAAAGCAAAGCTTATAATGAACAATAATAAATGATACGCATTATGTACACAAAAATCAGCAATCCAGGTTATTCAAGCCATTATGTTACCTGATCTTAGTCAACTCGCTTTCCAAATGGTTCCTCATTTCAGTTTCATCTTTAACCGATAAATTGCATTTTGGGCAGCAGTAGCTATCGTCTTGGGGAGCGCCCAAGACACCAAAA
This sequence comes from Pasiphila rectangulata, assembly GCA_963082625.1. Lineage (NCBI taxonomy): Eukaryota > Metazoa > Arthropoda > Insecta > Lepidoptera > Geometridae > Pasiphila > Pasiphila rectangulata. The sequence continues at coordinate 13,059,806 of OY720256.1, read as the reverse complement.
GCCAGTTCTAGTTCAGAATCTGAGGAAACCGGGGGTGGATTAGGCGGCTTGACAAGTCTGGACGGCCCTGGGGTAGGGTTATCTATTGGTTTAGGTGAAACGCCCGGTCTGTTTTGCACGCCCGAGCTTTTATCGATGCGAGGTGTGGTTTTGTTCTTCTCTATGGCTGCCGATTGGTGGTTGAGGAGTTCTGATACCCATTGCTCGATGTTTTTGTTCACTGGTAGCTCTGAGGGCTCGCTGACGTTTCTGCTGTGTTCGTGTTCTGAAGTCACATGTTCATTCAGCCCTGTTCTATGGTATGCTTTGTACGGGCAGATTGCGCAGCTCCATCTGAAAATATTTTTTTTTCTATAGCATTATAAATGTAATCTAGTCAAATATGAATTAAAAATAATATTCATACTCGTCAGATACCCTGCTCTTACTAGACATCAAAACATAAAGATAGGAAACGTTTATTTCGATTCACAAAATTACAAATATGAGACAGAATTAGAGAATAATTAATAAATCTTGAATTTCATCGTTTCAGATTATTTCTCCAAGTACCGCATACTAACGCAAGTCAGATAATAAGTCTGATGTTCATTTCATAAATATATAAATAATAATATCTTGTCAGCGAATCAACATAGTAAGCAACGAACCTTCCTGAAAATAATTCCTCAAAATTGTTCTAATGCGAAGTCGCTACACAAATAATACTCCATCGCTGTGAGCTAAACATTTCAGAGCAGCTGTAACTTTTTGCCAATTTTAGGGTCCGTACCCAAAGGGTAAAAACGGGACGCTATAACTAAGACTCCGCTGTTCGTCTGTCTGTCTGTCTACCCGTCACCAGGCTGTATCTCACGAACTGTGATAGCTGGACAGTTGAAATTTTCACAAATGTATTTCTGTTATTAAAACAAATACTAAAAAGAAATTAAAACATAAATATTTTATGTGGGGCTCCCATACAACAAACGTGATTTTTTTTGCCGTTTTTTGATCGATAACGACAACCGCTACACGATTGAAATATTATATATAATTTCAAGCAAAACTTACCTTCTATATTTTAACTCTTCATACAAATGCGACTGCATAGCTTCCCTCGTATACTCCGTCGCGGTCTTACACAGGGGACACTTAAAAGTGATGCCGTTCGGCTCACAGAATTGTCCAAACTTCTTGCACAATTCCTCAACAGACATATCCATATCTTCATCAACCTCCCTCTTTACGAGATTGAGGTCTAACATGGTCTTGGACATTGGTTGAACGGGCGTGAGGTCTGGTTCTTGTTCGGTTTTAAAATTATCTTGTTCCTGAACACCGGCCCCTTTTTTTTGTCTCTGCCAGCGCGGAGTTCCGTCCGGATCGTCAGGAACTGTGCCTTCTCTGTAGTAGTAGTAGAACACATCCTCGGGTTTGCTGGGATGCGCGTTCAATTGATGCTTAGAAATATTCTCAATGGCTGATGTACGGAAGGGGCAGTAAGAGCATTTGTACTGCATTTTCGTAGAGTAGTGTTTCGAGCAATGTTCCACAACTGATTGTCTCAGCATACTCTTAAAGGAACAAAGGCCACACTGCCACGGTTTAAGATCCATGGTTCCGACACCACTAACGCCAGCCGGAGGATTACCAGGATTTGCAGCCACACCCTCTTCTCTGACCAGTTGTACTTGAGCTTTATCTTTATGCACGTCCGTGATATGCTTCTCGACGATCTGCTTTTTGTGGTAATAGTACGCGCAAGCGGAGCACGCGTATAGACTGGCATCGTGCATTTTCAAATGAGATATGATGCGGGTCGCTGTTAGGGATTTCGAAGTATCGAGCTGTTGATGGGGCGGGCAATGGGCGCAATGGTAGTCGACCGCGCCAGAGTGGAGAGTGTCCCAGTGAATTCGCAGCATTTCTTCATCCACGGAGATGTAGGAGCAGCCTTTGGCACCGCAAGTGTGGCGTTGCCTATCGGGCACGTATTTGGGGTAACGCGTGACCGTCTCGAGGGCGATCGGAGGGGGCCTCGACTCGGCGCGAGTGGTTGCGGAACTAGACGCAAGATTGACCATCCGGTCAAAGTGCATTTCATTGGTCTCTAGGTGAGGAACTGGGTTGACTGGAGCAGTTTGAGGCACAGGTTGCCTTTCCGCATGGAGTTGCAAATGCCTAACCATGTTTAGTCGTACTTTGGTGCTAAACTCGCATATGCTACAGTACACTAAGGTATCTAAAATTGGATTTAATGGGAGCTTATCAATGTCCTCAATTCCGAATTTCTTTAGAGCTTCCACGGATGTTTTACGCTTAGGTACCTCTCGGGGCGCGGGTTTCTCTTCCCTGTTGACTGTGAAAGTGCAAGAGCCGTCGCCCTCCATACGTGACTTTACAGAACATTTTGTTACGTTGTGGAAATCCTTTAAATGTTTTTTAGTAGCGCCTAGATTACTCCACACAGCGCGGCATATACCGCAAATGTAGTGCTTCTTGGGTATAATCGACGCGTTATGGTCTTTGTAATGGTTTAAGAGGTGCGTTATGTCAGAGAGGACCAATTTGCAGGGGTGGTGAGGACAGCGGAGAGTTGTGACCCCTGCGCAGCATACGGTTATGTGCCGCTTAAAGCCACCCTTGTTTCGAAACACTTGACTGCATTCCGGACATTTAAAGAGAATGCCGATTGGTAGTTTCTTGAGTTTCGGTTCGAAATTTTTGGTCTTTTCCGCAACGGACGCAGATTTATCAACAGGGTCCTCATCAGATAGATCTATAACTGTATCTTTTGGAGTTTTTGGAATGTCTACTGTTTCTTCTTCATCGCTGTCTAAGCAGACGATTTGATCCCATTTTTGACTAGCCGATAGTGGATCTATCGTCTCGGTTTTAGTCGCAATAGTGCAAGGCTCATTCGGATTTTGTTGTTTTTGGGGCGAAGTTAGGATAGATTTTTCTATAATGTTCTCAAAGTCTGTTATTTCTTCGGTCTCTTCAATTATATCTGCAGAAGGTTTTATTTCAACTGGTGTTTCCACAGGTTTAGTAGACTTGCTTGTTTCACCCACGACCGACGTAAGCCATATAAGTTTTTCTAGTTCGATGCATCTCTCAGCCTCTTTAGTGGGGTGCTCATTGGCCTTGCTAGGTATAACGTCCTCAACCGGTACTTTTAATTTGTTTAGGTATATAAGTGGCAGCACCCTTAGATCTGCACAACCATCCTGAAACGAAACGGAAACATATAAGACGCAGTCCTAACATCTATATAACAAGTAACAAGTCTTTAAACAATGCTCAAATCCTAGTTACATTAATATTATACCCCGAAGGTTACATACTTTGTTGGTGATGATTCTCAAATATGCTTGAGGGTTATTGGCAGGGTGCAGGGAAGCAGCATGGCTTAGCAGTTCAGCTTCTGTATTAGCACCATGAACACACCACGTGCACTGGTATAACTTTAAGCCATGATCCTTCAAATGTTTGACTAACTCAGCCGGCGTAGCTGTCCTAACTTCACAGAGCTGTGGGTAAGACGAGTTAAGAATTCATAATTGTTATCAGGTGGAAATAAATAGGATAACTAACAGTTTCAATGCATACATTACACGGATGTGACTCCGCATTGGCATGTTTTTGCTGCAAGTGCTCGCAAAACTTTGCTGGGGCGTATGTCTTGAATTTGCAATTGCCTTCACCTGAAATAAAACATAAGTCTTTGATTTTAGTAAATCTGTAACTAAGCTTATAATTAAGGTAATAGATAAGCTACGAGTACATAATAGAAACTGTTTACAACTTACCATGATGGCAGATATAGTAAGGCACGGCTTTTTCTCTAGTCAGCATAATCGTGGGATCAGCGTCAAGAGGCTTACGCGCAGTCGTCGCCCGAAGAACTTTCACGGCCATTGTGCTCCCGCCATGGGCCTTCGCAAAATGCGCACCCACTAACTGATCAGCCGTCGCTCGGTAGAAACAAAGCATGCAGGAGAACTGGCATCTTCCGTGAGCTTTAAATACGTGCATCACGAGGTCTATAGCATTCCCTGCGGCGTCAAAGTTACAATACGCACAATCTAATGCTCCTTTTCCGCCCAATTGCTTATGTGCTGCCGCGTGAACCAACGCATCTTCAGCGGAATCTGACGTGAACGAGCAGAAGTGTCCAGCACATTTGAACACTCTGACCAACACTTCTTTAGCCATCATTATGTCTAAGACTATTCGATACTTTTTAGACATAACTTCAGCTTGAAACTCCTCATATTGGAACGGTTTTATTGGTTCTGGTTGAACTTCCGCAGAAATTGATGGATATACCGGACTTATTTGGGGTACGTCGACGGTTTGCCTTTTATCTCCAAGGCTTACCACGCTATCTATTACTGCGAAGGGTAATTCACTATCAAGGCTTTTAGGCATATCAACTTTTGTTGAAATCAGATCGGACAAAGGTCGCACAGCGATGTAAGACTTAGGCGATTCTGTCCTTTCAATAGTGGAAGCATCAGTGGAGGATCTGACAGAGCTCATCGAATCTTCGTTAGTATTTTCCACAACTTTGTCCATGACTGGGAAATCATCTAAGTGCTTCTCAAGGAAATGTGTGAGACAGTCTTTGAAACTGGAATGTACTCCTTGTAAAGTAACAATAACTTTGCACACGCAACAATAACCGTCCCAGTTCTCAGAATGTTTAGACTGCACGTGTTTTTTCAAGGATATAAGGAGAGTTGTTTTATAATGGTTTTGCTCTCCATTGACACAGCATATGTATTCTTTAGCGCCATTGTCTTTGTAATTTAGTTTGAAATGCGGTTGTTTAAAAATATCAGATGTAACTCTGGGCGCTAGGTCAGCCTTTGAATTAGTTTCATGAGTGGGTTTTGTATCCTGTACTGTTGCATTAAAAGTTTGACCTAGTTGTACTGTTTCTGTTTCTTTGTCTGTTTTATCTATCTCTGACGTTTCTTTGTGCGTTTCATCTAAAGTTTCTGCTTCGTTAAACCTATCATCCATCGATATGTCATTCTGGTAATCAGCTTCTGATTCTGCCACCTCGCGCTTGACTGAAGTTTCGTCGCTTTGTTCTTGGTCATCAGTTTCGAATCGGAGTTTCGATTTTAGCGGACCCAATTTTGATTTGAGCTTCATTACAGCAAAAGCAGCGTCCATGTGAGGATCCGGTTCCTCTATTTTGGGTACCGTCGAACTGGTTTCACTCATCATATCGCTCCCAGACATTTCGCTGCGATCATCGCTCCCTTCTACGATGCTCAGGTTCGTCCGAGAGCTTCTCAAAGTCCTTGGTTTTACAGCAGCATCGTCAGCAAGACTTTTTCTTAGCATCGTTTTCATAGCTTTTTGTGACATAACACCTAGATTTATATTAAATACTTCTGTCTGTTCATCATTGTGACGCAATATTACATGGTTTTTTAAATTTTCAAGTGATATTTGTGTAAAATTACATTTTCCACAGATGTAGCCAATTAACTGACCTTTAACTTCTTTCGGCGGTGGTGGAATATCCAAATTAAAAGGGCATCTTGTGTCATTCACGCACTCGTAACACAAATGTTTATATTCTCCAGTGTGCGTGCTCACAACATGCCAGAAGAAAGTTTCCAATGCTACTTTAGTCGTCCTGAACTCTTTATAGCAAAAGCGGCATGTGTACTTCTCCGAGGGTATTTTGCTGATAGCCTGGATATTAACTTGTTCACATTGCATAATAGCCTTTTTAGCTGTAGCTGGATTCATGCGAGATAGAGGAACTTCAGTATGAGCGTGTTGTTTTTTATAATGTCTTACGATTTTCGTGCCACTATAATGGCATAACCGACAATTGTAGGCTAACACCCCTCGCTGGAAGCTGTACATTTTGTCAGTAAAACAACTGAGATCTGGTATAGTAGCAGTGCTCAGCTGTGAAGATTGTTTGGTTAAGGACGTATTTGCACTATTTTGGTAACTCTTTTTCTTATGTTTCGGTTTAATATATCCAGTTTTCCACGCACCGCGTTTCTTTTTTGGTTTCTTTATAATTTCAGCCAGAACTGTGGTACTTTCAGAGCTGCTGGATACATCGGATTCAATTTCGGAATCAGAGCTGTTGGCGTCACTTTCTTTAGTGGTATTAGTCAATGAATCTGTGTCAAATTCATAGGGATCTGTTTCCTGCATCTGCCGGGTCTTTGATTTAGGTCCCGCTTTGTTACTTTTAGACTTATCAACTTTTTCTTCTTTATCTATGGACTTTTTTGCAGTTATTGGTTCAATTTCTATTTTAGACTTTGGTTTCGGAGCGGGCTTTTTTCTTAATTTTTTAAATTTTTCCTCCAAACTTCCCATTTTCTTAAATTTTTCTAGTAAAACTATTGGCTCATTTTTAGGCGGCCTAGGTTTTTCTCCTGTTTTATCAATCATTTTCGCTAAACGACAATTGCGTATACCAGTGGCATTCAAGACGTCATTGCAAATAAACATTTCTTTTATGTCATTCTGCAGCGTTTGCAACTCTCTGCTTGTCTTTAATTTTTGCGTCTTGGGTTTAAAGTTTTGCAATTTCCCTGTGGATTGAGCTTTTTTTAACGTATTACGTTTAGCAAACTTGCCTTTCTTGGTTCTGCCCTTACCCCTTCCTCTTAACTTAGCTTTTTCAGGTGTTGTTTTTTCTGCATTATCATCCATATCTTCATCTTTACCGTTCAAACCATCATCTTTTTTGTCATCGTCATCGTGGCTATCTTTATTTTGAAGTTCTGAATTTAGGATGTCTGCTTTTTTCTCCTTGGTAATGTTCTCTTTTTCTTCAAGAATCGAAGCTACTTCTTTATTTTTAGATTCATGAGTTTTGTCATCGTCTTTCATGACTTCTCCAGCGTTTTCCGTTTGAATGGTTTCTCTTCTATTTTCAGAGTCTTTTACTGCAACTTCTGATTCAACTGCCATAGATTTGGTTTTAGATAACGCCTCTTCATGTGTTTTGGTGTCGAAAGCCCTATTTTGTTCATCATTATTCCCATCACCATCTTCTTCGTCAGATACGATTGCACTTAACTTTTCAAGCTTTTTCTTAATTTTTTCGGAATCACCGGATTGTTCACCAAGCATTGAAAGCAATTCTTTGATTTTTGACTTATCTTGCAATATTGACAAGAGACTTCCAAATGTCTCCAAGTCGGAAACTCCTTTCCGCGAGGAAGAGGGTTCAGCGGTTTCTTTAGATGATTTTTCGGTATCGTTCAGAGTTGATGTCACATCAGAGCTAATTTCACTGTGTATCTCCATAGTGCTATCAGGCAAACTTTCTTCTCGTTTGTTGGTAGAGTCCATATTTTGTACAATAGTACTGTCAGGAGCTGACTGTGCATTAACCGGAATATTCTGGTCCATTTTATTTCTGTCCTCGATGATTAGATTTTCACCGCTACTTTGAGTTTGCGTAGTGGAGACAATTTCATCATTATCACTAAATTTTTTAACACCATCATCGGTTAACTGTATGGTAATGCTTGCAGAATCGCTTTCTGTACGAGGAATAGATGTTTCTTGTTTGCTCTCAGGCATATCAGTAGCAACAAGAGGAATTGCTGTAATATGAGGATTACTTGTTAGCTCTATTTTATGACTTCCGTTATTATCATTCAGCCTTTGCTTGACTTTTTCGTTACGCTCGCTCCAATCTTTCTCGATTAATTCTGAAATATCACCTAGGGTGTTTTCTTCTTGATTGTCAATAGCTCCCATGATCTTATCCATTTCTGTAGTAAAATTATTATTGGCCGGTTTGGAAGGTCCGAGATCATTATCTAAATCTGCTATCAAATCATTGATGCTGTCAATGACTGGATCTGACACAATATTATCGGGAAACATTTCTAAATCGTCAATCCCGAAGCTTGAGTCTAAGCTATCCTCTTCTAAAGTCTTTGCTAGATCTTTAGTATCCGGTGTTAATTTTTTATTTGTAAGCTCGTCAGTTTCTTTATTTCTTTTAGATATTCCAGGTTCTTGCAAATCGATATTCTGTTTTGTCTTAGCCACTTTGCTTGAATTTGCTTTTGTAATGGTGTTAGATTCATCAGATTTTTCCCCATTTTTGATCGTTATGTTTTCAATGTTACTGTCTGTTTCTGTTTGAGAATCTGAGTCTTCGACAATATTTTTAATTCGTCTTTTCTTTTTAGTAGTTTTTACCACTAATTTCTTACTAGACCTAGTTACTCTAACGTCAGAGTCATCATCTGAAGTTATGGCTTTTGAATTGATTTTACCTTTAATTTGTTTATTTTTATCTTTGATCTTATCTGAATTTAGTTCATTTTTCTCACTTGACTTTTCTTGTGTCAGTTTTTTGCTTGAATTTATTTTAGGCGTCGAGGATTTAATAAATTCTTCATCTTTATCCGTTTTGTTAGCCTTGTCAGTTTTCTTGTCAGAATCTTTTTTCAAGGTGGGGGTTTTCACTTTTTCGGGTTCTTCAACAGGCGTTGTTGCCCGAACGGGTTCTGGTCGAATGAGTTTTGGTATTTTATAGTTCTTCACACCGAACCCAGAACCCATTATGGCACCTTTCGCAATATTAGCGTTTGAATACACGATACCGGAATGCCGTCTGTCTAATGAATGATTGTTTCTGTCATTCTTATTTCTGGCATCTTTCTGATCTTTGCGCATTCTCGGGTCTCTATAATTTTTGCTGGGAGAATATTGTGGCTTAGAATTTTGAATTCCGTCATCTTTTCTTCTGCTTGAGCTTGAAACATTCTTATCTTTAATTGTAATATTTTTTTCCTTCGATATTTTATTGTCATTATTTGCAACTTTTGTCGTGATTTTAGATGAATCGAATTGAAATGATTTGAAATCCGCTTTAATTTCAGTAAAGGTTTTCGAACTTTTATCTTGTACTAACGCCCTTCCTACGCTACCTGCTCTTTTCTTGCGGTCCACCAACGAAGAATGATCAGCTTTCACTCTTTGTGATAAAGCGCCACTATTTTCACGAACTAGCGATCTACCGACACTAGTAGCACGCTGTCTACGAGATTCATTGGTATAATCAAAAACTTGAATTCCCTTGCCACTATCAAGGAACTTCTGAAATGTTGCGTTTACACTAGTATCTATTGTGAACGAGCGGCCTTCTTGCGGTTCTACAGACAGAGAATTTTCACAATCCGTTTTACCGATACTTCGAGCTCTTGACGATCGATTTTGTTCTGGCATGCCTCTGCCAATATTTGCCTCCATTTGAGTGCCACGAAAATCATCGTAGCGGTCACGGTTTCTGGTAAACAAAGAATTGCTATCTTCTCTCGATGAAGAACGGTTCTGGCTGGGCTCGCACCGTGTTCTACCATGATTACGCCCAGATGGCTCATCAGAGTAGTTCCGATCACTTCTCCCAATACTTCGCTCTCGTTCAGAGTGTCGCGATTGATAAGGTATGTTGCTTTTCGAATAGCGATAGCGTTCGTTCGAATATCTGTTACTTCTTCCGTGCTGCTCTCTATCAGAGTTCCGGGACGAATCATCACTGTATTGTCTACTGTGAGATCTATTGGAGTTGCTTCTATTAAAGCTTCGGTCATTTTGGTAACCACGGTCTTTCTCATCGTGGGTAGATTCATAGTCAGGCTGTCTTCTGTTAAATCTCGGATCTTTATAGTCTGATGTACCGAATGGGTGACTAGGAGTCGAAGGGCACTCGGATCTACCGAATGGATGACTCGGAGTCGGAGGGCATTCGGATCTACCGAATGGGTGGCTAGGAGTAGGTGGACAATCCGATCTACCGAATGGGTGACTCGGAGTCAGGGGGCACTCGGATCTACCAAATGGATGGCTAGGAGTAGGTGGACAATCAGATCTACCGAATGGGTGACTCGGAGTCGGAGGGCACTCGGATCTACCAAATGGATGGCTAGGAGTAGGTGGACAATCAGATCTCCCAAAAGGATGAATAGGTGTTGATGGACAGTCAGATCTGCCAAAATGATGAATTGGGGTCATCGGTGCTTCGAGCCGTCCACATGAACTTCCGGGAGTTCCAGACCCATCTGACCATCCAAAGGACGGACCCGGAGTGGAAGCGCATTCTTGTTTGCTGTAGCTATCCCTTCGATCAATGAAAAACGGGTCGTGTCTAGGATTGTAATTTGGTTGTGGATCCACATGAACGGAACCATCTTTAGGTCGATCTATGGACTCCCAACGCGGGTTTCTATCCCTCCTAGATCTCGGATCGTCATTTGCAGGAGTATTATTCAGCTCCCAAACAGGCCGATCTTTACCAACAGAAAATTCTCTTTCTTGATTATAAGACGAAGAGAAAGATGGTGCGTAAATATGTTTATTTGATGGTTCTTCCACGTCGAATGACTGGTGCGTGGGAGTCATTTCAAAAGACCTAGCATTAGGTGTTCTTACAGGTGTCATGCTATAGTTTGGCGTATAAACTGAAGGAGGTAATCCCAAAAGTGAAGGAGTTTGAGTAGGCTGCGTAGTAGGAGCACCTACAAAATTTGGTTGACTTAATTCTCTTCTCAAGCGAGGATCAACTGGCGTCTTTCTGCTTTCTTCAGGAATATTTTTTTTCGATTCCATCATTTGGTTATTTAGAGACATATTAATGTTAAGCCCTCCTGTTGGTACCACATTAGTAAGACCAACCATTGTGGAGGGTAAACTTCTCATATCTACGTCACTCTTCGACGTAACAACAGGAGTTTTTACTGGATCAGTTGGTATCAGAACTGGAATGTCTATATCATCACAAAAAGTATCTTGGTCGGGTGACTTTGGAGCAAGGTTTGCGTAAATGTCATCTAGTGACAATGGCTTATCATCGTCCAACAAATCATCATCCGAAATATCATCATCGTCATCATCCAAAAACCTTGCAGGCAAATTAAATCTTTCACATTCTTTTTCCGTCAATTTTAAGCTTTGCTTTTTCATTTCTTCACGAACAGCATTGCTACGTTTTCTAGCAAACAAAGATTTGGCTACGGTTTCTGACTTTTTTTTGTAGTTTTCTATGGAAATCCTTTTCTTTGTAATAGGGACAGAACAAGGCTTCGAAACTGTTGATTTAGATTGCGATGCTGCAGAACTTGTCTCCGTACCTGGCGCTACTTTTGTAACTTTAGGTTGATGTAGGGCTGGGGTATCAGCTTCCGTAGGCGCGATAGCAATTGTTTCACTGAGTATTTCGTTTTTAAGCGCTTGCAATATATCTATTTCAGATACTACATCCTTTTTAGCTTTCGGAGGTAGATGTGGTTCATTTAACAATGGTATTTCTGTATCATCAGCCTTGCTCTCACTCGATTTACTTTCTTTTGCGTCAGCTAGATCTGTCTTCTCGTCGGTCTTAGGAGATTTTTCTAAAGGTTTTTTTTCTCTATTGTTAGCTTGTTCATCTACATCTTTAGGTTGAATATAAAAGTTAGCAGTATTTTTTGCTGGCTCGCTTAATTTACTATCTATTTCTACTTTCTGCGGAGACAAGGAATCAACAATTTTTGAAGGGTTTGAAGGGTAGTTAATTTCAGTGGGAGTAATTGGACTTTTAATTGGGCAATTCTCATTTTTGGTAGGAGCTATTTTAATTTTCGCTGGAGAATCTTTATTTTCGATAGGATCCATGGCACTTTTAATAGAGGAATCCTCATGTTTGGGAGGCGTAATTTGACTTTGTTTTGGGAAATCTTCATTTTTTGTGGGATTAACAGACTTGTTTAGATTTTCAAAATCACCGTCACTTATGTCTGAATTACTAGAGTTGTTTCTAATTTGAGTGTTTATATCAGTTGTATTATGATTGGACGAAACAACAACATTAACTTTTTTTTTATTTGGAGACGTAGACATGTTTGTATCGAGGTTAACAACATCTTTACTGTTATTTCCAAAAACGCCGGTTTCAGTGAGATCCATTTCAGTCTGCGGTTTACTATCACCTTCTTTTTCTGCATTAATTACAAGACATATCTGAATTTTTCGTTGTTGGTTACTCTTGTCCACCGCTTTCACATGTTTCTTATCTTTATCCATTACAACTAGGCTGCCATATACGTTTTCAATGACTTCACTCTCACTGTCAGATATTTCGCCCTCTTCAACAACTCGTTTCTTTTTCTTTTTGACCTTTGACTTCTTGTTGTAAGATTTCAAGATTAATTCAGATATGTCGTCATTACTTCCTGTTTGTTTTAACTCTCCCAAGATTTGTGTTCTCAATTCACGAAGAGTATCAATATCTACATCGCCATCACTGCAAGTAATTATCCTTGACAGGATATCATCCGTGTTAAGTGACTGTAAGCTCTCTTCTGGAACTTTAAGGGTTATATTCAAATCTTTTCGTGATTTCTTTTCTTTGGATTTTGAAGACTTTTTCCTTTCTCTTTTATGGTAGGTGGGCGAGGTTTTCCTAGGGGAACGTCTGCTGAATAGAAGTTTGTCCGGGTTTGATTCTTCGTTGGTCGGCCAGCTCGGTTGCTGTGGCTCAGGAGAAACCAATACTCGAGTGTAGCGTTTCAACTGCGCTTGTCGTGGAGATATTAAATTACTTTCGAACGATTTTCTGGGCGAAGGGTTCAATGGTGACAGAGATCGGTTTGGCCGTCTTTGAAATAGAGCCGGTTCTTTACTGCCAGGTTCGCAAATTTCTTCTCTTTCACTTGCTCGAGCTATTTCAGGCAAAGTGTCAGTTGTGTTTTGCGATTTCACTACAGATTTCAGTTTGTTCCTCACGGTTTCAAGGTCTGAACTGTCCACGGCATGGAAATCAGATTTTTCCATTTTTATAAGCGGAATCGTGTCTCTCTAAAACAGGAAGAGAAATGCATGAGTTAGATTTGAGTTTTTGATATTTTCTTAATTACAATCAAAAGTAACTTACCTGTTCTACTTTGGCGTACAAATTAACCAGGACTTGCTCGCATTTCATAAGGTTATCCATTTTCATCCTTAAAAAGAAAAAAAACCGCTTGTTAAGATAAACAATGATTTCAAAAATGTTTTCACAAGCAAAAAATCACTTTTAGAGGCATATTCTAATTTTTTATTTGGTTTTGGATGTTATAAGTGGAGAAGGAGTGATGACGAAGATATATAATTGACAGTTTTTAATGAACATTTACAAAAAAGATCGGGTAAGCGGCATCAGGACGCAGCCGCAATGGAGTACGTGAAACGTAATGACGTTTGCACACATAATGATGTTTGTACGCAATAAGCACAAGTCTAATAATAATAGGCCTTTATTATTAGACTGACCTACCATTATGCTGCTTAAAATATCTAACAGATTGGGACAGAGTGGGACTTGCATTCGTTGCTATAAAGTCCTATTCGAGGGATATAAGTATGCCATAAGTATGCTCTCGCTGTGGTGGTCGGGGGTACTAGAGTCTAGGGTAATAATATAAGAACCTTTTTTTCGGATCTATGAGTAGATCCCTCAGCGACCGTATCTTGTCGAGCTGCGCTTGGCGAGGATTGGAAGACGATGAGTTACTCTCTAGGCGTTTGATCATACTCTCCAAGAAGGGTATATACTTTTTCATCTCCTCGAACTTTCGATGGTATTCGGACCCCATTTTGACTGAAAGTAAAGTTGAACTTTATTATTAACCAAAAACAATTTACAAAGTAGGTATCTTAACACTGAAACTAAGGTAATAAGGTTATATATAACATTTAGAAAATATGATGGTTGTGAAAGTACGAATATTATTATGTAATATTTCCGCGAATTTTACAATGATTTGAGTCTATTTGGGATTCCAGATATTTCGACACAGTTACACGCGCCATCTGACTGAAGTCTTTGGCGAGGTCATTGGCAAATGACGGTCTACCCTCTTTCTAAGTGTCTAACTGCGAATAATACTAAAATGCTCAAATCATAGTAATTATCCCATAATTACTGCTTATAGGTAGTGTAAAATTAGGTTCGGCTCGAAAGTTTATAGTGAGCTACATTGGCAGGTGAATAGACTTGTCTATGGGGCATGCAGTTGATTGATAATATATTTAGTTTTAAAATAACAGGCGTTTATCGCTGAAACGTGTTTGAAACGTCGGGAAAATAATAAAAAGGTACGCGATAAAAATCCTGTAATTTTAAAACTAAATAATATGTTTACAAATGGCGAAAGTTTAACAAGTTACATGCAGCTGATATCATATAACTAAGCAAATTTCACTAAATCTGATAAATATTTTTTTTATGTAAATAGAGGCTTTTGCCCAGCAGTGGGACAAAATAGGCTAAGTAAAAAAAAATTAAATAAATGATAATAATAAATTAGGCCAGGTGAGTGTCGGGCCACGCGCTACGTAGGGTTTCGTAGTTAACCGTAGACCCGTTGTAAGAAGTTTGTATATGTTTTTTTACGTTTACCAAAACCTTAACAGGAATTACCTAATTGAGTTTTCGGTTTAAAGTATTCCGTTATGTTTAGGAAACCGCATCACATATTTGAGCGACCATTATTTCAGATTTTTGAAGCTTGTCGTTTACATTTTAGTACGGGAAGAAACGAGACTACGCCGAGGGGGACGCTTTAAAGTTCAAAACTTTAATATTTCGCACATAACCTTATATCGAAAAATTGTCTTTACAGCCCCTAAATGGTTTTAAATATACCTATTCAACGATACCGATGGGTAAATCAAGAAAAAAAGTTCATCTCCACCTTGTGGGCCCCAAATTAATTATTTATTTCAGCATTTGTATGTAGCGTTATCTCGGCGTTGTTATTTTATATAATGTCCAGCCAAAATTACAGCTTTCTAGAAATAATAGTCTCTTCGCAAAGGCGGTGACGGACGGACAGACAGAAAGACAGGCACAAAGCGAAACTATAACTAAAATTTCATCCCCAAATTCCCTCGTGAACGGGAACTACGCGGTTGAAACCGCGGAGTGCGGCTAGTGACAAATAAAATGGAAACAAGATATCAAGGTATTTTTTCATTTATTTGAAAAAGCAAAAAATATTATGTTTCTTGTTTTTTAACATCTAACTGTCGGATGTAATTGAACTTTGAATTCCATAACCTGTCAGTCAATTTGCCTAATGTGTAGCGATTTTCTGTCTAAAATAGACACGATTAAACTGTGCGGTATATCATTTATTTACGGTACCTGCACATTTAATTAATACAAGAACTAATGTGGTAAAGTAGGTACTGAAGATAGGCTGTCGATTTATCGACTTAGAATAATCGTTATCACGAGCCTTACTCCCACTTGGCACAATTAGCCTATTAACCATTACATTTTTGTAAAAATATAGCAAAAGTACTAAAAACACATTATATATACCATTTAATTAAATTTTGACCAACCTGTCGACCGCTTTCAAGCACGGTAGTTACGAAACTGCCATACTGTTACTTCTTTGCCGTTTACTTCTGAGTGAACCCCTCACACAAAGAAAAAATAAAGATGATAACTCTTACTTATAGCACTTATAGTACCCAACTTACTTAATCATTATAAAAAAAGGTGTAGGAGACAATCGAAACGTTGGGCGGCCTTATTAGGGAGCCCCCCTAATATGCATAGCGCTGACTGTTTGTCTGTCTGTCTGTGCATGAGATGATTACAACCGAACGCGTTGACCGATTTACATGAAACCTTTTTTGTTAGCACCGTTATAATGAGAGAAGTTGCGGGTTCGATCATCATACATTCGACAAAATGTTTCCCTATCTGCAGACATTTGTCTGGGGTCTGTGTGTTTTCTATGTTTATGTATAGGTACCTATTCTATTCAACAATGAAAATGTTAAGTTAATTAAAAGTAGACTGTTGATCGAACGAAAACCACGAATGGTATTTCCGAAAATGAATAGAATGGAAAAAAATGTCACAAACAATGCTCCCTTATCTTAAGCCACGGGTTGAAAACAGGTATTATATATATCCTTTAAAATAAGACAGAATAGTTAAGTAAATTTTAAAGTAAATGATTACAAACTTACAAATTAATTCTGCGTGATAATCATTCGATGAAGAGCTACTGGTCCATGAAAGAGCACATGAAGGGAAACCTTCCTCTGACACTGAAGCGCAAACTCATTGACATGTGTATTCTGCCCAGCCTAACCTACGGCGCGCAGACATGGTCAACAAGTTGCAAAAGTCCAAACTCAAGATCTGCCAGAGGGCAATGAAGCGTAGCAACTATCTATCTTATCTTATGATAGCGTTTACTTAAAAGTTTGATTTTATCACAAATAATTAGGGATCGCAGACATTGGCATTTCATTTAATATTGCTGTAAATTAAATACAGACTGTTAGAATCATCATTCATAACCCATCCTTTTGAGTAAAAATAATGAGTTTTATGGCTTTGCCGTGGTCGGTTAAAAAGGGCTTGTCTAATCTTTAGTAAAAGAATGGACTAGGACTTCCAAAGTAGTGAAGTGACTCAGGTTTCGGATACTTCAGGCAAAAATCAAGCCGTAGTTTTTTCGGCCAAATATCGGCCGATACTTCGTTTGCGCCGAAACTCATTGTTTGTGAACTGTCACGTGCTTCGATCGAATAACTGCAGCTGGCTTTGCAATACCTACCTACGTCGCCAGCTGAGTTCCCGATAGTGATTTGATAACCTACTCTATAAACTCTTATTTTATATTTAACTATTGATAGGAGTATTTATTCAACCATGTGTCTATTACAGGATGTGGCAAAATGAGTGTAGATGAATTATGGCACAAACATAGGGAAGCCTACACCTAGCAATGGGTAATGATGATGATGTAGATGATGAAATAAATAAATAAATAATGCTGTCAATTGGACATTTCACACACCTTCTAGACCCAAAGAGCTTCTTTTATTGGTACCAGGTACACACAGGTATTGATAGTGTAATTAAAATGCATTTTTTTAAATACATTCTTAGAATACATAGATAGATAAATACTAACCCGGGACAAATGTCTGAATTCGATTTTCTATTAAGTCCCCTCACGACTGTGCCCTAACAAACATTATCTCTCAATATTATAAAGTGCAAAAATTTATGTTGTATGTGTGTAACGAATAAACTCAAAAACTACTGGACCGATTTTCAAAATATTTCACCGATAGAATGCTACATTATCCCTGAGTAACATAGGCTATATTTTATCCCCGTATTCCCACGGTAACGGGAACTACGCGGGTGAAACCGCGGAGTGTAGCTAGTAATTAATAGTACAGGTTAACAGACCTGTACCATGCCTGTTAACACGCATTGTAAAAAATACACCTTATTCCAACCAATTTCACATTATAAACAATTTTGCATTTAAAATTAAACTTATTTCGAAAATTGTAATGTTTGACCCGTTTTCTAGTCACGTGAACGATACGTTAGAAAATAGGTTTCCAACGTGTTATTTAAAAAAATACTTGGCCCTTTGTACTCCTGTGTGGTTCTCTCCTGATCTAAGTATTTGTTTGTATATTTTCAATGTGGTGCACAATAATGAGTTAACTAAGTATCTATTTTGGTTTCGAAATTGACACCCAAACCAATACAATACAAATTGTTTATTTCTTTAACTTAATCTATACTTAACAAATAATTGCATTTGAAATCCCCTTTTATGTAATAAGATACCTGTATTAGGGGATCTCGCTCTTCCCTGATTACATTTTTAATTAAGTTAAAACCGTAGGTTAAAGTTTCGACTAAAACCCCCCTCGCTACTAAATATTAAATAAAAAATACTGGTACATAGTGAATAGACACACGATCGGCCACGAGGTATGTTTTGTATAAATACTTGTATTTACCCGGCATGTATCGATAAGGTTTTATTTCCTTGAAATGTTCTACACAAGTGTGGTCAAACACAAAAATATATAATGACAATTTAAATTATTACGTAACAAATTTAACCGATTGTTAAAAAAATGTCTTAACGAGTGTTGGATGCCTATAATATTACTATAATAATTAAATTGTTAGAAAAGTAAGCATACTTACATAACTAACCACTAACAAGTGTTTAGTTTAGACTAAATAAATAAAGTATTATGATTTACATTTGGTGGAATCCTTTGAAATAGAAATATAATCTTCAAGGATCGCTGTGTGGAGGGGGCGTGCGATTTTAACGACCTTGAAGCAAAGATTTAAATAGTTTTGTTTCCGCACGAAATGAGTAAGCTCTCTCATCTCAATAGCCGGACGTAAAGTGTGTTATTTTTTTTACGAAAGTTCATGCAACATGATTGCACAATGAAT
The DNA here is from genome assembly GCA_963082625.1 of Pasiphila rectangulata. NCBI lineage: Eukaryota > Metazoa > Arthropoda > Insecta > Lepidoptera > Geometridae > Pasiphila > Pasiphila rectangulata. The sequence goes on along the minus strand of OY720256.1, from coordinate 13,041,538 downwards.
GGTAACAGTAACGGTTTGGTTTATTGGCAGTGTGCATTATTGTTAACACACATACGATACCACAATTTTTTGTGTGTGGGCATAAGTATCTAACGATTGAAATCTTCGCCTCGAAGCACTAAAATGCGTGTTGACAATGACATTCAGAGTGTACTTATTTTGTTACGGATCAAATTTCAAAAAGATTACAAGCCTTTAGGGTTTCTGTGCTTTCGTACATCAAGTATTGCAAATAAATGTATGAACTTTCATTTCATTAGCACACCTTTGGGTACAGGACCCTAAAAGGAAGTTTAGCGACAACGTTTTATCATTTATATCCAAACCGGTTAAAATAGATTTGTTATTTAAAATCTTCCACTTTGTTTACCTTGTAGAAGTATAAAATCAACTTCTTTTTCGTAGTTGGTTTATAATTTATTAAAAACGTAGCCTAATGCTACTAGGGCCAAGGTTTAAATTGTTAGATGTGCCCTGACACCAAAAACTGTGGCATTGGCATTGTCTTTATACCTAGCTATGTGTTAACATGAATGCCGATGCCCGCACACTGGTTTTGTCAATAAACTGTTATCGTTTTTTACCTTTGTGAAAAAAATAACACACCACGTCCGACTAATACTGTTTAGTTTAGAGGTATTAGGTTTTGATTCCAAACCAGTGAGCTCACTCATTTCGTGGGGAAACAAAACGATGCGGTCTAGTTACGGTAAGGGCGTATCTAACGATTTAAATCTTTGGTATAAGTTATACTTTAGGTTATACCATTAACCTAAGTTGGTTATGTATTTTATATCAAAGCCCTTCGCTAATAAAGTAGGTATTAAGCACCTACAGTACACACACACATACCTACATAATGAAACAATAAAGTACCTACTTATATACAATTATGTTCCTACCCTAACCTATGATGAAGGCAAATTATATTTACCTATGCAGGTACATTAATCTAATTTATAGGTAGGTAGGCAGGTAAGGGCATGGCAATTCTGACTTACAAAATGATGTTAGGAAGATATGTAACCAACCTATTAAGAATAATAATTATGTAGCTATCCATTCGGCTACTATAGGTCTATACGTTGCCAACGTTGGCAGTTACTTCCATTTTTAATTTAACCATTCGTTATATATTTGACTTATAAATTATAATTCAATGGAAGCCTTTTATTAAAAATCTAATACAAAACAGACAAAATATCATCTTATTAATCTAAATAAAAGAGATTACTTTTATAATATGGCGTAGGTATAACAAAAATAGCTTGTACAAATTTATTTTCAATTTCACTGACATTGCATAGCTACCTTATTAACTAGGTACCTATGTTCCAACGATTATATTTTAACAAGTATTCAAGCGCACGCGCATGGATGATAATAATAATAAGCAACATCGCATTGCTTTCGATGGGCATCCGGCCGGCCGGGCGGCCGTATTGTTTGACAAAGCTTGCTAGTGCAGGGAAACGTCGATTTTGAATTATCGATAAGTATTCAACTTATTCTGATAAAATGGAAATAGGTTAATATTATGCATGTTGTAAGCCCACGTTTGAATACTTTAGTTTTAACTTTTCAAGTACAGACAATTGAATTTCCAGCTAAAACAATTCCTTTTAGAACAGCATAGAGTAGCCACTTCCTTATCTTATCAATATGTACAGTATGGACTAACGATAAGCTTGTATGGGTACCAGATAACAGATACCTGTAACTTGATCTAATTGATTTCATTTCTTTTTGCAAACAATGTGAATGCGAGTACCTGCTTAAATCTCGCGACAAGCTTTTTTATCACATAAATTGTGTTAAAACGTTTTAAGTTAACATTAAACTTTAATGGAAAATGTTTATTTAATAATTTTAATAGGTACGCTTATAGAAATGCTTGTTTATTAAAAAGTTTTTTTTACTTTTAATTTATTTTTTACTTTTTAGTTATCACTGGACAGTTGGTTTCTTGTCTGTTCATCTCATGCCCACCATGTTGGATTTAGAGTGATGTCATATAATTTTTCGAGTAACTCTCAGCAAGGCCTTTCATTTGATACCCATATTGTAAGAGTGCATTAAGAATAACTAGTCCGCCATCTTGAGTATACCGCCATGTTGGATTCAGAGTGACATCATTTCATTTTTTGAGTTATTCTCAGCAAGCCCTTTCATTTGATACCCATATTATAGGAGTACATTAAAAGTAAGTAGTGCGCCATCTTGGGTGTTCCGCCATGTTGGATTCAGAGTGACGTCATTTAATTTTTTGAGGTATTCTCAGAAAGCCCTTTCATTTGATACCCATATTATAAGGGTACATTAAAATTGTGTAGTCCGCCATCTTGGGTGTTCCGCCATGTTGGATTCAGAGTGACGTCACATAGCTGACCATGCATTGTCATCCAAAGTAAACATGTATACAAAATTTCAGCTCAATTGGTTGAAGATATCTGCTTCAAAATTGAGTTGCAAGATTCCGCGAACAGACATACATAGTTACATACATACATACAGGACAAGCTAAATAAAAGCTTGTAAAAATATGGTAAGCCTTTCTTAAAACTGTTGAATAAACAAAAAAAATATATTACTTATGTCTTTGATTGTAGACAGTATATTTTTTTGAAACTTAATTTATCTACTATACCTCAAAAGCTGTCGCGTATTTCATGGCGTAATTATTGACATTGTCGCTTTGAATTAAGTTAGTATTTAAACATTTTATTGAAGGGTACCCCCATTATCCTTTCGTAAATTGTAATAGGAAATACTAAATTATATTTTTTTCTTAAAATGGTTAGGCGGAATAACTTTGCTTGCGTGAATAGTGCGCCAAATGAATTGTACAAAACTATTTTTAATGTTTTCCGTTTCTTCCATTATAATGACTGCCATTTTCTTGTTTATTTTTTCATCTAGAAGAATTTCTTCATCTCACTCCTGACCGTATCAGGGATTCTTTCAAATGATGTGCACATTGCTCTTTTTGACTCCAGGTTTCAAATGATATTTCATCTTAAACTTAGGCGGGCTTTGATTTTTTTTTTTAGAGTAATAGTTATCAGGTTAGACGTAGGCTTAGGTCAACGCATCCGAGCTTGCGCCCTCTTGGAGAAGCTGCCTCGGCTGGATGCAGCCTCCCAGCCAGCCACATTTACTTTACGGCACGCCAATTTTCAATGCAACGAAGACGATACCTACCTCGACTTGATGTCGCTGTAGTGGGAGATGCTGTCACGTGCGGAAAATATACAGCTCGGAGCAGCTCAGATTGAAGTCTTATTTAAGTCATTTAGGTATTTGCATTCTATTTTATCTACCTAGTATACTTACTACATGTAAAGTAATATGGGTGGTTGTTTTATATATCACAAAATTATTAATGGGTAAATGGGTCAAGTCAGACACGTTGACTGAATTGTACCAAAATAGGTATTTCAAATATTTCCTACGAATGTATAGCACTTTTAAACAAAAACGTTAAGCAATCATTAAGTACATCATACATAATATGAATAAAACACAATATTATGTACTAAAAAAATATCGATACTCGGATACATAACTTCCTACATAAGCAATAATACATTTTCTGCACATAAAATAATTAATGATGGGCATCGATAATATTCATCGGAAAGCGGACATCACTAACTCAGGCACGCCTTGCTTGGAACAACTAGTTTCAAAATTCGATTTGCGTTACCCTTACCTCACTTCGTCGGTAAATGCATGCATATCTCAACAAAATAGTAAATAAAAAGTCTAAATCATGAACTTTACCTTGATTAATTGTGCCCATCGCGTGGGTACAATAAAATTGTAGCGAAGTGTAGCACGCGTAACACTACCTACCTAGTGTAGGTTAGACAATGGAAACTGCTATTATCATGACATTAACACAAGTGCACACATAAATCACTATTTTCTAGCAAAAATCTTCCAAATGTGATAAAATGTTACGCCACGGCGCCACCATTGCTTTCAATGTTGTGCACCGCAAATGAAATAAATCGCGTAACGCTTGCGAGTTCTTTTGTGAAAGACTTGAGGTGAGGTGAGGACAGCGACTAGGCGAGCAGTTGAATAAGAATTGAAAACAAAATGGCGACGACGAATGAGGCTGACCGAGTGGCGGCGCGGGGCGGTGGCGCTGCGATCGACTAACTAAATTAACGCATTCTTTGAAAAGTATTAGGTAATTTCTATAAAGTCGTGTTAATTTTTGTGGATTAATAATAAACATAATTTTAAATATATAATATAGGTACAATTTCAATTTTGGGAAAAGTAAATAACTTTTAATAAGTTCTAAAAATAACCTGACAACTAGTACTACCGGATATAAACGTGGCAAATTTTAGAAAATAGCAAATAAAAATTAAATGAATCAATGAAAGTGTACAAGTAGGTGAAGCTTGGCTATTTTTTGTAGTACCTACTTTATATTGTCCATAATTATTTACATACAAGTAATATAATGTTGTAACTTCTTTGTACTTAGTTGATTCATTGTGCTAAACATACCTTACGTTCCAAAGCATTTTAGTTTCTATTAGTAGAACCAATAAGGCTTTGCCAGTCAGTTCTTCATCCAGATAAGCTAGCAAGTAAAGAGAACATTTTAGATCATCTGGATTAGATGCAAGTGTATTATTTCTTAGCATAACTATGTAAAACCTATTTAAAAATCTTAACATCAATGTGCTCACGTTTCCTATCAATAATCAAGTTGATAGTAAAGGCGCAAAACCGATCAGCAGCAGCCGCTTCGATTTTAGTTCGATCATCACATCATCAAATCCAAGAAACATTACTTACCTATAATGACTTACAATTTTATTATAAGATATATAATATAATGTAATGTCGTGTCGTACCTACCTATAATTTTCATAACGCGTGATCCTAATTAGGCTAAAATGGCGATAAAATATTCAATTTAGGTAGCAGTAGCTGTTGTGTGGTGCCCGAGCAAATGCTTCCTTTATCGCGTCCACACTACAGAGAACTCACATAACGAGATTCCAATCCCTTTGGACGCCATTATGCCACATGCAAGACAAATTTATTGTTTAGCCATCTGATAACAAAATCCACTAACCTGTTTAGACTAATTTACGGAATATGATAAAAAAAATCTAGTCGCCGTTAAACTAGCTCACTGGCTTGCAATTTGCAATCTTGCATTTCTATGCGTTGTTGGTTAGATCCGTTGGATAGTCTCTCTCGATCGGAGTGCGCAGTTGACTGGTGAGCTGAGCATCGCGATAGGACAAGGCCAGCGACCCGCTCCCCTCCCCTCGGGACCCTCCGTCGATCGGCTGCCCGCCAAGCCGCCAACGAACCACGCCAATTCCGCGCAAAGCATAGCCAGCCCCGTTCGTTTGTGCCGTTTCATTCGACGGATGGGCAGAGCGATAGAAGCACGCTCGCCCCGTAAGGAGAAATACTGTCCGCGTATATTGTCTGTCACACAATTTCTACTTTTAGTTTTAGTATTCCGGCTAGCAAAAGTCGACAGAACGAACAAAGAAACTGTTTTATAATCGCGGTGCATGCCCTTTCTTCGTTACCAAGTGGCGAGTACGTAAGCAGGTAGAGGCCTGGAGGTCGGATGAAGGACGGACTGCATTCTCCTTGTTCCCTCCGTTCAGTTCAGTGTTTTTTTTACGTCTTTATCAATGTGTCAAATAAATTCAACTGTCAAAATAGTCGAGTCGCGTGACTGCGTATCTTAGTTTTCGTGATCTCGCAATTTTGCCTTCAACTGATTTAAAAACGAAATAGGTAGGTATATACCTAGTACCTAACTGAAAGTTAAGAAAGAGATGGGGAGTCAAAATCAATTTATATTCTGAAAGGTTAAATCAAATTTTCTGTGTTATCATCATTATTTCAAGCCGTAAAATGTCCACTACTGAACACAGGCCTCCCGGGTTCATGGATCTCCAAATACGGAACATGAGAGGGTTGTTAGTTGCCATACTCACCACGATAGAAAAGCATTTATTGCTTTTATATGCTAGTACTGCTTAATTTCCGGAGGTTACCCTTAGCAGGCTCTTACTGCATTTACGTATGAGAGGAGGGGTAACATTCTACTACCGGCACCCCACGTGAGTTGTACAGTGTGGCTAAACTGTGCTGTACTCGCAGAATTTTAATTTTTGTGTTACAGAATTGTACGTATTATATCTCTTAGATAGGTATGGACATAGATCTTTACTATCACTAGGTATCACTGTATAGACATTTTAAACGACAAGTCTTAACTTACCAAAGATATCCAGATTAAGCCGTGGGGCGCCGGCAGTAGGATGTTGCTCCTCCCCTCTTTCACGTGGATAGTAAGACTACCAAGGGATAGGCTCCGGAAGATGGGCAGCAGCGTCTTTCCCGTGTATCAACGTCCCGTACTGCGCTCGTCAACCCGCCTTCCGAGCGTGGTGAGTATCGCAACTCACAACCCCCTCATCCTTCCTTGGAGATCCATTAGGGGCCCTATGTCCAGCAGTGGATGTCCTACGGATGAATACTGCATCCACGGGCAAAATAGAGGTACGAGGTATTTCTTTCTCCATAAAAAGCAAGACGAAAGCGAATCCCGTTGATGAGGATGACGTTTGTTAAAGAGTTACTCTCTTACTCGGAAAGGTTTCTGTAGTAGTAGAACTTTTTGTAAAGATCATTTAAAAATGGCCAGTACTTTAGTGTTTATTTTTGAGCCCTTGTTCCCAGGTCTTCACTTTTCCAATTTTTCACAGGCCCCATTTTCACATTTCCAGTTCTTCACTTTTGCACATTTCCAGATTATCACATTGCCAAATTTTCATATGCTCAGTTCTTCATACAAAGGTTTTAGGTTCCAGACAAAGGATTAAATATTTGGAACCAGAACCATCTTCTGACACTTGTTAGTTCTTCTCTAAGAAGCTCGTGACCCCAAATTACATTATTATCCAAGAAGAACTAACAATTACTGTCGGAAAATGGTTCTGGTTCCAAAGATTTAATCAAACCTTTGTCTGCTTCAGCAAAATACTCTTATGAAAATTAAGGTTTCAACTGCTTTCGTACATCAGTGTTGAAAATAAATGCATTATGGGATACGAGACCCTAAATATTTGCAAATCGATTCATTTATAAGTAAAAACTATAAGGTTCGAAAAAAAATAGTTCCTTCGAACCTTATAGATGGCATTAGTTTTCTTTTACTGGTAGGAAATACAATTTGACAATAACAGCAAATGTGATTAATCTCAAACTTGCTTTCCAGCTCCATCTGTCAGGTCTGATTATTTACCAATTTATTTATTTTCAGCCGTTACTGTCCCACTGTTGGGCAAAGGCCTCCCTTTCATCCTTCCACTCCTTGCAGTTACAGGCCATGATGGTAAATAAGCGTCAAGCTCGTCCCGCCATCTCATTCTCGGCCTTCCACGTCGCCTAGCATTGGGTGGGCCCCACTCTGTGGTGGTCTTCGCCCACAAATCGCTGGACATGCGGCAGACGTGTCACCATAAAATCTTATAATTACGTCGAGCGAAGCCCCCTATTATGCGTAGCGCTGTCTGTCTGTGCATGACACGATTACAACCGAACGCGTTGACCGATTTACATGAATCTTTTTTTATTAGCACTGTCTTAATGAGAGAAGGGTACTGATTGATTTTTTTGGTCTAGGGTCACCAAAATCAATCAGTACCCTTCTCTCATCAAAACACAGGCACCGGAGTTATTGTGACCTCAATGTAAGTACCTATACGTATTTGAAATTAATTTTATTTATTTTATTTTTTCGAAAACCTTCGCCCCCTTTTCTGGTACCCATGCTTGTAATAAGATACGTACACGGTAAAAGCCGTAATATACTATTATTATTCCTATTTATTAAAACACCAAAAGAATGCCTACGTAGCAGAAATTTATTTCTGTACATTCTGTAATGTGAGAGTGGATTGAGAGCTCACTTTTGAAATCCTTTCGAAATGAATTGGAAAGAATCACAGATTAAATGAGTGGAGCTCTCAATCCACACGCTTAACAAATAGGTAGGCATATTGTATATCTCAGAAATTACTACCTATGCCAATATATTTTTATTTTAAAATTTAGTCAATAATTTGTTAAGGCCATAGGTATCGAAAATTTCAACTTGCTAGAAAACGCTGTTATAAGAGGTTCAACTAGAGCTCTCAGAGCATTACTTAAAAATGTTAAAAACATACCTTATTTATAATACATTTAAAACTATTTTACTTTCATTACATGTAGTTTAGCACCTAACAAACATCGTGAAAATGAAATAATGACCCAAAATTTAACAGTTAAGAAGTGAGAATCTAATTTGAAATCTGAGAGCTCCATATTTTCGTCTATATTGCCTAGGTTCAACCTCCAAGGATAAAACAAGTGAGGTCAATGTTTTTTACAACGTCTTGTCTAAAATAGTCCGTCGAATTACATGACATACTTTAGGAGAAAACACTTAAACATGTTTGTATAGAAGCAAATCATGTAGGGTGGATATGATTTTTAGGTTTTTCGGACTGAGTACCGTATGATTTTCTCAAGCCACAAAATGATGCGTTTTGTTGGCACAAGTTCCTTCTGACTGATTATAATGCCCTATATAATAATAATAAACGTATAAAATAAAAATAAAGAGCTGTAAATTTCAACCGTTTAAGAGTGATCCTCGAACAAAAATTGCGGATAGGTACACATACATACAAACATTCAGCCGAAACTCCAAATTGCCTCTAAAAACTACATTCGCTTCGCTCACTTGTTCGAAAATATTCTAACTAAATACAACGAAACAAAAAACTGAGCTTCATAATTTGTTAGCATACTATCTCTTCGATCTACGGTGTCATTCAGCTATTTACCTACTACATGAACGTAAACAACGGAGCCGCACAGAGCTACATGACCACTCTCTCTGATGGCTCGGCCGGTACCGATTTGTTCGGAGCATGAGCGCTGCGCCGCGAATTTGTAGGTATTTTGACATTTCATAAAATATTTGTATGAAATTAAAAAAATCTAATTTCACAATTCTCTCCAGAAAAGAGGCCAATGTTTTGGTGTAATTTTTATTTCATTTCATCGTGTAGTTTACTCATACCAATTGTTTTAGATTTTGAGGTTACTTTGGATTTTTTTTAATCGATGAAAATATCCTTAATCGCGTTTTTGTTTTACTTTACTTTAATATGTATGAATTTCAGAATTCCATGTTTAATGGTTATTGAGAAATACTTGTTTGGCAATGATAAAATCTGGTAGTACCCGGCCTTAGAAGTCATTTCTATATGATTGGGGTATATGCACTGCTAGTACCTAAGCATCGCTTGAGTTGCGTCCGACTTTTTCATATCAATTGAATTGAAGAAACAGCGCCTCTTTCGTCGGGACGGAGAACCACGCAAATCCTACACAAAATGGGACATCACGGCCATGTCTCCTCATATCCGTACCGTACCTCTGTCAACCGTACTCAGGGCTCTGCTTGACATAAATTCGACACTAAAAATACCTAATAATTGGTATCTTAGATGATAGATATACATAATTGACAAGGTGCTGTTATTAATGATAAGGCAGCTCTTTATTTTTATTTCATATATTTATTATTACTATATAGGGCATTATATAATTAGTCCGAAGGACTGTGCCACTGAAAAATATACGGTAGGTACCTAAGTCCGAAAAAACTAAAAATCATATCCACCCTACATGATTAAATCATGTAGGGTGCTTTTGTTGCTTCTATACAAACATGTTTTAAGTGTTTTCTCCTAAAGTATGTCATGTAATTCGATGGACGATACGTAATTTTTTATACAAAAATTTGAAAAAAAATTGACCTAACTTGTTTTATCCTTGCGAGGTAATATAGCCGAAAATATCTAATGGAGCTCTCAGATTTCAAATTAGATTCTCTATAACTTCTTAACTGTCTAAATCTGTGATTTTTTTTGAATTAAATTCGAACGAAAGGATTTCGAAAGTGAGCTCTCAATACACACGCACATCATTCTGTAATAACCTCGACTCGGCATCACATATTGATCACGTCATTGTTGGTATGTGCCACTACTGCGCATGTGCGAACGATAACAAAATCACGTTGGCCGGGCGCCGCCGCCCCGGCCGACCGAGCCGAGCCGAAACCAGTAGTAGAAACGCCTAGAAGCGGAGCGAACGTTTACTACAACAAAATTACAATTTTATGTACCTAATAATTTCCTGTTTCTATTCCACTGGATTTGTTTTCATGCTGAGTTGTAGTTTAGATGTTATAGAAGTGTTTATACATTGAAGTAAACGAATTGTTATAGATTCCTTTATGAGTTTGGTTGAATTTTATTTTGTCATGCCTAAGCAGTTATTAAATCGATTTACAGACCAAGGTTATGCTGATAGCTCGAGAATTATTCTGAGGCTGATAGATAACGGAGGCGGTAGATAAGACAATGGTTTTACATTTGGAAATCGAGTAGATAGTGGAGGATTTACTATAAGTAGGTACCTAACTTTACTAACACCTTTGCATATAAATAAATACTGCTGGACACTACATTATGTACCTACATGTTACAATATAGGTACACTACTGTTGTACTCGTGAACGCAAAAAAAATATTTGTACAACTAGCTGTCACGGTAAACTTCGTATTGCACCTACAACTAGGTACTTAGGTACTACCAAAATATAAATATCTTGTGTTACTATAACAATAATATAAACTCTGAACGAACCTTTAAATATTTGACAACCAAAAAATGTCATCCATCACATTATCCGTGTAAAATGTATGGAAAATGAATTTACGTTGAGTATAAATATTTTTTTTGTGAATTTTTACGATGTTTACATAGGTTTACTTACATATAATTTGTTCACCCGAGCTCAGGTAAATCTGAAATCATTGGAATCGGTCCAGCCGTTCTCGAGTTATCTAAGTCAAAGTCAAAATTATTTATTGCAACCACGTTGCAGATAACAAGAGATGATAAACAAAATACAAGTGGAGTTTAAATAAATAAATAAAAAGATTTGTATTATACCGGACCGACCGATGACAAGACCACCCACACCACAACAGGCACTGCTGTGGGTGGTCTTGTCATCGGTTTCTTTCATATTTTTACTCTGGCAGTTTCTCTTATGCCGGAACTATACATTCGCTTTATATTTTTGAGGGAATAATATATATCGAATCCGGGTCGTTCAGCGTCCGTCGTTTCTCGCGCGATCGTTCTCTCTAGCCCAGATGTTGCCATCATCATCCGTAGGATGCTGTCCACGTCCACTGAGATGTTTTACATTTACATCAAAATAAAACAAGTCAAATAGTTTCCCTAGAAACTAATAAAAAAGCTACTGCCTCATGTGGCATTTAGACCAACATGTAGACCAGTTGGTCTAATAGCCTGCTATGTCGCAGGAGCGGATTCGATACCCGCCGTTGGACAAATCAACAAAAAATTTTAAAAATGTCCTTAGGGTGTCAATCTACATTTTTTCTTTTATTTTAAATTATTGATATAAATTTAATATAATATTTTTCCCACCTTCGAGGTTTTAGTAGAAAACTCTTATTATTTTTTACTGAAATAAAAACAGCTGTTGCTGTTTTTTTACCAAACATTTTGTTCGACAAATTTTTCACTCGACTGGTCTCAACCGTTCGTGTTGAGCGATTCTAAAATACTATCCTATAACTGAAAGACTGAGGCCAAACTTGTGTAATTCTGCAAGACGTGTTTCGCGTATTTTGAGCTGCGCCATTTACGTTCGACTAAAAAGACAACTCATTTTGCGTCGCTTTAAAAAATGAGACGATTGCAGTAAAAGAGAAAAAAAGTGTTTTCAACTAAACCTAACAGATGGGGCTGGCAAGCGGAGAAAGCAAGTTTGTGATTGATTATTCACAATATTGCCGTCATTGTCAAATTGTGTTGCCTACCAGTAAAAGAAAACTAACGCCATCTATGTATAAGTTTCGAGGGAACTATTTATGAAGTTTATTTTGAATTTTGGAAAACCAAACACAAAACGCCATAATATAAAAAGATAAGACCCATACATGACCCAGTTAACCCAGTTTGACAACTTCAAAGCGCAGCCGTCGCTGCAGTATTTTGGTGGAATTGTTGTTTAGACAAATTATATGACATTTCCTTTCTACTGGGTATGTGCTTAGAATAATGTCATTAATGTCGCACTGGAGTTGGACAAGCAAATATTGATTTTTTTATATCGATTAGTCAAATTATTTACGTATTATTTTATGATTTTATGAAACAAATAAAATATTATGTTTCGTCTAAAACTACAAGTGCATACGTGATAGTGATATTATACGATAATAATAAGATTTTTTTATAGGAAATTACTTACTAATAAGCATCTTTCTACATACATTTCTTTCAGGCAACCATGGGACAGGTTATTTAACTAAATAACTGTATAAAAGGCAAAACGATTCGTAAAAATAACCTTTATTACGTTAGCAGCTTAAATTACTTAGTTCCTAGTAAGAAGAATTTATAAGAAGATTTCTTACTGGTTTTTGGAATTAATCAGTTTTGTATGAAATTAAATAATTTATTTGCCTCAAGTATGGTTTTACACATTTTATTTACGTTTATTATATTTGTATGTTTATTGTTGGGTATCATCAACACTTGACCGAAATATCAATGCAAATGTTAACATGTAGGTAGTTATTACTCTTATTACCTAGCTACATCCACTAAAAATCAGGAATGAACAAAGTAGTAATTACAGTTTAAACATCAATAATTAATTAAAAAATAATGTCATGCAAATAATTATAATTAACGGGTATGTCAAATTTTTAATCTAATAATTCTGAATCTGTGTAAAACTGTTTGTCATATGCATAACCATAATTTTAATTTATGTTCAAAACGCTTTATCGGTAGGTCTTTAATATCTCTCGGAATTTTATTGTAAATGCGTCCACACATTACAAAACAGTTTTTTATAGAGCGTAGTTTTTGGAAGCTTTGAGAAAACTCTCACACATCTAGTAAAGATATCACCAGATTAGAAAGATCTCTTACACATCTAGTAAAGATATCACCAGATTTACAAAATTGGTCTAAATTTTCCTTAACAAATTTAGCAGCTTCAAAGACATACTGGGTAGAGTTAAGTATTTTTTCAAATGGGTTTACATGACTCCCAGGGTGGTATGCCGACCATAGCCCGAATGCATTTCTTCTGTGCAATAAAAACCCTCTAAATATCAGTGGAGTTCCCGCCCGTATAAAGTTAGTCCGTATCTCAACACCGAGGCAATATTATATCCGTGATAGAAGCCTACACAGTACGTAAACAAATCTATTTAGTTTTTTACAGACATGTTCTACATGTGCCTTGCAATTGCAGTTTCGATCTAAAATTATGCCTAAAAATTTAATTTCGTTCACTTCAGTTAAAGCTTGAACATTATAATTTATACTGAGATCATGACGCACTCTAACGTAATTATTAAATTGAATATAATTTGTCTTTTTTTAATTCACACAATGGTTATTGTCAGTAAGCCATGAAATTATTGTATTAATTGTATTATTTATGTCAAAAGTATAATAATTATAGATGTCAGATTTTGATGAAATAATTAGGTATAGAGATTACTAGAGAATTACCAGTAGATGTTTGTACTAGGTCGGTGTGAACCAGGCATTTTTTTGTAAATCGCCTCGAATAAACGAGGAGTAGGGTTATTATTTGATCCACCATGTGATCTTATATTAGTACATACATTTTAGTGCCTTCGATTGCCACACAAAAACCAAGAAATCCAGTAAAGCGTGGTGTTCGTTTAACTTGTTGAATCTTGTTTCGCATTTTTATTTTTGCGGTGACAGCAAGCAAAAACTTTTTGCACTTCTCTTCGAACATTTTCATAATGGTTTTCCATGTTCAAAGCTCGTTTCTATCGATACCCATGAACCCTGGAATCTAAAATGTCGAAAAAATCGTTTTAGGAGGAGTACGTGCAACATGCAAAGTTATTCAACTTATGTTGAATAACTTTGCATGTTGCAACTCCTTCGAAATCTGTTAATTTTAACTCCTCCTTACAGAAATATAATGCTGTAGCTACGCTGTGGCTAAATCTTTGACTAGCTAGTTTTACTTTCATAACATTTGTTTTAAAATGTATATGTTCAGCGCGTAGCTTACTGGCTAAATGAAAATTCTCATTCTCTTGTATCTTTTGTAATAATTTTACATATTCCCATCTTATGGCGTTGCCTTTCTCATCTCGAAATTCTTGATATTTTTCAAAAGTATTTCTGAACAATTGAAGCATATGCATATTCACTAAATAGATGAAAACATTTTACAATAAGAACACGTCACAGGGTGCTTTAAGTCAGTTTTCAGCGTGTCCTTATGTAAACTGCAGCCTAATTGCTTTGCATTTGCCAAGTTTGCTGGACAACCATCGAAAGTCTTTGATGGTAATTTTGTTCTCATGACAAGTAAGCACAAGTAAGCGCAAAGCTTCTTAATTCAGGCGAATATTGTCTTTTAACAATTTTTTCAGTTCGATATTTCTGATATTGCCGTTGTATAATTTCTTTATTGAGGACCCCTATTATATTTAAAATGTCAGCGTCTTCTGCTCCTATTAGACTTTTCTTCTCTAAATCCTTTATTATGAATTTTATAGATGACACTCTCTTTTTGTAGTAACGCACTTTGTCTCGTAATTCCTTTATTGTTTTATTTTTCTGCTCGACTTTCTTTGATAATTCTACAACGCGTCTATAGAGACGTTTCTTGATTGGTGAATGAAACTTTGAAAGAGTTTCAGGATTGGTAGCTTTTCGTTTAGTTGCTTTTGGTGTAGATATTGGCTCAGTTTTAGATGACGATAACAGTAGAAGTTTCTTGGTTGGTGAATGAAACTGTAAAGGCGTTTCAGGATCGGTAGCTTTTCTTTTGGTGGCTTTTGGTGTAGTTGATATCGGGTCGGCTTTAGATGACGATAACGGTAGACGTTTCTTGGTTGGTGAATGAAATCGTAAAGGAGATTCAGGATCGGTAGCTCCTCGTTTAATAGCATTTGGTGCAGTAAATGTCTGCAAGTTTTTAGATGATAATGACGATATCGTATTTAAATCGTCGGGAGCGCAGTCAGATGTTACTGCTGTGTTACTCTGCAAAGAAAAATAAAAATGTATTGTTAAACAAAATATTTAAAAAAGTTGCAATAATAGACTGAATAATATTTCTTACCACTTCAGGCAAATGCATTGTAGGAATTGCGGTATCTAATAAGCGACGTCGATTTTTCATAGCATAAAAACAGTCTTCTGTAAAATGTCGGGAGCAAACGACGCTGTAATTACTTGGAAACCAGTTTTCCCTTTTTGTACAAGCCATCCATTTCTCTTTAATACCCGCGTCCTGAGGAAATCTACAAAGACAAATAGAAAATAACAAGTTATTACATTATTATAAAGTAAAACACAAAACCCAACTACAAGTCCTTTATTGTCCTACTTATTAAGCCCTGCCAAGAGAGGAAAGGCAACAATCTACTGCTGGCACCCCACACTTCATTATTGTTGATTTTCGCTTTTTTTATTAATGAAATTAGTTCTTACATATTATAAGTTTTAATTAAAATTAAAGCATCAGCCATAAAAAAGAAGAAGAAGAAATAGTTCTCACATTTTTAGCGTGGATACCTAAACGTAACACGGAAAATCCATACATAGATACCTAACTGATCGTTAATTGATATTATAGCTTACGAATTACGGTAGCTACATATTTGAAGACTTAACAGATGACTAAAAACTTGGGCCTTTAATAGATACATTTTATTTACTTCTTGATAAATCGGTAGTATCGATTCATAATTTTATTATATCAGCACAACTCTAGCATAGAATAAGATGACGTTATAGGCATTGCAGCTAAGTGCAAGCGAGAAGCACAGTTAAGCGACGTTTCAAATAACCAGTTTTACTTGATCCGTGCTAAAATTATTGTACGTTTAAAAATTGTATATGCACTCGTACTTACCGATGAAATGTGATTCCATCTGTTTTGTAGTTCGATTTTCTGCTGCTTTTCCCACACCATCGTATAGTACAAGTAGCCATTTTAAAAGTATTTGAAATTAATCTGAATATATTTCATAGTTATACGAAAACGTACACAGGTCGGCTGTTGGCGCTGTACTGTCGAAGGCGAGAGGCATGTCATTACATTAGTGCAAATCACTAATGAGTTTCGGAATTCGTATGAACTTATTTCCCCTCTATTGGATAATTATGTGCTCGATGCATTTCGGATACACCCTGGCGCCCCTCCTAGATTCACGCGCAATCTATTTATCCAGCCAGTATTTATTCCAGCGATAGTCTTCATTCAATGTTTTTAGAATTTAGACATAATTTGTAATTCGAACGTGGTGCACTGAAAACTTTGTTGCATGTATGTAATTAATAAATAGTTTCTATGCATACGTATATACCTTTAATAAGTATAATAATAAAGAGTCCTTTCCATGAAAGAAGTCACACAGACGGGGCGCTCCAATCGCGAGTCGGAATGTTGCCAACTTTATAGGAATATTTATTTATTATTATTTATAGATTTTTGCCGCGGGACTTCTTTCATGAAAAGGACTCTACTGTACGTTGTTACCAATTACAGCGTCTAGATATATCTACATGGTACATTAGAGTACATTACAGTAGGTACATTCACTCAACCGCACTCAAAATTAGCCAATTTAACGGACTCGTTTTGTTATACTTACCTATACCTAAATGTAAGATTTTTTCGGCGGTGGCGAGACTAACGAATCAAAAAGATCCGTTAAAATTGACCTTGTAACATTTAGATGGACCTTTTAAGTAAATGCGCTCGTATATTTTTATTATTTAAGGACCTCCGTGGCTTGGTCTGTCTGAGACGCAAAAGGTTACAGGTTCATTGGTTTTATCTCCGACGGGGGACAAATGTTTGCTTTGCAGATATCTCTAGGATCTGGTGGATATTTTCTATGTCAGATGCGTATTCTTTAACCATCTTGTTTCCATACTACAATACAAGTTTTGCTTAGTTTGGGCACAGATAATATAATACACTAGTAGTTTGGGGCAAGATGGTGATGACGTGGACTAAGTATTATTTAATTAATGTGCCAATAGACAATACACAAGCTTGGGCCAAGTCGAGCGTACCAAGACAAATTAAAGATATGATAAGAAATCGTTTAATTTTAGCAAAGTTAAATCATCATAACAGTATTTCTTAAAACTAAATTATTAATAGGAATTTTTACTTACTTAATTATTATTGGCACCACAGCATAATTGACACAATATAAGTCAGATGTCTGTGCAAGAAACCTTAACTGGTCATACCTATGGATTTAAAAGGGTTGTTGCCATTCTCACCACGGTTATCGGTTATGTGTCATGGTGCTAAAAGTTGCAAATCAGTCTGCTATAATGTGGTATGCATATTATAAAGTTATAAACCAAATTATAAAGATAAAAACCAACGCTAACGTATTCGTTCTAAGCCAGCCAGGCAAACGATTGCAGGGCAAGGTAAAAATACTTTTCATTCCTTTTTTCCAAAGAAACTAGAAAAAACATTAACTAAGCCTCTTTTCAAGAAAAATAACAAGTGTAATATGTCTTGCTACCGCTAGCCGCCTATAGCTATTGTTCCAGTTTTATCAAAATTTTTAGAAAAATTTATATGTAAATTACCCATACCTAAAAAAAATAAACTCTTTTTTTTTCCCCGCGCCGCCTGCCCCGCGAGGCTACGGCGTCATGGGGCTGCGGCATCCCCCAAAGGGGACCATTTGTGTCCGTAGAGTCCGTCAGAGTGAGGGCTTGGACTATCCCAGACGGACCCAGGGAGGGCGATGGTGCATGATGGCTGTGCACCATCGTAAGTTCCGCGAGACGTAGGAGGCGTTAGTTGTGAACGACCCCGGGACGTGCTCAGGCAAGGTGCGATAGTGTTCTTTACGAGGAACCGGAGCCCCTAGTGCACCGAGGCCGGCCATCGGGGGGGTTTTAGTGAGTCGTCGCGAGACAACCTCACATAACCTTACGCCCGTGCCCTTACGCAGCATGTGTTTCTGACACATGCTGCGTAAGGGCACAGCATGGCACGAGCAGATTTCCCCCCCATCACCAAAAAAAATAAAAAATGGTAGTTGTAGGGTAGTTGCCGGGTAGTTGCCGGGTATTAGTAGGGTACCTCTCTACCTGCAGCGCCTAGTTAAATAAATAAATAATGCTGGACAAATCACACAGCATCACCTAGCCCCAAGCTAAGCAGAGCTTGTGTTATGGGTACTAGATGACTGATATAAGTACTTAATACATTATACTACATAGATAGATATTTTTATTACTTATATATAGTAAAACGCCCAGAACACCCATCTGAACAAATATCTGCAGATCGTACAGACATTTGTTCCGAGGCGGGAATCGAACCCGCAACCCCTTGCGTCACAGGCGGACCTTCGCCCGCTGCGCCACAGAGCTCGTCACATATAGTTGGGTCCTACCTTCGCGACAGATGTATGCAGCATTATAAATTTATTATTATACTGCAGACATCTGTCGCTTATTGTAAACTCGTCCATAACCGATCATAAGGCCAGCCTACTAACCATAAACTGTAGCTTACCAACGTTATAATAATCGCACAATTACTAAATTAAATGTAAATAAACTTGAAGATGACCTACGAAACATAGATTTTTACTACAGTGTATAATTCCGCTGATCCGTAGTTTTACATGTCATTACGTTGTTAAAAATGTGCAGTTATATTAGAAAAATGCAGATAAACGCGTTAAACAATTGAACAGGAAAGAAACAGCGTAACATAAAACCGTGGATCACATCATCACAACAGGTCTTATCCGCTGTATGAAGCACAGAGACAAGCTTCATATACAAGCTAGGTCTAATCCAGCAACCCAGATTTGCAGCTAACGTACAAGCGTTACCGTAACTTTTGTAATAAAATAACGCTTTGCGAAACGTAATGTGTAGTTGAGATATGATGTCTTTAGAAAAAGCTGGAGGGAACAGTAAAAAGATATGGGACTGCATTAAAAACGTGACACATATGTACATCAAAGCAGCGTGAGTCACCTTCATGTTTATTACAGGCTAGCTCTACACCGCTTGATTCTGCGAACACTGCAAATAATTTCTTTGTTAATGTAGGTAAGTGTCTGGCTGAAAAATGTAACTTGCAAATTCCTACTAAAAGCACAAATTTATCACGTGACTGATGATTATGAGTTTAAGACGACTGTGCGGGAAGGGACAATATCTCAACCAAAATAATAAAACGTTTCAGACAAATTTAAATTCCTCCTTTACCTCATATTTTTAATAAATGTTTAAAATTCGGAGTTTTTCCCAAGTGCCTAAAAAAGCTGTCGTTGTTCCGGTTTACAAATCTGGCTGTAAATGTCAGGTCACCAATTGTAGACTTTACTTTTTACTTCCTGCATTGTCTAAAATTTTAGAAAAAAATTTAAACAAACGTCTAGTCCGGTACTTGGAAGATAAGTCGATTCTGTCTAGTATGCAGTTTGGCTTTAGAGCTAAAGGATCTACCTACTTCCGATGCAGTTCACCAATTGACTGGCTATCTTGAACAAGAACTTCATCAGGGTAACCATACAGTAGGGATATTTCTGGACCTCGCTAAAGCATTTGACACTGTTTCCAATTCTATACTATTGCGCAAGCTTGAAACATTGGGTATCAGAGGCACGCAACTGAAACACTTTAGGAGCTATCTTGAAGATCGTTCTTAATGCGTCTGATCAATGATCGGATTGGTGATGTTCTCAGTGATGATTAGACAAATACAGACTTTTGATTTGATTGACTTGATTTAGGTACTCAGTGACCTCTGTAATCTAAAATTAGGTCATGGTAGAATAATGTCATACGCTGACGACACTGCCCTCCTTTTTTCCGCTGACTCGGAAATGGAAGTATTTAAGTATGGGCAGTATGGATTCAATATTGTAACTAAATGGCTTCAGCACAATTTACTAACATTAAATGCACAAGACACATTATATGAAGTTTTCAATGCGTAAACAACCTTTAAGTGATCCAAGTCAAACATTATATGCACACCATTGCGAAAATATCCCTGGCGACCATTGTTCATGCCTTTCTATAAATACATAGTACCTTTAAGATAAAATAGCTCTGCATAATTTTAGATGAAACTCTGTCTTTTAAACCACACATAGAGGCTCCAGTAGGCAGAGTTCGCAAGTTGATTTTTGTTTTTAAGAAACTACGCCATACTTATTGCGGATCGGAAACCTATAAGCATTTACCAGGCCCTTTGTCCCTTTGTCAATCAATTTTATCTTAGGTACTACATTACGTCATGAGGTGGGGTAGGTAAAACGTTATTACTAACTGTCGAAAGAGCACAGAGCCGTACCTACTTAAGTGATACTTTGCGCCCTTTTATTTTTCCAACTAGTCTTCTTTACAAATCTTGCGGAGGTTATCAGTTCGACAATTATTCATAATGAACATCGTACATAAACAACACGCAGCGCTCCCATATAGCACTGAACTTACTAATAAAAGGAGGAATAATGTCTGCCCAAAGCAACCAGGTAGAAAACATGTCTTTTCTCATAGATTTTATAGTTTCCTTGGACCATTTTTGTACAAAAGAATAAATGCATTAGCCAATATCTACTTAATTCTTAAAATTGTAAAATAATTGTTAGGAACTATCTCAAAAGTATGTCATATGACGATACCGAGAATTTATTAGCTGCATTATAGTAGGTTTAACATTTTATTTTCTAACTAGGCTGTTCGGGTAAACCGAACACTCAGCAAATACGCATTCTGCTGCGCTTGCATTGGCATACGTATTCGCCGCGATTCACCCGCTTTGAGTTAGTTCGCGTTCAACCATCACCGTCGCGAGTTCATACCATTTTACCACTTACCAATAAGGAAAGGGACAATATAGTGAAGTCCGTACCATAGACCAGTGACTTTTACTTATACCAAAAAACCCTTTTCTTCCAAAAGATAAATTATTTTCATGGTACTTCGAGATACCAATACCCACCAGTACCTACCAAGTGATACAGCTACAGTGTAAATTCATTGGATTACAGTGATTTATTGAGGACAGAAGCAGGTTGCAGAATAAGGTCAGATCAAACCATTTTATATTATCGCTTTTATTACTCGTACCTTTCTTTTATTCACCATGGATAACCTTTTCATCAACCAAACGGAAATTTACGAGTCCATCAAAAAGCTGCTGGCTAATTTCAAGAAAGATGGAACGGTTAGAAAGACGTACGACTATTGTAAGCGCAAGAATGATTTATTAGAGGCCTATTGGTCCGATTATCTAAATAATCACAGGCAGATGTGTAAGCTAGCAGAACTTGACCATGTGTACTACCAAAAAAATTGTTACGAAACTGCTGAAGAAATTTACATGACTGCGAAAAGCATTATCCAAAATACCATCGATCAGTTAGAGCAGGGACGATCAGCTTCCCAGGAAAGTAGCCTACGTGTACCACCTACGGCGAACCGACCAGGTACTTCATCGTCGTCTCAACCAGGCACTCCCCAACCAACGGAAACGGTTTGTCCTTCTATGGGGAGCACCACCAAGCTAGACGAGTTGATAAAGAAGCAAAAAATAAATATGAGAGCTTTTATGAGAACTCTAAGCGGAATAAAAACCGACGAGCTTGAGAAAAAATGGGAATTTGAGGACGCCTTAAAATCCCTGGATTCTCGTTGGTCTGCTATAGACAAATTACATTGGGAAATAGAAGGTGAAAGTGGCTGTGAAGATAGTCAATACCAGGAGGAGTTTACCGACTACGAGCGCATTTTTAATCAAACTAAAAAAGCAATCAATACCAAAATGTGGTCGGTATCCCATCGAGAAAAATCTACCCCGCAAATTGATATTCCTGTTTTCAATGGGAATTACAAGGCCTGGGTATCCTTCAAAGACCTCTTTACCGAAACCATCCATAACAACCCCTCAATGACCGACGCGCAAAAAATGCAGTTTTTGAAAGGTAAACTAAAAGGAGAGGCTGAGCATCTGATCCAACATCTACCGATCAGTACAGAGAATTACGCAGCGTGCTGGAAACTTCTCAACCATCGCTACGGGAATAAAAAACTAATATTTACTACCCACGTCAACACTCTTCTCGGCCTTCCTACTATGCAGCAACAATCCTTTCCGTTGATGAAGAAGTTGCATGACGTCACCAACGAGTTTCTTCATGGTGTTCAAAATTTAGGTGTTAACACAACCACCTGGGGCCCGCTCCTAGTGCATCTACTCGCACAAAAGCTGGACAACATTTCTTTCACGGAGTATTTGGAGTCGCTGAAGAACCCCAGGGAGCTACCTTCTATACAGGAGTTCTTGGAATTTTTAGAAGCCAAATTTACAGCTTTAGAAGCGGCCCGTCGTAGCACCGAACCTAACAACCAGAAGAAAAACCAGCAGAAACCACCACCAAGCTCTAATCAAAAACCAAACCAAAATCAAAAGGGTGGAAAGAATCAACCATCCAACGATGTCAAAACGAAGGCTAACATGAATGCATACCATGCATCTAAGTCATTGACCTGTGGCATATGTGGCCTGGATCACGGCACGTGGCATTGTCGTCAATTTACTTCGTTAAAACCTGAACAAAGATTACAGAAAATAATAGAATTAAATTTCTGTCAAAACTGCTTAATTGACCATTCTGGGGAAATATGTTCGTCAACAAAACGATGTCGCAAGTGCTTAGGTACTCATAATACTTTGCTTCATAACGCATTAGACAAGCCAAATTCGCCTTTGCAATCACGACCTACTCTCAAGCCCAAAAATGAATCAATATCAGCATCTTCAAACGCATCTTGGGAAAACACCACGGAGATACTTCTAGCGACCGCCATGGTTTACATCACGGGTGCCGACGGCTCCAGGCACTCCATGAGAATATTAGTGGACGGGGGAAGTCAGGTGTCTCTGATAGATGAGCGTGCCGCCCAGATCTTAGGTTTAAAGAGAAATAAATGCAAGGGTACAATATTTGGCGTCGGAAAAAATCAAAACAACACCAAGGGAATGATAAACATTGAAGTAAGCTCTATTTACAACGAGTTTTCATTCACTACCGACGTCATTATTATGAATAGCTTGATAAACAACCTACCTCATAGAACTCTACCAAAACCATCTTGGGCTCATATACAAAATATAAACTTAGCGGACCCAGAGTTTAATATAAGTCGACCAGTAGACTTGCTGTTTGGGGCTGATGTTTATAGTAAAATAATGCTAGGAGGAATCTTAAAGGGAGATTCAGACGAGCAACCGATAGCCCAGCAGACGAAGCTAGGATGGCTACTCTGCGGCACAGTGAAACCACATTACAACTGCAACGTCGTTCTTCACAACACAGATGATCTGCTCAAGTTTTGGGAAAACGAAGATATCAATCAGATTGATTACCAAGAGGAGATGTCAAGTGACGACCACGAGTGCTTGCAATATTTTCTCAACACCACCACAAGGCTCGAGAACGGACGATATGAAGTTCGCCTGCCATTTAAGCCAGACCTCAAGGAGAAACTGGGTGCTACGAAACCACAAGCGCTAGCGCAGTTTCGTAACACGGAAAAGAAATTGGAGAGAAATAGTGAGTTAAAAAATGACTACCATAAATTCATGGCCGAGTACCTTGGGCTAAACCACATGCAGCCAAGTACTAGCAACCAACCCTCCGAGTGCTACCTCGGACATCATGGGGTCATTAGGGCTGAATCAACCACAACGAAGATTAGAGTCGTCTTCAACGCGTCGGCGAAATCGGCAACGGGCTTGAGTCTGAATGATGTGATGTACAGAGGTCCCAATCTACAACAGGACCTACAAACACTCATTCTAAAATGGCGCCAGTATCAATTTGTTTACACAGCCGACATAGAGAAAATGTACCGGCAGATAATTGTGCACAAGGATGACCAATCTTATCAAAAGATTATCTGGAGGTTTTCACCTAGCGATAAAATCCAAACTTACCAACTAACCACGCTGACATACGGCATCAAACCAGCCGGTTGGTTAGCGATGATGTGTCTGAAAAAGCTGGCTACAGATGAGAGAACCAATTTTCCGGATGCTGCACGAGAGTTAGAAGAAAATTTTTACATGGATGATTACTGTGGTGGTAGTCATTCTTTTGAAAAAGCTAACCAGCTGAAAACGGACCTCATAAGGCTGCTTCAGACCGCGGGATTTAACCTGCGAAAATGGTCCTCGAATCAAAAGGAGCTTTTATCGGGACTAGGAATAGACCAATGCAATCAAACAACTTACGAGTTCAAGCAAACGGACTCAACCAAAACTCTGGGTCTTGGTTGGAACCCTCAAAAGGACAAGTTTTTGTTCGAGTCGAAAATAGAATCAAAATCATCTGTTGAGGCCACGAAGAGGTCGCTGCTTTCCGACATCTCTAAGCTTTTCGATCCTTTAGGGTGGCTTACCCCAGTGAGTACTACCATGAAAATTGTATTCCAGAAAGTTTGGCTGAAAAAGATAGATTGGGATGAAAAGCTGCCAAAAGATATTGACGCTGAATGGATAAAACTACGTCAAGAGCTGAGCTTAATAAATACCATAGAAATAAATAGATGGCTAGGAATAAGTGAAAATGATACCATAGAGTTACACGGATTCTCAGACGCGTCAAACCTAGCGTACGCTTGCGTTATCTATTGTAAGGTCACCAGAAATAACCAAACCATCATAACATTAATCGCTGCCAAAGCCAGGCTGAGACCACTGAACAAGATCGTGTCGATACCTAGGTTAGAGTTAATGGGCGCCTTACTCTTAACTCAGCTATTAGAAAAGGTCCAGAGTTGTTTATTCGGCTACCAGATCAGAGTACACTGCTGGACCGACTCTACAGCGGTTCTGGGATGGATCCAGGGCGATCCAGCGAGATGGAAACAGTTTGTAGCGAATCGCGTGAAAACGATTACAAACATCGTACCAGCGAAGAAATGGCAGTATGTGAAGTCGGTTGACAACCCGGCGGATTGCGCAAGCCGTGGCCTTTATGTACAAGAGCTTAAGGATCACGCATTGTGGTGGCAAGGTCCGTCGTGGCTTCCTTCTTACGAAAACCAAAATCAACAAACCATTTACCAAACAAACCTGGAAGAGAAAAAAGCGTTACTAGGTCAAAGCAATACAGTAACCTTAGAACAAAGCTCGCACACAATTACCAACATAGTAAATCATTTATTAAATAAGTATAGTTGCATCACAAAAATAACACGTATTTTTGCATGGATACTTCGTTTACCTACCTACAAGAAACGAGGTCACCAGCCTTACCTCGATTTACACGAGTTGAAACACGCTAAAACGCTGATTGTCACAACAATTCAGTTCGCTGAATTTAATGACGAAATAATTAGTTTACACAACCATAATAAGGTGCACTCAAAGAGTAAAATCTTAAACTTAAATCCAATTATAGACAAAAATGGTTTATTGAGAGTTGGAGGAAGATTAAGAAATGCGCAGATAGATGATGAGATGAAACATCCAATCATACTACCGCACAACCACATCGCAACCACTTTGTTCATCAAACAAGCTCATGAGTTGACTTTCCATGGGGGAGCGCGATTGACTTTGGCGAATTTAAGGCGCAAATATTGGATAATCAGCGGCTACATGGCGACCAAAAAGTTCATAAGGCAGTGCGTGACGTGTAAACGACAAGACCCTGTTAAGCAATACCAGCTTATGGGAGATCTCCCGAGTTCTAGGGTAAATCCTGAAAAAGTGTTTTACCATTGTGGTGTGGACTACACAGGGTTCGTAGAAATAAAAGCGAACAAAGGACGAGGCGTCAAAACCACAAAGGGATACATAGCGATTTTCGTATGTATGGTGACCAAAGCCGTACACATCGAGCTTGTATCGGATATGAGCAGCTCAGCATTTTTAGCGGCGCTCCATAGAATGGCTGCCCGTCGCGGAGCCCCAGGACATGTCTACAGCGACAATGGGACAAACTTCGTAGGATCAGACAGGCTGCTACAAGAGGCGCTGAACCAGCTTCTTCTGAGCGGCATGAAGGAGATCACTGAAATGGGGATAGATTGGCATTTCAATGTGCCAAGTTGGCCAAGTGCGGGAGGACTTTGGGAAAGGTCGGTCCGAAGCCTCAAACATCATCTGAAGCGAGTTGTCGGACAACAAAAGCTTACCTTCGAGGAGTACAGCACGGTGCTAGCCAGGATAGAAGCGTGCCTCAATTCTCGTCCTCTCTGCGCCCTAACTGAGAACCCAGACGATCTCGATTTTCTAACACCAGCACATTTTTTGTCAGGACGCCCAGGTATGACAGTAATGGAAACTGAACAAGATGCCAGAACCAGGTGGCACTTGACTTCGAAGATATTCCAAGATTTGTGGAAAAGATGGAAGACGGAATACCTGACTCAGCTTTCTGCAAGGAATAAATGGAAGGATACCCAGAACAACATCACCATCGGGGACCTTGTGACCATACGTGATGACAACATACCAGCTGGGAGATGGGCAATGGGCCGTGTCGTCGACACGCACCCGGGCGATGACGGTCTGGTCCGGGCCGTCACTCTAAAAACCAAAAACGGCTTGCTAAAAAGGCCTGTCGTTAAATTATCGGTCCTACCGGTAAACCAAAATAACCACAAATTACCAGAAACCAAACCAGAGTCTAGAAGGAAAAGACGCCGACCCGACTTCTTCACAATAGCAACTGCATTATTTTGTTTCATGGCATTATTAGCGCCAGCGCACGGAAACTACAGTGTGAAACAATTACCAAACAACCAAACGCTATATTTTGATCCCATTTCTAAAGTACAGCTTATCAGAGACAAATGGACAGTGATTGTTTACCATGATATGGAACCCTATTGGTCAGGAATAAAAGCCTATCAAAAAACATCAAACTATTTAGATAAGCTATGCGCCACCATTGAAAACCAATCCCATTGTAATATTATCCTGCAACAAGCACGGCACGAGTTCCAGGAACTGAAATACTACAACGAACTTTTGCTTACGCAACATTATAACGTACAAGCTAGACGACGCCGGCGCCGCGGGCTTATCGACGGTGTCGGATATCTAGCTAATGAGTTATTTGGAGTCCTAGATTCGCGATTCGCAGACCAGTATGCCAAGGACATCGATACTATACATCGAAACGAGAAACACCTATCTAGCCTCTTAAAAAACCAAACTTCAGTTATTGAAGCGGAATTCAATCTCATGAAGAAGATGGAGATAACAGTCGACCAACAACATAAATTAATAAATAAAAAACTTAACGACCTACAGGAGAACTCCAGCATCCTTCAGCGAGAACTTCAAAATGTTTCGTACATACAAGAGTTTACTCTAACTGCGATGGCTAGCAACACCTTACTACACAGTTTACGTAGATTACAGGAAACGCTCATCGATACTATAACAGATATCTACCATGGTCAAATAAGTACTAGTCTGCTTACACCGACACAACTAAAAAGTGAGCTTCAAACCATAGTCGGACAGATGCCAACAGATCTCTCTCTACCAATCAATAATATCGACACAGATTTCCAATATATCTACAAGGTTCTGAAGGTCAAGGCCAGAGCTACCAAAGCGTACGTCATAATAGAAGTAACATTCCCGCTCATAGCCAGAGAAAGCTACCAACTATATAAATTACTGTCTGTACCTCACCAAATAAAAACCATGATGGTCAGCATATTACCAATATCAGAATATGTAGCAGTCAACCTAAAAAGAGACTCCTACTTCACTGTTACCAACGTCGAGCTTATGGAATGCATGCACCATGGACTGTCCTATCTATGTCCACAGCGCAAACCTATAAACAACATAAACAGCGACGAAAGTTTCTGCATAATGAATCAAACTTCAAATAAATGCAATGTAGAAAAATCATTATGTGCGGACAAATGGGTAACTTTACGATCGTCGTCTCAGCATTTATTCTTTTGTTGTGACGTGAAAATAATTAAAATAATATGTAACGATCATGTTACCGTAAGACAGCTGAGGGGAAGCGGAGTCGTCGCGACCAACCAAGAATGTATTCTCAAGGGCGATGACTTCACACTTTACACCCTTCGTCACCAATCAATTCAGGTTAATATAACACCAGATATTTATATTCCTGAACTAGACCAGATCAACCATTTAGTAAATATAAATATACCAGAGTACGAGTTGAATCGAGAAGGGAGCCTAAACTCATCCCTTGTCAGTTTAGGAGAGTCCATCGAGAAACTAAAGAATAGTAACACCGAGATCGAGGAGATATCGTACCACAACATCCACCATTACGCCATCAGCTACATCTTACTAGCAGGCTTAGTGAGCGCTGTCATAGCGTGGATGTGCAGGAGCGGACGCTGTTGCCAGTGCGGGAGCGCTGCGTCGTCTGGGCGCCGCGGGGAGGGTCACTGCACGCAGGACGCCGAGGAGGCTGACAAGCCTCGCCGTCGACGCGGAAGTTATCATCAACGGGAGCCTGCCGAAACTTCCGCGCCGCCGAGGCCCACCAATGCACCACCACCCCCACCAGTGCAAATGATTAGTGCTAGTGCGTCGAATAGGCACCCAGAGGGCCTAAAAGTGTTAAGTGCTAATCGTTTAACTAAGGAAAGTTTACCGCTCAAAAGTTACGCCAATCGCTGGCCTGATAGAGCCAATAGGCGGGCTCAAAATGACATTGGACAGAACAATCACTGTTTTGAAGAAGAAGAGACAGTAGTTTAGTGTATATTAATCATAAGTTTATTTGTTTACCATTCAAATTTACCATGTTTTATAATAATATTCACTTATGTTTTACCTTTATACACCTATTTTATGTTTCAACTATTGTGCTTTTATACTTGCTTTTACATAACCATAAGATAACTTGAAATGTTACTACGTTTATAAGACAATAGAATAAGATGTAAGAACTATCACCATCATTCACAACATCCTCATCTTGTCGTCGGGAGTATGTTCGGGTAAACCGAACACTCAGCAAATACGCATTCTGCTGCGCTTGCATTGGCATACGTATTCGCCGCGATTCACCCGCTTTGAGTTAGTTCGCGTTCAACCATCACCGTCGCGAGTTCATACCCTTTTACCACTTACCAATAAGGAAAGGGACAATATAGTGAAGTCCGTACCATAGACCAGTGACTTTTACTTATACCAAAAAACCCTTTTCTTCCAAAAGATAAATTATTTTCATAGGCAATTATATTGTAAGATTCTGATTCACTGCAATATTAGTTATAATTGACACTGTATTTTTTATTTATTAACTTAACAGATCTGTAATAGGTACTGGTAAGCTTTTGATTATAAATTTTTGCTTTGCTCGTGATCTCGTTTAGCCTGAAAAACAGGATTACCTAGTTCAGGCACACAACTAATACGTTAGAATTTTTGTTATTATTACTTAGATATAAGTATCATGTTCTTAGCCGTAATAGTTATTTGAATAAAAAAAAAGTATGGCAGGGACGATACTACCTACGGAGGGAGGTCAGTTGCGGGGTTCCACAGGGGTCTGTCTTAGGGACCACTCCTTTGGAACCTCGCATATAACGCGGTTCTGCATGTCGATCTCCCCGCCGGCGTACACGTTGTCTGCTATGCAGACGACACTTTAGTGTTCGGCGGCGGGGACTCCTTCGAGAGGACCAAAGGGCTCGCCGAGCTTGGGGTGGCATGCGTCGTGGATAAAATCAACGAGCTGGGTCTTCGGATAGCGCCTCATAAGACCGAGGCGCTATGGTTCCACAAGTTCCCGAGGGGAAGGGAACCACCCAGCTTGTCGGTTCGCGTGACGTTGACGTCCAGGTGGGGCCGTACCTTAAGTACTTGGGCCTCACCTTGGATAGTCGCCGGGGCTTCGAAGAGCACTTCAGCCGCTCCGTCCTCCGGATCCAGAGGGTAGTATGTGGTATGCACAGACTGCTACCCAATCTCGGGGGACCAAGGGAGGGTGTTCGATGGCACTCTACGGAGCGCCCGTCTGGTCCAAAAGACTGACGGGTGTTAGGCGCTACAGGGCTATGTTTAGTAGCCTGCAGCGTTCTATTGCCATCAGAATCGTTCGCGGTTACTGCACGATTTCGCATGAGGGGGCGACATTATTGGTGCGGCTCCCGCCGCTCGACCTCCTGGCGGAGATGGACGCACGAGTGTACGTTCGTCTTCGGCAGGAGGGCGAGGGTGGGGCTGCGCCAGCTGAAGTGCGGCATGAGGAGCGTCGACGTGCGCTTGGTGTGGGAGTGGCACAAGCGGCTCGAGGAGCCCAGGAGCTCGCGCCAACGCGCCATCGGCGCTGTTCTGCCAAGCTTCGAAGCCTGGCTAGGGAGGGAGGGAGGTAACGTCACCTATCGACTTACTCAGGTACTCACCGGGCATGGTTGCTTCGGTGAGTACCTGAGTAGGATCGGACGCAAACCGACACCGCAGTAACACCATTGTGGGTGGGGCCAGAATTCCGCCTAGCACATGCTCGAGGATTGCTCGGCGTGGTGCGTGGAAAGGCGGAATCTGGCACATAAGATCGGGCAGGATCTCTCTCTGCCCAGCGTGTAGCGGCTATGCTGGCAGATGAGACGGCGTGGAAGGCGGTGCCCTCTTTCTGTGAGACCGTAATGGTTCGGAAAGACACCGCGGAGCGCGATCGCGAGGTCTGATCCCGCTCGTAGAAGGCGGCGACGGGGTGCAGGCAACGGCCGCCCCGCACCGCCTGCCCCGTGAGGCTACGGCGTCATGGGGCTGCGGCATCCCCTAAAGGGGACCAACTGGGTCCGTAGGGTAGTCAGAGTGAGGGCTTGGACTATCCCAGACGGACCCAGGGAGGGCGTTAGTGCATGATGGCTATGCACCCTCGTAAATTCCGCGAGACGTAGGGGGCGTTAGTTGTGGACGCCCCCTGGACGTGCTCAGGCAAGGTGTGATAGGGGCTCAGGAGTGTTCTTTACGAGGAACCAGAGCTCCTACTGCACCGAGGCCGGCCATCGGGGTGGTTTTAGTGAGTAGTCGTGAGACAACCTCACATAACCATGCTGTGCCCTTACGCAGCATGTGTAGGTATCTGACTTAGCAGATTTCCATCCCGAAGTATGAATTAATTATCTAGATTGTGTTTATAGAATATTTTCATGCCTTGAATGTAGGATATAATTGGACGTTTTTTATATAACGCGTCAGCACAAGCTAATCGGCCGGCCAATAGTTTGGATTAAAATAAACACATTAAAGTAAAAAAAAAAATTACTTACATAAAAAAATCTGAGAGAATCGACTAAGTTAAAGCAGTTAAAGTTGACCAGTTTGTCGAAAAAAGGATTTTACACTGTTGCTAAGAGATCCCTAAGGCCCAGCACACACGGTGAAACGCAACTGCAACGAAACCCTTTTGAAATGATTGGTTTAAAACCAGTTTCAATCGTTTTCCACACACGCCGCAACCTAAATTGTACCGCAATGTGATGAAATTATTCAATCATTTCAGTTTTCGTTGAGAACAGACGTCCACAAAATGTACCTACCTAGTTCAAGTGATGAAGAAGTTGTGGTTCTGTATTTGTATCTTCGACAAAGGAGGCAAGCATGTGGATACATCCCTACATTGAGAAGAATATCAACTGCCGTATGTTTGTGGCTGCCAAAGAATTACAACAGACTGATAGAAAGTTCATGGATTGTTATGGTATGAGCAAAAGTACGTACCTTAGGCTTGTTGAAATAATGACAACTCAGCTGCAGAAACAGTTCTTTCGTCGTCAGCCATTTTGACAAACCGAAAAGACGCCAAATCCGGTGAAACACAAACACGAGTTTCCTGCACGCTGGTTTCAAAGCAACTGATTTGCAACGCGTTTCAAACGTTTCAAAATGGTTGCGTCATCTGCGGTCCCTCAGAGGAGTCTATGGCATAAACTCAAAAGTAACTAGAAGTTGCAGTTTCGTTGCAGTTGCGTTTTACCGTGTGTGCTGGGCCTAAGTGGCCGTCTCCACGAGCGAGCGAATCGCGGCGATGCCTTATCGTCGTGCCACGTATTTCTATAGCGCGGACTTATCGCGATTCTCTCGCTCGTGGAGACGGCCTCTAAGAGAGCGTATAGAAATACGTGGCACGACGATAACATCGCCGCGATTCCCTCGCTCGTGGAGATGGCCCCGTATGAAGGTTGTAGGCACTTTTATACGCTTAGGGATGTCTTATGAAGAGTGTGTGTTTGTTTGGTTGAACGCACTATCTCAGGAACTACAGGTTTGAATTGATAAGTTATTTTAGTGTTGGATAGGCTATTTATTTTTGGCTATTTGCTATATGGGTAATTCTCATTTTTTATTTAAAAAAAATATAAATGAGTGAAAATGTCTTTTAAAGAAATGCTATGACGGCTTTGAATTCTTATCGTCTTGCTCATTATGGGAAAAATACTGGCTGAGCTTGCAGCCCTTTAGATACATAAATATAGGGGTTTAAAAAAAAATTACCGCCACGGTAGTGACCTATAATCCATGGAAGTGACATTCCCTACAATATTGTAATCCATTGAGTCAAACCAAAAAAGTGTTCTGTTAATATGTTTATTTTAACATTACAACTTATAAATGAATTACATTTTTTTTAATATAAAATTACTTTATTGAAATTATTGAATTACAAATTATTAATGTTATTAATAATTATTATAACTAATAATATTAATAATTGTAGTTAATAATAATATTAATAAATTGTTGTAATAATATTATTAATTTTAAATTATTGAATTACAAATTATAAATGATATTGTATTATAAGCATGCATACAGAATAATAAATGTATTAAAGAGAGTAATTTTGTAGGTTAGTATTGATAAATAATAATTCTCCACGCCGACCAGGTGTAGGCTCTTTCAAAACAGCTATGACATCATCTCGAGGAATAGGGAATATGTCCTCGGGATCTATCCAAACGAAAATGGTATGATCCGTAGTAGATCGCTGCTTTTTCGTGAATTTGACCATGGGCTCATCACCATCAAATCCTATGATTTGACCAAGAAAATACTTCTGCGTTCTTTTGAACAAAAATCTGACAATAATCCACATCCCATCTATTAGTACTACAGGCTTAGAACTTGGTAGCTCATTTTCGTCTATTTCGGTCGTTGGGAAAGACTCTGCATCTTCTTTAGAAAACCCATTATCATTTATGTCAGGCTGTGGAACGTTTTCATTTCTGGAACTCAATATCTCACGAGATCGCGTAATGTCGGTTAACGGGACGCTGATAAAATCAGTACAACCTTTCAGCAATGAATAGTGAGAGCACAGTTTTCCAGGTTCACAAGAAACACACGTCAGTTTTCTCAAATAAATCCTTTTTGAATTCTTATTGTCCCAGGTGATTTGATGAATTTTTAAAGTTCCGGGAATGCTTTTTACTTGGTCTACCAATAGTCCGTCTATGGCCTCCATGTCCGTTTCAGTTACGACAGAAATTTTAACGTTAGTTATATTCGTTTTCACAGATTTCATGAAGGTGTCAAAGTCGGGGATATCTTCACCTTGAGCAACTATGCGATCTGCTGTCCGTTTTACAACTGCTCCCACACCATCCATCGGGCCCTTGCCATGTCCGGCTTCGCTAAAATTCCATGTCGCAACTTGTATCCCATAGCGCTGCGTTACGTATTGAGAGAACAGATAAAACGCCTTTTTATTTCTATATTGAGCTGTTGGTCCATCGCTCAAGACATGCAAAGTTTTAATGGGATGTGACAAAGATATCATATCAAGGACTTTCTGCATGTGAGCAAAAACAGCAGCAGCATCATGCCGCAAGCAGTCCGAAAACGTGCAAAAAGATTCACTCTTCAATTCACTAGTGCCAGGGCATTTGAAGTAGTATACGCCAGTATGTAAACTTATTTGCTGTCTCGAAACACCGAAATGTACTGCTTGTATTTCGTCGGAATACTTGCAACAGTAATTCTCTGCGAAGTCTACTTGCATGAAAATTTCTCCTACAGAGAGGTTTGTCTTTAGTTGGGTAGTGGCTTTGTACTGATGCGTTATATGGTATTGGTGTTGCAAAAATGCATCCAAAGCTTTAACAAACTTTAACAGCAACGTCTTTTTCGTTATTTTAATTTCAGTCTTAACAGTTCTGCGTATTTGTTTTTCCTTATCTTTTATTATCCTGTTTTCTTTAATCACTGTCCATGATTTGTAACTTGTTCCAATAGAGTCATCAAAAGCATTTATTTTTGGAACTTTATTCTTACATATTCTGCATTTGCGTAACATGCATATATCTAAATTTATGTCACATACTACCGTTTTACAGAGCTCTCGCAAATTTTGGTAACAAAATATTTCCAGATATTTCAATTTGTCAAACATTAGCTGCATATTTTCATGGACCACGCAAAGACATGTGTCTCTTTCAGAAATTTTTCGTGACACAATCCAAAACGGCCTTAGTCGGCAAAAAGAAGCAAAGCTAATTTTAAATGTATTATCTGTTTGGATTTTTTTGTGTAGGTTTAGTAAAGTGTCAGAAAGATATCTCTTTTGCTTTTTGATTTTATTTTTGGTCACACAATCTTTTTTGCCAGGACACATTTTACTATTATCGTCTCTTTCTAAGAATTTGATTACAGATATGCGAAGTTTCTTTGGCTTTGATGTTTTGACCTTCAGAGGGCTCTTCTTCTTGGTGATTCTAACCATGTCTTTTTTGCGGTCAGATGCTCTCAATAACTTCACTTGTAAGGTATGTATTTTTTGTTTCATACTCTGTATTGTTTCTTTTTGTTTTTTTATTATCAAATTTGAGTATTTGCGCCTTGCCCTTGATTTTTGTACACCTGCTTTCTTTTGTCGACTCGACGGTGTAGAGCCTGGACTATTTTCTGATAGTAGCGGTGGTGTCGATCGAAATGAGGCCGAGCATACGGAGGAATCACTGGCGAAACTAGACTGTGAGCGAGCTACGTCTTCAGGAATATTTTGCAACATAGATGGTGATTCTTGTCGGATGGGAAAAGCTGCCTCATCATCGTCAGTTGTATCTGGAGTGTTTTCTCTTAATTGCTTCAGTAGTTTTTTAGAACGCTTTTGTTTTAACCGACTCCTTGTTTTGCGTTCTCTTCACTCTTTGCGTTGATTCCGGTGTTCTCTCGGGGTCATTTCAGCTACTAATTTCACTTGTTGCTTCTTCTTTTTTTCTGCATATCGTGCTCTATCTTTTTCTTTAGCTGCCTCATGTAAAGCAGCATTTTCTTTGATGCGGGCTCTTCTTTTTCTCTCACAGTCACGTTTTTGCTGTCGTATCTCTTCGGCAGTTTTTGTTCGCTTTTTGGGTTTCCCCATCTAAAATAAAAAAAGCAAAATCAAGCCATGCATTCACAAACAACATACACAAACGCCACCCCAAAAACAGTACAAAGCCACATATCCTAAACTATTGTCACTTCCATGGACCGCAGGTCACATCCATGGGCCTATTTTTATCCACAGAACCATAGAAGTGACCCCCACGGAAGTGACTTTTTTCGGTACAACGTCCGATTTCCTAACCTCTAATTCAGGAATGAACATGCAAATTTAGCCATGTGTTTTTGACATTACAATGCATCTAAACCACACAACCGAATAACATATTTGAAATGTACATACCTTTGACGATCGACACGGTTGTGAACACTTATGCTCGACCAGTTTTGAGAATAAAAACTTATTTTGTGTTTTCTCACAAACGTTACGCCTCCGGGAGAAACTGACAACTGAATCAAAGATGGCGTTTCACACCTTGTCTTTAGCCAGTTTCGTTCGGAAATGCGAGCGATATTTTTATATTTTCGACTGAGTGTGACATTCTACCATGGAAGGGACAAAAAAATTGATCACAAACGTTATGTCGAAAGATTATGAATCTCTTGTAGCTTTAATGGTAACGTTTTTAACATTTAAATCGTAAACATATTCAAGATAATATTAGCACTCTTTTTAACACGTTTACTCTGAAAGGTAAAACATAGGAATTTATTTTCTTCATAAAACTAGTGTGATCACATCCACGGAAGGGACATTTTTAATGGTTAAAAAATTTAAATAAAAAAAACTGTGCATTCAAGAAATCTATTTCTTTTCTAGAATGGTAGTATGGTATCAATACTTTAGTATCACAAGGCATTATTCAGTTATTTAATTACTCCAACTTTGATAATTCATAGTCACAGTACTTTTTTTCGAAAATGAGAAGTACCCATATAGACGGGTGTAAGCCCGCGGGCAGCAGTCTCCCAAATAAAACAAGACACACTTTAGAATTTTCTTTAATCAATTTAAAGCTTAAACGAGACTGTAATGTTGCAAGTGGCGGTCACAAGCAAGATGACACCTATCTATATATAACTAAGGACTGATATGGCGCATCCCGTGCGGCGCACTTGGTATAATATAGATACGGTCAGACCCGGATTTGCCCCTAGGGCCACAAGGCCCGAGCCTAGGGGCCTCCAAGCCTTCATGGCGGAACATTCATATCCCTAAAGTCTGCCTTGCCTGAGAAATTGGCATTTATTTTTCCTTTCCTAAATCCAGGCCTGGATACTGTATAACCTCTCTGATTACCTATCTTAAGCATTCAAAATACTTGAATTTCACTCGATGCCATAAAACGACATAGCTTAAAAGGAAGACTTGTAAAGTAACATTGCAGATTTACCTAAAATCGTGCAGACTAAAATCAAATGTTTTTATTCCAGGACCAGAGTTGTTATATAACATTATTATGGTAACAGGTATCGTGTAATTTACCTTTGTTTGCGCGACGTTTCGACTGATTGCACCTTGGTATCGTGGTCGCAGGAAGAGGCATAACCTACTGTTCAAATCTACAGGAAATCATTCTATAATTTTTCATGAAAAAAAAGATCCCGATTTCCCTGAGATTCCACCCTCAGATCCTGACTTCATTCTTATGGGCCTCTTATGGTTCTTATTCCACCGCGGAAGTCCACAACTTTCGATTAAGTTTTTAAAATCGGCCCACAATGGACGGAGAAATCGGTGAAAATACATAGCAAAAAAATATACAGTGGAACATAGAACCTCCTCCTTTTTGAAGTCGGTTAAAAATGAGGTTCTGGATCCACGTTAGTAATATTTTATTGAACTAGTCGCGCTTAAAGGAATATCATATTTGATATTTTTAAAGTCGTTTTATATTATGATTTCCTTCCATAAAACTATCATGAAACGCTAAATCAGTTTTAGGGTCTTCCCTTACATAATTGACTCCGACTTTCAATACCCACTTCAAAATAATAGACTCGGGGTTACCAGTCTATAAAATGCAATAAAAGTGACAACTTTAAATGGTTCTTGCCATGCAA
Organism: Pasiphila rectangulata; assembly: GCA_963082625.1. Classification (NCBI taxonomy): domain Eukaryota; kingdom Metazoa; phylum Arthropoda; class Insecta; order Lepidoptera; family Geometridae; genus Pasiphila; species Pasiphila rectangulata. Next base: position 13,003,923 of record OY720256.1, on the reverse strand, counting down.
AAAAAAATAAGTGAGTAATCCCTGGTTAGAAAAATAAGCTTTCAAAAACTTCAAGGTGAATGTTTATTTAGATTTATGACTAAGATCCCGTCGACACGCACTTTGACCAGCAATAATTTCGTTGGTACAATGAGCTGTTGTCATTGAAAAGATAAAACGTCAAAAATAGTTTCACAGAACCTAATAGATGGCGTTAGTCTTCGTTTGGTGTTGGTGAACACATTTGACAATGACAGAACTATACCTTGCTAGCTTCATCTTTTAGGTTCAATAGGATATACCTACTTTTATATTTTTACTGAAAACGGGTCATTTAAACAAAATGCTACAATCGTTTATTGGCCGTAACTCGGCGACGAGATCCATCACAACTGACAAAGACGTATAAATGACAAATTTCTCTTTATTTTTTTCCAACGAAAATCTTCCTCCTCAAATGACGTAGTAACAAAAAATTCTTACAAACACAACCATAATACATACATATACATATAAATCTCGCCATTCGCACTGCAACTCGTTCTGTCTACGTCAAACATCCGTAAAGCAGTGAATGCACTAAATAACGGGAACAGACAACATAGTACAGTCCCGTGCACCCTACGCCTCGTCAAACCGGAGAATGAGCGATGGGAGCCGACAGCGGGTTCAAACAATACATAATAGGGAGTTTAGTCGATATGCCAAAAAGGAGGCGCTAAATATAATATAACTATAAATGAATACATCAAAATATCGGCCCGCTGTCAGCTTCTTTTTACAAGTTCACACAAGGAGTGGCTTGCCTTATTGATAAACGAAGATCACGCTAAAAAGAAACATGATTTACATTTATAGTAAAATAATTAAATGTGAGTGCAGTATAATGGTGAAAACTGCAGCGCACTGGGCACGTTTTTGACACACAAAACTTATTTTTACAATTTGAATTTGCTCATCTGATATATCACTGTTCATGATATGACCTCACCACAGCAATCAAAAATCAATTGAATTCGAAAATAACGCAATCAGCGAAGCCTTAACACTCTACTCTCCTTAAGTGAACCAGATCGCAATACATTAAGGCCAAGTCCACCAACTTGTAAAGTAAAACTTTCGTTTTCGTTTCCAAGTTAATGATTTACAGCCGCTCCGCTCCGCTCCGTTCGTAAACATTTCAACTGTCATGGTGCATACATCAGTAACATTTTGTTACAATCGCACTGAGTAAGACCTAAGTCCATAACAATTCATTTTAAACGCTTTGATCGTCAATTTACAATTGATTTTACATTGGGACTGTTTTTTGGATGAAAAGAAATCAGTTCCCCCATAATGTGCTCACCAAAGCATTCTATGTATATAATTCGTATGTGTATAATATGACAATAAATATTAGTATCGTAAAACATGCTATAATAACAGGGCAAACGTAATTTCTTATCATTTCCGTAGAACAAGAAAGTATCATCAACAAAAGAAGGTAAAATTGATAATTTTCAGATGAAATTCGAGACATTTTGTAAAAACAGATAGCAGCGCCATTTGTTACGGAACACGGGGATAAAATCAGAATACATTTTTAAATTGAAGCGACTTTTCAAGTTAACATTTATCGGTAGCACAACGTTTCACATGTTTCTAACAAAGCCAATTAAAAGCCTCTAATTAAAAACAAATTGACGATGTTTTATTTCCAAAGACAACCTCATCGAGTCAAATTTAAGTGTCTTTTTCGACAGTCGTATTCATTTCGGCAACATAATGCAAACTCGTCACATCTGTCCCAACGAATTGATAACGAGTTAAACCAGTTCCAGTAGGTATCTTATTCGTACGTACCCGACATTATGCTACAAGCCTAAAGTAAAATAAATAAAATCAATAGCTGCAGTCGGTAAATAGAGCGCATTAGTTTTTTTACGTTTCAAAGGTTTTTTATGCACTTTTTTATCCGACTACTCTCTTATACTAAACATGCATCCGTCCCTTTCACACGTTGACATTTAACAAACACGCATTCTTGCTCAGTCGTAATCGGCGCCCCGTCTAAGAAGTAAGTGTTCGTAAGGGGCCTACCAGTTCGCATTGATCTAGTAACTCGACCGCCTGCCACCGGTAAAAATATATAAATAAATACTATTTACAAGTTTGTTTAAGTCCGTCTCTGTGAACCGACTGCGGACGCTATAAGTTTGTGACAGGCAATCTGCGTGAGCTATGACGTTTTGTAAAGCAAATATATTGAAAAAAAAAATCTAACGGATGAGTTTGATAATTTTATACCATCAAGTCCTTGTATTTAAGAAGTGCGTAACACAGAATCCTAGATCTAACATACTTTTAGTATTGACAGCTCGAATCTGTCAACTGTCATATATAAATGTTTGAACAACAATGCTAGCCTAAACAGTTACTAGATCAAAGCAAACACCTACACAATGCGCGGGGTACGTACGTCGGGGAGGGGGGATATATAAACAGGGTGTCAGTCGCCGCACGCTCAGTTGCGCACGATCGGCGCTGGTGAATGGTGATGCCGCTCCAGGTCCTCGAGTGAGAGAGCGTTGGGCACGTGGACCGAAGGCAGCTTGCCCGCAGACGCGCGAGCTAGCAGCTCCGGACTGAACCATCTGGCCAGCTGGTTGTTGTCGCCGCCGCCGACGCTGACGTTGCCCATCTCTGAAATCAGTTCTGCAAACCTCAATGGTAGGGTCTGTTCTGGAGTTGACAGGTGGTTTTACTATACTAGTTCTTAGTAACTGTCTCACTAGGATATCAGTGGCGTTAAAACAAGTTTGATTATATGAAATATTTACCAAAATATTATTGGGTATTTATCGCGTAAATTACCTTTATTATTTCCCGACGTTCCGCTTGGATTGCCCAAGCATGGTCCCGGGAAGACTAGACGTGTTGGAGGTACCGCAGCAAAGCGAAGGCGTTTGTTGAACTACCCTCACTTGATCTTCATAATTTACGCGATAAATACCCGGTTTTATGTATGTTAATAATGTGTTGTGATCGCGAAATTTTAAAAAGGGAACACTACTTGTTTAAACAAAAAATAATTATGTCTGGAATTATGCGGAAATAAAGTAGGAAACTCACTGTTCGTCAATGAAGTTATTTCTGTCCTATCGTTTCTAGATGAAGTTTATTCTTCGAGCTACAGTCGAATATGTAAGAAAAAACAAAAATAGATGTAGTTTATGGAATCATAATGCAAATGTTAAGCCAACTATGGCATAGACTGTTGTGCTAGATTGCTGTTATTTTGTCAGTGTCCGATGAAATGAAATAAAACATAGGGGGGATTTAACACGGAAATTAATCAATTTGTAGACCTTGTTTTATATTCCAATATCTCTACAGAGATTCAACCGTTTGGTGGTGTGGAAGGCGTATTTAAAATGGCAAATAACGTGTTAATACCCGAGTTAATGTGAAAATGACTAGTGAACAAAACGATTCTAGTATTTGGACTTTATTCAGTATCTTTATACGAACATAAAAAAACAGTATAGTGAAAAAAATAGGGTTGCTCCTGATGACACGAAATAAAGTGTCAAAGTCCTCTCACTTGATCACCCTTCTTTCTTTATTTCTTGGAAGTTAATAAGTTAAGGTCGGCCGAGAAAGCGCTGGCTGGCTGGATGGTGGGAGTCTGCGGAGGATCTCTTTGGGGGACTAGTGAAGACCTTTGCTCAGCAGTCGGACGATATAGGTTAGTTAAGTTAGCAACAACTAATTACCTTTCACATAAAGTTGTTACGGAACATGCTGATGTAATATTTACCATTGAGACTCCTCTGGTGCGACTGGGCGAGCAGCTGATGCAGTGTGGTGTTGGCAGGCATGCCTCGCCCCATATTGTTCATGTTGTTGAACTGAAGCTAGAGACAAACACTCAATAAGACCTTTGTTCTCCGCTGGCCCACAATGCCATAGGATTTTGATAAACCATGTTTAAGTACCACCTTACTTCAAATAAAAAACTTAAAATAAAACTGCAGTCCACACGTTTAAGAGCTACGGTGCCACAGACAGATACACACACATAGCGGTCACACTTATAACACCCCTCCTTTTCGTCAAGCTAAGTCACGTTTTGCCTACACCTCAGTCTTCAGTAGCAATGACTTTTACGCTGTTTTTCTATTAAATAGACTTCAGTATATGTACTTGCGTATCTTCGGAAACAATAGGTACATCAAGCATTGGTACGGGGGTACCAGAAAAGGGGGCGAAGGCCTCAAAAGGTCAAAAATTGCATTTTTGTTTATAGACGTTTTCGGCCATTTGAAGACTTTTATTTTGAGGTCACAATAACTCCGGTCCCTGTGACCCTAGGGTCACCAAAATCAATCAGTCACTTTCTCCCATTAAGACGGGCTAACAAAAAAAGTTTCATGTAAATCGGTCAACGCGTTCGGTTGTAATCGTCAAATACACAGACAGACAGATATGTCACCATGGAGATGGTCCGATGATGGAGTCGGAAGGTTGCCAAAGAAATTCCCTAAACATAACAAGTTAAACCCATCGTGTTTGGGCTCATTTGTTTTGTCTCCGCAACCACTCTGGTGCTAAATGATATCCAGGGTCTGAAGAGACAGTAGATGGTCATAGGAACTGCTGAACTAAAACTAACCAAGACAGACCCGTCATGTCTAGGCTCGTTTGATTTGTCTTGGCCGACTTGAAGATAGAGACGGTAGGTTACCAAAGGAACTCATACTTCGATACTAAACAAGTTAAACCCATCGTGTTTAGGCCATTTGTTTCCTCTTGGTAAGCACTCTGGTACTACTCGTGTAGTCGTTATCATTGAATGAATGAATGACTGAATTAACTCTTTATTAATGCACAAAGAACATACACATAATAGAAAAAAAAAACAAGAGAAAACATATGTCCAAACTGGCGGCCTTAATGCTCAAAGCAATAACCAGGGCCTGAAGATGGAGCTGGAAGGTGGCTGAAGAAACTCCTCTGAACTAAACAAGATAGACCCGTCGTGTTTGCGTATCAAATGAAAGGGCGTAAAGCTTATTTTTTTTGTATATAAACTCACATTATTGGGTGGTGGTGGTGGTGGTGGCTGCTGCCTTGGCGTGTGCGGGAACGGACGAATGTTGTTGATCATTTGCTGCAAGAATCAGAAAGGTTTCCATTAATTTGTGGAGTTACCAAGGAGTGAAGTGCGAGGCGAACGAACACTATCAGTCTTTCACAAGCTTTATTATTTTAATTGCCGTGGGGTGCCGGCAGTAGAATGTTACCCCTCCTCTCATGCCCGTGGATGCAGTAAGAGCCTGCTAAGGGATACCTCCGGAAGATGGGCAGCAGCGTCTTTCCTTGTATTAACATCCCGTACTGCGCTCGCCAACCCGCCTGCCAAGCGTGGTGAGTATGGCAACTACCCCTCATGGAGATCCATGAGGGAGGCCTGTGCTGTAGTGGACTTTTTACGGCTGGAATGATGATGATGATTATGTTAAATACTTGCTTTAACCGTGCCTTTTGAAACATCAAAAAAATAAAGGTAAATGGGCCACTGAAAACCAGCGCAATAGTAGTACCCAGTACTACTATAGAAATGCTGAGTGGTGACCTATTTTGGTGTCATAAATTTTAATTGTATGTTCCTGTTATGTGTATAACTATTGTGACCCAAAATAAACGTTTTTATTCTAATTTTATCAATACCCAAAAATGTAATTTTGCACTTAGATCCATTCCTCATGGATCTCCAAGTACAAAATTACCGTGGACGTCCTACGGCTGAGGGAGAGAGAGAGAGAGAGAGAAAGAGAGAACGCGAAAGTTTTTTAAATGATTGTTACCTCTTCAAACAAAAACTACCGATGAAAACCTTGCACATGTATGTATAAATGTAGACCAAGATTAACGTATAGACTTCTTTTTATTAGAAACCACAAAAGAATTACGAAAATCAACTTAGGTGTTACACAGAGTACATTACATTGTATTAGAATGCAACGCGTGTTAGAATAAATAATATATCCGCTATCAGTAATTCAATAACTATCATTAATACAATGGTGTAAGTGTAACAAGCATTGGTACGGGGTACCAAAAAAGGGGGCAAAGGCCTCAAATGTCACCAAAGGTCAAAAATGGCATTTTTGGGTTTTTGGACGTTTTCGGCATTAATAACTCCGGTCCCTATGTTCCTAGGTTCACCAAAACAATCAGTCACCTTCTCCCATTAAGACAGTGCTAACAAAAAAGGTTTCCGGTAAATCGGTCAACGCGTTCGGATGTAATCGTCAAATACACAGACAGACGGACAGACAGACAGCGTGCATAGCGCTGTCTGTCTGTATGTATATTAGTAAATATCTTGTGTTTGGAGAGAGAGTTTTATATAAGAAAGATGTAGTTACTTGTTTATAACTGTGGCAAAATTCATTGTTTTAATTATAACGTATATATTTTGCTGTTATTTTGTAATTCCAAGAAACATCGGTGTCACATGATATTTTTGTATACAACAGTCGTTCGAAGATAAACGCAGTACAGGGAGTTTTTTGGTTCGAGAAATAGTTGAGAAAGGAGCTAGCCTAATCCTGCCTTGGGTTTATTCAAAACTACTCTGTGTTAGAAATCCCTTGAGGTGCCGTAGAATGTTACCCCTCCCCCTCAATATGCCCATGGATGAAGTAAGATCCTGCTTCTTTCACAGCGTCTTTCCGTGCATCAACATCCCGTCCTGCGCTCACCAACCCGCCTGCCAAGCGTGGTGAGTATGACAACTACCCCTCATGAAGATCCATGAGGGAGGCCTGTGTTCAATAGTGGACGTTTTATGGCTGAAATGATGACTGTGTGTCAGAGGGACTAGTGTTAAATAAAGATATGTATAAACAATGTATGTCTTGTGTCTTTAGAAATAACACCCTTTCTTTAGTCATTGCCTGTGCCTAAAATTAAGTTGATAAGTACGAAGTAGAATAATCGTTTGGAAACTATTAAATTTCTTTCTTGATTCTCTTCACATACCGTAGATATTTTGAGCATCATTGCTTTACAGATGATTTCGATTAACATAGGTATCAAATATGCCATTTTCTATCACGCACGAAGCTGCGGACGGAAGCTAGTTATAGTTTACCTGTTGCTGCTGATTCATGTAATGCTGCTGGTACTCCGCCTGCGAGGGCACGTAGCCCATGTTAGGAGCGCCGCTTTGGTTGCCCTGAAGCAAGAGAGTAAGGTATTATAAATGCTTGATCTTGTACATAACGAGTCTTTTAAATGACAAATCATCATCATCATCATCCACCTCCACTGCAGGACGCAGGCCTCCCTCACGGATCTCCAAGAGACCACGAGCGGGTTGTTGCTATACTCTGCACGCTTGGCAGGCGGGTTGGCGAACACCGTGCGGGACGTTGTAATATAAAACATTTATTTGATGACGAAGAGGTAAGTATATTTAAGCACATTTATGTACTCCCGGTACATAAACAAGTGGATTACTTGTTATTAAAAGAACAATTTTTTAATGATTCCATAAAAAAATCGATCGAACACCCTGTATATACCCGGGCCGTTTCCAAGAACCTGTTGTGCACGCAGCGCGCGAACAATGCATACGGCGAGCGGACGACGGGTTATATTGTTCCGAGACTAATAAACAATTTGCCTATTGATTTACGGGACAGTTTGACACCAACTAACATGACGCTGATAAGGCTAAACTCTTTGCAGAGCATCTATCAAATGTCTTTACGCCAAACCCAGACGCCGGATCGTCTAAGATCAACAATATAATGGAGAGTCTGTCCAGTACCCACCAACTTTCCCCACCAATTAAAAAGTTCACCAAAAATGAAGTATGCTCCGTCATTAGAAAACTTAACCTTAATAAAGCTCCTGGGTATGACTTAATAACGGCCAAGATCCTGAAAGAACTTCCTAACTCTGGGTTCTTGCTACTGACTCAAATCTTCAATGCGGTTCTACGCCGTGAATTCGTCCCAGCACAGTGGAAAGTAGCTGAAATCATCCTCATTCTCAAACCAGGAAAGAACCCTGAAAATGTATCATCCTACCGCCCGATCAGTCTTCTCCCGATAGCATCGAAAGTCTTTGAGATTCTCTTCCTAAAGAGACTAAAACCTGAGTTAGCCAAATCAAACCTGATTCCATCACACCAATTTGGTTTTCGTGAAGCTCACGCAACTACAGAACAGGTTCATCGATTAGTAACCAAGATAAATGAGGCTTTCGAACACAAACATTACTGCTCGGCCGCGTTCCTGGACATCTCTCAAGCATTCGATCGTGTATGGCACGAGGGCCTCCTCTACAAAATCCTGAAAGCTCTACCAGTAAACTTCTATCTACTAATTGAGTCCTACCTAAGCCAGCGGCACTTCTATGTCAAGCATGGAGAAGACAGAACTGGACTATATGCGATTAATGCAGGAGTCCCTCAAGGAAGTGTAATGGGCCCTGTGTTGTACCTCATTTACACCTTTGACCTACCGACTCTAGATGACGTTCTTGTGGGTACCTTTGCGGACGACACAGCCCTAATCGCTTCACATGCCAATCCAACAGTCGCATCCGCTATGCTGCAAAGAAGCCTACACCTGATCTCAAACTGGCTTAAGGACTGGCGAATCAAGGCTAACGAAACCAAATCTGCGCAGGTTACCTTCACACTCAGACACGGCTCTTGCCCCCCTGTCGAGCTAAATGGAATACAAATCCCTCAGTGCGAAGATGTACGCTACCTTGGAATATACCTAGATAGACGCCTCACCTGGAAAAAACATATATTTACCAAAAGAAAAGCTCTAGGTATCCAACTTCACAAACTATACTGGATGATGGCACGAAAGTCAAAGCTCTCCCTAACCAACAAACTTCTCCTTTATAAATGCATACTGAAACCCATGTGGTCCTATGGTGCTGAGCTTTGGGGAACAGCAGCAAACTCTAACTTAGACATATTACAACGCTTTCAATCAAAAACGCTACGCATGATCGCAAACGCACCGTGGTATATTACTAACAACCAGCTACACCGTGACCTCCAGATGCCAACCGTTAGAGAAGACGTCAAAAGCAAACTCAAATCGTATGCCAAGCGCATAGGCCGCCATCCTAACGAACTAGCGTGCGACTTGATGAACCCTGCCGCCAAAACTTTCACAAGAATTAGGAGAAGAGCTCCTCAAGACCTAATATGAATATAGAAGAACCATAGAAGTTGGATGTGCCACTGGGCTCATACCACTCATGCCAGGCGTCGCGGAACTACACAACTCTCGCTTAATGCCCAATAGGCAGATCGCAAGAAGAAAAGAGATTTAAAAAAAAAAAAAAAAAACATTAAATTTTTACTTAAAAAATATTTTGTAGGTATAATTTCTGTTTATATAGGCAGGTAGTGTAATCATGTATTTTATAGGTACTGTATTTTTATCGTTTAGTTTAAATAAACATTAAGTTAAAAGTGGCTCACGACAGCACAAGATAAACCTTAGTGGCTTAATGTGTTATCCTTAATTAAGTTGTAATTTATTCTTTTGTATATTTGATAATAAATTTAAAAAAAAAACACGGAAAGACGCTGATGCCCATTTTCTTACTTTTTACGGCTGAAATGATGATGAAGGATATAAGTTCATAGTACCTTGACGATAGGGCGTCCCATCTGCGGCAACTTGGGCGCATTCCACTGCTGCTTTGGACTGGGCGCGTCTGATTCCTTCTCAGCTGTCATCTTACGTAGCACCTGCAACAGATATCTTTGTTAAATCATGTTTTAGATGACGATGTAGTGTTTCAACCATAGCGCGATCTATAAATAACTACCTGTGAATTCACCTGTGTATGTCCCGTTCAAGTGGGAATACGGGGATAAAATATATAGCCTATGTTACTCATGCACAACGAAAGAGAACAGCTCTAAACCTGCACAGTAACATTCCATCGAATCGTGTAATATAAATATTAATTTAAAGTAAAAAAAAAAAAACAATACATAAAATATTATTCCGAATGTTTTGTTATTGCTGAAAAAAAGTTGATTTCTCAGACGCGATTATCGGCAATGCGTCGTCTTAACACATAACTCACCGAGGTAGTAAAGGAGAAAGGCGAAGACAGTATCGTCTGATCCATGGTCTCTGCGCCACGCCTTCTGTATATCTCTAGCTAGACACAAAAGTTACCTGAACCTTGTCGTATAGAGATAGAAGGGACTAACTCACCGAGGTGGGCGTGAAGGAGATGGGCGTGGACTGCTTGGGCTGGTGCATGATCTCGGCGCGGCGTCTGTTGTAGTTCTCTCGCTGCTCCTCCAGCTTCTTCTTGATGAGCGCGCTCTGCATTATGGACTGAGTGTGCACGGCTAATTCACGCGGAGAGGGAATACGGGGCGGCACGCCTGGGGGAAAGGTTTCAACGTATTAGCTATCATAACCAGAAGCATTCAATGAGGCGTTTTCATAAGATCGACAAACGTTTAAGTTCCCGGTATTTCAAGGACATAAAAAACCTTATCAAATATTTGCGATTGCGGTGGGGTTGAGTAAACATTCGCCCTCGGCGGGGATCGCACCCAACAGAGCCACACATTTAAACATCGGTTTGCGAGAGAGTGCAATTGCCTTTGGCAGTTACGTAGTTTTAAAATTATTTACTTCACGAAACATTGAATGTTCATTCTATGTCTCGTCTCCAGTTTCTAACACATTGCTTTACCTGGATGGTGCACCGTCAGGTTCGGACTGGTGGGCATGATAGGCGACGCACAGAAAGCTGCGTCCGTGAATAGGGAATAAACAGGTTACCAAACTGAAGTAGATATTAGAAATTATATAATGGATAACAATGCTGATCGACGGTTTTTGGGCGAAAATAACAAAACTGAGTGGACTCCAAACGCATGTCTGAGCTGAACGCTCATCGCACGTGGCCTGCCACAGCGTTTGGTCGACAAGAGGTCTCATTTATCAACTTTTATTACCAGGACGCATTTCACGGAACTTCCTATCCTATTTGTAAACTTGTCACATCAGCCAACCAGTGTTATACGAATTCCGTACTCAGAGACAATGCACAGATATTGCGTGGTTTTGTAAAAAGTATAAGCATAAGCGTGCCAGTCCACCGCTGCGGAGCGGAGCGTAAGAGTAGAGCTGACCAAAAGATTTAGATTTATTTATTTCAATAGATAGAAGTTTACAACAATGATACCAAAACACTATCTTAATTTACGCCATATACAAGGAGAGATCTTATTTATTAGCCATTCTTTCGATTGGCATCATAAAAGCAGGGTAATTTTTTTGGACATTTAAGTCGGTTCGATTCCCAGACGAAGCAAGTAATATTTAGAAAATCTATGAATGCAGAATTACTAACTTTTAAAAATAACAAAGTCTTCTTTCAGCAAAATACACTAACTACGATATTTAAGGTACTTCTCCTTCATGTCCCATAAGTTTGGGACGTCCTGTATACAGCAGTGGATGTCAACGGGCTCATATGATACTGATGTTTTAAGGTGTGCAATGGCGCATTTACTATTCTGTCTATGTATGTAGAGTGAGTGATGTTGGAGTAGTGCCCACCTTGATGCGGCAGCGGCGACAGCCTCAGCGGCTGGTGGTGCGGCGGCACCACGAGGTGCGGGGGCGCGCCGCCCATCGGCAGCGGGGAACCGCCCTGCATCTGTAACAAACACACGGTTCAAATCCTATACAACCCAACCAGCATGTGACGGCACATCACTAGCCGCTGCTACTCCCAACACTATCACGCGTCCGCAGGGGCGCGGAAGGACGCGCGGGAGGCGAGCCAAAACCGACTCCCGGTCGACAGGCGCTCGCGTCAGTGGCACGCCGACACCTTCCCGCGACGATCCTATGCTGTTCTGCTCGATATCGCGCTTGCGTCCCGCTTTGCTTCATTACCTCTGTTTTCACAGTGCTATCGCTTCATACGTATCTAAGTGCATCTACCGGACTTATCTTTCCATTCTATCGCTTGTAAACTGTTAAAATAAATATTACATGGAATAAACTGTACATGAAACCATAACGGCCGTTGTTATTTATCAAGCATCCGCCTAGGAATGCAGTAAAGCACAATACACACTAATGCGGCACGTCAGAGCAGTACTGGTATAGGTTAGCGGATTTGTAACTATAATAACTATATATAATTGTTCTGCACCGCACCTGTCTCTGCGGGTGGTGCTGCTGCATCCGCAGGATAGTGAGCAGCATCTCGCGGTGGCGCGACTGCAGGCCGGGGTTGCCGAGCTGCTGCATCAAGTGCGTCGCCGTAATCTCTCCGCTCTTCAGGCCTGCGTCGCGAACAAACCAAATTATTGTTAATCTTACATAATGTTTATATTCATCATCCCAGCCGTAAAATGTCCACTTACTGAACAGGCCTCCCTCATGGATCTCCATGAGGGTGAGGGTAGCTGCCATACTCACCACGCTTGGCAGGCGGGTTGGCGAGCGCAGTACGGGTTGTATGTTGATGCACGGTAGTCATTGTGCAATCATATTTCACGAAATTGGTAACAATAACGGTTTTGTTTATTGGCAAAACCAGTGTGCGTGCTTTGGCATTATTGTGAACACACATATAAAGACACGCCGTTGGGGTGGCGGCAGTAGAATGTTGCCCCTCCTTTCATGCCCGCGGATGCAGTTAGAGCCTGCTAAGGGATACCTCCGCAAGATGGGCAGCAGCGTCTTTCCTTATATCAACACATCCCGTACTGCACTTGCCAACCCGCCTGCCAAGCGTGGTGAGTATGGCAACTACCCCTCATGGAGATCCATGAAGGAGGCCTGTGTTCAGTAGTGGACGTTTTACGGCTGAAATGATGATGATAATGATATAAATACAAAATCATTTATTGTCTCATCACAAAAAGTTTAAATAAACTTAATCTAAGTACACTATCACAAGGTTGAGTCAATGGTAGTAAATTCAGCGTAAGCTGCATGCATGAAATTACAGCGCTGGTTTTCAATTTACCCGCCTCGGCCGTTGAAGATATAAAGACAATGTCCCAGTGTTTGGTGTCAGGGCACAACTAACGATTTAAATCTTTGGCTTACCGTGTAAAATAGCCTGAGCTTCGGGTCTCTGCAGCAACTCCCTGTCGGCGCCCATATGCGCGTTCATCTGTTCCGTCCGCTGTTGGCTCTGCTATAATAAAAAAAACATTAAATTATTATTACTTCCTAAAACTGATAATTGTGTTTGTACGCGCAATGTGTACGCAAAATTATAAAATTAGAAATTTTAATTATCCCCGACGGTACACATGACTTTTTTGTAATGTGTATACCCTCAGTTTTACAATCTACACATCATGCCATTTCATTTGATACACTTTGAAAACATTCGATTGTTCACCCCTACTGTCAACTTCCATATCTCATGTATCTCGGCCAATTTCTATATAACTTCCAGGTTTGCATTCCACACATCATTTCCTTTCCCGCCTCGGGACAAATGTCTGTACGATCTGCAGATATTTGTTCAGGGTGTTCTGGGTGTTTTTCTATATATAATAAAAATATCTATCTATGTAGTATAATGTATTAAGTATATCAGTCATCTAGTACCCATAACACAAGCTAGCTTAGCTTGGGGCTAGATGATGCTGTGTGATTTGTCCAGCATTATATATTTATTTATTTGATACCAAACTAGAGTATATTTCCCTCTTCCACCCCCCATATCTTGTAAACTTCTTATAACTGTTTTCAATGTGGATGGGATCCGGTTCCATTAGCTCCCGCAATCCCGGTTCAGTTCTGACGTCGCTGGCAGCCGCACAGTGCAGCGTTACACGCCTCAAGAGTTACTGGGTCGTAGGTTTGCGTTCACCTGTTGTACATGCAGCAGTTTGTAGACTAGATCGGGCGGCACCACGGGCGGCTGTTGCTGGATTTTCTGCTGTTGCTGCTGCTGTTGCTCCATACTCTTGTTTAGCATCTGGTGATTAAAGCAAATTATGTAGGTTAAACACAATAGATCTTGAACAAAAAAACTAAATTTAACAAGAAAATCAGTTGAAATATCGCACACATCTAACACATCCCGCACCGAATCAACACTCAATGACAAGATTGGCAAGGAACGTTTTTTTCTTACTTTCTTTTCTTTTGTATAGCCATAGGGCTTGGATACTCGGCTGGGATTAATTATGACGGGAAATTTAAAGGAGAAACGAGATAAATAATACAAACTAAGCCCTAGAGCGACAAGGACGAGTGTATTTCACTTTTTCGACCGCGGGGTCATGTTAACCACAGGTTGACACGGCCATTTTGGCATGGCGGCGTCATGTCAACTACTAGTTGACAAGGGCATAGTAGACTGAACGGCGCTGTTAACTACCAGTTAACATGGACATTTTAGCGTGGTGCGTTTTGTTAACTACTGGTTAACACGGGCCAGCGAGCGGTTAATAATATTTGGAGTTATGGAATAATTGCCGTGAGGTGCATTAGAACGTACTCTCTTGCGTACTCTCTTTACGTGGATGCAGTAAGCCAAAGGATACCTCCGGAAGATGGGCAGCAGCGCCTTTCCGTGTATCAACGTCCCGTACTGCGCTCGCCAACCCGTCTGCCAAGCTTGGCGAGTATGGCAACGGGTTGTTGACTCATGAACTTGGAGATCCATGAGGGAGGCCTTTGTGCAGCAGTGGACGTGGATATATGTACATACGTATAGATGGTTTTCCAAATTCGTAGAACATAAGTTCCTTACTGTACCTACACAACAACGTATGAAAATTTCCGACAACTTCAACTATCAAGCAAGTCCTGTGGCTAAGATGAGAATGAAAACCTATAAGTACATGTACATGATTATGTGAATCTATTTTTGAATCGGTTGTAATTTTGTCATGTACAGACAGACAAACAGACAGACAGCGCTTGCATAATAAGGGCTTGGTCCCCTAAAATAATATATTTATTTTGCCTATACGTGCGCATGGAACATTTTTCAATGATGCTCCGCTCCTATTAGACATAGAGTTATCAAGTTGGGCTATCCAATACCGAAAGAATTTACAATTCGAACCAGTACTTCCTGAGATTAGCGCGTTTAACCTAACCAACAATGAAAACTCATCAGCTTATAATATTAATATTAGTATAGATATACATATATTGGGGCATAGTTAGATGTTACAGGCTAAATCCTTCCTCGATAAATCAGCTATCCAACACAAAAATCATTTTTCGACTCGAGCCAGCACCAAACGGTTGAATGCGCGTTTCAGGAATCCCAGGAACTAAAATTCTTCAGCTTTATAATATTAGTAAAGAGATGAATGATCAAGTGTGTTACCTGTAGCAATGACATCGGCTGGTGCGGCTGCGGCTGCGGCTGCGGCAGCGGGCGCGCCGTCTCCGCGGGCACCGCGTGGCCGCCAGACACTTGAGCCAACTGCAATACAATAGCACATTATGAAACAAGTGAGCAATGTTGGTCATTACTCGAGGCGAGATTCCAGTCCGAGCCGAATGCGAGGGCGTAATAGAGTCGAGAGTGTAAAGGCTCGAGCAAACCGGATGCGTATGCGTAGACGTGCACGTACCACTGAGTTGTAATGGAGCTGTATGACGACGCGCACGTCTACGTTACGCAAGCGGTGTGTCCTGTCTCATACAGTTCCATACATTACAACTCAGTGGTACGTGCACGTCTACGCATACGCATCCGGTCTGCTCGAGCCTTAATGATCAATGCTCGCGCGTGTCATACGACGTGTTTCAACACACTTGCGAGGAAAAAAACAAATTAATTTACCACACAGCGACGAACACGATAAAACCAAATATGAAAACTAAAGCATCACAGCTTTAGTTTTCATATTTGAATATGGAATGTGGGAAATGGCGCGCAAGTTTTTTTAACGCGCCCAGTGCAAGGTGGTAAACATACAGCCTTCTTGAAAATTATAATTTTAAGAGATAAAATGCATATATTTTAATATTTTATAACAAATTATTGTGAAATTAATAATTATTGTGATAATAATAAATGTTTGTTTTACTTAATTAAGGACGTACACATTAATTTATTCCAAATCGGCATAAAACCTCTTTGGTGTTACTTAAGAAAATTGTAACAATTTAGTTGCAAGCCCTGAATCCCAAATTAGCGTTAGCTGTATTATGGGTGGGAGTCAATTCCTTCCCAATTTTATGTTAAATAACTTATTAGCTTATTGTAAAAGACATTGACGATTTTGGGCCATTTCTTCAAAGAAAAATAAGTGCTGTTCTTTTAACACCGAATAGAACGTCAAATTTCTATAAAATTAAGGCCAATGTCCTAAGGAGGCGGTATCTTCATAAGAAATCGCCACCAAAGGCTATTTAGTAATTTAGTAGTAGTTTTAATATACAGGATATTAGTTTTAGTTTATTCCCTACTAGTGATACGCTCCTGCTTCGCACAGGTCATCTTGTATGAAAAATTTAAAAAATATGGTTTTCCAAATTCGCAGAACAAAAGTTGTTGAGATTTGTGTACCTACACAACAACGTATGAAAATTTCCGACAACTTCAACTATCTTCACCATCAGCGAACTTACACCAAATCTCAATTAATTTTACTTCAAAATCTTCCTCTTGAAAAACTATCCATTGGTAAACGCATCGAAATCCGTTGCGTGGTTCAGGAGGAGAAGAAAGCCAAACAAACAAACGGACAGAAAGACGCGGGCAGCGACTTCAATTTATACTATGTAGAATAATAATAACAATCCACCTAGACTTGGCTTTCTCGGGTGTTCAGCTCTTACTCTTACTCACGAGTCGCTTGAACGCCGTGAGGTCGTGGTCCGGCACCGCGTGGCGCGGCTGCTGCGGCCGCAGGCGGGACTCCAGCTCCTCCAGGCTGTGCACCTTGCCGGCGCCACCAGGCTCTGGTTACTGTACTCAGGTACTCACGAGTCGCTTGAACGCCGTGAGGTCGTGGTCCGGCACCGCGTGGCGCGGCTGCTGCGGCCGCAGGCGGGACTCCAGCTCCTCCAGGCTGTGCACCTTGCCGGCGCCACCAGGCTCTGGTTACTGTACTCAGGTACTCACGAGTCGCTTGAACGCCGTGAGGTCGTGGTCCGGCACCGCGTGGCGCGGCTGCTGCGGCCGCAGGCGGGACTCCAGCTCCTCCAGGCTGTGCACCTTGCCGGCGCCACCAGGCTCTGGTTACTGTACTCAGGTACTCACGAGTCGCTTGAACGCCGTGAGGTCGTGGTCCGGCACCGCGTGGCGCGGCTGCTGCGGCCGCAGGCGGGACTCCAGCTCCTCCAGGCTGTGCACCTTGCCGGCGCCACCAGGCTCTGGTTACTGTACTCAGGTACTCACGAGTCGCTTGAACGCCGTGAGGTCGTGGTCCGGCACCGCGTGGCGCGGCTGCTGCGGCCGCAGGCGGGACTCCAGCTCCTCCAGGCTGTGCACCTTGCCGGCGCCACCAGGCTCTGGTTACTGTACTCAGGTACTCACGAGTCGCTTGAACGCCGTGAGGTCGTGGTCCGGCACCGCGTGGCGCGGCTGCTGCGGCCGCAGGCGGGACTCCAGCTCCTCCAGGCTGTGCACCTTGCCGGCGCCACCAGGCTCTGGTTACTGTACTCAGGTACTCACGAGTCGCTTGAACGCCGTGAGGTCGTGGTCCGGCACCGCGTGGCGCGGCTGCTGCGGCCGCAGGCGGGACTCCAGCTCCTCCAGGCTGTGCACCTTGCCGGCGCCACCAGGCTCTGGTTACTGTACTCAGGTACTCACGAGTCGCTTGAACGCCGTGAGGTCGTGGTCCGGCACCGCGTGGCGCGGCTGCTGCGGCCGCAGGCGGGACTCCAGCTCCTCCAGGCTGTGCACCTTGCCGGCGCCACCAGGCTCTGGTTACTGTACTCAGGTACTCACGAGTCGCTTGAACGCCGTGAGGTCGTGGTCCGGCACCGCGTGGCGCGGCTGCTGCGGCCGCAGGCGGGACTCCAGCTCCTCCAGGCTGTGCACCTTGCCGGCGCCACCAGGCTCTGGTTACTGTACTCAGGTACTCACGAGTCGCTTGAACGCCGTGAGGTCGTGGTCCGGCACCGCGTGGCGCGGCTGCTGCGGCCGCAGGCGGGACTCCAGCTCCTCCAGGCTGTGCACCTTGCCGGCGCCACCAGGCTCTGGTTACTGTACTCAGGTACTCACGAGTCGCTTGAACGCCGTGAGGTCGTGGTCCGGCACCGCGTGGCGCGGCTGCTGCGGCCGCAGGCGGGACTCCAGCTCCTCCAGGCTGTGCACCTTGCCGGCACCACCAGGCTCTGGCGAACAAACATGATGATCTTTAGCGTGTTTAGCACATTAACTAGCTGAGTACAAAGCGGACACTGTAGAAAGCACCTTACCGGCACTGCCAGACATTAAGTAGCTGGAACATCTCATCTACATCTCCTCCTCAGAGCCACCAGGCTCTGAGCCAGCAAGAGCCTGCTAAGGGATACCTCCGGAAGATGGGGAGCAGCGTCTATCCGTGTATTAATATTCCATACTGCGCTCGCCAACCCGCCCGCCAAGCCTGATGAGTACGGCAACAACCCCCCATGACTTGGAGACTCATGAGGGAAGATGTCCAGCAGAGGACGTCCTTCAATTGAGGTGATATGTTGATGATCCTGACGTCACTCACCCTGAGGTCTCGGCTCGTTGGCCCGCAGAAGCAGGTCCATGAGCGAGGGAGCCGGGGAGATGGGGGCGAACACGTGCTGGGGCGAGCTGTTCGAAGGCGGATCATGACGGGTCGAGTTGTCCAGCTCTAAAGGTTATAGGTTAAAACAACGGTTTCAATATAATACTCAATCTAATATAAATAAAATAATATTTTTTCACAAATTGATATTTTTAATCTCTCTGTTCAACCTCCAAAAAAAAGAGAGGGGTTATAAATTTGACCGCTATGTGTGTGTACATCTATGTCTGTATGTGGCACTGTAGCTCATTAAACGATTACCCAATTCTGATAAAACATGTTTAAGAACCACCGCTAGAAAACTTGCATTCAAATAGGTTCACACGTTTAAGACACAATTTTTGTGTTGATTCCTTAGGATCTTGAACTAGAATAGGTTGTGTTTCAAGGTCCAAGGCCTCTCCTTATAATAATCGCTTATTATACATATTATTATGTCAAACAACTATTTAGGTACCACAACTATTTACAATTTACAAAACTATATAAAAATAAAAAGTAATGATAAGTCAGACGTGAATAGTAAAAACTAAGCAAGTTTAAAAGAATCAAATACCCTCAGAAGAGACATAGGTCAAAGTTATAACACACCTCCTTTTTGTCGGAGGTTGAAAACGTAACTCACCATCAACCATGTTGTGCAGTATCCGTTCGTAGTGGAGATCGTTGGTGGGACTCTCGCGACGGAACCATTGGCTGAATCGACTCGACCCTTCCGTTTCGCCACCGCCGTTCTGGAACATAGACAAGCGTTACTACCCACTTTTTTTGATGAAAAACCTCTTTTGCGGGGGTAAAACCGATCGGACGAGAGGTGACGCGTGACGCTTGGAAATGTGCGAGTTAGTACCAACTGGGGCGATTGCCCTAATAACTAGTTACGAAGGCGATTGCCCTTCGTCCATCGTGCCTAACGTGTTGACTGTGGCGACTATGACTACGTCTCGATATGACCACATCGCTTTAGGACTGATAGCAGTCCGACCATAAATGTATTTGTGTCTAATATGTGACTCTGACCCCAAAAACTGTAGCATTGCCTTTATATGTATGTTAACAATAATACCGACGCACGCACGCCTGTGTTTTGTCAATAAACCAAACTGTTACTGTTACCATTTATTGTGCAATCATATTACACAAACTTTTGTGAAAAAAAATATCACACACCACGTCCGGCTAACACTGTGTTCGGAGGTGCACTGATTGCATATGAGCGAACTATCTCATTACGTGTGAAAACAAAACGGCACGCTCTCATTACTGTAAAGGCGTATCGAACGATTTAATTAAAAGTTTCAACACCGTTTACTGCGCTCGCCGACTGTCAAGCATGGTGAGTATGGCAACAACCACTCACGGGTGGAGATCCATGAGGGAGGCATATGTCCAGTGGACGTCCTACATAATCAATATATATAAAACTCTTCCGTTACTGACCGAGTGACTGACAGACAACGCACTAAACCACTCGACCTAGAGACTTGAAATTTGGCACACATATATATACCTTGAGTATCCTAAAGGTGCACTAAGGGATTTTTCGAAATTCCCATGGGAACGGGAACTACGCGGGTGAAACTGCAGGGTGCGACTAGTAATTCATAATTAATTTATTCATAACTATAAACCTTAACAAAATATTAAATACCTAGCGCAATTATCAAAACTTTACCTCCCGTGAGCCGATAATGCTTAGCTGAGATAATAATGTTGACTCTAGTAAAATGCTACATTATCCATGAGTAACATTAGGCTATATTCTTAACACGGTAGTTGGCGCTACAATAGAGGTGCGGTGTGGTACGAAGTTCACAGAATCAGCACAAGCTTATTTTTCTCTTGTCATAAGGACTGTGTTTGCAACAAACTGCATACTTGTTAAACATGAATACCGCCTGTAGGCGGCGCGTTAGAATGCGCTCGGATTTTAGTAGGCACCCGGAGTGCGTACCCACCTCTAGTAAATAGGTACGTACCTAGAATGTTGTAATGCAGGTAATAAAATATTGAGTTGTTTGTACCCTGCATATTCGTTGTGTGTTTGTATAAGTCTTTGTATTAACGTCTATCTCGTAGGTTATTTTATTGTATCATTTGAATACATAATAAATTGAGCCACGGGGAATGCGCTTGGATCGGACGAGGGAAGAGGTAGGTGCCCCCGACGCGGTAAAATAACCGACGGCCGAACGCCGAGCGCGGCAAAAATCTATTTAAGCGACCTAGTGACCGCACATTTGTTGGGCCTTGTTCCTTGTCCCTTCGCCACTCCTAGAACTCAAGTTTGTGCTTTTTTTGCTATTTTTATAGTGTTTAACCATTGCCGTGTTGGCCGAGTGGTATGTACCCCCGACTTTCAATCCGAAGGTCGTGGGTTCGATACTGGCCGTGCACCAATAGATTTTTCTTTCTTGAAAAATTTATGTGCACACTTAACACGAGCTTTAACGGTGAAGGAAACATCGTGAGGAAACCCGCGGCTTAGTTAGCTTCAGACGTATTGACCTGTTCTTTCCTCTGAATAATAGCTGACTAAGCTGAGAGGATGGTATAGGTGCTGGGCAAGCCTAATCCATCTAACAATGTCCCAGGCACTGCAGCGTCCCGTACAGCATGATTACCAGTTGCTGACGCTGTATAAATCATCTATAATAGAAGTGTTTAACCACACTTAGGTAAAACATTTTCAAAGAAATGAATGACCTTATCAAAAAATTTACGGTTCCGGTGGGATTCGAACCCATGTCCGTCAAATCGATACTTGACGCTTCCTAAAGCCGGAAGTGCTTTGACCGCTAAGCTACAGAACCCATGTCTGGACCCGCAGAAATTCTTGATAAGGTGATATCGGTTTGAGCAACCGATTAGAGCGCCATCTACAGTCACGTTTGTGTATGATTACCAGCCCTATCCTGTCCTCTACACCGTCCGTCCTGTTTAGAGATGACACGGCTGACGTAGAAACCGTAGTGATTATAACTACTTTAATTAAATTTACACATACTTTTAATTACACACTCAAATACAAAATCCAACATATGCTCACACACTTATTTACATACACAAACACATTGCTATCATGACATAACAATTCGATGCCTATTAGGAAGGGCAGAGGAACTAAAGCACAAGATTTTGAATCTTAGTGTAGTTTTTCTGCGTATACTATTATCTGTGTTACTACTAGTTCTTATTCTTAAGTCATTATTGTATGTTCCTAAACTGTATCTTTCTTTTTGTGGTAATAAATAAATTATTATTAAATTATTATTATTATAAAGCAAGTTGCTCACCGTCAGCACGTCCGGTATGGCCTCCATCTTGAGGAAGTCGTCGAGGTTGAATTCGTGCTCGTTGTTTTGCTGCGGCTCGTCAGTCTTCGAGTCCACGCCCGAGTCCTTATCCTGAGGAGAACAATAGGGTATTTAACTCCATATGAGAAAACATCTAAGAATATATTTTTGAGATGGATAAGGTTAGGCAAAAAGCAGTCGGAGAATGTAGGTTTGAGTTAATATATATTATTATTATTTTCAGCCGGTAATGTCCCACTGCTGGGAAAAGGCCTCCCTTTCCATCCTCCACTTCTCGCGAATTTACGCAATTAGAGGCCAAGATGGTAAATAACATAAGAAAAAATAAAATAAAATTCTAATATCTTAGTTTTGTTAAACAGTTTTTGAACGACATGAAACAGTAGCCGCCATGATATTACCACAGATATTACGTCATACGATTATGTAAACAATAAGTTTCAATAAAATTAATAAAAATAATACGAATTTCAGAATATTTAAAAAAAAAAAAAGTAAAAAGGTATTTTATTGACATAATACAGTGTAGTATACAAGTTTGATCCATAGGCTCCTGAACTAGTTATAAACTGTGTTTCAGGAGCCAGTGGCTTCTCCATAATTATACATATATTACTAACTTAATTACATCAATAAAAACAAATAGCTATTAAATCAAAAATCTAGAATAAGTTGTCTAAATTACTAAATATTTTAATTATAATTTATTTTTATGTTTTCACTCATACTCCTCATGTACTCCTCTAAAACTTCTGGTTTTCATGGGTAATAACAACATGGGTATATCAAATGTATAACATGTCTACTAACCGAAAAGATGGCCTTTTGGTTAAGTATGGCTTTTATACATCTATTATAAATTATTTATATTATTCAGTGGCAGCAACTGGCCTATAAGATCTCCTCAGCTTAGTCAGCTATCAGTCAGAGGAAAGAGCAGGTTAATATGTTTAAAGCTGATTAAGTTGCGGGTTTCCTTATGTTTACCGTCGCCGTTAAATCAAACGTGGTTAGTATGGCAACAACCCCTCATGCATATCATGAGGGGTTGTTGCCATACTAACCACGCTTGCACGCTTGCATGGACATCATAGCGGACATCCTACGACTGAGATGATGACTAACCCAAAAGGTACGCGTCCATTGGCCCGCGCCGGCCGCACCACTCGCACGGCCCGCAACGGATTGAACGGATTTCTCCTGCTTTGCTTTCGATGCGGGCGGCGCGGATAGTGGACGCAGCGCTATGTAAAATCATACAGAGCAAACTAACTCCGTTGCGGGCCGTGCGTGCGGTTCGTCCGGCGCGGGCCTTTTCTCAATTACCCAAAGGGGAGGAGGACCTTTTGGGTTATTACACATGTTATAATTCAACCTGTTTAGGGCTAACTGTACTCACGTTGCTGGAATTGGCGGAGTCGGGCGGCGGCGCCGGAGGCGACGAGTTTTCCCGCCAGCGCTCCGGCGCGGGCGACTGCGACGAGTTGTTCCATTTCTACAAGCAAACAATTACATTACTCGTCATGAACGGTGTTGGCCGAATATATACATAATTTTTATTGTACCTTTTACTAGTTTAAGTATTTTCTTGAGTTTTTATTTATTTATGAGCCTGATTCTTCCCACTGTAGGGAAAAGGCCTCCCTTCCCTCTCTCCACTGATCCCTATCATGTGCTTTCTGGTGCCAATTTTCGCTGTAGATGCTCACGTCTAGCTCGTCCCTTCATCGCCGCCTAGGAATTTTTATCTATACCTACTAATATTATAAAGAGGAAAGATTCGTATTTTGTATGTTGTCACTGAATTGTATGTTGTATGTTCGTAACGAATAAGCTCAAAAACTACTAGACCCATTTTCAAAATGATGATGATGAATGATACCCACGGGAACGGGAAAAAGGGGGAAACCGCGGAGTGCGGCTAGTTGTTTATAAAATTGTACTCTTTTTTATTTGTCTTTGTATTTGTTTTTATATGTTGTAAACTTTGTAACATGCCCACACGCACCAAAGGTACCTGCCATTATGCTGAGGCAGGACCTTGAGGTCCAAAAATCAGACAATTAATATTTTGTTACTTTTATATTGACTATGTAATTTTGTTTATGTTTGTTTTATGGATTAATATATACATTTTCTCTCTTTATTTTCTATTTTTTTTATGACTGCCTAATGTTTTGTTACTTTTATATTAATTATGTTATTTTGTTTATGTTTGTTTTAAGTATTAATATATACATTTTCTTTCTTTTCTATTTTTTTTATGACTGCCTCGGTGGATCAGATGTTCCATTATCCGACTGATACGCAGAAGGTAGCTGCTTCTTGCCACAGGACAAAAGTTTGTCATTGTTCTGCGGATATATGTCAGTTGTGTTATGATATGACTCACATCAGTCTCTTTGTTGTTCGCGATGCCGTTCTTAAGCATGCTCTTCTTCTTCTCGTGTTCTTCGAAGCCGTGGAGCTCGATCGTGTCGTGCTGAGATGTCGGCCCTCCACTGAACCTGTAGCCAAATATAAATTACTAGCTTCTGCCCGTCGTAAGAACTTTTGATAGTCTTAGTTAGTTGTCCTTTACGCTGTTTAGTTTTTGACTTAGAAAAATGCTTGTTTTATCTGCACGTATTAAATGTGCACATAATTTTTAAGAAGGAAACTGACAACTACGTTTTTTTGGAATTTTACTTAGTGAAAAACTAAACGGCTTAAAGGACATTATTAATGTTAAAATAAGGCCCTTTTATAACATGACATAGTTACTCCACTTAAAATTATTGAGACTTTTTTTTTTGACCTTTCGGCCCCCTTTACAAAATAGGAATGTTTTACAAATTATTTATATTTGAAATATTGGTGAATAAGAGTTATCTAATATAATTTCAAGTTGATAGCATCAGTAGTTTCTAAGATCTGTGACATACAGACAAAATCACACCATAATAGTCATAGTCCTTTCGAACATTCTGGTACAGAACCGTAATTATGTATTTTAGAAGGAATTCATCACCATCATCATCGGCCTAATCAGGTAATGCCTGTGATTTGAGTGTTGCATTTTTTTAAATTAATAAAAAGTCCTATTCTTGACGTCACCACGCGACCGCAATTTTGGCAGACGCAGGTGTCCATTGCAGTTGAAAGGAATTCAAACCATCATTAATGTCACGACTTACCATTCGGGTTCGTCGTCCTTATCGAAGCGTCGATTATTGTAACGACCACCAGATCTACGGTTGTCGTCTCTGTAACAAATGTACAATCGAAATTGTTAGTAAAAATCTAGCGCACAAGGCCGCAATACATAAAAATGTTATGAAATAGTGGTTGTAAATAAATAAAGCTGGACAATTCACACAGCATCATCTAGCCCCAAGCTAAGCAGAGCTTGTGTTATTTGGTTATACTAGATGACTGATATACTTAATAGATGACTGATATACTTCAAGTAGATAATATTTTTTTTAGAGGCGGGAATCTAAGTCTTTTCCCAGGCGGACCTTTGCCAACTGCGCCACAGTGTACCACGAGTTGTCACTGCTAGATCGCCTGCCGTTACTACAGTAGTAATAGTACGTTACTATGACATCTGTCAGATTTGTAACTCGTTGTACCAAATTCTAACCAAATGAAGCCCAAACTACAGTCGCTGTAGTATAGTTTACTGCGTATTTTAGTACCAAACCATCCGCTAGAGGCGCTGTACAAGTTTTGCATACATTTTTTTAACCACAGTCGCTAGCGAGGATAGATTGTGAAACTCATGGTAGACCTACTGAGGTCGTCAAACGGTGTAGGAATACTGACCTATCGCGCATCTTGTCGTTGTTAAATCGGTCATCCCGCTCTCTCTTGATGTCAGAGGAATGGGAGTCACGTCCAAACGAGCGCCGCTCGAATCTGCTGTAAAAAACAGAATGACAAGTTTATAATTTGATTTTTATAACCTTCGACTGACCTAAAAAAAATTTGGTAGTGTGAGTACTGTAATTGAGGTTTGTAGTTAGTAGTAGATTAAAAGTAGTAATAGTAGTAGGAGTAGTAATATTTAGTAGTTGTAGTAGTACGTGCAATACGAAGTTCATCGGGACAGCTAGTTAGATATGAATCCCATGGTAAAACAACTAAGCCGTAACAGTTATTTGAGCAAATTTATTGATTATCTTGTCATATGAAAGACAAGTTCAAAAATTATCCTATTGAAGTTTATGGGACTGAAGACTGATTCTAAGTATAGGGGGGGGGGAGTTGGACTGTCTAGGCCAGGTAAAAAATAAACTGGCGTAGCCGGAAGGAGCATTTAGGCTCTAGCTGTGATAACTATATCACAGCTAGAGCCGGATTGTAATATTCATAAGGACATATATTTGTGAACTAAATAAAAGATAACTGTTTAATAATTCATCATGTTGGCGGTATTATACAATGTCATATCGGAACTTGAGATATGCATCACCTTATCCTGCCGTTGCTCTAAGCCTTGTCAGTAATCTGTTTATCATAGCATATAAACAAAATCTCAACTGATCAAGGCCATTTATGTACGTGGTAATTCGACAGCTCTCATCGACCATTAAAGAATTCTGAATTATTGCAGATTCGAAATGATTAGTGTTTAGAAACAAATATTGTTAATTGTAACACCTACTCGTACTACTTGAACATTATTTAACAAGTAACACGTGATACGCAGTGCAGTTATTATGTGAGAAATGACTGGCGCAGCCGGCTGGATAATTTTACCTTTCGCCGTTGAGGCGTTGCTGCGGCGGCGGGCGGTATGGCTCGGGGCGGTACTCTTCGTCCCGCTCCCACTGCCTGTCCCTGTCCCGCTCGCCCCCACCTCGGGCAGCGTTACCGTTGTTGCGTCCCTCGTTACGTCCTTCGTTGCGCCCCTCGCTGCGTCCCCCCTCACGATTCTCCGCGTCAATAACGGGAATCATGAGACGTCCGGAGCCGATTCTACGACCACCTGTGAGAAGAATTGTTATTTTGATTTTATAGTCGATTATGAAAACAGGCTGAAGCAGAATAAAGACGAAATGCTCGCCACAACAGTAGTGTATTACTGTGACCCCATGGACGTGTACGTCCATAGAACAATATGCTACAATAAGCAACTAAGCCAACCTGCAAGTGCATCAATTTGCATCAGTTTTCATTGAAGGGTAGAATCTGTGTGTATACCTAAAAATACTGTGGAATTGACTGGATTGAGCATTTCCTCACCCAACATTATTTTTGTAGGATCTTTTACATTTGGTAAACAGAAGTCTAAGAGCAGCGCACCTATTGACGTAGACAGCAGAAGACTCAGCAGCGTCTCAGTCACGCCAGAATCCGGCTGCGCGATAGGCGCATTAGAAGAAGCCGTGTGGTAGACGCGGTCAATGCTCGCCGTCGCACCTATTGAAGTAGACTGCAGAAGACTCACCAGCGTCTCGCTCAAAGCGCGGCACGGCAGCATCAGGCTTCGCGACGGGCGCGTTAGACAGCGGCGAGTCGGGGCGGGTGCGCGCGACGTGCGGCGGAGGCGCAGCCGCCGCGGGCGCTCCGCAGCCAGACGTGAAGGAGCGACGTTGGGGCGAGAGGACGATGCCGCTGCTCGGTTCGCTCTCCTTACGGACGCGCTCGCGCGGGTCTGCGGAGCGACGCTCGCGATCGCGCTCACGGCCGTACACGCCCTGTGATAGATAGATCTGATTAAGTTTGGAAGACCATTATGACCCCCGACTTCTGGTCGAAGGGGGTGATGTTCGTTTCAAGGGCCGCCTGACCTGGGAACCCCGCTCCGCAACACCGCGGCGACATCACGTGTGAGTTTGATTCTCGAATCTGATTCGCTACCTGAAGCTAGGTGGGGCGATGATATCTGTAAGGCGTGGGCAGGGTTTGGAGGAGGAAAGCTGAAGGTTGAGCTGAGTGGCGTGCCACTGCCATGGGAGAGGCCAATGTCTAGCAGTGGATTGACACGGGCTGATGATAATCGAGGCCAATAAACGGTTTAGTACCTTATGGTTCTCACTGGGTGCATCACCTCTTCCCCCTCGGTCTTCCTCGTTTGGTGAATCGGAACGCTTCTTCAGCACACTACAACAAATAAAACAAAATTTTAAATACAAGTGAGACAGATGTGAAAAATTTGTAGAATACAATGAAAATGAAAAATAATAACGTTTAATGACAGCAGCGTCTTTCCGCATATCAACATCCCGTACTGTCGGTACTTTGAGATCCATGAGGGAGGCCTATGTCCAGCTGTGGACGTTCTCCGGCTGAGATGATGAGGGCAGTACTCACAGCGCTAGAGCCTCGCAGCCGGCGAAGGCGTCTTCCAGTCCCTTCTTGACGAGCGGCGAGTGTCGGAGACGCATCAGCTCATCTCGGGTGTAAGTGAGAGCACGACGCGAAGGCCCCACCGCCAGAACGGCGGGGTCGCCACCCCCGCCGCTCGGTACGCCGCCGTCTTCGTGGCCTGAAGACAAAATAACCTTTGAGTATCGTAGAAACAAATGCGAAGGCAGTGACGAAAAGCATATGTGACAGAAGGGTCAGCAGGATCACCTGCTACTAGAAAGTTGATAGGAACATGTAATGAGAAGACACCAAGACCACAAAGAATGTGGGCGGAGATGTTAGCAGAGGCGAGCCAAAGAAGAGTTGTTATTTAAATATGATTTATAGGGAAATAATTTAGAGTTGAGGTGGCATCTCATGAAGACGAATGAAAGTGAAAAGTGATTATGTGATAAATAGATTGTCAGTTGAGGGCACCCCACGAAACATGGGATAAGGAAGTCAATCGAAATGATGATTACTTTGTCTACCGACCGAATGGGCAAACGCCGACTGGGAAGACGTAAAGTGAAAGTTTGTTTGATCGTTTGTATGATTTATAGATTTGGTAAACAGGTCGAGGATGGTACAAAGAAATATCAGGCGACTGGTAGCAGGTGGGGCGACGACATAGTTCGTGTCGCGAGGTGGCGATGGATGGCACTAGTACAGGACCGTGGTGGATGGTACAAACTAAGGGAGGCCTATACCCAGCAATGGGTGAAGTCAGGCTGTAGATGACGACGATCTACATACTATACGGTTCTATTAAACCAGTCTAAATTTCTCAAAGCTCAAAAGGTTTTCTGTTATGCATTCACGTTTCCAACAATCCCCAACTAAATTCAGGACTAAGTTCTCAAAGGAATGAGCTCGTAAGTATGGTTAGAGAATTAGAAGTTGAAATTTAGTATAACTTGCGATAACTCTTGAAACAGGTAGGTAGGAGTAAGCTGCTTAAGTGGGGGCTTTGTTTGAAAACAAAGGGTTCTAAGACTTATGCTCTTTACTTCATCCACGTTGATCCGCCGACCGTTCGACCCACGCGTTATCAATGATAGGGAAAGGTCTATACCAAACGGTGGGACACTTACGGCTAATAGTAATTGTAGGTTTTAATAAGATCTATTATTGACACAAACTCCCTCATTCCATACCTAAAACAACTACAAACGTATTGCACATGACATTTTTAACCAGAAAAAAGAATAGTTTGAAATTACTTTAACCCTAAATCTGGACACTATCCAATGTTTCACAGTAACAGAAATCAAAAATCGTATTCCAACAGTATCCACAAACAAGGATTGTCATGCAGCGGGACTCGATCTCGCACCAAACATCAGCTAGATAATCACTCCCATCGTTTATAAGCAATCACCATAAAAAGTTATAGTGAAAACCAGTTTTATAAGCATTAACGGTTGTTTACCTTCGAATACGAGTACGATAAAAAAATACATGTTAATAACCTCAATAATGGCAATGGCTCAATGGTTTTTTGTGCTCTCTAATACGCAAACTATAAGTAAACTTGAAAACTTAAAAAATAACTGTAGGTACGAGTCTTCATAAAGTGCACATATGAAAATGGGTGAAACTAGACCCATTTTTATCTAAAGAAAATTGACAAAAAAACCCAAGTTTTTTTTAATTATTTTATAGATTTTTTTTAATTTTAATTACCTACTGTTGACTTATTGCAAAGAAAACGTTATAACTTTTGATCTAAGAGGAATATCCTGATAAAATAAAAACAGCAATGTTGGTAGATAGCAGATGATGCTAATAATACATAAGAAGACGTATAATTGATTCGTGTATATTTAATAAGTTAGCTATTATGATTATAAAACTGTTTGTCTTCCGAATAAAATAAAATAAATAAAAATAAATAAAATAAAATAATACAATAATACATAAAATGTACAAAAAACGGCAACAAGTAATAATTAAATGTTACTTTTTGAGAAAAATCTGTATTTTCATTGGTGCTTTTTTAATTATTTGATAAATTTCTCCAAATAATGCCCATATTACAGGTGGATTTTATTACTTTGTGTTATTCTCCATTGTATTATCTTTGTAAAACTAAAAATCCCATGTCACTATCCCTATCACAACTTTTGCAATGAGCGTTTGAACTAAGTCACTCTGGGCGCGCCATTCAACGCTTCGTTGCTAAGGGTGGCTCTAGATTTGTAATGGTGGTAAGAACAAGTTTGATAAGAAATAAAACAAAAGATTTAGAAGTAAAATAAGCATTGTAATGAAACAAAAATACTTGAGAAATCTAATAACATTAGTGCTAAGTTTTCAAAATGATCTCTGAGACCGGCCATGCCTTATGGATTTTTCTCTCTTCAGAAAGATTCAGTTTCAGTTTATTTATTCAAAAACAATTACATTGTGTATGAATATAGGTACAATTAATTATATTTAATATTTATACACTGACTTATAATGATATAATAATGTTCTTAAAAAAAAAATAACATACAATTATTATTTAGGTAATCCAAATCATCATTCTGGCATAATTGTATAGTAAAACCACTTTTAAACCCTACGACACAAAACAGGGGTCTTTTAAGTATGACCGCTATGTGTGTTTGTCTGTGGCACTGAGCTCGAGTGGACCGATTGCAGTTTTTTTCTTTAATGAAAAGCAGGTTTTCTAACGGTGTTTCTTAAATATGTTTTATTATAATCGGCTAAGACGTTCTTAAGATATGGAGGGTGAAAGAGGGGATGATTAATCGAATGTTTCCAAATATACCAAGTTTGGTATTAAATGAAAGGGCATGTTTGTGTAGATTGCAAAACTAATGGGGACACATACAAAAAAAAATATATCCTCCTCCCGTACTGCGCTTGCCAACCCGCCTGCCAAGCGTGGTGAGTTAGGCAACAACCCCCTCATCATCTTGGAGATCCCTGAGGAGGGCTGCAGCAGTAGACGTTCTATGGCTGAGATTATGATGTCAATAATATATTTCTAGATTTTTTAGATTGTTCTCTAAAGGAAGGAAGGAAGGAAGGAATAAAAGTACCCCGAGACTAGGTTATAAAGTTACTTAATTTTTTTTAATTTTAAAAACTTGTACTGGTAGCTCGTCCTAATACGTATGTCATCGATTTATTTCCGTCGAGACCGTGCTAAAGGAAAGTGTAGTCGCGTCATGTTACATCGTCCACATAAGCGATACGTCAGAGGTTTCATTTAACAGGGGCAGAGTAGTTATCAATTACCTGTGGCCTTATCATGCGCGTCACAAAACGTCAAACGAACAACAATACATAGTTGACTATGAGGAAGTGAATCCAGGACGAAAACATTACAAGTAATGCGGGACATTTCAAACAGCATCATCTAACTCCAGAGTAAGCAGTGCTTGTGTTAGGAGTAGTACTTAATTTCTTACATACATACTTATCATACAAAGAAAAAAACCAGTCTTGAGAAAAAAATATACAGAAAAGCAATCATTTGCCTTTACATTTCAATAAGACATTTATTTATATCAAGGATAAAATTCACTTGCAAGAGAAATAACCTGAAGATATTATTGTTCTTCGGCTTTTAACACGCACCACAATTTTAATGAAAATATTCACTACTGTGGTGGTATGGCAGCCCACTGCTTTTGCGCTTTAAGGTCCAACAAGTCGCAGAGGCAAAGTCGCCAGTGAGCGCGGCCTAAATGTATGCTATCTCCTACGACATATTCACATGCTTACCCGCGCGCTAGAAATGCACAATGATTTATTCCTAAACCGACCGCGCAAAAATATGTGAATAGACTTTTAGCACAAGGGTTATTATAGAAAAACTTGATTGTAATCTTTTCAAAATAACATTTATTTCAATTTTTGAATAATTAAACTATGTCGGAACGGTATTTATTTTTGAGTTTTCTTTTTCCTTATATTATTTAGTTTCGTCCAAAGTTGGGCTAAAATCAGTGTTGAAATACGAAAGTTTAGAAGCTTGTATTTTTGAAATAAATACTTTTTTTACGGTTTGGGGTGTATACAAACACAGATTATGACGGGATAAATTGATATAATCCTTAGTGTTGGATGGTTAACGTCAAACAGTGGAGTAGTTACCCTTCCACGTTTGTATGGAAAGATGAGCGACTCGTTCATCCTTAATAGGAAAAGCTCCAGAGAAAGAAAGTGACAACAATATACCCACGACTTTACAATACGAGAAGAAAATTATTCAACCTTACATTAAACATAATTTATAACGCCGTTCAAAGGTGTTTTACAACCCCATTATCGTAAATGAAATCAATGGTTGGTCAAGCGAGCGAGATTATCTGTAATACGGGAGTCGAGGTGCGAACAGGCAATTTTAGTCATAAACACAAAAGGTGTAAGGTTCGGTTTCAAATGCGGTAGCAGCTTGCAGTGGATTCTGCAATGCGCACTTTGTGTTTTTTGTTATTTGTGGGTACCCAACTCGGTGCTAGACAAAAAACGTTGGGGAGTTTCGCAGTCGACATATACTACGGATGATAATTATATCACTGGGAAAGTTTTTACATTTTAAACCGGATATCGTCGATTTCGCACGATTCGCGGATTAGAGATATCAATCTGAAAGTGGACAGTGTTTTAGTATGTTTCTGGGAATAAGGTCTACAAGGATTTTGAATAGATTTTTATGTTGCCGAATCTTCAGAGTTTTAAATAAAATTATGGCAATAATACCGCGCCCGAGCCATGATCACTATAGAGACCGTATTGTATTTACTAAACACCAATAACTCGTTGACCTATTTCTAGTCCACCGAGTACAGAAAAAAAGTTTCCGAAGCGAACGAATTCAATTATGTGCTTTATTCAATTTAAATGCGTTTTGTTCTTATTTTGTAAACTGACTATCCTAAGT
This sequence comes from Pasiphila rectangulata, assembly GCA_963082625.1. Taxonomy (NCBI): domain Eukaryota; kingdom Metazoa; phylum Arthropoda; class Insecta; order Lepidoptera; family Geometridae; genus Pasiphila; species Pasiphila rectangulata. The sequence goes on along the minus strand of OY720256.1, from coordinate 12,970,610 downwards.
AGCGTTTTGCCCTATTGAATAAACACTTATTAACTTTGAGTTACTATGAATTCAGAAGTTCGATAATGTTGACTCAAGCTGAAACAGCAGCTTATACACGTCGAATTCCAAAAAGAAATTACAACACGAATCAATTAATCATATTTGTTTGTATCAGATGATAAGCGAGTCAGGAACAGAAGCAAAAAGCAAATAGATCAATCTGACATGGTCGTTGAATTCACACGCTTTGAAATAAAAGTTTAATCGCCTTGAACGGGGTATTGTGTCCCTTGAGATATGAAAAATTGGTCTTACACTTCTACATCGACGTTTAACAGCGTCAGCAACTGTCAAAAAATGAATATGGGACTATTCTGTGCCGTGGACATTGTAAGAATATAGTTTAGGCCGTGTTCAGAGGAAATAACAGGTCAAATAGCTGACTAAGCTGTTGGTTTCCTCACGATGTGATACGAAAGTAACTACGACCTCTGTGGCTCAGTCGGTCAAGTAGACGGCGGATACGCAAGAGGTTGTAGGTTCGATTCCCACCGGAGGACAAATGTTTGCTCTTCTGCAAATATATGTCTTGGGTCTGGGTATTTTTCTATGTAAGATAGGTATTTAATTACAAATAAAATATGTATTCAACCATCTGGTACCTATAACGCAAGCTCTGCCTTAGGCCTAGATGATGCTGTGTCAAATGTTCAGCATTATTTATTTAGGATGAATATTCTCGGTTACATAGGTAAGTGCGTGTAACAGTGCAGTCTACAAGACACCTCCGGCAATTAACACAGCCGTTGGCGCGGAACGCTCTACTAAAATAAAACGCAATACTACACTCAAGGTCAAACCTGCATCTCTCGTACTAGCTCTCAAATCTATTATGAACGCCGCCTTACTTAACCGATGCGAAGGACGAAGAGACTGCGCCCTCTCATTATTGACTCAAGCGAACCATTAAATTGTTAGATTTAAACTGGTCTAGAATTAGATCTACTATTAGTCCTAGCGTTATAGTTGAAGCTATTATAGAATGCCGTGGGCATGTCTTGTGTCGAAAACACGTGTAATTTAAACTAGGCCTCTAATAAATACAATATTTATGTGCACATAACACAGGTGCTGAGGGTGAGGGCAAATCATCGAGGGGTTCGACCTTTGTTCTTTCCTCTGACTGATAGTCGACTAAGCTGGGAGGATTGTATTGGAGCTGGGGAAGCTTAATCCATCCAACAATGCCTCAGGCACTGCAGCATCAGCAAACGGTAGTCATGCTGTAGTACGTATGACTACCGTTTGCTGACGCAGCATCATCACTTCAGCCGTAAAACGTCCACTACTGAATGCCTCCCTCATGGATCTCCATGAGGGGTAGTTGCCATACTCACCACGCTTGGCAGGCGGGTTGGTGACCGCTGTACCGGATGTTGATATACGGAAAGATGCTGCTGCCCACCTACCGGAGGTGTCCCTTAGCACGCTCTTACTGCATCCACGGGCAGGAGAGGAGGGGTAACATTCTACTGCCGGCACCCCACGTCTAAACCATCCTCAATAGATGTTAAAAGGGCTGACTTTTATAAAGTTAAAGCTACTATGGAATGGCGTGGGCATGCCTCGTACAAAGACACGTGTAATTTAAACTCGCATCTATTAAAGGCCCCCTTTAATAGATGCGGAAGAATTCGCAGGCTACTGCGTAGTCTTGGTTTTGCGCATTGAAGAAACGTTTGACCGGTAGGAGTCCTTTTTCCCTAAAAAAGGAGATATCCATGAAGGATTTCCCCACTATACAAAAGGTACTTTAATAAATACAAAATTCTTATGTTATCAGCTTAGTCCCACCAATCATTTTATTCAGTCGAATATCTTTCGACGATATTCAAAACTGTCCTCAGGAAACTAACACATGTGTTATTGAATTTGAATTACATGTTGGAAGTACTGTGAGGACAGTGGCGAATCAAGTTAAATAAATAATGCTGGACATTTGACACAGCACCATCTAGCTCCAAAGTAAGCAGAGCTTGTGTTATGGGTACCAGATGATACACTTAAACTGTACACGTAAACGTAGGTACACTTAGATACTATATGTATTTCTTTAAGACGTCAACACCTGATGTTAAGGTCAGTTCGTACTTGCTTGGGATTTCATACAAATGCACTGGCTTGTCCTAGGGACAAGACCCGGTTTCTTGCATTAAGAATGTAGCAGAATGACACGCGTTGCGGCTTTGTTGTTGACCATTGCAATTTGGTTTTTAATTAATATGCTACGTAATTATAAAATAATAAACAGTCTAAAGTCTATCAGTAAATTACGGAAGGGTAGGAGCGGTTAGCGCGCCGGTTAAGGTAATAAAATAATTAAATCACTCACACCAAGAAACTCGCTTCACCCTCTTAGACGGCGGACCAGCGTGGACTTTAGGAGGCAGGTGTGTGGGTATCCTTCTCAAAGCACTCTGATACCGGAGCAAAAACGTGTGCACAGCACATTTGACCGGCGAAGTCACGTCGGGCGAAGAAAGGATAACCCCAGGAGCGACTGAAGCCCCGCTGGTCTTCCTAGCTCGCTTCTTCGCGGCCCTAGCGCCAGCCCTTCGTCTCCTTCTTCGCGCCTTCTTCACCTCACCCGCAGGCAGCACAACGTCTTTGCTCATCATCGGAAACTACGACGCGACGCGGCAAAACAAAATGGCGGAAAACTTTTCACGTTCTAAACTAAAACTAACTTATTCTAATGTTAAAATACGATAAAATAATGACTTCTAGGGTAAATAAAATTAAAAAAATTAACAATTGAAAATAAAACTATGAAGCGTCAGAGAGACGTCTGCGTAGCGCAAGGAACTACGTAAACGCGATGCGTGATGCTACGTAGGCAGGTATCGCGATGTAAAAAAGCGGGAAAACTGAATCGAAAATTAAAATTTTCTCGTAAATAATCGCGGGGATGCGCAGCGAACAGACTAGGCTCAAAGACTGAACGGACGCGCAGCGGCCGTTGCGCGACTTTGTTGAACTACCCTCAAATTTTCATATTTTTTTGAATGGCTTGAAAGCAGCCGTTCCTTTCTATCGCTCTTTAACCACAACGCCTACCCTAATCAATTATATCATACCGAATATATATCAGACAACGCATAGCCTGAAGACGAATATCAATTAAGCCAGTTGACCCACGATGTTTAAGTTTTGCATTCAGATAATATCTCAGCTAACAACATCTGAATAAAACCTTTGTTGCATTACAAAAGGGTTCACGCTTTCGACTCTTCCGTCAGATACCGACACACATGTCTCTTTATGCGTAAAACACGACACAAAGACAGTCAAATAGGTCCAGATTGTAGTTTGTTAGCTAGGGGAGCGTACATCCCCTCTGATTTGCCTTGACCTTTGTACCTACCCTATGATATTTCACCCCAGTCTACATAAATGCAGAGTTAACTCAATTTCCAAGCTCAATGGTCATTTTAAAACAGCTTTGTTATGGTCCAGAAAAAAATGGCGTGAAAGGGTTTTAACTAAGCATCGAAAGCTATGAAAGAGCGAAATCCTATAATGTTTAGGCTACATAACAGAATATATAATCTGACCATCATAATTGTGTGATATAATTTTATTTTAACCACAAACATGAAATTGGATAGACAAATCTATATTTTTGTATTCACTCATATTTTTCCAAAACTCCCCTTAGTTTAGGAAAAAAGTGGATGAATACAAAAATATCGATTTTTTATTCAATGTTTCTGTTCAATAAATGAAGCCTTTCCTGGCAGTAGGAAAATAAGGTCATTAATATTGCCGATGGGAGTAAGGCAGCCTCGAGGCCACCTACCAGAGGGGTGGATTATATTGCCAAGGTTGCCGGACGACAGTGTATGAGACCATTGAAGAGGAGCACAGGATCATTGAAGAGGAGGGCTATACCCAGCAGTGGGAAAACATACTGATTTAATGATGCATAAAATTTGCAAATAGATAATCAGTACAACCTCACATTATTGGTATTTCATTGAATCAAAATATGCCTACCTAACAAAGCTGCTTGTATGCTTATTAAGCTGATTTTAAAGATAATAAAACAAAAACATTATTTGAAGAAGAATGAATCAACTAAGCATACCTAATTTATTTACCAAAGTGTTTAGTTTGTTGTTGATATGTTAAAATAGTGGGTAGGTATATATAACATTTTTATTTATGTTTTGATGTTAGAAATTAATTTATTTTATTGTGTTGTATATTACCTTTGGCACACCATTTAATAACTTGTCCTAGGTCTGAGTTGCATGAAATGCTTTTTTACCTTTGTACAGGGTAATTTAGGTCAACCCTTAGTTAGGAAAGTAGGTCAGGCCACATAGATATCAAAGTTATTGCGTAAAGAAAAACTTGATTAAAGCTAAACCCACACTAAGAATATCATGACGCCAGATCAAAAACATCATGTCAAATCAAAACATGACGCCAAATCAAAAACAGGACTACAAGAGCTCATTGATACAATAACATTTGCATCTCCTCCAGGGATGGCAGTGGAATGCTGCCAGCAACCCAGGATCCTTCTCCTGTATTTTGAGGAGTTGGGCTCGCTAGGATGACAGAGACAATGCACAATACACCCTAATTCTGGGTGGCAGTACAGATCTGGTATCACCAATCAGAATTAGAAAACTATAAATAATCAAAATGGCAACTGACAAATATTGTCTTTTTGTTATTTTAAGTAAAACTAGTTGGTTTCTTGTGCTAAAACACTATAAGGTGAATAAATATTTTGTTTTTGGCTTAAATCAAATGTCCGTTTGTTGCCCAACTCTTAGACGTAACAGAGATGGGCTCTGGGTTGTTGGCAAAATTATGAATAATTCATGTTGTTCTTTGCAGAGAGAATTGGATTTTGTAACTATAGAGCTATATAAACTTTACACAAATTCTACACAGCACTCATTTTGAGAGACAGAGCAATACCCCATTCACCATTACCAGAACACTTTAATGAATAAAACATATTTCATAATTCAATGTGAATTGTGTTTCTGTCTATTTGTTATCAAAATTACCTTCATTTATAAAATCAGGCACCAGGCATTTTCTTTATAATATTAATCAATACACACATTGTTGTCTTGTTGACAGAGTTAGAACAACAAAAGCGTAATTTCCATTTTTTCACTACCTAAGAGTGACTTTAGCACTCCTGATATATTTCAATAGAAGGAAACACCAGGCTTATAAAATATCCTATCAAATATACATATAATTCTAACAGGAAAGGATATTGATAAAATGTATTGTCATCATCATCATCTCCGCCATAGGACTTCCACTGCTGGACAGTCTTTGTCCAGCTCCTTCATGATCATTAGGGGTTATTGCCATACTCAACACTCTTGGCAGGCTTGATAAAATTATTTTATGAAAATTAAGAGGTGACTAAAACAACATTTGTTGCCGGAAAATGTTGATTTAAAATGTGCATACATTTTAAGTGTGTCGGGAGTCAAGGTTCAAATTCATGCCACCTAGCAATCAATTGTTGCATGTGCTAATAAACAATGTTATCAATAGTAGCCCAATAACAACTCTCTAATAGTAATGTTCCCGTGGGTATCTTTAGTTAACTCAGTAATATTTACCGAATGGATTCATTTCAAAAATAGAATATCAGAGACAAAATTTGTCTATTATTTAAAACATTCCTTTAAAAAATTTCCAATATCATCACAAAGAAACAGTTAACTAAAAACAAAACAAAGTAAAAATTGGGGCAAATTACTGTTACTTGTGTTGGCTTTGTTTATACCCAGTTGAAAATAGGGCACTATTATTTATAAACAATAAACATTACAGAACAAAACATCTAGCGAGCTACGACTTATTGTTGCTAAATTGGAGTCCTATTCTGCTTTCTCTTAGACAAAAAGCTGAGTTGTTATGGCAGCTACATGTTCAGTTTTGCAATTAGAGTCATGTAAATATCTTGATTATTGTTTGCTATTATGGACAGGAGGATTATGGGATATTATAAATGTACTCACCTTCATGATGGGAGCCATCCTTTTGGCTTTGGTTGGTAGATTTCTCCCTCGAAGACAATAGGTTCACAGCTGACATAGCTCAGAGATCTTTCACACAATTTTATTATTCAGTCTTTTTTCAATTAATTTTAACTTTACTAAAATTCTATAACAACTTATTATTTACAAAAGTGTTCAGGAAATTACTCTATTATCTAGTATTGTTTATATCACAGACTTTTCGTTTCTCAATCTAAACGGTTCAAAACGTCCACGCACGAAAATACTATCATATATTTAAAACTCTAGAAATAATTATTTACACATTAAAAACAACTGTTATCTTCTAATTTTAACAAATACGCTCTAGCGGTCACGAGATACTCATAACTGAAAGAATTTATCAGATTTAGATGCAAAAAATAAAATATAGTCCGCCATATGCCTTTTGAAACGTATATAAAGCGGCTTGTGATGAAAGATGTTTACTCCTGAAACATTTTGATAAAGATTGCCTGTAGAGATGGAACCGTTTTCATTTGGTTGGGTTATAATCCAGTTGCCATTGTTTTATTTTTTTGTAAATGGTGTTCTGTGTGGACAGCATACAATTTTATTTTATGTGTTTTTTTTCATCGATTTACTCATCAGCTATCACCACAAATCTATATAAACAAATAATCGTTAGAAAACTTACGCTAGACTTATTTAATTATGGCCCATTTCAATTATGTATTTGCAGTGCAGGCAGTTAGATATTTCATTGGCATATTTTAAATATTTTTATTACATTACAACACCGTTACACATCATTCATTATGTGTCCGGGCAAAGCTTTTTGATATTTTTTTATGAAAACGCCATGATTCGAGATCAAAACATCTCTGCATAGGTATCGAAAAAATATTTAAGAGGAAGACTGCTGTAGTCTTTGACTTTTTAAGGTTTAGTTTAGAGTCTTTTGTACATTTTAATGTCATCAAAATCAGATGAAAACCTTTATGAGCGTCACACACGGCGAAGGCACTTTAATCGAACGTGTGAACGCAGCGATCGAAGTTCTTAGTGACTACTAGCGGATCCGGCAGACGTCGTCCTGCCCGCTGTTGTGTAGACATGCTGACAGCAGCGCCATCTACCGGGTTCAATTGTGTCGGTCTAACCTGGTCTAACGTTAAGGTGGAGTTAGACGTACGCCCGCACCGCTGTCTGTCTGTGTATTTGACGATTACAACCTGAGGTTTACATGAAACCTTTTTTGTTAGCACCGCCTTAGTGATAGAAGGTGACTGATTTTGGTGACCCTAGGGTCACAGGGACCGGAGTTATTGTGACCTAGAAAGGTCACCAAAAAAATAAAAGTCTTCAGATGGCCGAAAACGTTCAAAAACCCAAAAACGCCATTTTTGACCTTTGGTGACCTTATAAGGCTTTTCGCCCCCGTTTCTAGTACCCCCGTACCAATGCTTGTTGATCTATATTAAATGCACAATGTACCTATTTAAGGTAACATTATTTAATGTATTTAAGATACTTAATTGGCTAAGGATTAATGGTACTGCTTAAAATCGCTTCGTAAATAAGCCAATAATTCACGTAAAAAGTAAAGGATAAAAAATGGTTTTTGTGGGTTATCCCTAAGAGATAGACATATAGCATCGAATTTTTTTTGTAGATCTTTTTAATGTATACAATACTGTAGTACATTATTTTGATCTATCTTGTAGGATTCAGCCAGCGTTTGCAATGTAAGCGCACAAGATGTGTTTATTTACATCACCTTAATCAATCTAATATATTATGCTGTACTATACATAACCTTCCTCTTTAATTACTCTATCTATTAAAAACTGCATCAAAATCCGTTGCGTAGATTTAAAGATCTAAGCAAACATAGAGACAGACAGACAGAGGGAAGCGACTTTGTTTTATACTATGTAGTGACTAGGCGTTTCGGTGAATGTTTGTATCTCATTCCAAGTCCAAGCCGAAAATCTCGAAATCTATTTTCGTATTATTTTAAGATATCGAGTGATAAGAAAATTATTTATGTATAAACTAAATTCTGTTATTATAGGTCTCTATTCGGTTATTATAAAAAGAATCAATATAAAAAGATCTATGGGACCTAGGCCAAATCATTTGGGCTGGGTAGATAGCAGACGACCCCGTCTGCCATTTTCGTATATTCAACGTTCTGCCGAACACTCTGTATATATGTATGTTTATAAAATTTTAAAAATTAAGTCACTCCCAACACTTCACCTAGTCTCGTAGGTAACCTTATTTTTTTTTCGTAATGTGGTACACATTAAAACTGACCTTATTTTTTTTATGTGCACATTACAAAAAAAAGGTCATGTTTGCAATCGACACACATCATGCCTATTCATTTGATGCCACATTGGGTATTTGGGTATATTTGAAAACATTCGATTGTTAACCCCTACTTTAACCCCCATATCTCATGAATGGCTCGACCGATTTCTATATAACTTTCAGTTTTGCATTCTACACATCATTTCCTTTCATTTACCAAACTCGGGTATATTTGGAAACATTCGATAATTTATCCCCTCTTTAACCCAACATCTTGTAAACTTCATAACCGATTTTCATAAAACATGTTTAGAACCACCGCCAGAAAACCTGCTTTTAAAAAAAAACTCCATGCAAATCGGTCTACTCGTTTAAGAGCTACGTACGGTGCCACAGACAGACACATACACACACAGGTCAAACTTATAACACGCCTTTTTTTTTGTCGGTTTAACAAAAAAAAACATCCATGACGTGACAATCAAGCTGACAACAACAGGCAGGCGGCTGTTATACGTTATTATTCTGAAGGCTGGACTGACCTGAGGGACTGACGTTAGGTACGGCCGACAGAAAATGGCTTTGACTTGTCATACACGCCTTTAAAAAAAGAAGAAGAAGAATGGCATTAACTTGACGCAGTCAGTTGCGTTGCGTCAGTTGACATATTGTTTACGTGCCCGTGCCTCGTTTTCTGAGTTCCATGTGTAGTCACATTATTTACAAATTACATTCAAAATGTCGATAAAAAAGTGGACTGGTACGCATTCCCAAAGTGAAACTGGTATATTGCGAAAGAGTGATTTCAAAGAAAAAAAAGAAGAACTATTTGTGTTCGGCTATTCGTGCAAACTTTTCAGGGACGATGCAAAAGCCCTACACATTGACCAAGGGAAACACCTCATACCATGGATGGGGGATGATGCGTTGAAAATCGACAGGTTCGCTGTTTTTTACTATAAGACTGTTACTGTGCAATAAATAACGAGATAGTAATACAGAATGTTTAAAATTTTTGGAAGACCCTAAGATTTTCGCAGAGCATTATCCAAGTGGAGGACTAAAGGAAGCAGCGGCTCCGTGGCTGCCTGTATTGTTACGGTGACACGCTCCGGTGGTATGTATAACCAGCGGTTTGATATAAGTTCCTACATATTTGATGCCCAAATGTTTCTAAAATGTTAGGGGTAATTTAGCTTTACGGTTTGATAGGGTTTTACTTATTAGTTGACCTATAAAACCAGTTGTTCATGACTATTTACTTGAAACATTATGGTTGTGTGCATTAAGCTGTAATTTAGGGATTTGATCAACATATTTTGAGATGTGCACAACAACTTAGTTCTAATAGACATTTATTTATTATCCAAATCAGAACCAAAATACCTTGATGCTAATTTCTGTCATTAAAATAACCACAAAATATTAAAAATCACTAATTGCTATGTCAATAAAATGGTTCAAATAAAATCACCTACCTTAAAACTTTATGATAATTGTCTACACTGCAGGTCAATTTGTATTAGACTGACAATGTTTGTAAGCACATTAGGTTCTCTTGAATTTTTTTTTTGTTACAAACTTTAAAAAATGTTATTGCAAACCGTAATGCTTCCAAGATAGGTGCACAAACAGCAAGTGATGTATTTAAAGGCAGTGTTTTGTACAGGTATGATGCACGAGGAGCGCTCCACGACCTGGCCATCCACGAGGCCCCTCAGGGTGGCTTCGACTGGCGTGTGGAGCTTACCAGGTCAGAGCATGAGGTGGAACAGTTGTGTGATGAGGAGCGCTACCGAGCCCTGCACACGGATGAGGAGGAAGAGCTTATGTATAAAGGTTTGTACTCAAATTGAAACTTTATTCCCTTATCCTTAACTAGTAGTATTGGCAGGACACATTATCTTCTTTCACTATGAAATGAAATGAAAGAAATGGAGGAAGATGTTGTTTGTTGAAAGATGTGTTTTTATGCCTAACCACATCAAGAATTCTTGTTTTTATATGTATGTTTGTTGCCAGTTGTAGCAGTGGTGACCACAAGCTAATGATATTAATTAGAGTGGCAAAAGATTGAGATGAACCTAACTAACCAAGTTAGGTTAGTTAGGTTCATCTCAATTGTATGCATCAAAATTATTAACAGTATTTTCATTGAAGGTAATTTAAAAGTTGGATTAAACAAAAGATATGGAAAAACTAAAATCCATAATAATAGGTTATTTTGGATTTTAGTTTTTTTTTTGGTTGAAAAGGTCAAAAGTAAATAAACACAAAAGCTTCATTGAATAGTTTTTTTTTTAATTTACAAGTAGAATTTCTTTGATTACTGAATACTAAAATCAATTAACTCATAATTCCAGAGGAAGAGCTTAAGAGACTCCACAAAGCTGGTTATGGCCAGGTCGGCTTCAACTATGACACCCCATCAGAGGCAACACCAGCACAGCCGGCTGAAGTAGATGAGGAGCCATTCATACCCACTCCTGCTTTCACTGAGCTGATGCCGGTTGATATTGTTTTTGTGAGTTTGTATGGTCCTTCTTTTTAAATGTTATTGAGTATACTTTTGGTCCTTCTATTTGCTTAAAAGGTTTAAAGGAACTTTTTTTCTTCCTTAACCTTGTCCAACTGCTGTATGTACCTCAAACTCAAATAACTACTACTTCAAACTACTCCAGGAATCCGTATACCTCACAGCTCCTACCGTTCTGTCGAAGGTGACGAGATCGGTCGGCCCCGACGTGACGCCGCCTTCCGTCGTTTTCTTTAGTGCCGTACTCCGATATTTCAAGGTGTTGGACTGGCTAGGATCGGGGTAGAATCACAGGAGACAATGCACAATACGCCCCGATGCGGGACGTAAGTGCAGATCTGGTATCCTCCACCAGATATAGAGGCATTCAGGGTTTTATTTATTTTGTTTGAGACGCCATCGGGCTCGGCCTAAAAAGCGTTGGCGTGACGATCTCGATAGTTTCGAACGGGACTGGTGGGATCATGCAAAAACCAAGGATGACTGGAAGGGTTTAGGGGGGGGCTTTTGCGCAGCAGTGGGACAAAATAGGCTAAGTAAAAAAAACAAGAGATACACATACATGCAACATAAAACAAAACAATAGGTACTTAGCTTGTTGGTTAATAGTAAGCAGTGGTTACCAAGCCACAAGGCCCATATGCGGCCACAACATTAAGAATAGGAAAATACCCACAAGAAAACTGACTAGTCTCATTACTCTACTCCACAGCCGGAAACAGTGAAACAGAATGCTATCATAGACAAGACAGCCTTGTTCATAGCCAACCAGGGCGCCCAGATGGAGATTCTGATAAAAGCCAAGCAGAGAGACAACCCACAGTTCAAGTTCCTGAACAAGGATGACCCATTAAATCCTTACTACATGGCTTTGACGGCTTTGGTGAAGGCTGGGAAGTGGCCGGAGAAGATACCTGAGGTTTTGGAAGGTGATTTTAACTCCTATTTATTTTAAGTTCTTATAATGCTGGCTATATCGGCCTAGGAACCGATCTCAGTGGAGGCTGTGATTCAGCAAGTAAAGTGAGGAATGCTTACTATCTAGGTGCACCGAGCAGTTGTTCACTCCATGAAGTGATGATTTGCAAACAACCAATCATTACATATTGTTTTGGGGCAGTAGAATGTTACCAGTCCTCTCTTGCCTTACTGCGCTCGCCAACCCACTTGCCAAGCGTGGCGACAACTCCTTATGATCGGCAATAAATCTGGCGTTTATAAACATTATGTTTCAATTTACAGAAAGGCAACCAGAAAATGAAGATTATCTCCATCCAAGTCTTGCGGCCCCTATCATTGAGTCTGTAAGTATGAGTATATTTTATCTGCAAAGATGCAGCTAGCACTTAGTTATAGATGATTTATGCAACGTCAGCAACTGGTATACGCAATATTATATAATATTAACTATGCAATAAATACAATACCCTATAATCAATATATGTACCGATATAAAACTCTTCCGTTACTGAGTGAGTGATTGACAGACAACGCACAGCCTAAACCACTGGACCTAGAGACTTGAAATTTGGCACACATATACCTTGAGTATCCTAGAGGTGCACTAAGGAGGGATTTTTCGAAATTCCCTCGGGAACGGGAACTACGCGGGTGAAACTGCGGGATGCGGCTAGTCCAATATAAAATGTGTAATACTCTCAGCCATAGGTCTTCATGATCCTGGAGATGTAGGAGGCCTACATTGGTTGTTGTCTTACCATGCTTGGCAGGTGGGAAGGCGAGTGCAGATGTTGATAAGACGCTGCTGCTTGTCTCCCGGAGGAGACCCTCGGCTGTTTTTACTGCGTCCATGGGCAAGGGAGGACAGGCATCATTCCAACGCCGGAACTCCACGGCAAATCCAATATAATAATCATCATCATCATTCCAGCCGTAAAACGTCCACTACTGAATACAGGCCTCCCTCATGGATCTCCCTGAGGGGTAGTTGCCATACTCACCACGCTTGGCAGGCGGGTTGGCGAGCGCAGTTTGCGATATTGATACACGGAAAGACGCTGTTGCCCATCTTTCGGACTTCCGAATCTCTTAGCAGGCTCTTACTGCATTTACAGGCATGAGAGGAGGGATAACATTCTACTGCCGGCACCCCACGGCAAAATATAATAATATTTTTTTGTTACTCAGCCTATTTTGTCCCACTGCTGGGCTAAAGCCTCCCCCAACCCTTCAATTTCCAATCCTTGGTCTTTGCACTTTTTCATTTTGTACAAACGGGAATTACTCACGTAGTATTGTAACTTCGAATATTTGTACAAAATGTTTGTACAAAATGAATATTATATCTCACGTTAATTTTGAAATTTGCACTTTTTATTGTAGTTTTAATTCTTTCCAGGCCCCATCTATCCCGAGCATCCACTACAAGCCGTCCGCTGACTGCGACTACACCATGCTGATCTCCAAGATGCGCGGCGACGACCTCGCGCCCGGCGAGCTGCCCCCGCCGGGCACCGAACCCGCGCCCGCCCCGGGCACCGTCATCGCGCGTGCGCCTATACTTTACAATACTAGCAGTATGTCTTTAATACTTTATAGCACAATTACAAAAGGTGGGCTTAATGCTACAGCATTCTCTACCATCATTCTTGATGGTTTTGAGGAAATTAAAAACTCAAAAACATCCGGCGGACACAAACAGTGCTCTTGAAGAAGGGCCTCTAAATGGTCTACGAAACGTCATCAAGATGGTAATAAAAATTGCCTTTATAATCTTAGTTATTTGAGACTACATTCCTACGGAAATTCTAGGTATGCCATCGCACAGGTTCTAACCTAGTTTGGATACTTATATATTTGGATGCCTGCCCATAGATCAGTGACAAATTATTATTTAAGACATGTTATAATATTATGTAAATTGTTAACGTTTGTGTGCAAATAAATTTATCTTTATCTTTAATAAAAGCTTTATTAAAAGTCTATTATCGTCAGCTGAGCCGTAGGACGTCCTCTGGACATAGGCCTACCTGAATCTCCAAGTACTGATCATGTTGGGGTTGTTGGCGAGCGCAGTACGGGATGTTGATACACGGAAAGACGCTGCTGCCCATCTTCTGGAGGTATCCCTTACCAGGCTCTTACTGCATCCACGGGTAGGTATGAGAGGAGGGGTAACATTCTACTGCCGGCACCCCACGGCTTTCCTCATACCATGTGATTATTTCCAGCCCCGCCCCCGCCACCCGCGCCCACCGCAGCCCAGGTGTACCAACAGCAGTACGCCATGTACTACCAGCAGTACATGGCGCCTCCGCCCGCGCCCCCCGCGGCTCCTGCCGTCTCCACTGGACTCAGTCTTATGAAGAACTACGACTCGGGAGACTCGGGGGAGGACAGCGAACAGTCGGGTAATAACTACTCTAGAGAGATATACATATGTAACAACTCTAGATAGATATATGCATAAACATCTCTAGGTATATATAAGGTTTTAACAACTGTAGATAGATATAGGTTTTAACAATAATTCTCTATAGCTACGAGGTTATAACAACTCTAGTGTTCATGTCATCATGACTCAGTCTCATGATACACTACGGCGACAGGTAAAAAGTTTTATTAATTTGCCATAAATATAAATTGTAAACTTTGTTTACAGAATCTGAAGAGGAGTCTAAAACGAACGGTGTAGTGAAGCCCCTTCCCGTGATACCGGAGCCGCCGGATGATATCAAAGCCGTCATAGGTAAGATTTTATTTATTTTTAAATAGATTCTAAGATATCTAACATTTCTAGTCATCTTAGTTGGTCCGTTGAATGAGACTTTTACGTGTGACAGGATCGATTAGCTACATAAAAAGTTTTGATTTCCAGCTACCCTAACTGCCTCATCTCACAAAATCCATCTAATGTAATGTAGAGACGCTTTCTGTTCTAGTTCTCACTCAAAAAGTTTAAACAATATTTTATATTTCCAATCTCTTCTATCACCTTCTTTGTTAACCGTTAGTTACCCGCGCCTGCGCCTTTGCACGCGTTGTACTAATATATATATACAATATAATAAATTAGTCTATTCCGAAAGTTCGCTCCAAGTATATTGGTTAGTTAATTTTCTTTTATTCATTTTCTTTACTTGGCAGGGTAGAAATATTATATAAAAATCACATCTTTACTTGTCCCTAAGTTACAAGGTGGCCAAACTCTTGCCTATTGTCAATAAAATAATAACAATTATCATTTTAAATAATGAAACATTATTTAGATAAAGCGCATTGAAGTTTAAGGGGCCGTCTCCACGAGCGAGAGAATCGCGACGAGTCCGCGCTATAGAATCGCCGCGATTCCCTCGCTTGTGGAGACGGTCCCTAAGAGTGACGTCAGACCATAATTATATTTGGATTACGTTATAGAAAAAATACGTGTCCAATAGTTTTTGTTAATCCACATAAAATTTAGTCAAAAAGCCATCCGTGGTTATATTGGCCTCTTGCAGTCCACATTTAAACACGGAACTAAAATATGCACATAATTGTAACAGAAAAGATGGCGGCCTACGTAGCCCGCAACGGCGACGAGTTCGCGGACATAGTGCGCGCCAAGCACGACTCCCGCTTCACGTTCCTCGAGCCGGGCGGCGCGCACCACGCCTACTACAGCCGCCTCATGCGCGCCAAGCGGGGCGCGGCCGCTAACGGCGCTGACCAGAAGACGAACAAAGGTAAGATGGCGGCCTACGTAGCCCGCAACGGCGACGAGTTCGCGGACATAGTGCGCGCCAAGCACGACTCCCGCTTCACGTTCCTCGAGCCGGGCGGCGCGCACCACGCCTACTACAGCCGCCTCATGCGCGCCAAGCGGGGCGCGGCCGCTAACGGCGCTGACCAGAAGACGAACAAAGGTAAGATGGCGGCCTACGTAGCCCGCAACGGCGACGAGTTCGCGGACATAGTGCGCGCCAAGCACGACTCCCGCTTCACGTTCCTCGAGCCGGGCGGCGCGCACCACGCCTACTACAGCCGCCTCATGCGCGCCAAGCGGGGCGCGGCCGCTAACGGCGCTGACCAGAAGACGAACAAAGGTAGGGAAGTCTTGAAGCAATGGAGACAAGCAATGCATTGCCACAACCCACAAGTGTTGCGATTGAAGGCTGTTGACGACTACAAGAGCTTATCGAGTCATGTCCTTCTTCTTCATCTGCATATCGTTCGGGGACGCTCATGGAATGATGCTAGGGACCCATAGGTCTGCAGAGTCCTTCTCCGGTATTTCAAAGAGTTGGGCTGGCTACTACTTCAACAGAGCAAGAGTAAGAAGGTAAGAGAAAGAAATATTAGGGACGTAGTGCTAGTGAAGAACGACTCCCGCATCACGTTTCTAGAGGCCGGCGGCGCGCACCACGCCCACTGCAGCCGGATAATGCGGGCGAAGCGGGGGGAGGATGCTAATAGCTCTGAGGAGAAGAATAAGTACCTCTCGTGAACAGTACACACGGCGGGGAAGTACTACCACCATACCTATTTCCGCCAAGCGATAATGTCTGCATTGCTGAGTTCCTGTTTGAAGGGTAAGGGGCCGGTGAAATTACGGGCACATGAGACCAACCCTATCTCAGGGTGACGAGCTCAATGCTGCAGCGTTGGTCATGTGCTTAGTGAACGTGATTACCGCGGTATTGTAGGCCTACCTCGGCTTGTCTCGTCAACGGACGATATTGTAGTAGACGAAATTATAGAATCATCTGTCTTTGGAACCCTTAGAAGCCTCTTAAAAGTTCTCTAGAAATCACAAATTAGAATCAAGTACCAATACAAAAGTACATCTAACACAGTTTATATCTTATCTTTTACAGCACCAGTGTCATTTTCAATCAAGAAACAGAAGGAGCCAGACCCGATTCTGCCCAAACCAGCTTTACCTTACGAATCCAGTTCCGACGAGGACGACGAGAAATCAGAGAAAAATGCAGACGAGCCCGAAAAACCAGTAAAAGTTCCAGAAAAAGTAGAAAAAAAGCCCGAAAAGGAGGAACCGGCTGCTATGCCACCGGTTCTAGTCTACAAGATGGAAGGCCAGCTGACTCAAAACCTCCCCAAGGTCACAACCATCGAACCTCTAAAGTTTCTCTCAAGACAGACTGTGAATGATCAAAAGGTCGATCAAATGACCCCTACAGAGGTAACCGAGAAGCCTAAAGAAGAACCTAAAAGACTTGAAGCAATAGAGATCAAAGTAGTTAAACCAGAAGTTAAGAGTTACGACGTTCAGAACTTACAAAAGATTGAACTGAAAGTGGAGAAGCATGACTTGAAAATAGAACGTAAAGAAAAAGAAAAGACTAAGTCTCCATCGCCTGTAGTGGAAAGGAAAACTGTGAAAAAGGAGGAAAGAAGAGAGAGTCCAGATAAACGACGCGAGACCACGAGAAAGAGATTAAAAGAAGAACCCAAGCCCAAATCCGAGAGCAGAGAATATATGCGAACGAAAAGTTCCGACAGAGAGAAGAGAGATAAAGTGAGGGATGAAAAAGAGAGGAAGAGGCGGAAGATGGAAAAGGACGATTTAGAGAGCGAGATCATATCGTTGGAGGACAATTCTAATGATGATATGATCGATTTGACGGGCGACCAGTCGGATTCTAAAGGTTAGTTGTTTGTCTTGTTTAAAGATAGTTAATGCTAGAAGTATTCAAAGAATAAATTTAAAAATTTCTGGCGCTCAAGCCAAAGACAAAAAAAGAAAGAGGAAGTTACAGTGAAACTTGGTCAATATAGTCTTCATTTTACAATTTATGTTTGTCCTATATTACATTCAAGGGAGGTGGAGCAGATTCCGTCTCGTCGTGGAGCTGGGTGTCATGTGTAGATAGAGCTTGATGCTTTATTGTATAGTAGTAAGCCTTTTCCATCTATCATAGATGATTTATACTGCGTCAGCAACTGGTAATCGTGCTGTACGGGACGCTGCAGTGGGACATTGCTAGATGGATTAGGCTTGCCCAGGACATAAACCATCCTCTCAGCTTGGTCAGCTATTAGTCGATGGAAAGAACAGGTCATTACGTCTGAAGCTCACTAAACCGCGGGTTTCCTCACGATGTTTCCTTCACCGTGAAAGCACATGTTAAGTGTGCACTTAATTATGTGCTTTATTGTACACCATAACAAACACGAAACTAACAGATAAGTGGTACAATGGGGACGGCCATATCCATTGTACGACTTAATATCCGAAACGATAAGTAATAAAATGCAATGAAGATATCTAGTTGTAATTCCGCTAATGCTGAGATGCAGGAGCACCGCCCTCCCGCCCGCTAATTATGCACATGCAGGGAGAACTAGGTTGTTAGTGCAGCATGCATACCCAAACCCACATGACTGTGTTGCATTTTATTGTCATGGATTTTTGCAAAGTAACGCCTGTTTCCATTTATTACGAAACGATTAGTTCCAAAGCGTGGGGCTGCGCCATCTGAGCCTCTGCGAGTGTAGGGATACGATGTTTCCTTCACCGTCAAAGCACGTGTTAAGTGTGCACATAATTATGTGCTTTATTGTGCACCATAACAAACACGAAACTAACAGATACAAATAAGTGGTACAATGGGGACGGCCATATCCATTGTACGACTTATTATCCGAAGCGATTAGTTCCAAAGCGTGGGGCTGCGCCATGTGAGCCTCTGCGAGTGTCGGATATGTAGTGATTGTGCGCTTCAGGCGAGCCCGACGCGGAGGCCGACCGCGCCAAGCAGCTGCAGCGCCGGCGCCGCGCCGCGGAGTTCCTCAAGAAGGTCGGCGTGGACCCCGCCGGCGCCGCCTCGCTGCCCACCAACTCACTCGCCAGCGCCATGGTTAGTATATGTAGTGATTGTGCGCTTCAGGCGAGCCCGACGCGGAGGCCGGCCGCGCCAAGCAGCTGCAGCGCCGGCGCCGCGCCGCGGAGTTCCTCAAGAAGGTCGGCGTGGACCCCGCCGGCGCCGCCTCGCTGCCCACCAACTCACTCGCCAGCGCCATGGTTAGTATATGTAGTGATTGTGCGCTTCAGGCGAGCCCGACGCGGAGGCCGGCCGCGCCAAGCAGCTGCAGCGCCGGCGCCGCGCCGCGGAGTTCCTCAAGAAGGTCGGCGTGGACCCCGCCGGCGCCGCCTCGCTGCCCACCAACTCACTCGCCAGCGCCATGGTTAGTATATGTAGTGATTGTGCGCTTCAGGCGAGCCCGACGCGGAGGCCGGCCGCGCCAAGCAGCTGCAGCGCCGGCGCCGCGCCGCGGAGTTCCTCAAGAAGGTCGGCGTGGACCCCGCCGGCGCCGCCTCGCTGCCCACCAACTCACTCGCCAGCGCCATGGTTAGTATATGTAGTGATTGTGCGCTTCAGGCGAGCCCGACGCGGAGGCCGGCCGCGCCAAGCAGCTGCAGCGCCGGCGCCGCGCCGCGGAGTTCCTCAAGAAGGTCGGCGTGGACCCCGCCGGCGCCGCCTCGCTGCCCACCAACTCACTCGCCAGCGCCATGGTTAGTATATGTAGTGATTGTGCGCTTCAGGCGAGCCCGACGCGGAGGCCGGCCGCGCCAAGCAGCTGCAGCGCCGGCGCCGCGCCGCGGAGTTCCTCAAGAAGGTCGGCGTGGACCCCGCCGGCGCCGCCTCGCTGCCCACCAACTCACTCGCCAGCGCCATGGTTAGTATATGTAGTGATTGTGCGCTTCAGGCGAGCCCGACGCGGAGGCCGGCCGCGCCAAGCAGCTGCAGCGCCGGCGCCGCGCCGCGGAGTTCCTCAAGAAGGTCGGCGTGGACCCCGCCGGCGCCGCCTCGCTGCCCACCAACTCACTCGCCAGCGCCATGGTTAGTATAAATAAATAAAACGTTTATTTTTTCTCTTACAACAGTTCTTGCCGTGTTCTTGTAGTTTGAGCCGTGGGGTGCCGGCAGTAGAATGTTACCCCTCCTCTCCTACCCGTGGATGCAGTAAGAGCCTGCTAAGGGACACCTCCGAAAGATGGGCAGCAGCGTCTTTCCGTATATCAACATCCCATACTGCGCTCACCAACCCGCCTGCCAAGCGTGGTGAGTATGGCAACTACCCCTCATGGAGATCCATGAGGGAAGCCTTAGTTCAGTAGTGGACGTTTTACGGCTAAAATGATGATGATGATGATGTAGAATAACAAAACCTATCGGACACGTTATCTGTTTTATCGTGATCCAAAAATAACGTCGATACATTACTTAGTAATGTAGCGTATGTTAATAGTGTATGTTATGATGTCACGCACGACCTAAACTTCAATGCGCTCTATCTAAGTATTGTTTAGTTAATTTGAAAAAGCTAAGTATTTTAAAGGTATTTTGTAATGTTTTTTGACTCAGTCACCTTTTTCTCTTACTTGTATCATTCATTGGACATGATAATTGTAATAATTTATTCAGGTGGACACCCTCGAGTCTATACGAAAGAAGAAAGCCGCAGAAGAAGAGAAGAGACGCCGAAAAGAGAAGAGGAGGCGGCGTGAAAAAAGAGGTATGGGTATAATAAACTAAGGCCTTTACATCTATTGTAGATGATTTATACAGCGTCAGCAAATTCATGCTGTGTGACGCAGCAGTGCCTAGGACATTGCTAGATGGATTAGGCTTGCCCAGCACCCATACCATTCTCCCAGCTCAGTCGGCTATTAGTCAGAAGAAAGAACAGGTCAATACGTCTGAAGCTGACTAAGCCGCGGGTTTCCTCACGATGTTTTCCTTCACCGTTAAAGCACGTGTGCTAAATGTGCACATACATTTGTCAAGAAAGAAAAATCTATTGCTGCACGGCCGGTATCGAAACCCGCGACCTTCAGATTGAAAGTCGCGGGTACACACCACACGGCTATCGGCATGCTATATCACTTTTAAAATGATCAGTTCTTACCTCTTAATCTAAAACATAGACGAGTTATTTATTAAGTTATGAATATTATAAGTTATTTATTAGTTACATTGGGTAATTTTTATAGTAAATTTAACAAATCACGCTTATGTATAACATTTAAGGAAATTAGGAAACTGAATTGTCAAGCATTATGTATTATTTTTCATTATTTTATTTTTGCTGTGGGTTGCCGGCAGAAGAATGTTACCCCTCCTCTCATGCCCATGGATGCAGTAAGAGCCTGCTAAGGGATACCTCCGGAAGATGGGCAGCAGCGTCTTTCCGTGTATCAACATCCTATACTGCGCTACACCCGCCTGCCAAGCGTGGTGAGTATGGCAACTACATGGAGATCCATGAGGGAGGCCTGTGTTCAGTAGTGGACGTTTTACGGCTGAACTGATGATGATGATTTATTATTTATGGCTGTTGCAAACCTGTCGCGAGATAAGTAATAAGCCTGCCGTGTCGGGTAACGATCAACGAATATAACCTATCAAGAATTGCTATCCGCGAGAACCTTTAATTGGCTTTATGTTTCTTATTAATCATAATCATATAATCATTATGTATATTTGATGAATGTATAGCTGTTGGTTCCTCAAAGTAAATAAATAAATTTAGACGTAACCCAACTCGGGTTCCGTCGCTTAGTGGTTAAAGCACTTCCGGCTTTAGGAAGCGTCAAGGATCGATTTGACGGACGTGGGTTCGAACCCCACCGGATCGTACATCTGTATAAGGTTTTTCATAATATGATTGATTAGGTGCAAAATGTTTTCGAATTATATTTAGAAGGTTAGATAATATTAACTTAACATTTCAGATTACGAAGATGAAGCTGAGAAATCACACAGGAAGAGCAAAAGGCGGAAGAAAGGGTAAGATCGACTTGCGCACAATGTATACTTATATTATAAACTAGCTGACCCGGCGGACTTCGTATCGCACCTATAACTACAACCACCACTTACGACTTACCCTACAACTACCCTAAAACTACCTTACACTACCCTACAACTAACCTACTACTACACGACTGCGCTACAACTAACGCTGAAACATGTGTTTAACATACAAACTTTCATCCCCTATTTTAACCCCTTCTGATTTAATTTACGCAACGAAAAGTAGCCTATGTCCGTCTCCATGGTCTAATCTACTCCTATACTAAAATTCATCCAATTCGGTTCAGCGGTTTTGACGTGAAAAGGGAACATACATACATTCTTACTTTCACTTTTATATATTAGTAGGATCTGAAGGTTTGTTTGGTAGAACGCGCTAATCTCAGGAGCTACGTATACGAATTGAACAATTATATCAGTGTTGAATAGCCCAATTATCGAGGAAGGTTATTATATAGGAGCGTAGCATCATTGAATTCAATCAGATTAAATTTTGCGTGCCTACAATAAACATTAAATGTTGTATGAACGGGGAAAATTTATTCCTTTTGAGAACTTCCGTTGCGTGCGCTGTGAAAACGCTCAAAATACAAAAATACAAGATAGTTTATTGAGAACGGTACATAATTAAAACATATTTATTTATTTGAGCCACCAACAGAAGATACACAAAGAAAAGTTACAAAAGTAAAAACAATGAAAATCATGAGCTACATCTAGGTTACAAATTAAGTTGTCTTAGCAAAAGTTAACATATTATGCCTTAAAATTTTTAAACATAGGTAACAAATATATTTAAGGGTCTACATAGAATTTTTAAACAAAACAAATATCTACGTTCTACGTAAGGTTAAATAAAATAAAAAGAAACTAGAGTTAAAACAAAAACTACGAGTTAGTGAGTAGGTACTAAGATATAGATACTTAACGGTTTGTATAGTGCGAATAAAATAATATTGAAAAAATATGGAAATACATATGTATTAATATGGAACGAAGAGATCACAAAAGTTAAAACTGTGGAGAACTCCCTCCATGATATTACTCAGTTCGGTTTATTTTATTTTAATGTCTTTAGTTAAATATATATCTATTATATTACAACTATAATAGGTTAAAGTTACCTTACCAGTATATGGCGGAATTGTTCCCCTTATTTCCTTCTCTGTGACGCACACGAAGCACGCGGGACACCTAGTAGGTATATTTAAATAAAGTGGCGTCTCGGAAAACCAGGCGCAACCAGTGTAAATAAAAAAAGATATGGCGCGTACTAGTGGCTTTTGTCACCGTGACTGTTGTGTCACTGTCACCGCGTACGTCATCGCTAATGAAGGTACGCGCATTTGGATACGTGACAATTTGGAGAATTTGTATGTGACAGTAACGGAAACTTGTCACGGTAACAAACGTTACAGTCCGCGATCTGTCTTACTGTAGATATTTTTCTCGGGGGTGTATTATTAAGTTAATTTCTACACTAATAATATAGAGAAAAGATTTGATTGTTTGTTTGTATGCATTGAATATAATAAAAATAAATAAAAACGTTTATTTCCAGAAAGGTCTTACAGGTATGATAAACCTAGTATAACAGTCTTACTAATAGTCTACCTAATAGTCTCCGAAACTACTGGACCGATTTAAAAAATTCTTTCACCATTCGAATCTTACATTATTTCTGATGAACATAGGCTATATTTTATTCCCGTATTCCCACGGGAATGGGAACTACGCGGGTAAAACCGCGGAGTGCGGCTAGTATATCATATGTATACGGGGTGTACATTTTTTTACAGCGAAAGTTCCTTAGTAAAAGTTGTTCATATTGATGAGTACATTGAACCCCCGAAGTTTTCGGTAGTTGTCCTTTTACACCCTGTGTATATAAAAAAAAAGTTTTCTATCTACCATTTGGCACCCATAACACAAGCTCTGCTTACCTTGGGGCTAGATGGCGCTGTGTGGAAATTACTTGAATTATTTATTTATTTTAAGTGTTTCTTTAACTTCCAAATGTTTGGTTACAGATCTTCAGATGACGAAGTTAGTTCAAATGATGTGTAAGTCGTTATTTATTATGTTTCACATCGTTATTTCAACCCGTACTGCGCTCGCCAACCCCGCCTGCCAGGCATGGCGAGTATGGCAACAACCCCTTTATGATCATTAGGAGATCCATGGCCTGTGTCCAGCAGTGGACGTCCTATGGCTGAGATGGTGATAGTTCCTGCTCTATTATAAGCAAAATGAGCGTCGGAAGATTTTTTCTATGTAGTGTAGGATTTCCCATCATTGACCTCATCCCATGCAAAAAAAACCTCTCTTGTCCGTGGATGCAGTGAGAATCTCCCAAGGGATACATCCGGAAGATGGGCAGCAGCGTCTTTCTGTGCATCAACATCCCGTACTGCCCTCGCTAACCAGCCTGCCAGCGTGGCGGGTATGGCAACAATACCCTCATGATCTTGGCTTCTTTCCCTCACTTGGAAAATTATAACCCCAAATTCTATAACCATAAACAAGCATTAGTCATTTTCAAACTTATGCGATCACGACATTATTTTAACAGCCCATTTTGCCTGCTAGGAATTCTTCGAAATAAATAAATTTTATGTACTTATCATATAATTAAAATGAATGATCGTAATCGACTCTATCCCTCCTTTGGATCTCATTTTGTATTATTCATGGCCTCCCCATGAATAATACAAAATGAGCCTTTACCCTACAGTGGTACTGTCTTGTAAGTTTTGCTTTAAAAGTTCTGTCTCAGAAAGCCAAGTACATTAACTAAAAACGCTTAATGAAAACGCAACCTTTCTTCCAGTCACAAAAAGAAGAAACGCAAGAAGGACAAGAAGTCTTCCAAATCCAAGAAAAAGAAGCGCCACGATTCCCCCTCCCCAGAAGAGGAAGAGGACCAACCCCTCCCCCTCAACATCGACCTGACGAGCACTCTCAAAGAACTACGAACAAACAGCCCTACCAAGAACTTGATCATACCTGACGTTGAGACGAGAGTTGATTCTGACTCCGATAAAAGTGAGGGCAACGAAGATTATAGGGATGAGATGAGTGAAGATAAAGAGCGAAAAAGAGAGTTTAGTGAAGATAAAGAGCGTAAAAGGGAATATAGTGAAAATAGAGAACGTAAAAGAGATCATCGCGAATACAACAGCGAAGAACGCGATAGAGAGTATCATGACTACAAGAGTGAAGATAGGGACCGGGAAAGAGAGTATCGTGAATACAATAGTAAAGAAAGAGAGCGCAAGAGAGATTATAGTGAAGATAGAGAGCGGGAAAGAGAGTATAGGGAATACAAGAGTGAAAATAAAGAGCGAGAAAGAGAGTATCGTGAATACAATAGTGAAGATAGAGAGCGGAGGAAAGAGTATAGCGACTACAAGAGTGATGATAAAGAGCGAAAGAGAGAGTACAGGGACTACAAGAGCGAAGAGAAAGAGAAGAAAAGAGAGTACAGCGAAGGAGAGTGGTCTAGTGATAGTGAAGTGGACTCTCATTCCGATGAGAGTAAAAGGGTTGAATAATATTGATTTTATTTAAGATTTTTAATAAATTGCAAAGTTTTTTTTTATACATTTGGATTTATTTTTAATAATTTTATATCCTTATAGCAAAACGCAGCGTTTGCTTTAAAACATGTAAGAACTATTTACTCTTTGATACAAAATAGCGTTTAATAAGATTTAGTTAGATTTATACAAAATATTTATTTATATCAAGAGTTAGTTTTATAAAAGTTGTAGGCATGATAGCTGGTGTTAATATTAACGTTAAACCAAGACATGACTTCAGCTAATTTATCCGGCTAATACTATACAGTTTAGAAGAGAAACTAAAAATATTTCAGTAATTTAAAGTAATCGTAAGCACTGTACGTCAAAATGCCTTATTAAATATCAAAAATATGTTGTGATATCCCTGAAATAACAACACCAAGATACTGTAGAACCGAGTCTCTACTCTAGTTACAAATATGTAATGTTATCTCAAAAATTATTAAAATTATTTCAAGTGCTACTTACTATTCAGTTGTTGTGGCTAGATGACTTTATTTAAATTTGACCCGTCATGTAGCAAATCCGTATTAGAAAAGCTATTGGACACGTTTTTTTTCTTTTGACGTAATTATAAAATCATGGCGATACATTGTATGGAAATGTCACGTGATCTTACGTCAGCCAAATTCGTTGTAGAATGTTTGTAAACAAACTGTCAATACTTAACCTAAAAATAACTTTATTTATATATCTCCATTATTTGGGATTTGTGACCTCACTCTTCATCAACCAAAGTAATTAAATTTCAAATGTGACTGTTCATTTACAAACATTCTTCAAATTAAGCTGATTTATGTATAGGTACCTTGTTATATTTCATTCACACTCTTATACCACAGATTACAAAAACTAACTTATAGTTCATTGCTCTCATTAATTTGAGAAAGCTATAAATGCTCATTAATTCTGTAATTCCATACCCTGTCATCATACCTGTTTAGCATTAGGAACTATAAAAAAAATATATATAGATTTGAATTGTTAAATTTACGAAGGTATTCATTCCAACCAGAGACTAGATAGATAACTCTATAGGTAATGTACTTAATACTAACACATGACTTAATATAACATAGACAGAAAATTACAAAATTAAAAGTAGAAGTACAATGGGCGGCCTTATCACTATTAGCGATCTCTTCCAGGCAACCTTAGGATGACTAGTCTCTGATTCAAACACAGTATTTTTAACAGAAAGTCGGTGGTTTAGAGATTCATTACACTACCATAAAACGCGGGCGAAACTGTGAAAAGAGAGAGAGAGAGAGAGTACATTTATAGTTATAATAATGGCATAATGTTGGAACACATAAAACTGTATTTATAACTGAACGCGCATTTGAAACAAAGACGCCTCTATTCATATTAATCTTGTCATAGGTTAATCAATAGATCAACGAATCATTGTATCTATGGAAATCTAATAATAGCTCTGTTGTATCAATAAATTCATTTTGTAAGGATAGCTGGCGTTATTAATTAGTGGACACTTTCCCTGGTTAGAATTTAGTTAACGCATATTGTTTCATAATAGGGAAAACAAAATAATGTGTTTTTTTATATCGTTGGAAGACCAACGGTACTTAATAATTAAAAACGCATGTTTATGATAGTAGCTATTACCATTTAATCGTCTCCAATACTCTGAACTCGCAAAACCAGCGATTTGACAAAAATACTTGTAATCTTAGGAACCTTTATGAATCAACCAA
Organism: Pasiphila rectangulata; assembly: GCA_963082625.1. Classification (NCBI taxonomy): domain Eukaryota; kingdom Metazoa; phylum Arthropoda; class Insecta; order Lepidoptera; family Geometridae; genus Pasiphila; species Pasiphila rectangulata. Next base: position 12,943,649 of record OY720256.1, on the reverse strand, counting down.
ATTTTGAAACGTTTTAAACGATTCTTTTTCGTAACTTAAAACAATTCATCTTCATTGTGCGTGCATTGGCGAATTATTGCAGTAACAGGCCAAGACGGTAAATGCATCAAGCCCGTCGCGCTATCTGATTCGTTTGCTTACTTTAAAGAATATAATATAACCCTATTAACTGGTATGACGTCTTCCTCTCTTCGATATTTATTGTTGTCAGGCCACGTCAGTTCTTGGGACAAGGCCGGTGGATCCGTTAAAATACTAAAGTGAGTTGAGTATGTATTGCAGAAATAGACCTTTTATTGAGATAAATGGTTCCTTGCACACAACTGTAAGTAATAAGTGTTACTGACGCAGCGGATGCAGTAGTTGGGAGACGACGTCTTGTTTTCTCATGGTGGAGTTAGTTCTAAACTGTGGTCCTAAAAATAAAAGTAATAAATAAACCAAGTGCGTGTCGGGCCACGCACTGTAAAATGTTCCGTAGTTACCCGTAGATCTGTTGTTAGAAGTTGGTGTCGGTATGTTTTTTTATGTTTACCAAAACATCCTAAGAGGTTAATTGAGTTTTCGGAGTATTCCAGTATGTTTAGTTATACCTACCGTAAGACTGAGTTTTGCTAATCAATGAAAATAGGCGATGACCACTAGTGGGGTCCACCCAATGCTAGGAGGCGACATCTAGGGGCCAGAACTCAATACTTTATTGTATATGTATACTAATATTAAAAAGAGGTAATGTTTGTGAGGTTGTAGGGGGTAATCTCTGGATCTACTGAACCGATTTTAAAATTATTCGACTAATAGAAAGCCACAGTATTTGTGAGTGTCATAGGCTATAAATTACCAACCAACGAAGTGGGTACCGGGTCAGCTAGTGTTCTATAATGCAGGTACCCGACTGGGTCTGTAATGCTACCTAACACCATTGTCAACACCACTGTGTACCTACATTAACTTATCTAGATTCCGAGATATTACAATTTCTATCAAAGGGAATGAACGCTACCGCCAAACGCCTGACGAAGAACATCAGTAATATTGCCATGGAAAAATGGTAGGCGTTAAAATTCGTTTTTTAAATATTTTCCTTAACTACCTACTGGACGCATTTTATTTCTGATTATATTTTTATGAGACATATTGATCGTAAATTCCTCTGGTAAATATCAGGTATCCTTGCGATATCTATAACCATCATTATCAGAGTACACCCGCGGTTCTGACCGTCAGGACCGCGGCTCATTTTATTATTGAAATTATTCTTGTTTCATGGAGGTACATTGAAATTTAAAGAACATTCAAGTACATTGCTTTTACATTCCTTTTATGTATAACATTATCATACATGTTGATTTTTGAAAAAGTACACCCGCCATCCTGACCCACGATCTTTAGACAAGACCCGACCACAGAGAGGAACTTTTGTTATGCTGTTGGCCCATTATGAATGCAGCCGAGTGTAAATGTGTACAAGGAAGCATTTATCTTAACAGAAAGTCTATAAATGCAATACATACTCACTTATAAATACATAGGTTTGAACGACCTTAACCCAAGAAGACATCCAGTGATTACGATCTTCAGACATGAAAAGCCGACCGCAGAGAGATTTCTAGTAAGCGTTAAGATGCTGTTGACCCAATATGAATGCAGGTAGTTGTGTGAACATGTGTGCAAGGAAGCATCAATCTTAATAGAAGGTCTATTTCTGCATTACTTTAGTACCAATGTAGCGGTGGACCTTCACCCAAGAACTGACGGACTAGATTTCTTGATTGCCGATTCAGACAACGCAGTACGGGATGTTAATAAGTACACGGAAAGACCCAGCTGCCCATCTTCCGGAGGTATCCCTTGGAAGATTCTTACTGCATCCGCGTGCAAGAGAGGAGAATCAACATTTTTCTGCTGGCATCCCACAGCATTAAAATGAGTAGGCACCTAATCAATTCATACTACTTACGTAATAGTAGTTAGTAATTTGTTTATATTGTTATTATACTATTTGTATTTAATCGTTTGCTATGATTATTGTGAATTTGAAAGTAAAATTGCGTATTATATTCTATCAAAATTGGATTCTACAAGCTTTTCCTAGCTCACAGATAATATAATACACTAGTAATGCCTAGCTGACCTTATTACGTTTCTGTAACCTGTGCTGATACTAAGAAGCCGCTGAAAAAGATCCAGCATTATTTATTTAATCAGACCAGAGCTCGTATCGAAATCGGCATTTAAATTGTTATTTACCGCAAAAGTCGGATTCCTTTGAAGATATAGGGGATATAGATAAAACATTCATTGATCTGCAGAATTGTCGACTTAGATGAGATAAAACCATAGAAAAAATAAAAGGTAAAGATAAAACAGATAAAGTAACATAAGTACAATTTGTTTAACACATAGAGTGTTAGGATAAACCTAGATAGGTAGGTACCGACCGATTTGCAACGAGATTCGCGATCTGATGATAACAAATTATACCAAGTGGTATAATAACACTGAAAATTGTCTGTCTGTATGTCTGATTATAGTACCTACCTATTTTATAGTACACACAACTAAGTAAGCGGAGTATGTCGGTAGTCGATTTCTTGTACCTTTTCAACATAAGTAGGTACTTATAAACATTTTAGGTCATATATAACAAAATCAAAGCGAATGCCACTTGCTTATGATTATTAGGCAACCCGGCCAGTTCGGCAGTCAAATTGCCTACCGAAGGCTTCGGGGCGGCGCGCGGGGTCGGACCCCAGGCCCTGCCTTCCGCAACCGTGCCGGGAGCAGAGGTATGTATCCGGAAAGGTGGGTGTCAAGTTGGCTACCGAAGGCGTCGGCGGCGGCGCCGGCGGTGGAATGGGATTCCAGTCCCCGCCTTCGCAACTGCTACTGGGACGGGAGCAGAGACAACAGCCGCGCCCTCAACCTCCCCTTTCTGGAGCGCGACCCACCTGGAGCCCAATTCTCGAGGAGGTGATAAATATCACAATAGCTAAATATCATAATAACATCTTGTGACAGTTGTTATGATATTTTATCATACTCACAAGAATTAGGCCCTGGACCAGTGCTTAGGGTAAAGAAATGACAAAACGTGGCGAGAAAACAGTAGAACGCGGCAGCAAAGACCAACACCTGGAACGGGGCGCGGGGAGGTGCTTTAAATGTTGGAAAACGTCGGGGCACTACATTCAAACTGGTTGACTCTGCTTCAGGTAAGATAATACATGCCATCTGTGATTAGGTACAAAAACATTTGAAAATACTCGTAGATCCTAGTGAAGTCTATAGTTTTATCCAGATTTTTTGTGATGATTGGTTCTTCTTTATCTTTGTATTTGCTAAAAAAAAACGAATCCGCGTTATTTAACTAGCTAGGTACCTCCTCGGCGTTTATTAAGGGATTAGGTACCATAAGTCACATCTATTATCAGTGATAACTGCTCAAGATGAGATGGCTATATAAATACCATGTTTTCTGCTGCGAAACTTATTGTTTTCAAAGCAATAACTACACCCGGTGAATTCAAAATGGCAGCGGATGTAAGTATTTTTACATTTTCAAATTTTTATCTACTGTCTTGGGTTTCATCCACAGGTCTCATCACAAGCGCTTTATCGCAACTGCATGATTGAAGTTGGAAAACAAATTGTTAGGTAAGGTCTGTTTCTGACCACGTAAAACAATGCTTTGTGTTTAGTCGGGTCGTACATCACTTATAGATAATGATGATATATGGGCCAGTAGGCCCATATATCATCATTATCTATTGTATTGGGCAATGGCCTTGGTAATGAAAGTCGTACAGCTAAATGAACTGCAGCTGACAGATGCTGGATATGGCAGAGCCAAGCCAGGGTAAATAGGTGCAAAATGAGAAAGATCTAATCTAAGCTACAACCACAGGTCAGAACAGATTTATAAATCTGAGGGTTTCACCATTATAGCACTACTTGAATGTACACACATATTTTACGAGAAAACGCTGAACCTCGGTCGGTTAACGAATCCACCACATCTCACATCTTCCAGAAAGGTCCAATAAGCATGATCGACCCGTCCCAACTCCTGCGTCCGGAAGCCGCGTTCAACGACAAGCCCATAGACGCCTTTCGCGACTATTCCGTCGACGACAACGACCCCATCAAGGAGCGCGTGCGCAGAACCTACTACACCATGCACGCCAACGTCACTGTGGACTTTGTCAAACGTAAGTATTTTAATTCTGACTATATTATAGTGTTCTAAGTTCCTAAGATTAGAAAAGGTTAATGAAATGAAACACGTGTCGGATTCTTAGGATGTTTTATTTATGCGGAATGCGTGTGCTATCTCCAAGTTTGTGTGCTTTGCTATTGTCATGGAGTATAGGTCATTTGAAAACCCGCTCCGCCTGCATTGGAAGGGCGGCTCTAGCGAGCTACAGGTGAACTAACAAAATAATTAAATGATGTTTTGAATTAAACGTTGTCTGCAGAAAAACGCGAAAACTGGCTAAAATTTAACCACTTCAAATCCACGATCAAAGACGCGCTGATCAAGCTCAACGACTTGGTGGACGAGTCGGATCCCGACACGGACTTGCCCAACATCGTGCACGCCTTCCAGACGGCCGAGAGGATCCGGGAGGAGCATCCTCATGATGACTGGTTCCATCTCACTGGGTTAATACACGATCTGGGCAAGGTAAGCATTATCTCTGCACTCTCTACTCTACCCTCTATAGAAAAGTCACAAAATCACAGTGGTCGCAACTCGCAAGCGAGATGAACACATTTTTTGATATTTATTATTTTTAAATTATCAACCTTGCAAACAAATACTTCTTTCGTCGTTAGTGGATGATGTAAACTGTTAGTGGCGTCAGGTGGACCTACAATGTGGCTCGAAAACTAAAAATCATATTGAAGATAGCTGTAGTTCCTTCCTCATTCATCATTACAACCGTAAAACGTCCACTACTAAGCACAGGCCCCTCATGGAGATCCTTGAGGTGTAGTTGCCATACTCACCAAGCTTGGCAGGCGGGTTGGTGAGCGCAGTAGGTACGGGATGTTGATACCTACACGAAAAGATGCTGCTGCCCATCTTCCGGAGGTATCCCTAAGCAGGTTCTTACTGCATCCACGGACATCATCCAGGTCCTGTAGTTTCGGAACCTATTCAATGCATACAAACAAACAATCAAATCTTTCCTTCTTATAATATATATTATTTATTTATTTATTTAATACTTTGTGCACAAAAACAATGTACAGAGGAGGACTTAATGCTAATAGCATTTTCTACCAGTCAACCTGGGCGTGCAAGAAAAATATATATTATTATCGTAGATAATAAAAAAGTAATAAATTATTTTTAACAAACAAGCTTTTATTTGAACGTACCCACTAAAAATAATGAAATAAACATTTTCCATTAAAGTTTAATGTCAACTTAAAACGTCTTTACACAATTTATGCGATAGAAAAGCTTGTCGCGAGATTAACCTGCGTACCTGTAACTTGATCTAATTGTTTTTTTTTTCAAACAATGTAAATACGAGTACCTGCTTAAATCTCGCGACAATCTTTTTCATCACATAAATTGTGTACGTAAATACGTTTTAAGTTGACATTAAACTTTAATGGAAAATGTTTATTTTATTATTTTTAGGAGGTACATTTAAATAAAAGCTTGTATGTTAGAAAGTTTTTTGACGAGTAACTCTCAGCAAGCATTGCATAGCATTGTAAAAGTGCATCAATGGAATAACTAGTCCCCCATATTGGGTATTCTGCCATAATGGATTTAGAGTGACGTTATTTCAATTTTCGAATTAGTCCGCCATCTTGAGTACCTATACCGCCATGTTGGATTTACAGTGACATCAATTTTTCGAGTAACACTCAGCAAGGCCTTTCATTTGATACCCATATTGTAAGAGTGCATAAGAATAACTAGATGGCGGCATCTTGAGTATACCGCCATGTTGAATACAGAGTATCGTTATTTCATTTTTTGAGTTATTCTCAGCAAGCCCTTTCATTTGATACCCATATTATAGGAGTACTTTAAAAATAAGTAGTCCGCTATCTTGGGTGTTCCGCCATGTTGGATTCAGAGTGACGTCTTTTAATTTTTTGAGATATTCTCAGCAAGCCCTTTTATTTGATACCTATATTATAGGAGTACCTACATTAGAAATAAGTAGTCCGCCATCTTGGGTGTTCCGCCATGTTGGATTCAGAGTGACGTTACATAGCTGACCATGCATTGTCATCCAAAGAAAACATGTATGCAAAATTTCAGCTCAATTGGTTGAAGATATCTGCTTCAAAATTGAGTTGCAAGATTCCACGAACAAACATAGTCATACATACATACAGGGCAAGCTAAATAAAAGCTTGTAAAAAGATAATGTTTATGGTTTGGCAGAATGCCAGGCGCAACGAAGACGCAGCATGGTCAGGCCCTCTAGCAGTTTTCCCGGCAAATGAAGTCAGTGGAATCAGAATTTGAAAAAAGTTTTTATCATGTTGGTAATACTTACCCAGAGAGTTGAGATAGTTGTGAATTCAGACATAAACACACCACATAGGTTTTTGTATGATAACAGGGAAAACAGAGTAACAATAATAAGAGCAATTATCTTATCTCCACTGTAATAAACGTGGGTTATCTCTCCAATTAAACTTAAAAACTAACAAATCACAACAAATCACTGTTATTGGCAAATGATTGCCTTTAATAACAACACGTGAATTAATTCAATCTCGTAGGTGTGCACGTGCATGTTATAATAATAGGAAGTTACAATAGGTACTTACCTAAATACGAGTAAGGTAGGTACTTATGGAACCACAAGACTTAACAAGGTAGCTACTTGATCTTCAGTCCTACCTATTTAACTCATGGTGTTCGCAACGTTGATTTTTGCGGCCTGAGATCAAAGGGATATAATAATTTGACCTTTCTTGTTTTTGATTTATGAGAATGATCTCTTTTATGATTGTGAGGTATTATGAGGTTGTTCAAGAAACTTGTACTTAATGAAATCGTTTTATTTTCTGACGGAAATAGGAAATAGGATAGGATTACCTATATAATATAATATATTATAAAGAAAACTACGACGACGTAGACATAGTCTTAGGGTTTGGGTTTCAAATGGTATCATAAGACCCCCCGTGCCGTTATGGGTATCCATAACTAAGCTTAGTTGAGTTTTCGAGCGCAGTACGGGATGTTGATACACGGAAATACTCTGCTCCCATCGGAGGCCATCTACCAGATTCTTGATTCGACGGGCAATAGAAGAGGGGCACCATCCTACTGACGGCACCCTACGGCACAAACATATTTTTTATGCATAGGTGATGGCGTTCTATGACGAGCCGCAGTGGTGCGTGGTGGGAGACACCTTCGCCGTGGGCTGCAAGTGGGCAGAGTCGATCGTGTACGGACCTGAGAGCTTCAAAGACAATCCCGATACCTACAACCCTAAGTACAAGTAAGTAGAACTAATTGTAAAAGCACGTTGCTTTTTTCAGATGCTAGTTTTGTTTAATAAGAACATGGTATCTGAGATCTGGAGCCGTGGGGTGCCGGCAGTAGAATGTTACCCCTCCTCTCATGCCCGTGGATGCAGTAAGAGCCTGCTAAAAGATACCTCCGTAAGATGGGCAGCAGCGTCTTTCCGTGTATCTACATCTCGTACTGCGCTCGCCAACCCGCCTACCAAGCGTGGTGAGTGTGGCAACTACCCCTCATGGAGATCCATGAGGGAGGCCTGTTCAGTAGTGTACTTTTTACGGCTGAAATGATGATCTGAGATCTGGGGCATTGATGTACAAAACAGGCCTGAGCATAAATTTTATATTCCATTGAAAGATCCAAGCTTTTGGCTATCTTCAAAAGGACTCACCGTAAGGCGCCGACAACCGACAAATGAGTTTTATAAGTGAATTTTCTAGTCCGACCTTTGCCGCCCCAGTGATCTGATCTGTAGACTCGGCATTAGATTTATAGCTAATTTCGTACATTCCCCAGCACTAAATACGGCATCTATGCGCCACACTGTGGGCTGGACAGCCTCCTGATCTCCTGGAGCCACGACGAGTACCTCTACCAGTTCCTCAAGCACAACCGCACTACGTTGCCGGAAAAGGCGCTTTACATGATCAGGTCAGTTCTCTTCAATCTTAAATACGGCATGTACGCGCCACACTGTGGACAACCTCCTGATCTCTTGGAGCCACGACCAGCCACGGCGATGTAATTATCCCCATGCACAAGACACCCCGCTTTAAATCCCTGCGGCGCGCCGTGCATGAGCTGTCAAGCACTAACGCGCCACGCTGCCGGAGAAAGCGCTTTACGTGATCAGTTCAGTTTTCTCAACGCTAACAGAAAGTACTTTCTGTTTATCGTTCGGCGAGGCAACCTAGATCAAAGGAGGATGTTCGTAAGGGAGACTTGTTGACTTAATTTAAATTTTTGGGTCGAAAGAATTTTGGAAACCTTTTTTTATTCTTTTTATACATACTTGTACATTTTATACGGCGAATAACATAAGAAGAATAAGAAACGTTTATTTTGTGTCACAAAATATAAAACAATAACACACACAATAACAAAATTAGGAATACTGACAACAAGAATGGCCGCCACTCAGCTATTGTCACGGTAAGGCTGTGAGCCGTTACTGTAACGCTGGTCTTCCGTGACGCCAGCGTGCGCAAAGCAACATCTGATAATGGCGATAGTGAGTCGACGTCAGGCCTTACGCCACTTTATTGTCAGTAATTACACTTACACATTGATATGCAAAAAGACAGTAATTCTTTCATGTTGACATTTTTATTTTGTGATGTTGGCATTATTATACTTACCTAGTCATTTTTCATTTTAGACCAAAGTCGTCAAACGCAAGGATAAAAATGAAATTTGGTAAAGTGATTAGTTGGTTATTTTTTTTTAAATGAGATACCTACATTTCATCATCATCATCATTTCAGCCGTAAGACGTCCACTACTGAACACAGACCTCCCTCATGGATCTTCATGAGGGGTAGTTGCCATACTCACCACGCTTGGCAGGCGGGTTGGCGAGCGCAGTACGGGATGTTAATACACGGAAAGACGCTGCTGCCCATCTTCCGGAGGTATCCCTTAGCAGGCTCTTACTGCTTCCACGGGCATGAGAGGAGGGGTAGCATTCTACTGCCGGTACCCCACGGCCAACCTACATTTAATGCTGACTAAATGATTCTGATGATACTCGGCATTTGTTAACAGATACCACTCGTTCTACCCGTGGCACGCGGGCGGAGACTACCGCCATCTCACCAACGAGAAAGACGAGGAGATACTGCAGTGGGTGCTGGAGTTCAAGTTAGTATTTATTTCTAGCCTCTAAGGTGCCGTGGGGTGGGGTGCCGGCAAGACAATGATGCCCCTTCTATTTTGCCGTAAGATGGGCAGCGGGAACAGAAAACAGGTTATTGTTCGGTTAGGTTGTAGGCTACATAACAGCTCTGTGGGGAGCGGCGTCTTTCATCAACATCAACATCCAGTATTTGCCAACCCTTCTGCCAAGTATGGTGAGTATGGCAGCAACCCCAGCATGATCAGTAGGTATTTGGATGAACGATGAGGGAGGCCGGCTCAGATGATGATGATGTTGATGAATATAGTCCGTAAAACTAAGCTTGATCGCTGCGAAGCTGTCATCAAATCCCGGCTATCAAGTTCTGAATTTCTTTTCTTTTATACTCACCACCACGCTTGGCTGGCGGGTTGGCGAGCGCCCATCTTCCGGAGGTTTCCCTTTGCAGGCTCTTACTGCATCCACGGGCATGAGAGGAGGGGTAACATTCTACTGTTGGCACCCCACGGCAATGCCGGCACTCTGCGGCAATGCCGTAGGCCATCTACTTATACTTATAGTATTATTAAAATTATCGGGACGAACTCGATCAATACCGAGTTGACTGGAGGGAAGTGGCTCAGGATCGAGATGCGGAGATGATGGAGGGAATGGGGGAGGCCTTTGCCCAGCAGTGGGATCAGATGGGCTTATAATAATAATAATAATCTATGTTTGTTGCAGCAAATACGACCTGTACACGAAAAGCGGGAAGATGCCGGACATAAAAGCTCTTTGGCCCTACTACGAGTCCCTTATTGAGAAGTACATTCCAGGAGTTTGCGAGTGGTGAAACCTAAAACAGCTGTTTTGATATATCATAGATATTTCTCCATATTAAGACCTATTGATTGACCCTACTTAATAAAAATCCAAAAGTTGTGAAAATTTGTTAAAGGTCAAGCAAATCTTTATGACCCCTGTGATGTTAGCTTCCACGGTTTTATCATGGTAATTTTATCTATTATCTATATATCTATTTAAGGATTAACATTATGCTGAGTTAGGACCTTTTGATCCACAAATTTTACTTGTTTTGTTAGACCTAAATTTATACCTGTGTGTCTACCATGAGTTGTCACTGTTATCGCTTACCGTTGCTACAGTAGTAGTAAGTACGTTACTATGACATCTGTCAGATTTGTAACTCATGGTACCAAATTCTAGTACAGTTTACTGCGTTATTTACTACCAAACTATCCGCTAGAGGCGCTGTACAAGTTTTCTTACATTTTTTTAACTACAGTCGCTAGCGAGTAAAAAAATCTTGTAAATCTTGTATTTTACGAAAATGATAGTCATTTATAGTCATTTATTCATAATTTGTTAAATCACACGTCAAACATTTCCAAATACAATAAAATAAAAATAGTATAAATTTATGCTTATGTCTAATCGATAGAAATTAAATGAAATTAAATATAATATACATGTCAAGAATTTCTTAATGTCAATACATTCTCAGAAATAAAAATAAATATTTTAACATAAAAAAAAAACTTAATAATAAACTTAACTTAGGTAATTTAATTCAAATTGCAATAAATATTTTAAAAACAACAAATAGAATGTAGGTATTTAATTACATGCTATGAATTCCTCATAGGCATAAAAAGTTCTGTCGATAAGCCAGCGTTTAAGTCTAGTTTTGAATAATATTATATTTGAAGCTTCTACAACATTGTCGGGCAGCTTGTTGTAGATTGTTGGACCCATTATATGAGTCAACTTAGACGACTTAGTAAGTGTCCGCGACAACGGTTCTATTTTGTTGCGGTTGCGGGTGTTGTACTCGTGCACCTGGCCGTGCAGCACGTACGAGTCCAGGTTGTTCCTTACGTATATAGCCACTTGATATATAAGAATACAGGGCAGTGTAAGGATCCCTAGACTTCTGAAGTACGGCCTTACTGATTCATCGCTACGTATCCGCACGATGGCTCGCACTGCTCTTTTTTGCATTCTGAACGCACGCTCCCAGTCGGCAGCGCGCGCCCAAAATTCGCACCCGTACTGCAGCAGCGAATGCACCGTAGCGAAATAGCACGCACGTACTACGTCCTGTGATACCACCAATGTAAGCCGGCTCAACGCGTATTAGCACGCACCGCCTAGCTTACCGCACAAAGTGTGTATGTGCTCAGACCACTGTAGTCCTCTGTCGAGCTGTACGCCTAAAAAAGTAATACTTTCCACCTGCTCGATCACGTGACCACCAACCGACACAGACATCGGTCGCACTACGCGGCCCGATAGACGGAAGTGCATAAAATGCGTTTTCGAATGGTTTAACGCTAGTCCGTTCGTTTCGAACCACTTCGCCAGTCGAGTAGCCGTGCTGTTGAGATTTTCTTCGAGCTGGTCGACCGATGTTGCAGTTATTACCGCAGCGACGTCATCTGCATACATGTACACCTCGGCCTCCATTTCGGCCTTCGGTAGATCATTGAGTAATATCGAGAATAGGATGTTAGAAACCGAAGACCCTTGGGCTACTCCCATTTCCGATTCCATGGGGTCAGATGTAATACCGCTGCCCTGTAGGTACTACTTGCGACCGCTCTTTTAACAAATCCGTCAACAGAGCTCAGGCGGGACCTTCTATACCTTAGTGACGGAGCTTTATAGCGAGGATATTATGGTCCGCTACGTCGAACGCTTTTGATAGGTCACAGCATATCACGGCGACATGCTGCTTCCCCTCGCGAGCGGCGACCACGAGCCTAATAACTTCACGTGTCAGTGATACGGTTGATCGGCCCTCGCGATATGCATATTGTCTATCTGACAGCGCATTTGTTGATGAAAGAAACTCTGTCAGCCGAGAGCTCAACCCGTTTTCAAATATTTTAGCGACCGTAGGTATTATGGAAACCGGCCTATAACCTTCGACGTTACTACGTTTGCCTTTACCTTTGAACAAGGGAGACACTTTGCTTATTTTTAAGGAAGCTGGGTACGTTCCTTCCTTGATGCAGCAGTTATAGGAATGTGCTAGGACTGGAGCTAGAACAAGAATAGCTAGGCGAATGAAGTTAACCGAAATTCCATGATTATGATTACTTACGAGTATAGATCGTGAAAACTCATGGTAGACCTACTGACGTATGTACTGTGGATCAATAAATTATTTCTTCTACTATTTTATTACCGCGGTTTTATGGCGCTACGTATCTTTCTTTTGTCTAGCGCACACTGTTTAGCAATTATACAATTTTTCAATGAAGCGTTTTCAGAATTTTTCATATTTTTAATACCACAAATCAATATTTTTGTCAATTATTTAAATAAAATCAAATTATTCTATAATCAACTTTTAAAATTTAAATGTTTAAAGTCAAACATTGTAAAATTAGCCGTGGGGTGCAGGCAGTAGAATGTTACCCCTCCTCTCCTACCCGTGGATGCAGTAAGAGCCTGCTAAGGGACACCTCTCACATAAGGGACAGCAGCGTCTTTCCGTATATCAACATCCCGTACTGCGCTCACTAACCCGCCTGCCAAGCGTGGTGAGTATGGCAACTACCCCTCATGGATCTCCATGGCCTTAGGGGCCTTAGTTCAGTAGTGGACGTTTTACGGCTGAAATGATGATGATGATGATTGTAAAATTAATAATAAAATTAAATCTTCTAAAACAGTATCCTCAATCAAACCTTATCCTCATAGATGGCGTTACTTTTCTTCCTGGTTGTTTTTCAATGATGACGAGCGAGTTGGTTCTTCTATTCGCTTCTTTTCCTACTCGCGTGTCATCTGAAGTAAACAGGTTCAATTATATACTGATTTTTTATTTATTTTATATACATTTCGACTTAACCGTAGAACAGAGTTCGATGTGATCATAGAGCAAAAATGAGTTAGATAGCTAGACGCGATAAGGAGTACAAACTCTACAGAAGTACGTTTTTAGAATTTTTGTATCGAATTTAGTTTCGGAAATATAAAATCGAATAACGTTGCATCTGACATTAGCTCCGCGAAACAACGCACGGAGTGACCAAGCGACGGCGGGCGGGGAGCGGGGGCGGCGCGAGCGCGCGGTCCGTTCGTCAGTCCGGCCGCTATTTGTTGGAATTAGGGTGTGTTTGTGTCTTGCGTTTACCTTTTCTTAGATAAGATAAAAATAATAATGTATCAAGTGTTTTGCACGCATAAAACATTTTTCTAGACATGTCAATATCACGGAAAATGTTGGAAATGCTTAAAAAAGATGCAGAAGAGCCTGAGTTACGTTCAACATTTTCCAATGTTCCTGCTGTTCGTATGAAAAAAAGTGTAAAGTTGCTGGTAAGTTGTAAATTTTTCAGTTGTATTATTTCACCATACATACAATATTAACTTCTTAAATTATTAAATATTAAAATTAACTATAATATTGCTTTTTGTCTCAGTAGGTAGTTACGGGCGATCGTTGTTTATTTAAGACATTTTTTGACGGAGAGCTAGTGAAACGCATTTTTAATACGAAAGTATTAAAAATGAAAGATCGACGTATGGCATATTCACAGGATAATCATTTTATCTGTAATAATTAACAAGAAAAACTAGGAGTCATATGAAATAATAGGATCATTTTATACGGACTCTGTTGAGTTTTTAAGGATTTCATGTGAATATAGAACGTTTCATTATGGAGTCTGTCATACGATTTGTGGGTTCGATGTTAAAATAGTACGTTTTTACTGGGATAACGAAGTCAAATAGGACGTTGTTCATAATAAAAAATCGTTAAATATTAAGATTTTTTTAATTAAATTAGTCTAATAAATTTCTAGGTACTAACATTGTTTTGCCTTACGCATAGCTATAAAAATATATAGTTTTTTTTCAATTTCAGATGTGAATAATGATGACAACCACAAGTCACCACAAACGTCACCTTTACCTTTTGGTGCAGAAGCAATCAGTCAGGAACTAGCTGATATATGGGATGAAATTGTACATGAAGACGGTGGGACCGAAGAAATTACTAGGACTGAGGAAATTACCTGCGACAGTCCAATACCAATGTTATGTCTGATCCGTCGGCCATGGATCATCATCATTTCAGCCGTAAAACGTCCACCATTGAACACAGGCCTCCATCATGGATCTCCATAAGATGTTTACAGCAATCAACCGATATATTTTCTTTGGAAATGCCTTCTTGTTACGAAAACTCACCATTAATCCAGCTTGGAGACTTAGAAATTGCTCACCACCGATCTACTTCGATTAATTCGGAACTATCTGTGCCAACTCCTATGCCATCTCCTACTAATGTCCATTAAATCTGCGATAGCGTCTACTGATGGACTACATGTGGACAATTTCGTTGCGATTTCTTCGCCAGCATTATACAGCACAAATTTTTATATTTTGCAATCAAGTAATCGCACAGTGTCTCCTAGAACGACTAGAAAACGACAAAGGCACCCAAAAGAATGGGCCGACGTTAAACGCGTATCCCTTAAGAACTTAGGTAAGAAATATTTGACGAAAAAGGGAAAATCCGTAGACGAAAAAACCATGGGGCCATCATGCAAATGCCTTTACAAATGCTCTGATAAAATATCTTACCAACAGCGGTTGAGCTGTTTCACAACATTTTGGCAATTAGGAGATCGAGCCATGCAGTGGAATTTTATCATCTCTATCATCATTTTATCATCAAATATTCCGATAAAATGATGCCTCATTCAAGATACTCCTAGTAATAGGAAATATACTTATGAAAATGAGGTTAGTAGTTGCCTTTTAAATTTTATCCAGGCTAATGTTGAGCAAGGTGCCAAGGTGTTTCTTTTTTGGTCGGATAATTGTACTGGCCAAAATAGAAATAGCTTTGTGTTTTAATTATACGTTTACGCCGCAAAAAAATTCAACATCCGCCTAACACACCGGTTTTTACAGAAGGGACATACCCAAAATGGAGGGGACAGTGTCCATTCTGTTATCGAGAGAGCTTCTCAAACCAAAACTATCTACCGGGTGTTAGTGTAAACAGTCTTATCCTTGAAACCACAGACTAGGTATCAGGAACAGAGTCCAAAACCGATGAAAAAATAATAATTTATTTTTACATAATTTTTGCAAAGAAAATCCTCACAGATCATGAATGCGTTTCACCCTACACACACTACGATTTCTGAGGCTACGAAACACGTGCGTAGGTGCAATGCGCCTTCTCTTTCTCTCAAACGAGCCGCCCGCCGCCTTTCGGCAACTCGCCGTTTCTTTGAAGCGCCGACAAAAACACCCGCCAAGGTCCCGCGGCCAGACCCACGCGAGCGCCCGCGCCGCCTCTTTCGCCAGTCGCGTGCAATCTCGTGAGGTCGATACATCGCGACCCTTATGTGTGCCGATTCGCGGTAAAATGTAAACTAACTGTGTAACTTATCTGTGCTGTGACAATGTCGTACACGAGCGAACAGTGGACTTAAAGGTGCGGCTTTATGCCATAGCTGGTGGGTGACCTTGGCACGTAGGATGTACACAGAGCGGTTTCCAGGACATCGTGTGCCAAGCCGGGAAACTATCCTAGCGGCTACACAAAGGCTGCGTATGTAAATAAGACTTGTTTGTTATTGAACTTTTTAAATAACCGAAAATAACTACCTACTTTAGCCTTATAGCTTTTTTGATTCATTTTAATAATTTTACTTGTCTTGAAATAACTTAATAATGTAACGTGCTAGAGTAATTATTTTTGCCTGTCCTAAGGCAGGAAAAGTATGAAGGGAAAGTTCTATGCAAGCAACCATTCGTTTTGATACGTACCTACACCAGCCCGAGCCCAGCGACATTTGCGGGCGACGTACGACTGTAATTAGGGTGTCCAAAAAATCACGTTCCTTAGATTAGAAATGAATTAACAAAATGTAACGAAACTAATTGACTATTATTTTGAATTATTACTTGTATCAATTCATTTTAGGGTTATACATTCGTGGTTTAAGTGATAAGTGTGTTCACACTAACACACAGTATACTCCTCATCAATGGCGTTTTTAGTAAGATGGGCCAAGAATTAAGGAGAACCCTATGTTGTTTGCAAAGGAACCCAGAATGACGTGTTTGACTTTGAATGTCTTGTTAATAATAAGGTATGGATGAAAGACATTAAGAGAAAAAAGATTAACTGGTATAACATTCGAGAAGTTCACGCAGACGGTAGTGACCCAACAAATTGTTTTTTAAATTTGACTTGACTCAACCTGATTATGATATCTTAGTGATTCGCGTTAAGACGAGGAACTCAGTTCAAACTAAACTAAAAGCTGCTTATTCTGAACCTATTATGGTTTCCGCTGCTAAATACCTCTATAAAGATTTATTGGATATGTGCCGCTCAGAAGTTATTCCTTCAGAGTATCATCCATACTTTAACTCTTTGCCACATCACATCACTATTAATGCTTTACGGATGATGGCTTATCATAATAAGAGATATTTCCTTTCTGCTGCTTTATTTTAGAGCTGAATTCGTCACACTTATTTAGCGGAACAATGTTTAATTAATAATAAGCACTCATCTAAGAGCCGTGGGGCGCCGGCAGTAGAATGTTGCCCCTCCTCTCATGCCCGTGGATGCAGTAAGAGCCTGCTAAGGGATACCTCCGAAAGACGGGCAGCAGCGTCTTTCCATATATTAACATCCCATATTGCGCTCGCCAACCCGTCGAAGTCGAAATTATTGTGATTCGTAAAATTATAAAGACTGAATGTTAAAATATTTGTAATTGTAAATTTTACAACTAATGCGAAGTTTAAATTTCGTTTGCTTTATTGTTCTTACAGGGAGTACATACAATTTTGTAAGTTTTCTACTAAGTTAATTTTAAGTGACGTGTTTGCTATTTAAAGTTGTCTATTCTAATAATTTAATAGTTTTGTGTCACGTATTTTGAGATTTTATAATTTAATAAACGATTTTAAATAATAACTTAATTTTTAATTAAATTATAATAGAAGGTAGTCATAGTTTCACTAACATTATTTTAAGGTACTTATTCACATAGAACTCTTACGGAATAGGTGATTTTGACAAAAAACTACCCATGTTATTATAGAACGTCACTTCATTAAGACGTTTCCGTAAAACAACGTTTAGTGTTCACAACGAACCCTCGCGGTTCTGCCATAAAACGTCCTATATTAATATGGAACTCACTATCTCCGTTAGTAAAAGGATAATAAATATACACCGCCAAGCATTTAACTAGGCTGGGATGTTGTAACAACATACCAAAAAACCTCAATGACAAGTCTCACCGTTTAAGAGTTACACGAAGTCAAGTACTTCTACAACTTCTACTACGTCTACTGAAAACTATCAACTCTACAGATCAGACTTTATTCTACGGATGAGTCGATTTGATTAGAACGGCTTACACCAATTACACCAATTGATTGATTGGTGTAAGTGGTGTAATATAAACAAAAATAACATACCTATAGTAGGTATGTTATTTTTGTTTACAAACTAAAATCAATAATACAAAATAAGCATGTCAATAAAAATTAAAGTCATTATAAAATGAGCAGGTAACATTAATTAAATTTAAATACAATTATTTGAATAAAAACAAAGCTGAACACATTATTTCTAGCCATCGTCTCTCTCACACTGTCTAAGGCATTCTGACACTATGGTATGGAACTCGTCAGCAAACACATCGAATTCTGGGTTAGCTTGGAGGAGTTTGTTGAGAGAGTCGAGAGCTCTTGGTACGGGACAGGCCGCACGCGCGACGGTGCGACACCTGCGCGGAGCAAAGAGGTTGTGCTTTCTACCCCGAAGATATCTGTCCGGAACAAAGAGTAGAAGTGACTCATTAAGCAGATCTGGCGCGTCGATTTTGCCGCGAAAAATCTTTCAGAAGGTGGTGATCTGTTCCAGTGCTCTTCTGGTTTGCAAATTGTTATATCCTAGGCATCCTTGGAGATATTTAGTCGTATATCTAAAAGGATAATAACCGAACTTGCGTTTGTACAGGAACCTTAAAAAGGCTTTCTGAACCTTTTCTAGAAGCAAAGCGTAGGTGCTTTCGTGGGGGTTCCAAACGCATGAACTGGACTCTAATTTGCTTTGGAGCAGAGCACTGAACAGCACTGAATTGAAATTATCGTGGCTAGACATCATTTAATAAATATAATACGGCTTACACCACGAACCTAACTTATTATCATCTTGCTGACGTTTCGTAGACCATTTAGAGGCCCTTCTTCATGAGCACCGTTCGTGGCCGACTCCGAGGGCCGCGAGACGAGAACTAGCTTGAGCGCGGCGTTCGGCACGGATCGCGCGGCTGGACATAGCCGCCGGCGCTGGTGGTGGGGGGGATCCCCCTGCTAAATCCTCATCACTTGTTTCGTCCGTAGCGTTAGGCTGGATACACACGGTGCTTACTGTGTCACTTTCTAGGCCGACTTGAACATTGCCCTGTTCAGCAGTCGCGGAGTACAAGATTGGTCTCCATGAAGGTGATATACCCCAACCCTGGTCTCGGCTGAAATTCGGATGCCGGCTTATTTCAATCGCTTCACGAATTTTTCGGGGGACGAAGAACTTCTCTCTGGCTAGGACCGAAGCCTTGTCAAACCGTATGTAGTGAACCGAGTCCTGAGAAAGAGCATGTTCTGCGACTGCTGATTTCTCAGTTTCCAGCTTTTTCACACTACGAATGTAATGTTCAGTCAGTCTGGTGGCAATGTTTCGTCGAGTTTCCCCAATATAACTTTTGCCACAGTCACACGGTATACTGTACACCCCAGGAACACTCAGGGGATCCCGGTCTTTCGGTGACCTCAGGAGCTGTCTTATCTGGCTCGATGGCCGAAATACAGGCTTGATATTGTATTTCCGGCGTAAAAAGTACCCAATTTTGTCTGTTACCCCCTGTATGAAAGGTGGTACACGGGAGACCGTTCTACGTTTGGAGCTCGCCTGCGCTCATCCGCATATGTACATCATCCGAGAACATTTTTGCCAGCAGTACCCATTTCTCTCCAATACTGTCTTTACATGGTCCAGTTCACCTTGTACGTGTTGCTGATCAAACGTCAGCAAGATGATAATAAGTTAGGTACGTGGTGTAAGCCGTATTATATTTATTAAATCACTGAACAGCAGCCTAATAACGTGCTCGCTCTGAAAATCTCGAGCATTTCTGAAAACAAAACCAAGTCTCTGGAAGGACTTCTTCGCAACCACCGTGATGTGTTCATGGAACGTAAGCCTCCGGTCGAATGTGACACACAAATCCTTCATCAACGTGGGTCTTTGAATTGTATCACCATTCATGTTGCAATTGAAGGATATTGGATGCCCCATGCGACAGAAAATCATCACGGAGCATATGTGCTTTATTCTATTAATTTGTAAGATATAGTGCATTAAGTAACACTGTAACAGATGATACGTAGGTAAATAATGTAAGGCATTATGATAATAATAAACGTTTTTCATTTATTTATTTCATAACTAGCTTCTGCCCGCGACTTCGTCCGCGTGGAATAGTTACTTTGGGCCAAAGCTAACTTTAACCCGCGACTTCGTTTACGTAGAAGGTGAAAATATTTTTAAATAATACCTACGTTAAGCTTTATTTAAGGTACCTACATTAAGTTTTTATCAGTAAGAGTGAAACTTTAAAACGTTTGGTAAAAGTACTGGGTCTTATAATCTTATATCATGTAGATTGTAGGTTATTCTAAAAACTCAAAACTATGTTTTTATAGTACTTCTGCGTAGGTACACTACCTCTATATTTTTAGTTTTATTTTCTTCCGGCAGAAGTAGATACTGATTTTCACCAGAACCAGATATCGATATGCAACATATGGGTAGTTGCCCGTGCGAAAAATAATCTTGTCGTAAACCTATTCCTACGTGCTTAAATGTTTGCCCCTAGGCCTTATTAATTGTTACCGCAAACGATACCTTCACTGTAAATTTAATTATTTATAAGTTAAAAGGCAAATCCGTTGGTATCATAGGGAATGCGAGGTATCAGCACTGTTTGCCCTACTGCTGGACCAGTCAAAACTGTAGCACCAATCACGTTATTGCGAAGTAATTTTACTTGGAGTCTGGTTCCGTTGCATAAATTTGGTGGTTTAAGGTTTCTTAGCAACACAATTGGAGTGCCAGTTATTAATTTGAGTGAATGTGGGGGAAGGCCACTCGGATTTAGATATCATTATTTTGCTGCGATGCTATTTAAAAACTGCGATATCTCCTAAGATATTCATTGAAATCAAATGATGTAAAGGGCAATTTTGTTTTAAATTCAATACTTGTAATGAATAACGTATTTATTTAGATTATGATTAATATCATGTTTATAAAAACACCTTCGCAAATACCTAATGCATTATTTTAGAACAATTTTGGTTAGCATAAAACGGTTATAGTGAGCCAACCTTAAGAGATAGATACATATATGCTGTCGCGAATTTTTTTTAGATCTTTTACGGGGGAACTATTCTGTCAAACATGATTTTTGCAAAACTTTAACCGTTTACGCAGTGCACGCAGCGGAAGCTCTCAAAAGGAAAAAAACCCCGATTTTGAAACATTCTTCATTGGTACTCTGCTCCTATTAGTCTCAGCATGATGATATATAGCCTATAGCATTCCTCAATAAATGGGCTATCTAACACTGAAATAATTTTTCAAATCGGACTAGTAGTTCCTGAGATTAGCGCGTTCAAGCAAACAAACAAACAAACTCTTCAGCTTTATATATAAGTAAGTATATATACCTAAGTATATATATA
The DNA here is from genome assembly GCA_963082625.1 of Pasiphila rectangulata. Classification (NCBI taxonomy): domain Eukaryota; kingdom Metazoa; phylum Arthropoda; class Insecta; order Lepidoptera; family Geometridae; genus Pasiphila; species Pasiphila rectangulata. The sequence goes on along the minus strand of OY720256.1, from coordinate 12,922,473 downwards.
GATATAATTAAATATTATACAGCCTGTGTTATTCCATTTGTTGAGGTATGTATCTACTGACGTATTCAAGGGTTCACATACATGACCCCTTATTGAAGAATAGCAGATAGTGTTTGAATTGTATTCGGCGATACATATCATCATCATCATCGTCGTACTACTCCTGGACACAGGCCTCTATCATGCATCTCCAAAACCATGAGTGGGTTGTTGGCATCAACCCCCTTCACCATCATCATCAGCGAAGTGAGTATGGTAGGTTCTGTAATCTGTGGCACGCGCTGTGGACACTACTAGTGCCAATATTATATATTATCAGAATCTGTAGCCTTCCCTTGCCAGGCGGGTTGGTGAGCGCGTATGGGATGTTAATATACGGAAAGACGGGCAGCAGCATCATCGTCGACAGGTAACCCTTGACAGATTATCTCTGCTTCCACGGGCAAGAGAGGAGGGGCAACATAGATAGATAGAAAATGCTTCATTGCACGCCTTAAAACATATATTAAACAACAAAGAAACACTGAATCTTCTGGGTACATATTACAGGCAACACATTTGATAATCCCATGCAGCTTAGTCAGTTTTGAGGAGTTCCCTTGACTCATCAAGTCATCAATCATCATGGATCCCAACATCACACCTGAATTTAAAAAAAAATTACTAATCTGGAAGATATATTTTATACTCGTGGCATATAATATAATTTTAAAGAAATTTTCGGATCAATTTCTATTTTCATTTTTATATCTAAAAAAGAAAGATGTGTGTAGGGGAACCTACAACAAAAATTACAAACCGACAAAGATTGGAAAAGAAATAAGGACAAAACAATTTTATATGCAAGCGACTCCGCGATCTTGGAGCTTTAAATAGCTTATACCGTCTCTGCTAGTGGAATAATACAGACAAAACAATTTGTTGTGTTCCATAATGCGAAATAATAGACGACGTGTATTCTGTAACCCGTTTATTAGGAGACTATCTTGACACTTGTACTTATTGTCTATGCACATACATAACACCTCCACCTCTATAAACAATGACAAAACAATCATCATCATCATCATTTCAGCCGTTAAACGTCCACTACTGAACTAAGGCCTCCCTCATGGATCTCCATGAGGGGTAGTTGCCATACTCACCACGCTTGGCAGGCGGGTTGGTGAGCGCAGTACGGGATGTTGATATACGGAATGACGCTGCTGCCCATCTTCCGGAGGTGTCCCTTAGCAGGCTCTTACTGCATCCACGGGTAGGAGAGGAGGGGTAACATTCTACTGCCGGCACCCTACGGCAAAACAATAATCTAGCCGTATTACTTCACTTTTTAGTCCACATACCAATTGTTCGCGAATATTTTCGTCTAATGTTCTTCCAAAATCACAATACTTGGACAGTTTTTTTAATTCTGACTGTTTCATTAACTTGCCGACGTTGACGGAATTTATGATAAAAAGTAGCCTATGTGTTAATCCTAGTCAACATCTATGCGTTTGTAAAATTTCAGCTCGATACGTACGCTAGTTTTTGCGTGAAGAGGTAACAAACCTCCATTAATCGAGGTTGCGATAGTTGTGTTGGACTCGCTAACGTCGATAATAAGTCGTAGGCATCTTCACCCATTACCGAAATTAAGGTGGGTAACTTTGACTCATCTGTAACTTTGTTCACTAAAAAGTAAATTTCCAATCTTCTACATAAATCGACCAATTTCCATCTTTTCCGTCTTCACCACAAATTCTTTCATTAGTCCCACTGACATTATAAATGCAATTGTCCAAAAACTTTCCGAAATACGCGACTGATTTTTTATCTTCGTTCGCTACTGCTAAATAATAGGCGACGTGTTTTCTGTAACCCGTTTATTAGGAGACTAACTTGACACTTGTACTTATTGTCTATGCAACATACATAACACTTACCACAGATAATATAATACACCACTTACCTAATATTTCGCATGTCATGTTTATAGCGTGTAAAGATAACCCCTAGCCAGATAACTGAACCATTATCCTATCATCAAGTCGATTTAGGAGCAGTGCGAAGGCTGTCCAATCAGTTTGTCTTTGGTGCCAAGTGAAATCGTACAGTTATGAAGGTTGGTGGACTGCCTTGATATTTTTCAGCGGGTAGTTCTGAAATTGTGCAAAATAAATACTTGATCCTTTTAGTTATTAAGAAAGGTGTTATTTACTTGTTGACAAATAATAGGTTAGAGTAGAATAGAAATAGAGTATTGAGTTAGGTATACTAAGGATATTTTTTAATTTTTGGTATCTGAAGGACCAATGTAGTCATTGCGTCTAATTTTTTTAACGAAATTTCGGACCGCTTAATTTTGTTCCGTTAAGTGAATATTTTTGTGATATTTGTTGTTGTTTGTTTAAAGGTTGCACAAATATTTCAAAAACACTTTGATTTAAATCATTGTATGTAAGTACTTTCTTATTATAAAACTAATTATACAGAGTGGTCCAAGTAGTGACGTCAATATTTTTTTTTAGATTCCTCACACCAGGGGGTATCCAAAAATACCCCATGTATGTTCCGCGGTTTTTCGTAGTTTTCGAGTTATAATTTTATTAAAGATTTTTTAATGTATTCTGCCAGCGAGGTTTCAAAAATTCGTATCTTTTTATGTCGTAGGTATTTTGCATTATTTTTTTTTGTAACATGATTGTCTTGAATGTTGTTTTAATAAAAAAATAACTCAGCTTTCTGAAATTACTTAAAAATACCCAAAAAAGGCTTTTTTAGAACTAGTTTTTAGTAGGATTCACTCAAACATTCAACTTCAATTTTAAAATCTAAAAAGGAGTTTTCTTAGCTTCGGACTAGATTCAAAAACTTTGCAGGGTCTTAAACTATCTAAATCATACAAAAAAAATAGTACTTTATGGGCCTTTTTTTGTTGTAATCGGCCTTCGAAGGCGAATAGGCTAAAATCATTGAAAAACGATTAAAGCATTAAAAATTCTTCTGTGTAATTTTTATAATTCTTATGGTAAATTAAACTTAAAAATGTAATTTTAAATTAATTTTGAAGCTACCCAAAGTTCTTTTTGTATTTTTAAATTGAAGTTGAATGTTTGAGTGAATCCTACTGAAAACTAAAGTTCTAAATTTAAAGCCTGTTTTGGGTAACTTTAAGTAATTTCAGGAAGCTGAGTTATTTTTTTTATTAAAACAATATTCAAGGCAATCATGTCTCAAAATACCTACTACATAAAAATATACGAATTTTTGAAACCAGAATATTTTAAAAAATCTTTAAAAAATTATAACTTGAAAACTACCAAAAATCGCGGAACATACATGGGGTATTTTTGGATACCCCCGGTGTGAGGAATCTAAAAAAAAATATTTTCGTCACTACTTGGACCACCCTGTAATATAGTACAAAACAGTATTGTGCATTATAATCTTACCTTCGTAAAGCTGTGCTGTTTGCGTTGGTCTGTAAAAAGCAGGTTAATAAAAAAAAACATGGAACTAGAAAGTTAAAAAGATGAGAAAGAATCAACAACACGAATACAAACAACCAAGTATACAGTATATAGTAAGTAGAAAAAAATCTATGTTACTAGTAGGTATACATAATACAGGGTTCAATACACAACAGGTTGTACTAGAGGTAGAAATTTCTGCAAAATTTAAACAATACTTTTTACTTTTTTTAAATCCTTGCATCGACAACACACACAGAAATATAGAACATTTATTATACATCTATTATAGATGGTTTATACAGCAGCGTCAGTAACTGGTAATAATGCTGTACAAGACGCTGCAGTGCCTGGGATATTGTTAGATGGATTAGGCTTACCCAGCACCTATACCATCATCCCAGCCAGCTTAGTCAGCTATTCAGTCAGAAAAAATAACAGTCAATACGTCTGAAGCTGACTAAGCAGCGGGTTCACGAAGACAAAAATATATATTATACCTACATATATACATACAAATATATGTATATATATGCCTTTTGTAAACTTAAAATTATAAAAATTTAAATTTTTAAGTATTTTAATTAATGTGATTAATTAGTGTAATTGGTGTAAACCGTGCTAATTGAATAAATAAATTGAAATTGAATAAATATATGTATGTAGTTATTTTTTTTATGTATTCTCCTAGGAACGAGTGAACCTCATCGACCCCTCTCTTCTCCTGCGCCCCGAGGAGAAGTTCGACGGCAAACCCATCACCGCCTTCAGGAACTACGAAGTCGACGAGAATGACGCCATCAAGCAGCGCGTGCGCAGAACTTACTACGACATGCACGGCAACCAGTCTGTGGAGTTCGTCAAAGGTAAACCAGATCTATCTTATTCAAGACGGCAATTTATTAATTAATTAGATTTTTATTCATCAGCATCCTATCAGCTTCAGATATTGACTTGTTCTTTCGTCTGACTAACAGCTGACTTAACTGAGAGGATGCTATAGGTGCTGGGCAAGCCTAATCCATCTAACAATGTTTCAGGCAACTGTTAGATTTATTTATTTATTTAATCGTATGACATGTTTAAAAAGGCGTAGCTAACAAAATATAAAAAAACAACCAATCAAAAATTGTCAATTAGATTAAAAATCTTCTAAAACTAAAAAATAATGACTACTTAATCTAATTCATAAGTCAATTTTTAGGTTCCCCAGCCAGGATACTGCTTCAGGAGGTAGACCAGGGTCCTGGGTACGAGTGGATACCGATACGAATGATACTGTTAGATAACCTGCATTTAAATCAAAAACTGCATTGAAATCGGTCCAGTCGTTTAAGAGCTACGGTGCCGCAGACAGACACACAGCGGTCAAATTTATAACACACCTCTTTTGGGTCGGGATTTAAAAATGATCGAATTTCACAGCGAAACACTTGAAATGGAGGAAGTTCAACCACATGAAGATGACGGTCAAGGACGCGCTGATCAAGCTGAACGACCTGGTGGACGAGTCGGACCCCGACACGGACTTGCCCAACATCGTGCACGCCTTCCAGACGGCCGAGAGGATCCGCGAGGAGCATCCTCATGACGACTGGTTCCATCTCATAGGACTTATACATGATCTTGGAAAGGTTGGTTGGAGCTGAGTTCTGAGAGGATAGGCGGTGGGTATACCTAATCCATCTTACAATTTCCTAGGCACTACAGCTTTCCTTACTGATTATTGTTACATACTATTACACGGAAATTACGAACCGTGGGGTGCTGGCATGTTGCATCTCCTCTCTTGCCCGTGGAGGCAGTAAGAATCCGCCAAGAGATGCCTTCGGAAGATTGGCAGTCGATCGCTGGTTTCTAAGACGCCTGCCAAGAGAGAGAACCCCCTCATGACCTTGGATATAAAATAGAAAATAATTAATTTTGTACTCATTAACATTAAATACATTATGTTCTTCTCCTTCTTTTATGGCGAGCGATGGTCACTGCAAAAGTTAAATTAAACCGTGACGCAGTCACCAACATGAGGGAGGCACACAGCTATGTTCTGTGGGGAGGCATTTGTCTAACAGAGGACACCAGTCCTACGGCTGAGATGATCATGATGTAGAACAAAGTAGATTTCGACAACCTCCGTGGCATTTCATTTTAAAACGTTTACAATTACATCTCATAATGTTTATTACTGCCAATAATGCATTTTTTTAGATATTTTCTCCCTTTTAACATGAATAAAAAAAATAAAACAAACACATTTCAACTAGGTATGTACCTAGTAGATAAAATAATTTAATGATACAACCAAAAATAGCGAGAATTCTTTGCACAGGAGTTTTAATAGTTTATAAAAGAATTTTGATCAAACTATCATCTATTGGTACAAATGTCCTATTCGCTATAAGATCGATTGACCCAGACCGAGCAAGAATTTACCTAGTAAGGTTCCAGATAGATGTGACAGAGGTCAGTTCTAGAGTATTGTTTTAGCGTACCTACGTTTTTTTCAGTTTCAGGTAGCAACTACGAACGATTTCATAATGCACGACAGTATTGAGGATCCGTTAAAAACGAGGCTGTAAATTAAAGCCTGTATTACACATTACACGATATTCAGGCAGGGACCCTTACCCTAACTAAGAGTGGTGCAATAAGAGTTAGAGCGTAAGGGACCCTAACTAGCGCGACCCGCGGCAAGCCTTGCTCCCTAATCGCCCTAACTACCGGGCCCTGAATACCGTGTAGTGTAATTCAGCTTTTAATACGGACCTTGGGTGTGAACGTCCACTTACAATAAATGTACCTTTTTAGGGTTTTATTTTCATCCTCTCTCAATTTTTAGATTTTTTAACGAGATTCTGGGTTTACTAACAGATCATGGCGTTCTACGACGAGCCGCAGTGGTGCGTTGTGGGAGACACGTTCGCCGTGGGCTGCCAGTGGGGCAAGTCCATCGTGTACGGAGACGATAGCTTCAAGGACAACCCCGATACCTACAACCCTAAGTACAAGTGAGTAGGCAGGCGCTTCTTACAAAATACAAATACAAAATATTTATTGCGTTTATAAGTACCTAAGTAATTAAACTTACAGGAAGGGGTGATGTATATTATACTTACATCAATATTCTGGTTCCAGCACAAAGTACGGTATGTACGAACCGAATTGCGGCCTGGAGAAGCTGCTGATGTCCTGGGGCCACGACGAGTACCTTTACTGGGTGCTCAAACACAACAAGGCGAAGTTCCCGAAGGCAGGACTTAATATGATCAGGTGATGATGTAGCCGTAGTTTGCTGGCAGTAGAAATGCCGTGAGGTGCCAGTAGCTTGCCCGTGGTTGCAGGAAGATTCTGCCAAGGGATACATCCGGAAGATGGGCAGCAGCGTCTTTGGGCAAGAGAGGAGGAGCAACATTCTACTGCCGGGACCGATAGATAAATTAGCTTTCTATTATATATAACTGTAGGTAGGTGAAAGGACGATATTGTGGTGGCAGGGCCAACATGGACGCGTATAGCAAAGGATAGGACAAAGTGGAAATCTTTAGAGGAGGCCTTTGTCGGAAGACAAGCTATTTCCGAAGAAGAACCGTTTGCAGACTTACAATGTTTATTTGTAAGAATTAATAATTTTAGTTTTTAACCAACTTTAAACATTAATTGAAATAGCATTATAGGTTTTTTATTTATTTATTATAACTGTAGGTAGTAAATTAATAACTTATATAAATTTGAATTTTCTATCAGATTCCATTCGTTCTACCCCTGGCACGCCGGCGGAGACTACCAGCATCTGTTAAAGGCAGGTGATGAAGACATCCTGAGGAACGTGCTAGAGTTCAAGTAAGTACCTGAGCATCAATAACCGATGGGGTAAACGAGTTTTTGAGTGGAGACTGCGACTGCGACGTAAAAGCTAACTAGCTAGATAGAGTGATGATTTGCAAACGGTCGCCCCGGATGCAACTTAACATAATATAGACACGCGGTAGCGTGTCCAGCCAAGTTCAAGAAAGCGAACGGACGACGACGCAGCGCTTATAAGACCTTACCTCCCGTGCTGGTTAAAAACTGTGTGTTACGGCAAGGCAAAGTCAAGCAGTCAACTAATACCTATAAGCGGGTGATGTGTATAACATTTAAAACATTGTATCCTTTCAGCAAATACGACCTGTACACGAAAAGCGCTGCCATCCCCGACATAGAAACCCTTTGGCCCTACTACGAGTCTCTCATCGAAAAGTACATCCCTGGCCTTGTCGAGTTTTAAGAAATTTATATATGAAATTAATAACTAAGAGTTAAGTTTGTTAAGTAGGATTTAGAATCCGTTGTTTTGAGTTGATTTGTCGAAATATAATTTTAATTATTTAGATGATTCTAAAACACCTAGGAGGTAACTTAATTGTTTCAATATTTTAGGATTAAAGAAATAATGTATCACATGTAGGTATATATAATTACAATAATTTATCTACCTAAAAGAAGAATGTAGGTAGTTTTTATAAGTTCTGATTATGTGAAATTAATGTTTTCTTACGTAAGCGTCAAATTAGCTTTGATTTGTTGCTGTATTTGTTGTGATTCGATAATGATAAGGTCGGTGTTATCTAATAGCTTATAAACTGTTAAATTGTGGTATAATTTATTTGTGATAATTCGGTAAAATTGTTGTAAAACAAAGTCAAGGACTTTAAGAAAATAAGATAATATTATTAAAATAACACTGGTGTTTTTTTATTTAATTATACCTACCAATAATTATTGGTGCAGGTCTAATGGCTCCCCTAATGGATCCCCTAGGGGAGATGGTGTATAATTAATTATAGAGATGATGTCCTGACTACTCTGAGATTGACGCCGTGGTGTCCAGGCAGTAGAATGTGACCCCTCCTTTCATGCCCGTGGATGCAGTAACAGCCTGCTAAGGGATACCTCTAACCTGCTAAGGGATGCCTGATAAGGGAAGATGGGCAGCAGCGTTTTTCCGTGTATCAACATCCAATACTGCGCTCGCCAACCCGCCCGCCAAGCGTGGTGAGGCAATTACTCCTCATGGAAATGCATGAGAGAGGCCTGCGTCTACTGTACGCAGGCCTCTCTCATGGACGTTTTACGGCTGAAATTATGATGAAGTCCCTTTTATTTTCGTCTGTTCGATGTTGAGCCATCATCATCAACAACGCACAGTTGAAAATAAAAGGGTTGACATTTTAACAGTAGGTGGCATTAGGACCTTGTAGTGCAATTAGTTATTGAAGAGTAGTAGAGCTTTTGTGAAGAGTTCATCCGGGGAAGTAGGTACCACCACCATACCTATTTCTGCCGCTAAGCAAGCCTTCGGCTTGTCTCGTAATTTAGTCGTATAAAATAAAGAAGCGGACCCGGCAGTCGTCCTGCCTTGCTGACAGCAGCGCCATCTACCGGGTTCAATTGCGTCAGTCCAGCTGTTAAGGAGGAGTTAGACATACGGGCGTATGTCTAACTCCTCCTTTTAACCTCCACCGCAGTAATTATTTTGTCGCGCGAGTTTAAATTGCGCTATAATTCATAAGCTTAGAATACTCATAAGATATTGATTTAAATTAAAAGTTTAAAGGGTTTTATGTTCTCTATAATGAACTACTCAAAACGGACCTAAGTATTCTATATTCTATTTTACTGTTGACTGATGTTTTACTGTTACATTTTTCTGATGTTGTGATTATAGGATATAATTTATATTATATCCTATAATCACAACATGTTTGTTTACATAAAATACTCCGCCAATAATGCATTAATTCATCAATTTTTTTTTTTAATTATGGTGAGTAATGAGAAATGAGTTAACCATAAAAGATGCTGTCGAAGAATTATGCTGTCGCTGACTTTTTTGTAGACTTTTTTAAAAGGAACAATTCTTCTATAGATCACTGCTCTTAACTTAGGTAAATGGTTAACGAGGCGCACGCCAAAACAACTCCCATAATATTAATAGCGGCAATAAATTTTTCGACATGTTCAACTATCATCATCATCATAGTTCAGCGAACTTAAAACCGCAGCAAAATCCGTTGCGTGCCTTAGGAGAAGAAAGCCAAACAGACAGACAGACACATAGACGAGGGCAGCTACTTCAATTTATACCATATATAAAAGAATAATCAAGTCAGTACCTAATAAAGTCTATGATTTCACCTCCTTCTATTAAGGCTATTTCATCACAATGTGGGACAAAAGCCTTGCCAAAATATTTCCAAGAGTTCTTTTATCATGTCAGCCCTAGGACGCCCCCTACTGGACACAAGCCCCCCCTTTTTATTTATTTATTACAGGAATATTACATGTTTGTCCTATGTTAGGGGCCGTCTCCACGAGCGAGGTAATCGCGGCGATGTTATCGTCGTGCCACGTATTTCTATAGCGCGGACTCGTCGCGATTCTCTCGCTCGTGGAGACGGCCTCTAAGAGAGTGTATAGAAATACGTGGCACGACGATAACATCACCGCGATTCCCTCGCTCGTGGAGACGGCCCCTTAGGTTTATCTACACTATAATCTCGATGTAATTTTCACAACTACGTAATTAACTTATAACTAAAAAGCAAAAATATTTGTATTCCGGTGTGAGCAGTGACGCACACACACACACTGCCAGGAATAGATAAGGGTGCGATAAGGGTTTGGTCTATGTATAGTGGCGTAGATCAGTGCGTGCACGCAAACGCGCTCACACTGACTGAATTCTAGTGCTACAAGAATAAGCCAACCTATAGGATGCTCCATCTTAAGTCTAAATAAGAAAATTATTATTAAGGTTATTTAAAAAATATTTATTTAGCATGCGTTTTATACCTATTATTAGAAGTAACTTTTGTTTTAATTTCTTGCGGAATATTATTAATAAGGTGAGGAAGGAGATATTGAGATGTTCTTTTTCCGTATTCATTGGTAACGCTTGGTTTTACTACTACCTTTTTATTTAATTAACTTCTTGTTGATATCGGGCGACTTATGGGAACTTGTATTTATGTACGAAAATACTGCTCTGTTAATAGCGGATAATTTACTTTGGTATTGGTAGGTAAAACCCCCCAAAATTTAAAGAGTCCCAGGGGGTTCCCAGAGTATTTATTTTTAGTTTTTATGGGACTATTTTAGAAGCCTGTACTGTAGGTTGTAAATTTGGTCTAGGTATGTTTTGTAAGTACGACCATAATTACTAACACCATATGACACGATACTCTTCACTAAGGCTTTGTAAATTGTAATTGAAACGTCAAACGCTGCTTTTAATCACGTATATTTTAGCCATTATAGCCCTGAGTTTGTCACTTGTCATATCTATGTGATTAGCCCAATTAACCTCTGGGATGACCAAGCTGCGCGTTTTGCGATACCCTTGTGTGCTCGGGTTTTTAATTCTGCAATTTCAGTTAATGTTACGAGGAATTCCTCAGTAGTAAGAATGGGTATACTTTTTAGGTTTACTACGTTATAATGTGGTTATAATCCCTCAACAGTGGTAGAAAAGGAAGTGCAAAATCGATTTCCATGTATCCTCTATAATAGTGGAAAAATCGTCTACCGGTAGGACAGAGTCCATATCGGTAGAAATACCGAAAAATCGGTAGGTTCGACACCATTGAAAAGTTCGAATGAGTTTACCACATTTTAATAGGTCTTGTCTTGTCTTGTCTTTTTATTTTATGGCCTTTTGTGTTTGGTTTAACACAATTCCGCCAGTGTCAAGTTAATTTATAAAATCGTAAGTTATTTGGCCAGCCATGTTGGCGGCCATGTTTCATTTTCATTTTAATAGGTACTCTATGAACATAAGTATGAACGACTGGACTTTCGGATAGGGTTTTTTTTATTATGTCACTGTCAAAAAACAACCAGAGGTAAATTATGTTTCTGCCCGCCGCTTCGCATGCGTTGTACCCGAATAAAAAGTAGCCTATGTGTTAATCCTGGTCAACATCAATACCTACGTGTGCAAAGTTTCAGCTCAACCCGTAGCCTAGTTTTTGCGTGAAGAGGTAACAAACCTCCATCCAAAAAAAACTTTCGGCTTTATAATATTAGTGGGATTTCATCAAAAAGTAAAGAGGGGCGCGCGGACAAGGATCCGTGACAAGACATACGGGCGCACCACGTAGGTACAAGTTTTGTCACGGATACTTGTCTACACAGACTGGAGGTTAAACCAATGGTCTATAACAAGACCTAGGTACATGTGTGTACTGACTTGCTCTTGAGGCTTTTGCAACCACTAGTATGTACATAAGCCGTTGACTAGCTCAGGCTCGACGGCACAAACTAACTAAGGGAGGCCTATACCCAGCAGTGGGCGAAGTCGAGCTGTGGATGATGATAATGATGATGAATCAGTTTAACTAAAAGAAATAATAAAACCATTTTATATTAAAATCAGGAACTTTATTTATCGCTATATTTACAAAAATACAAACATCTCAAAATATAATAATTATGAATTAATTACAATAAAACACGTCAACAACCAAAACTAAACGCATCACAATCAAACACTGTGGAAATAAGACCAGGATATCAGATCGAAAAGTAAACGAAAACCGAATTAACTCATAATTCCAATCTGCTGATTACATATCACGCGACAGGTTTGCAACAGGCGTAAATGTCGCGATCATCGCTAACAAACGTCAATTCCTGGAGTGTTAGCTAATACAAAATTGACGTTTGAGAGCGATAATCGCGAGATTCGCGCCTGTTGCAAACCCGTCGCGAGATAATCAACCTGCGGACGTAGGTACGTGTCGTATATCCATGAACGATCCATCCCACACATAGTTACCTAGTTTCGAGATAGTCAAATCAATACCACATCGAGTGGGATGGTACCCTAAGCAGGAAAAAACGCTGCTTTCACATTTTGCTACGGCTCTTCTTCTTCTTCTTTTATGCCTTTTTCAGCCAAGAACCATACGGCATCAAAAAAAAAACTTTCGTTAAATAACAAAAATCAAACTGTTAACGTGACAGCATGTGTTGCAAATCGACGCGTTCCAGTCTTGGGCAACATTTGTTGCCTGGGCAAGGTAGTGTGTAAAAGGAAAAAGTGGGTAAAAGATGAAATAATAGTAAAAAAGTCAAACGGAAGGCTAATTGTAACCTTTGATTTAACCACGAGCTCAACTTCCATCGACAGTATGGATGTCCATCATGATATCAAAGTTTTATTACATTAGCGATTTTTTGGTATACCCCCGACGCGCCATATGGATCGACGGACGGGTCTCCATAAGGTTTGAACGCTCCGCGCGCTTAGTGTACCGACGGGGCTCCATAAGTTAAATCAGGTTTTTTGTAGAATACATATGTATATACGTGTAGAAAATTTCAATACGAATCCAATGGTGTATGATTTATAACATATTATTATGTGGTGCTTCCGTAAAATTCATTTTTATTGCAACCTAACCTATAAAATATTGTGCCGGTGAATTCCTCAAGCACGTAAGAGGTGTCATTTTGAGCAGTTGTGGGTCGGATCGTTTTCATGGATACACATCCATAAAGTTCATTGACAATAATGAACTTTTCAAAAAAACATCAAATAAGACATGCATTTTATTTACTCACATAAAACTGTAAGGTGATAATCATATGATAAATAAGATTTCATTAAATGGCTTCATATTTTATAGATATACATTTTAAACTACTCACATTTACAGAATTAGGTACGTCATAAATAGGTTTATTTGGGGATCCAAGCAAGGATAACAAAGGTCCTCTAAGATTACATTGTCACAATCAATTCCTTTTATCACAAGGAATAATCAGCCCTAGCTAGGCAATTACATAGTTCAAATTCGTACAATCACATTTCCCTCAATCCAATCGCTGTTTCATAGTTATAGAAGCACTTTAGTATAAAAAATCTAATTATAAGAAATTCCATTAGGTATATTACATTATATTTCGCTACTTCTTCGTGGTCATACTGATTTGTCATATTAGTATGACCACCACAACAACAAATATGAGCTCGTGGTCATACTGTAATAGACTTTTCCTTCCCCTGTAAATAACGTCAAAAATCATGAGAATCGAGTGACGTCATTAGGTCCCTAACTCAGGCAACCCAAATATTATCAAATATGATCAAATATTTAAATCGTTAGTTGTTTCCACGCAAAATGAGTGAGTTCACTCATTGTGCCTCTAAACACAGTGTTAGCAGAACATGGCGTGCGTTATTTTTTTTCACGAAAGTTCGTGCAAAATGATTGCACAATAAATGGTAACAATAACAGTTTGGATTATTTGCAAAACCAGTGTGCGTGCGTCGGAATTATTGTTAACACACATATGAAGACAATGCCAGTTTTTGGTGTCAAGGCACTTCTAACGATTAAATCGATCATCTTTGATCGTGTTAATAATACCATTACATTGCTTAGAGTAATGATAAAAACCTCACACCTTACTACATAACATCGTTACATTCTAGCTGGTAAAACCTCCTTTAAAACCTAGGTTTTAAACATACATCCACATCAGTCTTATTCAAGACGGTTTCAAATCACACCCAGTAAGGCCAAATCAAGGCAAATTTTAATTTACTAACATTAGTTACAAGACAATTGAAAGCACACTCGTTTATTATTTTCGAATCCTTCCATATCTCCTGTGGTTTTATGCCGCCATTTTGATTTTTAGACATTAACAGAGCTGAAATCTAGCAATTACGCGTTTTCATCAAAAAGAAAAAAACGCCAAAAATAGTCCCGCAGAATCTTATGGGGTTATTGTTTAAGTTGGTAATCACAATTATAATTTTATTGGTGGCGATTCTGTTGTTGCACTAAGCCAGAGGTCTCCAAACTACGGCCCGCGGGCCAAATCCGGCCCACCATGGCCATCAATACGGCCCGTTACGCGTCACAATACACAATCAATAGTATTTTAAATGCAATAAAAGCCTATGTATGTTTGCTTAGGTGGGCAGAAAAATTTAAATTGTTATGGCCCTTGCAACATACCGAAAAAAATATTATGGCCCCAAGGCTTCAAAGTTTGGAGACCTCTGCACTAAGCTAACTAGCCAAAGCTAATAAAATTGACGTTAAACGGACTAAATAATTAAAAAAAAGTCGTTATAAAGTGAAAACGGAACAGATAGACTCGATTTTACGCTGACAGCTATAAATTTAGAAACGTCATATCTCAAAGTCAAAGTCAGATAGTTTTAAGATGTGTAAAACAGAATCGACACCAATGACAGACCATATTACATCTATTAGGCTGCGTCCACCCCAGTAGGCAAACAGTTAGCCGCCGACTGAGTGAGCCGCAAATTTGTGGCGAACTGAACTCACTACCCGCCGACTGGTACCGGATTTCCTGTGAGTTGGCCGCTCACTGAGACAGTCGGCGCACGTAACCTTGCAAACTGCGTAGAGTGCGCGCAAATTTAACTGTGGACACTCCATTTCTAATAGGTATATGGTATATGGAAGGGCGTACTAAACCGATACGCGCCGGTAACAAGTATAAACTTGTTATTTATTTTTTTAAGCCAATTCTTGCAAGCTGATTAAGAACCACTTTCTGACGTCATTCAGCCGACATTTTGCAAATACCTTAAGTTCCGTTTGGCGACAATAAAACATTATGCACTTAGAATAAGAACAATTATGCAATACTTAATATTATGACTGGTTTTAAAGATTAGGCTTATTATTGTTGAAGTTAGTCTTCTGAATCTTAAAAGCTTAAAAGTTTAAGACCAATTCATCACGCTTCTAGCATAAGTATCGCCTACCTAGATGTAACATGATAAATATACGAAAAATATGTGAATACAGCATACGAAAGCTACAATCTGAGTACATAGGAATGTAAACAACAACCACATAACACATCCATTTACTGTATATATAATTTTTTTATACTTGCATTGGCATCCTTGCATTTATTAATTAGCCGATAGAAGTATATAGAAAATAGCTAGATCTAACAAGCTTAAGCCACATGTAATCACAATTCCTATACACATAAGGCTCAAAATCCCTTAACATTTGAATTCTGGCAGAAGTATAAGAGTTGCTAATACCTTAATTTTCGTTGAATCAGTTTTGAGTAAGAATCAATGAAATAACTTTAAATTGAAATATTAAACAGGTTAGTTTTCTAATAACCGAGATAAATGTAAAATTTCTATATAATCTCCTCGAAAAATAAAACAGTTTTAGCTATAGAGCTGTAAATACCAAGAGGATGGTCAAATACGTATATTTTTTTCCATTCTCCCAGTAAACTGCCAAGTTACTTAACCGTATTTATCCAAAAAATATTGCAATATTAACTGTTGTAGAAGATAACAGAAGTATATTTTGCCCTTTACGCATACATTTCTCAATTAAATCTTTATTTTATGAATAATAAGTTCCTTCCATAAAATCGGTAATCTCATTTTATTCTCTCGATCCTCACCCTTGATGTTACTGGTACCACCTATTACAGGAGTTTCCTCCCCGTTGAGACAGTGTTAGAGTTGATAATACCTATGTCTCGAAATGTTTGTAGACGCTGGTGACGTATGCCATAACCTGCTGCCAATCCGGCCGCTCCTGTTGGATCATGTCTTGTATGTTCTGTGGACAAATAATAAATCATCTCATTTATATTATAAAGCAGAAATTGTATTTGTTTGGATGTATGGAAGTCTTATTTACCCAAAAACTAGCCTACTGATTAAGCTGAAACTTTGCAGACGTATAGATGTTTGATGTGGGGTGTTGCCCCTCCTCTCTCGCCCGTGGATACAGTAAGAATCTGCCAAGGGTTACCTCCGGAAGCAGAGAAGCAGCGTCTTTCCGTGTATCAAACTCAGGCGGGCTGGCGAGCGCAGTACGGGATGAACGGAGAGACGCTACGCCCATCTTTCGGAAATATCCCTTAGCAGGTTCTTACTGTATCCACGGGCGTAAGGGGAGGGATAGCATTCTAAACCAAGCACTACACGACAATATTTTTTATTTGTTTTGGCATTTTTTATTGGTTCGCCGTGGGGTGCCGGCAGTAAAAGGCCACTCCTCCTCTCATGCCCGTGGATGCAGTCTGTCCGTGTATCAACATCCCTCACTGCGCTTGCGAACCCGCCTGCCAAGCGTGGTGAGTATGGAAACTACCCCTCATGGAGATCCATGAGGGAGGCCTGTGTTCGGTAGTGGACGTATTACAGCTGAAATGATGATGAAATGAGTTGGTTCAGCTAAGGTATAACTTACAAGCGTAGTGGGTATGCCCACCGCCTCAGCGGCCGCGAAAGCCACCGAGAAGTTGGTTCTCTTGTCGTGGGGCGACAGCGTCGCGTAGGGGATACGATTCTCGCCGAGGTACGAGTGTAGAAGCGCGCATAGTGCCATGCCGTCGTTCCACGATGAGCTGTGAGTAACGTAAATAAATAAATAATGCTGGACAAATCACACAGAATCATCTAGCCCCAAGCTTATAATATTATTATTATTATTTTTCAGCCATTTGTGTCCCACTGCAGGGCAAAGGCCTCACTTCCCTTCTTCCACTCTACTCTACGCGATTTACCGCTGTTACAGCACAGGTTACAGGCCAAGATCTCAGGGTGTCTACACATCGCACCATCTCCTTCTGGGACTCCCACGTCCCCGAGTGCATTGGGTGGGGTCCACTACATAGATATATATTTTTATTAGACAATATAGAGGTATATAAACTCTTCCGTTACTGACTGAGTGACTGACAGACAACGCACAGCCTAAACCACTTGACCTAGAGACTTGAAATTTGGCACACATATACCTTGAGTATCCTAGAGGTGCACTAAGGAGGGATTTTTCGAAATTCCTACGGGAACGGAAACTACACGGTTGAAACTGCGGGGTGCGGCTAGTATATTATAAAAGAAAACATCCAGAGCCCCCTGAACGAACTGCAGATCGTACAGACATTTGTCCCGAGGCGGGAATCGAATCCGCAACCTCTTGCGTCGCAGGCGGACCTTCGACCGTTGCGCCACAGAGGTCGTCAATTATAATCCGCTATCGATGTGGACTAAATTGGGACTAGACGGGTCACATGATGAGGGGAACAGAGCAGTGGAGCAAAAATGTGACTTGTAACTTGGTACCCAAGAGAAGGAAGACGTAAAAGAGGAAGACGCTTTAAAAGATGGCAGGATGATAATAGTGGAGGTGGCGGGAGGAAAATGCTCTAGGAAACAACCTTGACAAACCGGAATGGAAAAGGCTAGGGGAGGCCTTTGCTAAAAAGCAAACAGACTATAAAAGTCTGAACAATCATCATCATCATAAATGTGTACAAACCCAAAATGAGGTTTGAGCCCATGAAAACAAGTCACTTTGGAGGGAAAATCTTATTTTTCTTACAATTTTACTAGGTACTTAATGTGTTGTGAAAATGATTTTGATTTCATAACATTGGATTTTTAGTTACGTTTAGAAAATAAAATACATTTATGTGATTTTTGGGTATTTTTATTTGTACCTCCCGTACCGAGATGATGAGACATTATGAAGTTGGTGATATCAATGTTGGTGTAGCCCAACGTCTTCTGCCGGCACCATTTCAGCAGTGCGTTTCGAGCCTCCACCTGTTTGCTGTTGTATTTATATAATAATAATAATAATATCTTTATTCTCAGGCAACAATAGAAAAGTACACAGATCTTAAATAACTTATTCTACGGCCCATAGATATATACCTTATATCTAACATATCTAAAATATACATATACCTGGACTTGCCGTGGGGTGCCAGCAGTAGCAATCTTGGTGTAAGAGTGTACCTACTTATAGTTTTAGTGACTAGTACCTACTAGGGCATGTAAACCGATTAATCGATTAACCGAAAAACCGATTAATCGACTGATTTAACGACGGTTTTTCATCGGTTATTTTTGACAAAAAACCCGGGTTTTCGGTTATTTTTTCATAGGTATTAAATGACAAATTTATTTAAAACTAAGCCTTGCAGACTTTATTTAAAACTAGCTGCACCCCGCGATTAATAAGCAAACATGCCATCCCAAGGAAATACTTCATTTTTTGGGATAAAAAGTAATAAGCCTTAATCCAGGTATAAACAATGTACCTATATTCCAAGTTTTAGCCAAATTCGTTCAGCCGTTTCAGCGTGAAAGAGTAACAAACATCTATACATATGTACATAGATGTTATACATACATACTCAAAAACATTCGCGTATATTATATTAGTAGGATAGGACGAATATAATAATATCTTATCCATCAAATTATTTTACAACATTTAATGCGTTAAAATTAGGTACTAAAATACAAACAACCACCTCAGAAAACTTTAGACCGCATAAAAAGTCGTCAGTGAATATGGTCATGCAAATAAGCTATAAACGACTAACAAAATTAACCGGTATATAACTATATTTACAAAACCCAACATCGTACTACAGGGATCTGCATACAGACATTAACAACGCAATAGCTCTGGACAACGACCAAATTCGATCAACAATAATCAGCATCGTAAATAAAAATTTTGCAATAGAAGACATAGGACCAGAAAATATTAGAACCATAGATGAATCATTACCATTAGACATCAAAGACCAGCTTGGGCTAGAAATAAGAAAGGCCCTACAGCCAACCCTAAAAAGAGTTGATTCAAGTAGACTCGATTTAGAAACGCGAGTTAGAGTAGAAATGGCCCTGTATTATGAAGGGGGACACATGGGAGACAACATAAAGAAGGTATACGAAGCTCTAAGTCGATTCCTCCTACTTCTGTAGAATCAGAGAGAATATTTTCATCGGCAGGCCTAATGTGTAACAAAATCCGCAGTTCACTGGGTGACGACTCTCTTAACGCACTTGTGTCACTTCGGTCTTATTACCAAAACAAAAAGGACTCATTATCTTTAATATAATATGTTAATGATAACCATGTCTTTCAACTTTAAGAAGATAGTGTATTCTACCTAATCAAAAGTAGATTACAATCTATGCTATAATATAACTATTATGTGTATATTGTTGATTTTGATAACTTTATTTGAGTAATAGTGAGTTGAAGTGAATTACACTAACTAGAAACTTTTGGACCGATTTATCATATCATAATGTTTTAGGATAACTCGACTCATCCGAAGAATAAAGTCCAACATGCAGAATTGTTAGTTTTCAGAAGACGTTGAAGTTTCTGCATAAGTATCGGACTTATTCTTCCGACGAGTCGAACTATATTGTTGATTTTTATAACTTTATTTGAGTAGAGTGAGAGTTTTGAGTAAGAGAGAGAGATAATTTTAATACTAGTAATTAATAAGTACTTATGAAAATAATAAGTTGATTTTTATTCAAATGTTATGGTTTTATTTTGTTCTAAGATAACCTATATAAAAAATCTCGAAAAATAATAAGAATTATATAATAATAAAAATAATCGATTAATCGGTTAACCGGTTATTAAAAAATAAAAACCGAAAAACCGGTTTTTTTAAACAACCCGGTTTTTACATGCCCTAGTACCTACTGTATGTCTTTGGTGTTAGACGTACCTACGTATAGATTTAAGATAATGAGGGCCCGATACGCTTAGGACAAGCCCAAAAGGGCTTTTTGAGTGTATTTTAGTTTAAGAACTATTGTAATTTTCTTGAAATAAATAAATAAATAAAAGAATCTGCCAAGGAGTAGCTCCGAATGATGGGCAGCAGCGTCTTTCTATGTATCAACATCACTGCGCTCGCCAACCCGCCTGCTAAGCGCGGAGAGTACTTATGGCAACCACCCCCTCAGGATCAGTACTTGGAGATCCCTGAGGAAGCCCTATGTCCAGCAGCGGTCGTGCTGCGGCTGAGATGACGAACAGACATACCTGAAGTTGGTGATATCAATGTTGGTGTAGCCCAACGTCTTCTGCTGGCACCATTTCAGCAGCGCATTGCGTTTCGAGCCTCCGTTCTTGACCTGGAGCGCGTTCAGCGGGTCCTTGCGTTCACCTGGTACATAGTTATTTCACTTATTTACATATAATCAATACATAAATGGCCGTGGGGTGCCGGCAGTAGAATGTTACCCCTCCTCTCATACCCGTGGATGCAGTAAGAGCCTGCTAAGGGATACCTCCGGAAGATGGGCAGCAGCGTCTTGCCGTGTATCAACATCCCGCACTGCGCTCGCCAACCCGCCTGCCAAGCATGGTGAGTATGGCAACTACCCCTCATGGAGATCCATGAGGGAGGCCTGTGATCATCAGTGGACGTCTTACGGCTGAAATGATGATGATGAAATGAAGAAATCGGACCGCCCATTGTATACTATATTTGTCTGTGTGTCTGTAGAGATCGATATGTGATCGACAAGTCATCGATTTCGATTTGCACAACAGATGCGCCATTCTTGCAAAAATCCATCTAACAGGTAGAACGTTGCATAATTCAAGGAAATTTAATTTCAAGGTTAAAAACCAACGAGAGACAAAGTTACTAACTAAGTTAAAACTAATTTACTATTATTTATTTTGAGGTTCTCAATATGAAGCGTATTTTTTTAAACAAGATTTTTAATTAGGTACTGAAACATTAATTTAGAGTTTTTAATTTCACAGTTTTCATGCACGTGTATTGTATGTGTGTGGTTGTTTGTAGATCCAAGCGCATGTGTATGTATGCGTGTATGAAGTTTATGGGAATGTGTGTGTGTGTGTGTGTGTGTGTGTGTGTGTGTGTGTGTGTGTGTGTCACATCACATACAGCTGTTCCGCCTGACGGAGGACTATGGCCTTGTGCTGGAGCGAGAGCGGGCTCGTCCAGGATGATGGTACCAATAGTCAAGCAAACGTTGCATGTATGTGTGTGGGTGTGAGTAAGTGTCAGTTTGTGTGGTAGTCTTTATTTACGACACAGGGTCTGAATATAGTGTGTGTGTGTGTGTGTGTTTGTGTATGTAAGCGATTCAGTGTATTGTGTGTTTAGACGTGAATGTCCACATTAGTTTGTGTGTTGTGTGTGTGTGCGCGCGTGGGTGTTGTGTATGTGTGCGCGTGGGTGTGTATGTGCGCGTGGGTGTGTATGTGTGTGTGTGTGAGTGCGTGAGTGTGTGCGCGTGGGTGTGTATGTGACTCACAGATATCTCCATAGCTGTTCCGCCTGACGAAGGACTCCATGGCCTTCTGCTGGAGCGAGAGCGCGCGTCGCTCGTCAGGGATATTGGTGCCGCTCTCAGGTTCTATTCCCGGCGCAACGTTAGAGACAATGTAGCAAGCGAGTGGTAAGGGCGGCGGGTTTGTGTCAGATTCACTATTACTTAATTCTAATTCTAGGGGGGGTTACCAGATCTGCACTGACGTCCCGCATTGGGGTGTATTGTGCATTGTCCCCCGAGGTACTGCCTCGACCCTAATCTAACCAGCCCAACTCCTTGAAATACCGGAGAAGGACTCGGGGTCGCCGGCAGCATTCCATGAGCATCCCCGAAGGGTATGCAAATGTTGTGGAAGAAGAAGGGCATGACTCCATGAGCTCCTGCAGTCCTGTCTCTATTCTGGTCCACACTATTACTTAGTCTTAATACTTAATTCTGTCATGTAGGGGTACCTTTTATTTATACTAATAACTATGAAAAAATGAGAATAGATTTGTATTTTTGGATGT
Organism: Pasiphila rectangulata; assembly: GCA_963082625.1. Taxonomy (NCBI): domain Eukaryota; kingdom Metazoa; phylum Arthropoda; class Insecta; order Lepidoptera; family Geometridae; genus Pasiphila; species Pasiphila rectangulata. The sequence continues at coordinate 12,900,358 of OY720256.1, read as the reverse complement.
TTTTAATGAATAAACTCAAACTATTGGACCGATATCAAAAAATATTTCACTTATAAAATGCTACATTACTAAGCAGTAACCTAAGCTATATTTTTGAACCCGGTAGTCGGCGCTGCACTAGGGGTGCGCTGCTACACGAAGTGCGCCGAGTAAGCTAGTACTAAACGATTCTGGACATTTCACACAGCACCAGCTAGCCTCAAAGTAAGCAGAGCTTGTGTTATAGTAGGTACCCATAACACCCATATCTCTGCTTACTTTGTGGCCAGATGGTTGATAGAATAATTAAATACATTTTTATGTAAATACATTAACATACATACATATAAAAATACCCAGACCATGGACAAATATCTGCAGAATAGCAAACTTTTGTGCCCATTCTATCAATCATCTACTAGCCATACCACAAGCTCTGCTTACTCTGAGCACAGATGGAGCTGTGTGAAATGTTCAGGATTGTTTATTTTTTATATTTATTTATCACTAGCGTGTGCCCGCATGCGTTGTGCCCGGATAAAAGTAGCCTGTGTTAATCCTAGTCAACATCTATACGTTTGCAAAATTTTCAGCTCGATACGTACTTACGATAGTTTTTGCGTGAAGAGGTAACAAACCTCCATACAAACAAACTTTCGGCTTTATAATATTAGTGAGATTTATCATACAGGGTGATTGGAAGGTGGGTGCAAAGCTGTAAGGTGAAGGTAGTGTGGACCATTTAGAACCATTTAAGCCATAGTTGTCTTAGACGAAGTCTGACTATTTCTTTTTACTAATTTTTTAAGATTTTCGGGGAAAAAACCCGAAATTTTACAGTTATTTGTTAATCATTGCCAGTTTGAAAAGTAAGTGAATTATTTTTTATTTGATTTAGGTTAAGTTATGTGTAAGCTATCTAAAAAAACATGTTTTTAGGTATCTGACTCATCAGCCATTTTTTTACAGACATTTAAAACTCACGAAAATTTTCAATGATTTAAGAAAACCATTTTTGACGTTATTTAAAAAAAAAACAGATGGTGCCTTTTTTGTTCAAACCTTTTTAAAAACATGTTTGGTTATTACTCTTTCTTTTGAGGTATCATCTAGGCGGATATCTCACAAATTATTGAAATGAAGACCTACAAACAAGTTGAGAAAGAAAATTTTATTTTAAAATTTTATTTTAACTAAAATGCAGGCTGACTAATTAAAACCACATTTCAATTGAAATCATTTTAATTGATGTTCAAAATGACTGCCGCGATTCCTAACACATGCACGGGCCCGTCGTCTTACTTCTGTTGTTGTTGTTTTTAACATCATCTCCAGCTTCATCGTTTCAAACGCCGAAATAATTCTTTCTATTAGCTCTTCTTTTGTATTTATTTCTACACTGGTATAAACCAGTTCCTTGGCCCGACCCCACACGAAAAAGTCCAGTGGAGTCAGGTCTGGTGACCGAGCGGGCCAAGGGAAGGGCCCATCTCTACCGATCCAGCTATCAGGGAAGCAGTTGTTAAGGTGTTCCCTTACATTTAGTGTCCAATGCGCTGGACAGCCGTCTTGCTGAAAGATGATTTCACGGTCTGTTTCAAATATCGGGGCACCGGATTCCTCTACGAGCATTGGAAGATCATTCTGTAGGAATTCCAAATAATTGGTGCCATTTAAGGTGTCTGGTAAGAAGTGGGGCCCAATCAAAGTTCTGCCAATTACTCCAGCCCACACATTGACAGAGAATTTCCTCTGTACCGACACCTGCTTTTTCCAGTGTGGATTTCTGTCCTTGTTGGCCCATTGATGGAGGTTGTGAAAGTTTGTTATGCCCTCCCTAGAAAATTTGCTTTCATCCGTCCACAAGATTGATTTCAAAAACCACGCATCTTCAATGTCTCTGTTTAGGAGGAAACGGCAGAATTGAATTCTTCTTATGGGATCTTGCTCTTCCAAATCTTGCACACCCGTCCCATGGAACGGATATTTGTCGTTTTTATGCATTGTACTCCACACCTTCCATTGCGAAATGTTTAAATTGCGAGCTACTGCTCTAGTGCTGGTATGAGGATCCGCTTCGAACGCTGCCATAATCTCTTCCTCTACGTTAGGATTGTGTCTGCCTGGGTTGACTCCAGGTTCCACGCGGTGTATACCAACTTCAGCAAGCCGACGAAATGTGTTGTAAAACACTCGGACATTCGGTAATCTGCGATTTGGATAGCGCTCTTCATACATTTGTCGCGCCAAAGATCCATTGCCGTCTGCTCTGCCATACATGAAAACGATATCCGCATATTCCTCATTGGAAAAAGTAGCCATAGTCACTTCACAAATCACAAAACAGCGTAGGAGCGCACTAAATGTCAACTCAATACAATTAAAAACAAGTTAGTCCAAAATCAACACGTGCAGGAGCGCAAAGCTAGGGCTATGGCTACGACTGAACACGGTGAAACAAAAATGTCCATCACTAGGTAACAATATCAATTAACACATGCAGGAGCGGGGCTACAACTGAACACGGAGAATTGAGAATCAACACAAATAAGAAAAATAACATCCAGTCGCAAGAACAGTTGTTACTTGACTAAATAATAATAAACAGTGTGATGTGAAGATGACGAGTCCCTTCCTGAGCCTAAACAAAGAAACACGACTTTGTTGCCTCAGCATCTAAGTCGATTTTACTGCAAAATAAACCAATGAACCTATCACCATTCTCTCTATTCACTTGCTAGGCGCCCTACCTGGGAAGTCGTTATTGACGTCATACCGCGCGCGGTGGCCTTTGTTTTGTTTAGTAAGATCCCTTAGTTTGTTTTTTTTACATGAATAAATTCTTAGAATTAAACTTCGGACGCAAAACGTTTTTTTTTTGTATTAATGTTGCTTCAAATTTTCTCCTTCAATTTGGTTTGTAGGTCTTAAATTTAATAATTTGTGAGATATCCGCCTAGGTGATACCTCAAAAGAAAGAGTAATAACTAAACATGTTTTTAAAAAGGTTTGAACAAAAAAGGTACCGTTTGTTTTTTTTTAAAATAACGTTAAAAATGGTTTTCTTAAATCATTGAAAATTTTCGTGAGTTTTAAATGTCTTTAAAAAAATGGCTGTTGACTCAGTTACCTAAGAACATGTTTTTTTAGATTGCTTACACATAACTTAACTTAAATTAAATAAAAAATAATTCACTTACCTTTCAAACTGGCAATGATTAACAAATAACTGTAAAATTTCGGGTTTTTTCCTCGAAAATCATAAAAAATTAGTAAAAAGAAATAGTCAGACTTCGTCTAAGACAACTATGGCTTAAATGGTTCTAAATGGTCCACACTACCTTCACCTTACAGCTTTGCACCCACCTTCCAATCACCCTGTATATCACAGACTGCTGTCCATGTCTGTTGCTAGAAATAGCCCCCCTCATAGATCACTAAAATCATAAGGGGGTTGTTGCTATACTCGCCACGCTTGGCAGGCGAGTTGGCGAGCGCAGTAAGGAATGTTGATACACGGAGAGACGCTGGTAACCATTTTCGGAGGTGTCCCCTGGCTGATTCTTAATGAATCCACGGGCAAGAGAGGAGAGGCAACAATCTACTGCCGGCACCCCACGGCAATTATTATTATTATGTTTAATAAATATCAATTTTGACCAGAGCGGCTAAGATGCATAATATTTCTTTTTTTTTTACTAAATCTGACACAAACCCGTCGAGCAGTGCTTATATGGATAAAATACTTTCAGCCCACACAATACATTTTTTAATTGAACAGCTGAAAGTATTTAGAACAAATAAATGATGCCGTTACCTCCCATGTCTGCGAGAGCAGCACACCAATACCACAGTAGAAAAGATAAAGGCATATAATGTAATATAGAGTACAAAAAAAGGACTACATGTTATTACTAAATTGGATTATCGGATACGAGTATTTATCGACGTTTAGACCGGCCCCCGTATTACGTATCTAGCGACAGGTTTGCGACAGGCGCGGATCTCGTGACCATCGCTATCATGCGTCAATTATCAGTTATTACATGTTGTTGTATGTTCGTCACATAGTTAATTGACGTTATAAGAATAAGAATAGTTTTATTGTTAAATTGTGTAGGTACAAATACATGTAGATCTTAAAGATATAATAGTATCAACAATTTTATCATATTTATGACGTACAATAATGAATTGACAATATTAATATAAATTGCACAAATCAGGGTACCAACATATAGGTCTTAATTTTAAAATTACCTACCAAATTAAAAATATTTTACACATATTATAATGACTAATTATCAAAAAACTCTTTAAGATTATAATGTACTCTATTGACAAGCCATTTCCTTAATTTAATTTTGAACGGATTCCCAACAATTTGCTTAATATCTAATGGTAAATTATTATAAACTTTAATCGCAGTGATATACGTGCTTTTGTGAAACATAGATAGACAGCGATGATCGCGAGATCCGCGCCTGTTGGAAACCTGTCGCGTGATACGTAATCAGCCTGTGAATTGCACCTGGTCATGGTCGCGGAAAAACTGTCTTCTCTCGTCCCATATGGTAATAATGTGTTGTTATCGCGAAGGTTTAAAAACATAATAAGAAAATCAACATCAACCTTAGTGTATATTGCCTGTGGTTTGAATGTATTCTTTAGATGATTTATACAGCGCCAGTAACTAGTATGCATGCTGTACGGGACGCTGCAGTGCCTGGGACATTGTTAGATGGATTAGGTTTGCGAAGCACCTACACCATTATCCCAGCTTAGTCAGATATCAGTCAGACGAAAGAGCAGGTCATACGTCTGAAGCGAACAAAGCCGCAGGTTTCCTATCTATAGGTACCATTAAAGTAAAAAAAAAAATGATGCACGGCCAGTATAGAACCCACGACCTGGATAAAGGTCAATGATAGGGGAATTAAAAAAAAGACAACATGCAAGCATGTATTAAGGAAAGTACAATTAGTTAGCACACATAGAGTTTAAAGGCTAGGCGCTTCTTTCATGCCGCCATGCTGGAAAGCAAACATGCATTGTTTATGGTCAGTAGGAAGGAATATTAGTTGAACGTATGTATATCCATGAAAGGATCCTACCCACACACAGTTAGTTTTGAGTTATTCATGTATCAAACTCGGAGCTGGATTCCTTATAAGTTTCACGTCTAAAGATCCAAGTAGCTTGGATTGTTTCAGATATAAAATTTTGTTTCATAAAGTCAATAGATGTTTATTTAATAGAACAAAAAGCTACGTAGAATAGTCAATTTCTAAAGGAAGATTTTTTTTACAATGATCCATATAACTCTATTAAGCGCTATTAATAAATAAAATAAATACTCCGTCAAACAGGGCAAAGTTGTGGTTTGAATCATTTTCATGGATATACGTCCGGTTTTACATTTAGATTATTGGCAAAAAGCCCTCACGGTCAAAATTCATAAACGTTTTGGAAAATAAGGTCTGTCAATATGATAAGTACATATTTTTTTATACATTTATAGCCATGGACAGAGGAATAATAAGGTTAGCATCGTAAAACTTTAATTAATTGCTATGGTTAAAATCAGCCATCAAAATATACCATAACTAATTATCTTTGTACATATTCATCCCTGGCCATTCTAGGCCTCGGATAAACATGAATACAGAAAAATGTTAAAGAATGAGTTTAATTTAGAAGTGAGGGCAGGTATATTATCTGGAGGTAAGTATAAGAATTTCATGCAAGAAGATAAATTATATTTTAACTAAGTCTTTAGAGCTAACGGATCAAGGGCAAAGCCGTTTGCTTACTGGTTTTGACAATAAACTAAACAAACTGTTATTGTTATCATTTATTGTGCAATCATATTGCACAAACTATCGTGAAAAATATTACACACACAACGTCGGCAGGGTGATTACCTATGTCGCGACAGGTTTTGCAACAGGCAATTATTGACAGCAATATTGAAAGAAAGAAAGAAATCATTTATTTTTGACACACACACACAACATATACAAATTACAAAGAAAACATAAAATAATCAAATTAGGCTTACACTGTTAAACAAAATTTTTAAAAATATGTACATTATAACCAATGCTGCGTGAGGTCAAAAAATGGACTCTGCCTCAGTATTACCGCAATCACGTAGCAAGCTACGCGGTTGCGGCGCTGATTTTCAGGCAGGTCCGTGTGACCGCCTCGTCTGCCAGTGAAAGGCGCAGGCGTACAAAATAAATAAATACCATTTATACAGTAATAATATTACATACATTAATAGAATACTTAATTAATAAATAAATGAGGAGAGTAATATAATATTGCTGTCAAATGTCAATTTTGTATTAGAGAACAGCAAGGAATTGACATTTGACAATTGTAAATTTTGTATTAGAGACAGCAAGGAATTGCCTGTTGCAAAACCTGTCGCGAGATACGTAATCACCCTGCCGGTTAACACTATGTATGTTTAGAGGTACAGTCGCGTTCATACTAAAGAATATCACTAAGCAATACAATACAATAATTTATTCATAAAACCAGTTTTACAAGTCAATCAGTTCACATAATATAATACAAATTTCATTAAAACATAATATATACCAATATAACATGAATTAAAATTCATTAAAATCATTAATTGTAATCTTTCATAAGCCTTAGTATATCCTTACCTTAGTGGTATCCTTTAGATTACATCCACACTCGCAGAAATAAGGTCGCCATAGCCGAAAACGGTTAGAAGGATTATTATTATATTATTATCCTTTACTATACTGTATTTTTACTGTGTATTACTAACCCCATATGGATCTGTGTTGTCCGAAATAAAAGTATTTTATTTTTATTTATTTTTACTATGAACGCGACTGTACATGTACACTGATTGACAAACGAGAGAGCTTTCTCATTTTGTGTGGAAACGAAACGGTGCGGTGTCATTTCGGTAAGGGCGTATAAAGATTTAACTTTTTAATTTTTAAGTTGTAATTGTACTTACCAGTCTGTATAGGCGAGGGCCTAGGCGCGCGCGTGGTTGGCGGCTTAGCGAAGGTGCTGGCTGGCAGCCCGTTCGCCGGTGCGGGTTCCGAGAGACCGTTCTTGATGGTGGGAGTCGTCGTCGCACATACCGAGGCTTGGAGCTGTACCTAGGGTTAAGAAAAACGTGTTAATTGCAAAGCCTTGTGCAAAAGGCGCGGTTGACCTTAGAAGGTAATCAAATTTTTTGTACATTGACTGTTAGGTATGTCTTTTATATGGGTAATCAAAGCAAAAAGTTTTGTTTTAAATAAACATAAAAATTAAGAATACCTACAATGTGTTTTATAATGTCTGTCCCGGCGAACATCCTACCGCCGCAAAATGAAGTAGGTACATATACTACAACTACTACTATACCTACTCTAAAACTTCTTTACAACTTTTGTGTAACGACTCCTGATTTAATATTTTAATTAAAAAAAAAATCGCCTAGCCGTTCTCGAGTTAGCTCGCCAACCCGATTTACGGTTTGTTGCCATGCTCGCCACGCAAGGCAGGCGGGTTGTTGATAAGCGGAAAGATGCTAGTACCCATCGTCCGGAGGTATCCCTTGGGATATTCTTTCTGCACGGGCAACATCCATGGCTGAATCATAACAGCATCCATTTTTCTTCAAAAGTATAGAAAACTTTACAAAAAGCGCCAACATTAAAATAAACTTAATATAGGTACTCGTTGTTACGGATCCAGATAAAAATGTCAGTGTAGTGTCATACATAGGTCATACAAATAAGACATACAAACGTCAATGTCAAAATTAAGCAAATCACTTGTATTCAGCCACGAACAATTACCCACCAAAAATTCAAATTTTATTATACGCAAATATATTGACGCAAGCTGTTTCCATTCGCAAGTGATCCCATCACTCCAAGCCAACGGCAACGACCCAGGCGTCACACTCGGTAAGTAAGCGTTACATAGTAGATATGGTATTTTTGTTATTTACCTGCGGCCACTCTGTGACTGGCGTGGTGGCGGGCGACTGCTTGGCCGCCTTCGCAGCGTTCTCGATACTCTCGATCAGCGACTTGACGGACAAGCGGGAATCCTGCCGGCTCACCCCTGTTGCAATGGGATACGGTTCAAATTACTACGGTGGTGGTAGGAAATTTTACTTTATCATCATCGTCCACCGCTAACTGGTAAATTGACATTGATAATGAGTAATACCAATTCGATCATCATGAAACACTATCCTGATCTTGCTAACAATCCACCCGGCTCCGCCAAGCATCGTACACAGTTAATTAAAACCGTACTTCTATGTATTGCTATTGTCCGTGGCCTACATTCAAAAACCTTTCGGCCTCATCGGCCATCTGTTCTTCGAGCTACATGGCCTGCCCATTGCCACTTCAACGTGCAAATCCGTTTAGCTATCTCGGGGACCCGAGTTCCGAGTTCGGCGTATCTCCTCATTTCTGTTTTGATCCCGTAGAGAAACCCCACGGACAGAAGAACCACGTCTCGGTTCCGTGAGTGATCACAAAGTTAACTTATAAAGTGTTTTTCCTGGCAAACTTGGAATCCGTAGCCAAATGGTTAAAGGCAAAAGCCCGGCTTTCGGACAGCCGTCTGATCGTGCTCGTCTCACAAACATAATCCTAAATTGCGCATAGTAATGTGGACGGGATTCTGGTCGACACGCACTCATAAGCGATACAAAGAAATACGGTATAAATTGACTGTGTACGATGCTTGGCGCTGCCGGGTGGGTGTAAGTAAGATCAGCAAGTTAATGTTTCATGATGATCATTTATTCGTCAATAACAATTTACCAGTTATTTTCCTTAGATAACACTGACTAAGCTAAAAGTACCTAAGTATACTATATATTAATAATTTTGTAAAATAACCATCTACCTAAGTATAACAACTGAAATCACAAACAGTGGCCTATATTATAAGGTGCTAATTTAGTAATTACCTTTGGTCCTTCTGTGTGATGCAGCAGTCGCCATGATGTCTTGCAAGGATGCACTCGTCAACAGCGGAGGTGGTGGAGTTTCTTCCGATCTAGGCGGCAATGCTGAAAATATTTCTTTCTTACTTATAAAAACGATCATATTGCTTCGAATATTGTGATTAGCGAGATGCTTAAATCTTCGTAGTTAGCAGTATATTTTCTAAATACCTTGAATAGATAAGGTTTTCTTCGTATCAGAGAATGTTTGAGCAAACCAGTCAGCTTTTGACTTTGGTGGCTAGTAATTGTGTACTGTGTTAAAGTGTGTTCGTAAAAAACATATAGTTTTTCATAATTTGTAAATATATAAACCCCGAATACTTTTGCCAATTACCACAAAACTGCAAATCAAAAGTACCCTTTGACCGATAACATAGAGCATTTTATAAAGATTCCGTAAACACTTACATTTTGATCGATTATTCATACACACATAATACAGAACTGGCGTAACCGGTGGGATGTCAGAAAGTATCAAAATGCTTACATTATGTTTTTAATGCAAAAACTAAGCTTATTTTCACATTAAACAATCAAATTTTACGTATTTACAGTACACATGTTTGATACTTAATATATTTTAGCACATTGGTAAAAATAGGTGATTAAAAGCATTTAACAGTACACACTTTTGATGAAGTGAAAACACACAAATTAGTAACACGTATTTGACATTTCAAAACAACAATCGACACACCTAAAACAAAACAACACCATCACCAACCATAACCAACAAAACATTTACCATCTTCAGATCATGGTAAATACCGTCACCACAAAACAAAAATGGTCCATACATTTGTACGTTATTGACATCACTCGGACGGCGACTTACGGAGATATCTTGGTGGGTTCAAAGATCTGGTTGGATGGGATAGTCTTTTATGTTCCTGCGTCTTCCAATAAGGCTTTTCCCTTGGAAGGGAACTTGTATTCGTCGCTAACATTGTCTTGGATTTAGAAATTTGTAGAGACAGCTTCCTTGAAGGGACCAGGTCATCTATACTTGTGGTCTTTTCTATATTCTGGATTTCTTTATAGCTTTTATTCTCAGAGTTTGCGCTAGGTGTTCGTGATAGAGATATCACGGATTTTGTTATACGCGCCATTTCTTTAGCGTTTGGTTCTTCTAAATTTGTGTTTTGTTTCTTAGGTTTCTTTGGTTTTCTAGGAACTTTCAAGATCTCTTCGCGGGTTATAGTTGAGAATACTTCACTGACAGATAGATTTTTGTTAGAAATCTTCTCGTCATCTGCTATATTCCTGTTTAGACGAACTGGTTCTCCGATTTCTTCGTAAACATTTTCTTCAGACTGTCGTCTCGATGGTGTTATAGACAGAAATGGGTTTGTGTTAGTAGTGTCTTTTATACTATCGACTTTAATGAATGTTTGAACAGTGTTAATTACAAATGGTACATTATCCAACGGTTGGTAGTATTTATTATCCACCAGCCATCCTGGTGTTTTTGAAAGTTTTTTGACATCAACATTAATAGCAGCTGCTTGGTTTTGATTATTTGGTAATGCAGTACTAGGTTTAATTTCTGTATTTCTTGTAGTAGCATTCCAGGTTAACAGAGGCAGAGACTTAGCTTTGGTGTTCCTTTCATAAATTCTTTTTCTCTCTTTATCTGGTTCAACTTCAACTATTTTAGAATAGCCGACTTGGTCGGTATCGTCATAAAATACTTTCGTTTTTATATCGTTATCTGCTGTATCTAGCGGGTATATTGACGTCGATTCGATTGGTTTTACTTCTATTTTTCCCACGATTTCTAAGCTTGAGTCAGTTGGCTTGTAAATAAATGGTTTTATGAGTACTGGGCTTATGATTATTGGTGAAGTTGGAGGGTTTATGTTACCGACGATTTTCATTGGTGTCAAAAATGTTTTTAGCCTTCGCGCAGGCTTAGGAACTTGTGTTTCCTTTGGTAATGTAATTTCACCATCGCATAGGTCTTTGTTATTGATTTTTAAATGGTAACAAACATCATCTACCACTGGAGGAGATTTATTTTCTACAAATCGACTTTCATCATCAATTGTATAAAAAAAGGGATTTTTAGATTCTATTATCACTGGGGTAGAATTTTGGGATTGCGTTCTATTAGGTTTGTCAAAATCTGATGTAGATTCAAAATCTTCATGGATTACTATTTCAGGAGTTGCGTCGATATTCTTACAATCTGACGCTGGTTCTTTACAACTGGGTTCTGCACTTTCGCTGCTTTTAGTTTCAACAACATCGTCAAGTGTATGGGCAACTGTTTTACCATTATCATTGGTTTCAAAATGTTGAATATCTTTTTTGGTAGCTTCTTCAAAGTCGTTATCAACACTACTTTTTAATACCTTTGGTATTGGTGGTGATGATTCTTTATTAATTCTATTGTTGCCTATTATTCTTTCGATAGCAGCTTTGAATGTCATTTTAAGTTCTTTGTTAACTTTTTCTAGATTTTTGGTGACTTCATCCTCCGGGGAAAATATAAGGTTTGCATTTGGTATTATTCCTACAGCAGAATGAGGTCTGATATCTTCAGGGTAAGGAAAAGGAAGTATCGCTTCTGCTTTTACTGTAGGGATATTATTTACATTCGATACTATGCTGTCTTTTAGAGAATCCTTTACATTTTCAAAACCATTTTTGGACATAGCACCGATATCATTATTGTTTTTCTCTACAGGAGATAGAAACACACAGTCTGATCCCTCAGTAAATAGCGATATATCACTGTAATTATTATCTAGTGTCAAATTATTATAGTTTTTACCCAAAAGATCTATACTATTAGACTCTTTTAATGCATTATTGTATTCTCTACTACTGTTAATGTTTTCCATACTAAAGGCCTTCAACTTTCCATTATAAATACCAGAGAGATCTCTGCTAAAAATGCTTCTTTCTCTAAATGTCTCAAGGCAAGTAGACTCCGATTTAGATCTATTATCATTGACTTCTACTACGTCTTCGGTAAGTTCAGGTGAGTCGAGTCTTTCAATCGCGTCTTGTCTAGTGATCTCATTCTTAAGATCAATAGCACCTTGTCTTTTAAGCCTTTTGTCTCCAAAGGGCAGAAGAACGACCTCGGCTAAGACTTTGCTATCAATATCATCCGACGACATAGCATTTTCATCGTTAAGATCAGGAGTTGCATTTTGGTTTTCACTCGTTTCATTTGTATGATTTAAAGTATTTATATCGAAATCAAATTCATCGTCAAGACTGCTTGCTTTAAAGAAAGCTTGATCAATCAAATTGTTATGCAGCGGTGGATCTGTCACACTATGCACCCTAGATAGATATCTAGTCCTGATACTTTTGAACACTTCCTTCGATGAACTATCGCTTTCTACAACATCTGTACCATCATCTTCTTGTTTCGACATAACGCTATCCACGGAATCCGTTCGCTCTAAACCTGGATGTAAATATTTATTGATTAACAATATACAATGCTTGTTAGTTTTAGTACAAATTAAGACAAGTTAGGGCATGATCTACGTTACTAAATCTACAGTCTGACAAATAAGAAGCAACTTTTTGACTGTTCACATTCGTCATTAATGTCCTAGGCCTCCTAGCCACAAAATCTTTATTTTAAACAATTGATTTGACTGTTCATCTAAAAGCGCGTAAGTTTAAAGCACAAACGGCCATGATAAAAAAGATTTGGTATTTGAATCTGTCAAAAGATTTGCACCTCATTGGCCACACCATCTACACATATATTTGTTATGATTTCAGATATAACTCTATAACCCCCGACACAAAAATAGGGGTGTTACAAGATTGTTATGAGTATCTGTCTGTGGCACCGTAGCTCTTTGAACGAGTGGACCAATTTGAATACATTTTTTTTTTATTTCAAAGCAGGTTTTCTAGCGGCGATTCTTAAACATATTTTATTAAAATCGATTAAGATGTTTTAAAGATGGGGAGTGAAAGTGGGGATGGATAATTGTTTTTTTTTTTCAAATAAACACAAGTTTGATACGAAATGAAAGGAAATGGTGTGTAGAATGCAAAACTCAAAGTTACTTGGAAATTGGTTGAGCCATTTACAAGATATGGGGGTGAACAATTAATGTTAGAAAGCAGGTTTTCTTGAACTTACTGAGTGTCGGGGATTGTTTAAAATTTATAATTTTAAAAACTTTTTTAATCTATTTCGGTTATGATCTGTGAGCTATTATTATAACAGAAACATATCACGATGGCATTAAGAAGATTTCTGATGTACATATATAAAAATGTTAAACTGGAATCGATATGACAATCGAAAGTTAATAGATGAGAGGTTTTTCTAGTTAATTGGAAACAAGCAGAGTAACATTCATCTAACTACATATCTACAAGAAACTACATGAGAGTAGAGGCAAAATACACTGAACAAATCAGCGCTACACTAGATCTGGACATATTTTGTCAGACCACATGACTAGAGACAATAGCTTATTGGCATATCCAACAAAGAAGGGAGTCATTCAAAATTTCCTGTCCAGATCAGGAGTCAAGTCCCGTGGGGTACTTGTGTAGGAATGTTCAGTATATTTTAGCTTAATTCGTGCACCTTCAATACAACACGTCCTATTCTTGAAATTTAGTAACACTACTAAAAATCATATAAAATACATGCTACAGAAAATTCTCGATTAATTATCATGCAGTCTCAAAGAGAGAACAACACACCCAGCCTTTTACCCGCCATTTAAGTACAAGATTGGACTATGAACTACTCAAATCATATCCTTTTTATAAATATTATAATAAACTATTATTTCTCATACATTTCGATTAACTAAAATAATACAAACGCAAAATACTAAATTACTTCCATCTCTCTCTATCCCACATCATACATATCATCTTTGAGCGAGAGCATCTGATATACACCAGGCAAATCAATCACTAGGGTTTTTACTTTTTAACTATTTATAAACTTCAATTTATTCAAATGTAAACTCTTACGAGCCGCCAGGGGTCCCTGTCGGTTTAGCTGAAATACTTTAAACGAAAAAGTCTAGCTGATATCCATCTCTCTATGCCCACACACCGTACCTATCACTCATCGACGACACAATCAATATAAGCCTGACAATTAGTACCTGTGTAGCTGCAGCTGATGCTACATTTTGTCTGGTTCTCCCGGCCAAGGTCAAACGATTTCTAAGAGATGGGATTGGTCTAAATTGCCGTATATCTGATTTATTAGGCAGATCTGTTGAAAGATACCGTCTGTTTGTATCGTCGATGCTATGGCACATCATACCTCAAAGACAACTAATACATAGATGTCGATAGTCGGTTTGTCTAGATACTCGACCGGCAGGTCAGCCTTCAAAAGCAAAGCAAGAAGTGCAAAGCTGTCGCGAGTTACGTAATCAGTTACGTAACTCGCGACAGCTTTGCAACTAGTAAATCTCGTAAATATCGCTGTGTAACGTCAATTCCTTGCTGTTAGCTAGTATAACATTGACTTTTGTTGCAAAGAGATCCTTAATCGGCCTGGCGGATACCCGCCCTTCCAGACATTCGCCCATCAACCGCCTCCGTCTTAGAAGTTGTTGGCTACGCGGACCGTCATAAGGTCCCTTTGGAACTAACCTAGCCAACATCCATCACTCTATGCCCACACACCGTACCTATCAGTTTACGACACAACCAATAGACACCTGACTATGCTACGTCTTGTCTGGTTCTCCCAGCCAAGGTCAAACGATTTTTTTATCTTTGGTTGGATTTGATCTATATTCCAAGAAAATGAAAAACAATAATCAATCTTTTGTATTCCTGTGGTGTTCTAACCCACGTCGGTAAAGTCGATCCTTGACCTTTCCTAAAGCCGGGTGTGTTAACCTTCTAAGCTACGGAACCCATGACGAGCTGATCGACATTCTTAATGAATTGATCTGAATTAATTGTCGTTTATCTTATGTATTTGTTAGATCTGTTGTCCGTCTGTGTCGTCGATTGTACTCATCACATCATGCCTACATCTTTTCTTCTCTTTCTCTTGTTATTAAGTATTTTGTATTGTATTGTATGTTAAGTTGGTGTCCAATAAAGTACTTTCTCTCTATCTATCTATCTACATCTAACACAGCCAATAGAACAGTCAGTGCATCCCTCACCTTTGAGCGAGTGCATTTGGTCCTCCAGCAGGCGGATCCTGCCCGAGCGGCCTTGTTCTCGGAGACGAACGCTCGAGCTCGCGCTGCGCCTCCGTCTTGAAGTAGTTGGCGTCGCGGACCGTCATGAGGCCGCTTTGGAACTAACCTAACCAACATCCATCTCTCTATGCCCACACCGTACCTATCAGTCTACGACACAACCAATAGACGCCTGACTAATAGTACCTGAGGTAGGAAGCAGCTATGCTACGTCTTGTCTGGTTCTCCCAATCATGGTCAAACGATTTCTTAGACACTCCCCATCCATGTAATGCTAGAGATTTGATCACCTATCTAGGTGTATTCGATGCTCTCTTCTCCATCTTTGAGCGAGTGCATCTGGTGCGATTAATTAGATCTGTTGCACATCATCCCTTAAAGACACCCAATACATAGATGTCAATGGTCGGTGTGTCTAGCCTGTCGGATTCTCGACCTTCCAGACACATTGCCATTTATAAAGAGCTAGTGTCTAGCTTTTTATGGATGATGGAGCCCAGATAAATAGTCAAGTGTCTGGCTGCTAGACACTTGACTATATTGGGTTTCTGTTCTGAGACTCCCCATCTACCTAAAGCTAGACACTTGATCTGTCTATCTAGGTGTCTTCGATGCTCCCTTCTCCCTCACCTTTGAGCGAGTGCATCTGGTGCGATTTATGATCTGTTGCACATCATCCCTTATAGACACCCAATACATAGATTTCGATGGGCGGTGTATCTAGCCTGTCGGATTCTCGACCTTCCAGATCTTCAAGTATCTGGCTGTTAGACACTTGACTATATTGGGTTTCTGTTCTGACACTCCCCATCTATCTGAAGCTAACTAAGAACACTTGATCTGTCTATCTGGGTGTTTAAGATGCTGCCTTCTCCCTCACCTTTGAGCGAGTGCATCTGGTCCTCCAGCAGGCGGATGCGGTCGCGGGCGGCCTTGTTCTCGGAGACGAGGCGCTCGAGCTCGCGCTGCGCCTCCGTCTTGAAGTCGTTGGCGACGCGGACCGTCATGAGGAGGTCGCTTTGGAACTGCTGCCATTCCGTTTCCTGCGGGCGAATATTGTTTCTTTAACTAGCAATGTTGCCTCTCCTAGGTACCGGCAGTGTTACTGCATCCACGGGCACGAGGGGAGAGACCTTGGGATTGACAAGAATCGCTATTAATTGGCGCCCAGATCCGGTGCGAAGGCGATAATCTACTTAATTATTATTATTTTGTTGTGGTTATAATATGTTTATTATGATGATATTATGGACAATGACTAAGTATAAAATAATTAAATTACTTGACATATCGAATTATGATTGTTATCCAGTGACGTCTATTATTCAAATTTTATTCAATTTATTTTGTGTTTATTTGCTTGCCAATTGTACTTTGGTGAAGTAGGTATGTGAAACCATCCCTAAATTTAAATCTTATTTCTTGCAATAAATGATTTGGTTTGAATTGAATAATATTAAAGTAGATTATCTTTTCCGCTCTAATGAATTTGACACAATGTCACAACACAACCGCATCCGCGTGGTGACTTTGTGGTGGCTTTGTTTACATCTGGTATCGCTTCTCGTCGGCCGTGCTGCAGTGTACTCACATCTCGCTCCCTGTCCCGCGTGAGCTGTGCGTTCCTGGAGCGGGCGTCTTGCAGCTGCCTCTCCAGTTCCGCGCTGCGGGCCAGGGCTTCGCCCGCGCGGCTCATCAGCGCCAGCTTCTCGTCCGACGCTACTTGCACCTGAGGATATGATAAGAAAACATTTATTTGCACCATCGTTAATTCCATCCAATAGTTTACCTGCATCTGCAGTACAGTCTACTCCAGCTCTGAGATCGTGGACTTGGCTGTGTTGTGCATTGTTTACCTGCATCTGCAGCTGGTCAGAGCCGTCTTGCAGGTCCTTGAGCGTGGCCTGCAGCGCCGCCTTCTCCTGGCGCAGCTGTTCCAGCTGGAACTCCAGCTCGGAGATCGTGGACTTGGCTGTGTTGCGCGACACCTGCAGAGGCGAGGATGGTTAACATAACAAACACGCTTAGGAAGATTGCAGGCTTTTTCTTAACCCCAGAAGAAAAGTGGGTGTTATCGGCTGATTATATGGATAGAAGAAAAGCGGGGTTTTATAAGTTGGTCATATGTGTATGTTTGACTCACATTGTTTGTGTATGTTTGTGTCTGTCTATACATTAAACACATACACTTAAAAGATTGCATACTTAGCATTATTTTTTTTAACCCCAGAGCAAAGAGGATTTTTATATGTTTCCACTTCATGTGAAATGCCCCATTTGTGTCGTAAAACCAACTCACCAATGCATCATCATGCAGCTTGCGCGCATCGGAGTGCGCCCGGTCCAGTTGGCGCTGCGCGTGCGCCAGCCGCTCGGCCAGCGCGTGCGCGCGCGCCGCCGCCGCCTCGGCCTCGCGCCGCGCCGCCGCCGCCGCCGCCTCCGCCTCCGCCGCGCCCTCGGCCGCGCCCGCGCGCTCCGCTAGCTGCCAATGAGGAAGGGAATACAAATATTCATTATTTATTTATATAATACAGCACTGCGCTCTAAATCTCAAAAAGTTGCGAAACTTAAATGGAGCTGGGCTGGTCATGTTTGCCGCATGCCCGAAAACCTGTGGGCCAAGATCACCACTCAGTGGAGCCCCAACACGGTGAGGCGTCGGGGCAGACCGAGGAAGCGATGGCGTGACGAGTTAGACCAATGTCATCTCTCCATGCATCTCGATCCGCCGTTATCTCGATCCATGCGTTATTTATTTACTAAACGCACACTGCGGTTTCACCCGCTTAGTTCCCGTACGTCTCCACGAGCGAGAGAATCGCGACTAGTCCGCGCTTTTATCGTCGGGTAATCTCCAAGAACGAGGGATTATTCCACTCAACCACTCGTCGCATCGCTGCGATATCATCGCCGTGTGGAGATACATGCTAAGAGTGTATAGAAATAGGTGGCACGACGATAACATCGCCGCGATTCTCTCGCTCGTGCAGACGGTCCCTAGTAATAATTAATTGGATGTCTGAGAATTCAACAGCTGTATTTTACAAGCTTTTATTTAGCTTGCCATGTATGTAATGACAAATACCATGGAATGATTTCAAACGAAATGTCAACGTCAAGACCAGCTGTCACAAGTCACTTTACTGTCAATATGTGTTCACAAGTTTGATTCTCGCAAATTAGTACTTGAACTGTTAACATTTGAAAATATCAAATAAAATGCATGAGATTGCGGTTAAAGTATTGTAAAAGTTACTATTAGTGACAGTAAATACCATGAATAGTGAATACTAGGTTACAAAAAGGTGCAAAGCTTGCTTTCAGACATAATGAATACATGGATTACTGAATTTATTTAAAATGATGGCTTGCACTAATTATGTTTGTTCGGGTGGAATCTTGCAAGGTTGCAAGTTTTGTATACACGTTTTGTTTGGATGACAATGCATGGTCAGCTATGTGACGTCACTCTGAATCCAACATGGCGGAACACCCAAGATGGCGGACTAGTTATTTTTAATGCACTCCTACAATATGGGTATCAAATTAAAGGCCCTGCTGAGAATCATTCAAAAAATGAAATAACGTCACTCCAAATCCAACATGGCGGTGTACTTAAGATGGCGGACTAGTTACGAAGAATGCTGCCAGTTATATTAAGTTAGGTTTGCATAGTACTCAAAATGCAGGGTAGTACTGTCGACCATGCCGTTGTATATGCTCGAAGCTCTTCGATGATGATCAAGCACAAGCATACGTGGTCTTAATTAGGGTAGCATGATTAGAAGGTCTACAAATAGAAGAGCTAGATTGTTCCAAATTCACCGGCAAACAACCTTGCAATTACAACACACTAAAAACAAATACAAAATGGTAATAATGCGTTGAATGAGATGAACAGACAGACTGAGAAACCTGTCCAGTGATAACTAAAAAGTAAAAAATAAATTAAAAGTAAAAAAACTTTTTAACAAACAAGCTTTTATTTAAACGTACTAAAAATAATTTAATAAACATTTTCCATAAAAGTTTAATGTCAACGTATAACGTCATTTAATTTACTTATTTATGTACACACGTAAATCTCGCCACAAGCTTTTATATCACGTAAATTGTGTAAAGACGTTATATGTTGACATTAAACATTTATGGAAAATGTTTATTATATTCTTTTTAGTACGTTTAAATAAAAGCTTGTTAGTTAAATTTTTTTTTACTTTTAATTTATTTAGAGTAGTACTTGAATTTCTTATAGGTGGTGGGAGATTGTTCCAACGTTTTGTGGCAGCGTACCGAAATAAGCAGCCACGAAATACGGTCGTTTCATGGCGTGGACACTATGCTGTCTCGCCGCAGTCAGCTCGCTGACCGCACCTCCTGTTTCCATTGGTTTCTCTCGGCTGTGCCGCTCTTTAGTGTTCCTTCTAGTTCCTTCTAGTACCCTGGTAGCTCGAACCTTCTAAACGTCTCTAGAACCTTCTAGAACAGTCCACGTCCTCAACTAATCCTTGGCAGCGTCCAGCAGGTTAGTGAGGGTCGTCATCTGACGCTGTCTCGCCACAGCCCGCTCTCTGCTGTACGTAAACTATCCAACACCTGATCGTCTCCAGAAGTTGCTAGAACATTCTAGAACAGTCCACGATCCTCACCTTAGCCTTGACAGCGTCCAGCAGGTCGTGGTCGGTGAGGGTCGTCATCTGACGCTGTCTCGCCACAGCCCGCTCTCTGCTGTACGTAAACTATCCAACACCTTATCGTCTTCAGAAGTTGCTAGAACATTCTAGAACAGTTGACGATCCTCACCTTAGCCTTGGCAGCGTCCAGCAGGTCGGTGAGGGTCGTCATCTGATGCTGTCTCGCCGCAGCCAGCTCCCTGGCCGCTCCCGCCTCCTGTTCCCATTGGTTCCTCTCGGCGTCTGCGCGCTCTAACGTTCCTTCTAGTACTCTGGGGAGAGAAGATAGTGAAGAATGGAATGAATTAACTATTTTTAGATTTTAAAACATGTTAACTTGCGCTTGTTGTATAAAATATGCATGCCATACGCTTTTTCACTAAAATTGAAACGTGAGATGAGGTATTCCTCGTATAATGTATTAAGTGTGACAGTCATCTAGTGCCCATAACACAAGCTCTGCTTAGCTAGAGGCTAGATCATGTTGTGTGAATTGTCCAGCATTATGCGCCGCCGCGCCGCTAACGACATAACCGCAGCCTTAGTCTTAAATTTTCTGTCACGGTCTCCACTTTAAAAACATTGTCTAATCTAAAGTTACTCACGCCACAGATTTCGTCTCGAAGGTAGCTTCGCGGGGAGCGGTGTACAAGCTGTCTGTATTGACTTAGTGTTAGATTATTTTAATTTACCATAGCAATCACTACCGTGGGGTGCCGGCAGCAGAACGTTGTCTCTCCTCCCTCGCCCGTGGATGCAGTACGAATCTGGCAAGCTTAATCTCCGGAAGATAGGCAGCAGCGTCTTTTCTTGTATCAACATTCCGTACTGCGCCAACCCGCCTGCCAAGCGTGGCGAGTATGACAGCAACCCTCTCATGACCTTGGAGATCCATGAGACATTGAGTCCAGAAGTAGACTTGGGCAGCAGTTTTTTTGACGAGCTCTGTGGCGCAGCGGACGAAGGTCCGCCTGCGACGCAAGGAGTTGCGGGTTCGATTCCCGCCTCGGGACAAATGTCTGTACGATCTGCAGATATTTGTTCAGGGTGTTCTGGGTGTTTTTCTATATATAATAAAAATATCTATGTATGTAGTATAATGTATTAAGTATATCAGTCATCTAGTACCCATAACACAAGCTCTGCTTAGCTTGGGGCTAGATGATGCTGTGTGATTGTCCAGCATTATTTATTTATTTATTTAGTCCTACGGCTAAATGAATGAATGAAAATCACTTACCTAACTCTTTCGGCAAGCGTTTCATTTTCTTTGGTTTTCTCTTCTAGCGTTGTCTTGGTTTCGTTTATCTCGGCCTCCTGTTGCTCCTGTTTACTCAGCAGGTGGCGCCTCTCTTCCTGTGATAGCTGAAATATTATATTTGCGTTAATTCCTATTTTAAGGAGTCAAATTCCGGATGGTTTTAAGAAATAATTATTTACAGCAAAAGCAAAGTTGGTACCACAATATTAATAAAAACTAGTTATATAGCATAGAACAGGTGTACAGTTATGTATGTATATACAATATGTTATGCTGGGCACTTATATCCAGGTGAGATTATTGTCTGCTTGCTGACTACAGTATACTTTCAATATTCTTTTCACACCTTCCTCTCCTCCCTATCTCAAGGAACGATTTAGCTTTCTTCAGCTTTCCCACTCCCTATCTCTTCGTTCTTCTGAAACTCTTCAGCTCATGACACCTGTGCATAGCTCGTCGTACTACAACAAATCCTTTACCGTCCAGGCTGTCACCCTATGGAACGCATTACCTGTATCCATCAGGCGTGCTCAATCGCTTCCAATCTTCAAATCTCTGGTTAAGGAACACTATTTGTCCTGTTGTCACTAGCTGCCTAGTTCATTGATATGTTATTTATATATTTATTAGTGATATGTAAGTATATATTTATAAGTTATATGTGTAATATATTATATTATATTATGTACGTAGTATTTCAATATAGTTTATGTATGGTATATTTTGTAATTACTTTTAACTCAACGTGCACCATAATAACCCCTTGTCGTATTTTTACAATCCAATCCATCCCAAGGTTGCCTGGTAGAGATCGCTCTTTAGTGATAAGGCCGCCAATTGTCACTATGTTCTCAAGTTTCTTTTGTTATTATGTTTAGTTTTAAGGTGTGCAATAAAGTATTTTCTATCTATCTATCTACTTTGATATCTACCTTAAGAACAGCCAACAACTGCTGATCAATGTCTCCCGAAAGAGTCTCTGGTTCCACTCCTTCTCTTAGCAGCATCTCTTGCAGCGTGTCCACCTGTGGAACACACAATCAAACATTAACGCCTTATCCTTAATAGTTTGATACCTACCGGTTTGAAACATGCCGTGGGGTGCCGGCAGTAAAATGTTGCCCCTCTATCTTGCCAGTGGATGCTGATGCAGAAGAATCCGCCAAGGGATATCTCCGGAAGATGGGCAGCAGCGTCTATCAGTGTATCAACATCCCGTACTGCGCTCGCCAACCCGCCTGCCAAGCGTGATGAGTATGGCCACAACCCCCTCGAAGGGGAGGCCTATGTCCAGCAGTGGACGTCCAACGGCTGATATAATAAAAATAATCCATCATACTGTTGTCAATTTATCCGTTTGTAATCATTTTCATACAAATAGAAAACTAATACCTGCAAAAATTATCGTAATCCGGAAATACATTCCAGAAATTTATTTCCACTGTGCAACAGTGGTACACGTTGGGAATTGTTTTTAGTAATTTCCATCTTCAACATCTTGTAACAGTGTAACACAATTTTAGTGTTACAAGATTCATTCAAACAAATGAACGCAAACAAATGTGTGAAGAATATACCATTGATATTAATAACGACTGGATTTCGCGTGCCTACCCTAAATTTTATTTTTCCGACGTTACACTATAAAATGTCTTGTGTCTTAAATTTCAATGTTAAAAAATTGCAAAAGTTTAACGAGTTCTTTATAAAATGAACGCTGGAACTACTGATTATATTATTGGTACTTGGCGCAGACGGTGGGATATCTCACCTTAGTACGACTGTCCTCCAACTTCTCAGTCTGCCGACAGAGCGACTCCAGCAGTACTTGTTTCTCGTCGGCCAACCGCTCGTTGTCGGCGTGCGCGTCGGCCAACTGAGACTGTAAGTCGGCCAACTCGGCTAGCGTCGCTTGGAGCTCTTCGCTTGTGCTGGAGAAGAAACAGAGATAGGAGATATTATTAATTTGCGGCAAACATTACAATTAGAGCTAAAGAACATTCATCATTACCCTACGCCACCTTTTTGCTTAGGCATATACCGCTATGTGTTTAGGCCATTCTTCTCGGTCCTGTTTTTACTAACATCGTCGGACATAATTTTTTATTTATTTTAAACCACAAAAAAACACTCATTCGAGAGTACTATTTAATTACAGGAGAAACTATCTACAAAGTAAACTTTTTTATTTCATCTATCCGTAGACATAGTAATCCTGAAGTTGGAATATGATTGGCGCTTGAAGCAAACGTTTGGATAACGTTTGACTAAGTTTAATACTACTTTTGTAATTATTTTACTATGCGGCATTTAGGTCCCAACAAAGGGCGAAGGCCCTCCATGCGTCTCGATCATAAACTACGACCGTCGCCAATGTCGCCTTCGACATCGGCAGCATCAGAGATACCGATCTGTAATGATGCTCCTTCATCTGATAGATACAATTTTTACAAAAATGCGTATCAAATATGCATTCTTGCATTGGAAAAAAACAATTAGAAAACAAAATCCAATAGGTACTTTGGCGCAGACGGTGGGATAAACTTTAATACAAAGTTTAACACAATTTAACATAATATTAAAACTTTTGTGTATCCGTAAACTGACCTGTAATGATGCTCCTCCATCTGCAGTATGCGGTCCTGCAGACATGCGACGGACACCTCGCTGAGGGACGATGAGGAGTGTTTGTCCCATTCCGGGGTGCTCCCCTCGCCGCTGTCGCCTTCGCCCTGGAAATAATATTCTCATTACATACAAAGTCCACACACATTCATTACAGTTTATCGTATATATATAATTATATATTATGTTATATATTATGTTAAAAAAAATACCATATAGATATGGTATTTTTTCTATATTTACTTTTCTTTTTAATCTCACACCATTTTACCCCATCTCATTACCACAATCCAATCCATCGAAAGGTTGTCTGGTAGAGATCGCTCTTTAGCGATAAGACCGCCGATTGTCACTTTATATTTAGTGTTTCTCTTTTTTTTTGTTGATTTGTTTAGTTTAAGGTGTGCAGCATTTTCTATCTATCGTCTTTGAAAATATACTAGGTCTTAAAATATTTTTGATGATGATGATGATAGTATTGTCAGTAGTTACATTGGCGAGTGCGATGGAAGCCGGTGCGGAGGAGTGCATCCGCCGCGGCGCGGGCGCGAGCAGCAGCTGGCGCTTCTCGCTGTCGGAGAGCGGCGAGTGCGCCACGCCGCGGAGGCGCGCGCGCAATGCGCCGTTCTCGTCCGCCAGGTGCACCAGCGTCGCCTCGCGCTCCGTCTCCACGCTCTGAGGAGATATTGACAAGTTTGTAAATATATAACGATTATGACACGCAGAGATTTAGCTAGAATCTAAAGAAATAAACCGTTAACACTCCGACATTCTGCAATAAAAACTATAATATATGTCATAATAATATATATATAGACCGGCGTTGGTTGTTAACATAACCAACTTATGCTGAGACAGAGACCTTTTTGTGACTCAAGCATGTCACCTGCTTTTCTTATTTTTGTTATAAAATGTTAATTTGTATGCGAATGCTTGTTATTACAAATAAATAAATTATCTTATCTTATCTTAATATAACCTAGTGTATTATGTTATCTGTGATATAACTAAATTTTATTGCAGACTAACAGACCTGAAAGCTCACAAATACCGTTGGACGCTTATTGTCGTTGAGGGCATATATCTATAGCTCTCAATCCTCATGTACCTTCTCCAGCACTACATAGAAACTGATGCACCCTTCGTGAGGCCATTTATGATAAAAGACGCTCAGTAACTTTGAGGGTTCGTTTCTTATATACCTCAGTTATCTGTATTTGTATTTATTTATTGCATCATGTACAGGTTTGTATTAGGTCTAAGCAATACATATTATAAGTAATTACATGAACCCTGTTAGGGCGCTGCAAATTTGAGTTCGATTTATGTTTTCATGCAATTTAATTAAGAAAAATTATTAGAAAAAGGAAAAAGTATAGTATAATTTATTTGGGTTCATGTCAATAGATGTCTAGAATTATCATCAGTCAACTCAGCTTGATTTTGCCTCAATTTTGATCTTTTCCATCCCCATCTCGACATTGGCCAGCGCTTTATCTGGGTTCACCAGATTAGGGACATATAGCGACGTCGAGAACATTAATACCTTCAGTCTCTCCAGCTCAGTCCTCAGCCGCTCCGCTTCTGCCGCCTTCTCAAGCAGGTCGTCCACCCTGGCCTGCAGCTGGGCGCGCTCCATGGCGCTCACTTCCAGTTCCCGGCGAAGGGATTCGATCTCGCGGACTCCAGATATTATTGATGCCTGGGGAAAAGAGAAGCAATGTTAAACTGGCATATCTTGAGGAGAGAATAGGCATTTTCCGAGGAAGCTCGCTCCATCGTCGACTATATTCTCGCCTAGGCAAATTGAAGTCAAGAGCTAACAGATTATATAATTTTTTTATAGGGTGCATGTTATTGTGTGACTTGCTCGAATTCAGGCTAAAACTTTCATATGTCCGCAAACCATAACACAAAAGATGTAATCATCAACTACTGAAACTCTCAAAATATGAGCTACTTTGTGGGGCTAACTAAGCCGCATCTAGTTGCCTCAGGATGTGTTCTTGTTATTCGGCAAGAACTAAAGGCGCAAATCTAGGTAATGATGTTATTAACGCCAATATCGGATTTTCTCACGATGCAGCGATAATCCAATTAAAGTCTATCTCAAAAATCAATGACCAATCAAAAAAATATGACGTATTCTAGTTATTTTGTAGTACTTGTCATCATATGCATCAATTTGTGGTCGTAGTATTAAGGATCTATATCATAAGGCCTGGTTAGCTACAAATGAAATATCTTGGTTTGGATGCTTATGTCTGACTTAACAGGTAAGATAAAAAATGTGACTTACCTCAGATGGCACTCGGCCCCTGAGCTCCACCTCCTGAAAGCCTGGCATGTGGTCAGCATTCAGCATCACTGGCAGGCTGACAAACTCCTGCGAGCCGCGCTCCCCTACCGATTCCAGTTCCTCCACGCTTCCGTAATCATGGACCTTGTCCGATCCATCTTCGTACTCTCCCAAGCCCTCTCTGAGCTCCGGGTCTTCTAACACCGCATTGTTATTGCCCAAGTCACGCTTCTTATGCGCTTTGTGGAGCTTTTCCTTTGACCCGAAGATTTTTAGAGTTTTGTCTCTGGCTGGGGCTACCTTGTGGTGTTTGGAGTCTAAACTTGAGACGGATGGGGCGCCTTTCAGGGTTCCAGACTCCTGTTTCCCCTGGCTTGGTCCTCTACGGAATAACGATTTGAATTTCATCATCTTGGGACGCTATACCATTGTTCGTATCACTGATCGAGTTTCGTTCGTATGTTTGGTTTCACTGGCGCGGCTGTTGTTGTCAGAATTAGTAACTTACAATTGCAAATAAGTTGCTCCCTGATTTATCAACCACTGGTATCTTTTGACACAAAACAAGTAATAATTATTATTGTTAAAATTATAGGTATTTTTGTTAAAATCAAGTCAAACTAAGGCAGCTGCAGCGATGACATTTTAATACACGGTTGTATCACCACAATGATGTACCATAGTTACAATCATGCTTTGTCTAGCTTAGTTTGCTTAATGTTAAGGAGTGGTTTTCAGGGTTCAGTATATTTGCCGCACTATACCAGTTTTTAAACATGGTAGGTATTAAGGTAAGGTTTTGTTCGTAGAAGCGTCTCTGTTGTTTATCACTTCCGAGCGAAGTGTTATCTTGACGTATTTTATAAGTTATGGCATTACATTAGACAAGCTTGATTGATTTACCTCAGCCAATGCCTCGGTCAATGTTATAAGCAGAGATTTTAAAGAGAATCAATACCGGTTTTTATCATAGTCTTTCGTATAAATGCTACGATTACCGTTATTTACAACGGGATATTGAATTAAGTAGATAATATTGAGATTCCTGACCTTTTAAATTTCGTAAAACTAAATTATCAGACCACTTTCCTTGTAGACCTAACTGAAGCCGAGACCCTGATAAGCTTCAACAAAAACAGACAGCAACTTGCGAATTTTATGCAAAATCATGCTACTTCACGGGGACTAACTTGTTCACGGTTCATGACTGCGTTCTGGCTAAAAATAAAACGTTGACAGAACCAAAACACTTTATAAACACACCTCTTAACATCATACCAAGGTCTGTTCGACTGCATAGCTGTGCATTGTGATCGACATTATGAAAAGTACCTACACAAACTAAATGACTATGAATAACGGTACCTACTCGTAGGTACTGAGTAACATTGTGTATCTAACTATGTAGTAGGATTTAAGTGTTGTAATTAGTACCTTAGGCACATTGCTATACATTTATTCTGGTTACTGAATACAGAGGCCCCAATTAGATTTGACTTCCTCATAACAGATAGAGGATTCCAAGTTTAGATTACCTTTAGGTTCGTTAACGATAAATGTATTATAGGAAATGTCGTGGTAGACATTTGTCTACGCACCTAAGAGTAGATATAATAGATAAGCCATTAACAATCAAAACGATTTTTTTTATTGACAATCAAACGCAGCTCTGCAGCAAAGCAGCATTTCAAAATGTTGTTGGTAGACAAGACTCGTCCAGGTCATCTGTTGAGTCTATTGTTATATCGACCGCCACCAAATGAGATAATACAAATGAGATTTGGATACGTAGAAGTTCTTCGATCCACAAAGACTTCCAGCTTAAGTTTTTAGGGTTCCGACCCAAAATAGTAAAAAGGAAACATGATGGTGTGACACTGTCTGTCTGTCATAGGTGGTTAATAAGGGTTCCTTTGCAAAACCCCAGTAACCCCAAAAACTATAGCAGAATCTGCTAGAGTCAAAAATTTCAATCTTTGGCTAGAGTTCAATAGCGTTTAAGTAGGTTATTATAAAGTCATCATTTCAGCCTTTACACATCTTCTACTGAACACAGGCACTCATGGATCTCCAAGAGGGGTAGTTGCCATACTCACCACGCTTGGCCGGCATGTTGGCGAGCGCAGTACGGGATGTTGATACGCGGAGACGCTGCACATATTCCGGTGTTATCCCTTAGCAGGCTCTTACGGCATCCACGGGCATGAGAGGCGGGGTAACATTATACAGCCGGCACCCCACAGTAAATCATATTTTTTATTCCTACTCGGTTCACGATCGTGACTCAAGCCCGCCAAGCCACTGTTTACTATTGACTAGGCTCTCACACAGGCAGGATAACGCAATTATATGCGCTCCCCGTATGCAAATAGATAGGGGAGGGGTCCCGATATACCGATTAGAACTTTCCTTTTAGCTTTGTTGTGGATTGGTTAGAAGACGATTGATTTAGCGTTGTTTTATATAAATACGAAAATAAAATAACTAGCCGACTAAGCTACGTGGACGGTTCACTGTGCTGGGTAAAAAATAGCCTATCCCAGCGTGCAGCATGAATGCAGGTTGCTGACGCTGTAAAAATCATATGGCGGAACCATTCGACTTTTTCTGACTACAGCGCGTTCTGTACAGCATCGGTTAACAGAGATCATCATCATCATCATCATTTCAGCCATAAAACGTCCACTGATGAACACAGGCCTCCCTCATGGATCTCCATGAGGGGTAGTTGCCATTCTCACCATGCTTGGCAGGCGGGTTGGTGAGCGCAGTATGGGATGTTGATACACGGATAGACGCTGCTGCCCATCTTCCGGAGGTGTCCCTTAGCAGGCTCTTACTGCATCCACGGGTAGGAGAGGAGGGGTAATATTCTACTGCCGGCACCCCACGGCAGTTGGGTGTTAACAGAGATGCTAACGTTGTATTAAACGCGGATTCTAGGATTCGAGGCTATATTTAGACTTTTCAGCAATTTTTTTCGTAGGTATTGAACGAAAATCTTAACTTCAAATAAGTAAAATGTTTAACGGACTCGAAAATTACATCGGAACTAATTATTGCTCTTGATTACGTAAATATAACGTAGGTAGAGATACTAGTGGATAAATCATATTTATTTCGGATTAAAGACAAAATGTAAAAGGTATGTATGATTGATTCCGTCCGTCTTTCTGACATAAAGTCGATTTGCATTTCATATCTCCACACAAATTCAGATTAACATTGTACAATGACATGGAGTCGGTCAACGAAAGAACCCAAGTAACCGAAAGTCTCATAAACATTGTTGTTGTTCATTGACGAGCTCTGTGGCGCAGCGGGCGAAGGTCCGCCTGCGACGCAAGGGGTTGCGGGTTCGATTCCCGCCTCGGGACAAATGTCTGTACGATCTGCAGATATTTGTTCAGGGTGTTCTGGGTGTTTTTCTATATATAATAAAAATATCTATCTATGTAGTATAATATATTAAGTATATCAGTCATCTAGTACCCATAACACAAGCTCTGCTTAGCTTGGGGCTAGATGATGCTGTGTGATTTGTCCCGCATTATTTATTTATTTATTTTATTTATTTATTACCTATTGTTTATCTGCTGACGGAAAATTTAAACCAGAATTCAACATTTAGTGACTAATAGAAGAATAAAACTCGTATGTTTCTCAAGTTATGTATGACGCAAATTATCAGGGTACCTACAAACCACAAAGTTACCACAAGTTTATAATTTTATTGTTAGAATTGAAATTCGCGATTTTATGTTTCGAGAACCATTGAAGAGTAGGGTTTTCTTTATTTCGTACTAGCTGCACTCCGCAGTTTCACTTGCGTATCCGTGCCCGTGAGAATACGGTGATAAGATATCGCATTCTAATGGTGAAAGAATTTTGAAAATAGGTCCAGTATTACTTGTTAAACTTTCGCGATTTGTTAACATATTTTTAGTTTTAAAATTACAGGATTTTATCGCGTACGCGATATTATAAAAATAGGTCCAGTATTGTCACTTTATGTTTAGTGTTCCTCTTTTTTTTGTTAATTTGTTTAGTTTAAGGTGTGCAATAAAGCATTTTCTATCTTCTATCTATCTATCCAGTTTCTGAGTTTATTCGTTACAGAATACAACATACAAAGCTTTCCTCTTTTTAATATTAGAACCTGATGACGTACTAGATTGATGACCATGACGAACAGTCCCTATTAGCTTACAGACAATGGGAGCCTTTTTTAGTAGTTTCTAAATAAATATTGCCTGTCAAACCGTTCTCTAAAATAACAATGCTAATTTAGAGTTCATTCAGAGTCTATGAGGGAGGCCTGTGTCCAGCAGTGGAAGTCCTACGGTTGAGATGATAATGTATGTCCATGGATTTTTTTGCTTAGACATGTATTTTTACAAGTTTCCCATATAGAAGAAATTGCTAATTATAACTTTCTGTAACAGATCTTATGTCATATTCATTCATATTCATATTCATTTATTCGCGAAACATGAGTTCCATAAAATGTCAATCGTATTAATAATATAGTACAGTCATGATCAGCTCATCGCATGTAAAAAATAGTATCAGCTACAATTTGATTACAATTCTATTTATAAGTCACGATTTATATAAATATTATTTTTTTACAAATAAAGCTACTTCATAAATATGCTTCACAAAGTCAAAATATTAACATAAATAAAATTCTCCCTACAACTATCTGTACGTTTCAGGTTACACATGGCCCTTACGCATTTAATGTCACTTCAAATGGTGCCACCACAGCAAATAGACTTGAAAATTCCACAGGCAAAAGAAAATACCTTTTGCCTGTGTGCAGCAAGATGGGCAGACCAAATAGTTAAAATCGTAGGCAAACGATGGATCGGACGCCTACTCTAGAAAATAATATATTATACAAATTATTAAATATAGATATTATCGTCAGAATGGCAATCTTAACGTATTGGCCTTAAGAGTTAGTTTGGCTTCATTACGATTTCAAATCATCGCGATCTGCATTCAAGCGTAAGTACACAAAACAAAGGGATGCCTACTATTACCCAGCAGTGGGTGAGGTCGGGCTGTGGACGATGTCATCATCGTCATTGATGATGATGATAGAAAATACCTTTTAAAGCCCAAACCCACACGACACTACCATACCATCAGATTAACATACCCTAACCCCTGCGATGATGATGATGATGATGATAGAAAATACCTTTTAAAGCCCAAACCCACACGACACTACACCATCAGATTAACATACCCTAACCCCTGCGATGATGATGATGATGATGATAGAAAATACCTTTTAAAGCCCAAACCCACACGACACTACACCATCAGATTAACATACCCTAACCCCTGCGATGATGATGATGATGATAGAAAATACCTTTTAAAGCCCAAACCCACACGACACTACCATACCATCAGATTAACATACCCTAACCCCTGCGATGATGATGATGATGATAGAAAATACCTTTTAAAGCCCAAACCCACACGACACTACCATACCATCAGATTAACATACCCTAACCCCTGCGATGATGATGATGATGATAGAAAATACCTTTTAAAGCCCAAACCCACACGACACTACCATACCATCAGATTAACATACCCTAACCCCTGCGATGATGATGATGATGATAGAAAATACCTTTTAAAGCCCAAACCCACACGACACTACCATACCATCAGATTAACATACCCTAACCCCTGCGATGATGATGATGATGATAGAAAATACCTTTTAAAGCCCAAACCCACATGACACTACCATACCATCAGATTAACATACCCTAACCCCTGCGATGACGATGATGATGATGATAGTAAATACCTTTTAAAGCCCAAACCCACACGACACTACCATACCATCAGATTAACATACCCTAACCCCTGCGATGACGATGATGATGATGATAGTAAATACCTTTTAAAGCCCAAACCCACACGACACTACCATACCATCAGATTAACATACCCTAACCCCTGCGATGATGATGATGATGATGATAGAAAATACCTTTTAAAGCCCAAACCCACACGACACTACCATACCATCAGATTAACATACCCTAACCCCTGCGATGATGATGATGATGATAGAAAATACCTTTTAAAGCCCAAACCCACACGACACTACCATACCATCAGATTAACATACCCTAACCCCTGCGCGTCAATTTTCCTATCTTTATGGAGTCCGAGCACGCACGTTCCACGCTCGACTCGACATACCTACTTAGCATTTAGTTGGCAATTACACTTATGAATCGTATAAGGTTTTAGGCACGTATTGAAAGTGTTAGTGGAAGCCATCAGTGAATATTAAGATATGCAGCTTGTGCCAGGAATCCCGTTTAGCGGTATTTACTTATTTATGGACATCCAAAAACTATAAACTTTTAGTTAGTTTGATTAAGGTTTATGTAGTATCCCTTCAATTACAGGATGTCACAGCACAAAAAAACGTGTCTGGCTTGTTATATACTACTTTAATTACTTAGAGAAATATGCTATATAATAAGATATATTATATTAAAGCATAGCAACCTCTTATCAGGTTTAAAATCAATTTATTTCTCTAAAGAATAAAAAATTCACTTACAAGAGAAAACTTAACTTTAACATAACATAAATGATTGGGCTAATCGCACGAAGTTCATATTACACTTAAAAAATATAAACAGAAAAAATGCAGGTAGGCGAAAACAATGTAGCTCAAACTTCGCAAACAATGGTTGCATGGCCTGACTACGGACGGACTACATATCTTATAAGAAGGTAATTCAATTTTGTAAATAACTTTAGAGAAGGTAGTCTGTAGTCACCAGTAGAAGTAGGTAGTGTAGTAGCAAAACACGATATTACTTTTATAATCATTATTAATTAGGTAGGCTTTAATTTTAGGTTTACCTACTTGTGCCCATGCAGGGTTACATGTTGAACTTTTAGATTTGTATTTATAAGACCTTTATACCACTATAATTATATTGTTAGATGTATCTAAGCAAGGAGCAGCTGGAAGGTCTACAATCTTAACCTTCAGAAGTGTTTTGAGAAAAGGTTTTAACTTTGGTATTTTAGCTTATACTTAGTGTACTTTTAGGATTTAGGGCTGCAAAGAAAGTGCAATCTAGACACGCTGAAATGTGTCGGAAAATTTCAAATAACAAGGGCGGTCATATTCCATGAACCATTTCGAGCCACTAACCCCACTCAATAACTCGAAAAGTTAACTTAAATAGCAACAAACTCGAAAAAGTTAAAATATTAATTTATCTTCGTGTCTTTGCTACAAAAAAAACAACGTTCAAAGTTAAAGTCAATAAGAGAGCAAAAAGCTACAATGAATAGTCAATTTACAAAAGAAGAACAAGACACATTTAAATTGAATAAAGCACATAATGTATTTGTTCGGTTCAGAAAACTTTCTTCCAAGTGATGGAAAGAAGCGAAGAAAATACTACACTCTTTCACTTCTATTAATTGTTACAAGTGTTGTGTGAGTTTATGTATCTTCCATAGCTCTCCAGAGCTCTCAGAATATTCTATCCTAATTGGTGTATTGGAGACAGTAAGAAAAGTGCCATTGGACACATTCTTAGGTATCACTTATTTTAAATAACTACGTCAAAGTGAATTACTCATTAGTCAACTCTTGGCTAGATTGTTATATTACTAGGGTACAATTATGTATTTTTTGTACACTATTCTATAAAAAAATGGTGTAGCAGTGGTAGCAGCGTATAACGCTAATTTGTATGTGTCAGTTGTCCTCGCGTAAAGGCTACGGACGGACATAACATCCCATTCAGGAAAGCTGACTAACAGTCAAACTATCCATGACGTTGGCAAAGTAAATTGCACTCACGAAGTAACCAAGAAATAGAAAATAAAATGTATGTGGTTCTTTGGTACCGGGCAGACGACGAAATAAGATTCCTCGTCGTGGTTAGAATTCGCTCTTTGTAGGATTTTATCAGTATTTTATCGCTTACAAGTTTCCTGACGAAAATTTAACAAAAGTATTCAATAATGAGCTTTATTCAATTTCAATATGTCTTGTTCTTCTTTTGTTAATTGACTATTATATGTAGATTTTTGGTATATTGAATAAACACTGATTGACTTTGACCTTATCATCAGATAGGGAATTATAAGTACGCTAGCTGGTAACCATGTTCAAGATTGTTGATTGTATGTAATTAAAGCTCCGGAACCAGAAGGCCAGAGCTAATTAATAGAGTCGTCATTATAACTCATTGTTAGCGATGATATGTGTGAAATTTAGGAGCCACGTAACATTTTGAAACAAATGAATAACCTTATCAAAAATTTTACGGTTCCGATGGGATTCGAATCCAGGTCCGTCAAATCGATACTTGACGCTTCCTTAAGCCGGAAGTGCTTTGACCGGTAAGCTACAGAACCCATGTCGGGAACCGCTGAAATTCTTGATATGGTCATGTCGCTTTGAGCAACCATGTAACTGAAGTAGGTATACAATAACATGGTTCAAGGAGACTACATGCATTTATGTTTTTTCCCATACATTTGAAACCATTACCTACTCGTTAATTATATGATCATCGAGGGTTTTTTGTGCAGTCATACATACCATACACAATGCATGCATGAATAGGCAATTAAATAGGTAACAACGTTATTATGAAACATCTTAGGTGATATCTGTATTGCGTTGGTTTCTAAAGATGTACCTAGTCTATCAGAAATACTAAATTTAAATTAAATTAAAACACACCCAACACCTAACGTACAATAAACCAATCGGCTGAACCGCTTTTGAAAACACATGTTACTGTTAGTTTTTTATAGGTGATAGAATAGACGAACGCTGTCCGATCCTTATGGTTTAGCCAACGCAAGTATAAAACATACTATTTTATTTGACCTTTTGGTTTTCAATTTAAGGGAAGCTGTAATTATCATTGTTAGGCGGATTGCCCAGAAGCTAACATATCCTGTCAGTTAAGCCGGCCATATTCAGAACTGGCCAATGCCGAAGCCGCAAAACCCTACCGATATAATGAGTACAGTACAGACATAACAACGGTATATATGTACAAGTTGATACATTCCATTCCACAAATCCACACAGCTGCATAAATATTTCCACCAGCACTTCGAAATTGCAACACAAGCAAAGTAACATAGCAAAGCAACGCAGACACGTTCGGATTCGAAAGCCGCAGCTCCAATGACAGTTAATATACATATAAACCAACACAGCTCAAACAGTTGTTAGTATTGAACCCGCCAATACTACGGATACCTTACCTACAGGCGCAGAATAAACAACAGTAACTACCAGACTGGGAAAGCCGATTTCATACCGGCGAAAACTACAACAGTTCCTAAAAAAAACAGCCACAGATTACCTACCCAGCAGTAACTATAAAACCCGCCAATACCATGGGAAACACCAATAGTACTGACTAGCAGTTAGTACCTACCGAATAACCCTGCACTGAATGTACAAACAATCGACACAGTAAAGCAGTAGCTACCACAGTAGCACCACAGATGACTAATCTGTTACTAAAAGGAACGATTGATAGTTTGGTTGGTCTACATACGCTGGACTGAGGGTGAACGACCAGCATTGACCGAGGCAGTCTAGCTAGGGAGGTCGCATTACTGGCTCTATAGATCTGGAGCTATCTGGAGTATACTGGCAATAAAGATTTTGTTGTTGAAGAATGTGGAGTCGTAAAGATCTTTGCAATATTCGAGATCAGTTACAGAATCGTCGTTTTCGTTTCGTCGTCGTTTCGACATACAAAACACAGTACTTATACAAGACCAACATAAAAACTTTACACTTAAGGAATGAAAAATAATACCTAACATACAATAAGATTATGTAGTTACCTACACAAACACATATTATAGAGTAAAGATAGTCGGGCAGGGCACCAGTACCTAAGTCTTTTCTGTGCCGCTGTTGGCCAAAAAGCACCAGTCTTAGCTGTATGCTGCTCCACACCAAAGGTACGAGTGGTACGAGCCAGCGCTGGTTTTCAGACTGATTCTGAAAGGATGACTTCACGAGCACTAACGCAGTCAATTTTAATGATACATTTTAATGATACATTAACGCGTGGTAAAGCTACAAGCCCATGTTTTTTTTTTTTGTTTAGCGTTCGAATAGATACACCTTCAATTAGGTCCTATTTTTCAGAACTTGAGTCTTGATCCATGAGGAATTAAATGATTGTAAGTAAGTATCTACTGAAGTCACTCAGGGCATCAACTTTGTATGTGGTTTACACCTATAATTGAAATGATACTAAGCTTGTTTCTTATTATTGTAAGATACTTAAGTTGTTAATTTTAGTGTTCATTTTGTTGGTGTGACTTTTTAAATAAATAAATAAATAAATAGCCACATACCCTAAATTTAAACTTGCGGTTGGGTTTTTTGCTACACTTTATAATGTTGGCTTGCTTCTGATGATGGGATCCATGACAAATCGAGGGAAATACACAAATGTAACAGGTGTAGGTACACACATACAGGTTTCGGTATAATCAGGAACAAGCCAAAGTTTTTTTTTTATTTTCGTTGTTTTTATTGAACACTAATGATCAGTTTATTTGTGTGTCTTATAAATATATTTCGTTCTTTCCTCATAACGTGAACATGTAACAAAAATCTATTCAGTAAATATCAAAATTGTGAGAGCATAACATTCCGCGGGGTGCCGGCAGTAGAATGCTGATGATTATGATGAACAAACATAACATCGGAAAAGTTCACTTCCGCATTCACAAATAAGTTCTTCTTGCACGTACTCACCAAATAAACTACAAGTTAGTGTCTGTAATCTGTGCTACAAGTTGGAGTCGGTTACATGTACACACTCGTTTATATGTGTGTAAATATTGCTAAGCATATGCATATGGCATTGGGTTTGTCTAAGACACACAAATCGACAGACACAAATGAGGCTCTTGTATTCGTAAATTCACACTATGCTATATTTATCAATAATTATTCTATTCACGCAGCATTTCTTTCTTTCGCTTCCTGCTATAACTGTTAGTTTATGAATTTTATTAGTTGCGTTTTTAGGGTTCCATTAGTACAAGGGGAACCCCACATAGTTTGAAATGGAATGGACATGAAATGATCACGGCGATATAACGGTACAAGAATTGTGTAAGAATTGATTAATGAACCTTTTTTTCTTGACTATTTCGATTTAGGATACTAAATCGATGTAGAAAAATCTGAAAAAATCATGGATCTAGTTTTAAATAAACTTTTTAGGAAAACTATGACGGTTAAACTAGCTTTAGTTTCCGAAAAATTGTCGCTTAAACGGTTTACCAAACATTCTGCAATACTCCAAACCGAAAACTCAATGAATACCTGTTGATATGTTTTGGTAAACGTAAGAATCATACACCAACTTCAAACAACAGATCTACGGGACCTAACTACGGTACCTAACACAGCGCGTGGCCAATTTTTTTTAATTATTATAATAATAAAATCACAAAACGTTTTATATAGTGCTCTCTGTCTAATACCGAATCCTTTGAAGGTATAAAATGAATTGTCTGTTGCATCTGAAGATTTTATCTAAACTGCGAACCCAACCGCATCTCCACGAAATAATCTCATCACATGATCTCAGCAACTGTCGGCCATATTGGCTTGGTTTTGTGGCTCTATACTGGTCTGCTTGCATCCATTCTTATTTCAAAATTTTAAATTAGGAATCGAGTGAATGAGGGGTCTTTCAGTTTAGAAAACTTTAATAATACCTACTCAAAGCAAAATTAGGTCCACTTAATATAATTTTCATAAAGCTATTCTGTCGGACATGGTAACTTTAATCTGCTGTCTAGATAGCTAGATAGATAAATAAACATTTATTTGGCAACAAAACAGCACATACAAAACACAGTACGTACACAAGACCAGCATAAAAACTTTACACTTAAGGAATGAAAAATAATACCTAACATACAATAAGATTATGTAGTTACCTACACAAACACATATTATAGTAAAGATAGTCGGGCAGGGCACCAGTAAGTCTTCTCTGTGCCGCTGTTGGCCAAAAAGCACCAGTTAACTGTATGCTGCTCCACACCAAAGTTACGAGTGTTACGAGGCAGCGCTAGTTTTCAGAGTGATCCTTAAAGGATGGCTTAAAGAGCACTAACGCAGTCATTTTTAATGATACAAAAATATAATAATTTACTAAGTAACAGTTACCAATTGCTGCATTACCTATCGATAAGAAATATATGTATAACTTCTTCTACAATGCACTAACTTCGATCGACGATTACTGGTTGGTGACATTCAGTCTTAACTACCAAACACCAACTTTGACTTCGACACAGACTTTACAGTATTCAAAAACCTTTTACGGTTAGACCTTTGATTCATTATGTAGATAAAACAGAAGCAGGGCTTTGATTAATATCGTAATTTTTATTCACCATCGGTAAGTGAATTCATAGGAATTGGCATTAAAATATTAATAAATATAACATTATGGTAATTAAGTATATGAGCACCTACATACATCAGACAATAAAAATAACTATAATAATAATGTACTTTGTGTATTATTAGTTTTAATTAGTTTTAAGTATGAAATAATGTAACAACTGTTGGTTAACCTTAATAAATAAATAAACTATGTAATATCTCGCTATGTGCGAATATACCTATGAATTGAATTGGCCCTAAAATATTACTAAAATAACATATGGTATTACACGAGCACCTACATCAGACAATGCTAATAACTATGTAATTTCTCACTGTGTGCGAAGTCGAGAGGCAACTAAGGAGCTATAGCTGCGTACAGACAGACGACCTAGAAAGGTCGCTTTCTTGCCGGTAACTGGTTTGTTTGAATAGCGCCACAATACGGCTTCCATTTGGCATCGACTTCACACTCAACTGAATAGGATTTGCGACGAATTTAAATGGTCCGAACTATCGATTCACAAGTTTAAGTTTTTTTACAAAATCTCATAGAAAAAGCTTATTACTCCATAGATGATTATTTGAATGATATTGACCCTTGGCCGAGTGTTGATCAGTTCAACCACGATAAGAAATGATGTCATCTTGCAATATCCAAACTATCCTTGCGGGCATTAAATATAGCATAATATTAAGACAAATATTTTAACAATGAATAGAAGTGAAAGAGTGAGGTTTCTTGTTCGCTTCTTTCCCTCACTTGGTACTTTGGTTACTTATTTAACCAAATGAGGATGATGACAAGCAAATTTTTGGGTATGGTGTGGTGGATTTTGGCGACCGGTGTGACATGTATCACTGTTTAACCTTCACAATTGATGTTGATGCTGATATTCTCCAATATATTTCGAGGCAATGAAAAACTTTACCAAAAATTACAATTCCGGTGGGATTCAAACTTAAACCACTAAGCTACGAAACCCGGTCGGATAACGTCGAAGTTCTTGATAAGGTCATATCGGTTGTGCACCGATTACTTAAGTACTTACCTCCAAAGTGTGGTTTAATAGTTCACTTTTATACTGTTATATATAATATTAACTGTCTAATAATAACTTTTATAGTGTCAAAAGTATCTAATATAGTTTTATTAGACTCAAAATGATAAATGATGATGTATCAAATATAGTTTTACACATTATCCTACATTCCTGAAAGTATACGCGTGGATATGTACTTGTAATACTGAATGTAGCCTGGCTTCGCTAGATCTCAATTTAACTCAATCCCAACTGCAACAGAAATATAAATAGAAGACGTCTTGTGTAAGACAAATTGTTATAAACTGTACCAATAAATTTAAGATTCTTACTTGTATCAACAACAATTTTGCAATAAATATGTTTATATTTCTATTTAATACTTTAAAGTCAGAAATTAAGGTTGTACCATTACATATCCTGTCAGTCTTTTTCCTTCATTCAAGAGAGTGAACCATTAATTCATGCTCATCGGTCCGTACAACATACCTGTGCTATCGAGTGTGTCATTTCCATTCAGAATTGTCAACATCCCTATTTATAGGTAGATAAATAAAGACAACAAGCGCGTAACGTACTATACGACGCGCGATATTTGACGAGCTCTGTGGCGCAGCGGGCGAAGGTCCGCCTGCGACGCAAGGGGTTGCGGGTTCGATTCCCGCCTCGGGACAAATGTCTGTACGATCTGCAGATATTTGTTCAGGGTGTTCTGGGTGTTTTTCTATATATAAAAAAAAATCTATCTATGTAGTATAATGTATTATGTATATCAGTCATCTAATACCCATAACACAAGCTCTGCTTAGCTTGGGGCTAGATGATGCTGTGTGATTTGTCCAGCATTATAAAAAATTATTATACATATTAATATATTCTTACTTAACTAGGTATATGTAATGTAATGAAGAATATAATATATTAATATTATGTTTTAAAACACAACCGTTTGATTGACATGGCATAACTCAACAGATGATGTTCCCTGATGCTGACTTATGCAAGAAAGGATGTGGTTGAAGAGTAAGAGAAGAGAGTCTTGGACGTTCACTAGCCTACCATGATTCTTCATCATGAATCCACTGAGAATATTTAATTCAAATCTCTCGGGCCCATACGAGCACGAACTATCTAAGTCTGCAATATTACGCATAAATATTTTATATTGAGGTATTATTTAAAGCAATAATAATTTTGCTATGCAATAACTCTCATAATCTCTCTCTCTCTTTCTCCTTGGCATTATTATTCCCATCTGATAGTGAGGACTGCCTTTCTGGACTTTTCCATTCATTTCGCTCTATCTAACGCGTCGTCGGCCTGGGAAGCATTGCAGTCGACAAGGTCTTCTTTGTACACGTCTGTCCACTTCTTTAGCAAAAAAATTATCAGTTTTTAAATAATAGTTCACCGATACGTCAGTCTCAAGAGCATATTTACATATCTGAATGAAAATGACGCACCTAATTGAACAGAAACTAAACTAGATACGTAAGAGCGTAGGTAAACAATAACACATTACGACGTAGACGGTAAGTACATAGAGGTATTAAAAACAATGGACACAGTGATAAAACCGATTCAGATAACATCAGAATTAATGTAATAATCAGAGATAAATAACTTCATAACGATGAATTAAAACCGAAGACTATATTTACCATAATTACGTGAAGAACCGAACCGTGCGTACTGTCCCTGAAAAAGGCTCTCGATAAGGGTCGAACAGTTCACGTAATCGTAATGGTTACGTTGGTCCCTCTACCAACTACCTCTACTTGAACATTGGGATATGTAAATAATCCATTTTTTAGCGTTTCTTAGCCGCCTAGCTTTAATTATTTTATTTTTGCTTTAGCAAATCATAAAACTGCAGCGTTCCCTACAGCACGAATACCAGTTGCAATATCAGATGTGAAAGGTTTATAAAAAACAACAATTGGACATAATAAAACAACTGAAAATTATTAAGGAGTTTGGAAAATCTTCCACAAAATCACGGAAAGAAATAAATTAACAAGGCAAATTTCCATGAAAATGGAAATAATAATGATTTAGATAATTATTTTTTGTATTAAGTAAGACGTTGCACGCGAATCCCGGCAGAATACATTATTACCAATGATAGATAAATATTGTAACACCTTGTTTTACATGTATTTCAGCGATAAAGATACTTTTACTTTACTTTTATGCTCTTTGAATAAAATTAGCAAAGGACAAAATTAAATCACTTTAATTCTAGTTTCAACATAATACCATAATGCCTGCTGAATGAGAATCAGATTAGAGCAGAGTTTAAATTAACACAGGTTAAAGGAGAAATGATACATCAACTCATAAACACACAAGGATGAGATTAAACAAACATAAGAAAGTCGAACGAAACTACCAAACAACAATGAACCTTGGGCATGCCGTGAGATGGCGAGACTTTCACCGAGAGTATCTGAAACCAGTTCCATTTGCCAAGTGCAGTACAGCCAATGAGCCAAGTACATTTTCTAAACACTCAGCTGATTAACGATTGCGTGCGTAAGATAATGTTGTTGAGCTTTTTAATCGAATTTAGATGGAAATAGAAAACGTTTAATAGAATTTAGATGCTAATGCTAAAAACCGAGAGGAATACACGTTCAGGTGTGTATTTATTTGTTGTGGACACGTAGGTAGAATATAAATTTATCGGGTGAGAAGAGTTTCTCGTCACAGATATGTACCTCAAC
This sequence comes from Pasiphila rectangulata, assembly GCA_963082625.1. NCBI lineage: Eukaryota > Metazoa > Arthropoda > Insecta > Lepidoptera > Geometridae > Pasiphila > Pasiphila rectangulata. The sequence continues at coordinate 12,858,082 of OY720256.1, read as the reverse complement.
GAATAAAAACGAAAGTTTCATGACCTACGGTGCCGAAACATGGACACTAACGGTACGGCTGGTCCACCAGAGTCGCTCAGCAAACTATGGAGCTATGCTGTTGTTGGGCTATAAAATGGTTGCAGTCTCTCTAAAGGATAAAATCCGAAACGAGGTTACCCAACAAAGGACCAAAGTCGTCGATATAGCACATACGTACGATTAGCAAACTGAAGTGGTAGTAGGCTGGGCATATCTGTTGAAGAACCGATCACCGATGGGGTAAACTGGTTCTTAAGTAGAGACCGCGATATGGCAAGCGGGACGCTGTTAGATAAATTAATCATTATTTTTAAGCGTTTCGGGATCACTTAATACGCTGTCTAGTTAACCTTTAAGAAGAAATAAGAAGATCGATACCATACCCCTATAGGTAGAACCCTAGACAGATCAATAAAAGTATGATTAGTTAAAAATTTTCATATTAAAACAAGCCGTGCTTAAAAGTTGTGAAGCAAGTACCTTCAGTCAGGGGCTTATTTTAATACCTCAGGCAGAATCAATTTTAATGCGAGTAGTCTTTATGTATGTATACATAATATAATTTTATACTTGCTTTTACGAACTATTTTCTCTGCGTGGTTTTAAATTTTCATTGTACACGATCAAGAAGGATAATTTGACCTCGTTATTATGTATTATACAATTTTTGATAGATTTCTTCAGATGTTTCTCAAGGGGTTCTTAAGTCGTCTGTATTTTTTAAACATTGTAACCTCAGAACTCGTCTCGCCTACAATAACATCGCACAGATGCAGTAATAGAGCGATGTAATCTATGTTGAGGGGCGAGGTGGCACCGTTGCATTTATGATTAATTGCTTTACACGGGCGTTCATTAGTAAACAATACGATTGTATGGCGCCTAACGGGAGGAATTGTGTAGACAACAACAATTCATATTATTTGTTTTAAAATGCCGCTGTCTTACTGCAAAGGATGGGGATAGTTCCATTCCCGTTTTACACACGCAATTTATTAATAAGAAAAAATCTAACAACTGTTTTTTTATATCTTGGCCCAACCAGGCGCTCCAAATTAAAAGCCACGTCGTTTTAAATTAAAAATTCTTCAACCATCTAAGTAGGAGTTCATTGAATAAAATAAAATAAAAAAATAAAATAAATAAATGAATGTACAAATAACCGCAAAAAGTAAAAGTCGTCTTAATGAAATCCTACTTTAGTGTTGACAAAATCAACCAAAACGTCATGTTTTGATACTAAGCAAGCAACGGCGGATATTAACGTAGGTAAATTAGTTTTTTTTAGTATTTCATCAACAGGAAAACACAGAAAATCACATAACAACTGCTTAATGCAGCCTGGGAGCTAAATCAGCAAGTGTGGACTATGAATGAGTTATCTGTGACGACTGTAACTCAACGGTGGTCCAATGCCATCGAATAAAACACACACCAGCACAGAAGGCGAGATTGTATAATGTAGTGTTGGTACAGCGAAAACAGAACAGCAGGATTTCAAGAGATTAAAAGGTTCTTCAGAATTCGATCAACAGGATAACCAATCAACTTGTGCAATCTTGGAGCAAAGGCAGTAAAAGCGGACAATGCGACGAATGTGACTCAACAAAGGTCCAATGCCACCGAATCGAACTCACACCAGCCACCTAATTGTGGAACATATTGGCGCATCAAAAACGGAGCAGTGATGTAACGCGGAGAACAATGAACATCCTTGGTTCACACTTGGACAAATTACGTTGGCGTATGTGTGACTGTAAGGCGTAAGTTGGCAATGGTAACCAATTGGTTGGATGGTTTGGCTTTATTACATTACTTGGGTCTTTCTTAACATCTTATCAATCATAGTTTTACTGATCCTTTTAACTGATGATAACACATAGCACAGTATAGGGAAACTGTAGGGTACTTATACCAAGTCGATAAGAACTAAACCTTATTTTTAAGAGGCAGACTGTATATCTGTTTTGTTTGTATGTGCCCCAGTGTTTCATTTATTTCAGTTAGATTTTCAATCAGTACAAAACAAACCTTGGTTTTACTACACCAGTCGCATTCAAGAGGTTTGACGAACTGCACCCCATAAATTGGCGATTTATTTTCAATCATTATATTAGTACCGCCCGTTGTTCATAAATTGATATAGCTTATTCAGCTGACTCATATCCACTCTGTTGAAATTACAATTGCAACCGGACTGGCAATTATTCTTGGAAGTCGCCGAATGCCAATTAGTCAAGTCGGGTATTTAGCACATTTTTTCGAAAAAGGTTTATTTAAAGGGACTTGTTAATGTGGAAATTAATCAGAGGTGTCGAACGACACCACAATTCTCAGTAGGGCTCCAAAAGATCGTTACACAATATTATTAAATGTATTTTTCCCATCCTCAGGTGCTAAGTAAATTTCAGTGGAGTTAATAAGTAGAACAGCCAGTTTGTATTTAAAGTTTATTCAACACCTCTAGAACCTGCAAGAATTTGTTAATTATTATTCGCAATCAGTTAAAGACTAGAAAGCTATCATCAAACTATCGTACATCCAAAATTGTGGCCTAAGACTCCTGAAGGATTCGTCTGATTTTGAGTTTCAACAAGGTTCAGCCGTCATAATTATTAAACTTGCTATTTCAATTTAAACAACACATGATTCATACTTCAGTTTCATTACGTATTTGTCATTGTTTTCAAAACCTGTATAAACTAGTGGTTCTCGTGTTTTTATTGAAGCAGCGGGTACAAGACTCCTTCAGACAGTCGCATTTTCTGATGAATCGATTTAAATTCAGTCCTTTAATTGAATCAGCCTTGAAGATTACTTTCAAGGTACCTCTTATCTGTCCAGTTGAACGGGTCTCCTTTTTTAATGTAGATGTGTCCAATGTCTAACATAATGAATCTTCCAACGAAGACCTGGCTTACGTTAGACTTCCATATCCTATCAGCAAATATTTTTATTTGTATCAGTTAGTAGGTTTGAGGTTCTTTATATCGTATAAACATACCGATAGAGCTATATAGAGGTGCCAATGGTTGGTGGATAGTCATAGCCGCCAATGGTTGAGGCTATGTTTGTGTATGTACTAAGTCTTCACCTAGTTCTGCCGATAGATTAAAGGGTTTGCTTATTTGACATCTATTGCAGCTACATCAAAAAGCCGCTTCTCTTTTTAAACTTTCGCGATCACCACACATTATTTCTTCTATATTGGATTATCGGGTTAATAAAGGTTTCTATGCGATAAATACCTGACAATACACTATAGTAACAAGTAATAATCCCGATGTCTTTTTACCATAAAGCTTTTTAAAATAATGATCCATGAATGTCACCTACCGTTCATTAAATGTGCATTAAAGTATTTTGTATTGTATTGTCACCAATTTTGGCTTAGTGGGAGGTCCCCGACATAATATCCGAAGGTTCAAACGCAGCTGGACACGCGACCTTCAGCTCGTATACCTTACAAACAAGGCCTCTTCTTATATTGATCTCGCTCTTCCTTTAATATCTTCTGAATTAGAAATAATAAAACTCTAATTCTAGATATTTAATTGCGGAAGCAGCCTCTGCCGTATTTTTGCTGAGCAAATTATTATTGTGCTAATTAGGTGTTTTATTGTAGATATAATACAATAGGCCTTCATGCAATATTGTCCCACGAGATAAACATCTTTGTAGCTGAGTAAATAATGATCCTGAGATACCCGCTTCTGTGTTCTTCTTACATACAGTAAGAACATTAACGAAGTTTTCCATCAGATGTCCTTAATTTGGAGCTTGAAGACATGCTGCTACCAGAAGACTATTATAGGTATAGTTCATGTTGGTTGAAATAAGATTACACCCAATGACTTGTCCAGGAAGGGTGGTGGCTTCCGGATAGTTTTCTTTGTCTTTAAATCAGGAGAAATATGGACTGTAAATTATTTCAACGATTTCTTTATATAATTATGTTTGGAAAACTTGAGGGATTTCTTAATATTTTGAAGAGTTATGTTCGAGAAATTTCTTTGTCTCAGAAGACTTTTTACCGAAATTCATGGATTCAGAGGAAGTTTCTCGCTTGCTGTGCAGCAGCTTGCCTGTGAGCTTGCCTACTATGTTTCTAGTAGTCAACAATTTCAACACGTATGGTACAGTCACTCTTATAGGACACACATAAACTGCACATTAGCTATACATAAGTCAATTACTTAAGAACATGACAAATAAATAGACATTTACCTATCTTGAATTTTGTTCGCATCAGATTTTTTTCTAAGTGTGTTACCTACCTAGGTATCTTACTTTTGATTTGGTTAGGATGCGAGGAGCTGGCATTCTTAATTTATATGAAGCAATATGAAGGCTGAGCCTACCAACTATTAAGTAGCTACCTTTTAAGTAGGTAGGTAAGTATACCTAACCTACTTAGGTACCTAGGTAATGAACATTCTAGTTCGGTAGGTACAATAGCTCACTTTCTAGGATCTATCTACAATATCTAGGTACCTACGTACCTAGATATTACGCATGGTACGATTTTAAGCATGGCTGGCTATTTTAGTAGAAGCTTGATCATATTCAATTAAAACAATATGTCTTGTGAATAGGATAAATCAAAATATGTACAAATTGGCATGTAAAGTCAAAGATGAGTAATAGTAAGAACACCATATATCGCAAATTTTTGTTTTTTCTTCCCCTCGGCTTCACAAAATCAACAGAGACGTTTCACAAGCAAAACCACTAATTTCCAACCACAAAAACACAATAACACACCATTGTAACTTCTAAAACGTTCGTTTCGTTTATATCACACACAAAAAGTTCGAAAAAAGAAAGCAAAATAACACCGGGCTAGGGGACGACATCCGCCGCCGTCCAGCGAACCAAACAAACTTGCTTTGCTTGCCTGTTGAATAGTTCGTTCAATTCAAACCGCGATAACACAACCAAATTAAAAAGTCATCGAACACCCTAAGACGACCAACTTTACACCACAACTTCAACTTAGCCAGACAATAGTTCGAAGACCGCTACATTTACGAGAAAGCAGTTCGGATATACCTTCCATCTCTCTCTTACTTATGAGGTAAGAATGAGAAAAATAAGTTAGAAGGGGACAGGCGCGTAGACAAAAATGCTAAATAGTCACGTATGTCAATTGAGTTCATCGGCGCTTAAAAATGGACTTTACCATCACCCCAATAAGGTATTATATCTGCTATTTATAGTTGAGGTAGATTATGGGTTTACGAGTGGTTGATGAATAAAGGCGCGAATTTTTTAAATTTCGATCAGTGACACGAACGAATCATTCTAATGGCACTTGGAAACAAATGTAGGTAGCAATAAATAAGTACCTTACCTTACTGGGGCAGCTGGTGAGGACGTAATTCTCTTCCGGTAACTCTTGGCCTCATTTGCGTTTGTCCAAACGTCATTATTATTGATATTCTTTGTCAGTTTTAAATGCTTTTCCGTTGTCTTAGGTTTCAGAGATGGCGGCAAAAGTGTATCAGGTTTTGGCGCCAGTGGTTTTACCGGAGCATGGGACTTCTTCACAATTTGTAAGACAACATTAGAGGATTTCGACTCTTGTCTGATAAAGGGAGCTTTGTTTGGTCCTCCAGGGTCAGGAGTGGAAGGTTTACTCCTGGTAGGTCGTTCTGGTTCAACCGGTTTGTCAAGCCGCTTGACAGACGGCTTTAGAAGATCAACTGTTTGCTTGACTCTCGATTTCGATGTTTCTTGGGGCAAGACTAGAAAAAAGGTTTGTTGAAATAGAAACAGGTAGGTACTTAAAAGGTAAATGTGCTTTTAAATCTAGTTGGTTATAAAATAGGTTATTACCTGTCCTCGGCCTATTTCTAGTGATAGGTTTGGTCTCCGCGCTGCCTATTTTGGTGGTTTCCTCAATGGAGCTTGTAGAAGTGGCGGAAGGAACCGCCTTGCTGCGAGAACTGAATGTAGCTCTGAAGAAGTTTGCCGAAAACGCCTTAGTTCTCGTTAACCGTGCGCTCTGTCTAGAAAAAAATAAAGATCAACAAACGAAAAGCAAAAGTGTTTCCAGGGGACACCCGGGTTTGAACCGGGGACCTCTCGATCTGCAGTCGAATGCTCTACCACTGAGCTATATCCCCAGTGGGAGCGAGGTTGAAATAGCGCTACCAACTCTACTATCCGAACGTCAGCATGCTGAGAACTTAGTGTCGTTACAACGGCATAGATGGCGCTGGCAGTATTAAAACAAACATGTGGTGCATCTAAGTAGGAACCAACTAATTTTAGATTTATGCTTTTACCAAACTTACTGGGGATTGTTATTTGGCACCCCTGGCGCCTTCTGCTGCATAACCTCCTCGATCTGAAACAAAATGAAATATTATAACATTACTATCTTCTTGATTTCGAACTGCCTATGCCTACTAGTTATTATGTAGTTACCTATTACTGGTTAATTAGGGTTTATTAGACACCTAATGGAATACATAAAGGAGACTGGAACCTAAGTACAGCACATATGGCATAGGGGATTACCCCTACTAATTTCCAAATATTAATTAAACACGGAAACTAGGAGTAGACAGTGATCCCTTCACTTTGGCACAAACTAATAAAGTCTATGATTTTATGTACCTACCTTCTGCACTACTTGTTGAAACATTTGCACTTTCAACGATTTCCTTTGACTAATATCACTGATACTCATAATTTACTTGCCTGCACACTATAGATCAATTATTGCAACTGACTGTTATCTTCGACTGTTTTATCAATGATATGGAGGTAGATAATCGATATATGATCGATAGGAAGGACAGACAACACACTGGGATTCATAGTAAGTGATATCGCTGTTTGTTTCATTGTCACTATACAAAAATGAATGAAAAGAGGAGGTTCTCAGGTCGTCTGTTATTATTATTTTTTCCTCAGACCTCCGTCGCGTTAACAAATTTAGTTTTTATACATTTGAAACATACAAACTCGTATTGTATCCTGTCCGAAAATAAACGCGGTATGACAGATTTATGTATGTAATTTCTTAATGTCTGTAACAAAGCTGTATAATTCAATCCACCAATTATAAAAAAAAACATAAAAGTTTAAATCCTAGGCATGTAAGTTTAAATCCTAGGCATGTGACAATGTTCGCCCACTGTGCGTCTTTATGAATTCCTGATTTTGGGTAGATTTAAAATTCTTTTTGAGTTCGAATAATATACACTTTTAATTAGGTCCCATTTTTTTTAAACTCAGGTTTGATGATGGGATTCATGAGGAATCGAGGGAACTTCAAATATTGGTCAACATTATAGCGATTTTGGCATATTTATTTAGCTGAAGATAAGATCAAGCATTCAGTTGCATTCAGATTTATGATTAGTGTGATGATGAATGAAACTGATGAAGCAGACCAGAAGGTTATCGAACATCGAAAGATGGCTAAGATAATATATCCCCATCCACTAATAATCATACTTACCCACACATCATCATCATCAAAATCAGGGTCATTAAAACGAAATACTGTAAACTCTTAGCACAGAATAAGTATCTATAATTCCGCCGTGCTCGTAGTGTGTTCTGGAGTCCCTCAAGGTATAGTTTTATGACCTAAATTTAACATTGGTGTTGGGTTATTGGTTTCACTTAATAATGTGTGCTTGCTTTTAAACCTAATGTTGATGATGCGATCCATGATAAATCGATGGCAATACTCAAATATAAAAAGCATACATTTAGCGGTTTGCGTATTTTCAGCAACATTATATTTTTATTATCATAAATCCTGTCCATCCAAAGGTTGTCTGAAAGAAATCGCTTTTAGCGCCATTGTATGTTATATTTGTCTGTGTTTCTATTTGTGAAATTTATGTTTTATGGTGAATGTACAATAAAGAGTTTTCTATCTATCTAACATTTTTGAGTTTCATCATCCATCAGAGCCCCGTTGTTTTACTTGATTTTTTTTTTTATTATTTATTATGCGCGCACTACGTTTTTGCTGTTGAGATTTATGGAAAAAGGCATTAATCATAATTCAAAGTTCAAAAAAAACACAGATACTATTATTTATGCATTCCCATTTTTAGAGTTCCGGACCAAAATGGTAAAAAAGGAACCCTTATAGAATCACTCTGTCTGTCTGTCTGTCACAAATGGATATCTCGAGAATTACTGATGCTATCGACTTGAAATTTGAAATGGTAAAAGACAACACTTTTTTACTATTATAGCATATATTATTTACGTTTCTTATTCTTACTCTTATATTGACGAGCTCTGTGGCGCAGCGGGCGAAGGTCCGCCTGCGCTGCAAGGGGTTGCGGGTTCGATTCCCGCCTCGGGACAAATGTCTGTACGATCTGCATATATTTGTTCAGGGTGTTCTGGGTGTTTTTCTATATTTAATAAAAATATCTATCTATGTAGTATAATGTATTAAGTATATCAGTCATCTAGTACCCATAACACAAGCTCTGCTTAGCTTGGGGCTAGATGATGCTGTGTGATTTGTCCAGGATTATTTATTATTATTATTATTTATTATATGAAAATGTAAAAAAATATTCCTATTGGATTGCAGGGAGGCGGATAGGCGATCTCAAATTTTTTAAGTGAAGTTACTAGGCCGTGTGGGGTATCATATGAAAGGTATTCATTTGCACATTAATAAACAGTTTTTATATTCTTTAACCCGAATCGTTTTTGAGTTATTTACAAAAATGCTGAAAAAAACGACCGTCCTTATCTCCGAAGATTGCAGAGATAAACCCGTGATACTTTTATAGCTAATAGAAGTGTATGTAAACTTTATAGGAAAATTATAGCGAACTCTCTAATTTGCATAGTTTTTTAGACAAGGGGGGTGAAAGGGGTGTTTTCAAAAATGTTGTGAAGTTAATAGGTGATGTGGGATATCATATGAAAGGTATTCATTTGCACATTAATAAACAGTTTTTAGTTTTCCTTTAAATCGTACCGTTTTTGAGTTATTTACAAAAATGTTGAAAAAAATAGCGTTCCTCCCCCTTATCTCCGAAGTTTGCAGAGATAAACCTCTGAAACTTTTATTGCTATTAGAAATGTAAAGATTAGAGGAAATTTATTACAATCTCTCTACATAACATACTTTTTTAGAAATCATCGAAAGTGTAAACAATCTACATAAGTTCTGCTATTAGACAAGAGATGGCGCTGTCAAGGTTCTCCAACAAATATAAAACCGCTTTTGTCATATATTATATTGTATGATGGCACGGAACCCTCGGTGCGCGAGTCCGACTCGCTCTTGCCCGGTTTTATTTTTCAATGCATGTTATTTATTTATGCATTCCCATTTTTTTTCAATGCATGTACGTATTTTTACACAAAAAAATCGGAGGTAATCAAATAGCTTAACTTCAGTGCCTTCGGCTATTATCGTACTGTTACTATAAAGAGGAAAGATTTGATTGTATGTTTGTATGCATTGAATAGGGTCCGAAACTACTGGACCGATTTTCAAAATTCTTTCACCATTAGAATGCTACACATTATCCTTGAGTAACATTGGGTATATTTTATCCCTGTTTTATTCCCACGAACGGGAACTACGCGAGTGAAACTGCTTCTCTAATAAAACTAAAACATATTTTTTATCATATAGAAAAATATATTCAACAAAGCACAATCGTGCCAAATGTATTGTATAATTTACCCCGTTGTTGATAGTTTTAAATTTTTTTAACAATGTCCCAGGCACTGCAGCGTCCCGTACAGCATGATTACCAGTTGCTGACGCTGTATAAATCATCTATACTAGATGCGAAGGCCTTACTTTGATAGTTTTAAACTATAAAATCAATGAATTTGTGATTTACCACAGTAAACCGGTATTCTCTTGATCTTCGCACTGCAAGCATTTCGATTATTTCTGTTTAAGGTGATAAAATAATATAATTATATTCAAATCACATGCAAAATATTTATTTGGACAACTTTTTTTACACATTGACATTTCAACTTGACTTTTTGACATTGGCAATGACATTATTATTATGAAGTAGATTGTTTGCTAGGTAGATCTTTTTAGGGTTCCGGACCAAAATGGTAAAAAGGAAACCTTATGATGTGACTGTCTATCTGTATGTCTGTCACAAATGGATATCTTAAGAACTACTGATGCTATCGACTTGTAATTTGAAATGATATAAGATAACGCATTTTCACTAATATGGAATATATAAAAATGTTGTTTAAAAATATTCTCATTATGACTGCAAAGTGGCCGGAAAGTAGTATAGATTTTTTTAAGTGAAGTTACTAGGACATAATGAAAGGTCTTCGTTTGCACAACAATAAACAATTTTTAGTTTTCTTTTAAGCCGTATAGTTTTTGCATTATTTACAAAAATGTTGAAAAAATACTGTTCCCCCCTTTCCCGTTTGCGGAGATACACACCTAAAACTTTTATTGCTAATAGAAGTGAATGTAAAGATTACAGAAAAATTGTAAAGAACTCTTTAATCTGAATAGTTTTTTAGAGATCATTGAAAGTAAAAAAATTCTACATAAGTTCCGCTATCAGACAAGAGATGGCGCTGTCAAGGTTGTCCAATAAATATAAACCATTGTATTATGGCACGGAACTCTCGGTGCGCGAGTCCGACTCGCTCTTGGCCAATTTTATTTTTAATGCAGATAGATCTTTGATTGACCACGATTTCACTGGATCACAAAGGTCTAAAAGACACTATTCACTCCTAGATCCTACGTTATAGTCATCATGATAATAATAGGTGGACACAACGGTGATCTTAAAGGATCACAAAATGAAGGTAATGTCCCTGAAGGTTATAATGTTGGTATGACGGGTCTGTTATAGTAAAATGTAGGTAGTGCCTACGCTGGCTAGGCGGGTTGGCGAGCGCAGTGCGGAATGTTCATACACGGAAAGACGCTGCTGTCCATCTTTCGGATATGCCCGTGGAAGAGAGGTGGGGCAACATTCTACTGCCGGATTATCATCATTTCAACTCATTTGCACCCACTTGGCGTGATTTTCCATCTCTTCAGTCCTGACTTTGGGTTGACTTTTGGTAAACCCTTGATGGTCAAAACATCATCATCATCCGGAGAAGTACTGCCACCATAACTATTTTTGCCGCCAAGCAGTTATGCTCTTAGCCGTGGGGTGCCGGCAGTAGAATGTTACCCCTCCTCTCCTACCTGTGGATACAGTAAGAGCCTGCTAAGGGACACCTCCGGTAGATGGGCAGCAGCGTCTTTCCGTATATCAACATCCGGTACTGCGCTCACCAACCCGCCTGCCAAGCGTGGTGAGTATGGCAACTACCCCTCATGGAGATCCATGAGGGAGGCCTTAGTTCAGTAGTGGACGTTTTACGGCTGAAATGATAATGATGATGAGTTATGCTCTGTTCTGTTAAAGTAAAGTCTGCATTGCTGTGTTCCGGTTTGAAGGGTAAGGGGGCCGCCGATGAAATCACGGAGATAATATGAGACCTTACAACTCTTTATTTCAGGGTGACGGGCGCAATGCAATGCAGCGTTGGTCACGTGCTTATTGAGCGTGATTGTAGTTGTCAAATAGGCAGAGGTTACCGCTTAACATCAGTGTGTCTACCATGAGTTGTCACTGTTAGATCGTCAGCCGTTACTACAGTAGTAATAGACATTACTGTGACAACTGTCAGATTTGCAACTCATGGTACCGAATTCTAAGTAAATGAAGCCCAAACTACAGTTGCTGTACTATAGTTTACTGCGTATTTTAGTACCAAACTATCCGCTAAAGGCGCTTTACAAGTTTACATACATTTTTTAACTACAGTCGCTAACTAGTATAGATTGTGAAAACTCATGGTAGACCTAATCTCTCCCTCATGGTGGGTCTTTCGGCTTGTCTCGATATTAAGTATTTTTTTTCATTTTCCTTATTATTTACTTAAAAACCACAGAAGGGTTTGTGTGGATACTCACAATCGACTTTAACATTTTGTTTTAGCTCTATTCTTATCTACTTAGTTTCTTAAAACAACATATCCATACACCTTAATTACCTAATTGGCCCCATACTAAAATCAAATGCTATGTTTACATTCAGATAAAATTTTCAATGCCGTTGATAGAATGATAAAAGATAAGCACAGAGCAAGGTTATCTTTTACCGTGGCATGAAAAAATTGTTAAAAAATGATGAAGATGATAAAATTTAAATGGGACTTTATCGCGTAATGACCTTAATTTTACAAGTCTTCATAAGACCAGTTACAACGCAACCCGTGGAAATAAATAAATAACAAAATCAAAATATTAATGACGCGATAAGTCCCGTTATACAGCAAACAATATTTTTTATTTCAGATTGTTTTATTGTTTTAACATACTCAATAGGTAAGTACTTGTTTGTTAAATAAATAAGAAAAAAACTAGTCAGCAATAAACTCGAAAGGAATAAATAAATGCAATATTAAACAAGATTAAACAGTTGTAGGTAATGTAGGTATTTATTAGTTTTTTTTTAATTAAAGTTATCTTTGTTACTTAGACACTTAGACCCAAATTTTCAAGCGTGTTTTAATTACACGAAGAATAGCATCGATGTAAAAGGCCTTACTTTTACGTGTCCGCGGTCTGAATAGGCCTCTGCCACGGTAATGTTACATTACCGTGCCTACCCACGGAGGTCGTCAAAAGTCAGTTCGGTATATTCTAGGTATGTAATGTAGGTAGTTATAGGTACTATCGTTGCGCGATCGATATCTAGAACGAGTTGCAACAAACGCCCACATCTGTATGTTTGTTGAATGAAATTGAATGAGTTCATTGATAAGTTGTAACTAGATTGAGCTTTCACGTCAGGCACCTTTATTATGTTGTACGGGACGCTGCAGCGCCTGGGACATTTTTAGACGGATTAGGCTTGCCCAGTACCTTATACCATGCTCCTAGCTAGTCTGCTATTAGTAAGAGAAAAGCAAATGTTTGAATAAATAAGCCCTTATCGTAATGATACCGCGTCTTTTTGATTCCGCACGAAATTAAGCACAGTGTTAGCCGGACGTGGTGTTTTATTTTTTGCACGAACGTCTGGTTTACCGGCAAAACCAGTATGCGTGCATCGGAATTATTGTTAACACATAATTAAAGACAATACCACAGTTGTTGCTGTCAGGGCACATCTAAAGATTTAAATCTTTGGAGAACAGAATATTATGTCTTGTCTATACGTCTGGAGGTGACTAAGCCGTAGGTTTCCTCGCGATGTTTTCTTTTACCGTAGGTAAAACATGTTTTACCTACGGTAAAAGAAAACATCGCGAGGAAACCTACGGCTTAGTCATCATCGTCATGTCAGCCGTAAAACGTCCACTACTGAACACAGGCCTCCCTCATAGATCTACATGAGGGGTAGCTGTTGAAAAACGCTGCTGCCTCTCTTCCGGAGGTATCCTTTAGCAGGCTCTTACTGCATCCATGGGCATGAGAGGAGTACATTCTACTGCCGGCACCCCACGGCCGGCAGACAGAGATGGTAAAGGGTCGGAAAAACGGTCTGAGGTGAATATCGCAACTTTCAAATCGAACTTAGTAAAGAATATTCGTAACTTAGTATTAATCTCGATTAATTTAATTTGTTTTACTCAATAAAACTTTTGTTTAAATTGTTTACAAACCTGATATTTCGTGCCTTGGCGGCACGAAAAGTGTAAAAAATCAAAGTTTCAAACAGAGAACACTATTTTTATCACGAAAAACTATCACAATTTAAAATCCGAATCACACACCAAATGTATAGCAGTTATGTACTGCACGTAATAAAATAATAACGTTTTCGCTTATCACTGGTTGATAACGTTCCTTTTTTAAATCACGTGTTTTTTTTTATTTTGCGTTCGCGCGCTCTAAACAGAGCTGTGTGACTTACTAACGAAAACGGCGCGGTTTTTGCTACGTCAAACTTGAACCTACTTGTGGGTGTGATAAGATGCATTTCGTGCATCGGTTACTCATGGGGGTGGGGATTCACTCGTAACTCATAACCAGCTTAGAAATAATACCTACAAGGAACAAAAAAATACTGATATAAAATGTAGGTGGTGCAGAAGCAACCGAATTGTTTTGAGTATGATTCTATCAATCACTAAGCGACAGTCATAAATAAATAAAAAAAACAATCACTAATAAATATCTATTAGATAGGTACTTAAATTTATTCCTAAATTAGTGGATCTGTCACCTAAATTAAATAACCTAATAAGTACCTACCTACATATTTTGTTCCTAAAATAGAATATATGTCACCAAAATTGAACCACTAAGTAGGTAGATAGACTTAGGTTCGGGCATTTCGCCTGCCGTGCCGCTGCCGCATGCAGCACGCGCGGCTCGTGCGTTGTTGTACACAACCAGAACCGAGCGGATTTTGTGAGGAGGTTATCTAGTTTTTGTGATTCAATTTTGGTGACAGATCTGCTATTTTAGAACAAATATTTTATAAAGGGTATTGCAGATTAGTGACAAATCTAAACTTTGGTGACAGTAAATACTTTGTTATTTTGTTGTTGTTTTAGCCATTGTTTTAACTAGGCACTACCCATTTATCGATACCTACATACTATGGGCATATAGGTGGTTAGGTACCGTACTGTTTTTCTAAGAAAATTAACTAAATCACAAAAAATAAATACCTAATGTATTTTTTAAATTACTTAATAATCGACCTCCAACGTTGTAGATGGCTACAACCGGGTGGCCACAATCATAATATCTCGTGACAGGTTCGCAACAGGCGTAAATCGCGCGGTCATCGCTGTCAAACGTCAATTCCTTGCTGTTACAATATTTACGTTTGACAGTGATGATCGCGAAATATACGCCTGTTGCAAACCTGTCGCGAGACACGTAATCAGTCTGCCGAGCTCCTGCCCTATAGAATACAGAAACTATATTCTGTATTCTTACCCTACTCAGTTCTGCAAAACACAGTGTTTAAATATTACCTACACTCAGACTCGAGTATTATACCTACCTAGGAAGAGCTAACACGTACGATATTATTAATGCAGATATTTTAACCGAATCCGTATTTAAACCTCACATCACAGCCACACTTCGCGACAGAAATCGTCTTTTTCAAATCAATCAACGCACTAGGTTGACCATAAGGTAATAAATTCTTGGGACATTCACTTTCCCGTACAGGTCGCCTGCAATAAGATGTGATCCCTAGAACTATGTCGCTTAAAAGTTTTTCTAAGCGACAACCACGCACAGTTTGTCAGTAAGCAGTCTTTGGTGAGACAGGGTTTTAGTGTAGTAAGTTGAGTGGGTAGGTAAGGTAGGTACGCCTACGATCGACAGGTAGGTAGGTAAGTATTCTGCGGTTTCGCAATGCATCCGATTCGACAGGATACTGTAACGTTAAGACAGAGCTGTGACCACGGAAATTATGTTTATGTATAGGTACCTACATACAGAGTGAAAAAATCTCAAACAGGATTAGTAATTGACTTAACTTTTTTTATAATGATTTAATAAAAAAAAGTTAAGTCAAAGTCAGTGTGTTTATTCATTAGAGCACAAAAGTTACTAAGAAATGTCAACATTCAGAAAAAACACATTTTATCCCACTAATATTATAAAGCCGAAAGTTTGTTTGGATGGAGGTTTGTTTGGATGGAGGTTTGTTACTTCTTCACGCAAATCTAAGCTACGGATTGTGCTGAAACTGCACACGTATTGATGTTGACCAGGATTAACATATAGGCTACTTTTTATTCGGGTAAGTACTTACTACGCATGCAAAACTTTTATTCTAAGTGGGGACCACACTAATTTCACTTCTATTCATTGTTACCTACAATTTTTTGTCTCATCACGAATGCTTAATCCGCAAAGATATTGGACAGTTTGGATATTGCAAGATGACATCATTTCCCATCGCGGCTGAAGCGAGTACTTCTCTTGATAAAATTTGTTTTATTTTTGTGTGCAAACAGTAAGTTGTTACAAATATATTGCGATATACTTAAAGTTCAAATGTTTATTTCCTAAAATCCTTATTCAAGTGAATCGTAAGGTGTTATTTCTGAAAATGGCATGTATAAATAGCCCTTTTTTACACGATTTCAAAAGGAAGGAAGAGTTTCTGAAGTTCTGTGTATTTTTTTTTATAAAATTAGAAATATTGAAAATTTTAATTCCTAATTTTATTGTTGTAATTAATGATATTGTAAATCTTTGTTCCATTTTCTACATATTAGCGAATTCATAATTATCAAATTAGTTAACCCCAGATTACTTATAATATGACGATTTATTTCATATGAATGTAGGTATAGGCCCAAACACAAAATTGCAGTGCCCTTGCAGGGTGCATGTATTTACTTAAGGCTAGTTATAAGATCCAAGCTGTATAAAATGTGTACATGTAAGCAATAAATGAAATATGAAATATTATCCGTATATAATAAAATAAAACCCGCCGCATTATATTTTTTTGGTTAGAAAGTTGATAAAGTTATTATAAAATATGTCAAATAAGTAAACACGTATTTCATCATCATCATTCATCATTTCAGTCGTAAAACGTCCACTACTGAACACAGGCCTCGTATTATTTTAATTTGCTTCTAACAATGTACCAGGCCTTGCAGCGGCAACGGTTCATCGGTACTGTGAATGAACCATTGCTTATAAATCATCTACGACGATGCTAAACATTTAAATCAAATCAGATGTGAACGATTACTTGACTAGACATACATACACCAACTGCATATCTATTTTTTTTTTATTTATTTATATCATACACTTCAATATTTATTCATATCATACACTTTAATAATTATAAAGCTACCTACGTAAACATATAAAAACAATGGTGTAGGTAGTAATTAAGTAATATCAAACCGATAATGTCTAATCTTTCTACCGAGGCTAACAACTTTTTTAGTAAACACATTTTTTTAAAACATGTTTGTATACACTCGCACGTAGGCAAATGTAGGTCAATTAAATTCAAAAGACCAGGCTATCAATAGGTTAACTCTTTGACATGCACTTCATCCAATATTTATACTTAGTTATATTGCAATAGATGTCATAATTGAACGTCGATAGAAACTGTTAATAAAATTGTAAGTCAATTAATCATTATTAGTAAAGTAATGATGTAATTGATGGAATATAATGTACTGACATAGATTAGTAGGGGTGTATGATTTTGGTTATACTAGGATAAATGGAAACTTACATATGTCACACAGCTTTGACAAATAATTACAAAAAAAAGAGATGTCTCAGAGAAACTAAAAAGTATGGTATAAGTACCTAAATCATCTGTATATTCGGGAAAATGCAATTTTTTTATAAAAATCGGGCATTTAAAATTTAGTTTATGTTTAACCCCAACATGTTCTATGTTGCCGTGGGGTGCCGGCAGTAGTATGTGATCCCTCCTTTCATGGCCGTGGATGCAGTAAGAAGGGCTACCTCCGAAAAATGGGCAGCAGCGTCTTTACGTGTATCAACATCCCGCACAGCGATCGCCAACCCGCCTGCCAAGCGTGGTGAGTATGGCAACTTTGAGATCCATGAGTTCAGTAGTAGTGGACGTTTTACAGCTGAAATTATGAATGATGTGATGATGTTCTGTCTGCACTATTATGTGTGGTAGTACTTACTATCCTACTTCCTATCCTACTTAATATACATATAAAAGTGAAAGTAAGAATGTATGTATGTATGTATGTTCCTTTTTCACGTCAAAACCGGTGAACCGATTTGGATGAATTTTAGTATAGGCGTAGGTTAGACCATGGATACGGACATAGGCTACTTTTCGTTGCGTAAATTAAATCAGAAGGGGTTAAAATAGGGGATAAAAGTTTGTATGGAAAAAAATATTAAATACATGTTTCAGCGTTAGTTGTAGCGTAGTAGTAGGGTAGTTGTAAGGTAGTTGTAGGGTAGTTGTAGGAAGGTTATAATAAATAATAATAATAATATAATATATAAATTACCCTTTAAAAAAAATTTTATATATTTTTTTAAAAGGGTAGTTGTAGGGATGTAGGGTAATAGTAGGGTAGATATAGGGTATTTGTAAGGTAGTTGTAGGGTAGTTGTAGGCTAAGTAATATACTATCGGACAAATGTCTGTACGATCTGCAGATATTTGTTCAGGGTGTTCTGGGTGTTTTTCTATATATAATAAAAATATCTATCTATCTATGTATGTAGTATAATGTATTAAGTATATCAGTCATCTAGCACCCATAACACAAGCTCTGCTTAGCTTGGGGCTAGATGATGCTGTGTGATTTGTCCAGCAATATTTATTTATTTTATTTATTATTTACTATAAGTGGTGGTTGTAGTTATACCTCTAGATGCGATACGAAGTTCGCCGGGACAGCTAGTATCAATTAAATATTTATAATTTTGTTGCACTTGTTTATGATCAGTGATCTGATCACACACTGTACACTTACTACCTACATAATTATATAAACAAAACGAACAAACCTTAATTATGCATCAGACTTGAAGGAGCATCATAATTTTGCGAGGTATCCTTCCTACCATAAACAGTTTATAATTTTGTATCTTTTTTTACATCAACCCATATCCACCCACAGGTGGGCAAAGACCTCTTATATACCTACACAATAAACAATGTATTTTATAGTGAAAGATATAAAATTCTTAACACGTTTCGATTCAACATTATTAATTTTATTATAACGTCTATCATCGCCTCCGTAAGTAACATAAATGTTATAAAACTATTCGCCATTATTATAATATAACACAAGCGGCTTCAAAATGCTTTGAAGTTTACGTAAAAATTAATTTAGTATAATTTACGACTGCCCATGTTAAGATAGCTACTGTTTTCACACGAAGTGTGGGTGGAGAATTAGGTCGTTCTTAAAGTATCGTAAATCTCTCATCTCTCAATATTATAAAGAAAGAATATTTGCATTTTGTATGTTTGTAACGATTAAACTCAAAAACTACTGGACCGGTTTTCGAAATTCTTTAACCATTAGAATGCTGCAATATCCCTGAGTAATATAGGCTATATTTTATCCCCGATTCCCACGGGTACGAGAACTACGCGGGTGAAACCGCGGAGCGCGGATAGTCTACCTCTATATCTGTACTAATATATAAAGCTGAAGAGTTTGTTTGTTTGCTTGAACGCGCTAATCTCAGGAACTACTGGTCCGATATGAAAAATTATTTCAGTGTTAGATAGCCCATTTATCGAGGAAGGCTATATATGTATAACATCACGCTACGACCTACGAGAGCGGAGCAGTAACCAAAGATGCGGGTGAAACCGCGGGCGACTTCTAGTATTATAATAAAGCGACGACGTAAGTTAAATTTTTAGAAGGATAGGTATTTTGAGCATTTATAGTTTTATTTGGTTTTGATTTCGCTGCCGTTGGGTGTGAGCAGTATGTTGTCCCCCGCCCCTTTCATGCCCGTGGATGCAGTAAGGTTCTTCCAAGGGATACCTCTGGAATATGGCTGCCGCGGCACGCTCGCTCGGCTCGTGCGTTGCTGATACAACCTGAACCTAATAGGGTATTGCATATTAGTGACATATCTAAACTTTGGTGACAGAAAGTATAGTTGCCGAACCGAATTCCACTTGGTGATTATATTTAGGTGACAGATCTACTATTTTTGGAACTAACATATTTATTAGGTGATTGATTGATGAAATAATACCCATAAAATAATTATTCATCATTCATTCATATCCCATTATATCTCATAAGCTGTTGTCTCAAAATATATAAAAAAATCGGCCAAGTGTGAGTCGACTCGCGCACAAAGGGTTCTGTACCATTATTTGACAAAACAACTAGTTAAAATCACGTTTGTTTTATGGGAACCCCATCATATTTTAATCATGTTTTAATTTAATTCTTTATTTTTAAATTGAAATATACCACTAAATATTCTTTGAGTATTTCAAGCGTCTACCTGTTACCGTTATTAAAATCGAGCAAAAAACTGAAAAAATCACGTTAAGGGAAATTTCCCCTCCTTAAATATTTATTTTATTCTGTTTTTCTTGTTATAGCGGCAACAGAAATACATCATCTGTGAAAATTTTCGTTGTCTAGCTATCACGGTTCATGAGATACAGCCTTAGACGAGATCGTCTAAGGATACAGCCAGGTGAAAGACAGACAGACATCCGTGTGGTGCCGGCAGTAGAATGTTACCCCTCCTCTCGTACATGGGTACATGGGTCCATGGGGATGCAGTAAGAGCCTGCTAAGGGATACCTCCGGAAGATGGGCAGCAGCGTCTTTCCGAGTAATAACATCCAGTACTGCGCTCGCCAACACGCCTGCCAAGCGTGGTGAGTATGGCAACTATCCCTCATGAGGGAGGCCTGTGTTCAGTAGTGGATGTTTTACGACTGAAATGAATGATGACGAATGAATATGTAGACGTAGGTTAGTTACTACTGAACACAGGCCTCCTTCATAGGTCTCCATGAGGGGTAGTTGCCTTACTCACCACGCTTGGCACGTGGGTTGGTGAGCGCAGTGCGGAATGTTGATACACGGAAAGACTACTGGCCATCTTCCGGAGGTATTTCTTAGCAGCCTCCTACTGCATCCATGAGAGGAGAGAGGAGGGGTTACATTCTATCTACTGCCGGCACCCCACGGCGATTATTTTAATAAATAAAAAAAAAACAAAAAAATGTCCAGCAGTGGAAGAAGACAGCAGTCTTACGGCTGAGATGATGATGTTGATGACTTACTTATTTATAATAATAATAATAAATAAAAATCTTTTATTTCAGATCACAATATATCCATATTTACACGAGTTATATAATTAAACTTAAAAAGAAGGTGGTGCACCACGGGTGATTAATTAAGGATAAAGGTTCCTTCATTAATCACCCTCTGTATAAGGCACTTCCAGAGTGGGGATAATAGGCACTCTGCCACAGTTCTCAGGATGCTGTTTTGACTGTCCCGTATCCTGCGCATCAGGGAAGCCGTTTTTTTGCGTATGATAGCAAAAAAGCCATCAGTGTGGTACTGCGAAAACATCCCTGATGCACTGCAGAAACGGGGCAGTCGCATCATCATCCTAAAAATATTATTATACTGGATGCGTAGGGTGTCCATCGATTTTTTGGTATGCCTGACCCACAGACTTCCCGTGTAAAAGCTCTGACAATATGCTTTAAAAAGCGAGATCTTTACTTGGTCAGTACAACGAGAAAATCTGCGAGCCAACATGTTTCCTCGAACCGACAGAGCCCTACGTTCCCGTTCAACGTCTACATCGTCTTTAAGGTCGTCGGTAAGGAAATGTCCAAGATATTTAAATTTCGACACGCGATTTATGTTCAAGCCATTGAGGGTTACACTAAGATTGTTTTCTGGACATTTACCGGCGGCCTTAAAAACCATATATTCCGTTTTAGTGACATTATATACAAGCTCATGCTCAGCCGCGTACTCCTCACAGATGCCTAGTAGCTCTCTCAGCCCACCCACCATCGGGCTCAGCAGCACCATGTCATCGGAGTAACTGATGTTATTTATTCTTACGCCATTGATGCGGCAGCCGACACGTTTACTGCTGAGCCTACCGATGAGGTCGTCTACATACAAATTGAAGAGCTTGGGAGAAGTCAGCCCCCCCTGTCTCACCCCGCTCTCCAATCTATATGCCGCCGAAAGAGAACCAGCCCATCTAACAAAGTTCGTTTGCCTATCATACCAGAACTTAAATATCCTAAGGACTTCAACCGGCACACCTCTGTCCCCCAGTTTTCTCCACAGCAAGTCATATGACACAAGGTCAAAGGCTTTGGAGAGCTCAAGGAAACAGGCGTACACCGGCGTCCTACGGTCTGTATAATACTGGATGGTATGCTTGAGGCTTATGATTGCGCTTTCTGTAGACAGCCCAGGCCGAAACCCGAACTGAGCGTCTTGAAGGTCTAAATATTTATCTAGATAAGAATCAAGCAAACCATCCAGCACTTTTGCAATAATGGTAGCCAAAGAAATAGGTCGGTAGTTCTTAGAGTCCGACACATCCCCCGTTCTGTTTTTCACAATGGGAACCACTATTGTTTTCATTAAATCCAATGGTAAGTGAGAGTGACTAATGCACATTGTGAAAAACATAACGAGAATTTATGAACGCCATTGAGTTATAAAGGACCATTCAACAGTGACGTGATTTTAGGTGGAGCTTTTGACACTTAATCAAATTCTAATTTATTTCTAATTTTAGCACAAACACGACTAAGAATTTACAATTGCTTTACAGATATACATACATTCAATCGACACTGGATTAATGAGCAGGCTCGAGTTAGGACTGAGTAACTCACTAATAGAAGGGCTGTAAGCTGACATCATCATCATCGACCGTAGGACGTCCATTGGAGAACAAAGGTCTCAGGTCTCAGGTCAAAAACTCATGATTTTCCGAGTAGTGAACACGAAGAAGTTGACCGACTATCTATAGCTTCATAAACCACTTGAGTGTGGTTGCGTTGCCATACTCGCCACACTTGGCAGCTGAGTTGGCGAGCGCAGTACGGGATGTTGATAAAAGGCGCTGCTGCCCATCCTCATTTTTTTTTGTTTTTTATGCGACTTATGACGAGACAAGCCGATGGCCCACCTAATGTTAAGCGGTAACCTCTACCTATTTATTACAACTGCAATAGCGCGGTGATCACGGTCACGAAGCATGTGACTATGTGACCATCACTGCATTGCATTGCGCCCGTCACCCTGAGACAGGGTAATAAGGTCTCATATGCCCGTAGCTTCACCGGCCCTCTTACCCTTCAAACCGGAACACAGCAATGCAGACATTACTGCTTCGCGGCAGAAATAGTTATTGTGGTAGTACTTCCCCGAGTGAACTCTTCACAAAAAGAGTTCTACTGCTAAGTCCTTAATAAGTTCTATATGCTTCCTAATCGCTTTCCTATTAAATTAAGATTAAATATGTATCTTTATACTTACGCTGTGTTGACCTTTCTAAGTTTCGTAACCACAAACAAAGGAAATAAAGTGAATGAATTATGCATATCTTCCGGAATATCTTCTGCATCCACGGGAAACTGCTGCTGGCACCTAGTTTTGTAAATACTGATTCTATTGGTTTTCCTGGCCAGTATGAGGTGTAATGCTGTGCGTCGGCGAATTCGTGTCAGCCAGCCAGGCCTGCACGTGGGCTCAGGTACGAAGGTATAAATAATTCATACTTATGATGCAAATAGCATAAGAAACCTCAATATTGTAGGATTTATAGGCCGATTCTGGCAAAACAACTAGCAGAATTAAATTAATAGGTAAATAGATATAAAGTAATAGGCTGTAATAGATGCTGTCAAAATGGCTTCTTATTTATTACTGTTTAAAGATCCGACCGTAGGGTTATGTCGGATCTTAAACATTGATACGATTTATATCAATGTTTCCACCAGCATTCTGTCGTCATACTGGGTTCGCCGTGCGTTGCCGGCAATAGAATGTTGCCCTTGTTTCCCGTAGATTCAATAACAATTGGCCGCCTGCCAAGTGTGGTGTGTATGGCAACAACCCCCTCACGACCAGTACTTGGGGATTTATGAGGTAGGCCTATGTCCAGCAGTGGACGTCCTACGGCCGTGAGAGTGAGAGGGCTCACATTTATGTGGATGAGTGTACTGTGGAGTACACTCATCCACACAAATATCATCATCTTCATCATTTCAGCCATAAAACGTCCACTACTGAACAGGCCTCCCTTATGGATTTCCATGAGGGGTAGTTGTCATACTCACCACGCTTGGCAGGCGGGTTGGTGACCGCAGTACGGGATGTTGATATACGGAAAGACGCTGCTGCCCATCTTCCGGAGGTGTCCCTTAGCAGGCTCTTACTGCATCCACGGGTAGGAGAGGACATAATACTCTACATCCATGTCGCTTCAGTGTCCTTATTCGACAACCGCATACAGTACGCATAATGGACCACCTTGGGAATGCGGAAAACGAAGTCACTCACATACAACCACAATAATTATTTCAGCTAGCGCTCTTTGGTGCGACATGGTTCTAGAGTGTTTACATCTTTGTATGTCATTATACAAGAGATTTCAAACAGAATTATGAGACCTGGTTGCAGTAGTAGAACTTTTTGTGAAGAGTTCATCCGGGGTAGTACTACCACCATACCCATTTCTGCCGCGAAGCAGTAACGTCTGCATTGCTGCGTTCCGGTTTGAAGGGTAAGGAGACTGGTGAAATTATGGGCACATGAGACCTTACAACTCTATGTCTCAGGGTGACGGGCGCAATGCTTTGCAGCGACGCGTGCTTGTGAACGTGATCACCGCAGTATTGCAGTTGTAATAGGTAGAGGTTACCGCTTAGCAGTGTCTCCAGATTGGAAAAGTGAAATTACAGTAAAGGCTATTTGAAATTACAGTAGATTTATTAAAATTACAGTGTTTTTCTATCCTAAAATACAGTATGTTTTACAGTAAATAGTAATAACATTTTATTATTTCTAAATATTTTTTTAACTAATAAATCGAAGGGGCATGGAGGCTGCCAAGATAAAACAAGATTGGGCGGATCCGCCGTCACTGTCATGTCACAAGAGTAAAAAAAAATTTAACAAACAAGCTTAAACTAAAAATAATAAAATAAACATTTTCCATTAAAGTTCAATGTCAACTTAAAACGTCTTTAGACAATATATGTAATAAAAAAGCTTGTCGCGAGATTAACCTGTGTGCATGATCTAATTGATTTAATTTTTTTTTCAAACAATGTAAATACGAGTATACCTGCTTAAATATCGATAGTAAAATCTGTCTACATAATTTGATTGCATAATAACTCGATAGTTCGTCAAGGAATTCCCCTCCCCGCGTAGACCGGTATCAAATCAACCCGCCGGCCCTTGCACTGGGCTCGTAGCACTAAACTTTAACGTTTCGTTTCATCCATGTAGATTTTTTTTTCTTTTATATAAGAACTTCTTAGAAACTTGAAATTACAGTGTCTTTCCATACACTGTATTCACATAATACAGTGTACAGTGAAAAGAGTATAATTACAGTAAATCTGCTGTAATTACAGTGCATCTGGAGACACTGCCGCTTAGCATCAGTTGAGCGTTCGACTTGTCTCATCATTAGTCATAAAAAGATATATACATATGTATAGGTACGATCGAAAAATAGAAAAAACCTCCTTTTTTTCGTAGATTAATAAAAAACCTAACGCAGTTCTCTAGCCAAATCCGAGCTAATTCGAGTAACTAAAAGGAGTCGCTGAGTGATCAAAAAATAACCTTACCAAAAATACTTACTCTTACTACTTGGAAAGCTTTATCCAAATCCATTTCTTAGTTTTCGCGTTTAATATAGTTGTCGTTAGTGCTCAAAAGGTTGACACTTTAAAAAGTCAATACTATTTTTTTTTTATTTGTCACGATTTTTTTAATACACAATTTACGTTCCATTTGCATCCTCTCCCGATGAATACTAGGCAATACAGTAAAATATAACTTACCCATGTTTTTCATTGGTTTCCCACTAGGTATTCACAATAAACTTTTCCTCGTTCACAGTTACTTAGCGTATAAATATCACAATTTATTCTTTGGTTATGCTTTTATTAGGTACTGTCAGAAGTTCACATCACACCACGATATCGTTAGACCTGTAAAAGAGAAAAGTACAGCTTATTTTTCGGATTATCAAATTAGGTAATGACGATGATTGATGAATATTTAATTTTACAAACACTCCGACACGTGAGAACAAGAGTAGCTAGAAACCCACTTTCAGTTTTGCGTTCTACACACAATTTCCTTTCATTTGATACCAAACTTGGGTATATTTCTAAACATTCGATTATTCGTTCCCACTATCACCCCCCATAACTTGTAAACGTCTAAACCACTTTTGATAAAACATTTACCAGAACCACCGCTACCAAACTTGCTTTTAAATAAAAAAACTGTATTCAAATCTGTTCACTCATTTAAGCTACGGTGCCAGTGGTGCACAGACACACACATAGCGGTCAAACTTATACATAACACTCCTATTTTTGTGTCGGGGCTTAAACAGTATTTAAGTATATTAGAACCACAGAAAAAATAAAAGATAAGAACCACCTGGTGCTAGATGTGTGTAAGGTGTTCAGTATTATTTAAGTGCCTATTTAAATTCGAAATATTTTGTCAAACGAACTCACCAAGGCCGTATTACCAGTATTGTGATGAGTCTTGATTCGAAACTATAGATAACAAAAGTCCCACATATGGCCTCTATACAAGTTCTCTGCTTACAATGTGGGACATACAATGACCAAGGCTTACCCGAGGACCTGACAAAGGCAGTCACGGTGTCTAGTTTCACGGTCTAGAAACCAAAGTAAAATGGTGCACATTACGGTCAACAGAGGCCGTGGGGTGCCGGCAGTAGAGTGTTGCCTCTTGCCCGTGGATGCAGTAAGAATCTGACAAGGGATATCTACGGAAGATGGGTAGCAGCGACTTTCCGTGTATCAACATCCCTGCGCTCGCCAACCCGCCTGCCAGGCGTTGTGAGTTCGACAACAACCCCTCATGGAGATCCATGAGGGAGGCCTTTGTCCAGGAGTGGACGTTAAAATTGCGAGATAATGATGATGATGATGGATGGTATACAGGGCGTTCCATAAAGAGTGGATAATCCTTTACCGATAGGTAGAGGGGATCAAAACTGATCAGATAAACACATTTTGTCATTAGTAAAAGTCTCACCATTTTCGAGATATTGGACATTTTCTGAATTTTATGAAAAATCCCTCAAATCTGGAAATTTTCCATGTTTGTATTTTGTATTGTATTCTTGGATAAACTCGTTATCAACTAAAAACAATTTTTTTAGGTAACAGCTAAGATTTTCTTAAGTTCTTGTTTTAACTTGAAAAAAATCCAATGAAAAAAACAATGTCCAAAGTTTGAACAACTCTGATGAAAAAAAATGTATGATGAGCTGAGTGCCCAACGTTTACAAAACTAGCCTGCTTTGTTGTGATTCTAAAATGGTATGACACATTTCATTCAAAGTACTTTAGTAACAGACCATGCCCGTTAATCTGAACTAGAGTCAACATTTTAAAAGCTCTTTTTACTTTCCTAATTTTAATATCTGGCTTTCGCTTGCACTTTTTATCAATAATAATTCTTGGAAACTGATAGCGCCCGATGACGTTCTTATGCCTGTCCTTCTCTTTCACACAAATGTGGCTGCAGCAAGACGGTTGCCCCGCACATTACGCCCGAATCGTCCAAGATTACCTGAACGCAAGATTTCCCCAAAGGTGGATCGGACGTTCAGGGACAATTTCGTGGCCACCGCGTTCACCTGACCTCAATCCGCTGGACTTTTTCTACTGGGGATGCCTCAAAGATAAAGTCAAGTAGTAAAGTATTACCTCAGTAGAAGAACTCCAGCAGCGGATCGAGGTAGCAGCGCGAGAAATCTCGAAAGCGGGATATTCGAGACAAATAAAACGCTCTTTCATAAGACGATGCAGAGCGTGTATTAGAGCCCGAGGTGGTCATTTTGAACAATATTTAATCAAATCGATAAGTTAGGGAAAGATAAGGGTAATTTTTGTAGTATTATCAGTATTATTTCGTTTGCAATGCTTTCTCTCTCTCTCTCTCTAGCAATACCTGGATACAGTGAAGCATTGCATCAGGAATAGTGAGAGCTACTAACAAACTCATAATTTTTAAGTATTTTTTTAACGGGTAATAGTTCTTGACTAACATCTTTGATTTGAGGTCACAGCATCGAAAATAGTGCTCAAGGGATTTTAACGCAAAAAAGTCTCATTTTCAATTTTTAAAATCAAACGGTAAGGTACAGTCAACTAAAGAAAAGTAAAAAAGGTTCTCTCGGTAATTTATAACGTTGCATAAGTAGCAATTTGTAGGGATATATTTGAATAATAATCTTTGCTGGTATGTACAAATCCAATAAGATGTGGACCTTATCATTCCATCTCTCTAAACGATTAATTTACAGGCAAATATACTTTAGGAGATAAAAAAACTGGTTGAGCTTGTTGGACTGGACCATTTAAGTTAGGTACCTATGCTATTATTTTTTGACTTGTTATTATTGTCGACACGAAATACCTGACAGACAAGAAACTATTTAAATATAAAAAAAACATTAAACCGGACCTTTACATTCCAAATAGGGTTTTTTTATATTGTATTCCATTTTTTTATTTATTACTATTAAAGGCAAATATTCAAATAGTTTTAGATAGATAGATAACACTTTATTGATCATCACACATGTAACAAAAAATATACCGAGGTATAAAAACAAAAAGAAATATAATCAAACAATTTTGGGCAATTCAACGGGCGGCCTTATAGCTATCTCTATATAAGCAATCTCTTCCAGGCAACCAATTGATTTAAAGAGAGCATAGGGCGAAGAAGGCGGTGGGTTAAAATCGTTTTAAATGTAGCCTAAAGCAATGAAAGGTAGGTAGATTTTTTATGCTACCTTAGTAAAACGGTATTGTCACGAGTCAGTCATCGACTATCAATAACTATTAACCCCGTTCTATTTATAGTACCGATGCTACATCGTATCAGCGAGAAAGCTCGTTCGAAGTAAACAAACACATAAAATACTAACTTCATTGCACCGATGCAATGCAGTAACACGCTCGATCGATACGATTATACTCGCCGGACAACACTTAGCTTCCCGCTTTTTTTTTACCGCGAACTTTTCACTAACAGTTTCGTTCGAAAATTCATAATCACTGACTGAAGCAATTATTTTTAGTTGTATACCTACCTAGAAACAAAAGAACGTGGAAATGAACAGATGTGTCGTATAGTACGACCGTCGCGTAACTGACGAGATTGTTTGACTAGGGAGCGCGGGACGCTAGCGCGCACCCAAACTATAACCTAGCCAGTTGAAATAGCGGGGTGGTTGCGTGTATAACAGCTGCTGGGCACGGTAACAAAAACAGGGCGGATTGTGACCATTCATGGGGACGATACGTCGCGCTTGACGATTTCCGCATTCATTTTGTTTACCTGAGAGAATTGTATGTGAATGGTTGAATTACTGCGTTTGATAGAGACCTGTGACGGACGCGCTGTGACTGTAGTTTAATCTGTGTAAATGATTTTCGTTATTGACTGTAACAGTCCTGATTTTTAATATTGACCCATAACTCAGCTTCTCATTATCTCCTGGTACCTAAGTGGTCCAATTAGAACGATGTTAAGAAGCGGCTTTTAAGTAATCATCACGTACCTATAGTAATTACCAGAGACAAGTTAAATTCTCTCTATTTGTAAGGCATTTCATGGCGAATCGAATAAGAACAGAATAGTACCTAATTATAAATAAGAACAGTAGGTAAGTATAAAAAACTGGTATCTGCTTACATACTGATACCAGTTTAAATTAGATTTAGGTATATTTAGAACGTATTAAGTTAAGATCGAAACATTGGCAGTGCTTGAGTACCTCCAAAGATGCCGTAGGTACCTACCTATCGGTACATCGGAGTGTTCTATTGAATTGGGGTTTTCCTGTAATGACAGTGATAATTATGATGATAAATAAATAAATAATTATACGTTACAACTTCACAATTTTCGGTCATACAAATAAAAGTCTTAATTAATACATCAAATCAATTAAAAAATGTCATTTTATCTGCAAACAGTCGCTTTAACAAACTGGTCCAAAGAACATGTAAATATGTCTATGTTTCGGCAACTACATTTAATACTCTCAAGGAGCGTATCGTTGGTGCCTCACCAAGCAAACCAGTTCTGCCGTGCGGTACCGCCAACGAGTGCGGCTGCCGTCGCCGTCCTACGAACTCGTTGGGTACACTCACTCATTATGCTCAATACATCCGGGTTGGAGGTTTTACCCCGGAGTACTTTCCACAGATTAAAAGCGAGTGCAAGGTCTGCCCTAGTCTGTAAAAATGGCACTAAGTCAGTCCGAGTAGGTACAAGAACAGAGCTAGAAGGCATTTCCCTTAAAAAGAGGCGTAAGACAGGGATATGTCATCTCTCCGAAACTGTTTACGACCGCTTTGGAAGATGTCTTCAAGCTCCTGGAATGGAAAGGACTGGGCATCAATATTAACGGCGAATACATCACTTACCTTCGGTTTATGTCTCGCCGTCGCATATTGTAGTCATGGCAAAGTCGATGGAAGAGCTCAGCACGATGCTCGAAGACCTCAATCGAGTCTCCCAACGGGTAGGGCTTAAAATGAACAAGACGAAAAAATGTCTGTCCATGTCGTGCCTGCCCTGTTATGATTGAGAACTCGGCTCTTGAAGTGGTCGACGCGTAGGTACGTATACCTGGACAAACAGTCCAATTAATTCAATTCTTTATTGCAGGTAAGTCCAACTCCGAGAAAGAGGTCAATCGTCAAATCAGAAATGAGGAGATACGTAGCACGGGTCTCCGACATAGCCAGACCGATTAGCACGTTGAAGTGGCAATGGACAGGCCCATATAGCGCGCAGAACAGATGGCCGATGGGGCCGCAAAGTTCTCGAATAGAGGCCACGGACCGGCAAGCGCAGCGTAGGACGACTACCTACAAGATAGGCTGAAGACTTGGTAAGAACCGCAGGTCGGCGTTGGATGCAGGCCGCTTCCAACCGCAATGCTTGGAGAACAATGAGGGAGGCCTTTGTCCAGCAGTGGACGTCTTACGGCTGATATGATGACACTTATTAAATGTATTTTTTATTTATTTATATAATGCATTTGCCTTTGCCCAGCAGTGGGGCACTTACGGCTAATTTGAATTGGAATAATGCATCGAACAAAATAAGTTTACTACTTTTATATTATTTTTAATTATGATGTACGCCACCGTATCTTTCTGTTCTTAATATATCTGCCCATCCAAAGGTTGCCTGGCAGAGATCGATTTTAGCGATAAGGCCGCTCATTGTCCACTTAATAGTTTCATTTATTTTCTGTTTATGTTATTCGAATCATGTCACCAATACAAGAATTGGTACATGAATATGTTTAATTTCATGTTTTAATAGATGTCTCGGCGAACTTTATATCGCACCTACTACAACCACTACTTACAACTACCCTACAACAACAAAACGCAACTTAGCCTATGTCCGTCTCCATGGTCTAATCTACTCCTATACCAAAATTCATCCAAATCGGTTCAGCAGAACATACATACATACATTCTTACTTTCACTTTTATATATTAGTAGGGATAGGGATTTTATTATATTTTAATAAATATATATTATATTTCATACAAACTTTATTTAAATCAAAAAATAAAATCTACAATAGAACCTTTCTCAGTTAAGTTTAGTAAAATCCGTTATAACAAAACACCTCAGAACAACTGAAAACTATTAAAAAAACACAACTAACCCCCCTATCAAAGAGAAATAATTAATAATGTTTCAATTTAGTTTTAAGTTCTGTCAACTCCATCCAAGGCATATCAACCTCATTTTAAAAAATCATACTAAAATTTTGTGAAACATTTACAATTCAAGTCAACTGAGACAAAAGTGTCCTTATACAGAGTAATAATTGTTTTAAAGAGCACCATTCCAACCAAATAGGTATTGGGAAGCCAAAATTGGTTTTACCAGTCGTCTTAAGGCGCACCAAACGCAATTTAAATTAGCAGAAGCGACGTAGCCGAAACCGGCATGTAGAATCACCAGCATCATTAGAAAATGTTAATAAAATCTTGGGCCACCTTCTAAATCTGCAGTTTAGGTTCTCTCAAAGCTGTTATTTTAAAAGGCACTCTTTATAACTGTTAATTATTACTCTCGAGGCCCTAAATCAATTTCACTATTAAACCTTAAAATATCTTAACAAATTATATTAAATCCTCTTGTACAACTAAACTACAATGCATAAATTTTATTCTCAGTAGAAAATACATATTCTCAAGAACACACTATATTTTTGTTATATCGGTAACAAATGAGGCACATTATTATTACAATATATTTTCTTATTATTTACATTTCTTGGACTTGTATTAACTTAATTATAAGATCCTTCAGTCCTTAGTAATGGTTAATCGAACACACATTGTAAATAGATGTACCAAGTACATTATGTGGCCGATTCAACAGTATCTTAGTTGTATACATGTTACAATAATCATTTCACAACATAACAAAACCAACATTTTTGGTTTTCGCAACATAACATCAATGGTTTCATAATCACATACTTTTGGTTCAACATAACAATTGTAAGGTAATATATGAAAACTAGTTGATAATCTAGTAAAATCATGCACCATAATATAAATTTCTACATTTGTAGTTCTTTCTCATTTTACTACATTTTGTAGTTTTATACAATAACATTCCTACATTTGTAGCAAGTTATATAAATTTGCAGGTTCATGTAAAGCATGTCCTCGTATTTTTGCAAGCGACAAATAAGCTTAATTTAATAAGGAAGTACAAATAATTCTTTTCCGAAAAGAATAACATTTCTCTCGTTTAACATTTTAGATTTTTATATGAAAATAATTTTAATACATACAATTTCAAAACATAAATTTTGATGATAACTACTAACTCTGTTCTGTACATTTATTTGATAAAAATGTGATTAGCACTATTACTTAATTTTAGTCAAAAAGCACTCTCGGTCGTTTGTTTCTAGGTATCCCAATAGAGATTTGGTATTGCCTACATAACAGTATGTATATAATTTTTGCGTACTAAAAATCTGTGTTTACATGGAATCACGGACAAGTTCTAGGAAGTTACTATGTAGCCTCTGATACGTGATGAAAATCAGATTTTCATATTCCGTCCTAAGTTAAATGCAAATACGATAGAAGCTATAGATATAGAGAAAAATAAATATCTACTACGTCTAGTTAAATCCACCTGGTCCACGTGTTAAACTTACGAGTAAATATAATCGCTTTGTACTATCGTTCGATCCGTGGGGGCCGGGGGTCGGCAGCGGCAACTCGACGTAAACCGCATCTTTGGATCCGACGGGACATGAGTACTGGCAGTACGGGGAAGGCACCGTTCGGGAACTGACGTCGGCGAGGCGCGCTACTTCGCGAGCCGGCGCCGCAGGCGGTTGCGCAGCGCCAGCGCGGGCGCCCACGGGCCCGAGGCGCGCTTGCCGAGCGCGCGCGCGCACCGCTCGCCGCCGGCCAGGCGCGCGGCTTTGCGGGCCGTCGCGCCCGCGTCGTCGCACCGCGCGCGCTTGCAGGGCACGCTGGCCGCCGGCGCGGGGCAGTCGGCCGCGTCGTTCCGGGAGCGCAGCGCGCGCGGCCGCGCCGGCTCCGGCGGCGGCGCGTCGGCGATGCACTCGGTGGTGGAGTGCACCTCGGGCTCGCTATCCGGGTGGCGGGCGCGGCTCAGGCGCGCCGGCGGCGGGGCGTCGGGCGGCGCGGCGCGGGCGCGGGCGGCGAGGTTCTCCTTGGAGCGGTGGGGGGGCGGGGGGCGCCGCACCGCCCGCGCCCCGCGCATGGAGTTTCCCGAGCGCGCGCTCGTGGCCACCGCGACGGCCGCGCCGCGCAGCTCGCGCGCGTAGGCGCCGATGCTCCTGGTTATCTTCTGGGCGAGCGGCGTGCCCTGCGACCGCGTGGCTCGGCCGGCCCTCCTCTCCTCGTCGTCGGGCTTGCGCGGTCTGGTTTCGGACGCCGCTCGCTCCGCTTTCGCGGGCGGCCGCTCCACTTTCACCGATACGGACGGAGCACGCTCCACTTTGGCGGTTGGCGCTCGCTCCCTCGGCGTTTCGGTCGCGGGTATCGGGGGCGTCGCGCGGCGGGTCAGGATGACGACGCGGTCCGTGGGAGGCGCGGGTTTGCCCCGGGTCTGCCGGTCCGTGGCCTGCCTCGTCTGCGGCCGGGGCGGCTCGGGCTCGTGGTGCGAGCGGAGCACGCGGTCGGGCCGGGCGGGCGTGTTGCGCATATCGAGGCGCGGTTTCCGTCCGCGCGATTTGGGGGGAGCCTCGGTCGGCGAACTGGAGGATACCTCGTTGATCTGTATCCCGCCGTCATCCGGGGGAACCGTGGGTTCTATTTCTGGTTCCAGCGCGTCATCTGCGGTGGAGACGGTCACCGCGGGCGGGGGCGACGCTTGACGCACGTCCGGTTCCGACACGGGCTCCGGGACTAGCGTAGCCGGGAGGCTCTCCCTTAGCTGTGGGGTCACTCTCGGCTCGGTTTCACTCTCTAATTCCTCCAGCACGGCCACTAGTGTATTTACTACCCGAGTGCGATTCAGAAGTCTCGCCATAAAGTAGGACTCCGCGGGGTTGCCATAGTTGGTCATCGCATCTGAATCTTCCGTTTCCTCATTTGTTGCTGATACTGGGGTAGCGGGTACAGGTGTCGGTAGGGGCGCGTCGGGGATTGGAGCCCTATCAGGGTCGGAGTATCTCGTCATGATAGTAAGTCCGTTCTGGGGGACAGCGGGGGTCTTGGTGTCGGGTTCCGGCGACGCTGCAGGCACGGCTGGTAGGGGCGGCGTAGACTTGGCAGTGGTTCTCGAGCGGAGCACGGTGGCTCGCGGCGGACCGGGCGGGTCCAGCATTAACGTGACTACTGATGTGTTGTCGGCTCGCATTCGAGTGTTTGACCATCTGAAATTCGGTTTGCCAATATTGACTCTTATTTGAAGGATTTGTGCTTCGGCTTTCTTTTTGCTTTTAACCAGAATAACTAATTAAAATTTATGAGTTATATATAACTGTAATTCGCGCGATCACCAACTAAAGGTATGAATTGATGTATCCAAAAAATCTACTAGACTTCTCAATTTATATACTAATAAGGCAACCTAATTTCTGAGGATCAAGATTATGTTAAGGGAAGGACTTTTGGGTCCACACATATATACATATTCTTTGTATCTATGCATATTGTACTGTGGATTCAGTTTTTTATATAGTTATTTCTTTCTAACTATGCATAAAGGGGGATTTGGCATGAAGAATCATTGGTTAGGTCTCCGATTTTTAGAAGGTATTGATATAGAAAAATAAATATTTATTGTCTAGTCTAGTTAAATTCTCCTAGTCCATGCGTTAAACTTAGGATTAAACATAATCACTTTTTACTATCATTCAATGTCTATTTCAATTTATTAACATATTCATGTACAATTATCCAAAAGCTATTTTTTAATTATCAGGATCAGTGGAGGCCCTTCATAATATTAAAACACAAATTGTAACAATGAATCAAGGTGAGAGGTTTCTTTTTCGCTTCTTGACATCACTAGAAAAAAAAACTTATCTGAAGCCAAATTAATTCATTTTATGTAAATTTGTAAATTTACTTTTCTAAGAAGCCTGTTGCTGTAATAAATAAACACTTGTTGACTTCAATTTAATGCCCTGCAGTGGAAAGGCCAATTTTTACTGAATATCAGACGCATAATTATACATTATCTGTCAAGACATGCATATAGTTAGAAGAGTGATTGCAGATATGAATAGACCAAAAAAAAATATACTTTCATAAGCTTTTCAATTTACCTCTCTAACGCATGATCCACCAAACTTTTGCTGGGATTCAGCCAGTCCCTAGGCTGACTTCCGTTGCCGCTGACGAGGGCAGCTTCGTTGTGCCGCTCCGTCGCCTGCACTAACGTGACCGCTGCCTCCGACGATATCATGTTCCATAGGCCGTCTGTACCGAAGATGAGACACCTGGAATAATGAGGAATTCGTTAAAACTTGCCGTGTGATTGGAATGTTGCTCCACCTCTCTCGCCTGTGCGTAAAGGATACCTCCGGAAGATGGGTAGCAGCGTCTTTCCGAGTATCAACATCTCGTACTGCGCTCGCAAACCAAGCGTGATGAGTATTAGGTAACAATCCCCTGTCCAGCAGTGGAAATATTATGATTGCTTCTGTCTGACTGTCTGTGAATAATAAAATGCCCCATGCCTTCTTTAGAACCATCCATATAAATTGCATAAATCAATTCATAGGCTTCATATAATCATATAATGAATTACATTAATTTTGTAACCTTACTGTTTTAAGCACTCTCTTAGGCATGTTAGCCCCATCAATGCCTAATTAGATAACCAGAATTAGATCATAATATTTAATTCTATAGTAAACAAATAGACCTATTCTCTTACCGAAACTTAGCCGGGTCTATTGTCAGCACCCCGACATCCGGATCAGGGCTGACTATAAACTCATCATTCCTGGGATTATAGCTCCACAGATCGCCAAGCGACCTGGCCACTGCCAGGAACGGTATCTCATCCATAGGTGTGTTCTTCTTGATCGGCCCCTTGTGGCCTAGACGGGGTCTGTTCCATACGACGCGGGGGACACCTGCCTTGGAGATGACCTTGCCGCCGCAACGCTGTATTCTCTCAATCTCCGCTGTGGACTCTGGTTTGTGGTCTAGTGTTAGGGGCTTCGCTGACCATTCTTCGGAATCTGAAAAGGGATAATATTTGTAATATTCTTAAACTCATTCGTTTTGATGTATTTATATTCAATGTAGACACTGATTTTATCTACCAATATCTATCTAAAAGTAAAAACTTCTTATGGCTTTTCTGTAACAATCATGTTTCTATTAATATGTAAGCAGTTGTTTGTTTTCCATGTAAATACAAAAAGGGTTTTCACATGAATATTTTATTAAAGTTACTATCAGGCTAGATTGCACAGACACAGGAAGGCACCAGCAGATCAACTTCGAGAACCAGGGAGCCTAAAATTCAACCCCCTGACACAACAAAGCATACAAAGCCTAGCGGAAAGATTTGCTACAAATTGACCAAGAGATGACTCACTAGATAGTATCTCTATCAAATGTCATGACTACAGAATTCCTCAAACAGCACTTATGACTACTGTTGAGTTAACAGATTGCCAAGAAGCAGAATACAAAAAAAAACATTAATATTTCATGACACTGTCAGCAATTGATTTTAAAACATTAATAAGTACTTCCTATTATTATTAGTTAGCTTAGTGATGAATATAGAGAAATAGTGGATTTTGCTTAAGCATTGCGACCTTTTACCTGAATTAAAATTATCTAGGTCATGGTCTTACTGTGAAAGCAAAATTATATCTTAATATATTGGCAGTTTTTGCATGAAAGTGTAACTAAACTCATTTGCACTTTTACATTTATTACTTTAGCTAAATTCATGAGCGAAATCTTAATTTAAGATGCATATCTTGTGCAGCCAGATGTAAAAGTAAATGAATACTTTTATTAGGAATAAATTATGCATGTTTACACCACAACAAAGTTTAGAGAATGGAATGGTGACCTTTTCCTATTGTATTAGTTATTTTTGTTTTTTTACATCTATTTATACATAACATTAGATTTTGATAAATATATGTATGAGTATGAAAATATGAACAATACTTTGACAACCTCCATAGCTCCATTGGTCTAAACGCCAGCTGAGACACAGGAAGTTGCTAGTTTGATGCCCACTGTTGGACAAAATGATTGCTAACTGCAAATATTTGTCTCAGATCTGGGGGTGTTCTATGTATATTTACAAAAAAATGTATCAAGTATTCATCAATCATCTGGTACCCATAACAGCTCTGCTTTCTTCAGGGAGAGATAGTGTGTGCAGTGCAAACAATTGCGATGTATGTATTATGGAGCATCATCTTAAAATAGCTTGACCATTAGCGCATTATTTCTTATTGGTTTTGTTCATGTCAAGATTCTGGTTTCTAAGAGAACTATATTTTTTTTTTAATTGATTTTATCTTTGAAACCATATCATCAATACAGGACAGGTTCATAGCAAATAAATATTAGAATAATTTATTATGGTATAATAATGAGTTCAGTTAAGTAATCTATCTATCTATCTATAATTAGCCCTTATTCAGACAGCTTTTTCTTTACATATTGTTTCCTGTTGAAACATCGGACATTAATGAAGGTAAATAATGCTATAGCGTTATTTATCTAATACCCGGTTAAATATGCATTAATAATGTATTCATTAATTTCTCTACATCCCGTTTTTCTTGTCCATTTTCAGCATTAACCCACTTACCTTCTTTCTGGTAACCAAGCACAATGGCAGAGTCTCCGACATGGCCTATGTAAATCTTTCCTCTGCGTATGAAAGCCACGCTGGCGGTCGTGCCGGCAGTGCTTGGCAGGCCTGTTACTGTTTTTGGCCATTTTTCTGGAAGATATTGAACTCGGGTTAATAATGTAAGGGTACTCAAGTATGTTTAATTCCTTAATGATATGATAGCAAATAGTATTTGAATTTGACATTATTTATTCAGCATGAACAATTTTATGTGTAGACTTAAATTTTAATGTATGACCGCTGCATCAGAAGTTGGTTTTCAGCCAGCATGCAAGCTGACCTCAGGGACATTAATACAAAATACTGTCAACAGCTCCTGTCTCATAGGTCAGCTCCAGTTATAATGTTAAAACAGGAAATAAGTAATGCAAAAGTTTGTTTTCTTGTATGTCTTTTTGCTTTATTATAGTTAATCTAAGAGGCCTTTCCGTTAAGTTACTAAGTTATACATCTTCAATCTACAGGGTAATTTCTAAATAAGAATGTTAAGTACTGTTAGCCTGTTTCATCCCATTTTTGGGCAAAGGCCTAAAGGGAGGAAGAAATATAATTTGGATATCATTATTATTATTTATATTTTTCATAAGGATATACCTAACTTAACTTTCGTAACTTTTACATTCTTTCTGTGAAATTCTCATGCATCATGGTTCTCACGAAAGTGACCTTACAGCATTTTGTAACTGGAAAATTTGGCCAATGCAAGAGAACTGGTCACACAGCTTTCTCTTTTGTGAGTGGGATTCACGAAAATTGTGCAAATGTACTTCTGAATGGTCGAGAACCAGCATGTTATCTAACTTACAACAACACAATGGTCACTAATACAAAAACTCTAGACTCAATGTCAAGCCTCAAGTAAAAAAATCTTAGACCAACAAGGTCATACCAAAACAAATTATACAGTCACTTCTAATTCGCCTTGGAGGAACGTGATTATTGTTACAAATGAAATAAGAGTCAGCTTGAGTGAAAAGCTATGTTTACCTAACTCTTTCCACATGTTCAAGTGGGTCAGCATATAACCATTTCTGATGGCTTTGAGGACATCTTCGTCGTTGTCAGACCAAAACTGTCTCTGCTTCACAATAGAGTCCATGAGGTGTTCCTTAGCGAAGGCAGCAGCCTCTTTGCCCCCGTGTCCATCGTATATTCCGAAGAAAGCGTACTCCAAATCCCTTTCATCCTCAGTTTGTTGATAAGCAACCGAAAACAAATCTTCCATGTACTTTCTCCCGCCTTGACTGCAGTGCCCAGTCACACGCAAGTTTACACCGATTGATGCCGGCATTTTACAACTAATAACACTAACTACAATAAAATAACACAACTTTTAGGATTTCATTGTAACACAAACGTTTCTTTCCTGTACATTTTGCATTGCAATTACGCGAGCTATTTTGTGACTGACGACAGATCACGTGGACATAT
The DNA here is from genome assembly GCA_963082625.1 of Pasiphila rectangulata. Taxonomy (NCBI): domain Eukaryota; kingdom Metazoa; phylum Arthropoda; class Insecta; order Lepidoptera; family Geometridae; genus Pasiphila; species Pasiphila rectangulata. The sequence continues at coordinate 12,818,434 of OY720256.1, read as the reverse complement.
TGATCACTACGCGTGCCTCAAAGCGTACGCCTGGTTTCAACGAGTGCAAAAGAGCAAACCAGATGTTTGTGAACTCACTCAGAATGCAAAAAAAATAGACGCCATCTAAGTTTCCGCCATTTTTGTTTCAACAAAAAGTCTACTTCTTTTTTATTTAATTTATAAATTAATGTTTTCCTATTTTAAAACAGGATGTATTTCTATATATAATATAAAAATATTATTTTAGCTTGTACCTTTTTTACAAGAAACGAATTACTTTGAGTAATCGAGTAAAATAGGAAACGTAACTACTTCCTTTACCACACACAGCTTTTTCGTTCAAAATCTTAGTTGACAGTTGGTAGACAGATAAAATTCCGATCGGTAATGATTCTTCCACAGACGAAATGTCGAGATCACGGACTATAAAAATATATAAAAAATAAAAAAACTTTTTAACAAACAAGCTTTTATTTAAACGTACCCACTAAAAATAATAAAATAAACATTTTCCATTAAAGTTTAATGTTTACTTAAAACGTCTTTACACAATATATGTAATAAAAAAGCTTGTCGCGAGATTAACTTGTGTGCCTGTAACTTGATCTAATTGATTTAATTTTTTTTCAAACAATGTAAATACGAGTACCTGCTTAAATCTCGCGACAAGCTTTTTTATTACATATATTGTGTAAAGACGTTAAAAGTTGACATTAAATTTTAATAGAAAATGTTTATTTTATTATTTTAGTGGGTACGTTTAAATAAAAGCTTGTTTGTTAAAAAGTTTTTTTTACTTAAAATTTACTTTTTAGTTATCACTGGACAGTTGGTTTCTTGTCTGTTCATCTCATGACTGCCACGTTGGATTGAGAGTGATGTCATATAATTTTTCAAGTAACTCTCAGCAAGGCCTTTCATTTGATACCCATATTGTAAGAGTGCATTAAGAATGACTAGTCTGCCATCTTGAGTAGGTATACCGTCATGTTGGATTTCGAGTAATTTCATTTAATTTTTCAAGTAACTCTCACCAAGGCCTTTCATTTGATACCCATATTATAGGAGTGCATTAAGAATAACTAGTCCGCCATCTTGGATGTTCCGCTATATTGGATTCAGAGTATCGTCACTTCATTTCCGAACTATATTCAGCAAGCCTTTTCATTTGATACCCATATTGTAGGAGTCCATTAAAAATAACTTGTCCGCCATCTTGGGTGTTCCGCCATGTTGGATTCAGAGTGAAGCCATAAAATTTTTTGCATTATTCTCCGCAAGCCCTTTCATTTGATACCCATATTATAGGAGTACATTAAAAAAATAAGTAGTTCGCCAGGACAGTACAGAATAGTACATGACAGTACAGTCCAGTTCACTCCAGTCCAGTCCAGTGCAGTCCAGTCGAGTCGAGTCCAGCCCAGTCCAGATGCTTCACCTCATTTAATTTTTCGAGTAACTCAGCAAGGCCTTGCATTTGATACCCATAATGTTGGAGTCCATTAAAAATAACTAGTCCGCCATCTTGGGTGTACCGCCATGTTGGATTCAGAGTGACGTCATTTCATTTTTTGAGTTATTCTCAGCGAGACCTTTCATTTGATACCCATATTATAGGGGTACATTAAAAATAAGTAGTCCGCCATCTTGGATTTCCGCCATGTTGGATTCAGAGTGACGTAACATAGCTGACCATGCATTGTCATCCAAAGTAAACATGTATACAAAATTTCAGCTCAATCAGTTGAAGATATCTGCTTCAAAATTGAGTTGCAAGATTCCGCGAACAAACATAGTTACATACATACGGGGCAAGCTAAATAAAACCTTGTAAAAAAGGAAAGCATTATGCTGACATTCAACCTGATATCCCTAGCATTCTATGGTTTTTTAAATTTCGTAAGGCTAACAAAGTCACTACTTCTACCATCTTAGATTAAGCCACACAAGTACTCCAGTATTTCTGGCCAAACTAAGGATTCGGAATCACTCTATGTGTGTGTGTTTCTATATCGACTAAGACTACAAGATGCTATGATCAAGATTTTTTTAGATAACCATGAAAAAAATTGTATTAATAAAAAATATGAGAGAGGGAAGGGAGGCCTTTGCCCTGCAGTGGGAAGAATCAGGCTCATAAATAAATAAATAAAAAATATATTTCACCTTCTGCTGATCAATATATTTCACACAAGCTTGCTTAAACTATGAGGCCATAGAGAGGAAAAAATGTATGGGTACCCAAACAAACTAACCCAACACTATATTAAATTTGGTCCCTATGGATGCAAGTTGCTTTACTTTACTAAAGCCAGGTTATCAGAACAAACCAACTACAGAAATGATTACACAATACAATTAAAATAAAGAGCACCTTAGCTTCAATCCAAGTTTATTATGTTACTAACTAATTTATTTTACAAAACATCCTAAAACTATTCTTCATGAACATCCCATGGCTTTTCAGGTCTGTGCATATCCCATGGCTGTGGGTTTTTGTAAATCTCCTGCTCTTCTAATATGATGCCTCCTTCAACTACTTCGTTTAGAAATCTCTCGATTTTTCCTCCTTTAGCTGCGTCAATGTCACAGAACATTTCATTTATACCAGATTCTAAGCATCGTTGAGCAAGGACTTTTCCTAATGTAATGTAAGCACATGTGTCCGTCTGACTATAAAGATGTTTACGGATGGCCCACTCTGTAGTTTTAGCTTCAATTACTGGGCCATTGAGGTAGTGGACCACTTCTGCTGTAACTGTTCTGTTGCTTGGAGTTATAACCAGCCTGAAATGAACATGAGAAGGTAATTAAATTTTTCACTTAACAGGGAGTTATATTTTATTGTCTAGGTTGGTGTTAGGATATAAATCCTGAACTTACTTGTGCCAAAACTTTTTGCCTGGCTTGTCTAAATGATATCCATCAGGTTTCCTGGCAATCCGCAATCTTTCCAAGTTTCTTGGGTTTCGATTAACGAATTCAGAAGCAACCGTTGACTGCGATCGACCAAGGTGTGACAGAGTCACGGCTTTGCGCAAATTATTCATTTTCTGCAAACTATCGATTATTTTATCTTCGAAAATAAATTAGAGTAGATTTGTTTTGAAAAGTCAAAATAACCTCAATTTAGAGAATGTCAGGTCTCAAAGACAGTGACAACGACAAATATTCAAAATTCAAATAAATCAGTCAATGTCATTAATGTTAGGTAGGTAATGTTTAGTAAAACCAGCAATGTACAGCAATGTATGAACCAGATGGTATGGCCGCCAACATGGCCAGCCAAATCAATGAGGCGTTTTCATTAAAAAGTAAAAACTTCAAAAATAGTTACCTCGAACCTTATAGATGGCGTTAATTTTCTTTTACTGGTAGGCACAATTTGACAATGACAGGATTAATCACAAACTTGCTTACTCCGCTTGCCAGCTCCATCTGTTAGGTTTAGTAGAAAACTCTTTTTGTTTTGTTACTGAAAACGGCTCATTAACTTGACACTGGCGCAATTGTGTAAAACCAAACACAGAAAGCCATAAAATAAAAAGACAAGACAAGACCAGCAATGTAAGGCGAATTCTTTGTCATGAATGATTTCTGTAATCGAGTGTGGAAAAATCGTTGAGGCTTGTTGTGTATTACTTGTGTGGTAGCAGCACAACACTACAAATTACGTACCTATGCTGCTGGCTGGTTGCAGTCTGTTGTGTGTGCGTTGCGTTGTGTTCAATCAATTCGCCACCCACACGTCGAGTCAGTTTTGATCATAGAGTAACATATATAAAGGGAGATAGAGGTAACAGTAATTAAACGATGCAACGCCATCCGACGGTAATTGACTGCAACTTATCGTAACTTCCGTGGCTCAGCGGGACAGTAATCGGCTGAAAAGCAGGAGGTCAGGGTTCAATCCCCGCTGGCTGGAAAATGTTTTTGTTTTTACCTGTATACCTATTACTACTTTTCCTAAAAGTAGGTGGCTTAAATAGCGTAGGCAAAATATCAATAAAACATAATGTTTTATTCAAACATTTATTTATTCAAATTTTCAAACATTTTTTTTTTCTTTTTCTTGCATATTCTTGCGCAAGATTTTGAAAAATATCGTCACTGTTAACAGTCTCCCTATTGCGACCTTTTAATATATTGTTAGTGTCTTTACACCAATTGTGTAAAAAAAATCGACAAGCTAAATCAAACAAGAAGTCCACATTATCTTTTTTATGTTTTTCACAATTAATGAAATTGGTATTAATTTCTATATACAAAACTGTTTTAGTTACATTCTTTATATTATAACTTTGCGTTTGTTTCTTTAAAACCCACATTAATACATCTTGTATTTCAGAAAACATTTTTATCAACTTATCTGTTGGGTAACCTAAGTATTTCTTTTTTTTATCATATTCCCTGGCTCGAATGTAGTCATTATCTTTATCTTTATTGTAAAGATCGTTTTTACAAGACACACAGTTTTTAAACACATTAATTTTTGTTCTTCTTAAAAGGTAACCAGTTACATATTCTAGTTGTCCTAAAACCACTGGACTTTCTTTTTTTAAATTGAAATCTACAAAAATATTTTCGTTCATATACGATAGATCTATATTTTGAGGGATGTTGTTCATTTGATTACTTTTAAACAGTTCTTTCATTGACTTAAACATTATTTTACAATTATCTCGTTCACAGTTAGAACCAGGCGAATGCATCCCTGTTAAATTGCTGATTAACAGAGATGCAAACGCTACTTCAAAACCAGCTGGAGTAGGGCTTATGTTTCGGTAGCCATGACTCCGAATGCTTCCGAAGAAATTCTCAAGTGGGTCCTGGTTGAAATGTCTCATCCATATTGATTTGATATTATATTTAAAAAACAAAACATCCCTCAAATATTCTGCGTTATTTACTGTATGTAACCAGTTACTAACAGATGGAATGGTAACCTCTTGATTATTTTTTAAAAATCTAATTGATTTTAAAACATCTCTTGCATATGCCCATGTAGTACTGTGACTTGAGTTTGGTGTTACTGATCGCAATAATGGCTTTCCACTTCTTTTCCTTGAGTTGACTTGGCTTCCATTAAAAGAGTCAAATAAATTGTCAAAGAAGAGTATTACGTCCGCAGTCTGCTGGCATTCCATTGGCAATATATGTTTATCTGGAACATTAAAAAAATTGCATTATAAAATAAAAAGTCAATATAAAAAGTCAGTATGGTTTGGCTATTGTGCAGCTAGCAAGCCCTGCAAATATTTCTATTCAATGCAACTACTCTACTGCTAGTCTTTTTTGATTAACCATAACATAAAATATTATTATATGAAAATTACCTGCTAAATAACCAATTGTGCTTGCAACTTTTTGACTAAAAATTTGTGTAGCAAGCTTCACCTTCATCTTGCATTTTTCGGGGTTAATGTGATCCTCTGTCAGATTTTTTATCAATTTTATGCCTGAATAGGAAGGGTTTTCTTCATGTAGTTTTATTATATGTTCCCATTTTGCTATTTTGATAGCTCCATTAATTGTGCATTTTAAATTCTTATGTAAAAGATTATTTCTAATGCCTTTAATCAGATGCGGCGGATCGTACAGCGGTATAATTTCTTCATCATCTATTTCGAAGATGTCTCTTTTAAGTTCTTCTCCTTTTCTTAAATATTTTGCTTTGGTTTCGGCAATTAAATGTCTGATGCAACTTACATTGGCAGCTCCCTGATCACACACTGTAGCCAAAACCCGCAAACCCACACTGTTTAATTTTCTGATAACAGTTTTAATTAACATGGCCAGTTCTGCCTTTTTCGTGCTGCCAGAGCAAAATGTGTATGCCACAGGTTGTTTGTAGTTTCTTAAAACTCCCCTTATCATAAAAACCAATGCATGATCTGCAATTTTATTCTGGTTGTCTGCGCCATTAGTAACAAAACCTGAAATTTGGTCTTTTCTTTGGTTGTATTGAAAATGAGGTGATATCGCCATTTCGTCAAATAACAATATGCACAACTTGTCATCAGGTTTCAGCTTGTTGATTTTCTTCCGCATCACAATAAATAACTTTTCATTGATTCCTGCCCTTAAATCCGCTCGCTTTATTAATCTGCTTAATGTTAGTGGAGAGGGCAGCACAAATATTTTACTGAGTAGCCTGTAGCACCTTGGTCCCTGTTTATAAATGCTCAGTGCCATGATTTTTTCTTTTTCTGTGAATCTTCTACCCATCTTGTTCTTTGTAATTTCTCTAAATTGCATTGCCACAAATATAGCTGCCAGGCTCGTAAAGTTTTTCAAACTATTTTGAAAAGTGTTATTTTCTGATAATTTTAATGCCTTCTTCAAACGTGTTGCGTAACTTTCTTTTTTTCTGGTTTCTTTCTTTAGCATTTGTAACAAACTTGCTTTGTTGTCAACAAATCTGATCCCTGCAATTAATTTATTTAAATGTCAGTCATCAATGCAATTTTAATAAGTATAAAAGATGCCTGTGAAGATAATCTACATATTAAATATATATTTTTAAAAGTTGTAAAAGAAAAGAAAAATATTAATTATTTAATATTACATTTGCAAATCTGTGACAATTTGAGAAAATACACTACTATTATGACTTAAGCTAAATCACCTTTAGAAGTAGTAGCAGCTGTGGGATTCAAATTTCGGGTGGTGGCATCAATGGATTGCAATACTTCTAAATTACTGGCTGCAGGTAAATCCTTTAAATTACTGACTTCAGGGAAAACTTCCAAATCACTGCCTGCAGGATCTATGTTTGTAATGTCTCTCATCGCCACCTTCTTCATTTGACTCCCTGTTAAAATTAATAATGGGAATCAATAAACAGTTAAAATATTTCACTTTGAAAATTAACGTGAGATATACCTACTTGTGAAAAATGAATAAATTAAAATAAATAATAAGTGCTACATTGTTTGTTAGTAATTTATTTCACTTAAATACTTCATTGATTTATATACATTATTTGTAGTCAATAGACTATTATGTACTTATTACACTTTAAAACCATAATATCATATATATCTACTATTGTCAAATTCAAAACTCAATTCAAAAGAATGTGTAGAAAATTCTGATAATATTTAAAATAATAAATTACCATGCATGTGTAAAGTTGGAATGGCTATATTAGATAGCATTCTAGTCCGTGTCAAATATTTTTCTTCAAAGTGATAATGGCATATTTTTCTATTTTTTAAAACAAACTCCGGATCTAATGAAGTAATAGTACTTACAACAGCATTCACCCAAGTAAGAAATCTTTCTTTCTCTTTTCTTGGATTAGGAAATGCATGCAGCACAACATTGTCAGTACCTGCAAATATTAAAATAGATTATTAGAAACTATACATCTCATCATAGTAATAAAAATAAAATAGGGTCTCTCAGATCTCTTGGTATCTAGTATTTACGATACCTTGGGGATTTTAACGGTGATAGTCGGGTACCTCCAAACATTAATACTTTTAATATTATAAATGCGAAAGTTTCAGGATCTAGGATGGATTTTTGATACTTCTTCACGCCCTAGAAACGGATTTGGCTGAAACTTGAAATAAACCTATACGAATAACACACTGGTAGGTACAACGCGAGCGAAGCCTCGGGCAGATACTAGTAAAGAATAGATGAAGAGATAGACTGTTATATTTTGATGAGAACTTACGAGATTTACCACATTGTGGAACACAACACTTCCTAGCAGAACAAGCCATGTCCTCCGGTATCGACAATATCCAAATCGTCAGGCACAAAAACAGTGTCCAAAGCGTTTTACGAGGGTCAAAATTTGTCAGCGGGGTCATCGGAGTCCAAGGGAAAAGCAAAAGTAGAAGATAATTATTAGTAAAATCACAAAACACGGACACACAGCACAGCAAACGAGACTGAACTTCGCCAAGCCAATTTATTTACGTTCCGTTACTGTCAATAAGTGAGTGAACAGAAAATAATTGGTCAAATGCCAGGACTGTGAATGAGCCCTTATGAATAAGCCCCTATTAATATTGAGAAATAATTACCTAGACATTCATTATTTTATTTTTAGATCTAGTTTACAGTAAATTTAAACATGCTGGTATAGTAATCTAAATTCCTTTTATGCGTGAAAACGAACGCAAAAGTTACCCAAATGCTGCCATATGAAATAGTAATACCATCACAAAATAATAAACTATAGTGCACGTGTCGACATCTAGAGGTAATTGACTCAACTATTAATACCTCTCAAAATCATAATGTATGGGAGTGAAATGACCCTGGTTTTGATAAGAAAAATATTAGTTTGTATTCATTCAGAGCACGTTTCCTTGTTGTATTTATCGCCCGCGACTATGTGGTGGCTTTCGCGGTATGTGCACAATCGTCAATTCACCTTCCAAATTGTTATTGCAAGCTGTTGAGTGGCCGAGTGTTTCCGAACTTAGATGTTTTGTAATTAATTCCTACGCCCACTGTGTTTATTTAGCACTGATGTTACAAGCTGGAGTGTAGTGTTAGTGCAAAATGTCGCTGCAGAAGAGTGTTAAAAGTGCTGGAGGTGATCGGAGTGAGCAAGCGGACACGACATCGATTTGTTCATCAGTGACTACCCAGCCAGACCGCCACGGATTTTTTGGAGGCGCCCAATACAGCCCAGAGCCGTATGTATCATGTTTTACCGAATTCCAATAAGTTTACGGTGTCTTATCACCTTCCCACAGCCTAAAACTATCTCAGCCAGATCTAATATTTATATAGGTAAGAATCGCTCAGATGCAGTGTTTATCAGTCATACATCCAAGGTCTCTAACTACATGTTGCTCATTGACCTTATAAAACCAAGGTATTCAAGGTACACAACATGACAAGCTTGCCTGAGGATTCTAAAGAAATACTTGGGTTTTTATTTATATTCCTTTAAGCTATTTATGGATCATTTTTGCCTCTTGTCTTTTTTAAACTTTTGCGATCACAACATATTATTACATATAACCGGGTATTTTAACCGAGTCTTCCCGGGACCATGCTTGGTGCAATCCAAGTGAAATGTCGGGAAATAATAAGGGTAATTTACGCGATAAATACCCGGTTATATGTATGTTAATAATTTTTGCCTCTAACTACATAGGTTTGACATATCTTCACAAAATAGAAAAAGAAGTTTAATGAAAATAACCTGTCCATAAGCAAACCATAACGGATTGATGATGATGATTATTTCAGTAGGTATCAGCATAGAATTTTGCCTCTCCTCTCTAGCCCGTGAATACAGTAAGAATCTGCCAAGGCGTACCTCTGTAATATGGACAGCAGAATCATTATGTGTATCAACATCCCATACTGCACTCGCCAACCCACCTGCCAAGGGTGGCAACAAGTGCCTCATGTTCCTGGAGATACATACGGGAGGCTTACGTCTAGCGGTGACAGCAGTCAGCTGAGATGAAGGTATCATCATTGTCTGTCATCTGTGGTGTGAAACTGTGTATAACATTCCAAATAAAGTCTTTTTATATTAACATTACTTCTACACTAGGCACTTACAGTTTAGGTAAGTGAATATCTAACTGTTTACATATTTGATTTGTCAAGATAGAGTGCATGCTCTAATATAAACAGTAAAAAAATCTGCAAACACATATTTTTATCACTCCAGTTACATTCGCAATCTCAATTGTATGATTAACTGCTTAGTCATAAATGTTGTAAAAATATCTACATTTTAAAGAAAACACTTCAGATTTCTAGGTATAGGATGGGTAGGGCTGGCGTTTGGTCTCGGTGTTGGTGTATTTTCTCTAAAGTATACATTGTAATGAAATACACAAAAAGAAACAATGTAGGTCTTATTAATAACTGATAAATAATTATTAACTGAGCCATGGAGAATCAAAATCAAGATCAAATCAGGTTTGATTTGATCTAGATTTTGATGATTTTGACCTTTTACCAGTCAGCCATAAAAAAATATTCTGTATTTGGAGTATATTTTAATATCTTTATATAAGGCAATGCCTTGAGGTGCCGGCAGTAGAATATTACCCCTCCTCTCATGCCCGTGGATGCAGTAAGAGTCTGCTAAGGGATACCTCCGGAAGATGGGCAGCAGCGTCTCTCCGTGTATCAAAATCCTGTACTGCGCTCGCCAACCCGCCTGCCAAGCGTGGTGAGTATGGCAACTACTCATCATGGTGATCCATGATCCCTCATGTTCAGTAGTGGACGATTTACGGCTGAAATGATGATATAAGGCAATGGAAATTAATAACATGATTAATTGTATCTTAGTGAAGCAAAAAACTGTCATACAAACTTACATAACTTCCCAGTACATTGTCTGCATTGCTTCATACATTCCCATTAAGGTGTTAATTAATAGCATGTTCTTGCCAGCTTAAAACTTGTTCCTATTGACTGAAGCATTGTTGATTTTTTCAAGAGTGAAATCTAACAAGTATAGAAATCAAATTAAGCTGGTAAATAATGCTTGACTTAGGTATTTTTTGACGAGCTCTGTGGCGCAGCGGGCGAAGGTCCGCCTGCGACGCAAGGGGTTGCGGGTTCGATTCCCGCCTCGGGACAAATGTCTGTACGATCTGCAGATATTTGTTCAGGGTGTTCTGGGTGTTTTTCTATGTATAATAAAAATATCTATCTATGTAGTATAATGTATTAAGTATATCAGTCATCTAGTACCCATAACACAAGCTCTGCTTAGCTTGGGGCTAGATGATGCTGCGTGATTTGTCCAGCATTATTTATTATTAATTATTTATTTATCTGCTATACAGGTTTTTTTTTCAAACCTCTCAGGCATTTGTTCATTCATTGTAGATGTAAAATGTCCACTATTGAACACAGGCTTCCTCATGATATCCATGAGGGGTAGTTGCCATACTCACCATGCTTGATACACGGAAAGACGCTGCTGCCCATCATCATGAGAGGAGAGGTAACATTCTACTGCCGGCACCCCAAGGTAACACCTCAGGCATTAAGTAGTCACCTGCAAACCAATTCCAACAGTTTTTTTTTCTATGTTAGATGTTTTATAGTTTGTTACGAGAAATCATCATTGTCAGTAACGGCGTTTGTAACCGTGAGGTGGTGGCAGTAGAATGTTTCCTCCTCTTGCCTGTGGATGCAGTAAGAATCTGCCAGGGGATACCTCCGGAAGATGGGCAGCAGCGCCTTTCCGTGTATTAACAACCCGTGTCGCATTTGGCAACCACCCCTCATGATCGGTATGTAGTGATCCAAGGCCTTTGCCCAGCTGTGGACGTCCTACACGATGATATCAGCCTAGCCGTCAAATGACATTAGTGCCATCCTTTGCATTTCAAATCAAATCATTTATTTACTAAAACCTTTACAACATATTATTACATAATATACAACTAGCCGCACACCGCAGTTTCACCCGTGTAGCTACCGTTCCCGTGGGAAATTCGAAAAATCCCTTCTTAGTGCACCTCTAGGATACTCAAGGTATATGTGTGCCAAATTTCAAGTCTCTAGGTCCAGTCGTTTAGGCTGTGCGTTGTCTGTCAGTCACTTAGTCAGTAACGGAAGAGTTTTATATATTATCAAGTCTCGGGTTTCGACGGGTTAAATACACTTAGGTGATCATCAGATTGAGACACGCCGATGTGATGATGTGTGCGCGATGTCCAGCGTCCCTTAAAGTTTCGGCGAAGTTTCAATTGTACTGTCATCAGGGTTCCGTACTGAAAGGGTAGAAACGGGACCCTATTACTAGGACTTCGCTGTCCGTTTGTCTCCATGCTGTATCTCATGAACCGTGATAGCTAGACAGTTAACATTTTCACACATGATGCTTCTGTTGCCGCTATAACAACAAATACTAAAAACAGAATAAAATAAATATTTACGGGGGGCTCTCATACAACAACGTGATTTTTTGCCGTTTTTTGCTCGATATTAATAACGGCAATAGGTAGACGCTTGAAATATTCACAGTATACATATATAGTTGTATATTCTTTTTTGTTTTTTTTTTCTATTTTGTTTAAGGTCTTTGGGTCTCCAATATAATCAAGAGTGAACTTTGGTATCATCTTATGGGATACTTGTACTCAGGGAAACATTTACAGACTTGTTGTTTTGACGTTACAGACATTTAAATATTTATCAAAATATATTCACTCCATTGTACTTAATTGTGTGAAAATGTTACTTCACAAATTTTAACATCATAACGGCAGGCTGATTACGTATCTCGCGACGGGTTTGCAACAGGCTTATATCTCGCTATCATCGCTGTCAAATGTCGATTTTTGTATATTACACACAATTGACCATTGACAGCGATGATTGCGAGATTTACGCCTGTTGCAAACCTGTGGCGAAATATCACCCTGCGGGTGTTTTTGCAATATAGAGAATATAACCTAACCTAACCTGTATTACTCATGTCATTATAAAATACCTAAAGTACGGAAAATTTAAAATTTTAAACAAAATACTTAAAAGGGCATGCTACCATGGTTTCCCTTCATCAGCTCAGCCTTAGAATGTACTCTGTTGGACATGGGCCTCCCCCGCAGATCTACAAGGTAATGATCGTGAGAGGGTACTTGCCATACTCACCACGCTTGGCAAGCGGGTTGGCGAGCGCAGTGCGGGATGTTGATGCCCATCTTTCAGAGGTAAGCCTTTGCAGATTCTTACTGCATCCACGGGCAAGAGAGGCAACGTTTGGGAGGCCAGTGGTGAAGGACCACGTCTCGGTCCCTTAAGTTAACACAATGATTGTAGACTTGTCTTCAGGCACTGAGATATTGGCAAATCCCAAACGCTGTCCATCCGAGTTGGATTCGACGATTGACTTCTTTCTCTCGTCGTTTTCCTCCTTATTTATGGGACAAGTCACGCAAGCTGCCGTGACTTTGTTTCGTACATCTGATCGTCTTCCGTTTTGCTCCCATTCGTACGGGCTTAAACACTTACACACGTGTTTTAATTCTTAAAACAAGTGAAGGCTCGCTTGCCGTTAGTTTCACTTTTACGTCATGCTAAATTCGGCTGAATCATAGACCTTCCACTGCGTGCGGATCAGGGTCATTAAACTATGTGAAAATAGTGTAAATAGGTCTGTGTGATTTGTCGAGCATTATTTATTATTATTATTATTAAAACACATTTTAAATCGCCGCTTTTGTCGGTTTTCTAATAACGATATGTAAATTGTACTCTTAAACCTTTTTTCTCCGAGATCCTTAACGAAAAAACTTATAATCTATGCCAGGCGAAGATGCCTTGTATATCCTTTGTTTCAAAAATGAAAAATAGCTATACCTACCTATTCACGATCTGAAATAATTGTGCAGTGTGCAAAATACCATATCTTTTCACAGTAACTACAGTTCTCTAAACAGTTCTCTCCGAAACTATCAATCACAAGATGTTTTATTGTCATCACCATATAAAATAAAAGAATACAAAGAGAACCTTCGGCCTATTTTTGCAAATTATTTACCTAATTATTTTTAACGATATTTCACAGACATTGAGACAGGGAGAGAGAGCGAGAGAGATGTGCAAGGTCATCGGCATATATCCAGCTCTTAATATGAACGTCTGAGGCTTGAGCGTTTAAATGTGTCAAAATTGATCACAAACAAGCTGCACAGCTATTACAGATGTTAAGATAAAATAAGATAAAGATTTATTTAGAACAAAAGGATACAAAATGACTTATTACTTAATGAGATGATGCTGATTGGCAATAGTGTGAAACTGTGTCGCGACCAAGAACGCCCTCCTCTTGACAGGATAGTTTTTATCTAAATAAACTTAAGAAAAGGTAAATTTTTTTAAAGAGTATAATTTATACAATGCTAATGTTGGGATTAAACGATATTAAAAATACGGCCATTTCTTCCGTATATCAATCATATCAGTCAGCACAGCAATGCCATTGGACACTGAACATCTGTTCAAACAGGCAATGTGGATTCCACTGATTTGTCATACTGAAATATACCTTGAAACTATACACAGTACCATCTATGCATAGTAAACTTTAGGGGTAATAAACGAAAACTGTTATTTCAAAAGTCCTTTACCACCTTGAAAGTATAGTTAGTAGGTATTTTTTTTATTTGCCACAACGAAAAATAGATATAATATAATAAAGGTTGTAAGACTTCTAAGATAAGATTTTGAAAAGGTGTCACTCAGCATGATGGATAAGTATAAAAATAGTTTTACTACTTTTGCGGTTTCTGTTCAAGGAAAGGCCACAATACTTTTTACCTGAACATCTGTTATATGATGATAAACCCTATTATCAGCTGATTTCCACTTAGTTCTTGACCCCATCATTATATTTTCACAAATAAAAATACTCAATGAGCAGCTCATTAATATGAATCCATAATAAACGATGCCAGACACTACACATAGTCCCAATCTAAGCAAAGCTTGTACTATAATGGAAAGCAGATAATCGATAGAATACCTTAAATACATATTTGTCACACACCCAGACTACCTGTCTCGGACAAGTATCTGCCGGAAAGCCAGGATTGAGATAACTTAAATAAAAATCTAGTGATAGAGATTATTTTTATAAAGTTGTTGATTTCAATTAATACCTTTTTCAAGCAACAAAATCGACCAAAATGAGACTTCCTCGACATAAACTATAGTTACGGCACACAATATGCAAACAATTTTCTACAAAGTTTCCCGAAATGTAAACTCACGACTTGATTTTCTTAATTTGTGATCATGATGATGATATGATGAATAAAATAATGTTCTTTTTTATTATTTATTGATAAAAAAATCTAAATAAAATCATGATTTTTATTTACCCTGCGAAGCGCAAACATTTTTCGCCCGGCGGGGATCGAACCCTTAACCTCCTGCGTCGCAGCTATTAGAGCAACAGAGCCATGGAAGTCGTCATATTCAGATGACATTGCAGATACTCGAGGAATACCACATCTAACTAGCAACGGACATGAATGAAGTGCATTTAGAAACTTTTCTGGTTCACGAAAGAAAGCATATAAAATTGCATTGGACTTTCTATTTAACATTGGTGTAGATTCTGTTTTACACGTCCTAAAGCTAATAACAATTAGAGAATAGAGACGTTTCTTAATTTAGAACTGTCAACGTAAAATTATGTCAAATTGATCCGATTTAAATTCGATTTAAATTTTGGAACGTCACCGACGGAATAGCTTTAAAGCTATCAAAGTTTCCATCACGAAAGCGTTTAAACCAAAATCGCACGGTGCGTTCATTACCAGTGGACTGACTTTTGTCAGTTTTGTCCATTTTACGCAGTTTTAGTTAGGAAGTGTACCAATCGACACCATTGTCTACATAACTATACTGTAACATCTCTAAAACATCTTATTTTTTTTATGTGTTTGCTACGTTAGGAATCCTCTAATATTTCTACTCGACAGCATTCCCACATGACGTGGCATAACCATCCTCTTCCATTATACTCTGTCCCTGCAGTGGGACAGTAAAGGTTCCTTTCTTCCTCACTTCTCTATCCTAGAGCTATTTGGTCCAGACTTCTTTGAGGCGTGCGTCGAGTGCGTCTCTCTATCGAAGTCTTGGTCTGCCGCGGGACCTGTCCTATAGGATCCATTTAGCCCATGACTTATCCGCCTAGTCCAACATTTTGGTCTGATTTTTTTGCCGGCGTCAGCGATCAGCGTATAGTAGACATATCCTTAGCTTTACCCATTTAAATTTTATCTCTCTTTTCGCCATTTGACGAAGGCCGAGTTTATTGATGACGCTAAGTTAAACAACTGCTTAAAATACGCTATACGCTAATCAACCGGCATTACTTTGTGTAACTGGCACACCGCCACTGGTGCTAAGTGGTTTCCAGTTCCGATTATAGCAACATTCCCCTGGGTATCACTTCTTAGTTCTTTGTATTCAACCAATCACATACCATGGCTGTAGTTGTGAAGATATATCTATTCAGCGACATCGGAAAGGTTCTTCGTGGTTGGATTCTCTGTCGTCTATAATACTCAGCAGTAGTTTTACCGTCTAGTTTGGTAGGTAATAGGGGTGAATTCCAATAACAGGCGGATCTCGTCAACTTTAGGGTTCTTACCTTCATAGTCAACTTTATGCGTATTGACCTGTTTTTTCCTCTAAAAGAAATTGGGACAAATCGGTGCCAATGTTATGGTACCATTAATAGCATAATCCATCAAAAGCTGCATGGGCTTAAAGTGGTCCGACGGCGAACAGACTAAGCTGAGATATGTATATAAATAAATCGAAAATACGTTTTATACATAAAATGTATAAAACGTATTTTCGATTTATTTGCATTTATCGGGTTTTAACAGTGCACCCTCTATTCGATATTCGAGTTTATTCTGACAAGTTTCGATTTTCGCGGGCGGGCATTCAATGATGATTTTCTTGAACGTGTCGGTATAAACTTTGACGTTATAATAATACTACGTGACTATAGTTTGTTATTTTTATAGTGTTTAACCACACATAAGTAGAACATTTTCAAAGAAATTAATAACCTTATCAAAAATTGTACGGTTCCGGTGGGATTCGAACCCACGTCCGTCAAATCGATACTTGACGCTTCCTTAAGCCGGCAGTGCTTTGACCGCTAAGCTACAGTTACAGAACCCACTTATGATAAGGTGAACCATATCAAGAATTTCAGCGGGTCCCGACATGGGTTCTGTAGCTTAGCGGTCAAAGCACTTCCGGCTTAAGGAAGCGTCAAGTATCGATTTGACGGACGTCATCGGTTGCTCAAACCGACATCACCTTATCAAGAACTACGTGACTAATTCCCGTATTAATAAAATTAATAGCAAAGTGGTAATTAAGCCTGATAACTGTTTGTAGTGGGAAAAGTAGAAGGAAAATTACCGCGCGGGCGTTCACCTAGCCACAGGTCTGACATTCAAGGGATTTCCTCAGAATGATGATGAGAGTTTGGAGTGGGTGAAGTCGTCCGTTGAAGAATATGAATCTCTTATAGCCTGATTTCATATTAACTAGCCGTGCTTATCCTACGAGTAGGTAATGCCTCAATACATGCTATGCAAGTTACATCAGGTATGTAACTTGCATAGCCTCGATAATTCTTCATGCCTCGTGCATCGTAGCCTCATTTCACCTATGTAAATTAGTTTCGTGTTACGGTTCCCAGATTAATGTTTTTTTAATACACATGTGTTTTCGGGAGCGTGTGCCGCAGCTCAGCTTCCCACGCATGGGAGTTTAAATGTTGTCAACTTCTTTCACAATGCTATTAGTGTGATATCATTAGTTCGAGTTCGTTTTATAGATTAACGAGTCAAGCAGGATGCGATCGGCCTCTGTTATGTACAGGCGGACGACGGGACCCATTTGTCCCAGGCCCCTTCACGCACGTGTTACTACGCACTAGCGTCAGCCTGCGGATTAGCACGTACTTTGTAAACATGTTAAAATTTCGCGATATAGGCAACAAAGTCGTTATAAAAATTAGGGTACGAAAAACCCTGTTTTCAATATCATTAACTGCACCAACGACTGCATGCTAGCTTCTTGGACGACGAACAATTAGATCTCGTCTTTCTCAATGCCTTTCATTTGAACCTACTAGTTACTGTGTAAGGTTTTTTTTTTATTTATTTTAAAAGGGACTTTGTCGCTTAGCGACCATACCGTCCCACTGTCTAAGGTTACTGTCGACTATCAGTCAAAATCCAGTCAGGTAGGTACTGGATGTCATTTCAGCTGTCCACGTCCAAAGCTGGACATAGGCCTCTCTCATCTCCATGGAGGGGATGTTGCCATACTCGCCACGCTTGGCAGGCGGGTTTAGTAGAGGATGATTAATTGAAAAAAAAACGGAATATGCCCAGAGAACGTTGTTTCTGACTGGGGTAAATAAAGTTAATTTAAAGAAATTTTTATGTTAACACATGGGGATGTTTTAAGTTTACCAAAAGTAAATTTATTTCTCCGACGGATGGGACGGAATCTGCTTCAACTCCATCAAACGTAACATAAGACAAAATAAAATTATTAAATAATGACTATAACGACCCAGTTAGGTTCTTCTGTTCGCTTCTTTTCCTCACTCGCGTGTCATCTGAAGTGAACAGATTCAATTATGTGCTTTATTCTATTCATTTGTGTTGTTTTATTTTGTAATTTGTGACGCGTCAATAAGGTCCATGCGGCCGCACGGAATAAAGTATTTTTTGATTCTTGATTCTTAGGTAAATCAGCTCGGGTGCTTTAAGTTAACGCACCCATTATCAATTCAAAAAGCCGTTCTTAAGCAATGTTTAAATTGAAGCAGCGTTTATAATTAAGGGGCTGAGTTCTCAAACATTATAAACAAACTGACCAACTCTTCGACACGTGGTGATACTAAGGAGAACGCTACGCATTACTGACTCATGCCATTATGTCGCCTTATGTCACCTTCAATTCGGTACAGGCATTAATTGAACAAGTGTTACGGGAAGTATTTGGTTGAGGTCTATACTTAAAGAACAATGCCTCGGGGTGTGGGTGCTTTCTATGTAACATAAGTATGTCATCATCATCATAATATCAGCCCGTTGACACCCACTGCTGGGTATAGGGCTCCTCTTCAGCACTCCGCCAACGTAAACGGTCCTGTGCAAGTCTCAACCACTGTCATCCGGCAACCCAGGCTAGATCGTCCGCCCATCTGGCAGGTGGTCTGTCTCGAGGCAAAAATATTGTAAAAAAAAAATTATTGACAAAAAAATCTAGTACCCAAAACACAGGCTTACTTTGGGGCTAGATTTGTTTGATTGATTTATTTCGGGTTTAGTTCAAAAACAGTATCCGTCGTTATTTAACGGCCTCTGTGGTGTAGCGACACGGGCGAAGGTCCGCCTGCGACGCATCTTCACGCAGGAGGTTACGGGTGTGATTCCCGCCTCGGAGGCAATGTCTTTACGATCTGCAGATATTTGTTCATGTTCTGGAGGTCTTTCTGTTTTTTTTTAGTTAACCTATTTTTTCCTGCTGAAACTGCTAAGAAAACCAAAAGTTTTCAAAAGGTCACAAAAGATTTCGCAACTGCTAACAATGGTTGACGGTTAATTGGAAATAGAATGGATATTTTAAGTTTATAATTTTTTATGTTTTTTTCTTTAAACTGGTAGTTTTTACACGATTAATTAACTCATGCAACCCAAAAAACCCAAACGCTGCTCTATAAAAAGTCAAAAAACCTTAGATTATCCCTTTACAGGTGAACGGCACCGAAGCATGCCTCTTAAATTTTCTTACCTATTAGTCTATACACCATTTTAAAAAATGTTAGTTGGATTTTATGTTACACGAAAATTACTGTTCTGGCGTTTACGACTTTCCATTTCAAGCTACCATTTCGGGTCAGTTGGTATTCAGGTGGCCGCCCTTAGCACACCCTGACTCCGCCATTCTGCATCGTAAATTTAAACAATTACATTTAAATAATTGTTAATTTTTTATCAATGCTTCGCATTAAGAACTTTACCGTTTGCGATTTTCTTGTATCAAATAATTTGTTAAATAGAACCCTAACAAAGTAATAAATGCAAATATATATTCAGCGCAATTATAAAGCCCAAAATCAGACAATAAAGTTAATATTATGGGTGAAGAACATTTTTGTGACGTCTGCGATATTCTTGTATCAAATCATTTATTAAATAAAACTCTAACACAGTAATTATATATTGTAGGAGTACATTAAAAATAAGTAGTCCGCCATCTTAGGTGTTCCGCCATGTTGGATTCAGAGTGACGTCACATAGCTGGCCATGCATTGTCATCCAAAGAAAACATGTATACAACATTTCAGCTCAGTTGGTTGATGTTGTGTTCGCGGAATATAATTGAGGGCAATTATAAAGCCCTATTGGGATTAGAAGCCTTGGGGTGCCGGCAGTAAAATGTTAGAATGTATAATCTTATCTCCCTAATTAATTCTTCCCCGTCGAGTCCTTTCAATTAGAAATCAATTTTACGTGTTACAACTACAACAGTAATTGTCTTCGGTATTTGGCCTTCGATATCAACTAGTATAATTAAAACCTCACTTTCGTATCGTGTTTTGCAATACATCCTATTATAGCACTAGTGATAAAACTTATTAACATTTCTAAAGAACCATAAAAATGTATGGTTTACTAGTAGATTGATTATCACTTCTTTCACTCAATTGGAAAATAAAATTTTAAGCGAACGAATTCAATTATGTGTTCGGTTATTCGTTTGTAAATAGAAATTATGAATTGGCTTTTAATTTTTTTTTTTGACTAGCGACTTGCGCGACTTCTGATGCTATTTAAATTGAACATGAACGCGCGTTTTTTGATGTGAAACATCTATAGCCGCACGTAAAATCGATTTCTGGCGTGGCAACGCTGGCGACGCATCCCGTGGCGCTGGCGACGCGTCGCCATCGTGGTTTCTTTAGGAATTTTCTTATGCGGCTGAATGACGAGACATGCCGTAGGCTGGACTGGACTGTACTGTACAGTAATTTTTGTATTGAATGAAAATAAATGTTTATTAAACAAGCAGTCATCATTTTCTGGAAAAAAAACGCAATATATTATTTTATCATTATGTCATATCTAGTTTCTATTGTAATCTGTTCTTTTCTGCATATTACTTTTACAAAATAATTTCGATGTTCCACATCTGCCAGGCGTCCCGTGACAGCTCATAATTTTTTTTGACAAAACACCGTTCTAGTTCGTATACAAAATATCTACAAATTGTATACAAAAACCGTCTTCCTTTATCGATATATCTGTATGTGAAAACTGTATGAAAATCCGTTGCTCGGTTTAGAAGATATAGGCGGTGAAACAGAGTCTGGCAGCGACCTTCATATTTCGTTAGAGAAAAACTATATAATTTTTTTAACCTGAAGAGTGAAGACAGTAAATTCTTTCCTCTGACTAATAGCGGACTAAGCTTGGAGGGTGGATATAGGTGCTGGGCAATCCTAATCTATCTTACAATGTCCCAGGCACTGCAGCGTCCGGACCAGCATAAATACTAGTTTCTGACGCTGTTGTATAAATCATATTAATATATTTTAAAGGCCTTCAGTGGAAACTTACTAAACTGACTTGGTATACTGTTTTTTCCCAAATAAATTAAAAAAATATTCCGCGGAAGCGAATCTGGAACCCTCAATCTCTTCGCTGCGCCACAGAGGTCGTTAGTTAGCCATGCTCGCTCGGCTTACTAATCGACGGTTACGTTCAATTGTTTCGAATGATCTCACCGATTCACCATATGGCTTACTAGCTTCTGCCCGCCGCGGCGCCCTTATTACAATTGAGTCTTTCGAATACATTGCATTCGAGTTGATTGCATATGCATGCATTCGAGTTGAACAAGAGTCAAGTAGTTATTTGTAGCACTCACATCACACGAACCATAATACTGCACAGGGAAGAATTTGAGCCGTTTGTGTAAACAGAAGCAAGATTCTTGGCAAAAAGGTTACAGATATTAACTTCACCCGAAGCTGTTTCGTCTACAAGAGTCATTTGTGAGGGATAACGACTATGACTATTCTTTTTATTTTTTTTATAAATGACCAGAAGAGCGCAAGCTGCATTCGAGTTGGATTATATACCTTTTATAGCATAGTGACATAAGTTTATGTGAATACGAACCCTCTTTGGCATGCTCAAAATAAATTTTGTCACGGGGGTTTGAATTAAATTTTTGGTGGTACTTATGTTTTTCTTGTAGTAGTGTTGTTCAGTGGTCTTAATAAGATCATTGGAGAACCACATAGGATATTTTTTTGGCCGCGGTCTTGACTTGGGCACGTGTTTGGATATGGCTTTTTGTAGAAAGAAACTCATAGAATACCGTAACCAATTCGTTAACCGTCTTGCTGTGAGAAAACTCTACTTCCCAATGAATTTGATTCAAATCATTAACAATTGATTCATAATCAGCTTTCTAAAAACAGACGTGTTGTTGAATTGGCGGAAGGGAGATAACTGGAGCCATTTGCGATGGAAAACTGCATCGGAGGTGAAATACATCAGTTACAGTTAGAAGAGAAATACTCTCAAGAAGATCTGTAACGCCAGCGCTGCTCAGTACTAGATCCAATTGCTTACCTTTCGCGTTCCGGATATAATTGTATTGCTTAAGGTCAAGCATAGCTATACAATCTAAGAGCATAGATGGGAATAAGTCATTAGTTCTCTCGCCGTTCAATGGACAACAATCCCCTCATGATAGTGGAGATGCATGACGGAGGCCTTAGTCCAGCAGTGGACGTGCACAGCAGTCCAAACGGCTGTGATGATGATAAGATAGCTTCGTAATCTATCTCATATTACACTTTGCACCTTCTCAGTAAAAACCTAAGAATTATTCGTAGATGAAAATGCGCAAAAAAATATCGCGTTTATATCCGGGCGTTAGTGAAGTGCCTATGCAGTGGTTAACGTTACGCAATTACGCTAAATAAACGAACTAATAAGTTGATTTTGTGCCCAGACCAATCTGAGGATTCAGATCACGGAATTCTAAAGAATACTTTTAATTTTTTTTTGTGAATACATTATTATCGTGCCTTTCTACTTGCTACATTTCGTGGGATCAGCACAAAATGACCTACTCTTTCACTACTTATATGTATGCCTATGTGTTTTGGTTCTGCTTTTGACCGGCAGGTTGGCAGTCGGAATATTGTATTTCAGTTTCAAAATAAACATGAGGTGAACTTTAATATTCATTTTGTAAATTACGGGGATTACTCACGTTGAAGCTTATTCCGACGAGTTTAGATTTTTCAAGTGTCCCTACGCGCGAGCTCCGACGTTAAATCATCATCACTTCAGCCGTAAAACGTTCACTAAGAACACAGGCCTCTCTCATGGATCTCACCATGAGGGGCAGTTGCCAAACTCACCACGCTTGGCAAGCGGGTTGGCGAGCACAGTCTGGGATGTTAAAACACGAAATGACGCTGCTGCCCATCTTCCGGAGGTAACTCTTAGTAGGCTCTTACTGCATCCACGGGATGAGAGGAGGGGTAACATTCTACTGCGCCGGCACCCCACGGCTAAATACTACGTGTGTAATCCTCTGTATCCGTTTCTACTTCCACTTGCTTGTAGGTTCATGGTATATTACTGTAAACTTAAGTAATTCAAAACATAAATAAAGTGCATTGTAGTAAAACTGGAAATGGGTATATTCCGAACATTTTAAAATTCCAACCACCGCATTGCATTTTAAACTATTTGGTTACCCATATTTCAATATTGGCATTTTTTATAGGTGCTACGAGTATTCTGTTTAGCCTACGACGGACGCTTCAGTATACGCTCGTTGCTAACAACGATCGGACATATGCAGTGTCGAATTTTCGAAATATACTACCCCTATGAAATAATTCCCCCTATGCAATACACCCAGATTGTAAATGAATATAATTGCTCAGTAGATGCACCTGCAGATTTTCATCTGAAAATTTAAAAAGTATATCGTAGGTACGACTGAAGTTGCTCCCGCTCCCGAATAGCCCTACATAGTCACGAACAGCGTAAATGTTTTCTGGCTTACCCTGGCATTACATAAATCACCTTTTATAGATAAAATTTGGATTTTATAAATAACCTAGGGATGATATAATATTAATAAAATTGAAATATTCAGGACATTTGTCTACAGATCAAGTGAACTATTTCCTACTCGTAAAGCATTGAGTCATTTCCACGTTTTAGAGGTTATAACATCGGTTTACCGACCTCAGCGCAAGGCTGTCCTCATTTAGATCTAGTTCTTAGGTCATACCGTAACTATGTAATGCAGTCTAACCTATTTACAATACACACTTGTCGTTACCGCAGGTTCGTCCGTATGTTCAGGAAGAATAAATTCTGCCTACTAATTCTTCTTAATAACATTGACCAAATAAATACTGGACTGCTAATGTCCCCTAATACTAAAAATATTCATTCAAATTATGTCAAATCCTAAAACCGGGATCAAAGATTTATATCTTTGCTTTTTTCCTTTCATAACTCGAAATCTATTGTCGTGCCGTAGGGTGCCGGCACTAGAATGTTACCCCTCCTCTCATGCCCGTGGATGCAGTAAGAGCCTGGTAAGGGATACCTCCGGAAAATGGGCAGCAGCGTCTTTCCGTGTATGAACATCCCAAACTGCGCTCGCCAACACGCCTGCCAAGCGTGGTGAGTATGGTAACTACCCCTTATGGAGATCCGTGAGGGAGGCCTGTGTTCAGTAGTGGACGTATTACGGCTGAAATGATGAATGATGATGATGATGATGCTATAATGCTGTTAAGTTTTTCATAAAAAAATGATCGATTGATAGAATATGTGTATAACTTTATAAGTAAAAGCTAGTTTTCAAAACTTCATTACTTGTTTCTGTTGTTTCAGCAAGCGGACCGTATCTCCAAGCACAATATTGAAGAGGGAGCAGAAATGGCTGCGAATGCTCAACAACTGGGAGGGCTTCATGAGCAAAAACTACAAGAAAGTGCGGGAGCGATGTCGGAAAGGTAATCGCTGTCAAAAGAATCCGAATTACTCGTATATTTGCGGCCCACATTCACTCACTGGTGGGCTTAATACTGCCTTCCTAAGCCCAAGAGCGTCAATTCAACATAGGTTTGTTTCGAGAAAATCAAAGTTATGTGATTGATATATTTTATGTCTAGAGATATTCGGCCCATTATCTGACATCAAGATAGCACGTTGTAATTTAAACTTTCGCGATCTGTAGACATTATTTTAAAACTGATTAACGGGACTTTAATTAAAGTCCTGTTAATCAGTTTTCAAATTATGACATCAAGATGTCGTGAATAGAATAGGTCTTAGTAGGTAGGTACATCATCTTAGTCTATGTAATAGTAACAGTGATTGAGATTTAGATGGCGCTAACCGATGACTATAACCGATAAGCAGTCAATTTTCGACCTGATGACTAGTCATTCTGTGGCCGAACGGTAACTTTGTTTCTGATATCTGTGGTAACGGCACACGTTAGCGTTTCGATTAGTTCGATTCTACATCCCGCACTGCGCTCGCCAACCAGCCTGCCAAGCGTGGTGAGCTTGGCAACCTCCTCTCCCCACATGATCAGTACTAACAAAGATCCATGAGGGAGCCCTATGTCCAGCAGTGGACGTCCTACGGCTGAGATGATGATGGTGATGACTCCCACAATGCTGTCTGACTACATGGCAGGTCATCTATAACGATCGCGCACCATTCTATCACAAACATAAAATGCGAAGTCCTGCCTTAGTGTTCTCAACGCAGTCCTAAAATTACGGGCACATGGGACCTTACAACTCTGTGTCAGGATGACGGGTGCAGTGCAATGCAGCGTTGGTCACGTAACGTGATCACCGCGGTATCGCAGTTGTAATAGGTAGAGATTACCGCTTAACATCAGATGGGCCTTCGGCTTGTCTCGTCATTTAGAAGTATATAAATAAAAGTCCTTCCACCGCGAAAAGTTGTGAGACCTCACTGTAATTGCATCTTCTTTCCCCCAGGTATACCCGCCTCAGTACGCCCCAAAGCGTGGCTGTACCTCTGTGGAGGCCAGTTGCTCCTGGAGAAGCATCCCAACGAGTATGAGGAGCTGCTTCAGGCGCCCGGTGACCCCAAGTGCATGGATGACATCCGGAAGGACCTCCATCGTCAGTTCCCTTACCACGAGATGTTCATTAGGGAAGAGGGCATTGGGTAAGAGACATTTCTCCATCTGGATACAGCGTTAGTCACTTTCACTCGGCCGTAACTGATAGACATCTACAGGCGCCAGTACCATATTGTCCCCAAGAGAATGGATGACATCCGGAAAGACCTCCATCGGCAGCTCCCTTACCATGAGATGTTCATTAGGGAAGAGGGCATCTGGTAAGAGACATAATTATTCTGGTGATCTCGGTACAGCGTTAGCCACTTTTACTGTCATTCACAGTTCCTACTGGTCACTACGTTTGAGCTGACTGATTAGATGCAATTGATTTATGTAGGCACCTGTACCATCTGGTCAGTTTAATTGGTTGTATCATAGATAAGAACTAGTGAAAACTGAAAAGTTACCTCACCATCATGTTCATTAGGTAAGTATCACGTAAGAGACTATTTTCCATCTAGATGCAGCAGTCAACACTTTCACTAACAGCATACTCGGCCGTACCTAATTGACACTGCGTTTGAGCTAACTGTACTGCCTAAGAAACGATTAGATGCAATTGACTTTTCCAGGCGCCTGTACCTTGTCAGTATAAACGGTTGTATCATAGAAAATAACTAGTAGACACTTATGAGCTCAATTCTAACATTACCGGAGCGAGCTGGAGCTTTATATTTATAAATAAATAATAATAAAAAGTTATTTATTGTACATAAAAACATGTAAAAGTAGAGAAGAGGGCATCGGGCTAAACATCAATTGACGTCATTCCGCCACCAAAACAAGACCCAAATACACCGACCCAATATATGGCATTGGGTACACGTATCAGTTTATTTAGGCAATTCAATGTTATGTATTTTAGCTTTCGACTAGATAACGAATTCTAGTATTGGGACGGTGAAAGAATGATGGACGTCTTGTTTTGGTGGCTGAATGACGTCAATTGATCTAGTCGAAGATTTTAGCTAATCGAAAAAATAAACAACGTACAGTGTGCATAGCTACATTATGGACATGTGCACATTACAAAAAAAATCGGTAACCTCTGAGACTACGTAAAGTGTCATGTGGGGTTACTTTAATTTCATAAACTTATCAATTGGTGTGTCAAAATAGTAATTTATCACAAGTGTGTGGGACTGTGGCCGCGTCCACCCGAATAGGTCACTAACAGGTCGTTGACTCGCTCGCAACAACTGTTAGGGGTAAACAGTGGGAAAATCCTAAAACAATGTATTTGTTCACATTCACATACAAACGGCTCGTTGAAGAGAAAATGGTCTGCCCATTGCTATGGAAAACAATCGTGAAACACAATTCTACTAATCACTACATAGTATTAATTTTAATTGAAGTCTGTTTTTGTGTGTCTGTTTTGTCCCATAGTATGAGTATTACATTCCGCAATCATTTGCTAGATTAGTATGCTAAGTATCAACGTTGCAAATTTTATATGTCCCTCCTCCCGGGTAAACCACTGAATTGGGATACCTAAAGAGTATGTCAAATGATAGATGATCAAACGAACTTACTAAGTGACGTTCGATCGCTATTATATGAGTCACTTCATCCGAAGATATATTATTAACAAAGTAGGATAAATCGATACTACTTTGTTAATAATATATCTGAAGGATGAAGTGACGATATAATAATTAAGTAAGACCTTTGCATCTATTGTTGATGATTTATGCAGCGTCAGCGACTAATGGTATTCATGCTGATCATGATTAGGCGTGCCCATCACCTATAGGGGTTGTCGGCACTACGTACACTCTTTTGTTATGCAAATTACAAATTTTTTGGGGCAGTTAGTACACTGTTTACCCGGACAGTCAAAGTGAAAAGTGTTTTCTATGCGATAAAAACAAGTATTGATAAAAAACATCCTCTCAACTAAGTCGGCTGTTAGTCAGAGGAAAGAACAGGTCAATACACTGAAGCTAACTAAGCCGCAGGTTTCCTCACGATGTTTTCCATGATAGCCATTAAGTAACATTTACAAAGAAATATGTTATTGCTTTATTGGTAAACGAGTACCGATAATAACATCGTATCGTAAACATACAAATCGTTCATAGGCATGTTTTGAAAGAATGGTCTTAACATTTAAACATTACATTTAAAGTAAGTCAGTCGGTCTGAATCCTAATTGACAAGCATTAAGCTAGCACTTAGTCGTAATAATAGGTCACTATATTTGTGAAGGTGCGATATCATCCGGAAGGTTTGTTGTTAATTACTGCCGAAGCCAGAAATTTCTTGAAAGAATGATTGGTACCATTTAAAGTCCGTCAATCTTAATCCTGATTGACAAGCACTAAGCTAGCAGTTGGTTGTAATTAGAATTATTTATATAACACCATCCGGAAGGTTTGTTGTTCATTACGGCCGAAGCCGGAACGGATCGCTAATGGCCATTATTAATCAACTTTAGCCCGCAGCTTCGCATTGTGTACGATACACGAAATTTTATTTTTATTTGCATCATTCATCATTTAAGCTGTAAAATGGCGTAAATCATCCACAACTGAACACAAGCCTCCCTCATGGATCGCCATGAGGGTTAGTTGCCTTATTCACCACGCTTGGCAGGCGGGTTGGCGAGCGCAGTAAGGGATGTTGAAACACGGAAAGATGCTGCTACCCATCTACCGGCGGTATCCCTTAGCAGGCTCTTTCTGCTTCCACGGGCATGAAAGGAGGGGTAACATTCTACTGCCGGCACTCCACGGCATTTATTTGCATAAATGTGCACAAATATTCATTTTTTAAACAACAAGACATGCCCGGAGGCGTTAAAATGTACATATAAAGTAGTTCAATTTTGTGTAAAGTCAGTGTCATCAAAAGCAACCCTCCTTAAGTTCAAATCTATTTCATATCTAGTTTAATAATAATAATTAATTAATATTCTTAATTTCTATTTTGTTCATTATAATAAAAAAATAGTTCAGGCATAATAAATCTTTTGAACTCTAGATCGGGGGGTTTATCAAGTGCATTCTTTTTATAACGACCTTTACTGAAGGGCAAAAGCTGACGCATACTGAATCTTAATCATTTTCAATGTATCATTTGTTTCAGACAACAAGAGCTCTTCCACGTGCTAAAAGCCTACTCAGTCCTGAACCCCAAAGTCGGGTATTTTCAAGCGCAGGCGCCGGTGGCTGCCTTCCTCCTGATGCACATGCCGAGTGTCCAGGCGTTCTGGTGTCTCGTCAGCATCAGCGACAAGTATCTGAGCGGGTACTACAACCCTGGACTTGAGGTGAGATTTAAGAACAGCGCCATCTGTTGGTACGGCGGAAAACTAGTTAGGGGTCGTTGTGAACCATCACCGAAATGTAGTTGCTAACGACATCTGTTAGTACTAATAGCCTACTCACCGCAATCCTGAACCGCAAGGTCGGGTATTTTCAAGCGCAGGCGCCGGTGGCTGCCTTCCTCATGCCGAGTGTCCAGGCGTTCTGGTGTCTCATCCATCAGCGACAAGTGTCTACGCGGTAACTACAACCTTGTACTTGAGATGAGAATTAAGAACAGCGCCATCTATTAGTTATAGCGGATAACTAGTAAGACTCACGGCGATAATTTGTTTTAGCAAAAAATCATGTGTATTATTAATTTATATATCTTACTTTCGTACTGAATATAATTTTGATAAAGATAATGATAAAAATGTGTTTATTTTGTCACAGAGATAACATGCCTATTCTACACGAACATATATTGTGCACAATGCACATGTTTCAGGTTATATTAAGTAGTGTCCCCTGACACTAACACTAGCCATAAGTAACTACTAATAAAGTGATTGATCTGTGCTCTGAAATAAATAATTAAAACCCTACCTACGGCTGAGATGATGATGAATCGTAAATATTGCATCTAGTTGTCACAATCGTGACAGTTCCAAAAGCCCGTCTGTTCTACAATCATCATTTCAGCCGTAAAACGTCCACTACTGAACACAGGCCTCCCCCATGAGGGGTAGTTGCCATACTCACCACGGTTGGCAGGCGGGTTGGCAAGCCCAGTGCGGGATGTTGATACACGGAAAGACGCTGCCACTTTCCCGCTGCCCATCTTCCGGAGGTTTCCCTTAGCCGGTTCTTACGGCATCCACGGGCATGAGATGAGGGGATAACATTCTACTGCCGGTACCCTACGGCTGTTCTGCAATACCACCGAGTAACTAACAGCAGTTCCCCGGCTATTTCTCCCAGGTGCTGCAGCGCGACGGAGACATCCTCCACGCCTTGCTGCGCCGCACCGCGCCCGCCGTGCACCGCCACCTGATGAAGCACAAAGTGGAGCCGGTGCTGTACGCCACGGAGTGGTTCCTGTGCGCACTGACGCGGACGCTGCCGTGGGACAGTCTGCTGCGTGTGTGGGACTGCTTCTTGTGCGAAGGAGTCAAGGTAAGAGATAAACTAGCGAAGACCTGATTATGGGTCTTATTCTGGCGTGGGACACCACATCTGCACTGACGTCCCGGGTCTGTTGTGCGGTGTCCCTCGTGATACTACCCAGACCAGTCTGCTTTCTACCTACTACTCATCATCCTTATCTTCCGTACCCCCTTCGGGGTCACCGGGTGAGGCCTCGAGACGTACGTCTCCTTACCCCGGCTTCATCTCTGGGGGCTACAACCCCCAGGTCTCGTTTCTTGTAGCCCTTTGAGTGGGCGGGCATCAATGGTTCTCCCGGGCGGAGGTGCGGTGCGGGAGGGGCCTATGCATAGAAGTTTCTACGCATGGCCTCCAGACCCCGGACCGCCACCTCACGCGTGTCCTCGCCCGCGGCGAGGGCCATCAGGACCTCGGTGAGGATCCCCATGAGTATCACGGGGGCCTCATCCGGTCCGACGTCCGACCTACTGCTGCGTTCTTTCTTCATTGAGGCGTATATGAAGAGTTTTTATTGTGTTATTACAATTTTATGGGTTCTGTCTGACCAACCTGGTTAAGGCGTCATAATGCACCATGTCCATTTAAAGAAGACCAGAGCCTAATTCTAATTCTAGTGGAGAATACTTGCTTTTGTCTGCTGAAACTGCTAGACAAAAACTAATTCCAACATAAGGAAAGTAATAAAATGCAATGAAAATATTTAGTTTTAATTCCGCTTATGCTGAGATTAAGCGGAATTAAAACTAAATATTTTCATTGCATTTTATTGTCATGGATTTCCGCAAAGTAACGCCTGATTCCATTAATTATAAGGAAAGTAAGCTTAAGAGTCTTAAGTATCCTCAACCGTAAGAGGTCTTCTAGCGACATCCTCAGTTGTACACCGCCACCTCAACAACAAGCACAAAGTGGAGCCGGAGCTGTAACCCGCCTACCAAACGTGATGAGTATGGCAACAGCTCCCTTATGATCAGATCCGTGGAGATCCAATCAGACACGGGTGGTACCAAAACCCTTATACCGACCTATATATTTTTCTTGGTCGATTCTCAGATCATTTTGCAATGCATTATCGCCAGGTGCTGTTCAAAGCCGCGCTGGTGATCCTCCACGGAGCTCTAGGCCCTGCGAAGGTCCGCAAGCGAGCCTGTGGCCTCTGCGAGACGCTCGAGGTGCTCCGGCACCCGCCCGAGGCGATCCTGGGAGAGGAGTACCTGGTGTACCACATGCAACGACTGGGCCTCACTGAGGAGGACTTTGAGTTTGAGCATCAGCGCCAGACCGCGCGTCGCAGAGCCATAGCGGATCGAAGGTGAGGCTTATGTTAAAGATGTAACGTCTATTTTACTCTGGCAGATGTGTGAAGTAATCTTGGAACAAGGTAATCTGGTTAACTTCAAGCAGAGACTTCGACCGAGTCGAAATTAAGACTTACCGCAATTGTCTAAGGTCAAAATAGCTTTGGAAGCTGCCTGAAACGTCCTAGGAGAGCAGCGTCAACGGTAGACCGCGCGTCGCTCATCGACTTTATAACAGAAAAACTAAAACTTGAAACATCAACCTAGGCAAAGTGTTTGGTCTATTAATTACCCTTGGGGCAATCTTGGTTCAATCTCAAATCTACTTATACTTCAAATAGACACCTTGACTCAGTGAAATGTTAGTTTTAATACGGGTGCCCAAGGTCTATTGTGAATATACAATTTAATCATTGACCAAATACTATACTACAATCTCAAGGGGATTAAAAAGTAAATGATGTGTCTACTTGTTTATTAATTTACACATTTATCTTCCAGTGGCAGCTGATTCAGCGACTGTTCCTTCAAGCGTTATTCCAAGAATAACGCAAGGGACATATTCAACACACTGTAAACGTGGAAATTGAACTCTAAGTGGTATGTGATAAAGACTATTAGAGATGAGTGCATTCACACAATATGGACCTTAGTTGTAAGACTTGCAGTGGCCAAATATGGAACGACCAAGATCGACTGACGAATAGTATAGTGTTTTAGGTCTTAAAGGTTATAGACTATTTTGCTATGACTACGATTCTCAGTCTGACAAGTAGTTCTGTTGGCTTATTCCAGAAATCCCGAGCGATGATCAACTGCGAAGGGGATTTTTGGACTTTTATCTCCTTACCCATTTATATAACAAAATCACTTACGATAAAAAATATCGTACAATAAGCACGTTTTAAATCTTTTTAAAGAATGTTTGTCTAGATGGCCATCTGTAAATTAACACGAATTTTATGATTTCTTGATGGTCCCTCCTTGTACATTCACCATATAACATAAATTTCACAAAGAGAAACACAGACAAGTATAACATACAATGGGCGGTCTTATCGCTAAAAGTATAATAATGTATATTTTTTCACTGGTTTTGGTTGTATTGCACTGGTAGTCAATTATAAGCTGGGAAATATATATAAATAACGTGAGAAATACCCGGGCTTCCGTACGAAAACGTAGTAATTATACAATTATTTAAAAGGCTTGTTAATATTCTTAGATAAGTGGGAATCCTAATGATTTGTTAAACTGCTCAGTGATACAAAGAATGGTACCAAAACAGAATTAGTGCGTCGGCGAGATATTCATAGCAAAATAGTTACTAAACCGTTATAGATTAGACAATATAGGATTGACTCGTCATATCTCTGTTAATTTTAACAAGCAGCAGATTACATGTTTAATATAGCATTTTAATTAGCAAAAGTTTTTTCGAGAAATGCTTAGCTTTTATATACCGGGTGTTAATGTAAACAGTCTTATCCTTGAAACCACAGACTAGGTATCAGGAACAGAGTCCAAAACCGATGAAAAAATAATAATTTATTTTTACATAACTTTCGCAAAGAAAATCCTCATAGATCATGAATGCGTTTCACCCTACACATACTACGATTTCTGAGGCTACGAAACACGTGCGTAGGTGCAATGCGCCTTCTCTTTCTCTCAAACGCGCCGCCCGCCGCCTTTCGGCAACTCGCCGTTTCTTTGAAGCGCCGACACAAACACCCGCCAAGGTCCCGCGGCCAGACCCACGCGAGCGCCCGCGCCGCCACTTTCGCCAGTCGCGTGCAATCTCGTGAGGTCGATACATCGCGACCCTTATGTGTGCCGATTCGCGGTAAAATGTAAACTAACTGTGTAACTTATCTGTGCTGTGACAATGTCGTACACAAGCGAACAGTGGACTGAAATGGTGCGGCTTTATGCCATAGCTGGTGGGTGACCTTGGCACGTAGGATGTACACAGAGCGGTTTCCAGGACATCGTGTGCCAAGCCGGGAAACTATTCTAGCGGCTACACAAAGGCTACGTATGTAAATAAGACTTGTTTGTTAATGAACTTTTTAAATAACCGAAAATAACTACCTAGGTACTTTAGCCTTATAGCTTATTTGATTCATTTTAATCATTTTACTTGTCTTGAAATAACTTAATAATGTAACGTGCTAGAGTAATTATTTTTGCCTGTTCTAAGGCAGGAAAAGTATGAAGGGAAAGTTCTATGCAAGCAACCATTCGTTTTGATACGTACCTACACCAGCCCGAGCCCAGCGACATTTGCGGGCGACGTACGACTGTAATTAGGGTGTCCAAAAAATCACGTTCCTATGATGAGAAATGAATTATCAAAATGTAGCGAAACTAATTGACTATTATTTTTAATTATAACTTGTATCAATTCATTTTAGGGTTATACATTCGTGGTTTAAGTGATAAGTGTGTTCACACTAACACACTGTATGTGTTCATAATAATACGAGTGGAAGGATATTAAGCTGTCGTCAACATAGTGTTGTTGAATTAATTTGTTTCTATGTATGTTCTTCTACCATAAATTACGTCCCCCGAACTTTATAACTGTTTCTATGATTTCGCAGCGTGAGCTCGAAACGGATGTGCGATGAACGAATGTGCGACAAAATAAAACCAAAATAATGCACTATTTGCGACAAACTATGTCTGCGACAAGTGAAATACGCTCGCAAAACTCATAGGACACCAGAGATTTACAATCTATAGCCGGTGCGTTTAAAATACCATAGCTATGACGCTGTGTCAATGAGTTCATAGCGTGAGCTCGAATAACGTTGAACGCTTGTACGACAAAATTGTATTGCGATTTACCGTCGAATATGCGATAAATTGGTGTGCTATGGTTTGCCACTGGTTCTTTTACCAACGCTCGGCAAACTCATAGCAAATTGAATAAGCTATCACCGGTGCGTGTATTATATTTGTTAGTACTTGCCACTGCAGTGCAAAGACCTCCCTTACCTCTCCACTCATCGCTATCATGTATATAACACATCTATTATATTGAAGATTTATACAGCATCATCATTCCAGCCGTAAAAAGTCCACTACTGAACAGGCCTCTCTCATGGATCTCCATGAGGGGTGGTTGCCATAATCACCACGCTTGGCAAGCGGGTTGGCGAGCGCAATACGGGATGTTGATACACGGAAAGACGCTGCCCATCTTCCGGAGGTATCCCTTAGCAGGCTCTTACTGCATCCATGGGCATGAAAGGAGGGGTAACATTCTACTGCCGGCACCCCACGGCATAATATTCAGCAACAGCAACTGTTAAAACCTGTTGTACAGGGCTTATAGCACCTATACCATCCTCTCGGCCATACGCGAGAAAACCCTCTATTAATAATAATACATGAAAAAGCCTTTTAAATAATAAAAGGTTGTTGTTATTTCATTGTTATTTCACTCAATCTGTACCTCCTACTATCGCTTTGAAGCCACATAGGTACGAGGAACAACGTTAAAGTGAGCCTTTGTGGTGTTTTTTAAGGCTTTAGATATGCCCTCATAC
Source organism: Pasiphila rectangulata (assembly GCA_963082625.1). Lineage (NCBI taxonomy): Eukaryota > Metazoa > Arthropoda > Insecta > Lepidoptera > Geometridae > Pasiphila > Pasiphila rectangulata. The sequence continues at coordinate 12,783,442 of OY720256.1, read as the reverse complement.
ATTATCTTCCACGTCGAGTCCACACGAGTTTCGAGGTCGGTGCGTTGGTGATCTTCAAACTTTTGGTTCTTAATAAAAGCTTTGGTGGCAACATTAAAAGCTTATACATTTAGGTTTTCATTGTTTGAGAACAGCCCTTTCTTAATATTGTATAACTTCCATTATTAAAGCGTTTCTTTCCATAAATGTATGCTTAATAAAGCTCTGTAACTATTCAATGAATAATAGCTATTCATAAGAGCTCTATAATTAACGCTAGGATTAAATAATAAATAATAAAACGTGCAAATAGTTTATAACGTTATAATATTGTATGTAAAATGTAAATTACATATCTTTTGTAAAATGTTGCTAGTAAGATGTTGATAGCGTATGAGCGACGCGTAGATTAGTTAAGGGTTCGATTCTTGAACGTGTCTTTACGTATTTAGAGGTTTTATTTATGTTTCTTTCACATCTCTTAAGATGAGATGATGCGCCAGCTACTTTTCATGCATGCTGTACGAACGCTGTTTTGTGCCTAGGACATTGTAAGATGGAATAAGCTTGCCCAGGACCGACCATCCTCCTAGTATAGTCGGCAATATTCATCTCAATATGCGTTCTTCTATTCAATTCTCTTAGCTTAGACGGCAATATTCATCTTAATATGCTAGACTCGACTCCTCATAACAGACAAAATTCCGACTATCAAAAAACACGGGAGACATAAAGACCACTATAATGTCTACTGACCACGGATTTTGTTATAGTCTAAACAATAATAAGACCTTCGTTCGAAAATAGTCAATGATGCTGACAATTCACACAGCTTCATCTAGCCCCAAGCTAAGCAGAGCTTGTGTTATGGACACTAGATGACTGATATACTTAATACATTATACTACATAGATAGATATTTTTTTATTATCTATAGGAAAACACCCAGAACACCCTGAACAAATATCTGCAGATTGTACAGATATTTCAGTCCCAAGGCGAGATTCGAACCCGCAACCTCTAGCTTCGCAGGCGGACCTTCGCCCGCTGCACCGTCAGAGGTCGTCGATAGTCAAAAAACGTCGGAAATTACGCGAGAAGGCTGCATCCGGCACTGGCGAATTAATCGTCGACAGGGAGGTATTTCTGCACTAGTTCCCCTGTGATGGCGTTTTAAACTTTGATGCACCGCAATAGAGTTCTTTTTATTCCCGTGTTTTTTGATATTTTAAATGTCTAGTGATCGCGAGTCTATTGGAAATTAGAATCCGACTCCACTCCTCCCCAATTGTACAAATCAATGATTGTGAACTTATTTGTAAGATTGTAGCTATTTTTTTAACATTTACAAAGCAATAACAGATGTAATATGAATTCTACTTAATAATTACCTGATTAACTGTTTAGTAGTTTATAGTATAATAAATCCATCTCTAAGAAATAATAATACATTTTCCCGCGGTGACTTTCTAAATATTGACGGATTAATCTTTCAGAAAACTCTTACTACATAAAATTAATATTTCAACCGATTTTTATAAAGTAAGTTAAAAAATAAAAGCAAAACGTGAAATATCCTGCTACAAAATGTTTATTTATAATAAGTGTATTTATGTAAACTCAACTGTTTCAGCCGAACCTCTGAGTTGTATCTGCACAAAAGTGCACTGTCGCATGTTTTATACACATGTACTTACCGCTTATACATACATTTCGGTATATTATATGCTATGTATTTACGTAGAAAATATACCGAAATCTATAAGCAGGTTAGCGTTAAAATAGACCTGCTAAATTAAACTGAATTGTTTGTAAAAATAAAAGCTTAAAAAAAACGCAGTAAGCAAGAATGCACTTTGGCATACTCTTACCCAACTGTTTTTCATATCCTATATATTGCATAAAGAGCCTTTCTAGTCGGGCCAATTGACGCAAATTGAAAGGATACTTCGGTAAAATAACTTTTTTCTATATTCTTCCGTAGGTACCTAGATAGAGAAATGTGTAGAATCTATTTCATCAACACGACATCCAAACTTCATCATTCCCTGTACCCCTCATCCTATGGGACACTGATAAACTTATAATAACCAACTTATTTTAGATTTATTTATACAATTAATTAATTAGCACGACTTACAAAGATGTTTTTATTATGTCACTCTACCCTGTTAACACGCACTCTGGTACAACATACGACTCAAGCATTTAGCTTAGTTTAGGTAACGATGGTAAACTTTACATATGAAGTCAAAGTCAACAAGTGTGTTATTATTGTTATGCCATTTGGGTCCCACTGCTGGGTAAAGGCCTCCCCTAAATCCAAATCCAATCTCAAAAGTATATTATAATAAATAAATTAAAGTGTTTATTCAATAGAGCAAATAGAATAGTCAATTTACAAAATAAAAACAAAACACACTTAAATTGAAATTGTTCGCTTCAGAACTCTTTTTCTAAAAGATGTCTCTGAATAGGTAAAAGCAACGCAGCGGACAGAATGGTGACGTCTCATTCACGAGCAGGTTCACGTTTAAAACCGAGCGTCGCAAGGAGTTCGATAAAAAGCGTGACGAGCTCAAGGCCACCGGTGGCCATAACATAATAATGGTCTTTCTAACCGTTTTCAGCTACGGCGACCTTTTATCTGCTTAGGATTGCGGATGGACTCTAAGATGACTCAACTTATAACTACATCGGAGAGGCACAGTCATGTCCATCAACTATGGTATGCAAGCCAAAAAATCGTGACGAGCTCAAGGCCACCAGTGGCCATAACATAATAATGGTCTTTCTAACCGTTTTCAGCTACGGCGACCTTTTATCTGCTTAGGATTGCGGATGGACTCTAAGATGACTTAACTTATAACTACATCGGAGAGGCACAGTCATGTCCATCAACTATGGTATGCAAGCCAAAAAATCGTGACGAGCTCAAGGCCACCAGTGGCCATAACATAATAATGGTCTTTCTAACCGTTTTCAGCTACGGCGACCTTTTATCTGCTTAGGATTGCGGATGGACTCTAAGATGACTTAACTTATAACTACATCGGAGAGGCACAGTCATGTCCATCAACTATGGTATGCAAGCCAAAAAATCGTGACGAGCTCAAGGCCACCAGTGGCCATAACATAATAATGGTCTTTCTAACCGTTTTCAGCTACGGCGACCTTTTATCTGCTTAGGATTGCGGATGGACTCTAAGATGACTTATAACTACATCGGAGAGGCACAGTCATGTCCAAAGTGCGCTCGTACCTTCTTCAACTTTGGTATGCGAGCCACCAGAGAGCGTAGCAAAGGCTGGAACAATAACCCTCCAAGTCCTTCTAGTTAAATATGCAGGTCCAATAAAAATCTGTCGCTGTGGTCCGAAATCTGCCCAGAGATCTTATACTGCTCTGTATCTTGTGCCCTTACCGAACTCTGCGCTGTTATATTTATGTTTTCTCTTTTTGGTGATTCATATGAATTATGATTATGTACGAAAGTCGCATTTGGCTCGGTTTAGTAGCTGATGGTACTAGATTAAGTTTAGGCTATAATAGTTTGTAAGTTTCCTATTGGTGCATAATTTTATTTATTATACTATGACGATGTCTTAAAATTTTGCCCGGATTTTCATTAATGACTCGGTATTAATTGTATCTGAATAAACTTAACACGCTGCGTATGTCGCGAATGTTTTATACGAATCGAAAACGAGAATGTGTAAAAAATCTCAACAATAATGTATGTTGGAGCACACTTGCACAATAGGCTATGTAGATGACAAAATTTTAATTCTTAGTCCGTCATGTAAATTAACAAAAACGATTGGACACGTGTTTTTTTTAAAAATAATCGTAAAAATAACGGCATAACATTATGTTGAAGTGACGCGTGACGTCACGTCTAGGCACAGTTTATGACTTGTTATGACGTCATGAGCCCCCACTCCTTTAATGCGCTTTATCAAAAAATTGTAACCTGTACCGTCCCACTTCTGGGAAAAGGTCTCCCCCAATGTCTTCCATCTATTCCGGTCTTCAGCCAACTTTACCCAATATTAATTAAAAAAAAAGAAAAAATCGTATCCATTTTTTGTGTTTTCTGACAGACTAAATAGAAATTTGATATTCATATCCTGTCATCATTATAGCTTTTGTTTTGGAATTAAAAGGAATTAACACTAAGTTAGTGTTGTTTCCTTATAAATCTATCACCGCGAACACACTTTATTGTGTACACACAATATTAATTATCAAACCTTCGATGCGGGCGAAAATGGGGCACGTTTTCATTGTTTGTTTATTTTGTAATTAGATATTTAACTGAATGTTATTATTCTTAATTTTTATTTCTTGTTATTTCATTTCAACGATTAGCGGTAAGTTGATGCCTTTTTATGCACAATTCTTTCAAATTATTTTGGATAGCTTTGTTACATGCACTTTTTAAGTCTCGAGTGATTGTAAAATAGACGCATAGATATAAAAAAAAATAGTAGGTACAGAGTTTTGTCATTTTATTTTTGTTACTCCAGCTTGACTGTATAACAAGTAGCCTCTAGAGTAAAAAATCTAGTTTTCTAAGAAATCAAGTTTTATTCGATGTTCAATATAATGTAAAAAAAAAACTATCCCGAAGATACATTACTTGAAATTATTCTTTTTATAGTTAAAATAATGTTGGGTACACTTAGGAAGAAAGCTAAATGGGGATTCATTTAACATTTTACATTTTCAAGTTGAACAAAATAGAAATAAAATTATATCGAATATTCCAACAATTAGTTTTCAGTACATTCCGCTCAGACTGTTCTAGAGATAATTTGACTTAAACATATTTTTGTAAACGCCCGAGATTTCTATAATGCTGCAATATTTGTGATGTAAATAAAAACTATTGGTAAATCTATATATGTTTTGTTTAACTTTTTTCCCTGCTTGGTTTATCCAAGTTTATTTTGAGGTCAGCCAAACATACTAGTACCAAGTTGGAAGAGGCATTCAGACTAAAGCGAAGTGTCCACTGGCAAGTTACTTCCACAATTTCTTGCAGAAGACAATTGACAACTGTTTCCACTGACTGCAATTTCTCTATATGATATACACGTGCGACTAGCAGCAAGTTCGGCAAGTCCTAAAACTTGCAGAAGTGAACTTCCGCGAGCGTTTACACGTTGGATGTCGCTTGAGCAAGTCAACTCCCGCAAATTCTATTTTTTATTGCCAGTGGACACTTCGCTTTAGAACCGATGCGGATGCCGTAAAACGTACAATACGTATATCGTCTTTATTATAAATAATGCTGGACCAAGCTAAGCAGAGCTTGTGTTATGGGTACTAGATGATTGATATACAAATACATAAAATATATTTTGTATATATAGATAGATATCCAGAACACCCTTTACAAATATCTGCAGATCGTACAGATATTTGTCCCGAAACGGGAATCTAACCTATTGCTTAGCAGGCGGACTTCACCCGCGCACTGACTGTTTCTACACGATTATAAAAAAAGAGAAGAAAGAACGTTACCGTCAGCAGTATGTTAGTCACCTGTAGTACTGAACGTTAAAATGCTATCCAAAAATTGCTCCCCAATTTCCCAATTGGTTCATCCGTACGCCTGCGCGAAACAGAGGAGGGTCGCTAGTTATCGTATATCAGCTGTTATTGTTAATACTTTGGTAGGTAGTATTTTCTTGAATGCAAATTACTGAATCACGCCCTTTTGGCTTAGTACACATATTATATATAATACATTCTGTATAAAAGACAAAATAACCTATGAATGCGCTTTTGCTCTCCATTTTTTGACAGGCACTGGCTTACCTACCCACCCATTCATCTCATATCGATAATAAACGTCTTTATTTCCTTGAAAATATCCTTCAGAGGTTTCAAACCTAGATTCTGTACCTATGTAAACGATCTAGGTTTGAAACCTTTGAAAGAAGCCATTATTGGTACATTGGTAGACCGTACATCAGCATGTACGGTCACCTTGAAATGTTTAATTTCTTCTGAAATATGAAGGAAGCAAATCTCTTATTAGAGTAAGCAATATTTGGATAGCATTTCAACGTTAAATACGACAGTTGACTCAACATCCTGACGATAACAAAATAACTGCATCCCTAAACACACATGCCTTAGCGCCAGCAGTAACCTGACCGCTATTGTTGGTTGGGTTCGATTCCCGCCTCGGGCAAATATCTGTACGATCTGCAGATATTTGTTCAGGGTTTTCTGGGTGTTTTTCTATATATAATAAAAATATCTATCTATGTAGTATAATGTATTAAGTATATCAGTCATCTAGTATCTGTCCCATAACACAAGCTCTGCTTAGCTTGGGGCTAGATGATGGTGTGTGATTTGTCCAGCATTATTTATTATTATTATTACATAAATGATGCGCTCGAATCTTATGAGGCACTGGTGGTTGTGTTAAAGCTGATCTCATACCAGGTGTCACAGTAGATGTATTTTGTTTACTTACTGGCTTGACGCAACGACTCAAAGTGGATCTTGGCCTCCGACACCAGAGACCGCCAGCTGTACCTATGTCTCCTTTGCCGTTTTAGTTCAGTCAACGGCACCCATCTCTTGCAGATCTCTTTCTATCTCGTCGTTCCAGCGGGACCTCGGACACTCAACAGGCCTCTTCCCACTAGGTCGACCCACGTAAGCTCTCTTGGCTCATGATCCTGCCCCATTCGAACTACGTGCCCGATCCATCTAAGTCTGGCCGCTATGGTCTCTCCCATGATGTTCGTCTCGGATACAATATCTTCTATCTCTTGGTTCTTACGTTGTCTCCGATAACTGCCATCTTCTCGATAAATGGGTCCAAACATCGAGTCCATCGGGAAGATCATTCTTTCAGTCACCAGTAGCTTGCAACAGGTAGCTTTTTGTGAGCGTCCATGTTTCGCAGCCGTACCTACATCAAAATGGGTCTTATCCAAAGATTAAACGTTTTGTATACTTATGTATCACGGTTTTGTACAAGTATCTATCCAAAATATGCTGTATATTGTTATAAATTCTGTCCAAAACTTGATATATGTACAATAGAACAATGTAAAAAGTTTAGTTATTAACTATAAATAAAAAGTTACACAAAAACAATATCGACTTAACGGTAACCCTTTTGTAACTATTTTGTGTAGGTACTCACTATCACTCTCGTAATATTCTTTGAGATTATAAAATACTTTATAAATAAATTCATATTATACAAGGTGGCCCATTCAAATCGGTCAGTATGGGAAAGTCTGAAACTGTAAGACATACGAAGATTTGTTATTAGGAACCATGTCACCGATTTCGATAAAAAGAAAAACTGCATTCATACAATTAAAAAAAAAGTGTACCCAACTGGGGAATCGAACCCGGTTGTTTTGAAAAAATAAACTTACACTATTTCTATTCAGATATCGTTTGTGTAGGTCTTAAGCAGTAAATATCTCTAAGAAACATAATGTCTAAAATGAATAAAATGCATTTTTTTCACATACTTTAATTTATCATAGTAGGTGTTCAAAGTGACCACCGTCTTTTTCAATACAATATTCAACACGTCTAGGTAACGATCTTACTATTGCATTTTGTATCTTCATGTGGTGAATCTGCGTTAAAGTTGACTCTATGGCTACTTTTAGTTCTTCAACGGTGTTATAGCTATTTTTGTACACTTCATCTTTAATGTAACCCCACAAAAAATAATCTAGAGGCGTTAAATCGGGCGACCTCGCCGGCCATTTGATCGGGCCGTTCGTACCAATCCACTTTCGCTGAAAGTTTTCATTTAAAAAGTCTTTTGCTATACGACTATTGTGAGCCGGTGCTCCATCCTGTTGAAAATAAAGTTGTTCTCTTATTTCTACTGCCATTTCTCCTACGGCCTCTAAAAGATCTTCTAAGATTGCAAGGTACTTGAATCTGTCCAAATGTCCATCATAAATTTTAAACATGAGTACCTTATTGTGAAGTAGGCCGACCCAGCAGTTAAATGAGAATCTAACTTGACGGCGTCCTTCGTGCACTCGTAAGGGATTTTCTCGACTCCAATAGTGATGATTCTTACGATTGTACATTCCGTTATTGGAAAATTGAGTTTCATCAGAAAATATTACGTAGTTTAAAAAATGTCTGTCTAGGCCCATTCTCTCTTTTATCCAATTGCAAAATTCAAGTCGTCTGATATCATCTCCTGCATGTAAGGCCTGCACCCAATGTCCATTCTTGTAGCACTTGTATTTGTGTTTCTTTAGGGTTCTTTGAATCTGTGTTCGTGAAATTTCAGGAATATCACGACTTGCATTACGGGTGGAGGCATCTGGTGTTGCTTCAAAATAGGTTAAAATGTTCATTTCCATGTTTTCATCACATTTTCTTGGTTTTACTTTAATTGGCTTTTTAAAACTTCCGTAATTCTTCAAATTGTGCACAATTTTGATGAATATCTTACGGGTAGGTAAAATACGTGTCGGATATTTGATATGGTACCAATGTAGTGCACGGGAGCAATTTTTATCGTTTTTAAAGTAAGCTTCCAATAAATCAAAGTGCTCAGAATTTGTAAAACGCATTTTCCCAACCACACAGCGAACGACACAAAAATACCGAAGCATTGATTTTAATTTTCAGTTCCCGCCTAAACATTTGACACTCAAGTTTTTTTTTCTTTTTTTTTGTATCGCTATTCGGCCAGTCACACCGACACGTTCCATTTTCAAATGAGGTTTAACACGTCTCTGTATCTACAACATCTACATACTTACTTTAAGTGGGCTTTTCAATTGATTGTTAGTGTTTGATTAATAGAAGTAAGCAGTTGCAATAATAGATAATAATATTACTGTAGATAACAAAACTTCCTTAAACGTTTAATGCAATGCCAATGCCACATAATACATAACACGGTGTATGTAACAAGTAGAGAGGTACAAACAACCATAGAGATAGATTGCTGAATATTGTAACGGTGGTCACTTTGAACACCTACTATGATAAATTAAAGTATGTGAAAAAAATGCATTTTATTCATTTCAGACATTATGTTTCTTAGAGATATTTACTGCTTAAGACCTACACAAACGATATCTGAATAGAAATAGTGTAAGTTTATTTTTTCAAAACAACCGGGTTCGATTCCCCAGTTGGGTACACTTTTTTTTTAATTGTATGAATGCAGTTTTTCTTTTTATCGAAATCGGTGACATGGTTCCTAAGAACAAATCTTCGTATGTCTTACAGTTTCAGACTTTCCCATACTGACCGATTTGAATGGGCCACCTTGTATACAGGTAATCCATATCTTAGACTCCACACAACGTCAAAAATTAACTCGTAAAATCACTTAGGGGATACTACCAAATACTACCAAACTTTGTCTACTACCCAGCGTTAGACTGGTCACAGAATGATCAAGATTTTTAACGTTAAAACGGCTAAATATATTTTTTTATTATTTATTAATACTTTTACGTTATTGTTCTATAAGCTTAAAAAAATCACGTTTATTTATTTACATCGCCTTACACAAAAAGTTAAGAGAATGACGAAGAAAAAGACTGCAATAAAAACAAACAACAATATCCCTTAAAAAATATTTATTTATTATCAGAATTAAATACTTCCATAAAGTTTTAAAATCAAATGCGTGATAGAACTCGAATATAGTGAAAGATAAACCTACTATATTAAATTATTGGTTTATAACTTGTTTTTTCTTGACTTCCCTCTTACACTATGTCACACAGTAGACATTTTCTGAGATATGATAAATATAGTCCGCACCTCCACTGAAGTTCGATAGACGCCGCTGCTATCATAGAACTCAATACAGACTACACATACTATACTGTACTGTAGTTTTCGCTTTTTCCGCAAGGCTTCAGTTCTTGTGGCGCCATCTCTATTGACTTCTTTTTTCATGGTTTTTGTGTTTGGTTTTACACAATAGTGCCAGTGTCAAGTAACATTTTAATAGAGTTAATTTTATCGTTTTTCCTTACTTGTTTGCCATTACCCTTTTCGTCACCCGCTAAGCCAATTTGTTGCAAGTGTCCGCCCCTCACGTGGGAAAGATGAACAAAGAGTATGTAACACTACGTTTAAAGGCTCGAGCAGACCGGATGCGTATGCGTAGACGTAAGCGTAGACGTGCACGTACCACTGAGTTGTAATGTATGGAACTGGTATGAGACAGGACACACCGCTTGCGTAACGTAGACGTGAGCGTCATATGTCAGTTCCATACATTATAACTCAGTGGTACGTGCACGTCTACGCATACGCATCCGGTCTGCTCGAACCTTAAAGATGAACTCTATTGTCATTAATTTGGATTTGGCAAGAACTTGTGACTTTGACAATAAAACGCATATCTATGACTGCTTGTCGAAAATAAGACATTACCCATAAAAATATTTTTTTTTGCTTGCATATAACATCGCTATGGCAGTTTTTTGTATTACTTAATTATTTGTTCTTATTATGTAATTTTTGGTTAATGTGTGATCAATAAGTTTAAAAACATTATGAAATTTGTGTGTCGCAATTTATGGACTGGCCCCTAAGAGACAATGTTCCTCTTTACATGAAATAGTTGTTATGAATAATGCCAATGTCTAAATCTACAAATTATCATCGAACTTGTCAAAGCAACAACATTTTGATAAACTTTTAAAACTACCATGGTTGTGAACATTATTTGCAATACTTACGGGATATTATATTTACCATGATTTGAGTCTTTTTCAGTTTCCCGATATTTCGACGCAGTTTCACACGTCATGATCACGGATAAACTTAAAAAGACTCAGATCATGGTAAATATCCCGTTAATATTGCATATAAAATAACTAATCATGTGGTTTATACTACCACGGACTCTACACCACTTTAGAGACACAAACACAAGCGAACATTCACCCACGGTTATACATTCCTATACTATCTTGTAAAGTCTATCTTGTAAAAGCGCGAAATCGACAACAATACTCCAGCTACTTTCGACGTAGCATGTTTGTAAACAAACCGTCACACTTAGATTTGAATTGCTTCTTAAGGCCCTGTTAAACAGAGAGCGTAATTAGCGCGCGTCAAGGCGCTAAAGCGTCCTGGCCTAGCGCCAGTTATAGCGTCGCGTTGTGCTGTACTGAACAGGCTATAACCTGTCAAACAGCGCTACCAGTAGGCGACGCTCTAGCGCCGCGTCATGACGTCGCGTTGTATTTTATTACAGAATATTAGTTAGCGTCGGGTGTGTTCTTCGTAAATTATTAGTGAAAATGACTGAAAAGTTAATAGAATGTGTTAGAAAATACCCGTCTTTGTATAACACAAGGAACAGTACAATCAATCAATCAAGACATCGTGACTAAGTAGACTACTACTTAGTTACGTAACCTATTCGTTATCGTGAGGGACGAATACTGAATAGCGTCGAAGCTGTCACACACAAAGTGTACGACGTTAAGGCCAGGACACTTTAGCGCCTTGACGCGCGCTAATTACGCTCTCTTTTTGACAGGGCCTTTAAACTATCCTGGTTGCAAACCGATCGAAAATTTTGACTTTACAGAGGCGAAGGTTTGGGGTTCAAATCAAATAAAGAGGCAAATATTCGCGTAATGTTTATTCCGTGTATTATGTACTTTTTGTGTCTATATACTATCAATGGTGAGAAAAACAAAAAACTATTTATTCCAACAATTAGATAAAAAAAAATAAAAGACATATTTTAGGCAGTTTTTAAATATAGATAAGTAATGCTTAAATAAAGCGCAATCAAGTTTCTCTTTAGGGGCATGTGACGTCATAACGACCCTTAAGCCTATGTTCAGATGACCGCGCGGCACCGCGCGGTGGGCTCGGCGCGCGGTTTGAGATTGTAACAAATCAATGTTGTTGTTTACATGACCGCGCGGCACCGCCATGCACCGCGCGGAAGATCTTGAATCGCGCGGCACCGCGCGGCGACGCGCGGCTTAAGATCTACAATCATGTATCGAACTATTCAGTTGACCCGCGCGGTTCGAGACGGACGGACGCACGGAGCTACTAAAAAATGGAGGACGAGATATCAATTGATTTAATAATTGACGAAAATTGAAAAAGAGATGCGATTTGGAATCTTAATTCGAATGGACATCCTAAAGTAGTTGAAAAACCGTTCTTAGTGTGGGATTTATTTATTTATTTATATGGGATATAAAGTCACAAACAGGCTTAAAGAAAGTCTTTGCCTCAAAATAGGGTGCACCCAGTATCGTATTTGCTTTCGACGACGACGACGTCGCAGTTTGCGGTATAAAACCCACAAGCAAATAGCCTCCTTCACGTCCATTCTCACTGAATGTTCCCCGCGCGCAAGCCGCCGCCATCTGAACAGCTGAACCGCGCGGCACCGCGCGTTCATCTGAACATAGTCTAAATCTGAGACGCGCCATGATGACGCGACATTTCACTCAAAGCAACGCCGCACCGTTACTTTGTGATACGTCATAAAAATAAAAAGTACGTGTCCAAATATTTTTTGATAATAGGAACTTATACATTAAAAGTTTAAAAAACACTGATATTTTCGTCGAATTGATCTCCGGGATGTATTTAAAAGCTACTTATATATTCGGGTACAACAGTGTCAATTTTGTTGGCGCAATTCCTAACTAAAGCTCAAATGGCGTAAAAGGACTTAAATGATATAAAACTATACAATTGAAATGGAACAATTATATTAAATTTTACGTTGACAGCTCTAAATTTAGAAACGTCATATTTCTAATTATAATTAGCTTTAGGATGTGCAACAACAGAATTGGCACCAATGTGTACAAAGCTCGGCCAAAAGCCAATGTAGGAGTATTATAGTCTATTTACTAAAGTCTGCGGTCGGAGAGGCAACACTAGACGTGTAGGGAACAGTAATATTGTTCGTTACATGGCAATATCTGCGTGTTGTGTGTAGTGTATTCCGCGATGAGCCGATTTTTCCTGAAGATGCTTCGTAAAGGCGAAACAGGTGTCCGATTCATTTTGAATGTTTTTTAGCACTCATTAGACATAGAGTAGCGGATTTCTTAATATATATTTGTTGTTCAATTCGATATTTACATGGATTTCCGCAATGTCACTCCTGAACAATTAATTTTTACAAAAGTATATATATCATATCAGCTACGCAGCTCCCATAGTACGCTATGCTTAGTTTGGGGCTATAAAGTTCTGATATATCACATCCTTATATCAATAGCCATGAAAATTTGCCACGCATTTGCAAAAAGCAAATCAAGGCATCACTGTATCAGACTTTTTAAATACTTAGCCTTATTCTTCAGTACATACTTAACGTCCGCTATCATATCCTGCCTACCTTGGTTCAGTTTCTGTTCAACTGGATTCACAAAGTCCTTTAAATTCAAGTTGGTCAGTTTGCTTTCTATCGTCACAGATGGCGGCAGATCGTCAAATTTACTTTCTAACTCGGCTATATTACTTTGAACTTGTAGATTCAGTTTTGTTAGCATTTCGACGGACTTCACTTCGTCTGGTGACTTGGATATCTTCTTTTTAGATCTTCTCGGGTTGGTCGGCGTTGTGACTTCGTTGCATACGCCGAGAAGGAAGGATATTACGCCGATGAACTGAAACAGAAATGAGCCTTTGAGTGATTTGACTAACTAATTTACCGCAAAAGAAAAAATAAAATTGCGAAAATCAACTTAGGTGTAACACGGTTCACCATGAAATCATTTGTATGCATAGAGCATAGAGACAAAGTTTGCTTTTGTGTTAAAAAGGCGTTAGGTACGTCTACTGTAAAATGTTGCGGGAGACCAGTCATTGCTCTCTCTAAATGGTTTGCCTATTGCTCTAGCATATCCATCGTCTGGTGCGCGGTCTCGGGCGCCGGCAATGGCAAGGATCTGGGAGACAGTATTACAGAGCTGGAGGGATTAGAAGCTACAAGCTACCAAGAAGCTGGCTGCGGCGAGATAGCATCAGACGACAACACTCCTGCTAGACGCCTGAGGTGACGTAGGCTGTTCTTGAAGATTCTCGCAACTCATAGAAGCAACTTGATAGATCTAAAAGGAACAAGACATTTGTAGATGTTACTGGAGAACAGTCCACATGGTAGTGTATAGCTCCCGGTGCGGCACTTATTAGGTCACGAATACACATTCGACTGTTTTAGAAGGTTCGGGAAAATTTTAGAAGATCCTAATAGTTCGCTGCGACGAGACAGCTTCTGATGACAACTCTCACTGACATGTTGGACGCCACCGTGGCTGAAGGAAGACTGTCGAACGAAGACTGTTCTAAATGGTTGAAGAAACTTTCAGACGTTTAGAAGGTAGCTAATTCTAGCTACCAGGAAGCTGGCTGCGGCGAGATAGCATCAGATGACAATACTACAGACGCTTGAGGTGATGTTGACTGTTTTAGAAGATTCTCGCAATTCATAGAAGCAACTTGATAGATCTAAAAGGAAACTACCAGGAAGCTGGCTGTGGCAAGATAGCATCAGACGACAACACAGTCCTGCTAGAAGCCTGAGGTGACGTAGACTGTTTCTAGACGATTCTCGCAACTTTATAGATCTAAAGAAGAACCAAAAGAGACCAGTCCAAGTTGAGCTCACCTCTAGATAGTTGGCCAGGTGCTCCAGCGTGTCCCTCGCCTGGTGCGCGCCCGCCGCCGCCGGCAGCAGGGCGCCGGCGGCGGCGAGGAGCTGGGAGGCGGTGCCGCACAGCTGGCGGGCCGCCTCCTGCGACCCCGAGCAGTACGAGCCCGCCATGAGCAGGGTGGTGGTGTACAACTCCCGGTACGGCACCTCTGAGGTCACGAATGCTGGGGAACAAAAACACGATATTTTCTATAGAAAGAGGGCATTTATTTACGTCACAACATACAACAATACAGAAGATGTGCTCGTTCATATTAAAAGAAAAAAGAACAGAATATGAATAAGAGACTAAAATCTGTAACCACTCGGCGTTTGCTGCCGTAAATAAAAATATGGAGAGAACTCACAACGCTGGTCATCTATGATGTTCTTTAAAAAACCACACACGTCTGTAGCTATTCGAACAGCGACCGCTATATCTTACTTAGTTTATGGCTAGATTAAGATTCTTTAGCTTATCTATTACTTGCTTAGTTTCGGGACAAGAATTACAATTTCTTTTGGCTTGGAATTATTCCTACTCCAGTGTTCCACAAGGCAGTATCTTGGGACTAACTTTGTATATAGTATACATGAAAGTCCCTCATTAACTAAATTAAACGATTAGTAGTTAACTATCCACCACATATTTTAAGGTACACTCATCTAGGGAGAGGGACGACTGGAGAGATTTGGGGCAGACTTTTGTTTGAGATCTTAATAGAAAAGAACATAGCCAACGCCATCTTTCTTTAGCTCATACATACTTGCTTAGTTTGAGGCAAGAAGCACAATTTATTTGCTTACTCACCAACAATTCTACTTGGGCCTACCTCCTTAGAGTTATTCCTATTCCATCGGTGTTCCACAAGGCAGTATTTTAGGACCAACTTTGTTCATAGCATAATAAACTATCCAGTATATATTTTTTAGATGTAGGGAGAGATTTAGGGGAAACCTTTGCCCAGCATTGGTACCAGAAGGTTAAGTAAAAAAGCTCACCTATAATCCTACTAGGGAATGGCACAGCCAACGCTATCCGTTCCTTGGCGCTGTAGAGCTGCCTGCACTTGTGCATGGCGATCCCGTAGGCCTCCACACACGTCTGTAACTCTTCAAACTGCGGCCGCTTCTCTTCAGCGCTCCGTTGATCGGCCAGCTCTATGCATAGAGCTAGGGCTGATACTAGGCCGTCCTGGATAACAATACAAATATGTATTCATTGTATTTTTGACAATGCAATAATAATTCTTTAATAAGAAAAACCGGCTTCACACGATACAATCCTCGACTTGTTGCTGAGAACACTCGAACCGCTATATTTCCCTCGATTAATCCCAGCTTCAGAACTAGGTGCAAAAACAAGCAAACATTATAAACTGGGTGCTATTGAGATGATTGGGAGGTAAGGTCTTTCTTCATTCTTCTTTCTGCACTCCCGCAAGAACGCCGACACGCAACATGCAGCGTGGTTGGTGGCAGTGTGTCAACCGCCTTAGGAGCCATCTTTAAACAACGTCACACGTTAAGAGGGAGTAAAGCGGTCGACGCAGCGTTAAATTATATGATAAGGGGTTGGAGGGGTCCGAAAAATTGAGTCAAAGTCACATTTCAGAACAAATAAAATGAAAATAAATTTAATATCGCAACTTCGGCTGTTTTAATTTCATAATTTCTAGATACAAAACTGCAAAATATAAATGAGTCCAGCTGAGACAAAAAATGAAGAAATTCGTTTGTCCTAATTCATGGATGGCTCTCATGACTAAAAACTATTTGATACATTTCACTTTCAAAACTAACGTGAAATATACTATTCATTTTGTAAAAACGAGAATTACTTATAACAGCGCAAGCACATCAAGCGCCACGCCGACCGCGCCCCTCTCGCGCCGAATGGCGCGCGCCGCCGCCGGCGCCAGTGTCGTGTCGGCCCCACGCGCCCAAGGGCATTCAATCCCATGATAATGATTTTCTTGAAAAATCGAAACGTGTCGGAATAATCTTCGACGTCACAATACTACGTGAGTAATTCCCGTTTTTACAAAATGAATATTTGATACATGCCATAAAATACATTATGCACGCGTGTTCTTTCGACAGATTAAATGATATTTTCATAAACAGTTGTAGTTACCTTCAACCGTAGATACGCCACGTCCTGCTCGAAGGTGCGGCTCTTGAGGTCCGGGTCTTGCAGCTCGGGCGGCTCGTAGCCAACGATCACGTTCAGATCACGATTGTCACTGAAAGGTTAAGTTCTAGATATGTATTGGAAAATAACAGTTGAATATGGCTTGCATTGGTGGCACAGATAATGCGAAATTGCGAAAAATATCATTAAAAAAAATCGGCCAATACCATTAGTCTGTGAATATTTGAAACGTCTACTGGTTCCCGTTATTAATATCGAGCATAAAACGGCATTAAAATCTCGTTTGTTGTATGGAAGCCCCGCTTAAATATTTATTTTTAAAGTGAAAACATTCTGTGAATATCTCAAGCGTACTCGTGTTGGCGTTTTTAAACTCGTTCAAAAAACGGCAAAAACAATCACGTTTGTTGCATAGGAGTCCCCCTTAACTATTTAATTTATTATACTGTTCTAGCTTTACCACCGCAACATTTTACGAAATAGAAGCTTTATTGAAATCACTCAAGGAGTTGCAGGTCTCGGCGTGTGTAGCGGTGGAGGCGGGCCGGGCGCCGGCCTCGCGCGTCGTGCGCAGGCGCCGCGCGAGGCCCCGGCGCCAAGTGCCACTGAGGAACCCCGCACATTCGGCGGCCAATTTGCCAATCAATACTTCCATGATATACGTAAATGCGGGCGCTAGGAGGCCAGCGGCCACATGATGAAACGATTAGGGCTCGGCTACCTGGCCGCCTAATGCGGGGGTACCAAGACCCATGAACCCACTATTCGTAGCGTATTCTTCTCTTTGTTCAGCGGTCGGGAGGCAACAAGCCCACAGAGTTAGTGGTGTAGGCAACTATAATAGCTGAACCCCCGTTCGTATAAGACAGATCGGCTCATCCCTTGTAGAGCGCCGAAACACTTTTCTAATTCTTTTTGAGTGTATTTTAGGCACTCATTAGATGAGCGCGCCGTGTGGGTGCCAGCAGTAGAATGTTGCCCATCCTCTCAGGCCCGTGGATGCAGTAAGAGCCTGCTAAGGGATACCTCCGGAAGATGGTCAGATGGTCAGCAGCTGTATCAACTACCATGACCGTGTATCAACATCCCGTAATGCTTCACTTTCAAAATTAACGTGAGATAACGACACAATGTAGTGTCGGCCCCGCGCGCGAACTGGCATTCAATCCCATGATGATGATTTTCTTGAAAAATCGAAACGTGTCGGAATAATCTTCGACGTTACAATACTACGTGAGTAATTCGCGTTTTTGCCAAATGAATCCCGTACTGCGCTCGCCAACCCGCCTGCCAAGCGTGGTGAGAATGGGAACTACCCTCATGGAGATCCATGAGGGAGGCCTGTGTTCAGCAGTGGACGTTTTACGGCTAAAGTGATCTCTTTTCAAGCACTTTTTAGATTAGCGGATATGTTATGCTCACAAGGGCTCAGAGTGCAGCGGGCGCAGCGCGTGCAGCGGCTGCGGCGGGCCGGTCAGCAGCGCGCACAGCGCCCGCTGCCGCCCCGCCGCCGTGCCCCACGCGCACGCCGCCATGCGCTCCGCCCAGGCGCCGAGCTCCACCAGCTTCTCGAATGTTCCGTAGCGGTACGCGTAGGTCACTCACTAGGGCTCGGAGTGCAGCGGGCGCGGCGCGTGCAGCGGCTGCGGCGGGCCGGCCAGCAGCGCGCACAGCGCCCGCTGCCGCCCCGCCGCCGCGCCCCACGCGCACGCCGCCATGCGCCCCGCCCAGGCGCCGAGCTCCACCAGCTTCTCGAATGTTCCGTAGCGGTACGCGTAGGTCACTCACTAGGGCTCGGAGTGCAGCGGGCGCGGCGCGTGCAGCGGCTGCGGCGGGCCGGCCAGCAGCGCGCACAGCGCCCGCTGCCGCCCCGCCGCCGCGCCCCACGCGCACGCCGCCATGCGCCCCGCCCAGGCGCCGAGCTCCACCAGCTTCTCGAATGTTCCGTAGCGGTACGCGTAGGTCACTCACTAGGGCTCGGAGTGCAGCGGGCGCGGCGCGTGCAGCGGCTGCGGCGGGCCGGCCAGCAGCGCGCACAGCGCCCGCTGCCGCCCCGCCGCCGCGCCCCACGCGCACGCCGCCATGCGCGCCGCCCAGGCGCCGAGCTCCACCAGCTTCTCGAATGTTCCGTAGCGGTACGCGTAGGTCACTCACTAGGGCTCGGAGTGCAGCGGGCGCGGCGCGTGCAGCGGCTGCGGCGGGCCGGCCAGCAGCGCGCACAGCGCCCGCTGCCGCCCCGCCGCCGCGCCCCACGCGCACGCCGCCATGCGCCCCGCCCAGGCGCCGAGCTCCACCAGCTTCTCGAATGTTCCGTAGCGGTACGCGTAGGTCACTCACTAGGGCTCGGAGTGCAGCGGGCGCGGCGCGTGCAGCGGCTGCGGCGGGCCGGCCAGCAGCGCGCACAGCGCCCGCTGCCGCCCCGCCGCCGCGCCCCACGCGCACGCCGCCATGCGCGCCGCCCAGGCGCCGAGCTCCACCAGCTTCTCGAATGTTCCGTAGCGGTACGCGTAGGTCACTCACTAGGGCTCGGAGTGCAGCGGGCGCGGCGCGTGCAGCGGCTGCGGCGGGCCGGCCAGCAGCGCGCACAGCGCCCGCTGCCGCCCCGCCGCCGCGCCCCACGCGCACGCCGCCATGCGCGCCGCCCAGGCGCCGAGCTCCACCAGCTTCTCGAATGTTCCGTAGCGGTACGCGTAGGTCACTCACTAGGGCTCGGAGTGCAGCGGGCGCGGCGCGTGCAGCGGCTGCGGCGGGCCGGCCAGCAGCGCGCACAGCGCCCGCTGCCGCCCCGCCGCCGCGCCCCACGCGCACGCCGCCATGCGCGCCGCCCAGGCGCCGAGCTCCACCAGCTTCTCGAATGTTCCGTAGCGGTACGCGTAGGTCACTCACTAGGGCTCGGAGTGCAGCGGGCGCGGCGCGTGCAGCGGCTGCGGCGGGCCGGCCAGCAGCGCGCACAGCGCCCGCTGCCGCCCCGCCGCCGCGCCCCACGCGCACGCCGCCATGCGCGCCGCCCAGGCGCCGAGCTCCACCAGCTTCTCGAATGTTCCGTAGCGGTACGCGTAGGTCAGATGCTCCGCGCTCTGCAAACAGACGATGGCTATGCAAACATTTAAATCGTTTGATGTACCCTGGCTATCTAGTCTAGTTATATTAAGAGGGGCCAATCCAACCTACTTTTCATACAACCGCTCGTACGTGGGTGTGGCGTCGTAATAGATCTTTCTATGAAACTTTTGATCTAATAGGTCAAAAAATCAAAATTTGGAGAAACAAATTTTATACTGAATTTGTTTCTTCAATTTTTGATTTTTTGTTTGGATAGAAACCTAGATATAGTGCACAAGATACCTATTAGATCAAAAGTTTCATAGAAAGATCTATTACGACGCCACACCCACGTACGAGCGGTTGTATGAAAAGTAGGTTGGATTGGCCCCTCTTAAACGTGTAATATTGTGTTCTCATAATATTGTATTGTTTATCTTTAAAGCAATAAATGTTTTTTTTATTATTTATTATTATTTATTTTTTGTAGTTTTACTCGAAGTGTATTAGTCACCAATCTGCAATACCCTATTTATTATACTTATTCCTAAACAGTAGATCTGTCACCTACATTGAATAACCAAATAATATCGAAACGAGATAACCGCCTCACATATAACTAGATCAATTACATCTAGACCCCCGTCTGGTGTGCCACAGGGTTCTAACTTGGACCCAATACTGTTCCCAGTTTCCTTGAACGACTTACATCTTTGTACTGATGAGAGTGGAAGGCCCTCGTGTCGGCTAGCAGCTGCAGCGCGCGAGTGGAGGCGCAGGCGGGCGCCAGGCGCGCGGCGTGCAGCCAGCCCAGCGACACCAGCTGGATGTGCTTTATCTCCAACTTCTGGTACACCGTGTCCGCTGCTAGGGCGTTACCTGCGAACATCCTGTCATTAGCCTTTTGGTTATATCATTGATGATGGCTTACGATAAGATATCATGAGGGGGTTCCGGCAGTCCCTCTTCTCTTGCTCGTGGATGCCAAGGGAAACATCTGGAAGATGGGCAGCAGCGTCTTTCCGTGTATCAAAATCCCATCGCCAACCCGCCTGGTCTATGTCCAGCAGTGGATGTGGACTAAGATGCTAAGATGATGTTGATGATGAGAATAAGATAATTTATTGAATCAGCCTGGAAGCACCCATGCTTGATATGGAACTCTCTTAAATGCCAGCATCATCTATCTTGTGCCTTTCGCTTCCTGGTGTGTTCTATTTATCCCTAATGCAAACAATAAATTTAACATTAAATCATTTTGCTTAATTTATGGGATTATTGGTGTTATATCTAGGGTCGGCAGACTAAAGCACTTAAGTCAAAAAAATTATATTTTTTTTTAACATACTAACAACATTATTTTAAATTAATACATCGACCAACTAAAGAACATAAGTCAAAGTCGCCTATTTCAATTTGAACTCTAATGGTGCACCTTTTCAACCTTATGATCTTCTCCAAATCCTGTGACGTTATAAACAACATAAGTTAGACTTAAGTTAAAAGGAACACAAAAAGTTCTGCACTTAGCGGACTGAAAGTATGACATATGTCATAAGGGTCGTTAAATGCGTCACGTTATCGCTTTATTTTGCTTGAGGGTAGGCACTTGAAAATGAGATTTATTGAACAAAAACTATGAAGTGCCCGAGTGGTTTGAAACGTGAGACGCCAAGCCAATCAGTAATGCTCTAACCATTCACTAGTTTAGTTTTGTGTTGACTTTGTCTCATTATGGATTCTCAGCGTGGAAAGAAATTAGTTGAGCTGGCGTTACTATCTGTAACTACTACAAGTAAGTTGATAATTTTATTGTTTCAAATTTCGTTAAATTTGGTAGGGAATTAATAATTTTAAATTAATAATAATCTACTTTCATAATCACTTTTAATACAGTGCACTCTTTTGGTGCCGTACGTTGTAGCTTTGTGATTTCGTATATTGTTTAAAATAAAGTTTTTTTTAGGCAAACGGAATGATCAGCAACTTAGAAGCGTAACGGTGGAAGAGGAGCCCATGCCTTCCACATCATCAGGGCATACCGGTAACGTGCCTGTTAGTCAAGAAATTGAATTTTCAAGTGATGACTCAGTCCAGGATCCACATTATGAGTTATCAACAGACGCAGCAGTCTCGTCAAGTTCAAGTAACGAATCTACGCATCAAAGTACTACCTTAAGCCATAGTTCAACGTCTTCCAGAGCATTTAAAAAAAAAGCGTTCGCGTGAGAAAACATGAAAAAAAAGTGAAACGCAACACAGGTAAGACTTATGAAACTTTAAAAGGAAAAGTAATTGCTAGTAGAAAAATGACAGAACTTACAACATGTCGAACGAAGTGCAAGGAGCGTATATTATTTAGCGATAGACAGGCTATTTTTGAAGAATATTGGCGAATGGGGACCTACCTCAAAAGATCTACATACATAGCTTCATTAATGGAGATCCATGACAAAGCTACTCAAAGACAGCGGACACTTGATCCTGACCGGCAAAAATGTAGGACAAAGACATACAAATATTTTTTATTAATTAACGGAAAGCGTGAACCTATTTGTAGAGGGTGTTTACTAAAAACGTTAGGCGAAAGTGATAACTTCATAAAAACCGTTGGATTGAAAAAACGATCATCAGTAGCTGGTACTCAACTAGACGATAGCCGCGGGAAGAGTATCCCCAAGCACAAAATCTCTGACGAAAAAAGGCAAGATATAAATAAACACATTTTGTCATTTCCATCTTACGAAAGCCATTACACGAGAAAAACTACATCTAAGAAGTATTTGCCTTCTCACCTAACCATCAACAAAATGTACAAATTATTCTGTGAAAACCGAGACAATCCACCATCAATAAAAATTTACAGCCAAGAGTTCCATAAATTAGGATTGTCATTTAAAAAACCCCGTGTTGATACTTGTTATACATGTGACAAATACAAAATGCAAATTCAGCTTTGTCAGGAAATGCAACAAAAGACTGAAATTATCGCTCAGCATGATCAGCACAAGGCAGCTGCGGATCAAGCGTACGAAAGAAAAAAAAGTGACACACAGGTATACAAAAATAACAACACTGTGCAAGTGTACACTTTTGATTTACAGCAATGCTTACCTACTCCAGCACTAAGCTCTTCTGTAGCATTTTACAAACGTCAGTTGTGGACATTCAATTTGACTGTTCATGACAACAAAACCGGAAAAGCTGTGTGCTACATATGGTACGAAACAATAGCTGCAAGAGGAGCTAATCAAATAGCCTCTTGTCTTTTCAAACACCTCCAAACATACTTACCCGAAAACACACAACATGTAATATTTTATTCCGATACATGTGGAGGCCAGAACAGGAATTCTCATGTAAGTTCAATGTTTACCTGGGCTTTGCAAAAACTCGATTTGGAAGTAATTGAGCACAAGTTTATGATTCCCGGCCATAGCCATTTGGAAGTAGACACGGATCACGGGATTATAGAAAAGAAGAAGAAAAAGACTGAATTGCAAATCTATCACCCGCATGATTGGATACAACTGATAAGATCAAGCAGTAAAAAATTTGAAGTGGTTGAAATGCGCAATACAGATTTTTTTGACTTCTCTTCGCTGCTAAAAGGTCCATTAGTTTTAAGAACTAAAGATAGCGATGGACGTCAGTTTAAATGGCTCGATAAAAGATGGTTGCGCTATGATTCCAACTTCGGAGTCATTTCTTACAAGGATACCTTAGAAGAGGAACCTCAATTTTTCAAATTAAACTTAAAAAGAAGAGGTTCTACCATACCTGACAATATTCCAGTTATATCTTTACAGCCTTTGCCTATATCCAAAGAGAAAAAAGAAGATTTGGTCTCTTTACTAAACTTAATACCTGATGTTTTTCATAAATTTTATATGGATTTACCTACTGCAAACGATTTACGGAATACTGACCCTGATATTATAGACAGTGAGGATGATGATTAACTAGATTAATGTTACAATACTTAATTTAGAGGTTAATAAAATAGATGCATAAGAAAATATCTCTTAGTACCTTATAACCTAAGTCTTAAGTATAAATTTATATTTAAGGATAAAGTAAGTGTTCTTAATAACTTAAGTCACAAAAATAGCCTTATGCTATTGTGCTCTTAAATGATATGTAAATGCATGTTAGTAATAATTTTGTGCACCCCAGTAAATAAATAAAAAATAAAAAAAAATAAAGCGTTATTTATTTATTTAGTTTTTTTGAGTTCCTGAAAACTATGATATTTTGACTTATGTACTTTAGTCTGCCAGCCCTAGATATATAACCACTAATTTGACAAGATTCATCTCGACATGCAGAGATTTTTAAACTACTTTTTATTTTATATATTGATAAAAGATATGCTGACAGTTCATATACAAACAAAGTATATAAGTGTTTATTGATTTAGAAATGTAAATGTACAAAAAACATTTGAATTAAATAAGGCAAATAATTGAATTCATTCGCATGAGGCTACTAGCCCTTCTACATATAACTAACCCCGCGTGCAGATAGGTTTTGCTGCTTTAGTTTGCTAATATCATAGAGCTATAACTCACCAAGAGTATGGTACAGTTTGACTAGAAGCAGCTTGACATGGAAATTGGCCGGAGAATGGAACAGGACCAACTCCAGAAGGCCTAGGGCTTCGATTATGGGAGCGGCGTCCTGCTTCTGCTCAGCTGTGAAAAACAGATACAGATGAAACATAGGTCACAGACTGACAGACAACATTAGCGTGACCCAACAGCATTGTCCATGAACCATGTGTTATTTTCCTAAAATTTGAAAGCTGAGGAAATTTTGTGCCGAACCCCACATGATAATGTAAAGGAATGACAAATCGATTCTGATCTGCATTATAGTGTTCGCGAAGAACGTTGAGTCGCTGGTCCATTAATGTCTACTGACATTAATGGACCAGCGACTCAACTCAGCAATAAAAATGTGCAACGTCTTGCGTCTTACCGATAGCTAATATAAGTCGAATTCACCTTTTTCATGACCAAAGAACACCTACATGTCTATCTTTATCACTTTCATGGTTTAAGTTTGGTGTGCCACAGGGTTCTAACCTTCACCCCATACTGCTAATTCTGTTCTTAACAACATTACCAGCATAGAAGTAATGATGCGCCGCCAGGATCCCGTATCCGTCGGCCGCGCAAAACTCGGTCGGCGTCGCGTCCACCAGACCGCTGCCGAGGCATCTCAGGTAGTGGCTCCTCAGCGTCTCCGCGAGCGCGAGGTTGCCTTCAGGCGGCAGGGGCGGCGCCGTCACGCGCCACAGCGAGAGGCAGGAGATGTGGCGTTGCACGTCGCATTGCTGGCACAACATATAGAAATATATATCCATAAAGTTATCAACTTGAAACCAAACATTAAGGTCGGCGGGCAGAATGATGCCTTTTAAAAATCAGAGTTCTACCTTAAGGATGAACGAGTCGCTCATCTTTCCATACAAACGTGGAAGGGTAACTACTCAACTGTTTGACGTTAACCATCCAACACTAAGGATTATATCAATTTATCTCGTCATAATCTATGTTTGTATACACCCCAAACCGTAAAAAAAGTATTTATTTCAAAAATACAAGCTTCTAAACTTTCGTATTTCAACACTGATGTTAGCCCAACTTTGGACAAAACTAAATAATATAAGGAGAAAGAAAACTCAAAAATAAACGTCGTTCCGACATAGTTTAATTATTCAAAAGTTGAAATAAATGTTATTTTGAAAAGATTACACTAAAGTTTTTCTATAATAACCCTTGTGCTAAAAGTCTATTCACATATTTTTGCGCGGTCGGTTTAGGAATGAATCATTGTGCATTTCATTCTAGCGCGCGTGTAAACACACTATGTCAGGTGAGATGGCATACATTTAGGCCGCGCTCACTGACGACTTTGCCTCCGCGACTAGTTGGACCTCAAGGTCGGCGGGCAGAATGATGCCCTTTAAAAATCAGAGTTCTACCTTAAGGCATTCAGTCAGTGTCAATTTTTTGTATGAAAATGGCAAGTTTAGGTGGCAAGGTCAGGTTTGGCTGGTAAGAGTCTGGAATTATCATCCTCCTCCCTTTTTTTTAGACAAATCACACAACATAATCTAGCCCCAAGCTAAGCAGAGCTTGTGTTATGGGTACTAGATGACTGATATACTTAATACATTATACTACATAGAAAGATATTTTTATTATAAATAAAATAAAAAATAAATAAAAATAAATTTATTCATAATGTATGGTTTACAATGCATAGGTAATTGTAGGGATTTCCCCAAAACAATAGTAAATAACACACGTCAATATTGCAAACCAAACATCACAAAATGGACACTGACTCAGCATTGAGTTGATTGTCTAGCACGCTAGGCAACCAACGCTGATCTTCCGTCAGCGCCATTTTCTGACATTACGGACATCTTACACACTCAGAAAAAAACAAATTACTCATACAGGGCATCGATAACAAATACAAGAAACTTACTTAATATAGAGGTAAACAAATATAGGTAAATTAAAGAAATAAAAAAATTAAAAATTACAACCTCGAAAAAAGAAAAAACATAACAACAAGCAATAAAAAAACAGTGTAGCACACGCAAGTAGGTACTACTTTACTTTTATGCCTTTTAGCCTCTACTGACCATCAAATACGTATTACGTGCCTCGTAAACACGCTCCACTGACTCACCCATCAGAACTACGCTTTGTGTAATATTTAAGCAACCCATTATATATAGAAAAACACCCAGAACACCCTGAACAAATATCTGCAGATCGTATAGACATTTGTCCCGAGGCGGGAATCGAACCCGCAACCCCTTGCGTCGCAGGCGGACCTGTGCCCCCTTTAGAAAGACGATACGAAGGATGAAAGAAATGCCATCCGAAGGCGTCCTATTAATCTCGATATCAAGTAACTGGCACTCACCGCAGCGGGCTCGCTGTCCTCGTGCAAGTCGAGGCAAGTGAGGAACTCCCGGGCCTTCGCCTCGCGCTCCCTCCGCGGCAGCATGGACAGATACGGCCGCAGGTCGGACAGCGCGCACGGCTTGTGCGCGAACACTCGCAGGTATTGCACGCAGAGGGCGACACCGCTGCCTGGAAGAGAAATGTTCATTTGAATGTTGTTAACAATGTTTTTTTTTGTATACATTTCATTAGAACGGCTTACACTACTTACAATCATTAACAGAAAATAACAAAGTGGTCATGCAAAAATTATCTCTCCAAACTAAAGTCAATAATACAAAATGAACGGTCAATTAAATTTAAAGTCAATATAAAATAATTAGGCTACAATGGTAGCCTAGTGGTAACTAATGAGTTAAATTAACACAATAAATTAGGCCAGGTGCGTGTCGGGCCACGCTTTATATAGGGTTTCGAAGTTAACCGTAGACCTATTGTAAGAAGTTGTTTTTTTACGTTTACAGGATTTAATTGTTTTCAGTTTAAAGTATTCCGGTATGTTTGGTAAACAGCATCACTTATTTGAGCGAAAATGTATTTAAAAAGGCTAGTTTAACAGTTATAGTTTTCCTAAAAAGTTTATAGTTCATATTCATGATTTGTAAAGCTAGCAGTTTAGATATTACAGGGGCGAGGGGGGACGCTCGTAAAAAAGTTTAAAACTTTAATAATTCGCAAACGGAACCCTAAATCGAAAAATTGTCTTCGCAACCCCTAAATCATTTAAACATATTTATTCAGCGATACCACATGATGGTAAATTCAAGAAAAACAGAGTCAGAAAATTATTAAATTCGTGTGACTTATAACAAGACATAGAAAGAAGGTCCCTCCATCCATAACTGACCAGTGGCACACCAGTGGTGACATTAGTTACCGGGAAGTTAAATAATCATGAAATTCGTGACTATAGTATAGATAGACCGACCCATAGGCTAAAAATACTTACCCAACAGCGCAGTTGGATCAGCATCCAGGTCCTTGGCCGCCATCCGCTTCCACAGCTCCAGCCTTGCCAGGTACGGGCCCCGGATCAGCTTCCCCGTAGACATGCACTCCACCAGCTGGCAGAGGAACTCGTGGCACTTCTCCGGTGTATCGTCCAGCGTTGACTCCGCATCGGGTTCCACCTTCATTAGCTCGAAGACAGAATCGAAATAGGGCATGTAGTAATCCCATCGGTCTGAATTCTCATGGTATAACAAATCTTTGCAGAGAAGGTTCAGACGCTTCCAATCACCAACCTTTAATAAAACAATAGTAATTTATAATAATGCAAGGTATATCGCCTTTTTTAAACTTTTGAGATTACAACACATTACGAACAAAATACATATAATGGATGGATAAATACCCGCTTACTATGTATTTTATATATAGTCTTTTTTAAAATTTCGCGATCACAACACATTATTAAAATATGGGATTATCGGGTATTTATCGCGTAATTACCTTTATTTTGGTCAATCGTTGGTCGTGGTCGCGGGGAGACAGTCTCCCCGCGACCACGACCAACGGTTTTGCACGACCAGGTGCAATCCGGTCGAAACGTCGGGAATAAAATAAAGGTAATTACGCGATAAATACCCGATAATCCCATATTTTAATAATATTTTATATATTGTTAATAATGTACAGTATATATGTACATATATCTACGGTTGCCGCTTCCGTGGGGTGCCGGCAGTTGAATGTTACTCCTCCTCTCTTGCCTGTGGATGCAGTAAAATCCTGCTAAGAGCTACCTCCGGAAGATGGGAAGCAGCGTCATTCCGTGTATTAACATCCCAACCCGCCTGCCAAGCGTGGTGAGTGAGTATGGCAACTGCTCCTATGGAGGAGGCCTGTGTTCAGTAGTGGACGTTTTACGGCTGAAATGACGATGATGATATGTATGAGGTTCGTACAGTATTAAGTGAATGCAACTAAACATTTCATGAATTATTCTGAGCAACCCGGGCGCGACATGCGGCCGTTCGATTCAATCCACATTAGTATTTAAACTGCAATTAATAATGGCGATAACTTCATTAAAGAAATAAAAAAAATCACCAACCTTTTTGAGATATGGTATTGGAGCTTGATTTTAGACGACCTTATAAAATTAAAAGTACAACACTTTTACCTAGTCTCGGAGGTTATCTATTTTTTTTTTGTATTATGTACCCTCAGTTTTGCAATCTATACATCGTGCCCTTTCATTTGATACCATACTTGGGTATTTTTGAAAACATTTGTATGTTTATTCCCATTTTCACCCCCCATATCTTGTAAACATCTTTTGATAAAACATGTTTAAGAACCACCGCTAGAAAACCTGCTTTTAAATAAAAAACAAATGCAAATAGGTCCGCTCGTTTAAGAGCTACAGTGCCACAGGCAGACACACAGAAACACACACACAGCAGTGAAACTTATGACACCCCTGCTTTTTGTCGGGGTTTATAAAAACCAACACCAACCTTCTTAAGATATGGTATCAGAGCTTGGGGTAACCCGGGCAGGATCTGAGCATACTTCGCGCTGTCCAGGAACTTGATGACGTCAGACCACTTCTCTTGGAGCTGGAGGATCATGATGTACAGCCTGGTCTCCTGCTCGGCTTCCATTTTGTCTTCGGCCATGTAGGTTTCCATCATCTTCTGCGCGACGGCGAGAAGGATTTCCTTCTGTTTGTTGTCTGTGGCTGATTTCGCCTGTAAAAGCAGGTTTGATGTCAACTTTTCGTTGGTTATGGTTAAAACAAAATATGGGGCAGCAGCGTCTCTCCGTGTATCAACATCCCGTTCTACGCTCGCCTAACCGCCTGCCAAGCGTGGTGAGTATGACAACAACTCCTCATGACCAGTAGATGAGATCCGTGAGGGAGGCCTATGTCATCCATATCACGACATCCTACGGCTGATACGATGATGATGATGGTTAAGACCCTTGCGGTTTACAGGTAGAAAACACCTTCGGCATAATGTCCACCAATTGTATTCTCATTGAAGTTGTGAACAATAAATTATTAAATAATAAAACCTGGAAATGTTTGAAATCTGATATTTTTTTTGTTTAACTCGTACATGTGTGAAATCTTATAATATGGTGATAATTTATTTGACAGATCTACTATTTTAGGAACAAATATTAAGTGAGTGATCATCATTATCATCTCAGCTGTAGGATGTCTTAGGCTTCCCCCATGGATCTCCAAGCGACCATGAGGGAGCTGTTGCCATACTGACCACACACGGCAGGGTGGTTGAGCGCAATAAGGGATGTACATTCACGGAAAGAGTATATCATCAGCATCATCATACGCAGTCTGACTTTACCCACTGCTGGGTAAAGTCACACAGACCTCCGCCTTTTTTTGCCACTCCTCACGGTCCTGTGCTAGCCTCATCCAATATCATACCCATTCAAAAATACATACTAAGAGAAATAGCTTGTAAGTACTTGCAACACTGCAACTGCAATAATAAAAATTGCAGGCAAGGCATGGACTAACAAGGCAAAGGACAGAAAAAAATGGCAACTGTTGGAGGAGGCCTATTCCCGCAGAGGGGTCCTATTTTAATATTTATTTTACAATGAAATCAATGTAATTTAAAGGAATGATAAAGGTTTTATTTTTTATTTTACCTGCAACACGATGCTCATAACAGCCCAGCAGTAGTATGGGCTCTATTTTACCTGCAACACGATGCTCATAACAGCCCAGCAGTAGTACGGGCTCTATTTTACCTGCAACACGATGCTCATAACAGCCCAGCAGTAGTACGGGCTCTATTTTACCTGCAACACGATGCTCATAACAGCCCAGCAGTAGTACGGGCTCTATTTTACCTGCAACACGATGCTCATAACAGCCCAGCAGTAGTACGGGCTCTATTTTACCTGCAACACGATGCTCATAACAGCCCAGCAGTAGTACGGGCTCTATTTTACCTGCAACCCGATGCTCATAACAGCCCAGCAGTAGTACGGGCTCTATTTTACCTGCAACACGATGCTCATAACAGCCCAGCAGTAGTACGGGCTCTATTTTACCTGCAACACGATGCTCATAACAGCCCAGCAGTAGTACGGGCTCTATTTTACCTGCAACACGATGCTCATAACAGCCCAGCAGTAGTACGGGCTCTATTTTACCTGCAACACGATGCTCATAACAGCCCAGCAGTAGTACGGGCTCTATTTTACCTGCAACACGATGCTCATAACAGCCCAGCAGTAGTACGGGCTCTATTTTACCTGCAACACGATGCTCATAACAGCCCAGCAGTAGTACGGGCTCTATTTTACCTGCAACACGATGCTCATAACAGCCCAGCAGTAGTACGGGCTCTATTTTACCTGCAACACGATGCTCATAACAGCCCAGCAGTAGTACGGGCTCTATTTTACCTGCAACACGATGCTCATAACAGCCCAGCAGTAGTACGGGCTCTATTTTACCTGCAACACGATGCTCATAACAGCCCAGCAGTAGTACGGGCTCTATTTTACCTGCAACACGATGCTCATAACAGCCCAGCAGTAGTACGGGCTCTATTTTACCTGCAACACGATGCTCATAACAGCCCAGCAGTAGTACGGGCTCTTCGGTGCAAACTTATACAGGGCCATGGCGGTCTGCCGCTGCGCCTTGTGGTCGCCGACTCGCACGTAGGACATGAAGAGGTGTGTGTACAGGTCCTCGCTTTGCGGCTCCGCTTTTACAGCGTTCTCGTATAGCGCACACACTTTGTGTACTGGAAGGAGAAATAATTAATGAAAATTATTTATTGTACACCAAATATAGACAGAACAATTTTAAAAAATACAATAAGCATATAAATGCACAATGGGCGGTCCTATCGCTAAGAAGCGATCTCTTCCAGACAACCTTTGGATGGAGAAGAATTTGAAGGAAGAATGGTTGGGGTGTACATAATAAAAGATAGATAGAGAGTATAAAATAATTATTATTTATAATATATATAAAAATCCAAAAAGTTTCAACTACAAAATACCTTGGCATCATGATCGATCAACGGCTCTCATGGCATTCTCACCTTGAACTAATAATGAACAGGACTAGAAAACTAATGTGGATTTTTAAAACTCTGCGCCATGTAGCTAACAAAGATTTACTTCATCAGATATACACCAGTCTGACACAATCCATTTTAATATATTGCATACCAGTCTGGGGCGGAGCTACGAAAACTAAGTTCCTGCAATTAGAAAGAGCTCAAAGGTCCCTTTTAAAAGTAATGTTCTTTAGACCTTATCTATATCCAACGGATAAGCTATGTTTAAATTCTAATATTTTGACTGTGAGAAAACTCTACATTTTACATGCTGTACTAAAACTACATAAAACATTAACATATGACCCAACAAAACTTAGTAAAAGAAGAAAGGATAGGATAATGGATACAGAACTGGCTCGCTCAAAATTTGCAACGCGACAATACGTCAAACAATCGAATCATTTGTATAATAAAATTAATAAGATATTTAATATTTACCCACTAACAAAACATGCTTCTAAGAAGCTACTAACAGAGTGGCTTCTGACCCTTACATACCAGGACACGGAAAACCTACTGGACATAGTTTCGTGATAGTGCGTACAAATAACCCCACCTACACACACAACAAACACACATTATACCAACATTTGCAACATATGTATGTAGATTAGATTTAAGTTTTTTTTTAATATAAGATACCTATTTTGTTATTAAATCTTCTTAGTCTTTAAGTGATTTTCCATTAGGCAAGAGCGAAACCCCCTAACACAGGTATATCTATACTTAAAAGGGGGTTTCCAAAGCAATTCAAGATTTTTATAGATTAAGTTAAAGAAATAAACAATTTATTATTATTAATTTATTATTATTATTATAATATTATACGAAAATAAGATATAACTACGATAAATATAATAGCGAGATTACGAGTTAAGGGATAGGAAATGTGTGAAGGGTTCCGCACCATTATTTGGCACGACAACTTAGATATTCTGTGCATATTTCAAGCGTCTACCTGTTGCCGTAATTAATACCGAGCAAAAAACGGCAAAAAGTCACGTTTGTTGTATGCGAGCCACCCTCAAATATTTGTTTTATTTAATTTTATTATTTATTTTTAAAGTGAATATACAAATAAATATTCTGTAAAGCGTCAAGCGTCTACCTGTTGCCGTTATTAATATCGACCAAAATAAAGCAAAAAACCACGTTTTTTTCCCTTAAATTTAATTTTTAATTGTGTCAATAATTTAAGTGTTTATAATTCTATGTTAGTGTAAAACTTGGACTGTATACAACCAAGCTATAAGTGAAAATTACTCAAGGCTAGTTATTTTCTATGTTTACTCTTCTACTGGATTTAAGTTTCTAAAGCTGTTTGTTTTCCAAGAATAAATAAATAAATATTTATTTTATTCTGTTTTTAGTAAGTATTTGTTGTTATAGCGGCAACAGACATACATACACCATCTGTGAAAATCAACTGTCTAACTATAACGGTTCATGAGATACAGCCTGGTGACAGACACGACGGACAACGGAGTCTTAGGCTGGATTAAGGCTGCTTTTCCACCAGAGATGAGCTAGGATGCGTAGCGAGGGATGTGTTTGTAAAGAACCAATACTATCGCTTCATTTACCTCGCCTCGGTCAGCAAGCTCTGGTGGAAACAGCTCAGCGGAGCTAGATTTTTGCGCATACAAAACAAGCGATGGAATGTGTGTGAGGGATGTGCGCGAGGGATGTGCGCGAGGGATGTGTGCGAGGAATGTGTTGCGAGGGATGTGTTGCGAGGTTTGCGACATACTGTACCAGCCAGTCCATAGACGTCCCACTACACCGCACCCCCGTCGACACATTTCACAGCTTCGCAACGCATCCTTGCACCACATATTATTCACAGCTCCGCTACACATCCTCGTACGACACATTTTCCTCGCACAGCTTTGGTGGAAACCTCCACACATTTTCACAGCACAGCTAGATATCCTCGCACGACACATTTCCCTCGCACATCTCTGGTAGCAGCCTTAGTGCTCGACCGACGGTCAGCGCTGACGTCGGTCGAACGTAGCTATATTCATTAAACATAACGAACGGCTACAGTGCAATACTGATTGTAACCTACGCGCGTACAGCTACGTCGCGCTGACGGGAATCATCGGTCGAGCTCCGGCGTACGTCACATAACACGTGTGTACGTCAACCTGTTGCACTTCGGTTTCTCTGTCACGGGCGCAACTGTCAAACATCCTCTTTTGTGCTCATTTCTAATCCTGCCCGTTTCAGTCACACCACTCATCCATCTAAACATACGCATCTCCGCCGCATGAGCTCATCATTCATCCCAGTCCCAGTTGCCCAACATTCACTTCCATACATAAAAACAGATAATCTCCTGTCCTCAAACAACCGAGGTCACTCCGTGTAGCCTGTGAAGATCCCAGGAAGATTCTGCGCTTTTGGTCGGAGTTGGGCTGGCTATGCTAGCCAGACACCTCACGCATAATGGACCAACTACCGAGTCTAAATGCGGAAAACGGAGTCACACACACAGATAATCTCCTGAAGTTTAAGGGGCATCTTTGGATCGCAGGTAGTTCGAGAAACCTCTCGCCATTTAATCCATCCCACATTTATTCTATTATTCACGTCCCAGTCAATCTCACACATCATATTAGATCAATGACCAGTCATTCACCATGCTTAGTCACACTTCTGATACATTCGGCCATTTGATTCCAAGATATATTAACTGTCTTAACTTACTTCATCATCATTTCAGCCGTAAAATGTCTACTACTGAACACAGGCTCCCCTTATGGATCTCCATGAGAGGTAGTTACCATATCTTCCTGGCATTCTGTGATTTTATTAACGCCACTCTTTCGAAAATGTATTCCTTTCACTTGGCAGTCCAATAAATACCAGACCATTGGATAGACAAATTGTAATACCAATGGTATTGGATTATTTAGAATTAAACATGAGCCTGCCCAGACACAGCACAAGAATTCATTTCAATTTCTTTATCACTGTTTAAGTCAAGTTCTCACTTTTTGGTTTTAGTATATGAGTACCTATATAGAATTTGTTTTCTGTTATAATTTTGGAACTTGTTAACAGCTACCTATTGTTAAAATCTTGTGCTGTTTGTATCCCTAATGTTAACAGTTACAAAATTATAAAATGAACTTAAAACCGAAAGACAATTCAGAGGGCTCACAATCCTCAGTAAGGGAAAACTGAGGATAAAGATAACCAAAACGAATTTAATAGTCAGAACATTAATTTAAGCTTTGTTGTTGATTATAATAGTTAAGAGGAATAAGGAAAATATTAGGTTTAATTTATCATGCTTCACCTAAAGTTATTGAAGGATACCAATAACATTATAGATGACTTATTATTGTGATTTGCTCAGTTCAACAAAAATTATCAACTCTGTATTTTGTTTCTAAGTTAAAAGTTGTTATAACTAGAAAACATAATATCATGGCAAATTTAAAATATATTAATACTTAGTAAATAGACACCACAATCCTTACAAATTATTCAAGAACATATTATTATATTTAATAATATGTCCTTGATTTCTAGAGGTGATATAGCACCCTGAACTTGATATGTTAATACAACAATATATCAACAGTGTTTAAACTGAACTGAACAATAAAGTTTTCTTAATCTTTAATATAACTTTGAAAACCATCATGGTTGTAAGCACTATGCAGAATGTCAAAGGATGAACTTTAGAAGGAGGAATTCTACTTCTTCATCTTTTTGACATCCAATATAATAAAAACTTAATTTCAGAACAGATCAAATATACAGAAAATACATTTTACATTATAAACAGCCTGAAGTTTTGTATTTACAGTTTAAAATTTAACTGTGATACAGTTACCAACACCCACCTCAAGACCAGGTTAAGCGGTTTTATTCCTTAAATTTAATTTATAACTTTATAGACTGATAGAAGAACAGCTACTGTGCGAACTTTAAGTTTAGACTAGAGATTTGTTCTCACACTTACTTTGCTGAGTTTCTCGATAGGATATCGTCATCGCCTGCAAGGTGGAATCATCGCTCGGCTTCTCATCAGCCAGGGCGTCCAGCACGGCCTGGCCTTCCGGGCCTTTTCCTAACCTAAAAAGCGCTAGCGCCTTCAGAGCCTTAGCAGACTGCAGCGAAGGCGCTTTCTTGAGCACCTTCTCCGCTTCCTGCAGCGCTTTTTTATTGTTCCCATTGTCTAACCAGTCTGTAAAAAATATCATCCTCAGTTAATCATTAGCTCTCCTGGAGCGAATTATTTTCAACCAGTAGCAGTATATATGAAGTATTACCGTATATCGGGCGCAATCGTCGCTCTATAATACCGCCGTCTTGAGCTTGCAGTGGCCGGACTGCCATTTTTTCATTTACTTTTGATTTTCTAGCCAATATCAATTGGATTTCGTAGGTTTTTCAGGCTTTCTTTCGGCACGTTTGTTTGAGATTTCTCATTTCAGTGTGCTGTCAATTTCAAATGACAGTGACATAATTGACAAACGCTACTAACCTAACAATGTTGCTAGTGTAAAAAACGGTGAGGAGCGGCAAAGCGAACAGTATTCGTTCATTCTACCGAAGATGGGAACATTCAAGAAATATTTTAGCACGGAGATAGTCCATATTTTATAGGTCCATGCAAAATGTCAGCTTTCTAGCACTAATATAGTGTTTCACTTCGTAAAGCCGCCGCAGACAGACAGACTAAGTTGTTTCTCTTGTTGTACGACATAACCCGGAAAATGGGGGTACAAGGGATTGATTTTGGAAATGTGTGTAAAAATCATTAGGATATAAGTTGTATGTCCGATGAGATTATGCAATGGCCTATATCAGTTACAGATATATTTTATATATTTATCTACCAAAATTTATAGAACAGTTTTTCCAAAATAGGGTGGAATCTACCTTGGTGCCGTTTATATTAACCTGTGTGTACTAAAAATGTCTGCTGGTGGATATTAAATAAATTAAATGATTTTAATGATTAAGCTACCAACCGACGCGACGGTTGACCAATCTGTATAAATGTTTCCTTCGTTATTGGTAGGTAACTTTAGTGAGCGGAATAATCTATTCCTTGCAAATTACATATTTGCCTACATACAATACCACTTTCTTTTATTCACGATGATCCCTTTCATTTTGAATTATTTAATAACTTTCGCCGCAATATCCATATTTTTGACGTATAAACCTGTTTGGCAACTTTGACCCACAATTACCTCCATTAGTGAAATGTCTATTCTACTGTTTCTGTAATCTGTGATTCTACTTCCTATCCTACTATAATATATAAAAGTGAAAGTAACAATGTATGTATGTATGTTCCCTTTTCACGTCAAAACCGCTGAACCAATTTGGATGAATTTTAGTATAGGAGTAGATTAGACCATGGAGACGGACATAGGCTACTTTTCGTTGCGAAAATTAGATCAGAAAGGGTTAAAATAGGGGATGAAACTTTCAAATTCAAAAAATACTTTATTCAGTGCGGCCGCATGGACCTTATTGACGCTTTGAATGGATAAATCGTCATTCTTCACTTTAAAAACTTAAAATTTTGCATAGTTGTAAAGTAGTTGGGTAGTAGTAGGGTTGTTGTAGTTGTAGGGTAGTTATAGGGTAGTAGTAGAGTAGGGTAGTTATAGGGTAGTTGTAGAGTAATAGTAGGGTAGTTGCAGGGTAAGTTATAAGTGGTGGTTGTAGTTATAGGTGCGATACGAAGTTCGCCGGGTCAGCTCGTATAGGTATATTTTGTATTTGCCATTTAGCCAATGCAATTTCAGTAACAAACAAACACCGTTTAATTTTGTAACATTATTATTTTTCTAACATAAAATAATTTACAAAGGTGTAATGTAATCACGTCCTATATAACTATCCACTGAATGGATAATAAAATCACACATTTCAGTCATACGTAGTAATCACTAGTTTAGGCAGTATAAAGCTTACATTAATATAATTCTATCATTTAGATCTCAAGTCCACTGTTTCAAAACCGGAGTCAGGAAGCGAGTCAACCTTCGAAATCAGTTCAGGGGGGTATTCTCTTGAAAGAGAGACCCTCTTATGCCGCGGTGGAGGTACTGGGGCAGGCGGCGGCGTTTTCGACTTCAACAAGCTCTTGATCCTCATTCCACCTCTGTAGTAATAAAGGTAGATCACTGCGAACACAGTAACTGCGACCAGCAGTGCGATGATAGCGATAAGAACGCCGTACCACGCACTTCCAGAGGTTTCTTCTGGTGTTGGCAATGTGGGCCGTCTCGAAGGAGGCACGTAGGTCGGTCTGGGCCGCCTTGTTGTCGTGGCAAAGCGGTCTCCGATAGCAATGTCTGCGCAAGCTCGGAATTCTTCTTGCGGGCCACAGCCGATAGCTTCGTTGCCATTGTCACACTTCCCCCAGTTATTACCGGCTATGTACCGCCACTGCATCACGCAATGTGAGCACTCCAGCCCCAGGGGAAGTTTGTACTTCATCTCGTAGACTTTGTTACCGTCTTTCGGGTAGAATTTCGTGTCGTCGCTGCCGTTTAAAGTCAGGACATTTTTATCTAAGCATTCCTGCGTAGTTCCTTTAGCTTCCTCGCAGACTCTGAACTCGAAATATCCCATGTGACTGGCCGTCAGTTCGACTTTGATAGTAATGGCGTCGTTCGGCGCATATTTGCGTACAATGACGCCTTTCCCGAAGCGGCCGCCTAGTTCGTGGGCTCTGGGTTTGGGAGCGTCCCAGGGGTCGCCGCAGACGCCGCATTTCCCTTCGTTCTTGTTCCATTGCCTTGAGAAGCCTCCGCAGTATAGTTCGTGGTCATTGTAGTTGTGAGGGGTGTCGAAGCCGAAACGCCAGGCGGAGGCTCGAGAGGGGGGTTCAGTCAGCCTGCCATGGCCACTCGCATCGTGCCAGGAGACGGCCAGCACTGTCAGCCAGCACCACAACGCCTGGAACAAACGAGAAAAAAATTACTAATAGGTACTTCTTTAACGACAAGAATATGGCATCACCCACAGCCACAGCCTGACTTCACCCACTGCTGAGTATAGGCCTCTCCTGGTTTGTGCCGTCCACCCTGGTCCTGCCCAGATCCTGGTCGGCCCTGTGCTAGTCGCATCCACTGACCCCTCGCAACGTGAACTACCTCGTCGACCCACCTCGCCACCGGTCGGTGTCATTGCCATATGCCAAGAACGTGGCACTACAAATTAATTCGGTACGGGTATCTATATACTTATACATAGTTTCCGCTAGTGGTTCAATTTTGGTACAAGGGTTAAACATTGTAAAATGTGCATTATGAAAAACAAAATCGTAATATTATTTAGCAAATCGGTTACTTGTTGCCGTGGGGTGCCGACAGTACAATGTAACCCCTCCTCTCATGTCCGTGGATGCAGTAAGAGGCTGCTAAGGGATACCTCCGGAAGATCAACATCCCATACTGCGCTCGCCAACCCGCCTGCCAAGCGTGGTAAGTATGGCAACTTCCCCTCATGGAGATCCATGAGCGAGATCTGGGTTCAGTAGTGGACGTTTTACGGGTGAAATGATGGTTACTTGTTGAAATCAATGACAGTCGGAGGTTGCGGGCTCGATTTCCGCCGAAGGACAAATGTTTGCTTTATCTGCAGACATACCTATGTCTCGGGTCTAGGTGTTTTCGATGTAGGTATGATAAGTAGTATACCTAGTATGTACGAAAATATATCGAAGTATTATAATACTTCAAATCATCTATGTGATTAGGTACGAGTATATATGTACTTATACATAGTTTCTATCGCCAGAGGTTTTGTAAACAATAGTTTTAAACCATTTTTTTTTCTCGATTTATTTACAGGACTTTTACCTTTGTTGGTATGTCAGTCTCATCATAACCTAAATACTAAATACAACTAACATGCTAAAAATAATTTTAACAATAACAAAATTTTACGAAAGTTTACGGTAATCAAAAAGAGTCACTAATGCATAAAGATTTGAAATAAGGAAATAGCCGCCGCAGAAGTAGGCTCCGCTAAAAGTTTTAAAACTTAGATTAAGTCATTTCATGTAAGTATCTCATTTTAAGTGAAACATTTGTGTTCATAAGACAATAAATTTCTTTAAACCTACATATATATCATCTGGTTTCACCATCAAGCTTTGACTAGTTTAGTTTTAGATGGTGTTGACTGTGTACAGCATTATATTCAATAGTTAAGTACTTATTTATCACATATGTATAAGTCGGTAGATGATACTTTAAAACACCCTAGACTATAGAGGTTTCTCTGTTCACACAATTCGTACACAAAACCTAAGAACATGGCGTGTTGTAATGTGGCTGTCTGTCTGCACAGCGGATTAAACTTTCGCTACGTTCCGGAAATTTGTTTCTGTTCACGCCTATCAGATTCTTAGATAATTTTAATCACTGCTTCAATCATTTCCAACCACGGAGATAAAACATGTTGCAGGAAAATTGCATCCAATAAATTCAATAAAATGTTCCATTGAAACATCATAATTTCCATTCCCTTATCACACCTAATGCCGGCAGTAGAATGTTGCCTCTTCTCTCTTGCCCGTGGATGCAGTCTGCCAACGGATAGGTACCTCCGGAAGATGGACAGCAGCGTTTTCCTAGCTTCAACATCCCGCACTGCGCTCGCCAACCCGCCTGCCAAGCGTGGCGACTATGGCAACAGCTCCCACATGATCTTGGAGATTCATGAGAGAGGCCTATGTCCATCTGCTGGACGTCCAGCGGATCTAAATAAGATCTGATTTAGATCTACATGTCCTTTCAATTAGGTCACGTCGCATCGCAATAGCATCACGACAGCGCGGCATGAACGCAGACAAACCTCCATCCTCTTGTACTACAAAAATGTTTGCCGACACCACACAAAAATTATCGTGTAGCAAAATAACACTTGGCGGAAAGGAGAAAGCACAGCTCCAAATTCCAACGAATTAACATAAAAACGTGAATATGTCCTCGAGAAATGTCGTGGGCGCACGATCTAAACATGGCGAAGATGTAAATGCTAAGCTAGAACTGTACCGGTCATCACAGGTTAATGACATCTTGATGGATGATATAATGAGCCGTCACAATGTGCATGAATTGTAGATTTATGCTAAATCACGGTGCTCGCGATCTTGGCCTTGCTGATGACAATACCTCACCCTCATTAACTGCGTTCCTACTGACTGGGCTAGTAGCCTCGCAGGGCTGCCTCGAACATTTCAAATAAATCAATCATACCTACTTATAATTGTTTTTGAGGATAATCATGACAGTCAGTTTAAAGCAATGTAGCTGATTTTGCAGCACGAATTCTAGATTTAGCAGCAAAATATATCACTAGTTATATTTAATGCAAAAGTGGCTCCTCAATACAGACGTTTAGATTGAGGAGCCACTTTTGCATTAAATATAACTATAGTGATATATTTTGCTGCTAAATCTAGAATTCGTGCTGCAAAATCAGCTACATTGCTTTAAACTGACTGTCATGATTATCCTCAAAAGCAGCAAAATATATCACTATAGTTATAATGCAAAAGTGGCTCCTCAATCTAAACGTCTGTATTGAGGAGCCACTTTTGCATTAAATATAACTAGTGATATATTTTGCTGCTAAATCTAGAATTCGTGCTGCAAAATCAGCTACATTGCTGCTAAATAATGGTGATATCAGATTTTAAAAATCTGATATGGCTCCTCAATCTTTACGTACATAGTTTAATGTCCGTAAGTCTGTATTCGCTATTAGGTATAAACATTACAAAAACCGACAGCGCTAGGCTCAGGCTGCGGCATGCTCGGGCGAGGCCGCGCGTTATTTTGCCTTTCTGACTAACTGAGGCTGCTCTAAATCGGCATGCGCCTATAATTACTATTACCTACTCTGCAAGGCGAGGCAGAAGGGTGAAGAACGCAGGTCGACGGTGGATGCAGATCGCTTCCAACCGCAATAACTGGATATCCATGAGGGAGGCCTATGTCCAGCAGTGGACGTCCTACGGCTGAAATGATGAAGGCGAGGCAACCCTAATACCAGGGGTGCCCAAACTATTCTGTAACACGTCCTCACGTGCAGAATCATCAGAAAAATCTTGTTTTGCAGCCGCGCCGGCGTAAACATAAAAATGTTTACGCCCGCTGCTTAACAAGATTTAATGTCCAGATTTTTTATTCCTTACAAGAGAGAGCAAAATGGTTCGTTAAAGATCTCATATCATCCTTCCATAGTTTCAAATCCGCAGGTTTTTAATTAAGCATTGTTGTATTTACGTTGCTAAGCGTGGTGAGTATGCCAACTACCTACCCCCTATGGAGATCCATGAGGAGGAAATGCTGATGATGATGAATAATGCACTTCCGGCATAAGGAAGCGTCAAGTATCGATTTGACGGACGTGGGTTCGAATCCCACCGGAACCGTAAAATGTTTGATAAGGTTATTCATTTCTTTGAAAGTGATGAATAATTATTATACTTCATTAGATCAAATAGGCCCATGTATGATATATTCCTTGCAGACTAACATACTTACTATCTACAGTTATATATAATATAACGTACTAGCCGCACTCCGCAGTTTCACCCGCGTAGTCTCGTTCCCGTGGAAATATGGGGATAAAATATACCTATAGAATGCTACATTATCCCCGAGCAACTTAGCATAAGTTGCTCGGGGATAATGTAGCATTCCAATAGTGAAAGAATTTTGAAAATCGAATTTGAGTATATTCGTTACAAAAATACAATGCAGGGTGTAATATAACATGTGTACAAATCCTCATGGGATACATGGAAGTCATGGGATACTTATCCCAACTTACCTGTCCGGTAGTTGTGGTATAGTATACGGGTATGCGACCCCGGCTTCCCTAGCTATTACTGTCCTATCCCTTGCCCTCCTGGGCGGTAATATCCTACATTTCCTATTTCCTACTCTAACTTACCAATCTTCCTTTTCACACCACCTATCCTTCCCTTTCCCTATTCCTACCCTCTCCGCCAATCCAACGTCTGCCGCGCGGATGGATGCATGGCTAGGGGCAAGCCTAGTCGTTAGCGTGCCACACTGCACTGGGACCGGGCGACCCAGAATTAGGCCAGCCTTACCCTGGTATGCGGGGCTCTGCTGGGGTGGACCAACCTTTCCCTTGCTACTCGTGGGAACGCAATGGATAATCACAAAAATAATTTAATTAACCAAAATGGCGGCGATGTGGTTCGCCACCCATCACGTCTCGTTTCTCGCGGGGGCGAAAAGCGGCCCATGGAGAGTCGCTTCGCTACGTTGAATGTAAGAGGAGGAATGGATGGTAAGATAGATGAAGTATGTCAGATGATGGATGAACGAAGCATAGATCTTCTGTGCGTGAACGAAACCAAGAGGAAAGGATGTGACACTACGGTTCATGGTCCCTACACGGCATACTGGTCGGGAGTCCCCCAAACCAGCCGAGGCTGTCAGGGAGTTGGTGTGATTCTGTCCTCTCGAATAGTTGAATGTGTGATGGAGCATGAATGTGTAAGCCCAAGAATCCTCTGGATTAGGTTAAAAGTCGGACTCACTCGCTTGTTTATCCTTGGGGTCTATGCACCGACGGATCTGCGCGGAGGTGGGTCATTAAAAGCCCAACAAGAGAGAGAGGAATTTTGGGATAGCATGAGAGAGGTCTTGAATAAATGCGCAGGAAATGAACGGATCGTGATGTTAGGGGACTTTAATGGGTGGGTTGGAGTAAAGCGTGATGGGTATGAAGGAGTTCTGGGTACGTTTGGGGACGAGAGAGTGAATGACAATGGAAGAAGCCTGCTTGAAGTATGCTTGGAATGGAATCTTTGCGTGACCAACACAATGTTTGACCACAAAAAGATCCATTTGTATACAAGAGAGGAGGGTGAGTTTAGAAGTATGATTGATTTTGTGATTGTGGATGAAAGACTGAGGAAGAATGTGCTAGACACTCGGGCATACCGCGGTGTAGGCCTCGACACGGACCACTTCCTGGTCATAGCTCGAATGCGTGGCCTCTTTAAACGGTGGCGACACCGAGGGGCCGAGCCTACGAGTGTTTTGGACAGAGTAAAAGTGGAAAATCTACAAGAAACAGAAAAGAAAGACGAGTATGTAGAGAAACTGAAAGAAAGTTTTAAAGGCATAGAAGAGATAGGTGTGATTGAAGATTTGTGGGAAACATTTAAGAAAGGGGTCGTGAATGTTGCTATTGAGGTATGCGGGGTAGCAAAAAGAAGGAAACGAAGAAAGAACTATAATGTGTGGATGGATAAAGATGTACAAAGGGCTGTGCAAGAAAAGAAGAAAGCGTGGTTGGATTGGTTAGCAACAAAAGCTAACCAAAAAGTTCAAAAGGCAACAGATGACGAGATAAAGGAAGCAAGAACGAAGTATAAAAGATTGAAATCAGCGGCGAAAGAAGTTGTGTCTAGAAAGAAAGAAGAACGAAAGGATGATTTTGATAGGAGGCTCACTAAAGATTTCCAGTCAAACATCAAGTTTTTCTGGAAATCCATCAAAACAGCAAGAGGAAAAACTTCTACCTCAGAGCTGAGTACCATCAGGAGTCAAGATGGGAGCATTATAAAAGGAGAAACAAGTGTGTTAAAGAGATGGAAAGAGTATTTTGAGAGTTTGTTTGAAAGAGAGGAAGTGCAGGTACAACATCCGGCACCTTCCATGGAAACTGATATAAATGTTGATGAAAGTGAGATAAGCATGGATGAAATAGTGAAAGCGTTGAAAAGTATGAGATTAGGTAAGGCTGCAGGGTATGACAGGATTACCGTCGAGATGCTGAGGGCTGGACAGGGCATAGTGGCTAGCCAGCTGTACCGCCTTTTCAATTTGTGCTGGCGAAATGGGCAAGTACCGGAAGACTGGTGCAAAGCCGTAATCGTGCCATTGTATAAGGGAAAAGGGTCACGGCAGGACTGCATAAATTACCGTGGTATAAGCCTTCTCAGCGTCGTCGGTAAATTGTA
This sequence comes from Pasiphila rectangulata, assembly GCA_963082625.1. NCBI lineage: Eukaryota > Metazoa > Arthropoda > Insecta > Lepidoptera > Geometridae > Pasiphila > Pasiphila rectangulata. The sequence goes on along the minus strand of OY720256.1, from coordinate 12,738,528 downwards.
TGCAAAAATATTGATTGAAAGAGTTGTGAATGAAACAGACGAAAAAGTATGGGATGCACAAGCGGGATTTAGAAAGGGAATGGGATGTACGGATCAGGTATTTTCCTTGCGGTGCATAGCCGAAAAGTGTTTGGCTAAAAACAAGAAGGTCTATTGCGCGTTCGTGGATCTAGAAAAGGCCTATGATAGAGTGGTGAGAAATGAATTGTGGTCAGCATTGTCCATGAACGGTGTGAGCAGTGTCCTTATACGAGCATTGCAATCCCTTTATGGGGATTCTAGTGCTTGTGTAAGGATAAACGGGGCATTCACTGAATGGTTTAATATCGAAAAAGGTGTTAGACAGGGATGTGTAGCGTCACCGTGGCTGTTTAATCTGTTCATGAACAATTGCTTGACAGATTTAAAAGAGAATGAAAGTGGGTTGAGAATGAATGAGTTACTCGTCAAATGTTTTCTCTATGCTGATGACCAAGTATTACGTGCGTCTTCGGCCGAGGAGTTGCAGGAGATGGTAACTGCTATGAGTGGATCTTTTGTTAGAAAGGGAATGAAGATGAATGTAAAGAAGACGAAAGTGATGGTGTTTGAAAGAGATGAGGCAGTGACAGACTGCAATATCGTGATTGGAGGTGAACAAATTGAACAGGTGAATGAGTTTGTGTATCTGGGTTCAAAGTTTACAAGAGATGGAAAGTGTGAGAGTGATATTGAAAGAAGAGTGAATGCAGGAAACATGGTTAATGGAGCTTTGCACTCCTTTATGAACAGTCGGAAGGTGTCTAACAAGGCTCGTTTGGCTGTGCATGAGGGAGTGTTGGTTCCGACACTCATGTACGGAAGTGAAAGTTGGGCATGGCAGAAGAAACATGAAAGCAGAATAAATGCAGTTGAGATGAGAGCGTTAAGAAGTATGATAGGAGTTAAACTGAGTGACAGGATAAGAAATAGTGAGATAAGGAAACGTTGTGGACTGAAAGAAGATGTAGTGACGAAAATTGAGAAAGGTATGCTGAGATGGTTTGGCCATGTCGAGAGAATGAATGAAGAACGATTGACGAAAAAAGTGTATAAGGCGAGTGTGAATGAAAGTGTTGGAAGGGGTAGACCTAGGCGGACGTTTCAAGACCAAATCAAGGACGTCTTGAAAAAAGGCCAGGTCAAGAGTACCCTAAACCGAAGAGCATGTATGAAGGGAATAATGAAAGTGGACGAAGCGAAACAAGTATGTAAGGATCGTAGCAAGTGGAACGAAGTGGTCTCTGCCTACCCCTACGGGAAAAAGGCGTGATTATATGTATGTATGTATGTACAAATCCGAAAAGGGGTGATTCTACCATCCCAAGGAACAACTTTTGTTCTACGATTTTCCAGGATCCAGTGATTTTCATTCAAGAAAAGAACACGAAAGTTTTAACTTTAACAGCTGATTATACGATAATAACAACCTAAACGCCAGCTGATTCTTGTCAGGGTAATTGAACGCCGCGAAGAGTTGCTGTACAGGTACAAATAAAAATACCTACATATGTATAACCACGGAGGTTTTCTTTTTTAAAATAAAAAAACAATGTTGACTTTAGGATCATTTTCACATTCACACCCACAGTAAAATTGTAATAAAAAATAAAAAAAAATACGATTATCCTATTTTTCCCCTCCCAAAACTACTTGTTTTCATGGGCTGAAACCCCCCCTGTCGGGTTAATACACATGTCATACATAATACCCCCTGTATACAACATGCAAATCTTTCCTCTTTATAATATTAGTATAGATATGGAGAACTAGGGCACACGTAATTTGTAGTTAGGTAATTTTGATTTTAATTTTGTAAGGTTATGTATGAGTAATATTGTTTTTAGTTTTTATATCGAGTGCTGTACACTCCTGTAAAGGTGTCTCACACGGGACCAGTATTGTTAATTTACTTTGTCGCGGCTTAGTTAGCTTCAGACGTATTGACCTGTTCTTTCCTCTGAATAATAGCTGACTAAGCTGAGAGGATGGTATAGGTGCTGGGCAAGCCTAATCCATCTAACAATGTCCCAGGCACTGCAGCGTCCCGTACAGCATGATTACCAGTTGCTGACGCTGTATAAATCATCTTAATAGATGCAAAGGCCTTACTTGTGAATGTAATGTGAAGATGTCGTAGGAGTGTCTTAATAAATAAATAAATAAATGAATAATGTCGCCGTTCTTTGGGCGTCCCGCGCTTGCGCCTTTTAACAAGCATGGCGCCTTTTAACCGCCTGAACTCTGTCCCTTCGGTCTGAAGTCGGGTGTCATGAATATCGTCAAAATGTTTGTTACTGACGGTGACAAGTGTGAAGTGACAGACGATTCGCGCGAGAGCATAATTGCTATGGCTAGGTAATGTAATGCTGTACGGGACGTTGTCGCGGCTGGAATTAGGCTGGCCCAGCACCTATACAAATCTCGAAGGCCATATTCAGCGAGAATAACAGGTTGACGTCACAAACTGACTAATTAGATACCCGCTAAAATAATAATCATTTACTAGTTATCACAAGGCATCTATCCTAAAAAATATGTACAAGTACGTAATTGTAAAGATTTAAGATTAAAATCTCTCAGCCATAAATAACAACAATAAAACACAATTGATTTTCCAGTCGGTAACTCTCCCACGATTATGCGAAGTAGTAAGCGATTATACGATCAGTATAAAAAACAATCTCATCATGCGTTAGGCAGTAAATAGCTATAAGTGCATACAATAATATCCATGTAGAGTTCGCGCAAAACTTTATGAGCTCTGTGAAGTTAGCTTCAACGGCTGCGCAGTACCTACTACACACATTTTAAGGCGTTGTTGTAGGGTAGGAAAGACACAAAAAGGGTGCAAGAGGGGCACCGTCAGTGTTTTTTGTGTGTTTTTTTCACATTGCCAATTATATTCGCTCTTTCAAGAGTAACCTCTAAAGAAAACATGTTTGTATTGTCTAATGACAAAAAAGCTGTGAACGTTGTATATAAATACATTCCGTGGTATATTAAGTATCAGCATTGCACACGTGCGAAGCTGGAGCGGATCGCTAGTAGTCTTAATAAGATAAAACTGCTTTTGCCAAACATTTAGTTTATGCAGTTAATTACTTCTTGCAGTAAGCCGACAATAATGTGCACAATAATGTGCGACAGTCATAGCCTATACGGCATAACCTGCTATGGTCGTACGTTCAAAACAGAAATTTAAAAAAAAAAAAAAATCAGCATAGGATTTTAAAAGCTATAACATCTCAAAATGTAAAAAAATATTTCCATGACATTATGGGCTTATTCAAATTTTCTTATTTCTGTAAGAGGAGGTTCTTACCTCCTAGCCAGAGCAATTTCATAACACAGCTATACTTGTGCCCGTATCACAAACAATAACGACTAGGAAAAATACGCAAAAAAACGAAGTATTCCTCAAATTAATAATTACAAGAAAATTACTAGAAATACAAAAAACACTTCTTAGATAGTTCATATTAAAACTAGCTTGTGCCCGCCGTTTCGCATGCGTTGTACCCGGATAAAAAGTAGCCTATGTGTTATTCCTGGTCCACATCTATACAATAATACAATATACTTTATTGCACACCTTAAGAAATTACAGAAAAAAAAAAACTTAAAATAAACATTTGGTATGTACCTACACGTAGGTACATACCAAATGTTTTTTTTAGAAATTTTGCACACGTGTGTGCAAAATTTCTGCTCAATCCGTTGGGTAGTTTTTGCGTGAAGAGGTAACAAACCTCCAAACAAACTTTCGGCTTTATAATATTAGTGGGATTATGACTTAAACCTATATAATATATTAGTTACTTTGTAAAATGCAATGTCAACATATTTTTATTACTACTACGAACTTTACAAATTTATATTGTTTTCAGACAGTGACTGCTAGGCACCCTGTAATATTAAACCTATATGCAGGGAGTTATTTAAAACTTACCTTACAATAAAATTACCTAGTGGTAGTAAACTGTGTATTGGTGCTTTGTTTTTCTTTTTATGTAGATTCAGGTTTGTTTCAATCGCTGATATGATAAGGTTAGAAAAGTTTTATTGTAGGTAATCACAAAAATTGTACAATAATGTTAAAATATGATTTGACGACCTTTTTGGCGCAGCGGGCGAAGGTACGAAAAAAATATTATGCAGTATAATTAATTAAGTATATCGTCATCTAGTACCCATAACACTACCACTGCTTAGCTTGGGGCTAGATGATGCTGTGTGAATTGTCCAGCGTTATTTATCATTCAAGCCTAGTCCATCTAACAATGTCCCAGCCCAGGCACTGCAGCGTACCGTTGTACAGCATCATTACCAGTTGCTGATGCTGTATAAGTCATTTAGAGGCTGCTACGTCAATACATAGGACACATGAGACAGCGTATGTAGGTACAATCAGATACTAGTTTATATATTTTACTAGTCTGGTACAGTACAATGTATGCAATTGTACCTATCGCAACTACAAAATGGATCTAGGAATAAAAAATATATGTCTACGTTGCCAAGTGACGCCACTTATCCACTGTGTATTCTAAGAATACTATTCATTGCTGAATTAATTTCGTATTGAGGATAGTCTTTGTTTCGCACTAAGCGCCTGCATTTGTCAGCCAGACCTTTGTTGCCACATGTGGACAATCGGTGCTTTAGCAACAGGTCAGTTCGAACGTGAGAAGCGTATCGATCTTGTTACGTAGTGGACGTAATCAGGACAGTCTTCAGGGCCAATAAAAATAAGTCTCCGTTTCTCAATTTGTGCGCTCGTCACTATGAATAATTTGGGAACATTGGTAGTGGACGTAATCAGGCAGGACAGTCTTTAGGAGCAATAGCAATAAGTGTCCGTTTCTCAATTTGATAGAAAGATCTTGAGGGGCAGAAATAATAAGTCTCCGTTTCTCAGTTTGTATGCTAGTCATTATGAATGATTTGGGAACATTGGCATTAATGTATGTATACATATATTAATGATTGATATCTGCTGACGAAATATTGGCATAATCCCATATTGGCATATAAAAAACAATAGGTCCATGGTTCTATTATTTTTTATTCCGAAAGGGTCCATGAAAAATATTTACCTACTATCTACTTTCATATATAAGCCATCAATTTCGTAACGTTCAATTTGCTGACAATGTTCTTATTATGAAAATATATTTTTGTTGCCAATAGGCAGAAGTAACTGCTTAACATCAGATGGGCCTTCGCCTTTTCTCGTCGTGTAGTCGTACAATTTGCAGTTAAATAATAGCGTCATTTGTGCACTAGGTAGGTACGCTTTTAATGAAGCTAAGATATGGGACTACGCCTATTATTTAACTCCGAATTGTGTCAGTCACAGGGAACGTTACTTAGGTATTTTTTATATGACTACATGACGTGACAGGACGGAGGCCCGTCTGATGTTAAGCGGTTACCTCTGCGAGTTACAAATCAAAAATCCAATAAGATCAAGACTCCTGAGTGTAACGGAAGGCGTTAGGTTCTAAAACGGGCTAAAGTTAGGTTGCAGCATTATTTTTACACAGGTAACAAAAAATAACGTTTGACGTGTCTATGTTTCCGTTTGACATAAAGTCTGGACGTAATTTTGAAATTAGAAATGAAATTAGCAGTATGCAATTAACATTCTGCGATGCGTGACTGTTCACGATGACAGTTTACGAGCCTGCTTTAATGTCCGTCACACGAAGAATAAAAATATTGAAATTTGTTTGAGATGAGATACCTACATATTTATATATGTATGTACATTATCTGAAATCTGTTTAAAAAAAACTAAATATGTAGGTATATAGCTCCCTGAATACGTCCACTTCAGCCAGAATTATGCTATTGATACAGTCAGGGCGATTTTATTGTTGTGCAATCATGGTTAAAATATTCGACATTTGTTTTCACTATGCAATAGCTTTTGAGTCTTTAAGGTTTGTTATAGTTTGAATGCAAAGTAGTCGTTTTTACTATAACTACATACAACGCAAATGGATTGTGGATGTAACAGTTGTACACGTAGTATTTCAAAGTTTCAATGAAAAATGAGCATAAGTAAACGCATAGGTATGTAAAGATTTACATAACATTAATTTTAAAGATGAAACCAACATGCAATGATTTTTAAACAACTGCAAAGGATAATAACCTTTCGAAGGTCCCCAAAAACTAAATCAAACTCAGTTTCGATATACTTACACAGTTGCATGTAGGTACTAGTCAAACTTACAACACCCTTAGTTTTTGCGTCGGGGTTTATAAACAGCTCTACCTAGAGAAACCACATTATGAATAAGTAATATCTTAATGTTTCTTCATGTTCGTACCCACGTTTTATGATTTACGAAAAAGACGTCAACATAGGTAACCTATAAGTATACTTACAATTTGAATCACGATAATGAAATGAGGTACCTACATAAACTTAGTTTCACCAGAAAAAACTAATTCCCAGCTAGCAAGACTCCTTCGCAAGTAGGAAATAAGTAAATATTTTAAATAGGAACTTGGCAAGACCATAGGGAAGCAGACAGGTCTGAACAACTTGGTAGAATATTCACATCGCGTTGCCACTTCACTTCGTGATTGAAATCGAAATAGAAAGTGAAACTTTGAGAACGGCACTTTCTGACCATTGTCCGAGGTTTAAATTAATGTTCTTCTTCTTTTATTTGTGGCGTTATTTTTTTGGAATTATACGATTTTACGAAGAAACATCTATCGGAACAGTTTACGCGAAAGTTTGTGAAATCCTTAGGTGAAATCAGAATAATGGTATTGGGTGTATCAATTTAGATTTTAAACGACAGCTTCTATTTAGTCTTTGTTATTAGGGTTCCGTACCTCGAAAGGAAAAAAACGGAACCCTTATAGGATCACTTTGTTGTCCGTCCGTCTGTCGGTCAAGACCCTTTTTCTCAGGAACGCGTAGAGGTATCAAGCTGGAATTTATATCAAATACTGAAATCTACTGTCCCTTGGAGCCGTGAAAAAATGAAACTTCTAAGCCAATGCAATCAAAAGAAACAGCCGTTATGCCGCAAATTTTCGACACTCGCAAGGGAACCAAAACCTACAGGGTACTTCACGTGGTCTCAGAATCTTGAAATTTGGTACGATGTAACGTCTTCTAGCAAAGATAAAGGAAAATTTGCGAAAACCGTAAATTTAAGTTACATCATATAATAAAAATATTTTTAATAATTTTAAACTTACTACCCCTTTCCTCATGAACGCGTAGAGGTATTAAATTGAAATTCATATCAAATACTCAAGTCTTAATATACCTACAGGTTTGTACGGAACCCATGGTGCGCGAGTCCGACTCGCACTTGGCCGGTTTTTACATAAAATGCGCTTTTGAAACCCAGAAATCGAACCAACGAAAATTCGAGAAAAACATCACCCTGTACTTTTATAACATCAATCGATAGAATCAATTCACATCAGTCATAAATAAGGATCAATTTTCTCTAACAGAATGTGTGAATTGGCCATTCATTATACGAAAAATTGTGAATAAATGATGAATTTAAAGGGAATCCCAATTTCTAAAATATGTACATATATAACAATGTATGTGTGGCAGTACCTACCACACGTGGCAGAACCCTTACGCGAATTCGACTCCCATTCAGTTTTGCCAGGTATTCTCTATTTCTCTATCCATGTAGTAGAAAACACTTTTTTTTTCTTTTTTACAGAAAACGGCTCAGTAATAAATGCTGCTTAGAACTTTGTGGTCTCCCAATGAGTCATTGGTATATAGGTAAAAAAATTTGCTCTTCCTGTTGGGCGTCCAAAATAAATATATATAAAGTAGGTAAATATATTTTTAACAATAAAACGATGTGTCACAATCACAATCTTTCATTAATCTTTGTGTAGAACTAAGCTGAGTCGTGACACGGCCGTGACGTTTAGATCGTGAGAACCAAATTACATAATTATCATAGAGTACGTGCTAATTTGGCGGGCTTTAGTGGCGTGATAGTACGTGTCTGTAGCGGCAAGATACGTGTCTATTCAAAAAACCTTTTTAGATGCTTTGCACTGCTTAAGCCAACATGAATAGCTTGTTTTTTAAAGGAAGTCCACATCGAGCTGTTTGTCACGATTACGGGATAAAAAATATCTACAGCTTAAGTTATTATTAGATAGCATCCTATTTCGATAGGTAGGTAAAAAGTTATTTAAAAAAAACAAGGCTTTGTCGCTGATATGACATGATGGTGCACTAAGCAGCCGAATTCAATTTTAATTCAATCATTATTGTTTATTCAGACAACTAGAACCAATTCCTAAATAACATGTCAATACACAAAGGACAAAAGTAATATTACAATACACAGACCAAATAAAACAATTAAATAAACCTACACACAATGGAAACTACCATTTGAATTAAAAATTTGCGTAGTAAAACTGGTAAAACTTCTAAACTGGTAAACTGGTAATGTATGAAAATGGCAAAAATGGAAAACCTCTAGGCACTTCCAGAAGTCGCACGAGCGAGTCTGAAATTTGAAATGATGAAAGCTGGTACAAGAAAAGGACAAATTAAGAAATTTAGGAATTTCGTTAATACCGGATCAAGGTTTAAAAAAAATCGTTAAGGCCTCGATTAATTCAATCATTATTTAATGATTGGAGGTATTGAAAAAAATAGGTATTATCAATTCTAAAATTGAGTTTATGCACTTTTTTATAAATTATACAACTGGTAGCGCAAACTAGCGTAGATAAATTCAGTGCAAAGTAGTTGAAAGATTATTTCTGATAAGTATTGCTGAACACAAAAAAGGATATACCATTAAATGGCGTCTAAAGGCTAAACGTCCTACTGCCTAGCTTAGATATTTCCTCAAATTTAGGTAATAATAATTTTCTAATTTCGGAACCCTTAGGGCGCGAGTCTCGCTCGCACTTGTCCGCTTTATTTCATGTACTTCATAATTAGTTTTTATGAAGCTAACTTCATTATAAGCCTGATTATTTCTACAGCAGGGCGCGTGCGTCCTTTCCTTCACTCCTCGACTAATCCCTTAGGGGCCGTCTCCACGAGCGAGGGAATCGCGGCGATGTTATCGTCGTGCCACGTATTTCTATGGCGCGGACTCGTCGCGATGCTCTCGCTCGTGGAGACGGCCGCTAAGAGAGTGTATAGAAATACGTGGCACGACGATAACATCGGCGCGATTCCCTCGCTCGTGGAGACGGCCCCCTAACCTGTGCTCTCACCACCAATACTCGTAGCTTTATAATCTACCTCTAAGTTTCTAAGGGGCCGTCTCTACAAGCGAGGCAATCGCGGCGATTCTATAGCGCGGACTCGTCGCGATTCTCTATTTTGTGGAGACAGCCTCTAAGAGAGTGTATAGAAATACGTGGCAACGACGATAACATCGCCGCGTTTCCCTCGCTCGTGGAGACGGCCCCTAAGTGATCTATATTTATTGTCTATCTATTAACTCGAATTATTAAGACCATACCTACTGGTAAAGACAACATTTAAAAATACAGGTTTCTAATGAAAGTGACACACATCAAAGTGAAAGTACCTACGAGTAATATTTATTCCTTTTCATTTTGGTTAAATTAACAAAACTTGTGTGTTCTCTAGCAAGCACATCATTTATCTTATATTATGAATTAATGCATATTCATTCATAATGGTTTATGTGCTTTATTGTAATAGATAAATCATAAAACTAACTTTTATAATTAAATTTACAAAACGTACCTACAAAAGGCGGTTTCATTACATCGGGCATGTCTAGCAGCAGTTGCAGCCATATTATTATGCCAGTGGTTTGTGCCCACGAATTTAGATCCGAAGGTCGTGAGTTTGATAACAGGCGTGCAAAAAGGATTATTATATCTTGAAATATGTATCTGCGCCTCAACACGACGTGTTCTAACGGTGAAAGAAAACATCGTAAGGAAATTCGCGACTTTGTCAGCTTTAGACGTATTGACAAGTTCCCTCTGTCTGACTATAGCTGACTGAGCTGAGGCTGGTTTAAGGTGCCGTCTCCACGGGCGACAGAATCGCGACGAGTCCGTGCTTTTATCGCCGGGTAATCTCCACGAACGAGCGATTATTCCGCCAGCGTATCGTCGCGACTCGTAACTGAATCGCCGCATGTCCGCAACGACTCGTAACGGAATCGCCACGTTTCTTTGACGACGCGTTGTGCTATACGTGGCACGACGATAACATCGCCGCGATTCTCTCGCTCGTGGAGACGGTCCCTAGTGTACTCGCAGATGCAGCCTGCTGGGCAACTAACAACTGGGTAAACCTTAGGTATCCATATCCATCTAACAAGGTACCAGACACCGCAGCGTCCCGTACAGTATAGACAGCAGTTGCTGACGCTGTAAAATATCATCTAAGTATAGACTTCTAAGGCCAATTTGCATTCTTTACTATTTAAAATGTGTCATACTTGGCATATAACTGGTTCGTAAAGAAAACTTGTGTTTTGAGATTTCACCGCACATTAGAAAGACTGTCATTAGGTATATCTTTGGTCATTATGCCATCGAGCACTTGTGTAGGTAGTTATAAGTAATCGTTGGTATCCTTTACATACTTACGTTAAATACGTGCCTACTTGGTGGTCTAATACCAACCTTATACTATTTAGCATTAGGTAATTTATTTACCTAAATGGCATTATTATTATTAGTGTAGACCACGAACTAACTTAAACTATGAAGGTACCATGTCAGTTATGAAGAAGATAAGACATTCATTTAATATTTAACGTAATAATAATAATCGGGTTTCAGTAAAAAATAAAAAAAGTGTTTTCTACTTAACAAATTGAGCAAGCAAGTATTTAATCACAAATTTGCTTTTTCCGCTTGCCAGCTCTATCTGTTAGGTTTAGTAGAAAATACTTACGTTTTTTAGGGTTCCGTACCTCGAAAGGAAAAAACCGGAACCCTTATAGCATCAATTTGTTGTCCGTCCGTCTGTCTGTCAAGACCCTTTTTCTCAGGAACGCGTAGAGGTATCAAGCTGGAATTTATATCAAATACTTAAGTCTACTGTCCCTTGGAGCTGTGAAAAAATCAAATTTCTAAGAAAACGCCATCAAAATATACAGCCGTTTACGCCGAAAGTTTCCGCAAATTTTCGACACTCGCAAGGGAGTCAAAACCTACAGGACACTTCCCGTGAACTCAATCTAGTTTGGTACAAAGCAACGTCTTATAGCACAGATAAAGGAAGAATTGAGAAAACCGTAAATTTTAGTTAGGTTTATTAGTAGTACATCATATAATAAAAATATTTTTAATAATTTTAAACTTACCACCCCTTTCCTCATGAACGCGTAGAGGTATTAAATTGAAATTCATATCAAATACTCAGGTCTTATATACCTACAGGTTTGTACGGAACCATCGGTGCGCGAGTTCGACTCGCACTCCGGTTTTTTCTTTTTTTACTAAAAACGCGCGATTAACGAGCGATGAGTCGTAGAGTAGGTTTCCAGCGATAATTCATCATCAATATTATCACCTATGTTAGTCACAGACTGGCCGCAATAACAAGTGCAATCCTGTCAAATCAATACACGATAATCCATTAAAGTTCTAGGTGTTGTGATCTAAAATGTACGACGACTACGCGAGATTTAAAAATGCCCCTTACTGTGTTCTTGTTTAAACTGGTCTGTGCTGTGTTAAACTTTAATGTTTAACAGCGGAACTTTTAGGTTCTTCTTCTTTTTTATTTGTGGCACCGAAGGTTTTGGAATTCTGAAATGGTACTTAACGTACCTATACCTAAAATAATAGTATTTTTTATCTGTAGCTTATTAACTGTTATCAATGTTAGGTAACTACTTAGTTTTTCATAACTGTTAATTACAATCATCAATGTTAACTATGTACTTAGTCATTTCGGAGATGAGTGTCAGCACTCATCTCCGAAAGCATGTGCGATGCAGAGTCAGCTCTGCAACACAATACTCATAACTTTTTTTTATTTTCTATGTGGTTCTATACATAAACAACTATCTAACTACAACAAATTTGTTTTACGACTTTTCAGGATTCAGTGATTTTTATTCAAGAAAAGACCACGAAAGTTTTTACTTCAACAGCTGATTATACGATAATGACAACCTAAAAGCCAGCTGACTGCTGATTCTTGACATTGAACTCCGCGAAGAGTTGCCATACAGGTACAAATAAAAATAACTTAATAACCTCAATTTGTTTTTTTTTAAGTAAATAGGTAATTAAGTATTTTGATTTTTTTAATAAACATAGGTACTTTTATACATCAGGTAGGTACTTAGGTAATATTCTATATTTATCAATTATTTATGTACCAACCTACTTATTAAAATATAATAAGTGCCTCAATCAATTATTTACGAAACAAAACAAATAAATCAACATAGTACAAAACAACCTATGGCGGATGTAAATTTAACTACTAAGGTTGGTACATTTTTTCTTGTGAGAACTTTTTAGAGTGCCAATAATTATAGAATTACACAACTTCCTCTGATTGTCTCTTGACGATTCAGAAAATGATGTGAAACATTATTCAAAGCTCAAGAAAGTGTATAAACCTTGGCACTTATCTTGTCTAAGGGAAAGTGGAAAGGAAAAGTACGAGAACCTAATATTTATAGGTTATAGCCACCGCAAGCTAGGCTCTTTGACTATTTGAATGATAAATATTCTAAGGACCAGCTAAACTTAGCTGAAGCTTAGCTGGCTGAGCTAACTGCAACCACGCGGATAAAAATTTGAAATAAAATGGGGCAAGGACTAAAAGCAGCTCTTAGGCTAAGCGACGTTGGTATGGTACTTTACCTCATCTAATACCATTAGGTAAATTAGTGTCATTTAACATTTTGCTGTTTCCTACGTTTCTTCATTCGACGATTTATTGAGGCTTTTACCCAGCAGTGGTTAAGGTAGATATAACAGTTTTTTTTAATTAAACGAACAGTTTACATATTTAACAAAACAATGGTCAATTCTCAGAATAAAAAGGTCAATTTTACATTGACATAAAAGAAGCAGTAACTATTCGTTCGCCATAGGATAAAAAAATGACATTAATGGAATGATAATAAGATACGATCTTGATAAGCATTTATAAACTTGACACTGGGGGAATTGTGTAAAACCAAACACAAAAGCCATAAAATAAAAAGACAAGACAAGACAATATCGATCGATGCAAAATGAAATTTTATTACAAAGGAGTTTTAAATAAAACCTGTTTTAGAATTATAACCTGTGTGTCTACCATGAGTTGTCACTGTTAGATCGGCTGCCGTTACTACAGTTACAGTAGTAATAAACAGTACAGTGGCCGTCAACATGGCTGGCTAAATAACTTACGAATTTATAAATTAACTTGACACTGGCGGAATTGTGTTGAACCAAATACAAAAGGCCATAAAATAAAAAGACAAGACAATAAACAGTACGTTACTATGACATCTGTCATATTTGTAACTCATGGTACCAAATTCTAAGCAAATGAAGCCCAAACTACAGTCTCTAGTGTAGTTTACTGCGTATTTTAGTTTAGTACCAAACTATCCGCTACAGGCGCTGTACAAGTTTTCATACATTTTTTTAACTACAGTCGCTAGGGTGAAAACTCATGGTAGGCCTATTGTTAAACTTTCGCGATTTCTTAACATAATTTATAGTTTTTAACTTACAGAAATTTTCATCAGGACGCTAAAAAAAAGGTACGCGATACAATCCAGTAATTTGAAAACTAAATAGTTTGAGAACTGTTTTGGTGTTAGCTAAGATCGGCTTGATGGCGGATGCTTCTATTTTCCATTGTTTATTCCTTACCGTCACCGACTCTTTCTCTTACCATAATTTGCACGTGTAGGTAAACTATTGCTGTGTCAATATTTAATGAGTACTAATGCCATGTTTTGTTTCCAAATAAACGTTTTTGATTATAATTTCTTTCTAATTCATATGAGCCGTGTTGATCGTGGTGAATGTAATGTACCACCGACTTTCAATCTCAAGATCGTAGATTCGATACGGGCCGTGCACGAATGGATTTAACAGATAATGTGCGGTCAGAATACGTGCGGTCAAGGAAAACATCGTGAGGAAACCCGCGGCTTAGTAAGACGTATTGACCTGATCTTTCACTGACTAAGCTGAGAGGATGGTAAAGTTGCTGGGCAAGCCTAATGCATCTAACAAATTCACACGCACTACAAAGTCCCGTAGGTACCGCATGAATACCAGTTGCTGACGTTGTATAAATCATCTATATTTGATGTAAAGGCCTTTATTTATCTTATTGATTTTTAAATTGTCTTATTGATTTTTTAATTGTCCTGTCAAAGTCCTTTCACTCAGTGTAATATTCCGGAATCCTCAACTATCCAAAAGCCTTACATGAGTGCAAAAACATGAAAATTAACAATTCCACGGCTGACTGGCGTAAATTGCGCAAGCATTGAGGACTCTATTGCTTTGTAATTAGGGCTTGCACAATGTGTCGGTCACGGTGGCTGCTGATTGTACGTTCGCCTTCCGTGTGGACTCTCACGAGGAAGTGATCGCTCGTAACCCTAGGGATCAGCGCTCATTTTATGCTTGTGGAATAAGTTAGCTGATTAATTCAGGGACTGTGGACAGTTGAATAATAAACGCGAAAGTTTGTGATGACATGTCTAGAGGTAGAAACGGTAGAGTTCGAGTGATGAAAAAATGCTGAATCAACGCTTCCAATCATCTTTTATAATGTGCACTGCTCTCGACTGGAACAAACTAGGTACCATCGTCTGTGTTTCCTACCTCTTATGACCCGATTACGTTTAAGAAAAGAGTTAATAGGCATTTTCTAGGGAAGCTCGCTCCATCGTCGATCTCATTCTTGCGATAGCAAGGATGAAATCAAGAGCTAACCTACCTATCCAACTTAAAAAAAAAAGATGACAGCGCGATGGTTTTCAGGCCGACCACTAGCTCTAACATGATGTTCTTCTGAGAGTTGTGAGCCCAATGGTCTTTCGTAAACTTAGTGATACAATTCATTTTAAGTAACAAAAACACTGGAATTTATCGCGAAACCTTTGATTATTCCAGACGTTTCGACTGTGTTTCAACAGCCGTGGTCTGAGCCCAAGTGACGCGGGACTGGAAAATAGGTGTATGTATAATAATTGAGGTGATAATGCGGAGGCTCATGTCACAGATAATACACTAGCACTCATGTCCAGCAGTGGCTGAGTGGAAATCTAAATAGATAGCATTCATTGAAACTTTGAATAAAAGTATCCTTGAATCAAGCTCAGCTTGTTAGCGCACAGAATCATATCGTGCAGCAGACATCTTTAACCCAATCTACATAATTAACTGACCAGTTAACAATAGAAACGTCGGATACACAGATTAACAAGCAGTTGTTAAGCTTTGTATACCTGAATACACAATAGTTTCTATGAATCGGTTATTGTTATTATTTAGTCTGTGTATGCGGGTCACGCATTGACTCGGAAGTGATCAAGGTTCTGACATTAGGTACTGAATATTGTTGAAGATCTTAATAACATAGGTACCTTATTGGGAGGAGAATAAAGTCATGTTTGGAGCGCTGTTTTCTCATGGACCCACTAATTTGACCCACTAGTGGGACGACGAGGGAGACTTATTTCTCGTGGACCCACTAGTTGAAAGGTACAGTTCACATAGAGCATTCAATCACTTTTGTAGAACTTAGCATAATGCACTAATTGATAACCCTTTCAAGGTACTGATTCATTTATTTACTTTTGTTGTAGGTACTTAGCAAAATGCATACAAGTTCATGAAACTAAATTTCCTGGGATATAATCTCTTTGGTTGTATGTAATATTGTTACGGGCTGGGGGTTCGGGATTAAATTATGTAGTCCAATTTTACCAAAATAAACACTTTAATCACAGATCACACCAATAAAAATCTCCATCAACTCTACAAAAATGATTGAATGCTCTATGTGAACTGTACCTTTCAACTAGTGGGTCCACGAGAAATAAGTCTCCCTCGTGGTCCCACTAGTGGATCAAATTAGTGGGTTCATGAGAAAACAGCGGTTTGGAGAGGCACTCTCTCATTCACTTTGTTAGATTTTTTCTAATTGAAGGGAAAAAACTGGTTACTAGAAAATATGAAAATAGCTAGACGCTTTAGGTAAACGTTAATAAGTCTACCTATCTAACTGTCTATTATTGTGTGTAGTGTCCATCATTTTTTTATTTTATATGTGTATTTTCTAGTGTTCCTGTGTATGCTAGATGAGGCAAGCCGAAATCAAATGGAGCAACATGTCCAGTTAAACTACCTCATCCCATACAAACATGACCGCCAAAACTAAAACAAAAGTCTATGTTTATTTATTCATTTATTCAGACAATCATTTCAGCCGTAAAACCTCCACTACTGAACACAGGCCTGCCTCAAGAATCTACATGATCCATGAGGCAGGCCTAGTGAGGTAGCAGGGGTAGTTGCCATACTCACCACGCTCGGCAGGCGGGTTGGCAAGCGCAGTTCGGCATGTTGATACACGGAAAGACGCTGCTACCGATCTTCCGGAGGTATCCCTTAGCAGGGTCTTACTGCATCCACGCATAATATTCAGATAATAACACAGCATTACGTATAAAAAGTAAGTAAGGCCTTTGCATCTATTATAGATGATTTATGCAGCGTCAGCAACTGGTAATCATGCTGTACGGGACGCTGCAGTGCCTGGGACATTGTTTGATGGATTAGAGTTGCCCAGTTCTTATACCAACCTCTCAGCTTAGTCAGCTGTTAGTCAGAGGAAAGAACAGGTCAATACGTCTGAAGCTAACTAAGCCGCGGGTTTCCTCACGATGTTTCCTTCACCGTTAAGTAGGTACGTGTTAAATGTGAACTTACGTACTTATAACTATAATCAGTAACCAATGCGCTATGTTACACAATAATACCATGTAACGCCTTGGATTATAATTATCTGTAATGCTACATGTGATAGCAATAGATAGATAAAAACGATCAAATAGAAAAATAAAAAGGTGAAAAGTTACATTACAATTTAAAATGTTACACTTTAACAAATGGTACTAATTCTTACACTATAAATAAATAAATTATGCTGGATATTTCACACAGCTCCATCTAGCCCGAAATAAGCAGAGCTTGTGTTATGGGTACCAGGTGATTTACAGAATAATCAAACACATTTTTATTTTGTAATCACACGTAGAAAAATACTTAAATCCTCAGGGTGATTGATTACGTATCTCGCGACAGGTTTTGCAACAGGCAATCGTTGCTGTCAAATGTCAATTCATCGCTGTTCTCTAATAAAAAATTGACAACAGGCAATCGTTGCTGTCAAATGTCAATTCCTTGCTGTTCTCTAATACAAAATTGACAACAGGCAATCGTTGCTGTCAAATGTCAATTCCTTGCTGTTATCTAATACAAAATTGACAACAGGCAATCGTTGCTGTCAAATGTAAATTCCTTGCTGTTCTCTAATACAAAATTGACAACTGGCAATCGTTGCTGTCAAATGTCAATTCCTTGCTGTTCTCTAATACAAAATTGACAACAGGCAATCGTTGCTGTCAAATGTCAATTCCTTGCTGTTCTCTAATACAAAATTGACAACAGGCAATCGTTGCTGTCAAATGTGAATTCCTTGCTGTTCTCTAATACAAAATTGACAACAGTCAATCGTTGCTGTCAAATGTCAATTCCTTGCTGTTCTCTAATACAAAATTGACAACAGGCAATCGTTGCTGTCAAATGTCAATTCCTTGCTGTTCTCTAATACAAAATTGACAACAGGCAATCTTTGCTGTCAAATGTCAATTCCTTGCTGTCCTCTAATACAAAATTGACAACAGGCAATCGTTGCTGTCAAATGTCAATTCCTTGATGTTCTCTAATACAAAATTGACAACAGGCAATCGTTGCTGTCAAATGTCAATTCCTTGCTGTTCTCTAATACAAAATTGACAACAGGCAATCGTTGCTGTCAAATGTCAATTCCTTGCTGTTCTCTAATACAAAATTAACAACAGGCAATCGTTGCTGTCAAATGTCAATTCCTTGCTGTTCTCTAATACAAAATTGACAACAGGCAATCGTTACTGTCAAATGTCAATTCCTTGCTGTTCTCTAATACAAAAATGACAACAGGCAATCGTTGCTGTTAAATGTCAATTCCTTGCTATTGTCTAATACAAAATTGACATTTGACAACAACGATTGCTTGTTGCAAAACCTGTCGCGAGATACGCACATACAGATATATGCAGAACAATTACAAACATTTGTCCCGTCGCAGGATCAAAGCTGTCTCCTACCTCCGAGTGTCAGTCCACTATTAGACCATATGAGCCACGGAGGCAGTCAACCATGAAGAAAACTTGAGTTCCTTGTAGAATTGACTTAATTAATCAAGTCTCCTTCATGTACCTTTTTTCAAAGCCCTGTTAAACAATATATACTTAATGATAATGAGGCTGGTAGCATAGCGTTTAATTCTTAGTAGCTCGTAAGATGAGCTAGGTTTTTCAGAGGTTCTCATAGTTAATGATCAATGCACAAAAACATTGTGGGTAACTGCGTAATCACAGATGAACTGGTTACGAAATTGTGTCATCAAGAGTCGTATAATTGTTATGTAAAGAACTTTCTAGGAACTAGGTTATCGATTTTGTCGACCTAATATGACAACGGTGCCGACCGAGTGGTTTGTTCCCCCGTCTTTCGTGGTCGTGGACCGCCCACCAATAGATTTTTAAGGCTCAACAAGTCGCGGAGGCAAAGTCGTCAGTGGGCACGGCCTAAATGTATGCTATCTCACCTGACATAGTATTGTGTACCCGCGCGCTAGAATGAAATGCACAATGATTCATTCCTAAAACGACCGCGCAAAAATATGTGAGTAGACTTTTAGCACAAGGGTTATTTATTATAGATAAAACTTGAGTGTAATCTTTTCAAAATAACATTTATTTAAATTTTTGAATAATTGAACTATGTCGGAACGGCGTTAATTTTTGAGTTTTCTTTCTCCGTATATTATTTAGTTTCGTCCAAAGTTGGGCTAAAATCAGTGTTGAAATACGAAAGTTTAGAAACTATAAACACTTTTATTACGGTTTGGGGTGTATTGTATACAAACATAGATTATGACGAGATAAATTGATATAATCCTTAGTGTTGGATGGTCAACGTCAAACAGTGGAGTAGTTACCCTTCCACGTTTGTATGGAAAGATGGGCGACTCGTTCAGCCTTAACTAGTTAGAATGATTGGCACTCGTGTTGTGCGGGACGCAACAGTGCCAGGAACGTTGTAAGATGGGTGGAATGGTGGAATGCATGAAATCTCCTCCCAGCTTCAACATCTCAGCCGAAGGACTGCTGTTCACGTCCACTGCTGGACATACTAGGCCTCCCTCATGGATCAACAAGATCATGAGGGAGTGGTTGCCATACTTGCCACGCTTAGTAGGCGGGTTGGCAAGCGCAGTACTGGATGTTGATACACGGAAAAACGCTGCTGCCCATCTTCTGGAGGTATCGTTGACAGATTCTTACCGCATCCACGGGAAAGAGAGGAGAGGCAACATTCTACTGCCGGCACCCAACGTTCTTCCAGCTTGGTAAGCCATATTCAGTCGTAAGAATAATAATAATAATAATAATAATGCTGGACAAATCACACAGCATCATCTAGCCCCAAGCTAAGCAGAGCTTGTGTTATGGGTACTAGATGACTGATATACTTAATACATTATACTACATAGATAGATATTTTTATTATATATAGAAAAACACCCAGAACACCCTGAACAAATATCTGCAGATCGTACAGACATTTGTCCCGAGGCGGGAATCGAACCCGCAACCCCTTGCGTCGCAGGCGGACCTTCGCCCGCTGCGCCACAGAGCTCGTCAAACATGAACAAGTCAATATGTTTAAAGCTGACTGAGTCGCGAGTTTTCTCACGAGCTTTTCATTCACAGTTAAAATACGAGTTAACAACTCTGCGTTCCTCTACCTAGCTCTTGCACTAATAATTATGACAGTAGATAGTTATGGGCTTTCTAGAGTTGATGTTAAACCTAGTACCTACTTATTTGAATAGCGGAGAGAAATCGAATGAAACCACTATTTCCAATTAAATGCTATCAGTAGCTATGACTCTATACTTGTATAAAAGTAAGGGTTCTAATTGAGAAAAGGTTCCATAATAGGTACTTTCATTTTTACCAAACATAGACATTAGCCAACTGGAGATCAAGTCATCGAAATAGGCAGGAAAATCTATTCCCACCGCGAGACAAACGTATGTATGTCCCTGAGCTGCAGATATTTGTCCTGCGTTGGGGTGTCTCTATGTATAATAAATTATACTGTGATTATACGTAGTTACTGGTAGTACAGTGGGCGGCACAATTAAGTTACCCCCCAGCCGCACCCGCCGCCGTAGGGTTTTGAAGCTGGGTGTCTCGTGCAAGGGAGATACTTATGTATCTATGACGCTGTCTGTACCTTCCCATGACGTCATCATGAACGCAGGCTTCAATTTGCTGTTCTATGTAACTGTCGAGTACTGTTTCTTAGCACTTGTCTGGTTCAAGTCACATCCGCTCACAATGCAGTCCGCTAAATGAAGGCCATGACTACCTTATTTCTTGGACGTTGATGCACCACCGACGGCCGCGGCTCGTCTTGATGACGGCGCCCTGGCCCTCCTATCCTCACTAAATTCGCTGCGGAGGCAGCGGCTGTCATTGCTGTGGCCGTCTTAGCAGGATCCGAAGGAGACAGTTTGTTCAATTCGGCGAGGTTGGATATGTGATGCCGAATGCCGTCGGGTGTCACGATGTGAATTCGGCCGTCTCTGGTCCAGCAACTCTTCACTCCGAACCGCTTGTTTTACTACCGAACCCTAAAAAAACCTAGCGTTATTTATTGTCAAGCGTCTTGAGGAATCGGTCTGAGCGTAGCAAAAACCGTTACTAAGTATAGGTAAGTAGGTCTAGGTACAACTGCATGATGCAACTTTGACAGTGTTGTAAACGTAACTAAACCATTTATCGGTGTAAGTTCCGTGGGAAAGCGACGTGCGAATCTAGATTTAAATCTGGTCTAAAAACTGATGTGAATTCCCAATTTAGACGCTATTGTTTGTCTTTTGACCTACATTGTTTTATTATATATCGATAAGTAAAAAAGTAAGGCCTTTGCACCTATTATAGATGATTTATGCAGCGTCAACAACTGGTAATCATGCAGTACGCGACGCTGCAGTGCCTGGGACATATTTTGATGGATTAGGCTTGCCCAGCACCTATACCATCCTCTCAGCTTAATCAACTATTAGTTAGAGGAAAGAACAGGTCAATACGTCTGGAGCTAACTAAGCCGCGGGTTTCCTCACGATGTTTCCCTGACCGTCAAAGCATGTGTTAAGTGTGCACACATACATTTTTCCAGAAAGAAAAATCCATTGGTGCACGGAGGTGCACGGTCGGTATCGATATATATGGAGAGTTAACCGTGGGGTGCCGGCAGTTAGCCGTGGGATGCCGGCAGTAGAATGTTACCCCTACCCGTGTATGCAGCATGAGCCTGCTAAGGGACACCTCCGGAAGATGGGCAGCAGCGTCTTTCCGTATATCAACATCCCATACTGCGCTGACCAACCCGCCTGCCAAGCGTGGTGAGTATGGCAACTTCCCCTTATGGAGATCCATGAGGGAGGCCTTAGTTCAGTAGTGGACTTTTTACGGCTGAAATGATGATGATGATGATGTGATCCAAACAAGACCCCGTTTGATGTGTTGGAAGCGTATGAGCGGGAAGCATACCATGAAATGAACATATATTTAGGTAGTTTTGAGCACCTGGGTCGTTACACTCGGGAAGAATATTAATGTTAATATCCCCAATTAGGACAACATTTTTATATGACGATAGGTTCTGCAAAGTATCATTCAGACATTAAAATTACTAAGATTTCTAAAGGAAAGAGGTCTATACAGAGCCAAAATTGCAAAATCTATTCCTATTTTAACTAATAAATCGTTACGATCTTGGAGCTTCGACTATTCGATAGAGATATCAAGATGGTCCCTTGCATAAACTATTACACCATAATTTTGATTGTATCTTTTGGTGCATTGATACATTGTATATCCCGGCATTAATGGCACTTTGTATTTTTTTGCAAGCCAGCATTTTGTTAGCACAATGATAATAACGCAATCAAAATTTGATCTTTTTTGAAAGACGGAAAAATTGACAAATATTTTATGGATGTTTTGTGTTAACTGTACGTTATGGCATATTTTGTAGGAGGATATAATAATGTTTACAATATTCTACTTAACTTACCTTGGTTTCTGATATAAGGAAATAATCTAAATCTTGAATTACATTACTAGGTACTTATCATTATTATTTGAAAAAAATAACAATAAAGGAAAAAAGGTCCGAAGAATAACTTTATAAACGGCGCTCTTAGGCGCCCCCATAATCAATAGAGTTTAAGTACCTATTTTCAGCGGCTAATTTGGCCGGGCAGTCGGAGGAGCTGGTGGAGTGGTTATCAGGTTTCTTGAAGTGCAAACAGGTAGCACATTTAGGATCCTCAGCCTTCTTTGTGCACTCTTTAACTGAGTGACCGTGGCCACCACAGTGACTGCAGATGTTGGCTGCTTCCCGACATGATTGCGCCGCATGTCTGTATTGATGGCACTTGTAACAGCGATTCACTAGGGTGAAATTCCTCACAGGACAGGAGGACCAGTTTACGAAAACCCTATTTCTAGATATAAGGGCCTTGTAATTACGTAGTTGAAGTACCTGCAGTCATCCGCAGGTACTTCAACTACGTAATTACAGGTCTCAGCGTCTTTTTTCCCAGACTTATGGCTTAATTTTAGTAGGGACAGGATATTGTTTACAGTGAGGTCTGGGAGTGTTTCGGCTATATTTTGGTGGAAGAGACAAGTAAAGACTTCTTTTTTTTTGCATTGTAGAGGGCACTCCAATAATTACGACTCTGGGTTTTCTTTTCAGCGGCTCATCGATCAGCAGGCCAGAATTGGTATGTTGCGCTGACTGCTTTAGCTTTTCAATATCACCCCTCGTTTCAGTGCTAATAATAACACCTCCGTTCCTTGTTTTTCGGGGTCCTCTAACTTGAAGTTTCATATCTTCTGGACAGATAATTTTTTGGACTAGTGTTTTCGTCTCTTCTCTGGTTTTAAGTTTATCTTGCGGTTAAATACGGCTACAGAGCTGGTTGATGTGGGCTTAATGTAGCTGCCGCCTCTTTTAACCATATCAGCAAAAGAATTCCCGGAAGATGGTTTGGAGGTCTCCTCCATTTTTTGTTGTAGATCTTGTATACGTTCTGAGAGATCCACCTATTCTTGTAGCGCTTGGTTACGCGAGTCCATGGTCATAACTCTTGCCTTAACCGACTGGTACAGCGTTACTATCAGTGAAGTCCCGTGGCCTACATTACGACACAGATTATTAACTTTGAATTTTTGTTCCGATTTAAGTTTCCTAGCATCGGCGATTGAGCAGACTTCATTCAAGCACTGCTCAAGAGCTGTCATCCAGTTTTGTACCTAGTTCCGATGTGGGCACTATGTCTTCAGACAAAAAAAATAAAAAAATAACTGTATGGCGAGGTTCGGGCTGAAGGGCGGCCGAGGCCGAGGGCGTGGTGGGCGTCCGTTGAGGGCAGCAGCGGGCTGTCCTGCCACTTCGGCTGAAGGGACTGAACGCTTCCATAGGTATTAACTTTTAAGGTGGTAACGTTACTAAATTTGGTACATTATCACGATTTCACAAGTCCACATGACACAGTTTATGTTGTTAACCTAAACGAGGTCACTAGTCAGTAAGTGATTATTTAATTGTAAATTACAAAATTGTGCACGTCTGCTCTAACCAACGTCTCAGAGATGGATAATGCACGTTAGTTATCTAAATATTTTGCCTGTGCATCATTATCATGGTAAAAAGTGTTCGTTTTGAGACTAGATGGTAAAAAATCAATTGTTTTTCTCTGTGTGTCACAATTTTTATATCTAATAGGTACATGACCCATCAAACGGCGCCCTGGAGGTACTTGATGAGGTAAGATAAATTAATGTAACTCCTTGACTAGGATTTTATAAATTCATTTACAGGTAGTACTTTAGTTTACACATATACCTTGCCCAACTCATAGCTAGCCAAATCTTGTTCTTTATTTTATTTTATTATTATTTCGGCCGTAAAACCACAGTAAAACGTCCACTACCGGAACAGGCCTCCCTAAAGGATCTCCATGGGGGCAGTTGCCATACTCGTCACGCTTGACAGGCGGGTTGGCGAGCGCAGTACTGGATGTTGATACATGGAAAGACGCTGCTGCTTATTTTCCGGAGGTATTCCTTAGCAGGCTCTTACTGCATCCACGGGCATGAGAGGAGGGGTAACATTCTACTGCCGGCACCCAACGGCACGGGAAATCTTGTTCTATTTTACTTTAATTACTTAACGTTAGGAACTGTGCCTAACTATAATTAGATGTAGGTAACAATTTGCTAAAACCGCGTGAATCGAGTCAATTTAACATGTAAATAAAATGTCGTGGTGAAAACGTGACGTAAACTCCTAGGTATTTACAAAAAGTAAACCAACTATCAAACCAAATTCACCCTTGTACTTAGGCTGCCATGGTTTGAGTTCTGTTGGTGCTAGCAGAGCAATTTAAGTTTAACTTGGAAAACAAATCTTGAAACGGAACGTGTTTTAATGGCAAAACGAGATTTCCTACCTTCGGTTTATCGAAGTTGATATTTATTGCAGCGATAAAATTACAACTTCTGTTAATTTACTTTTCTTACGGTTTTAATCAACTGCCATGGCTCAGTTGGTCTAATAGCCGGCTAATGCGTACCTATAACGGGTACGATAGCCCTCAACGAAGGAAGTAATACCATTCTGTAAACTGTAGTAATACTTCGTGGGGATGAGGGGCTATTATTAATGTAATTGTAAGTATACCTTATATTAGTAAAATAGGGTAATTAAGACTTCCGTACGTTATTATAATTATAAGCTTTATATAACACTAGCTTTTGCCCGCCGCTTCGCATGCGTTGTACCCGGATAAAAAGTAGCTTATGAACACATAAGCTACTTTTTATCCGGGTACAATTAAATTAACTAACAAATTATATTGTATGTTTTTGTATGTTAGTTTTTGCGTGTAGCGGTAACAAACATTTATATACAAACTTTCGGCTTTATAATATTAGTAGGATTTCATTACCTACTGTTATCCATGCACGTGCCGATATTGTAATTTATGAGAACCTAGAGTCCAGACAAACCTAATATAGGCTTAAGGATGCTGCTAACCATATTATAATGTAAACTCTTTGTTAAATAAATAAATCTAAATCTAAAATATCTTAATAACTGATCTACCTTCGTATTGTAATTGCTGTTTTAATGTTCTCAGGTTTTTGATTGAATTCCAACGTAATTATAAAATTGGTCCATAATAAAAATGTTAAAGGTAATGTTTAACAGACATTTAAGTTTCGATGAGGTAAATGCAATATTATTATCCTTACTTAGAAGAATGACTCATTCATCTAAGCATAACATGCCAGTGGGGCACCATCACTTCCGAATGTTATCAATGAGTCATTTACCAGGGGCAGCCGGAGGAGTGATATGTACCCCCTACTTTCGTTCCGCACGTCGCGTCGTGGTTTCAATACCGGCTGTGCACCAATTCTTGACAAGTTTAATATGTGAACATTTGATAAGTGATTTAAAAGTGGAGAAAAAAATCGTGAGGCCGGCAGCTCAGTCAGCTTCAGTCTTTCTTAGACCTGTTCTTTGATCTGACTAATAGCCGGCTAAGCTGGGAGAATGGTACAGGAGCTGGGCAAGCCTAATCTATTGATCAATGTCCCAGGCACTTTAGCGTCGCATACAGCATGACTACAGTTGACTTACAGTTGCTGCCGCTGCATAAAGCATCAAAAGATGTGAAAACAATATCTTAAACAAAAGGTATATACATAGTAACAAATCCACTAACCTATATCTGATGGAGCGCTTAAAAATATACTTAATTAAGAACATCGTGTAGTGAAATTTTGAACAAAAAAATCTATTTCTAACCATACTATAGTGCACAGGCGGGTAAGAGCAATTTGAGAAACTAAGTAGGTATTGTTTTTATTATTTTGAGGTCCTTGTAATATCGTAGCCCATTTGGGTCGGTATAGCATAGGTATCTCTACTGGCAGGGTAGGTTGATAAAGGGATTTGACTTACTTACGTTAAATGGAAATGGGACAAGCATTGCGTCTTAAGAAGGAGAGATCTTGGAGAGGCTCTGATAGAGAGAGAGGAGTCGAAGTATCACCGTTGAGAACAGAAATTGTTGCTGCATCTTTACGAAGGTCCTGTACTGTCTGTGCTGTAATAGTCTGGTATGAAATGTGACATTTTAGTGCATTATTAGAAAGGGTAGAATAGCATCATTCTCTGGCAGACACCTATAAATTCAGCAAATGCCTAGTAAGTATTAGAAATCGTAACTGCTCAAAATCTGAAGCACAAAACACTGCACATTTCTTCGTAAATGTAGTCGGAACTAAATTAACTAAAATGTACTGTCAAGGTCATAATCGTTATCGATAGGTAAATTTTTAGAAGCAATCAAACTCGTGATATTTTGTTTAGCATTATGTTTCTCGATATGTTGGTGCAATTATGCAAGTAAAGGTAAAAATAAAGTAGAAGCTGCTTTTGAAGGCAAAGCCGGTTTTCTAGGACAGTTGCAATGATTTTAATAAATAAGATCGGTAGACTGACTTAAGACTCAAAGACATTTTTTAAGACTGCTGACATAAGGCTATTCCAGTTTTAGTCAAGAAAGGTAGCATAAGGTTGATATCAGCAATTACTAAAGAAGGGGATCATCATAGAAACAATAGCCACACTATTCAGTGAACCATTATGAACGTTCTTTTCACTTGCTTTTCTTTGTCGACCAAGTTTTCACATTACTATTGTTTGCGTTCGCAATTTCCATGGTAACAACTGTGACAAGATACTAAGAGCTCTTTCGATTTGTAAGTTTTACCTAAGCCTTTGCAATTGCTTTGTTTATCATAAGGTAAGCTCTTTCAGTGCCTTAGTTACAGCAACATTCAACTTTCATATAGAAACGCGTGCAAAAACTTACGTTCATATTTAGCAGCAATATCCTTCAACCATTCAGAGCACAATCACAACTTTCTTCTGTGGAATTCTGTAATTTTGAACTTTATCGTACCGGTTTTTCGTATCCGGTTTCCGAACGCGTGTTGCGGTAGCGCGAGTGTAGCGTTGACTGAGTTCTTAGTAAAAAATAAACCTCAACTTTCACGCAGCGGGTGCACGCGAGGCCGCGTTCTCCTGGCTGGTCGCCGCAAAGTAATGAAATGAATGACATAATTGCTAGAGGAACTAAAGGCGATTAATTTGAAATTAGCCTGAATGGATAATGTTGTCCGGAAACAATTATTCTTTGGTTGGCACGATGGAATAAGTAGGCTATATCAAAATAACTAATGAACCATATTACTTGTTATGATTAGAAGCATCTTTCTTGACCGATAGTCGAAATCCTAGTAAATTATCCTTTTGTATTGTTATTTAAATAAATGCTTACGTATTTTACTTGCATATAATGTAGTTAGGTACGTAAGCTACTAGCCTTTTTACTTTATTTTATAAGTTCCTAAGTAACGTCAAAACTACATACACAAAATAATCATCTTTGTAAATTAGTCTGGCAAGGCAATGTTTTCTATAAACTGAATTTTAATCTAACAATTCAATAATGCAGCATAATAAAAGAAATATCCAAATAATAATACATCATCATCATCATCATCATCAGCCTTTATCGACCCACTGCTGGGCATAGGCCTCCCTTTGATTTTGCCATTCGCCTCTGTCATAAGCTATTCTTAGCCAGGTGCAACCCACGGTCTTCCGAACATCGTCAACCCATCGGGATGGTGGACGACCCCTTTTTCTGTGCCCTTCTCTCGGCCACCATTCAGTCAGCGTTTTCGTCCACCTGTCGTAATTTCGTCTGGCCAATAATACATACAATAAGTATATTTACAAATAAATAAATAAACATAAATTGCTCAATTTTGTTGACCATTCTGAAGGGATATAAAATATAAATACAGTTTGGATTTGAAGATTCCGATAGACGAGGCCCTACGAATTTCCTACTGGCAAGGAGTTCCACAGTCGGATCGCAGTTACTGTGAAGGAGTCAGTGTAAAAGGAGGTATTATGCTCCGGAGTCTTAATACGTAGATGTAAGGAGGAGCGTGTGAAAAAGGAAAAAAGTTTTGCATTCGTTTCAGAGCGTGCATAGAACCATACATTTTCCTGCTGACTTCGGCGATATGCCGCTCCCAGGACAAGTTTTTTGTGATGATAAGGCCAAGATTCTTTACCTCAGCGCAAAAACCCAATGGGATATCATTATAATTGACTGAAGGGAGAGAGTTAAGGTCTAGCCTCGAGATAAAGCCTCGGCTGCCAATAATCATCACTTGTGTTTTACTTGTATTGATTTGGAGACCAAATTTCTGTGTCCAGGAAGAGACAGCACGTAAATCCTCGGTCAGCAGGTGTATTGCATTGTCTAAGTCGTCTGGTCTGAAGGAAATGTATAGTTGCACGTCATCGGCATATAAATGAAAGGAGGAGAAGCGGAGTTCAGAGACAAGGGTATTGATAAAGACAGAAAATAAAAGAGGAGAGAGGACTCCACCCTGTGGAACGCCAGCAACAACGTCACACCAATCCGAGCGAGTCTCATCAATTTTTACACATTGTTGGCGTCTACAGAGGTAAGAGCGAAACCAATCACAGGCCATTAGTGAAATATTTAAAGAGCGCAATATAGCTAGAAGAATGGAGTGATCGACACAGTTGAAAGCGTTGCTGAAATCAAGAAGTGTAAGAAGGGTAAGCTGTTTGTCGTCCATAGCAAATCGAATATCGTCAGTTATTTTAATAAGCGCTGTGCTAGTGCTATGCGCCGAGCGAAAACCTGACTGGAAAGAATTTAATAGAGAATGTGATTGTAGGAAGTAAGATAGTTGACGGTAGACGACTCGCTCCAGAACCTTAGACAGAAAGGGAAGAATAGAGATAGGACGAAAGTCTTTGGGTTCAGAGGTGGCAGATTTTTTAGGGATAGGGATGATGTGTGCTTTCTTGCACACGGAGTGGAAACATCCAGAGCCAAGAGAGAAATTAATAATGTGTGAGTAAAAAGTAAATAACTAACCTAGTATAAATGCTGATAGCCTGATAGGTATCTATTTTATTTCTTGAATATTATTTCTATGAATTGAAGTAGGTATGTTTCAAAAACCGAAGGTGTCAGAGGATTTCTGGTAGTTCAAAATTCAAAGTTAAAAATATTTATTGTAAACATGTTGTAACATAAAGATCTTATAACATAAAATTATCATACATGGACCCAGCTAGGGCACAACAATTTTAGGACGCTCTTAAGTATCTAGAGTAAAAAAAGTAAGGCCTTTGCATCTATTATAGCTGATGATTTATACAGCGTCAGTAACTGGTAATCATGCTGTACGGGACGCTGCAGTGCCTGGGACATTGTTAGATGGATTAGGCTTGCCCAGCACCTATACCATCCTCTCAGCTTAGTCAGCTATTAATCAGAGGAAATAACAGGTCAATACGTCTGA
Source organism: Pasiphila rectangulata (assembly GCA_963082625.1). Classification (NCBI taxonomy): domain Eukaryota; kingdom Metazoa; phylum Arthropoda; class Insecta; order Lepidoptera; family Geometridae; genus Pasiphila; species Pasiphila rectangulata. Next base: position 12,708,646 of record OY720256.1, on the reverse strand, counting down.
AGCTAACTAAGCCGCGGGTTTCCTCACGATGTTTCCTTCACCGTTAAAGCTCGTGTTAAGTGTGCACATACATACATTTTTACAAGAAAGAAAAATCCATTGGTGCACGGCCGGTATCTAACCCACGACCTTCGGATTGAAAGTCGGGGGTACATACCACTCGGCCAACACGGCTTTTTAAGTATTTTTTTTAAGTATCTAGAATTAACATAATATTTTATACACTAGGATTTTATGTCTAACTAAAATAAAATTGTATTCTTATGTCTAACTGAAAAATACAATTTGAAGTCAAAAGGTAGCAAAATTAAAATTTACAAACGATTATAATCCCCACTCCGCCACCATCGAAGATTAAAAAAAAAATACGGGGGTGGAAAAGGGGTATTTTTCTCGTACTCACCCTCCCACCCTCTACACAACCCCGTTTAAAGATTCCCGATATTCCAACTGGAAGTGGGAGAACAATGATGTCAGTCAGTGAGTGGTATATAATAATAACTAATCAGTGGATTTTTGGTGAAAAATGGCTGCCAACATGGCTTAGCCAAATAACTTACGAATTTATAAAATAACTTGACACTGGCGGAATTGTGTTAAACCAAACACAAAAAGCCATAAATAAAAAGACAAGACAAGACAACTAATCAGTGTCGTGGGGTGCCGGCAGTAGAATTTTGCTTCTCCTCTTGCCCGTGGAAGATTGGCAGCTGCGCTTTTCCGTGTACACCATCCCGTAATGCGCTCGCAAGCCAATCCTGCCAAGCCAAGCCTGCCAAGCGTGGTGAGTATGGCCACAACCCCCTTATGATCTTGGAGAAACACGAGGGAGGCCTATGTCCAGAAGTGGATTTGGACAGCAGTCCTACGGCTGAGGCGATGAGACGATATACATCAACAACCTGTTTAAGAATGTTTCTTGTTGATTCGCTAACGTTACATTGTTTTGCCAATAAGCCGTTTCAATCTACTCAGAATTCACTAGACTTTATAACAAGGCAAGCTAAAATAATCTGTCGCATTGCATCCGGGGATTCGAGGCACACTGAACGATATACTACTAAAACAATTACTTAACTTCTAGTGAGAATTGTTTAACAGCAGTGGGGCAGAACAGTGATTCTGCCCCACTGCTGGGCAAAGGTCTCCCCAAATACTTCCTTTGCACGCTCGCGAAGACCCACCAATCAACCCTGTCTTAAAAACATTAAGGATATTTATATAATTGGACCCGTAACCACCCTTGTTGTAGCATTAACGACTAGGGTGTCGTTTGGCAGAGATTTATATCATCGTACAAGTGAGCGAAGCGAACGAATTTCTTAGTTCTTAATGGCAACTGGGCGTTTCGGCCGAAAGTTTGTATGTATGTACGTAATGTAGGTACGCAATTTTTGTCCGAGGATAACTCTTGTTATTTTTTTTATCGAGGATACCTCTTCTCTCTTCTTTGTGTTGCAATGATGGGAGAGAATGACTGTCTTTACTTTTTCTTTTTCTTTGTTGTGGTTGTAGTGGTTTGCCACTTGAGGAATAGAATAGACCGGCAGGGTACTTAGACTACGCTACAGACGAGCCTGTTAAGGGATACTCCGGAAGATGGGCATCTTCGGAAGTATCACTTAGCAGGCTCACAGCACTGCAGGTAACATGTTATGCGTTAATTATTTGATTTACAGAACAAATATTCATCTGGGATGTTGTATCCCTTGCTCCGCTCAGGATTCTGTAATAATAATTTCTGTTTTTTACTTGCTAAGTAATTTACTATTTTAAACACAAACACTGCAATAGCCGTAACAAACTGATTTCAGTTTTATATTTCAAGTAGGTACATATTAATTATTATAAATAATATTAGAATAATATTGTTTATTATTTTTGTGTTAAAAGTATGTACCTATTGATTATAAATCTTTCGTAAAAACCTCTTGAATATTTTATTTTGTCATGTTATTAACAATCGATTCTTTAATCTGTGAAACCAAATATCGACCTTTGATTATCGATACTTTCAATCCCTAGGACTACTGTCATTTTGAGAAATAATGTTACCAGTATAATTAATTCCCACTTTTTACACAATTTAGGGAAAATAAATGCTCATTGGTTGCATGTTTTTATTTTTTCGGAGCTTTGTAATCCGCAATAATAACTTCAGTAAAAATGCTTTTTCTTATTCTTGTTCGTCAAGTCTGATGACTTGACAAATAAGAATACCTACGCGATATTATTGATATAATATCGCGTAAATGGATTCATATTGTAATAAAAATGTAGCAATATCACGACTTTTTAAGATTTAAAATTGTTTTTCAATAAACACCAACATAATAATATAGGTTTATTGTTTCTTCTTATGTAATTCTACAACGAAGCCCAAATCGGTTGAGAAAAATAAGAAAATATTAATGTAATGATGACGCTGGTATCACTTTTGAGTTTTTTTGCATGTAGTATGTTATACTACATGCAAAAAAACTCAAATGTAGTATAACATACTACATGCTAAAAAACTCAAAAGTGATACCAGCGTCATCATTACATTAATATTTTCTTCATAATAATTAAATTAATTTTTAATTTTAATTCTTAATTTTTCTTACGTATTTTTCCCAAATTTTAAACTAGTGTTGAGGATATTATGTCTATGTGTGTTTTTAAAGACACAAACAATAGCTATGGTTACAAAGAGTGTGTTTCTTCTCTCCCTGCTAAAAATGGCAGAATTTTTTAGGCGCGTGCCTTGTTTTGTTAAATCTTGTCTAAGGTAATCAATCACCCTTCTTGTCACACACGCCATTAATAAAAGAAGAAGAAGAAGAAGTCATCCCTGCTGAGCTCGGACGGCTGACTGACAGCTGTCAAATTTGTCAGCATGGCATGGCAATAATAAGTATAGGCCAATATTTGTTGTGTTGAATTTTTATAGTTATCACGGAACTATTTTGTGGAAAAGTAAAACTTACGGAAAATTTAACTAAGTCAATATCTGGTACATAGTAAAAATGCAAGTCGTATTTAAAATAACCCTATACCGAGCTCCATACACGATTTTATACATATCTGAGGAAAACCTGGTGCTTCCAGACTTTCAGTGTTATAGGTCCCTCGGCATAGCACCAGCAGAGTGCTGTGCTATAACTGTTGAGGGCGAAAATGAGGGGCTCCAGCCAGTTTTAAAATATAAGATTAACGCACTCTTTCTTCAAACATTCGTGAAGTGTTTGACTTCAGCTGTATACAGGGCACTCGTGATAAAACATTTAAACAAACTATGTGATTATCCGGTTAGCGGGACGACAATAATGAAGTTAAAAGTAGAACCACCGGATCAAGAGATTATTGACCATGCTTGGTAAGATATTAGCTTAGTTATTGACTTATGAGGGATGACCTCTTGTGTTTCAGATGGTCAATAGCTTTGAGTCATGGGAGGTTGTGGGTGTTCGATCCAGGGCCCCTAGGCACTTGGTATCTGAGGGCCCCGCTGCCTTACAATATTTGTACAGGCACCCCCCCTCCCACATTATTTTTAGCTACTCTGCTGGGCCATGATGAAACTCTCGACACCCTTTGGCATTTTTATTTACTTACCTACCTATTAGGCAGACTTTAGGTATGAATGTTCTGCCATGGGGCCTCCTAGGCTTGGAAGGCCCCTAGGCCCGGGCCTAGGGGCTAATCCGGGCCTGAATATCATCCTCTCAACTTAGTCAGCCATTATTAGATTAAAGAATGGGAACATTATGTATAAGCTGCCAAAGCTGCATATCAATGTTTAATTTAACTTAAACTTTCTATAAAGGACTAGTATGATAAGGCTGTTAATGATAGAATACTTACTTAAAATCAAATGAGATCCAATCCAAGAATGTAAAGTTAGCATTAACAACCTCTGTGGCACAGTGTTATTCTAATAGCCAACTGAAATGGGTTCAATCACACTCACAGGACAAATGTTAGCTTTATCTACAGACTTTCTTGTCTTGATCAAAGGTTGTCTGGAAAATATTACTTTTAGCGATAGGTCTACCCATTGCATGTTTGTGTTTGTTTGTCTTCTTGTGCTATTTCTGTTTAAGCTGTGCATGCAATAAAGATATAATCCTAATCTATCTTATTGTGTATTATCAATTTATTTATTTTTAGGAATGATAGAATACAAAGGCTACTATGGACCAGATTAGAGATAGAGAATGCATTTTCATGGCTGTCCACACTTGGCGGAGCATATTCAGCTTTAGGAGACTATTTTCCACATTGTGTAAGTATTTGGGTCTCTCAGCTCTGAGATTATGCTGAGACAACAACCTTTATTTCATCATGACCAGAAAATCTGCAATGAAGGTCAGACAAAGAATAACATTTTAAATTGTTATAGACATGTCCTCACTTAAATTTTAAGATAAGTATGAAATTTGAATGAGGACAGGTACCAATAAGTATTTCTGATCCATGATCAGGGTGTGTTACTGGGTTTAAATGTCAGGAAACTCAAAAATACTCAAAACATGGTAAATATTTCATAGAAATGAAAACCTTACATTTTATCCGTCTACATTATCTTAAAAGCATCTGTGCGGTAAAAAAACACCTCTGGGCTTTCAATATTTGATTTCGAAATTAATTTAAATGTGCTAATTTTCTTGGCCTTGTAACTAGAGTGGTTAGGGTTGTTGTGTTAATGTTGTGACTTTCGATTTATGGTTGGGGCATGATAAGATGTCCAAACAGGCTTGTTACTGTGAAGAAGCAAAAACTAAATAAACATGACAGAAAGACGAAATTTTATTCATTTCAGCCGTAAAACGTCCACTACTGAACACGGGCCTCCCTCATGGATCTCCATAAGGGGTAGTTGCCATACTCACCACGCTTGGCAGGCGGGTTGGCGAGCGCAGTATGGGATGTTGATACACGGAATGACGCTGCTGCCCATCTTACGGAGGTAGCTCTAAGCAGGCTCTTACTGCATCCACGGGCAAGAGAGGAGGGGCAACATTCTACTGCCGGCACCCCACGGCAAACAAGAAGTTTTATTAAATACATTTAATTTTATCATGAATTTTAGGGAAATAAAATTAATGGATCGTCATAGACAAGTACCCCCTTTGCACAAGACATAAAGTTTCTAATTTTCTAGTTCTAATTTCTACAGTAGGTGCGGCTGGGGGGTTACATAATTGTGACGCGCACTGTAAATAGTAAGATATTCAGTCAATGTTACGTCAACATATCACTGACTGTGGGATAGATTGACATATCAACATTGATATATCAGTAAAAACACTGCAAAATAAATAAATAAATAGGTCGGACAATTCACATATCATCATCTAGCCCAAAGCTAAGCAGAGCTTGTGTTATGGGTACTAGATGACTGATATACTTAATACATATACTACATAGAAAGATATTTGTATTACATATAGAAAAACACTCAGAACAAATATCTGCAGATCGTACAGAAATTTATCCCGTGGTGGGAATCAAACCCGCAACCTCTTGCGTTGCAAGCGGATCTTCGACTGCTGGGCCACCGAGGTTGTCTGTCTTAAGAGTTTTAGCGTTCAAGAGAGCGCCAACAATCCAACATAAAGTTAATTATCAGATTTGTTCTGTAATCTGTATAATTGTACAAATTACAGAATAAACCACACAAGTTTATTTTGTATAAGGTATGCATGTCATGTGATCAATACAATATTATATTTTTAGTCAGTCAGTAAGTGTTTGTTTATTCAATAGAGCAAAAAGCTACAAAGAATAATCAGTTTACAAAATAACAACAAAAAACATTTAAATTGAATAAAGCACAATTGAATTCATTCGCTTCAGAAAACATTTTTCCAGGTGAGAGAAAGATAAATTTATAACGCCTGATGCAATATTAAAAGCAATTCTAAATAGTGTAATGCTCAAAGAATATGTTAAGGCATCACTTTTCTTAATGCTACTATTTCATTATTTCCAGGCGGAAGAAGCAGGCAGGATATCAGTAAGACAATACAAACTGTCGAAACTACTCGGTGACGACGGTCTAGCCGCTAGAAGCAAGCTGTACTCTGCCTTGGCGTATTCACAGAAGGGTGACCTTCGTACGTCGAGAAGGATAGTCCGCAGTATTAACGAATACGCGCTAGCTACAAAGGATAGACGGTTGAATCGAATGTGCCAGGGCGTTTGGGCTAAGCTGAAGTATCTAAGGGGAATAAAGAATGGGAATAAGGCACAGGGCGACTTTGCTGTAACCGAAGTGTAGTGAAGCCATCCAGGGCATAATCATTTGATAATCTTAATTGATTTAGGCGTGACTTTGCGGAAATCCATTAATAAATAAACAACAAATATTAAGGCTGAACGAGTCGTCCATCTTTCCATACAAACATGGAAGGGTAACTACTCCACTGTTTGACGTTGACCATCCAACACTAAGGATTATATCAATTTATCTCGTCATAATCTATGTTTGTATACACCCCAAACCGTAATAAAATTATTTATTTGAAAAATACAAGCTTCTGAACATTCGTATTTCAACACTGATTTTAGCCCAACTTTGGACGAAACTAAATAATATACTGAGAAATAAAACCCTAAAATTAACGCCGTTCCGATATAGTTTAATTATTCAAAAGTTGAAATAAATGTTATTTTGAAAAGATTACACGCAAGTTTTTCTATAATAAATAAACCCTTGTGCTAAAAGTATATGGACATATTTTTGCGCGGTCGTTTTAAGAATGAATCATTGTGCATTTCATTCTAGCGCGCGGGTACACATACTATGTCAGGTGAGATAGCATACATTTAGGCCGCGCCCACTCTGACGACTTTGCCTCCGCGACTTGTTGAGCTATGTCTAAGGAGCGCTTGAAAAACACTTGAAAAGAATTCCACACGTGCTTCGCGTCTACAAGCCATCTTAAAGAGAAATCGGCTCCCCGTTCGTCACGAAATACACTGGAAACAACGAAGACGCAGAGGTAGCCCTGCAGCGAACAACACCACGCTTCTTGTACGTGTTGCCTCTTCGACCGCCGGACAGAACGTGAGGCGGCCGTTGTTTCTAGTGTATTCTATGACGAACGGGCAGCCGATTTCTCCTGAAGGTTCCTTGGTTCTTAGGTTCCTTGGGGAAACACGTGTCGAATTATTTCTGGGTGTTTTTAAGCGCTCGTTAGATATAGCTTCGCGGATTGTTACTATATAATTTTTGATCATTTAGATATTTGACTTCCGGAAAGTCACGCCTGAAACAATTAATTTCTACTATAGGTATCAAATTCAAAAAGTGTTCAGTGGTACCGCAAGAGCCTCTTAGATAAGTGAGTTTTCAAAATAAAAAAGCAGAATTTAATAGAATGAGAAAAGTTTTGATACTTAAGCCATTTTCGATGTGGAATGTTTGTGAACAAACTGCCAATCATTATCATCATCATCGTAGTCGTATGACGTCCACTGTAGGACACAGGCCTCTCATACAACTCCAAAGTACTGATCATGATGGGATATTGCCGTACTCACCACGCTTCGCAGGCGGGTTGGCGAAAACAGTATGGGATGTTGATACTAGGAAAGACGCTGCTGCTTAACCTGAAATTCATTTACATTTTTTTTATTTCTAGGATCACTTTGTTGTCCGTCTGTCTGTCTGTTTGTCGGTCTGTTAAGACCTTTTATCTCGAGAACGGGTAAAGGTCGATACCTTTACCCGTTCTCGAGATAAAGGGAATTAAAACCATATACTCAAGTCTACAGCATCTTTAAGCTGTGAAAAACAATATTCTAAGTCATAAGTTGGTGTTTTAAGCTGTTTTTTAGGGGGCGAAGCCCCCTAATATGCATAGCGGTGTCTGTCTGTCTGTCTGTTTATGGGAAGATTACAACCGAACGCGTTGACCGATTTACATGAAACCTTTTTTGTTAGCACCGTCTGAATGAGAGAAGGGTATTGATTGATTTTGGTGACCCTAGGGAACAGGAACCAGAGTTATTGTGACCTCATATCTACCTCAGCCTTCGATAGCCTCTACCTCATGTCATAATAGGGGGCGAATATTATTAGTGTCATCTAGCTTCTCATGGAAGATTTTGGGAAAATCTGATTCTCATTTTGTTCTATGGCATGAAGCTCTGATGAAAAGCTAGTATGTAGTTCCATGGAAAAAATGGGAAGATGTATAATTTTGTTCGATGACGTCATGTTCCATAGAACAAATGGGAACTAGTATATTCCACATCAAAGGCTGAAGTATAGTTAACAAATTGTTATACATAAAGGCGATACTCTTAGACTTTTGATAGAGTTTTGTTGGTTGATTACTTATCAGAGCTTTTAACTGTAAATTAAGAACACGCATCATAAGATAGTTGTTATTAAATAAAAATTGTTATCAAAATATAATGTTTTATTGTTTAATTTATTGGAAACAATTACTTGTACAAGTTTATAAAATTTAAAATTTTAAGTTGCCCCTGACACGACTTAGTCTTGGAAGTAAGCAATTTTTTTTGTGAGACATAGACTTGTAGTTTCTCATGTGCCCGTAATTTACCCGGCTCCATTACGCTTCAAATTGGAACACAAAAAAATGTATAACTTTTATTTGGGAACATACAAACATGGCTTAGTAACAAAATGAAACGTTGACACTGCAAAATTTTGGAGAAAACTGCGTGGCAGTGTCAGCTCACTCCTAATCATCATTCCAGTCGTAAAACGTCCACTACTGAACACAGGCCTCAGTCATGGATCTCCATGAGGAGTAGTTGCCATACTCATCACGCTTGGCAGGCGGGTTGGCGAGCGCAGTACTGGATGTTGAAACATCCAGTACTGCGCTTCATAATGACGCTGCTGCCCATCTTCCGGAGGTATCCTTTAGCAGGCTCCTACTGCATCCACGGGCATGGGAGGACGGATGACATTCTACTTATTAAGGGGCTTCGCCCCCTAATATGCATAGCGCTGTCTGTCTGTCTGTGTATTTAACGATTACAACCGAACGCGTTGACCGATTTACATGAAACCTTTTTTTATAAGCAGCGTCTTTATGAGAGAAGGTGACTGATTGATTTTGGTGACCCTAGTGTCACAAGGACCGGAGTTATTGTGACCACAAAAGGTCACCCAAAAAATAAAAGTTTTCAAATGGCCGAAAACGCCCAAAAACCCAAAAATGCAATTTTTGTCCATTGGTGACCTTTTGAGGCCTTCGCCCCCTTTTCTGGTACCCCGTACCAATGCTTGTTCTAAATAACATAGTCTTTACTTCATCAAAATAGACTCACAGAATCAAAAGTTATTTAGCTATTAAGTTGGAAATCTCATATCACTATACCGCCGCGAAGCCTGCACCTCGCGTCACTTCACGGGTTCAGGCGGGCGGTGATGACAAAATATTTCGATTTTAAATAGGCACTTAAATAATACTGAACCTTTTACACACATGTAGTACCAGATGGTTCTTATCTTTTATTTTTAAATACTTCTTAAGCCATATATAAGTTTGACCGCTATGTGTGTGTGTGTCTGTGCACCACTGGCACCGTAGCTTAAATGAGTGGACAGATTTGAATAAGTACAGTTTTTTTATTTAAAAGCAAGTTTGGTAGCGGTGGTTCTGGTACATGTTTTATCAAAAGTGGTTTAGACGTTTACAAGTTATGGGGGGTGATAGTGGGAACGAATAATCGAATGTTTAGAAATATACCCAAGTTTGGTATCAAATGAAAGGAAATTGTGTGTAGAATGCAAAACTGAAAGTGGGTTTCTAGCTACTCTTGTTCTCACGTGTCGGAGTGTTTGTAAAATTAAATATTCATCAATCATCGTCATTACCCATATTGATAATCCAAAAAATAAGCAGTAGAACTCTTTTTGTGAAGAGTTTGTACTCGGGGAGGTACTACCACAGATTGGTACTACCACAATAACTATTTCTGCCGCGAAGCAGTAATGTCTGCATTGCTGTGTTCCGGTTTGAAGGGTAAGAGGGCCGGTGAAGCTACGGGCATATGAGACCTTATTGCTCTGTCTCAGGGTGACGGGCGCAATGCAATGCAGTGATGGTCACATAGTCACATGCTTCGTGACCGTGATCACCGCGCTATTGCAGTTGTAATAGGTAGAGGTTACCGCTTAACATTAGGTGGGCCATCGGCTTGTCTCGTCATAAGTCGTATAAAAAAATGATAAAGAGGATGGGCAGCAGCGCATTTCATCAACATCCCGTACTGCGCTCGCCAACTGAACTGCCAAGTGTGGCGCGTATGGCAACGCAACTACACACAAGTGGTATAAGAAGCTATAGTCTGTCAACTTCCTCGTGATCACAACTCGGAAAATCATGAGGGAGGCCTTTGTTCTCCAATGGACGTTCTACGGACGATGATGATGATGTCAGCTTACAGCCCTTCTATTAGTGACTTACTCAGTCCTAACTCGAGCCTGCTCATTAATCCAGTGTCGATTGAATGTATATCTGCAAAGCAATTGTAAATTCTTCGTCGTGTTTGTGCTAAAATTAGAAATAAATTAGAATTTGATTAAGTGTCAAAAGCTCCACCTAAAATCACGCCACCGTTGAATGGTCTTTTACATTATAACTCAATGGCGTTCATAAATAAGTAAGTCATCAACATCATCATCTCAGCCGTAAGACTGCTGTCTTCTTCCACTGCTAAACATTTTTTTGTTTTTTTTTATTTATTAAAATAATCGCCGTGGGGTGCCGGCAGTAGATAGAATGTAACCCCTCCTCTCTCCTCTCTTGGATGCAGTAAGAGGCTGCTAAGAAATACCTCCGGAAGACGGCCAGCAGTCTTTCCGTGTATCAACATTCCGCACTGCGCTCGCCAACCCACCTGCCAAGCGTGGTGAGTAAGGCAACTACCCCTCATGGAGACCTATGAAGGAGGCCTGTGTTCAGTAGTGAACGTTTTACGGCAAAAAGCCCTTTTGGGCTTGTCCTAAGCGTATCGGGCCCTCATAACTTAGGTATACATAGGCCTTGAGGGACTCCAGTGTCTCATATATGAATTGTTTTGGGGCCACCTCTGAAACATGCCTACCTTATAAAAAAATAATCATCAAAATCCATTCATAATATTGACGGAGCAATCGCGTAACAAACATACAAAAAAAAACATACTGTCGAATGGACTCCTTCTTTTTGAAGTCGTTTAAAAATATAGGGTATAGTACCTTAAGATCCCTTTACTTAAGCATTATTCTATGTTAAGAACACAACAGGATAACTTAACAGGAAGACAAGAAGAAAATTCTACAGGACGCACATTATAATTGACCACAGAATTTTCTTTTCTTCTCTGTCTACTAACCTACGTACTACATATTCATTCATCATCATTAATTTCAGTCGTAAAACGTCTACTACTGAACACAGGCCTCCCTCATGAGGCTCTTACTGCATCCATGGGTCCAGAGGAGGAATTATACTAAAAACAGAATAAAATGGAGGGGAAATTTTCCCGTAACGTGATTTTTTTCCGTTTTTTGTTCGATTTTAATAACGGTAACAGGTAGACGCTTGAAATACTCACAGAATATTTAGTGGTATATTTCAATTTAAAAATAAAGAATTAAATTAAAACATGATTAAAATGTGAAGGGGGTTCCCATAAAACAAACGTGATTTTAACTTCGCGAGTCGACTCGCACTTGGCCGATTTTTTTGTATATTTTGAGACAACAGCTTATGAGATATGGTAATGTGATATGAATGAATGATTATTTTATGGGTATTATTTCATCAATCAATCACCTAATAAATATGTTAGTTCCAAAAATAGTAGATCTGTCACCTAAATATAATCACCAAGTGGAATTCGGTTCGGCAACTATACTTTCTGTCACCAAAGTTTAGATATGTCACTAATATGCAATACCCTATTAGGTTCAGGTTGTAACAGCAACGCACGAGCCGAGCGAGCGTGCCGCGGCAGCCATATTCCGGAGGTATCCCTCGGAAGAACCTTACTGCATCCACGGGCATGAAAGGGGCGGGGGACAACATTCTACTGCTCACACCCAACGGCAGCGAAATCAAAACCAAATAAAACTAGAAATGCTAAAAATACCTATCCTTCTAAAAACTAACTTACGTCGTCGCTTTATTATAATACCAGCCGCGCTACGCGGTTTCACCCGCGTAGTTCTCGTACCCGTGGGAATCGGAGATAAAATATAGCCTATATTACTCAGGGATATTGCAGCATTCTAATGGTTAAAGAATTTCGAAAATCGGTCCAGTAGTTTTTGAGTTTAATCGTTACAAACATACAAAATACAAATATTCTTTCTTTATAATATTGAGAGATGAGAGATTTACGATACTTTAAGAATGAACTAATTCTCCACCCACACTTCGTGTGAAAACAGTAGCCATCTTAACATGGGCAGTTGTAAATTATACTAAATTAAGTTTTACGTAAACTTCAAAGCATTTTAAAGCCTCTTGTGTTATAATAATGGCGAATAGTTTTATAACATTTATGTTACTTACGGAGGCGATGATGGACGTTATAATAAAATTAATAATGTTGAATCGAAACGTGTGAAGAATTTTATATCTTTCACTATAAAATACATTCTTTATTGAGGAGGTCTTTGCTCACCTGTGGGTGCACATGGGTTGATGTAAAAAAGATGCAAAATTACAAACAGTTTATGGTAGGTAGGAAGGATACCTCGCAAAATTATAATGCTCTTTCAAGTCTGATGTATAATTAAGGTTTGTTCGTTTTGTTTCTTATATAATTATGTAGGTAGTAAGTGTACAGTGTAGTGATCATAAACAAGTGCAATATAATTATAAATATTTATTTGGTACTAGCTGACCCGGCGAACTTCGTATCGCATCTATAACTACAACCACCACTTATAACTTACCCTACTACTACCCTACAAATACCCTATATCTACCCTACTATTACCCTACATCCCTACAAGCAACTACACTACAACTAACGCTGAAACATGTGTTTAATATTTTTTTCCATACAAACTTTCATCCCCTATTTTAACCCCTTCTGATTTAATTTACGCAACGAAAAGCCTATGTCCGTATCCATGGTCTAACCTACGCCTATACTAAAATTCATCCAAATCGGTTTACCGGTTTTGACGTGAAAAAGGAACATACATATGTACATACATTCTTACTTTCACTTTTATATTTTTATTTTTTTTAATTTTTAATTTATTTATAGTTACAAGAAGTTACAATTTTATTAAACAGCATCTAAAACCACTAAGGTTTAACTAATTGCTGAAAATAGTCTTCACCAAAGATAAAAATAACAACAATATCTTAAAATAAGAATAATGGCTGAATAAACTTGAAAAAAATTTACAAGATTTTTATACCCTACTAAAGAAGCTAGGTAACCGAAATATTTAATTTAAGAGTTATCAGGTGACACAAAGTATTTTTTTAGTTTTGATTTGATGTTCTTTCTGGTTAAACTATGTCTTAAGTCGAGAGGTAAACTGTTTACATATGTACCGGGGAACAAGATAAGCAGTTGTCCGCTCGCCATAGGCGTTGTTCGCACAAGGTGTGCAAAGCTTATTTCTAGAAATGGCTCGAGTGTATACCGGGTGTGTAACAATTTGGTTCAAGGATTCGTTAAAAAAGTTTTCTTTGAGCAGTAAATATTTTATTTGAGAGTGTACCGGAATTATTTGACAGTGTTTAAAAAGAGCATTTTCGTCGTGATAGTACTTATTTGCGATTTTAGGTAAAACAATATTCTTAATAATTTTTAATTGTAATTTGTAAATGTTGTCTAGGTAAGATTTATATGTTCTTCCGTAGCTAGAGAGCCCATATTGTATATATGATTCAGCAAGTGCGTGATAAAGCATTATCTTAATTTTGTATGGGATTCTATTTTTGAGTAGAATGATGTTAGCCAGAAATTGTCTTAACTTACTGCAAACGTGATCAACCTGGTAGCTCCAGTTAAACTTATCGTCGATAATTATGCCAAGGTAGGTTTGTTCTGTTACTATATCGATGAAGGGACAGCTACAAGACGAAACGTTATCATGCAAACACTTATGATCATGTGCAGTTAGATTATGTACAGGAGGTGGTTTTATGTATGGTGACTTAATAACTAGTAATTTCGTTTTATTAGCATTTAGCACTAAGCCAGCGTCGTGACACCATCTCGCTAGAGCGTCCAGATTTTGTTGTAGTATTGCACAGGCAGACTGGGAATTTCTAGACGAATATAAAATGAATATATAAAGAAATATAGAATAATAAATATATAATATATTATAGAATAAATTTAACACAACCTCAAGTTATAGAAAACGACACAGCTAAACTCATGTGGGAAATACCGGTACAGACAGATATTACAATTGTACACAATAGACCTGACATTATATACGTAAATAAAATAGAAAATAAAACATATTTAATAGATATAACTGTACCATCTGACTACAATATTGGAGCGAAAGAAATTGAAAAATTAAGTAAATATCACGCATTAAAAGTAGAAATTACAAGGCTTTGGAAAACACCAACCGAAGTCATACCTATTGTGGTCGGAGCTACAGGTATAATAGCTAAAAGTTTAAGCAGGTATTGCGACAAACTAGACTCGCACATCAATATTAACATAGTTCAGAAACAAGCAGCCATTCATACAGTCACAATACTAAGCAAAGTTCTTGGGGATACAGTTTTTGTCAATCGGGGGGGAAATAACGAACATCAGGGGGAACCTGAGCAATCTTTTCCTTGAGGGTCTCAAGGCGGATGCTCAGTAAAACCGAGTCAAAAGCTCGAGTAGAAAGGAATTTCACAAACAATATATTAAGTAGGATAGTAGGACAACCACAAACATCATCATTAATAATTTCAGCTGTAAAACGTCCACTACTACTGAACTCATGGATCTCAATGAGGGGTAGTTGCCATACTCACCACGCTTGGCAGGCGGGTTGGCGATCGCTGTGCGGGATGTTGATACACGTAAAGACGCTGCTGCCCATTTTCCGGAGGTAGCCCTTCTTACTGCATCCACGGCCATGAAAGGAGGGATAACATACTACTGCCGGCACCCCACGGCAACATAGAACATGTTGGGGTTAAACACAAATGTTAAATACCAGTTTTCTATGAAAAAATTGCATTTTCCCGAATATACAGATGATTTAGGTACTTATACCATACCTTTTAGTTTCTCTGAGACATCTCTTTTTTAGGGTTCCGGACCAAAATGGTAAAAAGGTAAAGGAACCCTTATAGAATCACTCTGTCTGTCTGTCACAAATGGATATCTCGAGAACTACTGATGCTATCAACTTGAAATTTGAAATGGTAAAAGACAACACTTTTTTACTAATATAGCATATATGAAAATGTTGAAAAACATTCTTATTTTGGTTGCAGGGGGGCGGATAGGGGATCTCAAATATTTTAAGTAAAGTTACTAGGCCGTGTGAGGTATCATATGAAAGGTATTTATTTGCACATTAATAAACAGTTTTTAGTTTTCCTTTGAACCGTATCCTCAGAATAACCAGAAAGATAATCTTCATACAGGCGCCCTTTCAAAAATGAAGCACTTTCCGATTCACACGGATGTGACGATTACTAGCTTACGCTCGGCGACACGCACACATACACTTGTCTAATGTTGCCAGCGGAGGTGCAATTTCCCCGAAAGCGAGGAAATGATTCCGCCGCTGATAACCATTAGTATTGGGCAATATTACGTAAATAGCTAAGTGTGGTTAAAGTATAGGTATGGTTATGCTAACTTGTAACATTGTGGGAACGTCTATATAAATGAATAAATAAAACAACAACAATTTATTTTTTAATTAGAATTAAATACAGTTGTAAATTAAAGTTGAATCTCAATATAAATTATATAAAAGAAAACAACAATGTAGTAAACATTATTACGACGTCGACGACGATGAAAAAGTAATAAGCCGCGATTTAAAACCCGTACAAACTATTCATTACATCAAAACAACGTTTTACAAACTATTTTTTTATACACAGAACATCTAGTACACGTTTGTGTACTGCGTGTTCTGTGCGGCGTACGATAGGAGCCGCCACAACGGCAATCAATTTTTATCCGTACAGGCCTCATAGTAAGCTAAATAAAAAAATATATTAAGGGCCGGGTACCTGCCAACGACCTTGAAGATTTGGCCGGAATCAAATATTTTCCCGCGCCAACCGTATCTAGATACGGTTCCCCGGTTCCCCGGAACACGCTCGGCGTTCGTAAAAACACTTAATATTTTATTACTTTAGTGCCGTGGGGTGTCAGCTAAAGAATGTTACCTCTCTTGATACAGTAATAAACTGCCAAAGGATACCTCCGGAAGATGGACAACAGTATCTATCCGTGTGTCCACTCGGTGTAATGTACTTATCTTCGTTATTAAAATGTTTTGAACATATTCGTGTATTTTTGGTTGGCTTCCAATGTACTTCTTCACGACTAAGCCTTATATTTTTCACCCATTTGTCAGCAATAACAGGGTCGACAGGAATCTTTTGAACAACAACAAGTAATACCTCTAAATTTTAACAATGTGGTAATAAAATTCGTTTTAGTCGTCTTAACTTTCAAGTAACAGAATTGCAGGTATGATATCGTTAAATCACACAAACACCTACATTAGAGAGCGTGTCACCTAATTAAATAATCATTTCAGCCGTAAAACGTCCACTACTGAACACAGGCCTCCCCTCATAGATCTCCATTAGGGGTAGTTGTCATACTCACTACGCTTGGCAGGCGGGTTGGTGAGCGCAGTACGGGATGTTGGTGCACGGAAAGATGCTGCTGCCCATCTTCCGGAGGTATCCCTTAGCAGGCTCTTACTGAATCCACGGGCATGAGAGGAGGGGCAACATTATACTGCCAGCACCCCACGGCACCTAATTAAACATCAGTAGCAAATTAATGAGCGGAGCAATTAAGTTAGTTAAAATGGGAAAATATCCAAAAAACGACCGTGCCCCCCCCCCCCCCCCCCTATCTCCGAAGTTTGCAGAGATAAACCCGTGATACTTTCATAGCTAATAGAAGTGTATGTAAAATTTATAGGAAAATTGCAGCGAAATCTCTAATTTGCATAGTTTTTTAGACAAGGGGGGGTTTCAAATTTTTTGTAAAGTAAATAGGTAATGTGGGTATCATATGAAAGGTATTCTTTTGCACATTAATAAAGAGTTTTTATTTATTCTTTAAGTCGTATAGTTTATGAGTTATTTACAAAATGTTGAAAAAAATTGCGTTCCCCACCCCTTATCTCCGAAGTTTTCGGAGATAAACCTCTGAAACTTTTATTGTTATTAGAAGTGTATGTAAAGATAAGAGGAAATTTATTAGAATCTCTCTACATAGCATACTTTTTTAGAAATCATCGAAAGTGTAAAAAATCTACATAAGTTCCGCTATCAGACAAGAGATGGCGCTGTCAAGGTTCTCCAACAAATATAAAACCGCCTTTGTCATATATTATATTGTATGATGGCACGGAACCCTCGGTGCGCGAGTCCGACTCGCTCTTGCCCGCTTTTATTTTTTGTAAATATTTGTCAAAGCTGTGTGACATAATGCAAGTTTCCATTTATCCTAGTATAACCAAAATCATACACCCCTACTAATCTATGTCAATACATTATATTCCATCAATTACATAATTACTTTACTAATAATAATTAATTGATTTTGAATTTACAATTTTATTGACAGTTTATATCGACGTTCAATTATGACCTCTATTGTCAAAGAGTTAACCTATTGATAGCCTGGTCTTTTGAATTTAATTGACCTACATTTGCCTACGTGCAAGTGTATACAAACATGTTTTTAAAAAAATATGTTTACTAAAAAAGTCTCGGTAGAAAGATTAGGTATTATCGGTTTAATATTACTTAATTACGACCTACACCATTGTTTTATATGTTTACGTAGGTAGCTTTATAATTATTAAAGTGTATGATATGCAGTTGGTGTATGTATGTCAAGTAATCGTTTACATTCTGATTTGATTTAAATGTTTAGGGCGGTGTGTAGGTGTGGTAAACAATCTATAGGTAGGTACATATAATAAAATCGTAAACCTTTCGTGTCTGGACATTAAATATTTTTGCAAATAAATAAGTGATCCGGTTGAAACGTGAAGTAAAGGTAATAAAACGTAAAAAAACTATTTTTGACATTTTTGTCTGTTTGTCTATACATTTCGTCGGTCGTTTACGTGTATCCCGCACTGCGCTCGCCAACCCGCCTGCAAGCGTAGTGAGGATGGCAACAATTCCCACATCATCAGAACTTGGAAGTCCATGAGGGAGGCCTTTATCCAGTAGACGTCCAAAGCCTACAAAATAAGTGGTAGTTGTAGTAAGTAGGTATATTAGATGTAGAGTAGTGGTAGCAGAGTATAGTAGTTGTTCTTGTAGTAGTAGGTAGTCGAGAAGTAGTCAGTTGTTTTAGTAGTGGGTTGTTGATTCTGAGGCTATGTTCGTAGATAGTTCGCCGGGACAGCTAGCTATAGGTTTTATAATAATCATAATCATCATTTCAGCCGTAGGACGTCCACTGCTGGACATAGGCCTCCTTCATGGATTTCCAGTTATTGCGGTTGGAAGCGATCTGCATCCAACGTCGACCTGCTGTTTTCACCAGGTCGTCAGCCCATCTTGTTGGTGGACGTCCTACGCTGCGCTTGCCGTATATTATATTAATGAAAACTTTATAAAATAACAGCCTTCAATACTTCTAAATCTAAATCTAATCAGCCTGTAGGATCCCACAGCTGGGCAAAGGCTTCCGTTCCCTCTCTCCATACTTCCCGGTCCAAGGCGTTGGTCGACCAGTCAGCAATCTTCAATACATAAATGAGATAAATTATAACCTTGTTTATAGTTAAAACCTATAAAAAAGAAAGCCAAGGTAGCCCAATAAACTAGATATTCCTATAAAAGGTAACAAAATAAAATACCTACCTTGAGGTTAATAATAACACCGGCCATATATACAAGGTGTATTATAACATGTGTACTAGGCCGAAAGAGGGGCTATTCTGGCCATCCCAAGGAACAGCTTTTGTTCTACGACCTTTCAGGATTCAGTGATTTTCATTCAAGAAAAGACTACGAAAGTTTTAACTTCAACAGCTGATTATACGATAAGGATAACCTAAACGCCAGCTGATTCTTGTCAGGGTCATTGAACTCCGCAATGAGTTGCCGTGCAGGTATAAATACAAAAAGGTTTATTTTAATTTAAATTAAAAAATATACGAATTCCCGATTTTTTTCCTTTCCAGAACTACTTGTTTTGTGGGCTGAAACCCCCCTTTCGGTTTAGTACACATGTTATAATACATCCTGTATAAAAGAGCGAGTGAGGTTTATAAAACATCCATACTCGTTTACGAGTAGAATTTGCCATGTGGGCGTGGATGTCCAAATCTGAAAATATTAGACTAATCGCAAAATATTTTTTCTAAAAAAGTATGTCAATGTAAAACTCAAAGCCAATAAGTGTAGATTCATGAGAGTGAATAACTCCTTTGAATACCTAAGTAGTCAATTTACAAAAGAAAAACAAAGCACATTTAAATTAGCTCGCTGTGGAGGGAAATCTTGAAATTGGAACGACCGTTAGGTACATTTTACATAAAGTATCATAATATTCAATGAATTTTGTTATGATCTTTTCTCCTCATTACTTGAGGATCGTGACTCTGATGAAGCTATTTTAGAGTTTGTCTCCATCCCCTTCTGTCTTCCGCCTTGTGTAGGGCTGCGCCGACCGATATCTCCAGACTCAGAGACGTGGTCTGACCAGCGTTTTGGGGGGGTCTTTTGCCTTCGACCTTTCCCATGACTATCAGACGTTCCAGGTTGTCGGGGTTGCTGCGAGCTATATGGCCGAAGTACTGTAGAATTCTGTGTAGGCATGTCGCTGAGAGCCTTCGGGTGCGTGAGATGTTAAGCTCCTCTAGGATGGACGCGTTAAGTGCGGCGTGCTGTCCAAGGTATTCGCAATAAACGAAATCGACGAGCTCTGTGGCGCAGCGGGCGAAGGTCCGCCTGCGACGCAAGGGGTTGCGGGTTCGATTCCCGCCTCGGGACAAATGTCTGTACGATCTGCAGATATTTGTTCAGGGTTTTAGGGTGTTTTTCTATATATAATAAAAATATCTATCCATGTAGTATAATGTATTAAGTATATCAGTCATCTAGTACCCATAACACAAGCTCTGCTTAGCTTGGGGCTAGATGATGCTGTGTGATCTGTCCAGCATTATTTATTTATAATAAACGGCGCCAACACCACATCTCAAAAGCATCAATCCGTTGTCTGTCTGCAGCTTTTAAGGTCCAGCTTTCTGAGCTATAGAGAAATATGGAAAAGTCCAAAGTTCTGACTATGGAGACTGTTATGTATGATATACAGGGACTTTATAATGGTAACACCTCAGTTTTTAGTGACCATCATCATCAACATTATCGTAGGCACGTAGGTAATTAATAACACTTTATTGTCTGTTGCCGCTTTAACTTTGTACATGCTGTGACGTCCTGTAATTACCGGGAGTACCAGGCTTTCAAATTTTTTTAGACCTTATTAATAAGTGCACTATGTGGAACCCTGTGTTGGATGTCCTATGATAAATTAATAAAAATTTGATTAAATAACTAAAAAAATATGAAATGAGTGCTTTTTATAAAAAAAGAGTAAACCGACGAATACTAGGTAACTAAAAAAAACCGCGCAAGTGCGAGCTGGACTCGCCCACCGAGTGTTCCGTACGTATGTAGGAACATAATAATTATTATAAATTAGCTGATCTGATTTAGTAAAAGTTTTAAAAATGCACAAAAAGATTCGGTCACCCATCCAATTTATGACCGCGCGTAAGGTTGCTTAACCTCGATGATTGATTACGTAGTTTTTTAGTGTGATATTTTTATGATTCCATTGCAAAGTATAGTTTTTGGATTTTCCTCTGTATCTACAGTATAAGACGATATACCTTGCCAAATTTCATAGTTCTAGGTCTACAGGAATCTCCCCTAAATCTGCCCTATGAATTTTGATTCCTTTGAGAATGTCGAAACATGCGTTTTTTGCGGCATAAACGGTCGTATCTTTTTTCAGGTTAACTAAGAATATTTATTTTTCACAGCTTAAAGAGGCTGTAGATTTGAGTATATGGTTTTAATTTCAACTCGATATCTCTACACGTTCTCGAGATAAAGGGTATTGACAGACGAACAGACAGATAGACGGACAACAAAGTAATCCTGTAAGGGTTCCGTTTTTTCCTTTCGAGGTGCGGAACCCTAAAATTGTAAAATAATTGTACTTTTGAGTCGGATTTGATATAAAACATAATCATAGCAGCATAAATCCGACTCAAAAGTACGATTAATTTTTTTTAGGTAATATTCGTCGGTTTACCCAAAGATTTAACACTTTTTACAAGCATTTATTTAGCTTGCCATGGACATGTGTGTAACTATGTTTGTTCGGGTGGAATCTTGCAACCCAATTTTGAAGCAGATATCTTCAACTAGCTAAGCTGAAATGGCTTCTGAATCCCTTAGCAGGCTTTTACTGCATCCATGGGCATGCGAGGAGGGGCAACATTCTACTGCCGGCACCCCACGGCTAAACGGCTTTGTTGTTCAATTGTAACAATTTCACACCTATAAGTACTTGAGTAAAAATTATGTTTTAACAATTCTATCCTAGTCGGATAATACCTACATTTACAAATTACAACCCAAAAGAAGTATAGAAACTTGCCGTGGGATGCCGGCAGTAGAATGTCACCCCTCCTCCCTTGCCTGTGGATGCAGTAAGAATCTACTGAGGGATATCTCCGGAAGATGGGCAGCAGCATCTTTCCGTGTATGAACTGCGCTCGCCAACCCGCCTGCCAAGCGGATCTCTGACTCCATGAGGGAGGCCTATGTCCAGTAGTGGATGTCTTGCGACTGTGATGATGATGATGAGTAATAGAAACACTGGAAGACGGAAGGGCAGCCTGCTGTCTTTTAGTGGGTCATTAAGAATACTAAGAATTAATTACCTCCAAAATTTGTGTTAAACTAATGGGAAAACGTATTTTTTCTACGTGGTTATATGATAATTAAGGTAACCTTGAAAAAGTACCCAAAGGGCTAGCCTGCCAAAAGGTTCCGAGGTTAAAGTCAATGTTTTAAATAATACATATAAAAATTAAAGTTAATGTCCCTATTATGTCCACCATTAAAATTATTGTTTATAAGGATTCCGCCTAAAACAAAACTGCACATAGTTAAATGTATGTATCATCATTTTAGTAATACGTCCACTACTGAACACAGGCCTCCCTCATGGATCTCTATGAGGTATATCTCTATGTAGTTCCCATCCTATAATGGTGAACTCCCAACGAGTCACACTAAATCCAATCACAGTGTGACTCGTTGGGATTTTTTTCCCTATCGAGTCACGCTGTTACATAGATGTGTTACGTTGGGAGATCTTCTATAAAAAAACGTGTAACAGTGTGACTTAATGGGGGAAAAAAATCTCAACTAGTCACACCATTTTATTTTCCTAGATGAAAATTACTCTTTATTTTGGGATTTTTTTCCCTATCGAGTCACGCTGTTACATAGATGTGTTACGTTGGGAGATCTTCTATAAAAAAACGTGTAACAGTGTGACTTAATGGGGGAAAAAAATCTCAACTAGTCACACCATTTTATTTTCCTAGATGAAAATTACTCTTTAACTGAATAATCACAAGTAGTTTTATATATTGTAATGGTAGAAAGAAAAGTGCTTCGCTGGGATCAAATACGTATATTGACTACCAAAAAGTAAAAAACAGTATTTTTAATAAAATATAAAACAAAATTAAAATTAATTACAGCTAATCATCACATATTTACATTATTTTTTATAAAACGTAACCATTATATGCTAATGATAACATTAATAATGTAAATAATTAGCCTTTTATATATATATAACTATACCTAAATTAGAAACAAAAAAAACAATTTCTGGGCTAAATCAATGCTGGTGTACCAGTTGTTTGTGAACAGTACATGCCCTTTGTGCAGCAGATCTTTACAAAGAGACAAAACAATATTTGATGGCGTGTTCGTTTCTTCTTCTGCATTTTTTTCCAGCGTATATATTTATTTTGTAGGTATATCCCGGATGAGTACAAAGTTTGAACTCTTTGATCCCATACTTATGACGTTTTTGTTTGTTGTATTGGCGAAACTTTAATCTTCCGCGAAAAGGAACGACACTTTCGTCAATGCAGATAAATTTCAATAAATTTTATACACTTGGAGAATTCTCCAAGTGTATAACATTTCTTGAAATTGATGTTGATCATATGAGTTAGCTTTCGTCATCAGTGCAGGCGATCATTTTCATTTTCTTTATCATTATTGGAAAAATAGAGCATTTTCAGCAACATCTCAAACCTGTTGCGGCTCATAATTGTTTTTGGAAACTTGAGCAAAAATCTCATCTTTGGTATGTAAATTTCCACGTGCATCAGGTATCAGGTACCTACCCGGATTACTTTCTTTCGTAAATCGACGTAACGATAAGCGTAAAGTTGTCCTTTTATGATTACATAAAGAAATATATAATTTGATTTTATTCTTCTGTTTAAAACACCAGCCAATGTGTGGGTGACAGTGTAAACAGCGCGGCGTCTTAGCGAGAAAGACGTGAGTTTTGCTTTATGGGGCCACGGCACTCACCGGTGGATGACGGCGATTTTTGTACCAAATGTTTAGTATTTTTGATTATTTCTAAACCTATATATACAATTTTAGTCTATTCTTTCCATCTACATCAAAAAAAGCAGCGATGATTTTTGGACATTTTACTAAATTTCGGGAGGCCCACTGGGATAGTCTACTGTCACTTACCGGTGAGTGCCATGGCGTTCAACGTGTTAAAAAATACTCTTTTTGACTTTTGGGTAAAAAATATATGTATTTGATTCTAGCAAAGCACTTTTTCTTTCTTCCATTAAATAATAAAAAATTGGTGTGACTCGTTCGGATTTTTTCTCCCATTGACTGTCACACTGTCACTCATTGCAACTTTTATTTTTATAGAAGATCTCCCAACGTGTCACAGTATGACTCGTTGGAAAAAAAATCGCAACGAGTCACACTGTGACTGGATTTGGTGTGACTCGTTGGGAGTGTGGGAGGTATAATAGTAATAGTACGTTACTAGGAAATCTATCAGATTTATAAGGATTCGAAGTTTGTCAATTCCTTGACTAACCGAATGAAGTCAATCCTCATTCGGTTCGTTAATGGACATTGCGTAATTTTGTATTTTCCATATTCATCATCATTAACTCTCACTAGATCCAGACTGGATCTGTTGACTTGATTTAGTGAGAGTGATCCTAATTATGTTATCGCGGACTTTTTTTAGAACTTTTTAAGGGGAACAATGCCGCTATAGATCATGGTTGCGTAACTTAAACTGTTTACGGAACACTCAGTGCAGAGCAGCGGAAGCTCTCCAATGGAATAAATTTTCCCTGTTTGTGCAACACATGCCGTGGGGAATGTTACCCCTTCTCTCATGCCCGTGGGATGCAGTAAGGGCCTGCTAAAGGATACCTCCGGAAGATGGGCAGCAGCGTCTTTCCGTGTATCAACATCCCGTACTGCGCTCGCCAACCCGCCTGCCGTGGTGAGGCCTGTGGTCAGTAGTGCTTCCAACTGCAGTACTTGCTTGCTTAGCTTGTCCAGCAGTGGTTGTCCTACGGATGATATAATGATGATGAGTGCATTCAACCAAACAAACACTCTTTAGCTTGATATTATTAGTAAGATGAGTGAGTTGTTTAATATTGATAGGTCACAATGTCGATAATCAACTCTATTAATCTAAATTTACATGTATCTTAACTTATGCATATTTTAATTTTGCCGTAGGCCGGCAGTAGAATGATGCTTCTCTTGTCCGTTGGAGGTATCCTTTAGCAGGCTCTTACTGCATCCCACGGGCATGAGAGGAGGGGTAACATTCCCCACGGCATGTGTTGCACAAACGGAGAAAATTTATTCCATTGGAGAGCTTCCCCTGCTCTGCACAGAGTGTTGCGTAAACAGTTTAAGTTACGCAACCGTCTTCTATAGCAGAATTGTTCCCCTTAAAAAAGTTCAAAAAAAAGTCCGCGACAGCTCATTTATGTATTATATTCTGTGTGAATTGTCCAGCATTATTTATATATTTATCTTTCAAGGTTGACTCACTCTAACCTTTTTTATGGTAATTAAATTAATTTTAAAATAATGCATTATTTATTATGCAATGCGACGTGGGGTGCCGGCAGTAGAATGTTACGCCTCCTTTCATGTCCGTGGATGCAGTAAGAGCCTGCTAAGGGACCTCCGGAGGATGGGCAGCAGTGTCTTTCCGTGTATTCCGTACTGCACTCGAGGAGCGCTAGGTCAAGATCGCCATCCGAGGCATCCCAGCGATGGACTTCCTCTCTAAGGGCTTCGAGGCAGAGCTCATTAAGGCTATCCGTACAAGTAAGGGTCGCCCCGGCTGAATTTTTCTCGGCGTGTTTAAGCCGACCCTCCCAAACTTCTGCCTGCCATCTACGACATCACGGAGGTGCTGCTCATGCCAGGTATCAGGATCGAGAGCTGGAGGGGCAAATGAGGCCCCACCTAGTGTCACCGTTGCCAGGGGTTCAGGCACCACCACTGTCATCGCCCTCTCGCCTGCGTCCGATGCGGAGGATTGCACCACGCAGGCGACTGCCCAAGGAAGAAAGATGACCCACCAACGTGCTTAAATTGCCAAGGCCATAAAACGAGCTGCCCTACGTTCAAGCGGGAGGCCCACTACATGATGGCGGGAACGACCGCCTACACCACAACCCGAAAAAGGCCGTGACAAGCCACCAGCCAGACCGCAACAGCCACAGCTCAACACTGTGGCTCAATCCTCTCAGACGGAGCACAGCGGCTCCCTCATGGACCCAGCCATCGACCCAAAGCGCGGTCCAACCGCCTGCCGAGATGCAGAAAACAGAAGGTAAGATTGACAACCCTACCTTCTAATATGGAAACAGACGTCCCCCGTAGCAACCAAAGCAGCTCCCTGCACCATGGCATCACCAACGGACCAGCCGAAACCCGCTGCAGCACCACCAACCACGATGACCCCGCAACCCACAACGGACCCAACACGCCCCGCCACCACCATCACCTCACCGATGATTCTGCAGCACGACCAGGCCCACCTGGAGGTGTTGGACTGCACTGCAGATCCTGCACGACGTCCTGCTAGCGATCCGGCAGGGGACGAGCCCGTTCCCGCTGATCCTCATCGGTACAGCGACGCTCGTGCAGCTGCAGCTGCGCTAGGAGGGACCTGAAAAGGCCCCCAGCCATCCACGCCCGTGTTTACGCGGGCTTGAACAAGCTCAACCGAGCCGCCCGAGGACCCCTTAATTTTAATTAAGGGCGAACAAAATATCGCAAGCTTATATAGGGCTTACGCCCAGAACTGCTTCCCCACGTGGGCTTGAGAAGACAACCGGCCGATTGAAAAATTTTCACACTTCGGTCGCACTTCTGTGTAGTACCCAAGATGAAACAGTGAAAAGTATCCAGTGTTTTATTAGAATTAGGGACCTCCCAGTGCAAGGAAGATCAGGACATTGTAGGCTAGAAAAAGCAGAAATCAGCATTAGCTTTGGATCGGCGTGGATAACAGCAAATTCATACAGTTCATCTTTTGCCGCCGATTCAACACAAGTACAGAATCCCTCCGCCCCAATTAAATTTAACACCCGTCACCCGTCTCGAGCAATCGGAAAGGCCCGGCGGTGTGTTATAAATTATGTCAACCTAAATGTAAATTGTGCCGAGGTGGAGATCCCTCGGGTCTTTATCACCGCCTTATTTACGTCTTGGTCGTATATACGTCCCGATATTATTAAGATTTAAGTAAGTATGAATATTATTTAAGTTATTTTTATTATTTTTTGTGAACAATAAAGATAAGATAATCATTTATTTGCTGAATGTAGGTACAATAGATCTTATATAATAACAACAATTTCCAATACATTCTACCTCGTAAGGGCGTGCAAAAGAATAATAATTATGGATTAAGATTCATGCAAGATAGGAAGTAAAATTAACAATTATTTATTCATTATGGTCATCGATTTAGTTAATGTCAAATAAAATAAAATTAATACAATGTCAACATTTATAATCTAAATATTATTTTAGGTCATAAAAACATTTGTCTTGTAGCCAATATTTTAATTTTAATTTAAATAAATGTAATTGCATTTTCTTATGTCACTGGGTAATTTGTTATAAATTGTAATTGCCTGCTGATAAACATTATTTTTGATAAGTTTTAATCTACAATGTGGAACGTAAAGCTAGTCATTATGTCTTGTTTGTCTTTCCAACATATCTGAATGGGTTTTAAAATAATATGGATATTGTTTCACAAACACACATATTTCCCTTATGTACATGCACGGCAGCGGAAGAATATTGTACATCTTAAACAAGGGCTTACAGCTATCCGTATTCCTAGCGCCACTTATGGCCCTCACACACTTTTTTTGAATAAGAAACGCCATTTCAATGTCGGTTGAGTTTCCCCACAACATTAATCCATATGCTAAATATGATGATACATATCCGTGATACACTTTCAGCGCTGCATCTGTAGATACGCGAAGCCTTATGCTTTTTATAGCAAAAACGAATCTATCTAGCTTATTACAAATATATTTAACGTGTGTTTTCCAGTTGCAATGTTGATCAAGCCAAAGTGTCACTAACTACCTAATAACACAAATCTAGTACTTACATAGGAGCGAGGTGTTGAAAATAAGAATAAGTACTAGGTTTTTCATAACTGTAAGACAATAGTTGTAAAAAGTTGTGTTATTTAATCATTGTATATGAAAATCCTTACACTTTTTTGTTTTGTATTTTTTACTAAGTGGTTAAACAATATATAAAACCGGACAAGTGCGAGCTGGACGCACCCACCGAGGGTCCCGTAGGCATGTAGGAACATAATAATTAGGTATGTATTATAAATCAGCTTATTTGATTTAGTAAAAGTTTTAAAATCCACAAAAAGATTCGGCTACCTATCCAATTTATGACTGCGCGTAGGATTGATTAACCTCGATGATTGATTTCGTACTTTTTAAGGACGATTTTTTTATGTTTCCATTGCAAATGTA
Organism: Pasiphila rectangulata; assembly: GCA_963082625.1. Classification (NCBI taxonomy): domain Eukaryota; kingdom Metazoa; phylum Arthropoda; class Insecta; order Lepidoptera; family Geometridae; genus Pasiphila; species Pasiphila rectangulata. The sequence continues at coordinate 12,680,319 of OY720256.1, read as the reverse complement.
TAGTTTAGGGATTGTTCTCTGTATCTACAGTATAAGATGATGTACCTTGCCAAATTGCCATTTTTTTAGGTAAACTTAGAATATTGATTTTTTCACAGCTTTTATGGTTTCAATTTCAACTCGATACGTTCACGAGACAAAGGGTCTTGACGTCTGTCCCCCAGCTCCGTCTAGACGGACAACATAGGGATCCTATAAGGGTTCCGTTTTTTTCCTTTTGAGGTACGGAACCCTAAAAGTTAAGCTGACAAGGTCTTGACAACCTATGAAAAGTGGCTAGTTAGTATTACTAGTTAGCTGTTGTTCGCGGCATTGTCCGCGTTTTTGTTGTACTTTTTTCTGCGCAGAACCCTCATTATTGTTCTAGAATGTTGTACCCAACGTTACTCCTTTTAAAACCAGCTATATGCCAGTGAAAGTCCCGTCGAATTGGGTTCACCCGTTTCGGAGATTAGCTGGAACAAGAGACACTATTAAAATTATTTAATTGTTATAGTGTCGATGATGTGTGATGATGAATATTATTATAATCATTTTCAGCCGTTTCTGTCCCAATGCTGGGCAAAGGCCTCCCTTTCCTCCTTCCACTTCTCGCGACTTCACGCAGTTACAGGCCAAGATGGTAAATACCTAACCGTCATTCCCACTGTGAGACGCCGGGCATTGGGGCCCTTCTTCTTAGAGTGTACATCATGGAGAGGAGTGATGATTATGACTGTATATTTACTATATACGATACAATATATACGAACAACTTTCGTTCTACGACTTTTCAGGATTCAGTGATATTGCATTCAAGAAAAAACTATGAAAGTTTTAACTTCAACAGCTGAATATATGATAGTGACAACCTAAATACTAGCTGATTCTTGTCAGGGTCATTTAAATCCGCGAAGAGTTGCCGTGCAGGTACAAATAAAAATACCTATAACCACAAAAATACACTCATATTTGGTAAACATACACCAACATCCTAACATCAGGTCACCTGGCCTAAATTATTTCTAATCGGATCATAAACGACGGATTTCAGGGGTAATTCAGACAAAACAGATAAAATAAAACCGGGCAAGAGCGAGTCGGACTCGCGCACCGAGGGTTCCGTGCCATACAATATAATATATGTATGATAAAGGCGGTTTATATTGTTGGAGAACCTTGATGGCGCCATCTCTTATCTGATAGCGGAACTTATGTAGGTTTCTTTACACTTTCGAAGATTTTAAAAAAAGTATGCTAATTAGAGAGTTCGTTATAAATTTTCCGTAATTTTTACATATACTTACTTCTAATAGCAATAAAAGTTTCAGAGGTTTATCTCCGCAAACTTCGGAGATAGGGGGAACGCTATTTTTTCAACGTTTTAGTAAATAAGTCGAAAACTATACGGCTTAAAGCAAAACTTAAAAACTGTTTATTAATGTGCTAATTAATACCTTTCATATGATGCCCCACACGACCTAGTAACTAAAAAAAAATTAAAACCCCCCATCCGACCCCCTTGTTTAAAAAACTATGCAAATTAGAGAGTTTGCTATAATTTTCCCAAAAACTTCACATACACTTCTATTAGCTATAAAAGTTTCACGAGTTTATCTCCGCTAACTTCGGAGATAAGGTGGGGTAGTTTTTTCAACATTTTTATAAATAACTCTGAAACGATACGGCTTATAGGACAAATAAAAACTGTTTATTAATGTGCAAATGAATACCTTTCATTTGATACCTTACACGACCTAGTTTCTTCTCACTAGACCTTCACAAAAATTTTGAAAACTCCCCTTCCACCCCCCTTGTGTCAAAAAAACTATGCAAATTAGAGAGTTCGCTATAATTTTCCTATAAAATTTACACACACTTCTATAAGTTGTAAAAGTTTCACGGGTTTATCTCTGCAAACTTCGGATAAAGGGGGGAACGGTCGTTTATTCAAAATTTTTGTTAATAACTCAAAAACGATACAGCTTAAAGGTAAACTAAAAACTGTTTATTAATGTGCAAATGAATACCTTTCATAATTATGATACCCCACAACATAACCTAGTAACTTAACTTAAACTTTTTGAGATCCCCTATCCGCCCCCTGCAATCATAATAAGAATATTTTTTTAACATTTTCATATATGCTATAATAGTAAAAAAGTTTTATCTTTAACCATTTCAAATTTCAAGTCGTTAGCATCAGTAGTTTTCGAGATATCCACTTGTGACAGACAGACAGACAGAGTGATTCTACTATAAGGGTTCCTTTTTACCATTTTAGTCCGGAACCCTAAAAATACAGACTACTCGAGGACCTCCTTTTTTCGAAGTCTAAATAAATAAAATCAGCAAATTAGATATTACTTACTGCAGAACCTTCTGGCTCAAATGACCGTCAACATTACCGATTTGGGTAGTGGGTTCAATCCTTAAAATCTAATTCGGTCTCTAAATATATTATTACAGTCTCGGATTTGAACAAGGGCATACATATCGATAGCATTTAATTAATATTGTAATATTATGTAAACATCGGTTACAACGGTTGTGAAAAAAACCAACAATTACTTTGAATAAAATAAACTAAAATAATGTTAGGAGGAACATTTTTATTGTTTGGGGGTTTGTTTGTTTGTGCAATATCTGGATCTGTGGGTCGACAAGTAACAAGTAAGTTGTTTTTAACCATTGTGTTTATTTATTGTTTAATTTGTTTATTGTCGCTGTAATTACCCAGGCCTCCCTCATGGATCTCCATGAGAGGTAGTTACTCACCACGCTTGGCAGGCGGGTTGGCGAGCGCAGTACGGGATGTTTATACACGGAAAGACGCTGCTGCCCATCTTCCGGAGGTATCCCTTAGCAGACTCTCACTGCAATAACTGGCTTGAGAGTAGGGGTAACATTCTACTACTGGCACCCCACGTATCTCCCATGTATCTCATTTTTGGAGAACAATTGTTTGTTAGAGAATAAATTACTTTAAACCGAATTATTTATTAGGGTCCTTTCGAATTATTTTAAACGCATTATTTTTCAAATTTCTATACGGTATTATGGGGTTAAAAACGTGAAATTAGTAAATTACTGATTTTTTCCTTAACTTGTGCCACATAAGCTACATAACATAGGAGTATGTAGGATAGGATCTTACCCACTGTAGTTTACCTTTACTTGTGCCACATATGCTACAGAACATAGGAGTATGTAGGATAGGATCTTACCCACTGTAGTTTACCTTTACTTGTGCCACATATGCTACAGAACATAGGAGTATGTAGGATAGGATCTTACCCACTGTAGTTTTCCTTCACTTGTGCCACATATGCTACATAACATAGGAGTATGTAGGATAGGATCTTACCCACTGTAGTTTTCCTTCACTTGTGCCACATATGCTACATAACATAGGATTATGTAGGATAGGATCTTACCCACTGTAGTTTTCCTTTACTTGTGCCACATATGCTACATAACATAGGAGTATGTAGGATAGGATCTTACCCACTGTAGTTTTTCTTAACTTGTGCCATATATGCTACATAACATAGGATTATGTAGGATAGGATCTTACCCACTGTAGTTTTTCTTAACTTGTGCCACATATGCTACATAACATAGGATTATGTAGGATAGGATCTTACCCCTGTAGTTTTTCTTAACTTGTGCCACATATGCTACATAACATAGGAGTATGTAGGATAGGATCTTACCCACTGTAGTTTTTCTTAACTTGTGCCACATATGCTACATAACATAGGATTATGTAGGATAGGATCTTACCCACTGTAGTTTTTCTTAACTTGTGCCACATATGCTACATAACATAGGATTATGTAGGATAGGATCTTACCCACTGTAGTTTTTCTTAACTTGTGCCACATATGCTACATAACATAGGAGTATGTAGGATAGGATCTTACCCACTGTAGTTTTTCTTAACTTGTGCCACATATGCTACATAACATAGGAGTATGTAGGATAGGATCTTACCCACTGTAGTTTTTCTTAACTTGTGCCACATATGCTACATAACATAGGAGTATGTAGGATAGGATCTTACCCACTGTAGTTTTTCTTAACTTGTGCCACATATGCTACATAACATAGGAGTATGTAGGATAGGATCTTACCCACTGTAGTTTTTCTTAACTTGTGCCACATATGCTACATAACATGTACATGTAACATGTAGGATAGGATCTTATCCGCTGTACCTAATTTTGCGCATTTCTTTCGGCTACTTTTCTTAAAATCCGATACGTAGTTTTAAAGATCTAAGCAAATATAGGGACAAACAGACAGCGGGAAGCGACTTTGTTTTATACTGTGTATTGATACAAAAATATTATGTTCCATTAATAATAATATTGTTTATTAACAAATATTAATTTAATATGTAATATGATTACATTTGTATATGTTTGTAATCTACGGTATAAACACAGTTTATACATTAAGTATTAAATAAAAGTAGGTATAATTTGACTCACCTTCGGTTTGCCGACGATATTGTGGTCATGGCAAAGTCGATGGAGGAACTCGGCACGATGCTCGAAGGCCTCAACCGAGTCTCCCAACGGGTAGGTTTTAAAATGAACATGGACAAGACGAAGATTATGTCGAATGTCCATGTTGCGCCTGCCCCAGTTATGGTTGAGAACTCGGCTCTCGAAGTTGTTGACGCGTATGTATACCTAGGACAAACAGTCCAATTAGGTAAGTCCAACTTCGAGAAAGAGGTCAATCGACGAATCCAACTCGGATGGGCAGCGTTTGGGAAACTACGCAACGTCTTTTCGTCCAAAATTCCTCAGTGCCTTAAGACGAAAGTCTATAATCAGTGTGTGTTACCAGTGATGACATATGGAACCGAGACGTGGTCATTCACGATTGGCCTCATGAATAAGCTCAGAGTCGCTCAACGAGCTATGGAGAGGGCTATGCTCGGGGTTTCTTTACGCGATCGAATCAGAAATGAGGAGATACGTAGAAGAACTCGGGTCACCGACATAGCCAAACGGATTAGCACGTTGAAGTGGCAATGGGCAGGCCATGTAGCTCGCAGAACAGATGGCCGATGGGGCCGAAAAGTTCTCGAGTGGAGGCCACGGACCGGCAAGCGCAGCGTAGGACGTCGACCAACAAGATGGGATGATGACCTGGTGAAGACCGCAGGTCGACGGTGGATGCAGATCGCTTCCAACCGCAATAACTGGATATCCATGAGGGAGGCCTATGTCCAGCAGTGGACGTCCTACGGCTGAAATGATGATGATGATGAGGTATAATTTCACCAGTTTGCCCTCTTATGTAAACTTGTTTTGAATAAAAATACTGTAGAATGAATAGTATTAAAGTTTCTACAAATTTTATATCAAGTGGGTACAAGGGGTTGGAATGATAAGAAAAATATTTATGTATATTGGCTTTAATTCGTAGGTATTCGCAGTTGATTCAAAAGTTCTGTCCTGATATACAGTATATGATGTAGAATTAAAATTGGCATTAAAAATGATAAATGTAAAAAAACCACGGATCTCTGGGGTATTTCCGTAGTCATGATTAAATCACTATTAGATACTATTGCACCTGATCTCGCCTTTATTTTTAACGAATGCATTGACTGTGGTGTATTTCCTGATCTAATGAAGCACAGTAAAATGGTACCATTATTCAAATCAGGTACTGTGACTGACCCTACTAACTTTAGACCGCTATCAGTTTTGCCAACATTTAGTAAAATTTTTGAAAAACTTATGTTAAACCAACTATTACGTCATTTTAATACCAATAATTTACTGCATTGTAAGCAATATGGCTTTACTAGAGGGAAGTCAACCACTGATGCCGGTATAGAGTTGTTGTCACATATTTATGAATGCTTGGTATTTTTTGCGATTTGTCAAAAGCGTTCGATTGTATTCACCACGAAACATTGGTCAGGAAATTGCATCACTATGGAATCAGAGGCACCTCCTTGGATCTTCTTATTTCCTACTTGAGCAACAGGATTCAAAGAGTTTACGTTAATGGAATACGATCTCCGGGGTGCGTGGTTTCAATGGGTGTACCACAAGGATCCACACTTGGCCCATTCCTTTTTTTAATCTATATTAATGATCTGCCATATCTTATAAAAGATGATCACGAGGTGGTATTATTAGCTGATGATACTTCACTATTGTTCAAAATGGAACGCCGTACAATCAATTATGACAGTGTGTATAATGCAATATCTAAAGGTGTCCATTGGTTCAATTCTAATAACCTATTACTTAATGAAAACAAAACGAAATGTATCAGATTTTCTCTTCCAAATGTAAAACATACTAAGGCAGACATTCCAATAAAAGGTGAAAACCTAGTATTTTTTATTTTTAACGTTGTTATATGTATAGGTTACCGCTTAACATCAGGTGGGCCTTCGGCGTGTCTCGTCATTTAGACAAAAGTAAACAATACATATCTAATTTTAACATTACACATAACGTCGTACGAAATTGCGTAGTCCCCTTTCATAAATGAGAAATGCTTATACGCTATTATTACTTGTTCTGTGTTTTTTTTTAATTTTAAATAACCTTTATGCAAAAATTTAAATCTTTACCTTTGTGTTATTCCGGGCGCAGACAATTGTGTGCTTTATTTTTGTTATACTAGATAGTTATTTTTTATATTTGTTTTTAAGGTGTAATAAATGTTGTTATTGCATTAATTTTGCAAGTGTATAAGAGTTGAGAGAGAATCTGTTCCTTTGTCGTGCGATATGCAACTCTAACCTGAATGTCTTAAGATATGATAGATGTAATGATTTAGATTAAGTTTCTGTTATATTACATTTATTTTTGAACAATAAACAATTCCAGAAAACCTAAGATCATTGACGAGCTCTGTGGCGCAGCGGGCGAAGGTCCGCCTGCGACGCAAGGGGTTGCGGGTTCGATTCCCGCCTCGGGACAAATGTCTGTACGATCTGCAGATATTTGTTCAGGGTGTTCTGGGTGTTTTTCTATAGATAATAAAAATATCTATCTATGTTGTATAATGTATTAAGTATATCAGTCATCTAGTACCCATAACACAAGCTCTGCTTAGCTTGGGGCTAGCTAGATGATGCTGTGTGGTTTGTCCAGCATTATTTATTTATTTATTTATTGAACTCGGTCCAGCCGTTGTCGAGAGTTTTTTTTTCAATCTTAAAGAATGCGATGATGATGCCCTGGTTATTACACAAACTTAATATCTTAGTTAATTAACTTAAAATATTACATGCCTTTATTATGTTTATCACATTTTAATGAAATGTGCCTTAAACTCGACCGAGAAAAGTAACTGTAGATTAGATTTAACGTCCATTGGTAGTTGTCATGTTATATTATCAGATCCATTATCAGAAGATGCCAAAAAAATTTTATTTGTAGATCAAAAGATGCAAAAAATGTTTTTTTTTATTAATAGATAAGAAACTAAAAAAATAATAATCACTCGACCTATTTGGTTCAGCTTGACAATCATAAATTCGTAATATATTTTAGTATCTTTTGATATAATTTCCGATTTGAATAATTCAGAAAGTAATCTACCGGTATTAAATATTCTTGAATACATAATCATTTATTTGGATAAGGATTATACACAGGTTTGGTTGACATGATCTGATTTTGATTAGGCATTAATATTAATTTAGTATAATATTATAAGTTTGTAGATTTAGATTGAATGTTATTAATATGTATTAAGTAGTTGATATTTCTCTATGTAATATACATGTCATCATCATCATCATTGACGAGCTCTGTGGCGCAGCGGGCGAAGGTCCGCCTGCGACGCAAGGGGTTGCGGGTTCGATTCCCGCCTCGGGACAAATGTCTGTACGATCTGCAGATATTTGTTCAGGGTGTTCTGGGTGTTTTTCTATATGTAATAAAAATATCTATCTATTTAGTATAATGTATTAAGTATATCAGTCATCTAGTACCCATAACACAAGCTCTGCTTAGGTTGGGGCTAGGTGATGCTGTGTGACTTGTCCAGCATTATTTATTATTTATTTATTATTATTATTTATCATCATTTAAACCGTAAAACCTTCATTACTGAACACAGGCCTCCCTCATGGATCTCCATGAGGGGTAGTTCCATACTCACCACGCTTGGCAGGCGGGTTGGCGAGCGCACTACGATTTGTTGATACAAGGAAAGACGCTGCTCCCATCTTCCGGAAGTATCCCTTAGCAAGCTCTTATTGCACCCATGGGTATGAGAGGAGGGGTAACATTCTACTGCCGGCACCCCACGGCATATACATGTTCCTATCTTTAATTAATGTAATTGGTTGTGCCGTTTTAATTAAAGTAAATAAATAAATCTTATCAACTTTTAAAATGTAAAAAAGTGTGTTAGAGCGACTACAAAAGTTGACATAATATGCTATTGTAAAGTTTTTGGAGATATTATTATGGATAGATGAAAGACATAATTTAAATAAGTAACGTAAGGGGATGAACTTTTTTTTTTAATTTTCCATCGTGTTTAATAGGAATTATAAAACCATTTAGTATTTGCCGTGGGGTGCCGGCAGTAGAATGTTACCCCTCCTCTCCTACCCGTGGATGCAGTAAGAGCCTGCTAAGGGACACCTCCGGAAGATGGGCAGCAGCGTCTTTCCGTATATCAACATCCGGTACTGCGCTCACCAACCCGCCTGCCAAGCGTGGTGAGTATGGCAACTACCCCTCATGGAGATCCATGAGGGAGGCCTTAGTTCACTAGTGGACGTTTTACGGCTGATATGAATTATATATACAATGTGTCCGGTCAGAGGTATCGGAGCCAGCAGGGGCATTAAATACGGTAAAGGAGATGTTTCACGAATGTATGGAATCCAGGCTACCTAGGTGTACACGTACACAAACATGGCTAAATATATGTTAAAAAAATTCCCACTATCAGTTTATTAATATTTTGTTTCATTTGATGCATTTTCCTAAAAATAACTAGCCTAAGTCGAGCAACACAAAACTGTAGAACAATATGGCGGACTAATACAATTGGTGACGTCATTTTGACAGCTGTTGACATAATAGTGAAATGAATTATTTACGATATAGGCTAAATCAAGTCAATCTGAGGTATTTCGATTTTAGAGTAGGTACCTCAGGCTACCTACATAAACTACATGACGCTATGGATGGAGTCGAACGAGAATAATTAATCGAACGCTAAATGTTGAAGACCTACCTACTGATAAAAAACTTCAAAATCTTCAAAACCCAAACGCGTAAAACCATCTGTCAAAATCATTAGGCAGTGACAGTTACAAGAATTTATTAGAAACTGTCTTGGCTGATTAGGAAAAATGTTACCAGTGATACCTCGTATTTAAAACATTAATAAAATAATCATTTTATTTGATATTAAATAAAGAGTATTTTTTTCCGAAATTACCCATTTTTACGCAATTTTTCAGTCTGGGTACATAGACCTAGCCCATTTTGAAACATCTCCTATCGAGAAATCGCCCCTCATAAGTAGTTGTTTCCCCACCATAATAAAATGGCAGCCATTTTGTTTTTTGGAATGAAAACACTAGTGATTGTACTAATTTAGCCATAGCTACCTATGTAGAGGGCCTAGGAACACAAATAAGTCTCATTCGATAGCTAGATATGTAGCCCATAAAGAAACAATAAAAACATCCAATTTTTATTTCATAAAAGAACGATAAAAATTGGTGAAAGAAGAAAACAATATAATTTTTTGCGTTTTTTTAGATTATTAGCTTTTTCAAAAAATCTTAGCTTTTAACTTGCTATTATTTTATTTTAATTTTTCGATGCTGGCTCCGACACCTCTGACGTCTCCGACGGACACATTGTATAAAATATAGTTTTCGGTGTAAAGTATTCCGCTTTTTTGAAAAACCGCCAGACCTTTTTGAGCGTCAATTTCTTCGAAACTAAAAAAGCGTTAACTACAGGGTGTAAAAGGACGACTACCGAAAACTTCGGGGGGTCAATGTACTCATTAGTAAAAACCATTTTTACTAAGAAACTTTCGCTGTAAAAAAATGTGAAGAAACAGCTGTTCCATACAAAAGTACAATACCTACTTTACTAAAATATAATTATGGAACAGCTGTTTCTTTACATTTTTTAACAGCAAAAGTTCCTTAGTAAAAGTTGTTCATATTGACGAGTACATTGACCTCCCGAGTTTTCGGTAATTAAAGTTTTCGGTAGTTGTCCTTTTACACCCTGTAGTTGTAGTTAATAACGCTACAAAAAATACTGAAAAAATATTAATTTGGGATACAACCAAAAAATATTAATTTCATACCGCCAGGGGATTTTTGAACCCCGTAGGTCAGCTAGATATTTAATAAAAATTACTTGATTATAGGGGCAGAGCTCCACCGTCTTCCGAAAATTTTCCACCTGGATGACTACGAACGATGTCTGACCCAAGATCAGGGGATATACTGCCTCGGCACTTTCGAACTTACTGGTGAAGAGACCCACCCGGCTCTGGAATTGATAAGGGTGAGTTGATCTTATTAACCTTGGGCAGATTTTCAAGCAACATCCAAAAGAAGGCCAAGCGGAGCGGAACACCATCCCTTGTCCGTCTACAGCTGAACAACGGCTCCTCCAATGACACACCACTTCAGATTCCTTCAATCCTTACCGGCTGCCTTACCAATATCATTGAGCTACAGGGCGCCCCACACTGTATCTGCCGACATTAAGCCTATGTTCAGATGACCGCGCGGCACCGCGCGGTTGGCTCGGCGCGCGGTTTGAGATTGTAACAAATCAATGTTGTTGTTTACATGACCGCGCGGCACCGCGCGCCGACGCGCGGCTTAAGATCTACAATCCTGTATCGAACTGTTCAGATGACCCGCGCGGCACCGCGCGTTCATCTGAACATAGGCTTACTCAGGAACCAGTCTGCCCTAATGGCTACGGTTCTGCGGAGCATGTGAACTGCTCACTGCCTTTGGCTTTTTTTTGTAAATTTGGGAAGCGACGTAGAGTTTTCTAGTCACAGAATATACCGCAAAGCTCAAAGACTAAAGTTTTGAATCAGTGCGTCGTATCCGTCATGATGACCTGCAGTGCAGAAACGTAACTAACGAAACTCACGACGGTACGGCCGGTCCACCAGTTTAATGTACGCTCGGAGTCTCTCTAAAGCATAATCATCGCAACAAGGTTATAAAACAGAGGACCATAGTCACAGCACAAAGGATTAGCAAGTGGAAGTGGCTATGGGCTGGCAATATACGTCGAAGAACCAATAACCAATGTGAGTGAGTAATCGAGTTCTTGGGGATCGGGACACGGCAAGCGTAGCCCACTTTTTTATTTTTATTTTTTATTTATTTATTGTTATTAAATGTACATTTATCTTAAAATAATGTCTGCCAAACTGTGCAACAGTTTGTCGGCAGTTAACTAGCTAGATGGAGTGATGATTTACGAACGGTCGCGCTGGCAGAAGACAGGGTGAATTTGCGCAGTTTTGGGAAGGCCTTTGTCCAGCAGTGGAATAGTATAGGCCGACGATGAATACAATTTAAATCATCATCATCATTTCAGCCTTAGGACACCTACTGCTGGACATAGGCCTCCCTCATGGATTTCCAGGTACTTCGGTTGGAAGCGGCCTGCATCCACCGTCGAACTGCGGTCTTCACCAAGTCATCTGCCCATCTTGTAGGTGGGCGTCCTACGCTGCGCTTACCGGTCCGTGTTCTTCGAGCTACATGGCCTGCCCATTGCCACTTCAACGTGCTTATCCTGCCCTTTATTCTGTATTTTTGTGCTTTCATTCCAGTATGCTGTGTAAACCTTACTTGAATTATCTTTACATGAGGGTTAGTTTTTAACCAACTTCAAAAAAGGAGAAGGTTCCCAAGTTGTCTGTATTTTTTTTGTTTTTAATTTTTGTTATCTCAGAACTCCGTCGCAGGAACGCAATCTCGAGTCGAGATTGTAATTTCTAATCTCGCGAGATCGCGGCATGATCGTGGTATTGTCGAGATATGAAAAAATATTTTTTATTTGACCATCATCAGGGTTCATCATTAGAATTAGAATTAGGGTCATTAAAGTGAAATAACTATAATAGTGTCTACTGGAATCCCTAAATTTAAACTTGCGGTTGTGCTTTTACTTAATAATGTTTGCTTGCTTTTAAACCCAGTTTCCGCGATCCGTGTTCACCCTGACGAAGGTCCTCGATAAGGGTCGAAACAGTTGGTGCTAACAATAATAACCAACAATAACAAGTACCTACGTGAACATTCCCGCTAATTAATAGGAATGTAATAAGACACGAAAGTTTCTACTTTATTATATCTTGCCACAATTCTTAAACTCTGCTCAGTTTCCGAAACGCAACACTGCAATATGTTAATGATCATATACATTGAAAAGGTATAAGTTATACCCGCCTTTGATTTTGTATTTTTTTCCTTAAACTGGTTGGAGGCAGAGCTTAGTGACCTTTTTTAAAACTTCCTATAGAATCTCATTTATTTACAGTCTGTAAAAAGGTAGTTTATTGACCTGGACCATTTGGATTCTCTTATTTTTAAGCATTGTTTTGAGAGTTCTAATCAGTTGCAACCTCAGATATAAAATATAAATATTAGCTAACAAGTTCCAGTTGATATCACGCACTGAGGATTCCATACGGGCACAAGCCCCTCCCTATTTATTGTATTCTGTTTTCAGTATTTGTTGTTAAAGCGGCAACAGGAATACATCATCTGTGAAATTTCAATAATTGTCTAGCTATCACAGTTCATAAGATACAACCTGATGACAGACAGACAGACTGACTGACAGACAGACGGACGGACAGACTGACGGCGGATTCTTAGCAATAGGCTCCCGTTTTTACCCTTCGGGTACGGAACCCTAAAAGTAGGTCTTTCACATTATACACAGGGTTCCACGGCTATGACACATATAGAGAAAGTACTTTTATATTTTAGATCGAAAATTCTACTGAAAGAATACCTCATTTTGATTCTGAACACAATTTATACTGGAATCAAAGAATTTTGAATTAGCCTGCCTGAATCGGTAATCGATCCTGCAAAATGGAAAAAATAAACAACCGTAATTTTACGATACCGATCAAAAGGCTCAATTATAAGGATTACTTTTTTCCGAATATCATAGCACTTCGGTGTGGTGCCGGCAGTAGAATGTTACCCCTCCTCTCACGCCCGTGGATGCAGTAAGAGCCTGCTAAAGGATACCTCAGGAATATGGGCAGCAGCGTCTTTCCGTGTAACAATATTATAGAAATTAATTATGTGTACTCTATAGGCTTCTTCTTACGAGAAAATGTGATGACGTTATACTTTTTTTATTTAGATTTACAGTCTATTATCCTTACAATAGGCGCATAAAGCATTTCAATAGTTTTGAAGCTCTCATACGCTTAAAACTTTTTGTTTCCTCTATTGAAAATTTTGGGTAGTGAGTGATCAACTCGGTCCTTTTTTACGCTTTTTGTATAAAACGACAATCGATTTGTATTAATGTAATCTTCTTAAGTTTTAAATTTCATCCAAATCAGATCATCCATTCAAGAGTTATCTTCGGACACAATTCCGGACATACATATATATATATATGTTACCGGACAAACCCGATTTCAGGACAAACTAGTTTTGCCTAGGCTAAACTAGTTCTTCCTATTTACAATTCCGAAGCTATTTGGGAAATGTATAAAATAAAAACACTGCCTGTGACAGAACCGTGATGGAGAGACAGTAGGTTATTAGGTTTTTTTTTATAACCATCCAAAAAACACTGCATGTGGCAGAACCGAGATGGAGAGACAGTAGGTTATTAGGAAAAGAACTAGTTTAGCCTAGGCAAAACTAGTTTGTCCTGAAATCGGGTTTGGCCGGTAACATATACATTACAGTGCCTTAAGACGAAAGTCTACAATCAGTGTGTATTACCAGGTGATGACATATGGAAACGAGACGTGGTCATTCACGATTGGCCTCATGAATAAGCTCAGAGTCGCTCAACGAGCTATGGAGAGGGCTATGCTCGGGGTTTCTTTACGCGATCGATTCAGAAATGAGGAGATACGTAGAAGAATTCGGGTCACCGACATAGCCAAACGGATTAGCACGTTGAAGCGGCAATGGGCAGGCCATGTAGCTCGCAGAACAGATGGCCGATGGGGCCGAAAAGTTCTCGAAAGGCCACGGACCGGCAAGCACATCGTAGGACGTCCACCAAGATGGGATGATGACCTGGTGAAGACCGCAGGTCGACGGTGGATGCAGATTGCTTCCAACCGCAATAACTGGATATCCATGAGGAAGGCCTATGTCCAGCAGTGGACGTCCTACGGCTGAAATGATGATGATGATATACATTACAAACATTCAGCCGAAACGCCTAGTTGAACGAGTGAGCGAAGCGAACGAAGTTCTTAGCGCTTCGCTCACTCGTTCAATAATGAGAGGCCTATCTTAAATGTTTTATTTCTATTTTATAGGAACACGCAAAAGACCGCTTAACATTCAACCGAACACTACTCCACCGGGGGTACTGCGTGAACGTGCGATGTCCCGACAGAATTGACTTTGAGCGAGACACACAAGACTTAGAGCGAAATACACTGCGTTTTGAGCGCTGCGTTTCAAAATACGCCCGTCGTTTCTCGCTTACCACTCGACTGAGTAAACTGCACTATTGTACAACGCATGCGGAGTACCAAGAGAGGCTGAACCGTCCACCCAATAATGAGCAGTGGATGTATGTTTATGCCGTTGCTTTTGTTCTGCTGTTGAATGTGTTGGGGACGATCTACGATTATTGGAATGACTCTAAAGGTTGGTGAATTTTGAGTAATTTCCTTGATTTATCATCATACGAGTATATCCCACCAGCCGCACTCCCATACTTGGAAAAATAGTTTTCTGAGACGAACAAATTCAATAATGAATGTGCTTTGTTAATTTTACTTCTTCTTCTTGTTAGTTATTAGCAAATAACAAAATGTGTATTTCAAAAGTGTTTATTTCATTCAAAATGAATTGTTTAATAAAATATGTGTTTCTTTGTGTCTGGCCCAAAGATGCCATTTTTATGTGTTCTTTAACTCCGAATGAATAACCCTTTTTGACTTTGCAGGAAATAGCCTGGTCTTGGCGTGGTCATTCCGGGTCAACTGGGCGCGCTTCACCAGGGTCGATGAAAGCGCTTTGATGAAGACCCTGGCGCCTTTGCAATTCACCAGGTATACACTCATTTAGTTTTATTACACTCAATACGTTCATTGTTTCAATTTTGTTTCAATCTTATGTATTTATGTAAATGTATACCCATTACCAAAATAAAAAAATTATTATCAAAATCGGACTACTCTCTACAAAGTTATGCTTGATCAATTTGATCATACATAAAAAAATATACGCGTCGACTTGAGAACCTCCACCATTTTGTCGCCGGTTAGAAATTATGATGCCCATAACATATTTTTTTATGTTATTTGTAAGTAAATTATATAATAAAGATATTCTGTATTAATTTTGAATGAGATTTGATAAGTCTGTTATGCTATAACTAAATTTATAAATAAACGAATTGAATTGAAATAACGTTACAATTATGTTCAGACAGGTACTTCAATGGATTGTGATGTTCGCACATACCATGCTTATATACTTTGGGGTATATACACAAAATCCTGAGGAATTGGAGACGGTATGAATTTACGACGTTATTCAATACATATATTAAAATGCCGTGCCGTAGGTTGCCGGCTGTAGAATAATACCCCTCCTCTCATGCCCATAGATGCAATAAGAGCCTGCTAAGGGATAGGAAAATGGGCAGCAGCGTGATTCCGTGTATCATTATCCCGTACTGCGCTGGCTAGCGCGCCTGCCAAGCGTGGTGAGTATGGCAACTACCCCTCATGGGGATCCATGAGAGGCCTGTGCTCAGTAGTGGACGTTTTACGGCTGAAATTAATATAAAATGATGATAACAAAATGAAGAACTTTTCTGGGCTTGATAAACGAAAATATCGTGAGAAACTGCAGCTTAAATACCTGTTCTTTCCTGGCCGAATAAGCTGAGAGGATGGTATAGGTGCTGGGCCACTAGAACCCTTCGTGGGCAACTGAGCCCACACACGACTCAGGCACTGCAGCGTCCCGTACAATGTAGCAGGTGACTTTGACTCTGACTAAATTATCTATGTATAAAAATAAAGATATGGTTTATAAAAAAAATGCCGTGGGCTGCCGGCAGTAGAATGTTAGCCCTGCTTTTATACCCATGGATGCGGAAGTGCTTCTTTTGCGAGAAGCTTCTCGCAAAATTCTTGATATATCATTTATCAGTTACCTGTAGATGGCGCTTAATTGGTGCTCAGACGATAAGATCTTATCAAGAATACGATAAACGACGTATACTGAATGATCTCAGCCGTAGGACATCCACTGCTGGACATAGCCTCCCTCATGGATCTCCAAGTACTGGTCACGAGGGATATACTCACCACGCTTGGCAAGCGGGTTGGCGAGCGCACTACTGGATGTTCATACACGGAAAGACGCTACTGCCCCTCTTCCGGGTATACCTTGGCAGGTTTTTACCGGGAATACCTTGGCAGGTTCTTACTGCATTCACGAGCAAGAGAGAAGCGACAACATTCTACTGCCAACACCCCACTGCAATAAGGAAGTAATTCAATTAAATCCGGTAATTCCGGCTTTAGTAGGGTCAAGTAGGTATCGACTTAACTAACGCGGATTCGAACTCCGTCAAAATCATTAAGAAACAAAAAACAATCAAACACAAAATAATTGATTGTTTGTGTTTCCTTGAAATGTAAGTATGAAATGTATACCTAAGTGTTAAGTATAAAATGACAAACTTTCGTAAGGAATTATTGCCAAGAATATATTTGTTACAGTTGTTCCATGGTTTTCTGGGAACTCTTATAAGAAACGGAACCTCGTTGGTCCACATCTTCATCTTAATATCCTGCTTCCTCACTGGACTGAACTTCCTAATGTTTGCTAGCAAGAGCACTAACGAAATCACAGCTAAGATACTTTTCAAGTGGACGTTGAAGAGAATAGTCAGGTAACACCTTTTTGCATAACATCTCAGCTGTAGGACTTCTGTCCTCGTCCACTGCTAGACATAGGCCTCCCTCGATCTCCAATATCATGAGCGGGTTGTTGTCATAATCGCCACGCTTGGCAAGCGGGTTGACGAACGCAGTAGGTACAGGATGTTGATACACGGAAAGACCCTGCTGCCCATCTTCCGGATGTAAGTTTTTGTATAGTTATATAACATCTAGACTAATACTTCGCTCATTAACCTAACAAAAAGCTCGTAGTACCTACTCCTAAACTTAAGATTTTTAATTTCCTTAACTGCTCTACCTAGTTTTATGCTGTAAGCACCTTCAAACGAAATTTAATTTGTTGTTATGTTAAACGGGTTTTCTACTCACGTTAATTATTCGTATAAAATAATTGAGTGCAACGCGAGCGCGTGAGAGGGAAGGAGACGGTACCGCGTAAAAAAGCTCCATTCCCTGACGAAAGTTCCCCTGGGAGGAACTGAACACGTTGGATACCTATTTTCAACGAAGAATTAACGTGAGTAGAAAACCCGTTTAACATAACAATGAATAGTGTAACGCACGAATCATTTGAAAGCGAAAAAAGAAATTTAATTTGATAAGGTTTTTCATAGCCTTGAAATGGAATCTTTGTTTTTCATACCAGGATCCTCCCTGCATACCTCGTCGTACTCGGGTATGTGACAACGTGGTGGCCACACGCGGTCGAAGGGCCACTCTGGCTCTCGGTGGTCCACGCTGAGAACAGGATCTGCCGCAGGAAGTTCTGGAGTCAAGTCCTGTTTATCAACAACGTGGTAGAGGCCGGGGACCTCTGTCTGGTGCAGTCTTGGTGAGTAAAGCAAATTTTATCAATTTCTGAATACCGGCGTTGATCCTTATTTTTAGGGATTAACATTATCCTGAGGTCCTTTTGGTCCAAAAACTTGACTTTCTTTGTTTTCAAATACCTGATGTATGTACATACTGTAGATAAGTAAATGTTTATCTTTTTCTATTTCAATAGCGTTTGGATGGCGGTTAGGTAATAGAGTGTCTTTTTGAATAAAATATGTACCTAATTTTAACGGCAAAAAACGTGTGTTTCTCAACATAATCTCATTTTATCTCTACACACCAAGTCCTGCGTTCTTACAATGTTTTTAGTCTTCCCAAGTAATAGCTGTTCTCAAGGCTCTTAAAATAGGCGATTGATTCATAGATGACCTCTTCATTCGATCCAAATCTCTTACCGGTTTTTACCCAGCCTTTCCTTTAGGTTCGGAAACAAGATAATAGCAATAATAGTCCCATAGGGCTAAATCCGGAGTATATAATATGCTGGATTGGTTAGCAGTTTCTAGCCTAATTTATGACTTTTCGTCATGGTGAATATATACGTGTGCACCCGTGCGTATTGTCTTGATCAAACAACACATTTTTCTCGCCAAATGCGGTCGTTTTTGCTTTAAATCAATATCTAATCTGTCTTAAACATAATTTACCCCTTTTCTTTTTCTCCGGGTGTGTGTGTACAAAGAACATATCAAGGTAATTGATATGTTCTTTGAACACACACCCGGAGAAACTTACTGTTTTGATTGTTTCTTGGTCGCTGGTGTATGGTGATGTACCCATGTTTCGTAAACGGTTGAGATACGGCGCCAAAACTCGTCCGGATCACGCCTGAACATCGCCGACCAATGTGAAATGGTCACACGGTTGTACTTACGCGCGGCAGCTTTTTGACCGCGTTCCAAAAAAAGAGGTTTTCAAGTCGTCTGTTTTTTCGAAGTCCGCGCAAATTTACAAGGTATATTTTTTTCAGGGGTCTAGCGATAGACATGCAGTTGTATCTCGTGTCCCTCTTCACCTCATACATCATGATGAAGAACAAAGTAAACGCGACAAGGATTCTGGCCGCTCTGTTCGGCCTCTCCGCTCTTCTGAATGTACTACTCGCGTACTTCGCTGGATGGGAACCTATGGTTAAGCTCATTTATCCAGAGTAAGTATCAATAATAGTGGGTGCAGTAAGAATCTGCTCTGCTGTATCAACATCCCATACGCCGGTCGCCCACCCGCCTGCCAAGCGTGGTGAGTATGGCAACAATCCTCTCATGATCTTGGAGATGTATGAGGGAGGCCTATATCCAGCTGTGGACGAGGACAGCAGTCCTACGCTGTCCTACGGCTGTAATGATGGATGATGAAGTATCAATAGTCAATGTCAAAGAAATGTCAATTTACAAAAAAAAACAAAATACATTTAAATTTAATGAAGCACAATTGAATTCTTTCGCTTCAGAAAACTTTTTTAATTATTTAATTATTTTTATAAACTATTTAGCGTTCTTAATTACGTGACCAGTCAGTAAATAGGAATACTATGTTTAGAAGTAGTGTAAAAAGTTTGTCTATTTATTTCTAGCTAATCATGTGTATCAATGAATACAGTGGTATATATGGAAAGGTTACGATACCGAGAGAAATAAAAAAAATTGCATGTAAAAAAGTTTTGCGTCTTAGTTTGAAAAAATCTTCCCTTATATCAGCGTTCTTAATTATATGACCACCACTGTATATTATACAAGCTGTCCCAAGAAATAGTGTTATATTAAAGCTAGTATAGTAGTTATATATAATAGTATATATTAGTAATTTAGTTGCCATAAATGTGATAGATATATTTAGTTACTTTTAGTATAAATTTAAAGAGTGTTGTGTTCGCCTATAATTGGCATATATATAAGAATTGTTCCTTGTAATTTTTTTTGTTGAATGTGTTTATATATATACTGTCGGCGTTCCTTTTTATAAATAAATAAATAGTAGAGGATCTCGAGGACTATCTGAATCACCCCATGTATGTTCCGCGATTTTTCGTATTTTTGGAGTTATGATTTTTTTTTTACCTGACGCCGAGTACGATGAGATTTTTATTTATGGATGACATGAATTATTGTGATAGATGCTTGATTTTTTTTCTGCTAAGCTGATAGAGCTGATAAAAAAAAATATTATGTCATACTTTTGTTTGTTGTATACAAAACCTTAATTATTGTATGTCCTAATAAGGATACAAATTGTTGATACTTATAATTTTTTAAGACCTGTACATGTTTGCACACAATTTTACAATAAATATATCTTTATCTTTAGATAGAACGGGACTCCAACCCGTAATGTTCAGACGAATACCTTAAACGCAAGCTGCCTTTACCATTTCGACCACGAAGATACTAACCGTCGGGTCGAAAATCTTGGGTTGAGCACCCACTCGGTGCTACAAAACCGATAAAAGGCAATCAAGATTTTCGACCCGACGGACGATTAGTGTCCGTACCTGGTTTCGGAGATTTAGTTAGTTTTGTCCCCCATTCCACCTTAAATCTGGATACTTTCTATTTTCAGAAATCTCAGAGTTATATTCAGAGAGACACCATCATTTCCTCACATCCATATGTCTCTGTATGCGAACCTACAGACCTGCTTCCTTGGGATATTGATGGCTCATATCTGCTTCGACATGATGTGCAAGAAATCTAAAACTCAAGGCAATCCAGAGACAGAGAGCCTAGAAAGTAAAACCGAAAATAAAATTGACGAGAATGGAGTCGCAAGCAACAGACAAGTCCAAAATATAGTTGAGGGCAATGAATGTGTTCGGGATGGATCATTATGTAACGAATTTATTCAAAACAGATTTTTGCAGAATGGGTTGGTAAGCAACGGGCAGGTTCGTAATAAAGTTAAGAGGAACGGATTTCTACGGAATGGAGTTTTAAGCAACGGACATGTCAAGAATGGAGTAGTAAGCAACGCAACTGTCCAGAATGGAGTGGCTAGCAATAGTATTATCCAGAATGGAGATGTAATCAACGGAAGTGTTGAAAATGGAGTTCTAAGCAATGAAAGTGTCCAGAACGGAGTCGTAAGCAACGGACAGACTCAGAATGGAGTTCTATGCAATGGAAGTGTCCAGAATAGGTTAGTAAGCAACGGACAGGTCCAGGAAATAGTTGAGAGCAGCGGATTTATCAAGAATGGAGCTGCTAGCAACGGAACTGTCCAGAATGGAATTGTTAGTAACGGGAGTATCCAAAATGGAGTTGTTAGTAACGAAAGTGTCCAAAATGGAGTTTTAAGCAACGGAACTATCCAGAATGGAGTGACAAGAAATGGTTCTATCAAAAATGGAGTTGTTAGCAACGGAAGTGTCCAAAATGGAGTTGTAAGCAACGGAACTGTCCAAAATGGAGTTGTTAGTAATGGAAGTATCCAAAATGGAGTTGTTAGTAACGGAAGTGTCCAAAATGGAGTTTTAAGCAACGGAACTGTCCAGAATGGAGTGACTAGAAATGGTTCTATCAAAAATGGAGTTGCTAGCAACGGAAGTGTCCAAAATGGAGTTGTAAGGAACGAAACTGTCCAAAATGTCCAAAGAGTTATTAGTAACGGAAGTGTACAAAATGGAGTTGTTAGTAACGGAAGTGTTGAAAATGGAGTTGTAAGCAACGTAAGTATCCAGAATGGAGTAGGTAGTAATTATACTATCCAGAACGGAGTTGTAACAAACGGAAGTGTCCAGAATGGAGTTGTTAGCGACAGAAGTATCCAGAGTGGAGTTGTTAGCAACAAAATAATCCATAATGGAGTTTTGAGCAATGGAAGTGTCAAGAATGGTGTTTTGAGCACTGGAAGTGTCAAGAATGAAGTTTTGAGCAATACAGGTTTCAAGAATGGAGTTTTGAACAATGGAAGTGTCAAGAACGAAGTTTTGAGCAATGGAAGTGTCAAGAATGGAGTAGTTAGCAACGGACTGGTACAAAACAAAGTTGATAGCAACGGATATGTACGGAATGGAGTTCTAAGCAACGGAATTGTCCAGATTGGAGTAGGAAACAACGGACTGTTACAGAAAAAAGTTGAGGGCAACAATTTTGTACAGAACGGAATTATAAGTAGTGGACAACACGAGCAAAATCAAGTTGAGAGCGAGTGCCCTGAAACGCAAATAAATTACCTATATTATAATAGCATAGGAGCAGTGAGAAGAAGATTTGTGAATAAACAAGAAGCAGAATCCAAAAATGGATTAAACAATGCACCATCTACTAATGGTTTTGAAAGTAATATGTTATCTTACAATAAATATGTCCGCGAAGGAGTAAACAATAAATACGAGATACCTAGGCTCAAGAAATTGCTGAACTACGTAAGTTATAAATCTACCTACTTAAGATACCTACACATTTCATTAATTGCAATCACAAAGTTAATTAAAGTATTCCGTGTCTTAGGTTATTATTCCCTTAGAATTTAATGTTATAGGCACGCTTTCTTAACCTTTTATCAGACTTTAAAAATAGGAGGAGGTTCTCAAGTCGTCCGTATTTTTTTCCAATCTCTGTTATCTCAGAACTCCGTCGTTTATGAGAGATTGCAATATTGTGCAATGAGATTGCACCAATGCTGGATTTACCAACAGGCTGAGTAGGGTGGAGCCTAGGGTGGCAGATTTTAGGGACAAATTTAGACCATTTCTTTTATAGTCTTAGAGAAACAAAAAAATATAAGCAGTCTCGGAAATTTAACAAAATGTTCATAATCATACCTACTATTACCGGAAAAGAGCTGATTTAATGTGGATGATAAAGCACAAATCATGAAGTTGCAATTTTATTGTTTTTCATTTCTTGTCAGTAGAGGCGGCAAAAATATAAGGCATCGTCCTAATAGAACGCGACTACGCGATTATCGCGCGAGTAAGCGATGCGACCATCGTGTGGTCGCGATCAAACATTCTAGTCGCGCGTCCGCATCGCGCGAATGCCGGTTAGGACACCTATTCCATATCGTTCTATTAGGACGATGCCTCATAGCCTACGGCATCGTCCTAATAGAACGCGACTAAGCGATCATCGCAAGATCGCGCGATTTTCAATCGTACGAATCCGCGATCAAACATACTGATATGGAATAGGTGTCCTAACCGGCATTCGCGCGATGCGGACGCGCGACTAGAATGTTTAATCGCAACCAAACGATGGTCGCATCGCTTACTCGCGCGATAATCGCGTAGTCGCGTTCTATTAGGACGATGCCTACTGGTGGCAAATTTGTAAATCCGCCCGCCCTTTTGTATTGCACGAACTTTCGGTAAAAAATAACAAACACCACATCCAGCTAACACTGAGCGCGATATCTCATTTTGTGTGAAAACAAAACGGCACGGTCTCGTTGCCGTAAGGTAAGGGCGTATCGTACTATTTAATTCTTTGTTTTTTCCAGGTATCACGTATGTGACAGGTTTTAATTACATTATATAGAATTTTCTCTCTTTAGTGTAGTTTCATAGGTATATATGTAGGGTCCATGGCAGGATTTTATTGTCCTTAGGTAATAATAATGCTGGCGTGCCACAAGGTGTTGGCCCCGAATTTAACCCTACAGTTGGGTTTCTTGTTTTATTAATAATGCTCACTTGTTAATTTTTGTTTTCAGGGACTACGAAAAGCAGATGTATTTGTACTGCCTAGTCTTATATTATGGATCTACCTCGGCACGAATATAGAGACTTATGAATCGAAGGCTATTATTGCACTGTACGTGGGAATGGAGAGGATTGTCTTCAGTTCGCTTTTCACCATGCTTCTATTAAGTTGTTTCAAGTATGACGGTAAGAAAATGTATGAAAAGCTGTCTTTAATCGATTTCAAAATAAGGAGGAGGTTCTCGTCTGTCAGTTTTTTTTAATCTGTGTTACCTCAGAACTCCGTCGTTTATGAACAGATTTGGATTTTTTTTGAGTTCGATTAGATACACTTTACATTGGGTAGGTCCATTTTTTGCTCCAGATGAAGGTGTACAGAAAGTATGATTTGGTGAAGTGGAACTGATAAAAAGACCACTATTCAATATTACAAAATTCACCGGATCGTCAAGGTGCCTAAGACAATCTTCCCTAATCCACTAATCATCATATCCTAGACATCATCATCATCATGACCATCATCATCATCATCAGGTTCATTATTAGGATTAGAAAAAGAGAAAAAGGAGATGATAAGAAACAATAGAGTTTTAGACATTAGAAACTGGTTAGTTACTTATATCACGTAATAGCATAGGCATAGACAATGGTCCGGAACCTTCATTTTTTAATGTCAATTTCTGCTTTTCAATCGTAGACGAGAGTTTTTAATGAGAGGTAAGAAAACGAACCTATTTAAAAAAAATACATACGATTTATTTACCGATCAATAAGACTAAAAGTGTTTTATATATATTTTTATACCAAAATATTTAAGAATCGTCAATGCGTCGTGTTAATCACGTTCTTAGTGCTAACCACGTTAAAAACTACTGAGGCACGACACGAATCGAATCATTGTAATTAAAAGATTCAAAAAAGATGATTATAAATTTATTTTGCAAAAACAAACGTTACAAATATATTTTCCATTTACATCATCATCATCATCATTTCAGCCGTAAAATGTCCACTACTGAACACAGGCCTCCCTCATGGATTGCCATGAGGGGTAGTTGCCATACTCACCACGCTTGGCAGGCGGGTTGGCGAGCGCAGTAAAAGATGTTAATACACGGAAAGATGCTGCTGCCCATCTTCCGGAAGTATGTATCCCTTAGCAGGCTCTTACTGCATCCACTGGGCATGAGAGGTAACATTCTACTGCCGGCACCCCACGGCATTTACATAATTATACTTAATTAATGATGTACGCTGCATGTTGGAAAGACATACATAGGTACCCAAACTAGGTTTTACCTGCATTTTGGCATACCTGTACCTTCCGCCGTACTTACATACCATAGAATAGAGGGTTACAAATTACAAATCATAATATATATTTAAATTAAAGTAACAAATGATCATAGAATAAACAAATAATAGGAATTTAAAAATAATAATAATGATAACAGCATAATTATCCGGTTAATGATTAACCGAATGTTTACTATAAATAAATCATTAAAAACTCATTTGTTGATAGGCACCGATAGCCTACAATATTTTTTTCAAATTAGGTCAGAATCCGGTGGTAACAACATGACGATTGGAAAAAATCTTTACATAATTAACAAAAGGCTTCCGCTACTAATTCGATTCATCATCATCATTATCATCTCAGCCGTAGGAAGTCCACTGCCGGCCATATATAGGCCTCCCCCAAGATTCTCCAAGTGGTGATCATGAGGGTGTTCTTGCCATGCCATACTCACTACGCTTGCCAGCCAGGTTGGCGAGCGCAGTACGTGAGGTTGGCAAGAGAGGAGTGGCAACCTATTTTTGCTGACATGCCGCTAACAATTATCATACTAATATTATAAAGGCAAAAGTTTGTTTGTATGGGTGTATGGATGTTTGTAACATTTTTACGAAAAAACTACCCTACGTATTGAGCTGAAATTTGGCACACGCATAGATGTTGACCAGAATTAGCACATATTCTAATTCCTTAAAATGATAAACCCAGTTCTGATTATGGGATCCATTATAAATCGAGGGAAATACACAAATTTTATAGGAGACTAGCTGTCCCGGCGAACTATGTAACCACTTAATCAACTAGGTAGGTACCTACTACCACATCTTCTAAATACTACTTTAAATCTACTGCTACTACTTTACTACTACGCTACAACTACTTTACTATTACTACTCTGCTACTACCCTACAACTTCTAAGTTTAGTCTCAATAATAAAGTTTTTGAACGCACCTATAAATATTTGACAACCAAGTGACACCGACAGGCCGAACATCAAATGTTTGACTTGTAGGAAGCGTTTGGGATCATCAAGAATGGCCGCCAACATGGCTGGCCAAATAACTTACGAATTTATAAATTAACTTGACACTGGCGGAATTGTGTTAAACCAAACACAAAAGGCCATAAAATAAAAAGACAAGACAAGGAAGCGTTTGTATTGTAAAAATTAAATTCATGATTTTAGTTGGTAGGTACATTTCTCGCAATTTTTCCACATTTTCTCACCGTTTAAACCTTCAACTACGACAAACATTTCAAAACCAACATTAGCTAAATCTTTCCAGCATTTCACGCGTGATGCCGTGACCAAGGGAAATAGGGATTCATTTATTTATACAGATTAATTATACTAAGTATATGTATATATATTATTTATGTATGTACCTATATATATATATATATATATATATATATATATATATATATATATAAGTTTTATTTACTCACACAACTTATTTTAAAAACACATCCCCAATCACAATCCCAAGTACCTAATTGGTTTGTAGGTACCACTTTCCCGTAAAATTATATTTGTTATCCTTTTTTAGGTTTTCTACGAAGATTAGCTGCCTGGCATGGCTGGCAGGCGACAGGACGACTAGTCTTCGGCCTCATGCTGTTACACTGGACAGTGAACCTATCTCTGGCGGCCGGCAGATCGCATACTGTAGTCACTTCCAAAGTTTATAGTGTGAGTAGACTTAATGTGGCACCTTTCTATGAATCTAGACTGTCGAAACACAAACCTTAAATAAGGAGGGCTTACGTTATATCAGAGACTAGTAAATACTAGTATTTTGCCGTGGGGTGCCGGCAGTAGAATGTTACCCCTCTCATGCCCATGGATGCAGTAAGAGCCTGCTAAGGGATAGTTACCTCCGGAAGATGGGCAGCAGCGTAATTCCGTGTATCAAGTTATCAACATACCGTACTGCGCTCGCCAACCCGCCTGCCAAGCGTGGTGAGTATGGCAACTACCCCTCATGGACATACATGAGGGAGGCCTGTGTTCAGTAGTCTGTGTTGCCATACTCACCACGATTGGCAGGCGGGTTGGCGAGAGCAGTACACGGAAAGACGCTGCTGCCCATCTTCCGGAGGTATCCCTTAGCAGGCTCTTACTGCATTCACGGGTATGACAGGAGGGGTAACATTCTACTGCCGGCATCCCACGGCTAAGAAACTTAGTTATATTTATTTGCAATTACAAGACAAAAATTCCCTACATAAAAACTTACCTACTAAATAAAAAATGACACACGACTCCATCTAGTCCTATAAACTAAGCAAAGCTTTTATACTTTGGAAACCAGAAGATTGATAGAATACTTAACCCTCTCCATAGCTTGTTGAGCGACTAAGCTTATTCATAAGGCCAATAGTGAAGAACCACGTCTCGGTTCCATCATGTCATCACTGGTATGTCATCACACACACTGATTGAAGTCTGTCGTCTTCTAATTCGCCTCTAAGTATATTATTTATTATACTTAGAGACGAATTAGAAGACGACAGTAATGTACATATTATGTACATTACAAATTTAGTATGGATACATGATTTTTTGTATTGAAACATATTTATTCATTCATTGATTCATTTTAAAAAGCAGAAAATACATGTCTATTAAATTTGTATTAAATATTTAACTGCCTATGCACGTCAGTTAAATACTTAATACAAATGTCTGATTGTGTTTATTTCTGTTCGCAGACGATGGAGTGGCTATGTACAATCTTTTTCGGTTACCTGTTGGCGTTGCCGATTTGTTTGCTAGTGGAATTGCCGGCGCAGAAGTTCTTTTATGTATTAATAGATAAGTTTTAGATTGTAAGAAAAAAAATTGTTTATGAAATACTGAGTTACATTTTTTTATTTACTAACTTGTTCCTTTATTGTATTTACCGTAGGGCTTTTTCAGGGTTCCGCAGTACAACAAGGCAACCTTATAGTTTCGCTTTGTCTGTATGTCTGTCTGTCCGTCTGTCTGCGACTTTGCAAAGAGACTATTAGCACACTATTAGTCTTAGAAAGCTGTAATTTGTGCATGGATAAGTATATAAAATAATGACGGCGAGATAACGCTACAAAAATCATCATCATCATTCCAGCCGTAAAACGTCCACTACTGAATACAGGCTTCCCTCATGGACCTCCATGAGGGGTAGTTGCCAGACTCACCACGCTTGGCAGGCGGGTTGGCGAGCGCAGTACGGGATGTTAATACATAGAAAGACGCTGTTGCCCATCTTCCGAAGGTATCCCTTGGCAGGCTCTTACTGCATCCACGGGTATATGAGAGGAGGGGTAACATTCCACTGCCGGCACCCTTAGAAGGTCTATTGAGGAGGTAGGATCTAAACCAATTATGTAGGTAACACTCCTACTGTTGCATACTGTTGGAAACGTGCCTTACATGATGGATTCATTATAAATACTATGTAGTGTAACGAGTGCTGTAGCGCATTTTCTTTATAAAAGTTGGTGGTATTGCATCGTTGCCAGCGCCTTTATTTTGCAAAATGCAGCGCCTTTATTTTGCAAAATTTAAATGCAGCAATTTTCGGTAAACAGTACGAGGAACTCTAAATTCAAAACTGCTCTAGCTTTACAAATCTGAAAAAAATATGATAAACAAAGAAAAATATCTAGTTTTAATTCCGCTAATGCTGAGATGCATATGCACCGCCCTCCCGCCCGCTAATTATGCACATGCAGGGGGAACCAGGCTGTTAGTGCAACATGCATACCCAAACCCACACGACGACACGTGTTTCGCCTCTCCGCGAGGCATCTTCAGGTCAGCCTGATTCTATTAATTATAATCTGAAAAAAATTACATGAATTTAGTTTTACCATAAACTTTCTTGGAAAACTATAACGGTTAAGCTAGTTTTTTTTTAAGTTACGGTGAAATTGTCGCCTAGGTACCGAAATACTTTAAACCGAGAACTCAATGAATACCTATTATTATGTTTAGGTAAACGAAAAAAACATACCAACACCAACTTCTAACAACAGATCTGCGGGTGGTGACTACGGAACCCTACACAGCGCATGGCCCGACACGCACCTGGCCTACATTATCATCTGTTTATGATGGTTTAAGCATTGTTCATTTGTAGGGATTGGACTCGTACACGACTAGAACAATATAGTCTTACAATCCTTGTTTGTAAAACAAACAATGTTTATAACAACATGAATTGATATGGTTTTACAAACAAGGATGGTAAGACCATATTGTTCTAGATATAGCTTTTGAACTTTGAACGACTAATACGAGAACGACTAATGCGCTTAAATTGACTGGGTTGTTTAGCTATTGAAATTTAAAAAAAAATTATATTGGACACTTTCATCATAGCATAGCAATATGCAAATAAATTAGTACTTGTTAGTATAGTTCGCGCAAAACTTCTTGAGCTCTGTGAAGTTAGCTTCAGTGACTGCGCAGTACACAGTTTTTAGGGCGTTGAGGGGAAGGAATGATAAAAGGGGTTCGAGAGGGGCTCAGTCTGTGAAATTAGGGTTGCCAGCGCAAGTTTTGGTGTATTTTCGTTTTATTTAGCACACATTTTACTATGCATTTATTTATTTTTCAATTATTAAAACAAACATATTTAAAAATCAATTATTATATTAAATTAAGGATTAATAAAAACTTAAATGCTATAACGAATTCACCTTTATTATCGCAAGAAGCCAATTTTTTAATACAAAATTTCGACTATGTGGCAAGATTATTTATAACCTAGTTGGCAATATTGAATGAACATGTCAACATGCGCAACTTTTCATTTGCCGCAACGTTCACAGAGCTCAAGAAGTTTTGCGCGAACTCTACCTACATATCAGACCCGAGCCTTTCCACTTCAGTTTCTAAAAAACTATTCACTTCAATTTCAAAAAAATCCTCGTAGGAGGGAGGATTTTTTTTAAATTGCGCGGCTGCGTTGCTTATGTTAGGATAATCTGTGACTTAATTAAGTCTGATGTGCCCTCAGAATAATAATTCTGAGGATGTGCCTGTCTAGCGTGGAAATGGCATATAATAATACGGCGCAGGGTAATAATAAATAGAAAAACACAGTGCCACAGATAATATAATACACTATTAAAAGCTTAGACAAGAATTTATCTCGTCTAAGAGTACCTAATAGTGATACAATTTAGCGTCATCTAGTATTGAGTAACCCAATTAATTTGATCTGACGGCATAGCATAGCGATTAAGTTTCATCACACCATCTTGTGGAAATAAATGTGATCATGAAACTTTAACTGGCAACTTTGACCACCATAGACACATTAGACTTTTGAAAAACACTGCCAACATAACAGAAAAAAAAGAATCCGCCATTTTGTTAGAACCGCTGTCTGTGACAGGGCCGGTGTGAGGAGAAGAATATTAAATCTTCACTATTTCTCCTCGCTATAAAAGCTTAAATTGTGTTTATGAAGTGTAAAGTGTAACCATCAACATGGCAAGATACGGTCAAAGACCGGAAAATGCCCTCAAAAGGGCTAATGGTACGTAAAACTCAGTATCATACCACGTTGCATGTCCTCCCTTCGGTGCCATTTAACGCAACCTAAGAGTGCCTCAATAATGGCTAAAATTAAACTAAACGCTACTACACCTGTATGTACTAAGTTTTACAGAGATATCTCATCAACAACTTTACTACTCTATATTTTGTGGATATCGAAAACATAACCCACAAACAACCCTGGTATATACCAAACAATATGGTTGGATATCAGATAAGATACAGTATGTTGCATAATTTATTCAATAGATTTCACCTATACATATCAAAACTAAGCATAGAATAAATAAAAAGTATTCAGTGCCTCCCTAAAATATTTTAGGGATATACATTGAAACCATGCCAACATATTAAATAATTTTTTGGAGGACACACCCAGTACAGATCTAACTGATATCTTTACAAACACTAAAAATCAATAGGAAATATGTCTAAGTACTTCAAAAATGGAAAAGTTAGTAGGCCACTGCTGGACAAAGGCCTTCCTCATAGATCTCTAAGATCCATAAGGGGGTTGTTGATGGCAAGAATGAGACAAGTGCAATATGGGATGTTGATACAAATAGATGTTGCTGCTCATCTTCCAGGGGCTATCCCTTAGCAGATTCTTACTGCATCCATGGGTAAGAGAGGAGAGGCGAGAATTCTACTGATGGTACCCCACAGCATACTACTTTTAATTAATTTTACTTAGCATAGTTAAGTAGCACTTATGAATTTTATTAGGTAATTAAAACAATTTACAAACTTACAGAGCTATTTGTCCAGCCTAGCTACACCACCTAGAATTCTGGTTAAATTTCAATTATATTCCTAAACCATTGACTATTAATTATACATACATTTTATTAATTATTAGTATAAGCATTGATAATAATTATTATCTAATCAATATTTAATATCGCGATATTATAATAGTTTTTATGTATTGAATTTAGTTTCATCCAAAGTTGGGCTAAAATCAATGTTGAAATATGAAAGTTTAGAAGCTTGTATTTTTGAAATAAATACTTTTTTTACGGTTTGGGGTGTATACAAACATAGATTATGACGAGATAAATTATTGTAATCCTTAGTGTTGGATGGTCAATGTTAAACAGTGGAGTAGTTCCCTTCCACGTTTGTATGGAAAGATGGGCGACTCTTTCAACCTTAAGGAGATTACATCAATATAAATCAATTGTTGTGGGGGAATTTTGATTAATGGGATAGTGTTTGAGATATGGGGGGGTTTTATAGTTTTTCGTTGTCAGAGGATAACTCTTGAACATATGCCTGGATTTTCATAAAATTTAATCACAGGGAGATCTTACCAACACACGGTTAGTAGCCGATTAAAACGCAGGAGGTTGCAAGTTCCATTCCCGCCACAAATCAAGCATTTAATTTAATTTCACAATTTAAAAAAAGACTCGCTCGTTCCTAGTTTGTGGCGAGCTACTAGTTTATTTATTGTTTAAGAAGCATTTAATGTACATCTACAGAGTTTATGGACCTCGACAAACCAGCGCGAGCTCTCGACACCCTTCAAGAGGTGTTCCGCAACAAGAAATGGGCGTACAACTGGTCCGAGTCGGTGCTGGAACCGATCATGTTCAAGTACCTGGAGCTGTGCGTGGACCTGCGCAAGTCTCACATTGCCAAGGAGGGCCTGTTTCAGTACAGGAACATGTTTCAGTCTGTCAATGTAGGCTCGCTGGAGCAGGTTATAAGGTAAAACTAAACTTGTTTATAGTTTTTTTTTTGGTTCTTGTTAAGTCCAATAAAACGTCATATTTCGGTAAATACGTGTATTGCGCTAGGTAGCAAGATACAGACTAATAATCACCAAAGTGCGTCAAACTACCCTCACTTAGCCAACCTTATTATTGCAAGAAGGCAGACAAGTACCTGCAGGTTGCGTACATAACAGTTCTTATTTCTATTTCCAATCAGTAGACTTAGCAGATGTTTTGGGTGTATATTGATGTGTTAAGTGAGCTCTCCAGTGGGAGCATCTCCTTGTTTGTAGATAATCAAACTAACTGTCATCCATCATTGACATAGACTTATCATTTAATTGCCATTTAGCACACAAAATAACATTTAAAAATATATGCATGATACAAAAAAAAACTTACAAGAATAGGTATAAAATTTAGTTGATAAAAATCTTGACATAGAATAGAAATTTTCATTTATTTTGCTGTTATACATTGTACTTATACAGCTTACTCATAAACGCTGATTAAATAAAAAATCAGTTAAGACTCATGTGAAAAAAACTTACAAAACTTAATTGATAAACATGAAATAGGCAGAAACAATACAAAGAATAATTTTTAGGGTTCTGGATCAAAATGGTAAAAAGGAACCCTTATGGTGCGACTTTGTATGTTTGTCTTTCAGACTGTTTCATTTATTTTGCTTACTATATACATTTCAAACTGCTTAACCCCTTACTCATGAATGCTGATTAAATTATTGAACAGTTAAACAGCGGTTTTCCGACATACTTTCATACAAAACTGTCATAAAATCCGTCAATTAAATGCTGATTAGTACAGCAATGGATTTTTGTTGGAAAATTTATGTGTATGTTTAACATGTTTCAACGGTGAAGGAAAACATCGAGTAGAAACTGCGGCTTAGTCAGCTTTAGTATTGACCTATTATTTCCTCAAGCAAGGGCAAGTCTTTGGGCAAGCCTAATCCATCTATCAATGTCCCAGACACTGCAGCATCCCATACAGTATATGAATACCAGTTGCTTCAGCCCTATAAATCATCTATAATGAATATGAAAGGCCTTAACTTACTTTTTAATTTATTTCCGTAATTTCAGAGGGTACCTCCGCATGGCCGAAGAAAGAACAGAGGCTGCGCGAGCGCAGTCCACCCAAGCTGTCATCGACACTGATGATCTGGACAACCTGGCGACTCCTGAGAGCATCCTGCTGAGCGCCGTGTCAGGGGAAGACGCTCAGGATAGATCTGATCGGACTATCCTAACTCCATGGGTATGTGTTGTGAAAACTGTAGGACATTATATCATTTGTGATCCAAGTGAAAAACGCTCCAAATCGATAAATTTCACAAAAACTGTCATAATCTCTATTGAAACGAAATTTCTGCTTCTCATGGTCTCACGGAAGACAATGTCTATTGCAAACCGACTGGTAAAGAGCGAAATCAAGATAATAGGAGACTTTAACACTGATATGACAAGTACGGAGTAGACACTGAGAAGTGAGATGAGACGAAGTATCTTTATCACGAATATAGAAATGACGATTCACGAGAATTGCCCCCCTGAGTTACTTGCGTTATTATTAGTAGAGATGAAGAGGAATATTTATTTTTTCACCAGTTAATAACAAATTCAACATAATCTAAAAATTGTGTATAAAGATCACTAACCAACCTTGCGATACTAGGCTCTACCGAGACCTAGATAGGGACAAGGTAGCCAAGGTACCTTTTGCATAAAAAAACATGTTTATACAGCAAAATATTGGACCTATAGAAAAAATGTATTTTAAGACCACCTTGTACCTACTTCAGCATATAAAGATATTCTTTTTGGTTTCAGGTGAAATTCCTCTGGGAGTCTTACTGCCAATGCCTAGAGCTGCTGCGCACGAACGCACACGTCGAAACGCTCTACCACGACATCGCCCGCATGGCCTTCCAGTTCTGTCTGAAGTATTCTCGCAAGACTGAGTTTAGGAAGCTTTGCGATAAGCTGAGGAAGCACTTGGAAGATATCTACAAGCTCACTGTAAGTAGCGGCATCTTTTCATCGGTCATTCTCTAATAAATGTTTCTATTTACTGAAAAATACGTTTATATGTTCGTAAAAACATGTTATTTGGTGCTCATTTGATGTTAACGTGAGTGAACATAGTTCTGGATGAGTATTAATAAAGTTCTTTGACGATATCTATGACGTAGCGGGCGAAGGTCCGCCTGCGAAGAGGTGGGTTCGATTCCCGCCTCGAAACAAATGTCTGTACAATCTGCAGATAGTTCATGGTGTTCTGGATGTTGTTCTATATATAGTAAAAATATCTATCTGTGTAGTATAATGTATTAAGTATATCAGTCACCTAGTACCCATAACACAAGCTCTGCTTAGCTTGGGGCTAGTTGATGCTGGTGAATTGTGCAGCATTATTATTATTCTCTAAACTGAAGTATTTTGTTCCGATGTTGTAAGCCATTAAACTGTTTATTAGACCTTTGCAATAATAAAGCTTATTATAAGATATCATATTCGTGGAGGTTCTTTAGTGCTACTTAATAAACATCTTAAGTACAAAGAACGTAAAGACATTGTCTGTCTGTCTGTTGAGAGCCAAATCGAAATAGCATGTGTGGAGTTGGAGCAAGTTATTATCATAAGTGTATACAGCCCACCGTCAGCTTCGTTTGAGACATTTGAAAAAGTCATGGATGAAATCTTATTCAAAGCATCAAAGTCAAATAAAAACATAATTACATGTGGAGATTTCAATGTTAATCTCTTAGAAAATTACTCTTTTAGTACTAGATTAACATGCCTTTTTAATTCATATAACCTAAAACCATTGTTTATGGAGCCTACTAGAATAACTGAAACATCAGCTAAATGTATTGACAATATCTTTGTAAATTCTAATACAAAAATTCTCCATAAGGGCTTGATTAGCAATATAAAGTCAGACCATTTAGGCCAGCACATTCAAATTAAACAGCAACAAAAACAAAATGTAAAAAGAAAAATTACTTTTATACCTGTGACCATGCATCGATCTGAACAACTGAAATGTAAATTGAATACAAAATTTCCACCTTACTACTCAAATAACAACCCTAATGAGTCATATTGCAATTTTTTCAATGCATTTAGCAATATGTTTAATTCAATATTTACATCAAAGTCGATAATGGTCACAGATAAACATAACTTTAATGAGTGGGCAACAGTGGGTATACATAGAAGTAGACAAAAATTATATGATCTTTATAGTGAAAAACATTATAATTTTAGTGAAGAATTTAAAGAAAAGGTTAAAAATTACTCAAAAATTTTTAGAAAAGTCTGCCATATTGCTAAGTCTAATTATATAAGTTCAAAAATTAAAAATAGTGATAATAAAATTAAAGCTACTTGGAAAATAATAAACAAAGAAACTGGAAATGTGAGTAACTTTAACAACCAATTCAAATTAAATTATAATAATACCACCTACAAAAGTGATGAAGATGTAGCCCAAGCATTTGAAACATTTTTTACTGACATTCCAATTTCTACCACAAAGTCTTTAAACTCTTCTCACCTGATCGCCGAGTCCTTACTTAGCGAAAATGTACCTAAATGTGATAGTAATTTTAAATTCCAATATGTGGACAGCGGCGATATAGTTAAAGCCTTTAAAATGTTAAATGTCAAGAAAACTGCAGATCTCTGGGGTATTTCTGTAAACATTGTAAAACCATTAGTAGACACAATCGCACCTGAACTGGCTTTTATATTTAATGAATGCATTGACTGTGGCGTATTTCCTGATCTAATGAAACACAGTAAAATAATACCTTTATTCAAATCAGGTTCTAAGTCGGATCCCACTAACTTTAGGCCGATATCAGTACTGCCGACATTTAGTAAAATTTTTGAAAAGCTTATTTTAAATCAGCTATCTAAGCACTTTAACGACAACAAGTTGCTTCACTGCAAGCAATTTGGCTTTACACGCGGTCGTTCCACTACTGATGCCGGTATAGAGTTAATCTCGCATATCTATGATGCTTGGGAGAAGTCGCAAGACGCTATAGGTGTTTTTTGCGACCTTTCAAAAGCATTTGACTGTGTACACCATGAAACATTGATCGGGAAATTGCGCCACTATGGTGTTAGAGATATCTCTTTAGATCTACTTAATTCTTATCTCAGTAACAGGATACAAAGAGTTGATGTTAATGGAAAACGTTCTTCGGGATCTGTAGTTACAATGGGTGTACCGCAGGGATCAATTCTTGGGCCTTTTCTATTTTTAATTTACATTAATGATCTACCTCATCTTGTCAAAAACAATCATGAGATTGTATTGTTTGCTGATGACACTTCACTTTTGTTCAAAATGAAACGACGTACCACCGATTATGACGAGGTGAATAATGCAATCTCAGAAGTTGTTAATTGGTTTAATGTCAATAACCTATTACTTAATGAAAATAAAACAAAATGCATTAGATTTACTCTCCCGAATGTAAAACAGGCTGATGCCAACATTAAATTGAAAGGTGACAGTTTAAACCTTGTAGAAAAAACTGTATTTTTAGGCATAACTTTGGACAATAAGCTTCAATGGGGCCCGCATATAGAACAACTATCGGGTAGGCTTAGTTCTGCAGCATATGCAGTCAAAAAAATCCGCCTTCTTACAGACGTAGATACCGCTAGACTTGTTTACTTCAGCTATTTCCACAGCATTATGTCTTATGGCTTACTGCTGTGGGGATGTGCTGCAGATATAGACACCGTATTTGTGCTGCAGAAGAGGGCTATTCGTTCTATCTACAATATGGGTCCCAGAGAATCACTTCGCACTAAATTTAAAGAAATAAATATAATGACAGTAGCTTGTCAATATATTTATGAGAACCTGTTGTACACCCATAAAAATATTGCTTCGTTTAAGAAAAACAGCGACAATCACAATGTAAATACAAGAAATAAGAATAAACTCGCTGTGCCCACTACTAGGCTCCATAAGGTAAAAAAATCTTTTAAAGGGCAATGTATACGCTTCTACAACAAACTCCCAAGTGAGTTGCAGAAGTTATCATTAAATAAATTCAAAAACATTATTAAACGCAATCTGTGCGATAAAGCTTATTATAAAATATCAGATTACCTAGAGGACAAAACCACTTGGGACGGAATCTGCTCCAACTCCGTCAAACGTAGCATAAGACAAAATCAAATTGTTAAATGATGACTATAACGACCGAGTTAGGTTCTTCTGTTCACTTCTTTTCCTAACTCGCGTGTCATCTGAAGTGAACAGGTTCAATTATGTGCTTTATTCTATTTATTTGTGTTGTTTTATCTTGTAAGTTGTGACGCGTCAATAAGGTCCATGCGGCCGCACTGAATAAAGTATTTTTTGAATTTGAATTTGAATTACTTGAAGAGGAAATCCACTTAGGACGAAATATCTCCAACTAAGAGAACCCAACATAAATTAATAAATGATGACTATAATGCCGCCGTGGGGTGCCGGCAGTAGAATGATACCCCTCCTCTCATGTCCATGGATGCTGTAAGAGCCTGCTAAGGGATACCTCCGGAAGATGGGTAGCAGCGTCTATCCGTGTATCAACATCCCATACTGCGCTCACCAAACAACCCGCCTGCCAAGCGTGGTGAGAATGGAAACTACCCCTCATGGACATCCCTGAGGGAGGCAGGTCTTCATCAGTGGACGTTTTATGGCTGAAATAATGATAATGAGCTATTTGGTTTACAGCAATCCCAAACCGGCAATGTGAGCATCTCGAAGCCTGAGACACAGCAGCTCAACTTGGAGACGAGGCTGTTCCAACTGGACAGTGCTATTCAGATGGAGCTGTGGCAGGTATGTTCTTTGTGTTACTAACCAATTCTTTGTTGGCCTATAAAAGCGAATAACTATTTAATCAAGTCGATGCGTATTTTTGCGCACTATGAGTTATATAAACCAATCTTCTCATCTTTATACGAAAATTTAGTAGCGAGGTGAAGTTAAAGCTTGGCGAGTATGATAACATTCCCGTCATGATCTTGGACATCCATGAGGGATGCCTATGTCCAGCAGTGGATGTGGACAGCAGTCTCATCATTTTGATATCATACTTAATAAATTTATTATAGCTTGGGGCTGGATAATGCTGTGTGAATTGTCCAACATTATTTATTTACACCACCCTTTATTATGTAATGATATAAAGTGTGGTGTATCAATAAAATTATTATCTTACTTCTTTCTACATACTACTTCTTATACAAACTCCAATGCTCCATGTATAATTTGACATTTAATTGCCTACAGGAAGCCTACAAAGCCATTGAGGACATCCACAACCTTATGAACATGTCCAAGAAGTCCCCCGTTGCAAAGACAATGGCCAACTATTATGGCAAGCTGGCTCTTGTGTTCTGGAAGGCCGGACACTGCCTGTTCCATGCAGCAGCCCTGTTGAAACTGTTCCAACTGTCCCGTGAGATGAAGAAGAACATCACTCATGATGAACTCCAGAAGTAAGTTATCAATGTGTTTGTATATTTCAAACAATTTTCAATTTAATTGGGTTTCGAATCCATTGGTCAAATTGATACTGAACACTTCCTAAAGCACGAAAATCAAAGTATATTAGTGTTTATTGAAAAGAGTAAAAAGAACTAAAGAAAAAAACATTTAAATTGAATAAAGCACATAACTGAATTCATTCACTACAGAAAACTTTGTTCTAAGTGAGGTAAAGAAGTGAAAAAACCTTACTTTCTCACTTTTAATGGAAGTGCTTTAACTTTAAGATTGTCAGTTAAAATTTTCGATAGATCATATCAATAAGTATGAATATATATGCATTCTTCCAATCATCAGCTTTTTAACTTGTGTAGTGTCTGTCACATGCCTCCTATAGTTGTCTCCTTCCTCTAAATAATAGAGATCGGGGATTGTTTCGGAGGCAGAACATATGCTGGGCTTGACGCGACAGGTCTCTATAAACATTAGTGGTCTGTGTTAATTTATGCCTGGACATTTAAAACTCTTAACATTTCATTATTTCAGCCATAAAACGTCCACTGATGAACACAGGCCAACATCATTGATCTCTATGAGGGGTAGTTGCCATTCTCACCATGCTTGGCAGGCAGGTGAGCGCAGTATGGGATGTTGATACACGGATAGACGCTGCTGCCCATCTTCCGGAGGTATCCCTTAGCAGGCTCTTACTGCATCCATGGGCATGAGAGGAGGGGTATCATTCTACTCTCGGCACCCCACGGCAGAACACGGCTTAAACATTTATTAGTTACTATTTTACAACTGTTTGTTTATTTGTTAATTATGAGTCTACAAGTTGGTGATTTCCTACAGAATGGCCTGCCGAGTCCTAGTGGCGGTCCTGTCAGTCCCGCTGCCATCCCTGCACCCAGAGTTTGACCGCTTCGTGGAGACTGACAAGAGTCCCGTCGAGAAGGCCCAGAGACTGGCTGTATTGCTCGGACTGGCCCAACCGCCTACTCGGGCTAGCTTGCTGAAAGGTAATGTAACTCTAATTTGTTTTTTACGTATCTGCGACGATCCCTATGGCGCAGCGGGCGAAGGTCCGCATGCGATGCAAGAGGTTGCAGGTTCTATTCTCGCCTCGGGTCAGATGTCTGTACAATCTGCCAATCTGATCTGTACGATATTTGTTCAGGCTGTTCTGGATGTTTCCCTAAATATAATAAAAAATATCTATCTATATAGTATAATGTATTAAGTATATTAGTCATCTAGTGCCCATAACACAAGCTCTGCTTAGCTTGGCGCTAGATGATGCTGTGTGTATGGTCCAGCATTATTTATTTTCATAACTATGAGCAGGTAAGTTGAGAGTGCTGGTGATTTTCAGGTTGATGGTTGGTTGATGCCCTATTTTACTGACTGGCAATATTGTGTTACCCAAGCGCACTGGGGGGCAATCTCCAGCATGGAATGCAAACATGATATGGCTAGATTTTGTAGCGCTAGCCTTGACACGCCACATTCTTAGCCATTTGTCAATTTCATCAAGCCCATAATGTAATGTAACTATTTGGATGCATAGTCCAAGATGATTATAGTCTTCTACAACATCTGCATATCCCTCGAGGATGCTCATGGAATGCTGCCAGCAGCACAGAGTCCTCCAGTGATTTAAGGAGTTGGGTTGGGGGAGACGGCAAAATGAAATAATAATAGTAATACATAAATTCTTGTAATATGTATAATAAAGACGAAGAAGAAATACATTTATTTTTGACACACACAACTCTAAAAAGAATCAAATCAGGTGCTAAAGTTTTAACATATCAAAATGTTGCGTGTGGTCAAATTTTGCACTCTACAGCCGTCTCGTCTGCCAGTAGGCGCAGCGTAGGCGACAAAATAAATAAATATAACAATTAAATTATCTACATCTACACTAATAGCACAAATTACTTCCCCTATTGGCCAACCAGCCTTTCCTCAAAATCTGAAACCACTAAAGATACCTAACAAAAACCGGGATGACAAAACACATCACCAGCACAAATCCGAAAAAACCAACACAGAACAAAGTGCCCAAACAACACTAGTAAAACTAATCACCCAACAATCAGAAAAGTTTGACTTAATCCTACAGCAAATGAGTAGCCTCATCGGCCTCATAACAACTCTCCTAACAAAATTAACATTATAATGGCTGCTCTAAGGGTAGCAACTTGGAACATCAACGGTCTTTCACCAAATGTGGAAGATGTTGAAGTTATGATGAAAACAAATAAAGTAGACATCCTCCTTATCTCCGAGGCCCACTGCACGGAAAAAAGCAGCATAAAAATTAAACAACACAATGTGTATCATACCAACCACCCTGACGGAACGGGCCATGCGGGAACGGCCATCGTTATCCGGAGTAATATAAAACACCACCTGCTACCAGAGTTCAAGACGAACCACATACAAGCTACCACTATTAATGTAGAGGATAAGTGTGGCTATTTTAATTTCTCCTCAATATATTGCCCCCCAAGATACACCATCAGCGAAACAATGTTTTCTGACTTCTTCTCGACACTTGGCTCTAGATACATTGTCGGTGGAGATTGGAATGCAAAACACCTGCACCCGATTAACAACACCTAGAGGTAGACAGTTAAAAAAAGCCATCGATAGTAATCAACTACTCGCAATTTCAACAACCGAACCTACGTATTGGCCCACAGATCCAAGAAAGAAGCCAGACTTGATAGACTTTTTTATCACTAAAGGCTTGTCAAGAAACTACCTCAAGGCTGAACCGTGTTTTGACTCGTCATCAGACCATACACCCGTTATTATGACTGTCAGTACTACCATAATAGAAACTGACTGTCACGAACGACTTTGCAATAGACACACAGACTGGGAGTCCTTTAGACAGTACCTTGAGGAGAAGATTAACCTCAAAGTCCCTCTTAAGACTGCTGACCACATAGAAGAGTATACCAAACATATAACATCCCTCATACAAGAATCATGCTGGCTGAATACACCAATAGAAAAAAACACGAATAAATCCGGGAACATTCCCTTAGATATAAAAAATAAAATACAAGAGAAACGTAGACTACGCCGAGTCTGGCACACCAGCAGAAATAGCGCGGACAAGGCAGCCTTCAATAAAGCAATTGTGGAGTTGAAAACTATGATTAAAAGTGCAAAAACTGAGACTCTAGACAGGCAAATTGCCACTTTAAGCGCTACCAGCTCTACGGACTACTCACTCTGGAAGTTCATGAAATCATACAACAGACCGCAAATAGCAAACTTCCCGTTGAAATACAACAACAGATGGGTTAGAACTAGCGAGGAAAAAGCCAAATTGTTTGCTGAACACTTATCCAAAGTTTTCACCACTAACAAACCGGATGATGCTGAAACCGAGAAAACCATAGATAAAATTATGGAACAACCATTCCAACTTGACTTTCCGCTAAAACCAGTATCTCCCAAAGAAATCGAAGGTTGTATTAGAAACCTAAAAGACAAGAAATCTCCTGGGTATGATCTCATAACCAAAGAAATCCTTAAAGAACTTCCAAATAAAGTGATTGTGTCTATTACTATGCTATTCAACGCCATATTTAGAATTCAATACATTCCCCTACAATGGAAAATATCACAAATCATTATGATTTATAAGCCTGGTAAACCAAGTCATGAAGTCTCATCATACAGACCAATAAGTCTACTACCGTTGCTCTCTAAACTCTTCGAGAGGGTTCTCCTCAAACGAATTCTTCCAGAACTAAGGGAAAATAAAACTATACCAAACCACCAATTTGGATTCAGGGAGCAGCACTCAACAGTGGAGCAAGTACACAGAGTCTATGACACAATAAGAACATCCCTAGAAGAAAAACAATACTGCTCTTCCGCCTTTATAGACATCCAACAGGCCTTTGATAAGGTGTGGCACAAGGGACTACTGCATAAAATAAAAAAAAACCTTTCACACAACTACTTTCTTCTCCTGAAATCTTACCTTACGGATAGACTATTCCAGGTAAAAGACAATGGATCGACATCCAAATTCTATGAGATCAAGGCCGGAGTACCACAAGGCTCCGTACTCGGACCTATACTATACTCGCTCTATACTGCGGATCTGCCAGAGATAGAAGACGTCGTCACAGCTACCTTCGCCGACGATACGGCAATAATGGCCAGGAACAATGACCCTCAGCTTGCATCGCAATCTCTCCAAATAGGGTTGGATAAAATTGCGGAATGGATGAGCAAATGGAGAATCACAGCTAGTGCTACAAAGTCAGTTCATGTGACATTTGCTCTCAGAAAAGGAAACTGTCCACCAGTAAAACTAGGAGAAAACTACTTACCCCAAAACGATACGGTAAAATATCTCGGCCTCCATCTAGACAGACGCTTGACTTGGCAGCCCCACATTAAAACTAAGAGAGATCAAATAAACCTTAAATACAGAAACCTTGACTGGATACTAGGAAGAAACTCAAAACTCTCCATAGATAACAAACTCCTAATATATAATGCTGTTTTGAAGCCAATATGGATGTACGGAATACAACTTTGGGGAAGCACCAGTAACTCTAACATCTCTATCATACAAAGAGCTCAGAACATGATATTGAGAACAATTGCGAAAGCCTCATGGTTCACGACCAATACTGAAATACATGAACACTTAATGATGAGCACGGTGAAGGAGGAGATTCGGACAACTGCTGCAAAGTACAAAGATCGCCTAGCGCACCACCCCAACCAGCTGGCAGCCAAGCTCTTCCAACCAGGCTACCAAAAGCGATTGAAACGGCACGACATCCAAACGCTAGACAACAGGTCCTAGCGGAATAAAGAAAGATTGTGAGCCAACTGTGGTCACAATCTACACGACATCATCCGCATAACCCTTTTGCTTATAGTCGCAAGACTGATCGCAGAAAAGCTTAGAAGAAAAAAAAAAAAAAAAAATCTACACTAATAATAGAGGAAAGATTTTATACGCTCCGAACCTACTGGACCGATTTGAAAAATTATTTCACTATTAGAATGCTACATTATCCCTGAGTAACCATAGGTTATGTTTTATTCCCGTATTCCCATGGGAACGGGAACTACGCGGGTGAAACCGCGCAGTGCGCCTAGTTCCTAATATTCTGCTTGTCTACAGACGTGGTCCGCCTAAACGTGGTGGCGCTGGCGTCGCCGCCGCTCCAGCAGCTTTACTCGTGGCTCGAGGTGGAGTTTGACCCGCTCGTCATCAGTGAGAACGTGAAGGGAGTCATCAAGTCTCTCCAGGAGGAACCAAGTAAGTTTGAATATCATCATAATTTTTTCAGCCGCTAAACGTCCACTACTGAACACAGGCCTCCCTCATTGATCTCCATGAGGGGTATTTGCCATACCACGCTTGGCAGGCGGGTTGGTGAGCGTAGTACGGAAAAACGCTGCTGCCCATCTTCTGGAGGTATCCCTTAGCAGGCTCTTACTGCATCCACGGGCATGAGAGGAGGGGTGACATTCAACTCCCGGTACCCTACGGCAATAGTTTGAATATTCTATCGTTTCACAGCGGAGGTGATAAGAAATTGAGGGGAATCTGCTCCAACTCTGATCATGACTACGTGTCAGGCCGAGAAAGAGGCAATAACTTAGTTTTTCGTAAACTTCCGCGGTCACAATTAATTGTAATAACAAAAACACAGGAATTTATCGCGTCTAGCTAAATACCTTTGATTATTCTCGATGTTTCGACTGTGTATCTACAGAGTTGTGGTCCCGGATAGTCTCTACCCAGTATTACGCGATAAATTCCCGTGTTATTGTTATAAATTAATTGGGAGAACACTAGCTCATGATTCTTATTGCTTTTACTTTTGTAATTTTTTACTTGTGTATCTTCTGTTGGTAGCTCAAATAAATAAATAAATAAATAAATAATACAGACTATATCTGATATCTTGTCTTGTCTAGTTGACAATATAGAATGAACATGTCATCATGCGTAACTTTGCATTTGCCGAAACGTTCACAGATATGTTTTGCGCAAAGTCCATAATTATACATGTACATAGCTATCATTTGATAACCCGTGAATTTTTCGACATTGAAGAGTTTCGATTTCAACCTGTGGTCTTCATTATCAGTTTAATTCCTTCAAATT
The DNA here is from genome assembly GCA_963082625.1 of Pasiphila rectangulata. Lineage (NCBI taxonomy): Eukaryota > Metazoa > Arthropoda > Insecta > Lepidoptera > Geometridae > Pasiphila > Pasiphila rectangulata. The sequence continues at coordinate 12,635,429 of OY720256.1, read as the reverse complement.
ATACTTTCTGAATGCAAGTGCCTTTCTAAATTTGCCAAAATTGCTATTATACGAACTATTCTTTATGAGTTTACAGTTTCATTTAGGTCCTATTTTTTCAAAAATCAGTTCTCATCCCAACATCAGAACTAAGTTCTGAAAAAATAGGACCTTATTGAAACTGTAAACTCATAAAGAATTTTCCAAATCGATTCATAAACAACTGAGTTCTGAGGTAACAAAGATAAAAAAATACAGTCCACTTGAGGATCTCCTTTTATTGAAGTTGGTTAAAAAATGCAACACTCGGAACTCTCGTCTGAAATATAATATGCCAGGGCAGTTATATGATGATGATTTTGTTACGGATGTTTTGAATGCCTCCAAAGCAAATCCCATCCTAAACCAATATGGCCTGGATGCTAAGGGTTTGGAGGTAGAACATTACCTATGTTGGTTTGAAGACAGGTCTCTCTATACTTTTGTGATCTGTAATTTTGAAACTAGCACATATACAATGGTCTCATAAAAAAATACTAAGTCTTCATCATAGGTGACTGCCTCCGTGACTCAGTTGTTCTACTAGCCGACTGATAGGCTCTGCTTACATAATTTCATCATCATCATCTCAGACATATGACCTCCACTGCTGCAAGCCTCCCTCATAATTTTTCACATATGTATTGTTATTTATATAAATGTTTCACTGAATATTGAATCGCTCTGGGGTAAAGGCCTCCTCCGTCTGCTTTTACCTCTTGTTCCTTGGCAAGTGCAGGCTAATCCTTCATGTCCATTACATGGCTACAATATTGTTGGTTGTCCACAGACTCACCGCTCGCGCAGTACACGACAGCGCTCACAGACGTGGCGCTGGTGCGTCTCATCCGCCAGGTGGCGCAGTGCTACGCTCGCGTCCAGTTCTCCCGTCTGCTGGAGCTGGCGGGCACCGAGGATCTGTTCCATTTGGAGCGTCTGCTGGTCGACTGCGTCCGCCATAACGATATGCAGATCAGAGTCGACCATGCTAACCAGTGAGTGTACTATATCTTACCTAGCATAATTATCTCAGTAATAAGACGTTCACTGCTGGACATAGTCCTCCCTCATGGATCTACAAGTATACCTACTTGTTGTATACCTACCGATCATGTGTATTTATTTATTTTGCCTATACTTCAGTGAACAAAAGGTTAACAAAGAATCAGTACCTAACCTCAAAATCACTTTCTTGTTAATTTTTATAGAGAATTTATTGAGTATGAGGATTGTATATTGTTGACGATTCCCATCAATGTAAATTGTGTCAAAAAAACAATTGCTAAGTAAGCAAGTTTTTAGTATTGCAGTTTGTTCCTTTTGTACGCATTGAATTTGGTTGACGATATAAAAGTTTTTTTGTTCCTTCGGAATCGAAAAGTTTGCAAACCATTTTTATTTTATTTGATTTTTTAAAGAACCAATGCATATTACTGAAAGTCTGAGCAGATGGCGCAGCATCGTAGGAAGATGCTTTTGTGAGGTGTCTTGACCCTCCTATTAGATAAACTATGCAAGAAGTATGATCTGACTTGTGTTTCGACAAAATTTGAAAAGTATTTAATTGATACAGGCCTGACTGCGGAAATCCATCATAATATATAAATACAAATAGTTATAAGAAATCCACCAACTTAATGTATAATTATGGGTGCCTATAAACACAAAAATAAAACTCGACACGTGTTTCGCCTTTCGACAAGGCATCTTCAGGATATATATGTTCCCCGTTCGTCACGGAATACACTAGAAACAAGAAAGATGCAAAGATTGCCATGCACCGAAAAAACACCACCTCTCCCTAGAAAATTTGAAAATATTTTCTAATTCTAATCTAATTAGTGGTTGACACATGCACTGACAGATAAACTGCATAGTTAGTTATTAGTACAATTAAACAACTTATCGAAATCTTCAGGATACCTCTGGATAAATACCATTACATTATATTCGTTTACGTAATGGCAAAGGGACAGAGGTAGAGTCACTAGGTATTATATTTATTTGATGCAAAAGGCTAGTTTAAAAACACAGTCTGGTTGTTAGACCTTACATTTATTACCCTACTTATAAAAAATGACTAATTTAAACATGTTTTTGACAGTTTTTAGTTAAATTGCCAATCGTGGCTAAGTGCGGCTTAAATTTAATTAGCGTTTATAAGGAGACTTATCTATCTCCAAAAAAACCATACCATTATTTACGTTATCTAGGTAATGGCAATGCAGCGGAGTACATTATTGTCGGGTTGACGTGACAGGCTGTGCTGTAATATGGCTGTCTGTGCGAATTATACCGGCACAAATTAATTTACAGTAGATATTATAATATATTGTTTGTTATTATGGAATACTAATACACATTGTTTCATGTAGATGCGTGCACTTCGGCGTAGAAGCTGGCGGCGGCGAATGGTGCTCCGCGGCCGATGAGGCCTGCGGCGGTGCCATCCTGCAGGCTACGCCAGCTGAGCAGGTAATACGACTGTCTATTTAGTCTGGTGATCTTGGAGAGGGCAATGTTACCATTATCGGCGTAAATGCTGCGGCGAATGGTGCTCCGCGGCCGACGAGCACTGTGGCGGTACAGTCCTGCAAGCTACGCAAGCTGAATAGGTTATTATTATTACCTATTTAACTGGCAATCCCAACCAGTATTACCATTTCTCGGTGGCAATAGATTGACTTTGCCGCCAATCAACATGGAATCATCCTATCTATTGTTTTGTTTGTTTGCCGCGCCGTTTGACCTGTTAGTTCCCTTTTTTTGAAACGTCATGATTTGGAGATCAAGATATGTTAATAACTCTACCTAAAGAATAAATTCTGCAGGCTGCGCCAGCTAAACATGTAATACAACTTTCCGTTTAGTATGGCGATCTTGGGGGCCAACCGATGCTACCATTTCTCGAGATAATAGATTGACTTTAAGTCAATCAACTTATTCTTATTGTTGTGACTGTTTTTTTCGCCGTGTCTCTTGAATCGTGGAGCAAAATCTCGATGTGTCTAGTTCCGCGGGGGTTGAGATGCATTCAATCTCTTACTTTTATAGAGAGTATTATGTACTCTCCATAAAAGTAAGATTAATATTATAGAACATTGAATTTAACAATGTTATTAACATTCCAGGTTCGCGAGCAACTGGTCCGCGCGTCTGAGGTTTTGACGCGCGCGGTTCAAACTCTGTTCCCGCAGCGTCGCAAGCAGGAGCGCGACCGCGTGCGCGCCGCCATGGTGCAGCATTACCACGAGAACAAGCATACTGAGCATCATAGGTATGCACTTCAAACTGATAAGTGCTAAACATTTCTGTGACGATTTGTTTAAAACCAGAAAAAAATATCTCTTGGCAAACTACACATAAACTCTTTATTGATGTAAAAACCATACTTAAACAGAAATAGTACAAAATTACTAAGATTAACTGGCTGGTTGATATAAAATTCTGAAGAAGAATGTAATTTAACATACTCAATATCATCATAGACTCTTATAACTTTGTTTTTTTCTCAGGGTACTGCAGAGACACAAGATCATTGAAGAGCGCAAAGAGTACATCGAGCGTCTGAACACAGTGCGTGAGGAGGAAGAGCTCAGGTACGAAAAATAAAGTCCTTTAAACACGAGTTTCAGCCGATGAAAACAAGATTTGCTTTTTGACTTGTGATCTAGGTTACCCATTGTTTATGTGTGAGGCGTTCTACAAAATTTAAACGAACTGCAACACATTAAACGTTCTTCCTCATCATCGTATCAGCCTCCTCTTCAGCGCTTCAATGTAAACGGTTCTGTGCCAGTTTCATCAACAACTTTCTACCTCACTTAGAATTATTTTTATAAATGAAATACAATTCACATTGAATAACAATGAAATCGCTATAAAATCTACAACACAAATGTAAATTTTGGATTAAATACTGGCAGTTTAAAACATTTTGTCTACCTTGATTTGCCTTGAAAAGTATGTCTTTAGCGTTCAGCAATTTATTGGTGTAACTACATCCACCAATGAATGTGTGTAACTGTGTGTTATCTATTTACTAATGTGGCACAGGCGTCAAGAGGAACAAGTCCGCGCCGCCGCCGTGGCCGAGGCGCGGCGCCTGGAGCAGGAGCGCGAGGAGCGCGAGAGGCGCCGCCACGAGAGCGAGATGGCCGCCATGAAGGAGCGGCACCTGCGGGAGCGCATGGCGCACATCTCGCAGACCGCGCACGGACAGAAGATGCTGCAGAAACTCGACGAGGAGGTGAGTGCAGCACCCGCGCCGCCGCCGTGGCCGAGGCGCGGCGCCTGGAGCAGGAGCGCGAGGAGCGCGAGAGGCGCCGCCACGAGAGCGAGATGGCCGCCATGAAGGAGCGGCACCTGCGCGAGCGCATGGCGCACATCTCGCAGACCGCGCACGGACAGAAGATGCTGCAGAAACTCGACGAGGAGGTGAGTGCAGCACCCGCGCCGCCGCGGTGGCCGAGGCGCGGCGCCTGGAGCAGGAGCGCGAGGAGCGCGAGAGGCGCCGCCACGAGAGCGAGATGGCCGCCATGAAGGAGCGGCACCTGCGCGAGCGCATGGCGCACATCTCGCAGACCGCGCACGGACAGAAGATGCTGCAGAAACTCGACGAGGAGGTGAGTGCAGCACCCGCGCCGCCGCCGTGGCCGAGGCGCGGCGCCTGGAGCAGGAGCGCGAGGAGCGCGAGAGGCGCCGCCACGAGAGCGAGATGGCCGCCATGAAGGAGCGGCACCTGCGGGAGCGCATGGCGCACATCTCGCAGACCGCGCACGGACAGAAGATGCTGCAGAAACTCGACGAGGAGGTGAGTGCAGCACCCGCGCCGCCGCCGTGGCCGAGGCGCGGCGCCTGGAGCAGGAGCGCGAGGAGCGCGAGAGGCGCCGCCACGAGAGCGAGATGGCCGCCATGAAGGAGCGGCACCTGCGGGAGCGCATGGCGCACATCTCGCAGACCGCGCACGGACAGAAGATGCTGCAGAAACTCGACGAGGAGGTGAGTGCAGCACCCGCGCCGCCGCCGTGGCCGAGGCGCGGCGCCTGGAGCAGGAGCGCGAGGAGCGCGAGAGGCGCCGCCACGAGAGCGAGATGGCCGCCATGAAGGAGCGGCACCTGCGCGAGCGCATGGCGCACATCTCGCAGACCGCGCACGGACAGAAGATGCTGCAGAAACTCGACGAGGAGGTGAGTGCAGCACCCGCGCCGCCGCCGTGGCCGAGGCGCGGCGCCTGGAGCAGGAGCGCGAGGAGCGCGAGAGGCGCCGCCACGAGAGCGAGATGGCCGCCATGAAGGAGCGGCACCTGCGCGAGCGCATGGCGCACATCTCGCAGACCGCGCACGGACAGAAGATGCTGCAGAAACTCGACGAGGAGGTGAGTGCAGCACCCGCGCCGCCGCCGTGGCCGAGGCGCGGCGCCTGGAGCAGGAGCGCGAGGAGCGCGAGAGGCGCCGCCACGAGAGCGAGATGGCCGCCATGAAGGAGCGGCACCTGCGGGAGCGCATGGCGCACATCTCGCAGACCGCGCACGGACAGAAGATGCTGCAGAAACTCGACGAGGAGGTGAGTGCAGCACCCGCGCCGATACATTTTGTTATGTTCTTACCTACTGTTAAACACGTTTGATCTAAGGTAAATATATAAAGTGATATTTGTTATGTTACGGTGAAATGCTATAATGAATTGTTTATGTTTGCAGGATCTTAAGAAGATGGACGCCGAGGCGATCGCCCAGCGCGAGGCCGAGGAGCTGATGAAGGAGAGACGCGAACTGCAGGCGCGTCTGAAATCGCAGGAAAAGAAGGTATGTTGCATATTACAAAGCTTGTTAAACACTACATTGTTGTCAATTTTGTTGGCACACCTCCTAACTAGTCTTGCAATATTATAAAGAGGAAAGATTTGTATTTTGTATGTTTGTAACGAATAAACTCAAAAACTACTGGACCAATTTTCAAAATTCTATCACCATTAGAATGCTACATTATCCCTGAGTAACACAGGCTATAGTTTATCCCCGTATTCCCACGGGAACGGGAACTAAGCGGGTGAAACTGCGGAGTGCGGCTAGTGTTTTATATCCTGCCCGTCCAAAGAATGTTAATAACTTTGGTCTTCATGTACACTTTCATTTAGGTCCCATTTCAAACTCGGTTCTGATGATCCATGAGGAATCTTTAAATATTGTTGGTAAAGATTTTAGCATTTTTAGCTAAAGGTTACGCATTTGCATTCATAAAATATGATTTGATGAATGGAAACTGATGAATAAAACCACATCGAAACTCTTCAAGGCCTGCAAAACTTAACTCACGGCTAAGTGATATCAAAAGGTAGACCTATCCATTCATCGTAGCACCTACCTACTCATCATCATCAGTGAGATAGTGTCATTGAAGACTGTTTTTAATGTAGAAAAATTAAAGAATTATTCATACCTAGGTGGACTACTTTGAGCGTGCCAAGCGCATTGAGGAGATCCCTCTGCTGCAGAAGAGCTTGGAAGAGAAGCAGGTCGCAGACAAGGCCTTCTGGGAGACGCAGGAGAAGGAACGCATCGCTCAGCTTATCGGTGAGGACCGTCTTATTCAACTGTTAGATAGATATAGTTTGTTACCACAATCAAGTTTGAAGTGTAAGGTAAATATAATTTGTTAAATCGAGTGAGATAGACGTAGCGTAATAGTGAATTAGAGTTGAAAAATAAGTGAAAAAAAAATTAGTGTTGAATAGAAGTGAGATGTGAAGTTTGTTTTTGGCTTATTGTTTTGTTGTTGGTTGGTTTGTTACGCGTTAACACCATGAACGGCAGTGGATGTGGACAGCAGTCCTATGGCTGAAAAGAAGACACATAGTCTTCTTCTGCTGGCATAGGCCTCTGTTGCCATACTCGCCACGGTTGGCAGGCGGGTTGGCGAGTGCAGTAGAGAAAGACGCTGCTGCCCGTCTTCCGGAGGTATCCCTTGCAGATGTCCGTTGTACCTACATTTAAGAACACAATAAAATATTGAGTACTATATTGCATCCACGGGCAAGAGAGGAGAGGGAACATTCTACTGCCGGCACCCCACGGCATAAAACATCGTATTACTCCCCGCGCCCGCGCCCCTCCCCCGCGCCCGCGCCCCTCCCCCGCGCCGATCGCTACCGGCAGGGTGATTACGTATCTCGCGACAGGTTTTGCATTTGACAGCAATATTGCTGTCAATTGCCTGTTGCAAAACCTGTTGCGATATACGTAATCACCCTGCGGGCCCGCGGTGCTGTGGCATCCCTACGCGCGGAAGGGGCTTCTCATTCAGCTCTATGAAGATGATTTCCTTGAAAAATGGAAAATAGTATTCGTAGCGTAACAGCGAGTTTACCCTCGACAGAGGCGCGCGCCCGCGACGTGGCGACCAGCACGCGCCTGGCGCGCATGGCCGCCGTGCGCGAGGAGTTCCTGGCGCGGCTGTGCTCCGAGCGCGGCGCGGCGCACGAGCAGAGGCTGGCCGCCTTCAAGGAGCGCCTGGCCAGCGAGCGCGAGCGCCGCCTCAACGAGAGGAAGGAGGCGCGCGTCGCGCAGAGGAAGCAAGAGGTACGTCACAGATACGTTCCAATTATGATACAGGAAAAGCACGTAAGAGAGTAGCAGTGAACGAGAAGCGCATCCTCTTGAAATTAACACATTGAAACAAAAAAAAAGTTCCCAGTTTGTCGAAAAAAGTATTTATCTTTATTTTTTTTTTATTTGGCGCAAGTATGGTTTTACACAGATATTTGTATGTTTATTGTTAGGTATCTCACTTGACCGAACTATCCGGCATGCAAATGTTAACATGGAGTTATTACTCTTATTACCTAGCTACATCCAGTAAAAATCTGGAATGCACAAAGTAGTAATAACAATTTAAACATCAATAATTAATTTAAAAATAATGTCACGCAAATAATTATAATTAATGGTTATGTAAATTTTTAAAAAAATATTAGAATAGTTTTATTGTAAATGCGTCCACACATTGCAATACGGTTTTTTTTATAGAGCGTAGTTTTTGGAATCTTTGAAAAAACAATGAGGCGTTTTCAGTAAAAAGAAAATAAGTGTTTTCTACTAGACCGTTCAGAGGGCGCCAATGGACATGCACGTTACCTGTCAAACTCTATTGTTTATTATATTACCTACCTATTGACTAAAAGAAGAAATACATTATGTCAACGTCAAAAGTAATCTTTCAGTTTTTCAGTTTATAGTGATTCATTCCGATTGCGTTGTTCATTGTGACTTCTCGGCTACCCTTGCTTTTCCAACATACTCTCGCCTACGTGATTCTCGCTATCCCCTTGGACCCTGATCTGCCTACTACGTGACCCCCGCTCGTTTCTTGGACCCCGATTCGCCTTCTACTGAACCTCGCTTGCCCTCTGGATTCCGATTTGCCTACGTGACCCTTGCCTGTCTACTGGACTTCTTTTTGCCTCTATATCTGGACGTTATCATGCCGAAAGACTATGGATCATGGTCCCTCGCTGACCTAAAGAACGAGCTCCGTAAACGGAATGCCAAGGTTGCAGGAAGGAAAGCTGTCCTCGTTCAGAGGTTAGTATATTCCTAAATGTTATTTTATGAGCTAGTCTATGTGCTTTTGGTGCCCCATCAGTTATAAAGTTAAATTGTGTTTCAGATTACTGGACTATGATGTTATGTTCGGAGGACTGGTCAATAACCCAGCTTCATGTTACCACATCAAGATCCCAGGACCTGAATGTTTCTTTGACATAAATAGTAATACTGTGCTGCCAGAAATAACTGAAAACGACATTATTAAATACTGCGTATTGGGAGAAAGAGAGAATAGAACTTCATCAAAAAATATGTATGATGAAAATTATTTACTGTCTAGTCGTGCAGCACAAACAGGAGATGATTTTTTTGTGGCTGCTGTATGTGCTGCGGAAATGAGAAAGACTGTAGTGTACAACACTACAGTCAAATTTCAAAAAAACTCTATATTGGAAGCACAGTGTGAATGTGCAGCAGGAATGGGGCCATACAGCCAATGCAAACACGTTCTTGTACTAATGTATGGACTGGAAGATTTTACTTCGAACAAAAAAATTAAAACAAGAGAAAGTCCGACATCTAGGCTACAAACATTTCATCAACCAGCACACATATACACAGGTGAGCCTATTCAAGCAGAAAATCTTCGATTGAAAGCAGAAAATCAAAATTTAAACAGAGCTTCAAGTTTTGACCCACGAAGAGGAATAGACACAAGAGAAAAATATGTGGAAAAATTCATGAATTTAACCATTAATTTCCCAGGGCAAATGCCCATAAAACAATTAAGAATGCCAGCAAATAAACTAGCTCTTTATAGAGACCATGATTACTTAAAAAAAACAGCAGAAGAAACATTTATAGAGGAACAAAATCTCACACAAAATCAACTACATGATTTAGAAATTTCCACCAGATCAGACAAAAAACTTTGGAAAAAAATTAGACAAATGAGGCTACAAAGCTCAAATTTTGGTAAAATTTGCACTACACCCAATAAAAATAAACTAGCCAAGAGTTTTTTAAAAAACAAAGAAATATTGGTTCCCGCAATTAAACATGGAATAAAATATGAAAAAAAGGCAATAGAAAAACTAGCCGAAGCTATAGGGCACAGTGTACAAAACTGTGGGGTGTTTGTGCATAATGAGCACCAATTTTTAGCAAGTACTCCTGATGGTCTGGTTGGTGATGATGGCGTAGTAGAAGTCAAGTGTCCCTTCTCAGCTAAAAACAAAAAGATCTCCCCAGAAACGGTCACTTATTTATATTTGTGTGATGAGAGTGGAACATTTAAATTGGATGAAACACACGATTATTATTTCCAAATTCAAGGACAGCTGTTGTGCACCGGCCGACAGATATGTTACTTTGGAGTATACACAATAGCAGACTTTTACTGTGTAAAAATATACAGGAATAACGATTTCATAGAAGACATGATTATAAAATTAAAAAAATTCTATGATGATTTTTATAAATATCTGTTTTTGTGCAAGTATTTCTATAACATAAAAATTTAACTTTAAAAACTTCTTTTTTTTAACCAAAAATGACCTAAAGATAGTCTGATATCATATAGTTAGGGTGTTGAGGCTGCTTCAGTTTTTTTACTCTTGCAGTCTCACCCTCCTCATTAATATTAGGAAGGGTGAGACCGCAAGAGTTAAAATTTGTACCTCTTATATTATGTACCTACTTTATTTTGAATAAATAAATAATTATGATTATGAAGATGTTACTAATTAGGTGTATTTATAGAACAGGGTGTAAAAATAAAACACATTTGTATAATTAAATTGCACTAGGCATATTTATTGACAATATTTGACCTAAAATTATATAGCATGGAACAGATGAAAACTATATCACTAGAAAGGGTGGTTTCTGTTAAATTCATGCGTTGTTGTAGAATTTTATAAGTCTTTAACATTCCAATAACTCTCTCCACATGGACCCTTTTGCTTGCAATCTTTCGGTCCCTGATTAGGGTTTCTGGATTGATTTGATTACCCTTCTTGAAAAATGAGGGCATATTAACTTTTACTCCGTATGGCAAAAATATATCTTGGACATTTAACCCTTTATCGACCATTATCTCATCATTATTGTTAAATCTATGTAGAATACTACTTCTTTCTATGATTTGTCTGTCTGATGCTGAACCACCATAGGAGGGAGATATGTAAGTTATCAAGCCACTTGGTGCCATGCCTATAAGAAATTTTACTGTATTTTTATTTTTATAGCTTGAAAATGTTATCTGTTGGGGCAAAGGTAGACCTGGTTTCTTGATAGGGCATTCTGTAGCATCCATCACTACCCTGGTCATAGGGTACTTATCATAAAAATCCAGTGGCATGTAAGATGTTACTATCTCCCTATCTATCCACAAATCCAAGTTTTTCCATTGTAAAGCCATAAGACGTACCCATGTTATAAAAATATTTGAAATTTGTTTAACAGATATCAAATACAACATGGCTAATTCTTCATATTCTTTGTGTCTCCTTAAAATCATTATTGTTATAAAAAATTGTTCAACAGCAGCCAATGTAGGTGGTGGCTCATAAAAATATTTTAAATTTGAACAATCTCCAAGAGTAGAAAATACATACATCAGTTTCTGATAAGTCTCCAAACCAGTATAAAAGTGAATAGCTTTGTTACATTGTTTGTAATTGTTTACACTGAATACACTTTTACTTGTTGTTAAATTAAAAGTAGTTTGTACTGATTTATCTGATTTTAATATCTGATTAGAATGAATATCCTCATTGAGTGTTGGTTGATCATGATCTTCCTCGATGTCAACTTCAATTTCCATACCAATTTCATCAGGAACTGCTGACCGGTATACTTGTGAATAGATGTCATTTTTCTCCACATCATTCTCATCAGAAAGTAACAAGCGTTCTGATGTATTTTTTACCGGAAGTTCATCACATTCCTTGTTGATTTGCAGGGGGTCTATACTAGGTCCAGATGATTCAATATTACAAAATGCATATTCTTCAACAAATGTGGTTGGTAGTTCTGATTTAGAATAACTTATTTTTGCATTATTGGGATTGAAAGGTAATGGTTCTTGTTGTTCTTGCGGTCTGGGTAAAGTCCAAGGAAATATTGATGGTATAGTTCTCCTTTTTAATGTTCTTCGCGGACTATACTCACCTTAAAAACAAAAGTCTAGCTTAGTACCGTAGACGATCGGTAGATAAGAATGTTGGAGTAATAAGACAAATCAATACGTACTTTGTACAAAATCACTTGAGGTGAAATGATCTGAACATATGCTTGAACTTTTACGTAGATTCCATCCGATTTTTCTATGACAATCAACTCTGGTTGCTTTTATCCATTTTTCCTTCAATATTTTATCGGTAGGAAATAAGTGTTTCCCACCGTTTTCGCAACCAACAACAGCACATGTACGCATTCGGGTTGCAGTGTTAAATCTTGGGTCATGTTAAGTAAATAGTAGTGAAAAACCATTATTTTTGAAGTTTTCAATCGCCTCTTTCAGCCTGTTGAACCAGCCAGTTGAACTCACACACAGATTGGACTCTTTGTTGACTAACAAACTTTTTTCTGATTGAATTGACTGTATGTAACATTGTTTTGACACTGACACGAAATAACAGTGAGCAAAAGCGCCCTCAATCATGTGATAAGGAACTATATTTTAACTTTTTTTTTTTTAATGAAAACGGCTCATTCTGTCACGATCTCTTACACATCTAGTAAGTATTATTTATGTCAAGAGTATAATTATGGATGTCAGATTTTGATTAAATAATGACAGAGATATCATCGGCAAAAAGAGTACATGGATGTGGAGTAATTTGAGGTAAGTCGTTTATAGCAGAAACAACATGGGTCCTAAGACGCTATCTTAAGGTACTCCACAAATTTTTAACTCTGTATTTCGATTTGGCGGACACCAGATCACTTTCGTCATTAATATTTAAAATTTCGACATTCTGCATTCTATTACGTAAGTATGAGTCAACCCAATTCAACGCCGGTCCTCTTATGCCATATTTTTCAATTTTGTTGAGTAGTAGGTCATGTGATACGAAGTCAAAGGCTTTAGACATGTCAAAAAATACAGCAGTTACCCATTTGCCGTCAACTAAGTCGTCAATATTTTTTTTTAGTCAAATTGAAGCAAGCTTTGTTGTCAATCTACCCCTTTGAAAGCCATACTGATCGGTGCATACGATTTTGCATGGCCCTTTAAAATATTTTTGATATTACTGGTATAAGGGTGATTGGCCTGTAGTTTTAGATTTTTGTTTTGACTCCCTTCTTGAGGAGCGGTTGCACTGTGGCAAACTTTAGTGAGTTACAACCTTCCTCAAATGATAAGTTAATCATGCGTGAGCACGGCGCTCAGTTGACACAAGGCTCACGCGCGGCTGACGCTTGCACTCTTAAATTCATAAATAGGTTATTGCAAATTAGTAACAAATCTAAACTTCGGTGTTATAAAATATAGCTGCCAAATAAACATGCCGAACTTTACCACCTCTTACGTGCCTTATGGAACGACGGCGTCCCATAAAGTTTGAAGGCCCCGCGCGCTAGTGTAATGCTCGCCGATTCCCTAATCTAGGGACGTCGTTCCATAAGGCACGTAAGAGACTAGGCGACGCTGTGTGGCGTACCGCGCATCATTCAGCAGCGCATGACATTTGCAGCACGCCGCGCGGCTGGCCGAGAAGCGCCTCGCCGAGGAGCTGGCGCTGGAGGAGGCGCGGCGCGCGCGCGAGGAGGCGGAGCGGCGCGAGCGCGAGGAGCGGGAGCGCCGCGCGCAGGAGGAGCTCGCCGCCGTGCGCGAGAAGACAAGGTGAGCGCCATCGACGAGCTCTGCTTTTTTTAAAAAGAGGCTTGCAACTATCTAAGAACCAAGCATCTTTTGAACTTTAAAAACTTTTTCTACGTCTACTGAGGAAGGAAGGGGTAACATTCAACCTCCACTGTAGGGTGTAGGGGGGTGTAGCCGTAGGGTCAGCATAATTAATAGTATCTAATGACTGTATTCTATAAACAGACAATATCAATAAATTTCCATAAACTATGTGCAGAACCAAACTAAAAACACATCTCCACAGGGAAGAGATGCTCGCCCGCGCCGGCGCCAAGAGCCGCCCCAGGGAGGTGGAGCCGGCGCGCCGCCAGGACGAGGCCAAGCCCGCAGCCGGCGGCTCCAGCTGGCGCCGCGGAGACCCGCCGCCCGCTAGGTTCGTTACCAACTATATCCTCGACTAGCTGACCCGCGCCGGCGCCAAGAGCCGCCCCAGGGAGGTGGAGCCGGCGCGCCGCCAGGACGAGGCCAAGCCCGCAGCCGGCGGCTCCAGCTGGCGCCGCGGAGACCCGCCGCCCGCTAGGTTCGTTACCAACTATATCCTCGACTAGCTGACCCGCGCCGGCGCCAAGAGCCGCCCCAGGGAGGTGGAGCCGGCGCGCCGCCAGGACGAGGCCAAGCCCGCAGCCGGCGGCTCCAGCTGGCGCCGCGGAGACCCGCCGCCCGCTAGGTTCGTTACCAACTATATCCTCGACTAGCTGACCCGCGCTCACTTCATTGGGCGGTAACAAGTCTGACTACCACGAAAAAGTCTTTATTTTTCGGGCTCATATTATATAGCCTAGAATAGTGTGTAATAGTTTAGACCGATAGCCAAACATGGTCATTTTATAAACTGACGAAAATGCATATGAGAACGTACATTTGTGAATTATTTTGGCTATTTACCGACTGTTTATAATTTGACTTGTTAATAAAACTAACGGATCTTACAATCTTACGGTGACACGTAATACCGCGCTGGCATAAACATGTTTTTATTTTTATTTTTTGTGTAAATGTTTAACTCTATTCAAGGGATTCTGTGAGAGAGAGAGCACCGGAAAGAGAAAAAGAGGGCGCGAGCGCCTGGCGCAAGGCTGAAAGAGAGCCGGAACCAGAGAAGAAGGAAACTAGTGGCAATTGGAGGCCCAGTGAGTACCTTGCCTTTTTACTTACTTCGCCTTTTAGGTTTCTCCCTCGCTTATTTCCCTTAATGTTACTCACAGCCCGAATCATCCCCTTGTTGGGCAAAGGCCTCCCTCCACTTCTTACCTTGCCTTTGTATTTTCACATGTAACTGTAACGGAATCTTCGAACCTTGTTTTAACCCACTTTAGACATCATATTTAATTGAAACTCTGCATACTCATCAAGGACCCATGGTAATACAATAATTACGCTAAATATTGCGTTTTTCAGTTTTTAAACTATTATAGAGGTAGAGTCGTTGTCATCGTTGATGATAATATTTGTAATTTCGTCCACAGGCCGCGTGCCCGCCGCGCGCTCGCCCGAGCGCCGCCCCGACGACAGGCCGCCTAGGGACGATAGAGACGACAGGTAAGCTCCACTCACTATACAAACATACATGACGGTAAAACATTACTGCCAAAAGGATGACAACAGACACCACATTTCAAAGTGTTCTGACAGAGTTGTGAAGGTTATTGATAGATTTCAAAATGTTATTTTCCCAGGAATAAAGTTACCAGATTCCCATATAAGCGATTAAAAAAATAGGGCTCTGTTCTCATCCTGGCGAAGGGGGCCTGTTAGCACTGTTTTATAATAATATATGAAATGAAAATGAAATGAATTGGCCGTTTTCGTATCCACGAATTCTTATATAGTTGTTGTTTTTACTCTTGTAATGTTGTCAATTCTGTTGGTACACTTCCTAACTAAAGCTAATTAAAATCGCGTAGAACGTAATGAACTATAGATATTCGGTTAGAGCCGTTCTACAATTGAAACGGAACAGTTTGACCTAACTTTACGTTGGCAGCACTAAATTTAGAAATGTTAACGAAGTGTAACAACAGATTCGACGCCATAACCATCGTCATCTCAGCCGCCGGACGTCCACTGTTGGACAAAGGCCTCTTTCCTGATCATGAAAGGTTGGTACCGTACTCAGATACTTACCACGCTTGGCAGGCAGTACGGGATGTTGATACACGGAAAGACGCTACTGCCACATCTTCTGTCGTATAGAATGTTTTAATAAATATAATACCTACGGCTTTCACCACGTACTTAGCTTATAATAATCTTGCTTACGTTTAAGATGATGGCAAGCCACGATAATTTCAATTCAGTAAAAAAATAAAATGCCGTGGGGTGCCGGCACTAGAATATTACCCCTCATCTCATGCCCATGGATGCAGTAAAAGCCTGCTAAGGGATACGGCCGGAAGATGGGCAGCAGCGTCTTTTCGTGTATTAACATCCCATACTGCGCTCACCAACCCGCCTGCCAAGCGTGGTGAGTACAGTGAGTGAGGACAACTACTCCTTTTGGAGATCCATGAGGGAGTCCAATAAATAAAATAGGAGGAGGGAAATAAATAAAAATTGTTTATTTCTTTATTTTAATCTATACAAATCTTGAATTGCTTTGGAAACCCCCTTTAAGTATAGATATACCTGTGTTAGGGGGTTTCGCTCTTATTTTTTCGCCTTAAGGAAAATGACTAGTAGACTAAGAAGATTCAGTAACAAAATATGTAGGTATCTAATATTTTACAAAAAACTGAAATCTAATCTATGTTGCAAATGTTGATATAATGTGTGTGTGTTGTGTGTGTAGGTGGGGTTATTTGTACGCACTATAACTAAACTATGTCCAGTAGGTTTTCCGTGTCCTGATATGTAAGGGTCAGAAGCCAATCTGTTAGTAGCCTTTTCATTTAGTGGTATAGAATGTACTATTATTATATAGCCAAGAAATAAACTAATTTCATCTCTTAAAGTATATTTTACTTTTATAAGCAATTTTTTATTTAAAGTGTAAACCCACACTAAGGTATCATTATAGAAATGAAAAATATCTCTAAGAATTTCTGCTAGATGTCGCCACTCGGTTCGAAACCGATAAAGGCAGTCAAGATTTTCGACCCAACGGTTAATTGCTCCGTGGCCGAACGGTTAAGGCAGCCTGCGTTGAAGGTGTTCGTCTGAACGTTACGGGTTCGAGTCCCGTCGGAGACAAAATTTTGATTGCATTTTTCATTTCTATATTTTACTTATTTATTGATTGTATGAACAGACGCGACGACCGAGGCCGCGACCGCGACGGCTCCCGCGAGCGCAGGGACGAGCGGCGCGAGGACTCGGCCTGGCGCGCCGCGCCCAAGGACCGGGACTCGGACCGAGACAGGTACTTAACACTTGACACTTTCCATGCACATGGAATATGTGAACGGGTTTCACATAATAGGCTAAATTTCTATTGCGTCTGTTGATAAACAAAAACTATGTGTACTTAAAAAAGAAAAAATGCGTGTTGGACACGTATTTTTTTATGTACTTTAAATAATAAAGTAAGTAGTTAAGTAACGGCGATACAATATTGCGAAATGTAGCGTGACGTCACATGTCGACGTGTTTCGGCACAGTTTATGACTATGCTCTGACGTCACGATCCCGCTCTCCGCTTTATCTAAGTGTTGTTTTATTATTTAAAAAAACAAACAAAATATGTGTTTTCTTTTTGTATTATCTAACTATAATTTGAAATAGCCCATTCCAGTTCAGTTAGCCACCCATTGCTAGACTTGATCGTACTCGTAATCTTAGCAAGCAGCTCAGCTTATTCAATAGAGATTGTTATTGGTTGCCGAAATAAAAGCTGGAATTGTTCAGACAATTTCTAATTCCTTTAGTACTAAATATCTACTACACGCAACCGCGTGTTCAGCAAGTTAAATATCTTCTAGAAGATACGAAATATTTGTAATAACTGCATTTAAAAGATCAATGCAATAATAAAATATTTGTAATAACTGCATTAAAAAGTAAGCGAATATGGAAATGTGACTTCAATGTATACTACATACGGAATCTATAAAGCCTTCTCTATAAGCTTGCCGCGGGGTACCGGCAGTAGAATGTTGCCTCTCCTCTCTTGCCCGTGGATGCTGTAAAAATCTGCCAAGGGATATCTCCGGAAGATGGGCAGCAGCGCCTTCCATGTATCTACATCCCGTGCTGCGCTCGCCAACTCGCCTGCCTGCTTTGTATGGCGACTACCCTTCATGGAGACCCATGAGCGGCTCGTGTTCAGTAGTGAACGTTTTACAGCTGAAATGATGATGATGAAGTCTTAATAATCATACTTTCAATTTTATTGATACTTATATAATGTTTTTTTGTGCAGGCCTCGTCCGTACGCGGGCCGCGTCAGCGGCGGCGCGGGCGCCGACGGCGGCAGCTGGCGCCGCGCCGGGCCGCCCGCCGACCCGCCGCCGTCTTCCGTAAGTTATCTACATCCTTCAGGAGTCATACATACAATACGTCATTCCAAATTCCTGGTTTTTGACCGCCCTTCCTCCTTGCCACATTTCCTCCACACCGACTTCCCCCCTGCAGGTGTGATGTCACATATTTTGCAATTCCAGGAATTGTTATGCCACGAATTTTAGGACTAAAACCTCCCTTTGCCACAATTCATCGAAATTCCCCTACGAGAATTAAGAGCTATGGTTGCTACGGATATGTAGAGATTTCATAACAATTATAGCGTCATTTTTAAACATTTCAAGGAAATTAAATACCTTATAATTTTATTTCGATTGCAGTAGCGTTCGATTCCACATCGGTCGAATCGATCCTCGACTCTTTCCAAAGCCGGAAGCGCTATAACCAACTAAGCTAAGCCACCCCGTGACGGCTAGTGGACATTTTTAATTTTAATTTTGTAAATGATTTGTAAATTTCGTCAACAGGAGCGCTCGTCAGCCTGGCGCAGCAAAGACGCGCCACGCGACGAGCGGCGCGACCCGCCGCGCGACCGCGACCGCGACTTTAACCGCGACCGCTTCCCGCGGAGGGACGACCGGTAACGAATTATATTATTAATGGAATCAGGCGTTACTTTGCGGAAATTCATGACAATAAAATGCCATGAAAATATCTAGTTTTAATTCCGCTAATGCTGAGATGCATGAGCACCACGCTCCTGTCCGCTAAATATGCACATGCAGAACTAGGTTGTTAGTGCGGCATGCATACCCAACAAGCCTTGTGAATTTCGTGATTTTTTCTGAACCTCGCTTTCGAGCTTCACTCGGTTATTGGGCGGTCCCTAAGAGTGTATCCGTTGCAGGGACGCACCGAGGCGCGACGACAGGGACGCACCTAGGCGTGATGATCGCGATCGTAGGGGTAAGTGAATCCTTCTAATATTATAAAGCCGAAAGTTTGTTTGTAAAGATGTATGTTACATTTACACTCAAAAACTACTATACGAATTGAGCTGAATCTTTGCACACATTGATGGATTAACACATAAGCTCTTTTTATCCGGGTACAACGCATGCGAAGCGGCGGCCAGAAGCTAGTCGATCTATAAATCTTGATATTGTTATTCTGCCAATAGTTACGAAAATAAAATGTATTTATGTATTCTATAAAGATCCGTGGAGTGCCGGCAGAAACAGTTGGAAGAACAAATTTTGTACTGTACATGTATATCACACAAAATGTTCTATGCATAAGTTTTTTAATTTTTTTTATTATAATGTTTAATTTTAAAGATTGGTATTAAAAGTAACGAATAATAAATAGCATGTTCGCGCAACGTTACAGTAAGCTTCCTACGACGGCAGAGATGATGATAATGAAGTATTCTATAATGTAATGACCTTAGTACAAGCTTTGCCACGGTAATATTATCATACAGTATTCCAACTTCATACAAACGGACGAAGCGCGAGCTATACTTACGCGCCACGATCTCGGCATGCGCTCGGCAGTCGCGACTGTGCCGCAGTAACGAACGGATGGAGTGTTGTGTTTTTAACAATAACCGCGCGATTTTTTCACTAAAACTAAATTCAAGTACAATATATTTAATGAGGGGCAGGATATATTAACGCATCCAGAGATAACTTTATTAGATTACCTGGAAACTCTGAAAGGTAAGACTATAAAATAATTTTACTTACTAGTAGGTAGGTACATAATGTGTGTCTTTTTATTTATTTATTTATTTACTTATAAAGGAAGGCCTACAGCTTATACAAAAGCAGAACAAAAATTAAGTTAATTTCTTACACAAGCTACAGATACTAAACACTAGTTTGACAAATTATTAACTTAATTTAAACAGACAAACCAATAAGTGGCCTTCTATATAATATAATAACGGCTAAAAAACAGCTTAGATACTTTATTCTTGATACACTTCTTGTTTCATTTCATATACTTTATTATTGATTTTTAATGGATAAGTATTTCCTTTTATCTCCCGAAAAAAAAGATGACTGGAATAATAAATAAAGTGAATAGAGTAAAGGAAAGTGATTGACACGAGTGAAATAGGTAGTTAAAGGCGGTTCATGAATCATGATACGGTAGGTACGCTTGTGTTAAAACCTCGGGGCATGTGTGTTTTGTTTTGTTAGTTTGTATAATTCAAAGTAAAGACGTGGTATTTTATCATTAATAATAGTTGTTTATTGTACTGTGTGTATGAATAATACTAGAAAAAATAAATTTGACCGTCTGTCTGTCGTTGAATAGTTGAAATTTTCTCAGATTAAGTATTTCTGCTGCTGATATAACAACATAATACCACTAAAAACCGTTTTAATCTCTCGGTATTAACAACTACAACAATAGCTAGACTCATGTAATATTCCCAGAATATTTCTTTAGTCAAGGCGCAAATATTTTTCAATCGCAAGTTTATAAGACCGATTTGTTATTCAAACATAAACATGTTTTTTTAATTAAATCTACCAATCAAAAAACAACACACATTTTTATTGAACACTACCTATTCAATTCACAAAGTATTTTATTTGTTATTATAAAAAATTATATCTACAATCACAAAACTAAATGGAAACACAAAGTAGGCAAATGTAGGTAATTAAAATGCTGGAGGCGGGCAGCCCTATCGCATGTTTACGTACCGCGCAGCTGTAGGTATTTATTTCTAAAATACGACTGAGTTACAATACTGTATAGATAAATATTCTTATGGCTTTGCTTACTTGGGTACAGTCGCGTTCATAATAAAGGATACCGCTAAGCCTTAAAACATTAGTAGGCCAGTCACAAGTACTGGTATCCTGTACTATGAACGCGACTGCACTAGATGGTGTTGTGCTGTCCCAGTATACTTAATTTGTTTATTTGTAGATGATCGCGACGGGCCGAGGCGTGACGACCGCGACGGGCCGAGGCGTGACGACCGGGACGGGCCGAGACGTGACGATCGCGACGGGCCGAGACGTGATGACCGCGACGGGCCGAGACGTGATGACCGCGACGGGCCGAGACGTGATGACCGCGATGGGCCGAGGCGTGATGACCGCGACGGGCCGAGACGCGACGACCGCGAGCGCCGCCCGCTGCCGCCGCGTCGCGACGAGAAACGTAAGTCATTTAACTAAAGTACCAATACTACACCCTGTTACTGTTAATGTTATATAATACACCCTGTATTATAACAAGTGTACTAAGCCGAAAGGGGTGATTCTGACCATCCCAAGGTACAACTTTTGTTCTACGACTTTTCAGGATTCAGTGATTTTCATTCATTATAGGTTTAAGCCGCGGTAGGGAGCTGATTGCGGACCTTCTACAAATACAGGTACCTAGTGGAAAATAATTGAATGGTCGCTAAAAATATTCGAAATTTAATGTTAAAGTCCCCGTTTAAAATTTTGCTTAACGTCATTTTTTTTAAGAACCTGCTCTGTCTCATTGGAGGGCAAAGGCCAGATCATTATTACATTTTATTATTACAAAAGGAATTTACTCTGCGCTAACTTTAAACGTGTTTTGAGTTATAATGGCCTATTTTAATCACTACATAGTGTAAAACAAAGTCGCTTTCTGTCTGTCCGTCCCTATATTTTCTTAAATCTTTAAAACTACGCAACGGATTATGATGCGGTTTTTTTTAATAAATATAATTCAAGAGGGAGGTTTTTATGTATAATACATGCATAATATAGTAGATATACACTGATAATTTTATAGGTTTCTTATATGATGTCGTAAATAAACACATTTTTTGCGCTTACATTGCAAACGCCGTCTGAACCCTACGAGATACATCAGTTTTTTGTACTACAGTGTTGTATACCTTAAAAAAGGTCTACAAAAAAGTTCGTGATGGTATGTGTCTATCTCTTAGGGATAACCCACAATAACCATTTTTTATCCTTTACGCGATTTTAAGCAATACAGCATTAATCCTTATTCAATTAAGTACCTTAAATAAATTGTGCATTTAATATAGATTATTATGGCCCTTACAGCATACAATTTAAAGAGAGTTAAATACGTACTTAATATATTTTGGCAACTTTAACCCTAATGGACGATTTATGTTTATGTAGATGTAGAATACTCGCAGATGACGTTCTGTATAAGATACTAAGTAAAAATCTAATGTGCAACTAACTATTATGATTGTGCATTAAATTGCATAGTGCAAATCTGCCTCGTGTTCGGTTTTCCTTACACAATGTCTGTAAAGCCCGCTAACGGTGTCGTTATTGTTTCAGCTCGCGACCCCGAGGGTGACGACTGGCAGTCCGTCACCAGACGTTAAGAGCCACTTCATTGCCGTTACCTGACGCATGTCTCGGCACATACACTCGAGAGGATTAAGCCATTAGGGATTCTATTTCTAGATCAGAACATATTTCTGTCCTTTCAATCAATGCTAATATCTTGCCAATTGGCAAAAACTTTCGAATCTGTGAAATATAGCTAGATTTCAATGTAGCCTTTCGCAAAGAAAAATATAATATTTCTTTAATTAATGGAATCAGGCGTTACTTTGCGGAAATCCATAACAATAAAATGCAATGAAAATATCTAGTTTTAATTCCGCTAATGTGGATTTAAAACTTAACATTTGTGCATTAGCGGAATTAAAACTAGATATTTTCATTGCATTTTATTTTTTATAATATTTCTTCATTATTGGAAGTAAATAAGTAATACAGTGCAGGATACTGAGAGCTGCATGCAAAAAGAAATAATTTCCTAATGGTTTTATACTTGCACTAGTGTACCTGTCCATCCACATTCTAAGACACTGTAATTGTTGAAAATTAAACACAAAATGTAGTGCTTGGGCTTTCTCTATCTATAAACCGCTGTTGTTCGTGTAGTAATCGTAATGTTACGTTTGTTTACTAGTTTGAAAGAATCATCTACCCATCTCGCTTCTTGAAACACTTGCTTTGGTAAATTACCATGCACAATTAAAGTCATGCTGAAATTAACTTTGTGTTTACTACAGTGCCGATTCGAAACACCGGTAGATATCCATAAAAATATTAATTTCGTGTAGATTTTCATGTTGACTTGAACCTCACGCACAGAATTAAAATTAATTGAGGAAGTTATGATTTCGCAATTGCATTTTTTGTAACTTGACCCGTCACATTTACGGATATAACTTACTGTCTCAAGTCATTTAGGTACATTTATTATTCTACTTTATTAAGCTTAATATAGGCCTTGTTATATATGGGTTATGGGGCATAATAATGTTGAACTGCAGTTTTTTTACGCATTGACAAAATACTGAAATACTCTTTGTCTTTTTTACTTAAAAGATTATATACAATTTTCATGAAACATGTATGGTTTTGTTGCGGAACTCTATGTAAACTGCTGTGCTGTAGTTTAGTTTATTTACTCGAACTTATAATAAATGATTGTATCGGATTAATTTGTTTTTTTTATTAAATCCCTACACTAGTACTGTAGTATTACTATAATAATATTCATTTATTTTCAGACACAGACACTATAGTCTGGTGAAGCGAATTAGCTTTAAACTCTATAGGATACACCAAACGCCGCGGCGCCGCGGTTGCCGGCAGGGTGGTTACGTATCTCGCGAAGGGTTTTGCAGCAGGCGATCCTAGCTGTCTAACGTCAATTTAGTATTAGAGAACAGCAAGGAATTGACATATTTTGACAGCAACAATCGCCTGTTGCAAAACCTGTCGCGAGATACGTAATCACCCTGCCGGAACAATAACGTTAACGTGACTTTGTTTTGTTTATTTTAGGATTTATAATGGCTTGTGTATTGGAGAAATGAGGGGGAGGCCTTTGCCCAGCAGTGGGACACTTTAAGGGTTTATGTAATGGCTTGTAATCTTTTTGGCATATGATCCCTGACAAGTTTAAGCAGTGGTAGGCTTACAGTATTTCGCATGAAAATGTCAAATGGCAGCGAGATGTGCAGAGGACAAAGACGCAAGCAAACGATGGATCGGACACAGTATCACAGCACAGGGAATGGCAGCGAGATGTGCAGAGGACAAAGACGCAACAAACGATGGATCGGACACAGTATCACAGCACAGGGAATGGCAGCGAGATGTGCAGAGGACAAAGACGCAACAAACGATGGTTCGGACACAGCATCACAGCACAGGGAATGGCAGCGAGATGTGCAGAGGACAAAGACGCAAGCAAACGATGGATCGGACACAGTATCACAGCACAGGGAATGGCAGCGAGATGTGCAGAGGACAAAGACGCAACAAACGATGGTTCGGACACAGTATCACAGCACAGGGAATGGCAGCGAGATGTGCAGAGGACAAAGACGCAAGCGAACGATGGATCGGACACAGTATCACAGCACAGGGAATGGCAGCGAGATGTGCAGAGGACAAAGACGCAAGCGAACGATGGATCGGACACAGTATCACAGCACAGGGAATGGCAGCGGGATGTGCAGAGGACAAAGACGCAAGCAAACGATGGATCGGACACAGTATCACAGCACAGGGAATGGCAGCGAGATGTGCAGAGGACAAAGACGCAAGCAAACGATGGATCGGACACAGTATCACAGCACAGGGAATGGCAGCGAGGTGTGGAGAGGACAAAGACGCAAGAAAACGATGGATCGGACACAGTATCACAGCACAGGGAATGGCAGCGAGGTGTGGAGAGGACAAAGACGCAAGAAAACGATGGATCGGACACAGTATCACAGCACAGGGAATGGCAGCGAGGTGTGGAGAGGACAAAGACGCAAGAAAACGATGGATCGGACACAGTATCACAGCACAGGGAATGGCAGCGAGGTGTGGAGAGGACAAAGACGCAAGAAAACGATGGATCGGACACAGTATCACAGCACAGGGAATGGCAGCGAGGTGTGGAGAGGACAAAGACGCAAGAAAACGATGGATCGGACACAGTATCACAGCACAGGGAATGGCAGCGAGGTGTGGAGAGGACAAAGACGCAAGAAAACGATGGATCGGACACAGTATCACAGCACAGGGAATGGCAGCGAGGTGTGGAGAGGACAAAGACGCAAGAAAACGATGGATCGGACACAGTATCACAGCACAGGGAATGGCAGCGAGGTGTGGAGAGGACAAAGACGCAAGAAAACGATGGATCGGACACAGTATCACAGCACAGGGAATGGCAGCGAGGTGTGGAGAGGACAAAGACGCAAGAAAACGATGGATCGGACACAGTATCACAGCACAGGGAATGGCAGCGAGGTGTGGAGAGGACAAAGACGCAAGAAAACGATGGATCGGACACAGTATCACAGCACAGGGAATGGCAGCGAGGTGTGGAGAGGACAAAGACGCAAGCGAACGATGGATCGGACACAGTATCACAGCACAGGGAATGGCAGCGAGATGACGCAAGCAATTATGTCCCAGCGCAACCTACTCATTTCTTCTTCCAGTTCAACATTTTCGTCAGTCCTCAAAGTGCGGATGTTGTGTTTTACCAGGGCCAGTTGTCGTCGTAGGGGTTGGTAGCCGATCGTCTCCCGGGAATTCTTAGCACCCCTAGCCCCGCAGTTGCCAAGGCTGCTACCGTAGCCAGGTCTAGCGGGGCCGCCGGGGACTCGGGGCCTGGTCCTTGTATGTGTATTCATGAGGGGTTATTGCCATACTCGCCACGCTTTGCAGGCGGGATGCGGGCAGAGCGAGCGCAGTATAAGTTGTTAAAACACGCAAAGACGCTGCTTCCCATCTTCCAAAGATTCAATATCAGACTTACTGCATCCACGGGCATTAGAGGAGGGGTAACATTCTACTACCGGCACCCCGTCTTTACATTGATGCATGACAATGCCTGTGCGCACACAGCAAGGCGGACTCAATAATGGCAGAAGAATGGCATGACAGGGGGAAAATATACGACTTATCTAGTTGGTTAGATAATAAAAATAATATAAATGTACATACATATTCAATACTGCCCTTGTAACGAAAAAGGGCACAACTAACATTTTTTTCAAAATTGAGTTATATACATATTTGAAATCAGGAGAAAAAGGCCTACCTGCCAATATTTTTTATATAATTTTACAAGCACGATTAACAAAAGTACCATAAGCTCAAAGGGCACAACTGAGCCATTTTTTCTGTGATAGTACGTAAAAAGAGCACAACTAGCTTAGATTACGTCAAAAGGTCACAAATAAGTAGATGTGGTTTTTATGTTTTAATAATTATTAAAATTTTCTTAATTAAAAAGGCATATATGGCAAAAGTGCCCTTTCATTTAAACATTTACCGATACCTCATCATAACATTTAATTTAGAAGAAAAGTCACAACTGGCAGTTATGCCTTTGCTACCAAACATTTTTGAATAGAGGTGAGGTGAGGGGATTGAGGTATCAAACGAAACGCGTCAGTTGTGCCTCATGTGTATCGACGAGTCCACGCTTGTCTAACAAAAAAATACATGATGTGGGTATCTTTCAGAGGGCAGTGTACACGCTTCTTCAATAAAATTTCTATAGAAATGCAGCAATATTCTATAAGTTTAAAAAAAAATATAATAATAATAATAAAATATAAATGTAATCTTCACAATAAAGCTTACTTCCTACTATTAAAATATCTGATTGATTATCTAGAAGACAAAAATGCTTTGAATTAATTTTACTCCAACTCCGAAACAACAAAAAAATTAACTATTAAAAGGAACTGTGTTTTCTAATCGCTTCTTATCACAGTGCTTAAAACAGGGAAGCGAACAGATTAATTCATTTACCTTATATTTTCCTGTTAACATAACATTAAATAATTTTTTTTTATTGTAAGTTGACGTGTCTATGTTTTGTAATTGCAAACTAGGGAAATAAATGAATGTATTTCTGAATTTTTTAAACTTTCTTATTTTATGGTTTGAAGGAATATGCCTTCGTGCCATAACACGACTGTGCCAGATATCTGGCAGAAAAAAAGAGGACATTGTAAGTTGCTACAGAGTTTTATTTATTGAAAACCGATATTTAAAGCACATAATTTTGTAGCATAACTGTGCTTTGTTCTTATTTGACATGTTTGAAAGCAATGCTTTGCGTTACTTAGAAGTCGGTCACACTTTCATGGCTGCAGATGAGTTCCACCATAGAGTAAGAAACGCATATACGACTTTGAGGACTTCTGCAAAGCTTTATCTGATATTGGCACTACCGTAAAAAGATGACCGTTCAAGATTTCCATAATTTTGAAGACTATTCTTTGAAGAATGTTGACATTTAAACAAAAAAATCCTCGAGCTTCATGAATGGAATTTCTGAAGCAAATTTTAAAAGAGGACCCAATTCCATTTTTTACAAGAATAGCCATGACACTGAAGAATTAGGTTTTTTCAAGTAAAAAAATCTAAAACTGGGTATTGCACCACCATGCTAAAAATTTGCAACGATTGACAGAAAGTCTGCTATACTCACTAAGCTTGGTCCACTGGTGCCTATTAATAGAAGTTTTTTTGGGAAGTATTGCCTGTAAATGATAGCACAGCTGATCTCACGGAAACCTATGAAGATCAAAAAGAAGACTGAATTTCATAATACTTAGTAATTTTCATTGAAGTTCTAGAATTAGTGTCTTGTTGGTTGTGGTATCTACGAGTATGTATAATATACATTATTATGAGACGAAAGGGTAATTTATTTCTATTGAAAAAGTTTATTTTATTTTGATAAAGTTTTATTTAATTTTTGTATTAATTGTGATAACTGTAAATTTATGAGAAAGTGCCATTTAGTTACAAACATTTTTTTAGTTCCTATTATTAGAAGTATCTTTTTTATTAAATACTTAATATGATTTTAATAAAATAAGAAGTACCTCAATGAGTGATTATTATAGTTATGTACTTTAATACTTTAAAAATATATGTTAAAATTTTGTTCTTGTTTAAATAAATGTTTTATATTTGCTAGTTGTAATTTTTTTTGAAGAAAAAAATAATCTCCTGTTAGGTAGGTAGTTGAAATATTTTTCAATATAATAATAATATGTAATTGTACCTCTATAAGTAAAATAATTTCTAAAATAAGCTGTTATGATATTACTTGAAAGACACAACTGCGTAGAATGTGACCTTTTATTGTAATATATAAAACAGTATTACATTAAAAAGTCGCATTTGGCTAGTTGTGACTTTTTGATGTAAAATTGATACCTTAATTAAATTTTTTGCAGTAAGTTAAAAGGAAAAATCATGATTTTAAAAATAATGCGATTAGATAAAAAAATAATAAAACTATGTTTAGGTAGATCTTATGTATATGCAACTAATTGCATTAAAATATTTTATAAATTCATTATTAAAAGAATGTTATGTCAGAAAAACATCAAAAAACTTTAAACCCATTTATCTCGACTTTTACAATTTGTTAGTTGTGCCCTTTTTCGTTACAAGGGCAGAATAGGTAAGTACTTTTAATGTGTTTTGTGTAGTGGTCGACTCATTTCGTGTCAATTGTAGAGTCATTAAAAATACGACAATTCGAAAGTCACACGAACATTCGTAGAACTCTAGCAAGACATTATTATTTAATTAAAAAAAAAAAAACCGAAATTGACCTTTGGTTTGTTCCCATACTCGCCAGGCTTGGCAGACGAGTTGGCGAGCGCAGTGTGCAATGTTAATACACCGAAAGGCGCTTCTCCCCATCTTCCGGGGGTATCCCTTGACAGATTAGATTCTTACTGCATCCCTGGGCTTGCCCACTCTCCACTCTTGAGTGGAGAGGCAACATTCTACTACCGGCACCTCACGGCATTCGAGTTACCCCGCCCAAACTTGTAATTAAAATAAAACAATCAATGGAGCATTTTATTCGTTCAGCCATGTTGACCGTGGTTCGCCATTCGCGAATCCACCTGCCTAGAGTACGGTGATAACATTAACATTGAATATTCTCTATGAATAAAAAAATTAAGGATGTTTGTTTTTAATGGATTTGTTTGTGTGCTGCTGCTATGTTCCGTGGCAGCAAGAGAGTTGACAGGTAATCTATCTATACCTACTTTAATTATTGAAATTATTAAAAACTAGGTGTCCCGGCGAACGTCGAATCGTACCTGCTACAACCACTATCCTACAACTAGGTACTAATTTACGCAACGAAAAGAAGCCTATGTCCGTATCCATGGTCTAATCTACTCCTATACTAACATTCATCCAAATCGGTTCAGCGGTTTTGACGTGAAAAGGGAACATACATACATTCTTACTTTAATTTTTTTAAATTATGGATAGGATATAATAAAACTGTGTATAACAAAATTTATTTAACATTACACAGGTTTAGACGTATGTATTTTACGTACACCAAAACACATATTAACAGTTTTCGGTTTAAAGTAGGTACTCTGGTATGTTTGGAAAATCGCATCACTTAATTGAGCGTCAATTTCTCCGAAACTAAAGAAGCTGGCTTAAATGTTATAGTTTTCGTAGAAAATAATTGCCTTGGCAACCCCTAAATAGTATAGTTTTAAAATACCTACATATTCAACGATGCCGCAGACAGACTGACTGACAGTAAGCGAAACTTTAAGGGTTCCTTGTGTACAACAAGGAATCCTAACAAAGGGGAAAGAAGGTCTTTGTCTTAGACAAGATAGTCTTTGTCCTACAATGGCTAAACAAAAATACTTAATGAAATAAAAATGCTTTTGACATTTTAAACAGACAAGCCCCAAAGTAAGAACAGCTTGTCATCTTGTAGCGAACATGATGGTTAATAGAATACATTTTTTACTGAATACATAGGTACCTACATAAGCCTTAATCCGTCTAACATAGCCCACGCATGGCAGCGACGTTGTATAAATCATCTTTACAATATTCGTAGAAGCAAAGGCCAATGTAAGCTATGTTTATCATGTATCCAGATGGCGAGTATTACCAGCTACCAGATCTGTTCCATCTAGATGACTACGAGCGGTGCCTCGCTGATGATGAAGGCGTCTACTGCCTCGGCACCTTCCATCTCACGCCGCGGCACCAGCCGCATCATGTCTATCAGCTCATGCTAGTAAGTATTTATTAGTAGTAGAATTTTTGTGAAGAATTTATCCGGGGAAGTACTCTACCACCATACGTATTTCTGCCAAGCACTAATGTCTGCATTGCTGTGTTCTGGTTTGATGGGAAAGTAATTAATTAATTTACTATAACCATAACTAAAACATAAGTTAAGTTATAAGTTAGATTATTAATTATGTTTAAGGTGTGTGGACCAATAAACGCATTTTCATTTCATTTCAACATGCATGTCATCCGCTTGAGCTGAAATTTTGCCTTTAGTTCCTGTAACAATATCTACAATATGCGATACTCCAAACTTTCAAAATGGCCGCCCGGGCCGAAGGCCGGTTATTAGATAAAAAGCTTACAAAGCTACAAACAAAATGTATTTTTTATCATATTTCATTTGAAAAGTTACCTACGTGTCTCCATAATCTAATTATTTTGTTTTGTTTTGGTGTCTTGTCCTATGGGACAAACGGCGCCACTTAAAATCGGTGCCCTGTTTTCACAGCATGCTGGTGAGTTTACGACTGGTTTCATTATATTTGTGTTATTCTTTCATTATGTATGTGTCATCAACATTTCAGCCGCAGGACTGCTGTTCTGTCCACGTCCACTGCTGGACATAGGCCTCCGTCAGGCATGGATCTCCGAGATCATGCGGGTTGGCGAGCGCAGTACGGGATGTTGATACACGAAAAGACGCTGCCTGCCCATCTTCCGGAAGTATCCTTTGACGGATTCCTAATACATCCACGGGCAATAGAGGAGTATAATGTTGCTTATTCTAAGGCACCTTACGGCATGTATGTGTGTTTTAATAATATTTTGTATTACTCTAATTATCCTACCATTCACAGGAATACTCCACAGAACACTACGCCTACAACCACACACTTCTCCACCGAGGTTACTGCATCAGCTCTCGATGCCCTCACCTCAACAGCACCGACCTTCCATCACGCTTCCAAGCCTGTACCAACGAGGTCCTCCAAGACGCCTTTGCTGCCAACTTGACCAACTTCAAGTACTGTCAGAGGAGATCCAAACCGGGATTTGGAAAGCCGAGCGTACCACAGATACTGTTTCTTATTGCCGTTCTGGTGGTACTTCTGATGAATGTGGTGGGATCAGTGTATGATGTCCGAACGAGAGATGAACCTAAAAGTAAGTAGATGCAGAATGAGGAGAGAGGATGGAAGAATTCGAAAAAAAACCTCGTGTGTTCTTGGGACAGTTGGCGTGGGAAATTGTCCTAAGGCCTTTGCGTCTATTAGAGATGATTTATACAGCGTCAGCAACTGGTAATCATGCTGTACGAGACGCTGCAGTACCTGGGACAATGTTAGATGGATTCGGCTTGCCCAGCACCCATACCATCCTCTCAGCTTAGTCAGCTATTATGCAGAGGAAAGAACAGGTCAATACGTCTGAACCTAACTAAGCCGCGGGTTTCCTCACGATGTTTCCTTCACCGTTAAAAGCACGTGTTTAGTGTGCACATACATTTTTCAAGAAAGAAAAATCTATTGGGAAATTGTCCAGCGCATAGTTAAACCGAGCTCTTCATTAACTTACCAAGTTGTAATTTATAGTATTGTTGACACCATCATCATCATGATGTCTATTTCAGACGATTCCGGTAATACGCTGCCTGCCCATCTGGTTTGGGTGTTGCAATTGAAGGGTCCACTGCAATAATGATGAATGTCATTGCAATCTAGTTTTGAGATATTTGAGTTTAAAGGTTTTAGTTGGATAATACAAAACTCCAGTAATAGGAATTAAAAAAATGGATTTATGAACTTTTAGTATACATATCAGAGTATTATTTTTTGATGTTTATAAAAAAAAAACGTTCTTATAATTATGTGAAATTTTGATTATTAGCGTTGAAGTCCTAAAAATTCTGCACTATAATGATGAATGTCCACACTTTTACACGGTCTGAAACAATGGTTGTCCAAAATCTTACGTCCTATTAATCCCTTCGTTTTGCTACATTTGCAGCATGTGGAAGCTGATCGTAATGGAATATGTAATTTCCATGGAATATGAGTTGAAATGAATGGATATTTATCATTATAGTTCTGAACGCCTGTGACATCCATCGTTCTAGTCGTGTAGCCATTTTTTTAAAATCGATTTATCTCGGGACTGCCTGCGTTATTTAACAGTTTGAAAGTGCGAAAATGTACTATGCAGTTCAAGGAATCGAATGGCATACTTGGTTTGAATCGTCCGCGGCTAAGACGATGATGATGATTGCCTTTTTGTGGTTTTGCAACACTTAATACGATTTTTTTTCAATCGTTTTGACCCTGTTTGTTGAGCGAAGTCAGATTTGAATAGATCTTGATTCCAGGGTCGAAGATTTTGCTGGCATGGTCCGTTATCCAGAACTGGAAGTTCTTGGCCAACTGTGAGGATGCGAAGGGGCCATCAGCGCTGCCGGCGCTACATGGAGTCAGGTAGGCTGATAAAATATATGAATTTCAACTCAGTCCGTCAAGGTTTCCTCGATTAGCTGGTTAAAGAGGCTTAGGAAAGGTCGGTTTGACCAATATACCGATTTTTTTTGGTAAGGTTTTTCATTTCCTTGAAATTATTCATAACATGTAAACTTTTTCGATCTGTAGACCTAATTTAAAACTGATTAACGAGACTTAATCGCGTAATTACCTTATTTTATTAATTTCCGACGTTTCGAGTGCCCTGTCTTGGTCACGGCTCAACACGTAAAATTAATATCTTATTGAGTTATTCTACATAATAAGTATTTGTTTTGTTTGCAGAGTCTGTGTGGCCATTTGCACATGCCTAACGCACTCCGCTCTGATTTACTTCTCGCTGTTTCTGTACCGGCCGCGGGCGCTGGAGATGGTAAGTCAAGGAAATAAACAATCTTACAAATAATATATAGACGGAAGTTTAATTGCATAGATGGATGTATGGATGATTGTTACTCCTTCGAGGGAAATACTGAAACATTAAATAGGCCTACATATAGCGATTAATGTGTTTTCAGCAACAAGGAAAGGATGTGATCACTGGTGACGGTTCATCATTCATTTCAGCCGTAAAAACGTCCACTACTGATCACAGTCCTCCCTCATGGATCTCCATAAGGGGCAGTTGCCATACTCACCACGCTTGGCAGGCGGGTTGGCGAGCGCAGTATGGGATGTTGATACACGGAATGACGCTGCTGCACATCTTCCGGAGGTAGCTCTTACTGCATTCACGGGCAAGAGAGGAGGGGCAACATTCTACTGCCGGCACCCCACGGCAACGGTTATTAAATGGTGACGGTTATTTTTCAAAATTAAAGAATTATTTTATCTGTGGTTCTTTCCCAGATGACCGCACACCCGATCAGCATGCTAGTACAGAACAGCACGGCGATCGAGCTGATGTTTGTCGTCATATCCGGTTTCCTGTACACGTATGCGCTGCGTGTGTTCGCGGAGAAACACCGCGTCAGCCTGCGGTTTCTGCCGCTGTTTGTTGCGAAACGGATTATTAGGTAGTTTGGTACAAAGTGTTGTTTGAGAACTATACTCCATTGCCTTTGGGTGCCGGCAGTATGTTGCCTCTTCTCTCTTGCCCGTGGATGCAGTAAGAATCTGCCAAGGAATACCTCGGAAAGAGTAGCAGCGTCTTTCCGCGCATAAACATCCCGTACTGCGTTCGCCAACCCGTCAAGCGTGGTGAGTATAGCAACTATGAGGGAAGCTTCTCAACTACTAGGCAACTAGGAGGGATGTGCAGCAAGCAGTGGACGTCCTACAGCTGAGATGATGATGTTGATGACTCCGCGTATTCACTGCCGTGGGGCGGTAGTAGAGTGTTGCTCCTCTTCTCTTGCCTGTGGATGCAGTAAGAATCTGCCTAGGGATACCTCTGGAAGTTGAGCAGCAGCGTCTTTCCGTGTATTGCAAAACTCGGGTACACATTACAAAGAACGTCCCACGCACTCCAGCATCCCTTACAGCATGAATATCAGACACTAATTCATCTATAATAGATGTAAAGGCCTTACTTTTTTAAGAGCATACCTATCGTATGCAACACTCAAATCATGAGTGGTTTTAAAACAAACATACACATAAATACACACAAATACACGCGCGCACACATGCACACACGCACACAATATTGCATTATTATTATTAAGTATTTATTATTTAAGGTCGTGGGTTCGATACCGGCCGTGAACCAATGGATTTTTCTTTCTTGAAATGTGTAAGTTCACATTTAACACGTGCTTAACAGTGAAGGAAACATCGTGAGGAAACCCGCGGCTTAGTTAGCTTCAGACGTATTGAGCTGTTCTTTCCTCTTACTAACAGCTGACTAAGCTGAGAGGATGGTATAGGTGCTGGGCAAGCCTAATCCATCAAACAATGTCCCAGGCACTGCAGCGTCCCGTACAGCATGATTACCAGTTGCTGCCGCTTTATAAATCAGCCTCCCCCCATTCTCTCCATGCATCTCGATCTTGAGCTATTTCCCTCCAGTCGACCAGGTGTTGGTCGAGTTCGTCCCGCCATCTACGTCTGTTATATTGCATTAAATACTTATTATTATTTTTACTATTTATATAAATGTTGAATTTAATATTTAGAATTTGGTGTTTTTACATACGAAAAAGAAATTTAATTAACAATTCAATTGATTACAGTAATTTTCTGTCTGCCAAGGACAATGATGTCTGCGACACATTTAAAAAAAACTACCCACTGCATTATCAAATTCCTTTATGTAACCACTGTATTTTGAGCCAAATTAAATGTTATCAAATGAAAAAAACCTCCCCCCCCCCGTTTTTTTAGAATCAGTCCAGTATACTTCCTAATAGTGGGATTCGCGGCCACGTGGTGGCCAGCGCTGGGCAGCGGGCCCCTGTGGGCGGCCGTCGTGGGCGCCGAGAGCCAGCTCTGCGCGGACAAGATGTGGACGCACCTGCTGTTCGTCAACAACCTGGTGCAGGCTGAGAGGCAGTGCCTGCTGCCTACTTGGTGAGTTGGAGACCTGTCTTTTTATATTATAAGCAGGGCGACGAGCAGGCGGGCCACTTGATGGGAAGTGGCCACCGTCGCCCATGGACATCTGCAACACCAGAGGCGAAGCTGATGCGCTGCCGGCTTTTGGGGCTAGCAGTTTAACTAGAGGTATACCTAGTAGTTTAACAAATGCTACTTAATTTCATCATATCAGCCGTAGGACGTCCACTGCTGGACAAAGGCCTCGCTCATTGATCTCCAAGTACTGCGGTTGGAAACTGTCTGCATCCACCGCCGACCAGCAGTTCTCACCAAGTCGTCTGCCCATCTTGTAGGTGGACGTCCTACGCTGCGCTTGCCGATCCGTGGCCTCCATTCGAGAACTTTGCGGCCCCATCGGCCATCTGTTCTGCGCGCTATATGGCCTGCCCACAGCCCTGGCCCACTACTTAATTTAGTCTAAGTAAAATATTATTTTTGATGTGCCCTAGCAATAGGTTCACTTTTGAACATATTTTTAAGACCTTCTATTACCTACAACATGTTTTGCATTATAGAATTGAATTGAGTTGAATACCCGCCTTTTAAGGGACCCCATATCGTAGCTCCGAGAGAATACCGCAGATGGGAGTTCGTTCCACAGCTTGATCGTCCGCGGCAAAAAACAGCGCGAAAAGCGAGTGGTTCTGGAGAACCAGCTATCCAGATGGTGCTGATGAAAATTCGCTTTGTGGCGAGTAGTGCGGTGATGGAAGTTAGCTGCGGGTACTAAGCTGAGTAGTTCTTCAGAACATTCCCCATTATACAGACGACATAGAGAAACTACGTCTTTTCGAAGGCTTAAGGGCTCCAGATCGTCTGTGAGTTTCGAATCGCCGACAATACGGGTTGCTCTGCGTTGTATCCGATCAAGTGGAAGGAGTTGGTATTGTGATGCGCCTGCCCAGAGGTGTACTTGCGCCTTAAAGCATGAGTTTTTGGACCGACGTGAAGTACCGACTCGCCCTGTTAACAACGCCAAGTTTTTTAGAGGCTAATTTGGCCTTACCTTCCAAATGATCACGGAACTGAACGCTACTCGAAATGTCGACACCTAGGATTCCAATACTCTTGGAGATATTAAGAGGAATGTTCTGAAACTGAAGAGGAATGTTACTTGGAGCTTTGTCGAATGGGGTTTTTTTAGTGGAGAACGCACAAACTTGTGTCTGAGAGAAATTAGCTCGGCCTGCGTAGTATGTGTCACCTGTACTGTCATCTGCATAGCAATGTATGTTACTTTGTTGTAACATGTCATAGATATGCAGAATGAACAAGGTAGGTAACAAAATAGAGCCTTGTGGGACACCAGCGTTTATAGGTTTTGTTTCGGAGCAAAATCCGTCTACTGCAACCTTAATACTTCGCTCCGATAAGTAGCTGGCTATCAAGCTGCATAATTTCTCCGGAAGCCCGTATCACAGATTACAGAAACTAACAGATACATCACTCCAAGTCCAATACAAAAGCGAAAATACACTATAATAGCCTACAAAATTGTATTAATAATACCAGCAGTTCACAGTGAGAAAGAGTGTATACCTTAAGTATGCAAGCATAGAGTTGAGATTGCTTTGCTCACCCGCCCCACCTCATTCGATGCCGCATCACACTTGCAAGTAGTGTGACGCGGCATCGAATAAGTGGCTAGGCTTCTACGATGATTTTGATAATAAAACGAATGTGGTGAAAAAAACAGATACTTTTAATTGGTTGAACAAATTGAGTTTTTTAAAATGATGGATACATTTTTTCCTTGTCTAAAAACACGGTCACTAAACTTTAACGTTGGAGAATTTTAACACGTACCTTATCAGTGTTCTGTAAAGAAGTGTTCTAGTGTGAATCTGCTGTGAGATTCTTATTGGTGTGATTTCCGATATAAAAGAGTTAATTTTGTTACAGAGGTACACACCACACTTAACACATCTATGCTATTATTGCTCTTTTACCTAGGTATTCAAATACTTCGCCAGCAAAGATTTCAATCTTTGTTCGCCGGTGGGTACCTAATACCTGATTTTGATTTAGGACTATTGTTTTCAAAGCCATAATCGATTGGAAGGAACGCTCATCTACAAGGCTTTGACCTATGTTGTGTGTGATAGATAGTTATTTTTGTATACAAAACAACACTCATTTAATAGCTGAACTACTTTATTTATGAATATTTACATAGTACCTTCCTACGTTCATTTTTAGAGGAAAGGGAAAAAATAATTCTAAAAACTTAATCTTTTACTTCACCTTTTTTCGTCTCTTGGCAATGAAAAAAATTAAAATTTTTCATTAGATCTTTGACTTTGGCATCCATCCACTGCACAATAGTTACGCGCTTTCGACATCAAGGCTAATCCATCTACCGACGCCCCAGGCACTGTAGCGTTCCGTACTCCATGAATGCCAGTTGCTAACGCTGTATAAATCTTCTACAACAGATGTAAAGGCCTTACATAATATGCTGTATGGTCTCTAGTGTTTATTATATAAGGCCCCTAGATAATTTAGATAACTTCGTTGCCTTGTAAGGAAGTAGACTTTTTGGTTGCATTTCTGGTGGACGTTGCGATGCGAGTGATAGATCTTAATTATTGTTTAGGATATGTTTTATTGTATGACGATGCGATATGTTCTGTTCGACTATACAGTCATTAGATACAATTATTATGCTTTGGTCTTTTCAAGAATGATTGCTGATATTTGCGCTCACTCCACACCTAATATAAAGATTATCATTATTGTCAGGTACATGGCAGTAGACGTACAAATGCACGTCCTCTCCTCTGTCGTGCTGCTGATCCTGATGCAGTTCCCGCGCCGCATGCTGCATGTGCTCTGCGTGTTGTTTGTCGCATCCTGTGCGCTGAATGCTGCGCTCGCTTACGCGTTCGAATGGGTGCCGATAATGTACCTTACTGTAGCGCCCGAGTGAGTAACTAAGTTCTAGGGACCTATACCTTTATGTGTTATACAGGGTGTATTATAATAATGTGTACTAAGCCGAAAAGGGTTGATTCTGACCATCCCAAGGAACAACTTTTGTTTTAACGACTTTTCAGCATTCAGTGATTTTCATTCAAGAATAGACTACAGTTGCAGCTGATTATACGATAATGACAACCTAAAAGCCAGCTGATTCTTGTTAGGGTCATTGAAATCCGCAGAGTTGCCGTGCAAATGGTACAATCGCCCAGGTGTACCATGGATCATAACAAGTATCTCTAGTCCACGCAGGTGTACCATGGATTATAACAAGTTTTCGTATTCCACCCAGGTGAACTTGTGAGGTGGACCGCGGGTAAGAAACCATAAAAACTAATACCTAGGTATAACGGGACACCAGTTAAGTTGGTTAAAGCAACGACAGTTCCAACCCAGATTGTGGGTCTGTTGCTTGTGGGATCAGGGAGAGTTTTATACCCTTCTCACTCCTTCGACATCTGGGTAGAAACCTAAAATTAACTAATAAGTATTCTATAAAATAGGCTATGTATAGACCTACAATAATATTAAATTGTATGTCCAGAATGGACAAGCTGTAAAAACATGTACCTATTTCGTAACATCTTTTGTACAAAAGTTCCACACTAAAAATATTTCTGATTCTGAACTGTGCTATGTTCACGTAAGTTTTTGTTGGTGGAGGCACCAACTGTTTCGACCCTTATCCAGGGTGAACTTGGTTCGCGACCCTCCTGCTCCGCTTACCGTCGTGTACTGCGCGCCGTGGCTTACTCACTCTTCGGACGGGGCATACAGGAGGGTGGGGGCGTGTAGGTGTGGACATGATGTCTTCGGGAGGTGCTTCCTCGTCGTTGCTGCTGGCCTCCTCGCCGCCTTGAAGCGACATGGAAGCCACCACTCACCAGGCAACACTTACTACCTCTTCACCAGGTTCAATCGAAGCGCTCAGGTGACTTTTGTAGGCATGGTTTCCTAGCGAGTGGCAGAGCCCCTGTCTCTATTGAAATTCGGTAGCCGAATTATTTCGATCGCCTCTCACGCAGGCCTTGTCGAACCGCTACATGCGGTTTCACAAGGCCTGCGTGAGAGGCCTTATGGCTCGGACTAGAGTCCAGGGCATGCTCCGCCACTGCGGAATTGTTGGTATCCGGGTTCTTCATAGCGCGTATGTGTTCCACGTTTCTTTTGGTCTTTTTTCTTTGGTTTTATATTTATTATCATCTCAGCCGTAGCACGTTCAATGCTGGACAAAGGCCTCCCTCATTGCCAAGTACTGATAATGAGGGGTTGTTGCCATACTCACCACGCTTGGAAGGCGGGTTGGCAAGTGCAGTGCTGGATGTTTTTACAAGCTTTTATTTAGCTTGCCCTGTATGTATGTAACTATGTTTGTTCGCGGAATCTTGCAACTCAATTTTGAAGCAGATATCTTCAACCGACTGAGCTGAAATTTTGTTACTTGGAAAGACGCTGTTGCCCATCTTCCAGAGTACCTATTCCTTGGCAAGTTCTTACTGCATCCACATTGGACGCAGAGAAGGGGCAATATTCTACTACCAGCACCCCAAAATTGTTCTGTTGTTGCCTGAAAATAATGAATTCTACGTTCTTTCCTAGAATGCTTCGCAAGTTCTTCCGCGACGAGCCATCTTACGTCGGTCTGTACATCTCCCCCTGGGGTTCCATGTCCTCCTGCTTCCTAGGACAGATCCTGGGGCACCAGTACTATGAGATGAAGGATGAAGACTTCTATATGGGAAAGTTTAAGGTAACCAGATTTTGTTTCTACAGTATTTAGACTGTCGGACGCACTGCCCGAATCCATAAGAAAAACATTGTCCTTGCCAGTTTTTAAAACTCGAGTAAAGATTTTTTCTCGGAAAACTTAGGTTTCGTAGGGTTTATTTTTTATTGTAGGTATGTATAGTCCTGACCAGTGGCGGATTTATAAATTTGCCGCCAGTGGGCTATTATTACATTTTTGTACCATATGCACTGACCTAAGAAATTAGAAACAATGAAATTGCAACGTTATGATTTGTGCTGTATCGTCCTCATTACATCAGCTTTATCACGTGTTAAGTAAGTATGATTCTATGAAGTTTTTGTTAAATTTCCGAGACTAGTTTACCTCCTTGTAGGTATCAAATATTATAAAGCCGTAGTAGTAGCCGTGAAGTGCCGGCAGTAGAATGTTACCCCTCCTCTCATGCCCGTGGATGCAGTAAGAGGCTGCTAAGGGATACCTCCGGAAGATGGGCAGCAGCGTCTTTCCGTGTATCAACATCCCGTACTGCGCTTGCCAACCCGCCTGCCAAGCGTGGTTTGGCAACTACCCCTCATGGAGATCTATGAGGGAAGTCTGTGTTCAGTAGTGGACGTTTTACGGCTGAAATTATGAATATTTTATAGAGGTAAAGTTTGTGAGTTTGTGAGGTTGTAGGGGGTAATCTCTGGATCTACTGAACCGATTTTCAAAATTATTTTACTTATAGAAAGCCACAGTATTTGTAAGTGTCATAGTCTATTATAAATTACCGTCCAACGAAGTGGGCACCGGGTCACCTAACTAGGTGACCCGGCCTAAAATAGAAATGAAGACTAAAATAGAAATGTTCTAAATGTGCCGCCCTAGGCTTCTGCCTACTCAGCCTATTGGTAAATCCTGCACTGCTCCTGACTCTCTTATTTCTCTGCGATAAGACCGCTCACTGTACCATTTTTTACCATAAGTTTAAAGGCCCTGTCAAACAGAGAGCGTAATTAGCGCGCGTCAAGGCGCTAAAGTGTCCTGGCCTTTGTGTGTGACAGCTTCGACGCTATTCAGTAGTCGTCCCTCACGATAACGAGTAGGTACTACTACTTGGTCACGATGTCTTGATTGATTGATTGCACTGTTCCTTGTGTTATACAAAGACGGGTATTTTCTAACACATTCTATTAACTTTTCAGTCATTTTCACTAGTAATTTACGAAGAACACACCCGGCGCTAACTAATATTCTGTAATAAAATACAACGCGACGTCACGACGCGGCGCTAGAGCGTCGCGTACTGGTAGCGCGCTAGCGCTGTTTGACAGGTTATAGCCGTTCAGAACAGCACAACGCGGCGCTAGGCCAGGACGCTTTAGCGCCTTGACGCGCGCTAATTACGCTCTCTGTTTGACAGGGCCTATAAGGTGTGCAATAGAGCGTTTTGTATTGTAATGTATGAGCCTAGTGAGGGAGCCGACAATAACCTCTTCTAGTTAATAAGTTTTTCAGCATTGTATTAATAAGTGTTAAAAATTGTACCCTGCGAACATTTTGTATTGTTTTTGCTGTAATAAATTTTTTTTTTCATTTTTTTCATAACTAGTCTATTCAAATTACGTATAAATTTCAGTGGCTCTTCAACCTAGTCTGCGTAGTAACAATCCCCGTGCTAGCCACGTGGGTGCTGCTCGGCTACTGGCTGCAGCACGTCACAGCGCCGGCCTTCGTGGTCGCCTACGCCGCGATGGAGCGCTCCATCTTCCAGATCCTGTGTGTGCTGAGCTACGTGGTGTTTAGTATTGTTAACGGTAAATACACACATTTCCTCTTTTCTGTTACCTAAATTTCGTTTTTAAATCGTCATAATAAAGGTTATGAATATCACGAATAGCGGAGGACCAAGAATAGACCCTTGTCTCACTCCAAAGCGCATATTATAGGGATTTTATATACAAGGCCTGTTCGTTTACGCCACGATGGAGCGCTTCATCTTCCAGATCCTGTGTGTATTGTTGTTAACGGTAAATAGGCTACAACTTTTCTTTGTGTCTTTCTGCCTCTCGACTGTCTGTCGCTCTGGGTAAGTCAAGGGCAACCCTTGGCCCTTGACTTACCCAAAGAAAAGTAGATGTCAGACAGACAGAGAGACATATGACAGACAGCAGATATACAGACGACAGACGAGATGACAGACGTGGGGTGTCGGCAGTAGAATCTTACCCCTCTGATACCCGTGGACGCAGTAAGAATCTGCTAAGGGATACCTCCGGAAGATGGGCAGCAGCGTCTATCCGTGTATCAATATCCCATACTGCGCTCACCAACCCGCCTGCCAAGCGTGGTGAGTATGGCAACTACCCCTCATGGAGTTCCATGAGGGAGGCCTTAGTTCAGTAGTGGACGTTTTACGGCTGAAATGATGATCTATAAATTTACGGTTTTCGCAATTTTTCATTTATCTGTGCTATAAGACGTTGCTTCGTACCAAATTTCAAGATTCTGAGTTCACGGGAAGTACCCTGTAGGTTTTGATTCCCTTGCGAGTGTCGAAAATTTGCGGCATAAACGGCTGTATCTTTTAATTGCGTTGGCTTAGAAGTTTGATTTTTCACAGCTCTAAGGGACAGTAGACATGAGTATTTGATATAAATTCCAGCTTGATACCTCCACGCGTTCCTGAGAAAAAGGGTCTTGACAGACAAACGGACGGACAACAAAGTGATCCTACAAGGGTTCCGCTTTTTCCTTTTGAGGTACGGAACCCTAAAAATTAGCCGTCACGGGACGCCTGGCACGATGGAGGATGGGCAGTCG
Organism: Pasiphila rectangulata; assembly: GCA_963082625.1. NCBI lineage: Eukaryota > Metazoa > Arthropoda > Insecta > Lepidoptera > Geometridae > Pasiphila > Pasiphila rectangulata. The sequence continues at coordinate 12,592,900 of OY720256.1, read as the reverse complement.
CCATTTTGTATTCATCATCATCATCATAACAGCCGTAAGATATCCACTGCTGGACATAGGCCTCCCTCATTGACTTAGAGATCCAAGTGCATGAGGGGTTGTTGCCATACTCACCACTCTTGGCAGGCGGGTTGGTGAGCGCAGTTCGGGATGTTCTTACACGGAAAGACGCTGCTGCCCATCTTCCGGAGATATCCCTCAGGAGATTCTTACTGCATCCACGGGCAGGAGGAGGGGTGACATTCTACTGCCGGCACCCCACGGCATTTTGTATTACATAAAAAAAAAACGAGTGAGATTTTTGACAGGTGTCTATAAAACGACTTCATTTTGCAGGTTCCGTGATACGCTTGCTGTCGTGGCGTGGGTGGAGGCCACTCGCCCGAATGTCCCTTTGCGTGATGATAGCGCACTGGATGGTCAACCTCTCGCTGGTTGGAAGCTCGCCCACCGTTCTACCTACCTCGTTTATGGATATTGTAAGTAGAATAGAATAGAATAGAAAACTCTTTATTGCACACCACATAAAAAATAGAACATTAAAATAAAGGAATTAAATAATACAATATATGAGTATAAAGGGCGGCCTTATCGCTATGAGCGATCTCTTCCAGGCAACCTTGGTATGGACAGGAAATAGAGAACGATATAGACAGGTGGTGTAAAATTAAGAGAGTATAAATAGCAAACAAATTTACATACTAATAATAAACTATACAGTATAGGACTATATACTATAGGAAATACAAAACAAACATACATAAACATAAAATGAAAATTAAAATCGGTATATAACTACTTACATAATAAAATAATTATAGTGATAAATAATGTTGACGGAGCAGATTCTTAAATATGGGAAGTGATTTTGCACGTCTGATGTTTAGAGGGAGAGCATTCCACAGACGAATAGCTTGTACTGCGTAGGATTTCTCGTAGAATGAGGTGGGAAGGGGTAAGTACTTGAGTCATTGTGTATTATAATTACATCATCAGATTTGCCCGGTTTCACCCAATCTATAAATATTATCAATTATACCGATTTGGAACATGCCTTTAAGGTCCTGGTAATGAAAGGACGGCATCAATATTATAACGACACGTTTGCAACGAATAAGCTCAAAAACTACTAGACTGATTTTCAAAATTCTATTCACCATTAGAATGCTACATTATCTCTGAGTAAAGTAAGGCCTTTGCATCTATTATAGATGATTTATACAGCGTCAGCAACTGGTAATCATGCTGTACGGGACGCTGCAGTGCCTGGGACATTGTTAGATGGATTAGGCTTGCCCAGCACCTATACCATCCTCTCAGCTTAGTCAGCTATTATGCAGAGGAAAGAACAGGTCAATACGTCTGAAGCTAACTAAGCCGCGGGTTTCCTCACGATGTTTCCTTCACCGTTAAAGCTCGTGTTAAGTGTGCACATAAATTTTTCAAGAGAGAAAAATGCATTGGTGTACGGCCGGTATCGAACCCACGACCTTCGGATTGAAAGTCGGGGGTACATACCACTCGGCCAACACGGCTTTTATGTTGACATACATACGTATATACTATTTATATAATTCAAATTTTTTTTTTTATTTCAGCTCCTATACGGCTTCACGACTGCAGTCTACACGTTTCTGATAGCGGTGCCCATCACGTTATTAATAGAGATCCCCATAAAGAAATTCTTCGACATAGTCTTATTATAAAATATATATCTTGAAGATAACCAAGCCTATCTACTCAAAGCTATGTGGGCTTGTCTCGTTTTAAAATATATAACTCGAAGATAACCAAGCCTATCTGCTCAAAGCTATGTGGGCTTCAGTTCAATACTATGAATAACTGACTACTTTTTTAAACTTTCGCGATCACAACACATTATTAAAATATGGGATTATCGGGTATTTATCGCGTAATTACCATTATTTTATTATCGACGTTTCGACCGGATTGCTCCTGGTCTGTCTCCTCGCGACCACGACTAGGTGCAATCCGGTTGAAACGTCGGTAACAAAATAAAGGTAATTACGCGATAAATACCCGGTAATCCCATATTTTAATAACTGACTACTTATTATATTATTTGCGTCGAGCGAGAGCAGTAGATTATACTATTATAGAAACCTTTCAGCACCACCTCTTACAAAACAGACTTAATTTGTAAGGTTTTAGTTAAACTACGCCCCTCCACAAAAATTGATTATTACAATTGATTTTGTGGGTTTCCGGACAAAAATGTTAGAAAGGAAAGATGTAACGCTGTCTGGGTCGCATGTGGGGTCGCAAAGTAAAACTCCATATTATTTTATAACTTTTATCTTCCACGTAACATGAACATTACAAAAATAAAAATATACATTTAATCATTTAATAATAACTTAGCATGGTTACTTAAGAACAACTGTCTGATTGAGGCACGTAATATTGCTACCATTTGTCTAAAAACTTAGTTAATTATAATTTATTGCAAACACCATTCAAGTCAAAAACATATAATTTGTTTAAATAAAACATTCTGTAAGTCTACCATTGGTTTTCACAATGTATACGCACTAGCGACTGTAGTTAGAAAAATGTATGAAAACTTGTACAGCGCCTCTAGCGGATAGTTTGGTACTAAAATACGCAGTAAACTATACTACAGCGACTGTAGTTTGGGCTTTTGCTTAAAATTTGGTACCATGAGTTACAAATATGACAGATGTCATAGTAACGTATTGTCTTGTCTTTTTATTTTATGGCTTTTTGTGTTTGGTTTTACACAATTCCGCCAGTGTCAAGTTAATTTATAAATTCTTATGTTATTTGGCTGGCCATGTTGGCGGCCATTTTTGACCTACTTAGTAACGTATTACTACAGTAGTAACGGCAGGCGATCTAACAGTGACAACTCATGGTAGACACACAGGATACAAGTTATAAAATCGTCTATAATGATCATTTTATATACCTTTACAGCACAATTATTTCATTTATAGTACCTACAGTGAAAACAAGATTAATTAAGATATATAAACAATTTTTAGATTCAATTCTCCAAAGAGTAAAAGAGAGTTAATAAAACATAATATAATTTCGATAAGATCTGTTAATTTCATCCTACTAATATTAGAAACGCGAAAATTTGTGAGTATGTATGGACGTTTGCTACTCTTTCACGCCAAAATTAGCCTACGGATTGAGCTGAAATTTTTCAGCGTTTTTCCATGTATCAACATCCCGTACTGCGCTCGCCAACCCGCCTGCCAATCGTGGCGAGTATGGCAACTACCCCACATGGAGATCCATGCCCTCATGGATCCATGAGGGAGGCTTGTGTTCAGTAGTGGACGTTTTACGACTGAAATGATGATCAAGCAAAGTTTAACGATCAGTACTTGTTGATCCATGAGGGAGAGGCCTATGTCCAGCAGTGGACGTCCTACGGCTGAGATGATGATGATGATATGAAAGATTGACTGAAGTGACAGAGTGAGGTTTCTCGCTTCTCGCCCTCACTTGGAAAAAAGTTATCTGAAGTGAACAAATTCAATTATGTGTTTTATTCATTTAAATGTGTCTTGTTCTTCTTTTGTAAACTGAATTGACTATTGTATGTAGCTTTTTGCTCTACTGAATTTTGACTTATTCAATTTAAATGTGTTTTGTGTAGTATTTCGCTCTATTGAATGAACACTAATTGACTTTGACATAAAATGGCGTAGTCAATCTTACTCCGTGGAACAGTGGGGACAGGCCAGCGTTCCCATCGGATCCCAGGCCGGAAGCACCACGGGCTCCTGCTTGAATACTTCTAGAACTCCGTCCGGGACGTACTTCTTGTCTACGACCACCTGTGAGTTATGTAAACTTAGTGTTAAATCAAATACAATAACAAAACCTGTAAAAATAAAATCTGCTCGTAGATGCAGTCGGCTACAGTTAACACTATATAGTTAATCTCTCCACCCCTGTTTTACACATCGAGGACGTACCCAATCGAGAGGAAATGTCATTTATTTTGTCTCAACAACATTATTATTGACGAGCTTACATATATTTGACGAGCTCTGTGGCGCAGCGGGCGAAGGCCCGCCTGCGACGCAAGGGGTTGCGGGTTCGATTCCCGCCTCCGGACAAATGTCTGTACGATCTGCAGATATTTGTTCAGGGTGTTCTGGGTGTTTTTCAATATATAATAAAAATATTTATCTATGTAGTATAATATATTAAGTATATCAGTCATCTAGTACCCATAACACAAGCTCTGCTTAGCTTGGGGCTAGATGATGCTGTGTGATTTGTCCAGCATTATTTATTTATTTATTTATTTATTATTTAGCCTCCACTGTCCCACTGCAGGGCAAAGGCCTCCCTTCCCTTCTTCCACTCTTCGCGATTTAACGCTGTGACAGGCCACGTGCTCAGATGAGTGTCCAGCTCGTCCCGCCATCTCCTTCTAAACAACAATTCCGCCAAAACATATTTTATAATTGTACGGAAAAGTACACAGGTCGGCCGTTGGCGCTGTACTGTCAAAGGCGAGAGACAGTTGTCATTGCATTAGTGCAAAGCACTTAATGTGTTTCGGAATTCTTATGGCTTTATTTCCCCTCTATTGGATATGTCGTCGGTCGGAAGTAATGGAACATTTAAAAATTATACTGTTCTGAGTAATCGAATTTTGTTATTTGTGACGCGTCAATAAGGTCCATGAATAAAGTATTTTTTGATTCTTGATTCTCGAGGGTTGAAGTTACAAAGAGATTACTAAAATCTATTTTTCTTTACCGGAATAGGTAAGTAGTTTTCTGTCAATTAGAACCAAAATTTGAGTTGTACCATTAGTGCTTTGGAAAGAATATTCAATTCCCTACCAAACCGCATACTTATCATTAAAAACACGTGATTTCGGGAATGTTCCGGTAATGAATCCGACCGACGATGTGCTTGATGGTGTTACATGACTATAATGTACAAATTCATGATACACCCTGTATCTAAGCAGGTTTAATAGTAAGTAGGTTAATCGTTACCTCGAAAACGAACTCCCTGAACCAGGGTTCCGTAAGGAGCAGATAGCCCTTGTCGTATTCCTTGTCGCTGTACGAGTTCTCGACGCGGAATTTGACGGGGTTGCCCTTGTCCTGGAACAAACGATGATTTGGATTCAGAACTGCCTTCATTTACATATTTTTTTTTTCATACATTTATCGTTCTTAAAAAACCAAATATAAAAATTAATCATAAGAATAGAATAATAGAATAGAATAATTTTTATTCAAAACTCAACTTACAAGACAGTTTAGATGCGTAGGTAACAAAAATAAAATGAAAAGACTTAATATTTAGCTTATTCTAAATAATATAACTTTTTAGTTAAGTCTACTAATAGCACAGGTAAACCACTAAGGTTTGTAATATGAGCTATCGGAGTCTAAGTACTGATAATATATTACACTAGTACTTGTGATACTTGTGATCCAAAACTACATTAATGTAACAAAATATTTATCTAAATTCGAAATAAAATACGCTTTAAGTTTAAGCTTGATATTGGTTAAATTGTTAACAAGTTCCTTTGGAAGGTTAAGTCTAGTCGAGGCACTAAGTAGCTGGCTGTTCGCTCGCCGTATGCATTGTGAGCGCGCGGAGTAAACAAGCGGTTTTGAGCTATTGCACGGGTGTATACAGGGTGTTTGATTTCGTGTTTATATGATTCTTCAAAACAGTTTTCTTTTAGGGTCATGTAAATAAATTGAGTGTGGATAGGTAATATAATGGCAATGTTTAAATATCGCAAGTTTGTTATTGAGAAGAGTATTTTGTATATTAAGTCCAACTAAACCAACTCGCGGACAACGGGGTTGATTACACTTAAGTTACATAGTTTTTAGGCTAAGATTGTTTTAGATTTATGTGAGTGTGATTGTTTGTTGTCCCAAATAAATAAATAAATAAATTCTATAAATTTGGTTTAAATATGTAAAGTATGTACGTCCGTAGCTGGTGAGTCCGTATGGGATGTGTGAATCGACTAATTAATTATAAAGCATTAATTTTACCTTAAAAGGTATGCGGTTTTTTAATAAAGTTAAATTAGCTAGAAATTGTCTCAGTTTATTGAATACACGATCTACTTGACACAACCAATTGAATTTATTGTCCATTGATACGCCGAGGTAAATATAGTTCACAAATTCTATGGACAGGACAGTTGCAGTTAACTGCTGGCGTGTGTAGGCAACTGTGGTCGTGTGCGACTAAACTATTTATTTGTACATACTTAATATAAGGAGATTTAATAACTAGTAGCTTTGTCTTTTGCACGTTCAAGACCAGCCCAGCATCGTGAAACCAACGCAAAAGATTAGTAAAATCTATATGTAACAGATCAGGCTTTCTGAGGGTCCTTGTCAGCGGTGATAAGGCATGTATCATCTGAAAACTGATAGCAGGTTGCGTAATTGATGTGTCTACTCATGTCATTTACATATCGCACCTTCAGTCGTAGACTGACCCAATTCAAAATTTAGGTGAATTAAGTATACAGAACGACTCAAAAAAGTGCGCTCTATCGCCTAGTTAATCAGAAACCGTAATAAATAAACTGTAATAGCTCTCTGTTTCATTTATAGTCAAGTTATAGTGTGATTTATCAAAAACTGTCAAGGACCGAAACACGTTTTCTTCATTTCCTAAAAAACATGAATTTTGGATTGAGTCAGTTTACGACTGGAGGTGCGATATGACAAAAAATGAAGGGGGCCTAGGAATGACCCTTGGCCTGTGCCTTCCGTTGCAATCAGGGGATCACTAAGAGTGTTATTTATTTTAACTCTGGATTGTCGGTTGCGCAGATAATGTTTCCTGGCAAGAATAGTGGACACCCACCACACCCACAGCTTGATAGAGTGACTTTCGGTCGCTGGCAACCGCGGCAAGCCAGGGCAAAATGGCGCAGCCTTTGGGGAGCCCTAGTGTTTGCGTGTGTGTGTGATGGTGGGTACTGAGTACTCACGTCGGTGCCGACGGCCGTGAAGACCATGGCGTGCGTCATACACGAGTCGCCATACATCAACCTGTGTGCTTTAGACAGCCCCACTTGTATGTCCGTGTTGAAAACTAAGCGGTAGTCGTGACTGAAAAATAAATGATTCGTCATATGTCAATAGGTATAATGACAGAGTAGAAGAAGAAGGGCATGACTCCATGAGCTTCTTCTACAACATCTGCATATCCTTCGGGAATGCTCAGGGAATGCTGCCGGCGGCCCAGAGTCCTTCTCCGGTACTTTAAGGAGTTGGGCTGGCTAGGGTCGGGCTAGCATCACGGGGGACAATGCACAATACACCCCTATGCGGGACGTCAGTGCAGATCTAGTTACCCCCACAAGAATAATAATGACAGAGTATGAAATATGGATGATGGGCAGCAGCGCCTTTCAGTGTATCAACATTCCGTACTGCGCTCGCCAACACGCATGTCAAGCGTGTACGGCAATAATCAGTACGTAGTGACCCATGAGGGAGGCCTTTGTCCACTGCTGGAGTGGACGGCTGAGATGATGATGATGAATAATTTATTGCACAATAACAAAAGGTGGGCTTAATGCTAAAGCGCCATGCTCCAGCGGTAGTTGGGGATAAACTCACGCGTCCAAGTCCTCAAGTCCATTCTTCCGCTCGAACCGCTTGGAGACCTCGCACCCGAACCACACCGCCTCGTTACCCGCTATACTGTCCTTCACCGCTCTGAAAGTTAAATAGTCAAATAAATAATAATAATAATAAATAATGCTGGACAAATCACACAACATCATCTAGCCCCAAGCTAAGCAGAGCTTGTGTTATGGGTACTAGATGACTGATATACTTAATACATTATTATTATTTGTTCAGGGTGTTCTGGAGGTTTTTCTATCATCATCATCATCATATCAGCCCGTTGACACCCACTGCTGGGTATAGGCCTCCTCTTCAGCACGCCAACGTAAACAATAGTTTTTCTATATATAATAAAAATATATATCTATGTAGTATAATGTATTAAGTATATCAGTCATCTAGTACCCATAACACAAGCTCTGCTTAGCTTGGGGCTAGATGATGCTGTGTGATTTGTCCAGCATTATTTATTTATTTATTTATTATTATACTACATAGATAGATATTTTTATTATATATAGAAAAACACCGAGAACACCCTGAACAAATATCTGCAGATCGTACAAACATTTGTCCCGAGGCGGGAATCGAACCCGCAACCCCTTGCGTCGCAGGCGGACCTTCGTCCGCTGCGCCACAGAGCTCGTCATAAAATATTAGTCCGGTCAATCTATACCTTGGATAGGTTGCATACATTCCCAACAGCACTGACAATTTGTACATCATTCATCATCATCATCATTTCAGCCGTAAAACGTCCACTACTTTACACAGGCGTCCATCATGGATCTTCATGAGGGGCAGTTGCCATACTCACCACGCTTGGCAGGCGGGTTGGCGAGCGCAGTATGGCATGTTGATACACGGAATGACGCTGCTGCCCATCTTCCGGAGGTAGCTCTTAGCAGGCTCTTACTGCATCCACAAGCAAGAGAGGAGGGGCAATATTCTACTGCCGGCACCCCAACCCCAACAAAACAGGCCAACGTGGCATACTCATGCATATTATGACGATTACAACTTTTTGAATCGTTATATCTCAAAAACGGTGGCTCTTAGGAAAAAAAAGTGTTAACACATATTTTATAGATAATTTGATGATCTACAATTTTTGTCTGGGATAATTTTATGATAAAACTTACCGTTTTGCTGAAAATCGCGAAAAACTAGTTTTTTTGACCTTTGACCTTGAATAGTTTTTTTTTGCAGGTACGGGAATGATGGGGAACTAACTTTCAAATTCAAAGTTATACTCCAGTGGATTCCGTCTCACATAGGCTTGTCGGGGAACGAGGAGGCCGACCGATTAGCTAGGTCAGCTGTTTCAGATGGAGCGGAGGTTTTCATTCTACCATCATATCCGGAAATATTACCAAAGTACAGAAAAATTTGCAAAGATATGTAATTGGCGGGAATATTTTGATGAACGTTCGAAGACTAAAGGAATTTGGTATAAAATTATACAAAGTCGACCTCCTCGTTTGCCGTGGTTTGGGGGGGATATAAGTAGGAAACATGTTGTGACTGCTCACAGACTTCGTTCCGGGCACATGCCGCTAGCGGCGTTTGCTCATTTGATGGGCAAAGTGTCGTCACCTAATTGCGAGATTTGCGATAAGCCGGAAGATGCGTACCACGTGCTGACGGAGTGTGCCCGGAACGAAGCCGAGAGGCGGCAAGTTCTAGCTGAACTCAAATTTAATACTGTGGATCTAGGTGTTTTTCATCAGATATTGTCATATCCCGTAAGCAAAGAAGCTTTATTGCTTTATAATTTAGTTAATGTTAGATAGATTATTAGGTACGTACTCTTACAATTATTTTAGTTTTGTTGTTATTTTTTCTTTTGTAGAAGTAACTTTTTTTTTATGTTCAATTAATTACCCGTGTTACATTATCTGACCGACAGGAACATGTTGTTCAAAGGTAATTAAAATAAGAATAAAAAAAAAAAAAAAACTTTCAAATTGTATTTATAATTATGTTTTTAACAATAATACCAAGAATTGATGTAACCTAACTCTTGTTTTTTGGTCTAATTTGACCGGACTATATAATATGCTGGTCACACACAGTAAGTCGCCGTGGGGTGCCGGCAGTAGAATGTTGCCCCTCTCTTTCCCATGGATGCAGTAAAAAGCGGTGTCTTTCCAAACATCCTGTATTGCGCTCGCCAACCCCCCTGCCAAGCGTAGTGAGTATGGCGTCAACCCCTCACGTTCAGTACTTAGTGATCGATGAGGGAGGCCTTTGTCTAGCAGTGGCTCCTTCGGCTCGAAGAGAGACAGAAAGTCATTATGAAGCATCTCTGGTTCGTGATTTATAGTACATATTTAACTGTGTACGCTTAAATTAAGGTTTAACAAGTCGCAGAGGCAAAGTCGTCAGTGGGCGCGGCCTAAACGTATGCTATCTCACCTGACATAGTATGTGTACCCGCGCGCTAGAATGAAAATAATGCACAATGATTCATTCCTAAACCGACCGCGCAAAAATATGTGAATAGACTTTTAGCACAAGGGTTATTATATAAAAACTTGAGTGTAATCTTTTCAAAATAACATTTATTTTAACTTTTGTATAATTAAACTATGTCGGAACGGCGTTTATTTTTGAGTTTTCATTCTCTGTATATTATTTAGTTTCGTCCAAAGTTGGTCTAAAATCAGCGTTGAAATACGAAAGTTTAGAAGCTTGTATTTTTGAAATATATACTTTTTTTACGGTTTGGGGTGTATACAAACATAGATTATGACGAGATAAATTGATATAATCCTTAGTGTTGGATGGTCAACGTCAAACAGTGGAGTAGTTAGGTACCCTTCCACGTTGGTATGGAAGGATGGGCGACTCGTTCAACGTTAAAATAAGAGATTAGTCCATACTTTTAACGGTTAAGAGGTTAATAGTTAAAGGAGGAAAGTTGTTGCTGTTTTCCCCGTACTTGTCAAAGTTTCACAATTAGAAACTATGGAAACAAAGAGAATGACTGATTTTATGAATTGTCTTTTTTAAACTTTCACGATCACATCATTAACGCCGGGAAATAATAAAGGTAATTTACGCGATAAATACCCGGTTATATGCATGTTAACAATGATTTCGTGAAGATGTGTATGCACTTAAATCTATTCCTTTAAAAATCTATGAAAAAAAATCTTTTACACCTGCAACAGTTCCCCACGTAGTCGTTCTGTGGACTTAATTGTTAATTTATTTTAAAGAAACTCTTGTTTAAATATGTTTTTATAGACTTGTATCCATTTTGTTTATAATTCTGTTTTTCGTTTGTTTGTCTTGCCATTGCATTTATGTATAATTTTTAGCTCTATTGTGTTTTTTTTTTATAATACTTTGTCTCAGATGTTGCTTTGCGCACGCTGACGTCACAGAAGACCAGCGTTACAGTAACGGCTCACAGCCTTACCGTATCAATAGCTGAGCGGCGACCATTTTTGTTGTCAGTATTCTTAATTTTGTTATTGTGTGTGTTATTGTTTTATATTTTGTGACGCAAAATAAACGTTTCTCATTCTTATACTCCGTCGCCGTGGGGTGCCGGCAGTAGAATGATACCCCTCCTCTCATGCCCATGGATGCAGTAAGAGCCTGCTAAGGGACACCTCCGGAAGATGGGCAGCAGCGTCTATCCGTGTATCAACATCCCATACTGCGCTCACCAACCCGCCTGCCAAGCGTGGTGAGTATGGCAACTACCCCTCATGGAGATCCATGAGAAGAAGAAGAAGAAATAACTTTATTCAAACCACCACCAAAATTAATTGACTTAAAATAACTTATGTAAATTATATCTACTTAAAATTATAAATTGTTACAAAATTATGTGGTGGTGAAACGGTCCTAAGCTCAGCATAATGCTACTGCATGTCGCCACACCGCAGCGCTGGTCTTCCGCTAAGGCCGGTGTTGATGTCACGGACTCCTTGACTACGAATCAAGTATTCAAAACATAACTATTATTAAAAATATACTCAAAAATTAAATTAATTACACAACGCAAATAAACAGAAAATTAAAAAAAAAAAAAAAATTTAAGCATTATATTTAGAGAGCCTAATGACTTTTTTATTGGTACCCGTTTAAAAAAAAAAAACAAGACAGTTCAAAAGTATATTGGTAGATAAAGCTTTAACCTCAGCCATGCCATTCTACTAAGTGTGGATTGAGCTGACACGAAAAAATGTGAAGCTTCATCTTTAACCTAAATAAATGAACATTATTGATGTTTCTTAGAGGTGGTGGAATATTATTCCAACACTTAGTAGCGGCATAGCGGAAACTGCCATGAACGGGAGTTGACAACACAATAGCCGAATCTGTTCTCCTACTGCGATTATGCTCATTGTAAAGCCACCTTAGCTTACGAAAAAGATAATCCGGCTTTCTGGTCTTGATAACTCCGAATAATAGTACTGAGAAATGAAGGTACCTCCTCCAGGACATTTTTAGTAATTTGGCGTCGTTTAAAAAGGGCGTAACGTGAGTCCGAGGGGGGATGGTAAAACAGAATCTAGCACAAGCATTATGGACACGTTGGATAAGAGTCTTAGTTCTTGCAAGTAATCTAGGGCCGTAGACTGTGTCCGCATAGTTTAATTTTGACAATATCAAAGAATCGCACAAATTTATTCGGAGATCAACATTTATGCAGTTACGAATACGATATAAAGCTTTTAAGCGGTAAAAACAATTTCGAACACATTCGGAGATATGATTTTCAAACCGTAACTGGTTGTCCATAAGAACTCCCAAGTTACGAGATTCAATGGTACGACTGATAGGCTCCCCGAAGATGTTAATATTAGACCCTGCAAGTTCAATATCTCCGATTTGCTTTTTCGTTCCTAAAACCATAGACTTAGATTTCCCAGGGTTAAGAACTAATGAGTTCTTACTTGACCATAGATAAATGCGTTCAAGGTCAGAGTTGAGTTTATCTATAGCGTGTGAAGTATCATCGGGGTGAAATGATAAGTAGAGCTGTATGTCGTCTGCGTACATATGATATTGACAATATCGTATGTTCTCCACAATATCAGAACAATAAATCACAAACAGCAAGGGTCCTAAGATAGAGCCTTGTGGTACCCCTCTAGAGACGGAGAGACGCGAGGATGAAACTCTACTTCCGTCATCTTTGGTAACTTCCACTAGCTGAGTGCGATTGTAAAAATAGCTATCAAACCACTTGATAACATCACTGTCAAACCCATAATATCTTAACTTAGAAAGCAGAAGGGTAGAGTTTATGCAGTCAAATGCACGAGAATAATCTAGAAGAATTAGAACGGTGCCCATTCCCTGATCTGATGCAGCGAGAATATTATCAGTAACGTCTATTAACGCTGTTGCTGTACCGTGGCCCCGTCTAAAACCCGACTGTACATCCGGCAAGATTTTGTTGAGCTCTACGAATTTGGAAATTTGATTATAAACCACTCTTTCTAGAATTTTGGACAAACATGGTAGGATACTGATCGGACGGAGATCTTTAAAGGTGCTTGGATTTGATACCTTTGGGATGGGTTTCACAACAGCAATTTTCCAGAGATCTGGAAACGTAGTGGATGTGAGGGATGTATTTATAATATGAGTTATAGCCTCAAGAGAGTATGGCAATGTAAGCAAGATCATATCTAAATTAATATCGTCAAAGCCATAGCACTGGACTTAAGTTTGCGAAGAGCGTTAAGAATTATATCTGGTGTGATTGTTTCAAATTTCATTAAGTTGTCACTGAACCTGTTATGTTCATAAAATGATAGCTGAGATATATCTACGTCACATGAACCTGGTATGTCAAGAAATTTTGTATTTAAAGTTTCAGGATTACTCAGATGATTCGGAAGTTCAGACGACTTATTTTTTATGAATACGGTATTCTTAAGGTTTTTCCATAAACTCTTAGGGTTTTTAAGATTAGCATTTATATATTTATCCAAATAAGCACGGCGATCGGCTTCTAGAGCGTTAATAACAGCGTTTTTTAAGTCTTTGTAATACTTTTTATGAATTTCATTCTTGGTGACTCGAAACTGCGCATGTGCATCATCTCTGAGTTGCATCATGTCCTTCAATGTTTCAGTTATCCAAGGATAGGAATGTTCCTTAAAAAATCCTTTTTTTACGGGAGCGTGCAGATCAAAAAGTCTGAAAATTATTTCATTGAAAAACGCTACCATATCATTTACATTATCAAGGCTTTTAACGGAATTCCAATTAATGTTTTCTAAATCTCTATTAAAATGATCAAATAAAATATTTTTTAATGGTCTATAAATAAAAGTGATTTTTTTAGGCTTCTGCTTTTTTAAATTCAGTACAGCTGTTATAAACGCATGGGCACCCAAGTCAGGAATATACTTGACTTGCATTTGTTTAACAGGGGCATTAGAGCACATTAAATCTAGTAATTTTGCTGTGTTGGTTGAAAAATGCGTTGGCTCTGTAACATGCTGCAGTAAATTTGTAGAGCTAAGGAAACTACAGACCTTCCTAGAATTGCTATCTGTAACCAACATATCAATGTTAATGTCACCAAGCAAAACAACATAATCACTATCAGAAAATGATAGTACCGACTCTGAAACGGCATCAAAAAAAACGTTAGGATTCTGCCAAGGCGGTCTATAAGCTGTGCCGACAACAAGTTTGAAACCATTTAATGTCAGAGATAGCCACATCTGTTCAACTACGGGGTCATTGGGATGCGAACGTAAACGAACATTGACACCCTTACGAATATAGAAGCCAACTCCTCCGCCTCTAGATCTAGCAGAGACAGAACGAGGTACAAGGCGTGGTATATGTCGCAGTCGATACCCAGGAACCACTGGCGCTCTGTCTTCCTCTCCACTCTTAAGCCACGTTTCGTTTATAGCTAGTACATCAGGTGCGTTACGCTCTACAACTGATATGAATTCGTCGCGATTAGTATTAAGAGATCCAGCATTGAATAATCCAACCTTTAAAAGTTTGTTTTTACTAATCATTTTTAACAATTAAAATATAATAAAAAAGAAAACATATCTTTAAATTTGAGTGGAATCTAATGGCAGAGCGCAACGACATGAAGTGCACCATAGGGCGTATTAGAATAGGGCGCGTTTCCTCACACACATTTAATAACCAAAAAATACAATCATACAAATAATTATAGATAACAAAACATGTTATTGAATGTGGGCATAATATCAGTGACAATCCAAAGACACACACTACCTTATTCAAGCAAATCATTAAGAAGTTATAAAAGTATATTAAACAAATTAAACAGACTTGTACCATGAAAAAAATAGAATTAACAAAACTTAAATTCAAAGAAAACACAGGGACCGTGCATACATAAATAACTACATATAAATACCACTGTAAAGCAAACTCAAACAATTCCAAAAATATTATTCAAATTTTTCTCATTAGTAGCTCGGTAAGCAGATTTACCTTGAGCCTGTCTAACAAAGATAAGACCTGATTTGGTCCAAACATATTTCCAATTATGTTCAAGGCACAATTGTCGAGCTTTGTAGAATAGTTGCCTATTATGTTTAGAAAGCCTTTCATTAACGTAGAAACGGCGAGGAGTTCCAGAGAGGCCCACATCGGTGGAGGTAACGCCACGCCGTACCCGCGCAGCCCGCAGCATGTCATCACGTAACGCGCGCCGCACGAACCGAACTACAAGGGTCCGCGGCCGCAGCGCCAACACCTGCATTTGTGGGTTAGTTTCATCACTCTGGACGACGGTACTTTTCTCCCGCTTGTAGCCAACACGTTCCGCATAAATCAAGTCTCGGTCTTCGAGTTTTACGCCGAGTTTAGCTCCGATAAGTAAGGCTAAGTGAACGCTGTTTTCTCCATCATCCTCCGGAATATTTGAAATCTCTATATCATTGGCCAAAGACAGCTGGTCGCGCTCATTTAACTCTTGCCGTAGATTCAAGATAGTGAGTTCCAGGTCTTTACATTGATCTGTCTTTATTTCATTATTACTTGCCTTCTCAAGAGTGTCTAGACGAGTATCCAAATTATCCATTCTGGTGTTATTAATTATGACAGTCCTTTTTAACTCTGCTACCTCATTTCTGTAGCTCTGTATTTCCTGGCGTAGAGCTCGCAACTCGTCGCGTACCTCATTAAATTCTCTCAGTAAGAGGCTGCTCTCATTGGCGCTTACGGTAGGTGGCAGCGCAGGCGCAGGCAAGTCATACGATTTAGGTCGTGGATTCGAAGTTGGTGTGGGGTCATCGTCGGTTTCGGAGCTGCTGTGTGCTTCATTGTGTAATGGTTTGACTGGAGTATCTGCATTATCTCCTCGCGGCATCTTTGGTTTGCAACTAGGGCAACACCACGTCGAAGTTATCCGAGAAGACTCAACGATACCCAAACATGATCGGTGGTATACATGTACGCATTTATTACACTTAGCGACATCTGCCGTAATCGAGACGTATCTCCCGCATGCATTGCATTTGGCCATGTTGAAAGATCGATAAGTATTGAGCTACGTTTGTTTAGTGGTAGATAATGCAGTTCAGTCAGGCACACATAGATGTCGCTTTCGTAGAATTCAAAACCACTTTGGTTACAATACAAAAATTGTGCCGGTAAAAGAGGGTAGTAAGTCAAATCGTACAACACGAAATGCAGAAATGAATGTTATAATTATGCACTTGTATCACTGTTACACTGTCAGGAAATCACTGATAATAGTTTTAGCTAACTATCAATTTGTAATTATTATGTTGCATTAAACTTGTTTGAATAAAATCACTTTTAACTATTTTTCGTGAAATAAATTACACGAGAGTTCAACCGCGTACAAGACGTCCGTGACGTCACTCCCATGAGGGAGGCCTGTGTTCATCAGTGGACGTTTTATGGCTGAAATGATGATGATTCTTATACTTACTTGATAAGGGTCTCTATGGGCTGGTTGTTGTAGGCGGTCTGTCGTCCGCCGACGACGTTTCCGAGGCACTGCAGGGTGTAGAGCTTACCAAACGGGTTCGACTCTCTTGGGTCGCTCACCAGGCAGACCTGGGGAACAACGAGCCATGATAGCAATAGGCAAGATGGTATGAAAATCATAATTATATTTAGTCTGTAAGTTAGATAATACAATAACAACAGGCACGTGACGTCATAATTCTGTACCGAGACACGTCGGCGCGTACCAGCGTGTGACGTCACGCGACATTTCGTTATTTTTGGATAACGTTAAAAACGTAAAAATACGTGTCCAATAGATTTTGTTAATCTACATAACAGACTAACAATTAAAATTCGAGTCACCTAGCCTATTCATCGTCTAATATCATCTAATCAGCCAATCTGATTGGCAAAGGCCTCCCTTCGCCCTTTCCACACTCTCCGGTCTGAGGCGCTAGTCGACAAGACAGCACTGGTAACGCCCGGTTCCCCCGCCATCTGCGCCTGCGCCGGCCGCGCTGCGCTGCACTGTACAACGACAGTATGTGGGACCACAGAAAGAATTTAATATTTTTTTATTTGTTTACAATTTATATAATTTACTATCTTACGTATTCTTATTTGTTTTTATTGCCGAGATAAAACAAATATAAAAAGAATTTATATGAATCATTTCAGCCGTTAAACGTCCACTACTGAACACAGGCCTCCCTCATGGATCTCCATGAGGGGTAGTTGCCATACTCACCACGCTTGGCAGGCGGATTGGCGAGCGCAGTACGGGATGTTGATACACGGAAAGACGCTGCTGCTCATCTTCCGGAGAATGTGTACTAAGAGTTGTAAGAAGTCGCATGGAATTTTGCAATACAGTGTAAGTTTTACATAAACAGTTCCTATACCCGTATTTCACCTTTAAAATGCTATTTCCAAACCAGCAACCGCAATAGGAGTGCCACTGCTTTTATTCCGAGCGATAAACCAGATATTTCTATGCACAGCACTCTTAGTTTACATTACATATTACACCCTTAGCAGGCTTTTACTGCATCCACGGGCATGAGAGTAGGGGTAATATTCTGCAGCCGGCACCCCACGGCAATTTATATGAATAAATTGTTATATTTGTATAAAACTCACCTTATCGTCAACATTGAACACGGGCCTGACGTGCTGGTTGTAGAACTCTTGCGGCGTCAGGGAACCGAAGGATCTGTGCGCCTTCTCCTTGTTGTAATACTCGAAGTTGAACTTTTCCGGCGGGGTTCCTGAAATAGAAATATGATAAATATTGCTGTACATTTCACACCACACGCACATGGGGAGTGTGACATTCTGTATATCCTCGTCTGAGCAGATGCCACTTGTTTGTATGTATTGGTAACTTGTTTGTATTGAGGTTTCTTGTCCGCTTCTTTCCTTCACTTGGAAAAAAGTTATCTGAAGCGAACGAATTTAATTATGTGCTTTATTCAATTTAAATGTGTCTTGTTCGTTTTAGGGTTCCGGACCAAAATGGTAAAAAGGAACCCTTATAGAATCACTCTGTCTGTCTGTCTGTCACAAATGGATATCTCGAGAACTACTGATGCTATCGACTTGAAATTTGAAATAGTAAAAGACAACACTTTTTTACTAATATAGCATATATGAAAATGTTAAAAAATATTCTTATTTTGATTGCAGGGGGGCGGATAGGGGATCTCAAAATTTTTAAGTGAAGTTACTAGGCCGTGTGGGGTATCATATGAAAGGTATTTATTTGCACATTAATAAACAGTTTTCATTTATTCTTTAACCCGAACCGTTTTTGTATATACTTTTATAGCTTTTAGAAGTGTATGTAAAGATTATATTACAATCTCTCTACATAACATAATTTTTTAGAAATCATCGAAAGTGTGAAAAATCTACATAAGTTCCGCTATCAGACAAGAGATGGCGCTGTCAAGATTCTCCATCAAATATAAAACCGCTTTTGTCATATATTGTATGATGGCACGGAACCCTCGGTGCGCGAGTCGACTCGCTCTTGCCCGGTTTTATTTTAAATTGATTATTCTATGTAGCGTTTTAAGCTGCTGGCTTTCCTGGAGGACATCGGATGGCTGGACTAAGCAGACGCCGTCCGTCACGCAAAAAGGGCCCATCAGCGGCCTAGTTGCGGAAACCAGTCCGCTCACCAAGTAAGTCTATGTAGCGTTTTGCTCTATTGAATAAACACTAATTGACTTTGGTGTTAACACTCACCTAAGCAAGTCGCGACGATGCCGTAGATAACAGCAACCTGCTTGCTGTTGATATTCTGCATATCCTCGTGTGAGCAGAAGCCACTTATTTGTATGTATCGGTGTTAACGCTCACCTAAGCAAGTCGCAACGATGCCGTAGATAACAGCAACCTGCTTGCTGATGATGTTCTGTATCTCCTCGTCCGACGTGTTCGCCGCGACGGCCTCCCTCAACTCTTTGGCGTACTCGCGGAGCTGAAATGTTACAAATCGTTTTATTATCTAAAGACCATGCTAAAGCCATGGCGGCTGAGCTCACCAAAGCTGGAGATACAAGAGGTTGCCGGTTCGATCACGCCACGGGTTGGTATTTTATTTGTAATAAGTTTCTTTACTAGCAAATGATCTCATTATTGTAGTGTCCACAAGGGTCCATTCCATACAAATAAAAAATCAAGTCTTTTACATCTTAATGGTTTTAATTTAACAACAACAGACAAAATGTCGTTCGTACCCTTTTTTGCTAGTATATACGGCTGATGCGCAAGCGCGACAAATGTTTGCTTTTCTGCAGATATTTTTTCCAGCTCTGGGTATTTTTTAGGTACCTTTGATGTATTTAATGGATGAATGGTTGATTAATTTATTAGATTCTTGCTGTTAAGTGCCTTGGACATTCTATGGATAAGGCTTGTCCATAACCATGCTCACAGCTAAGTCGGCCATATTGACCTGTCAGAAAATCAGCCCACAGATTGACAGATTATCTGATAATAAGGTTGAACAAGTCGCGGAGGCAAAATCGTCAGTGGGCGCGGCCTAAATGTATGCTATCTCACCTAGACATAGTATGTGAGCCCGCGCGCTAGAATGAAATGCACAATGATTCATTCCTAAAACGACCGCGCCAAAATATGTGAATATACTTTTAGCACAAGGGTTATTATAGAAAAACTTGAGTGTAATCTTTTCAAAATAACATTTATTTCAACTTTTGAATAATGAAACTATGTCGGAACGGCGTTTATTTTCCAGTTTTATTTCTCCATATAGTATTTAGTTTCGTCCAAAGTTGGGCTAAAATCAGTGTTGAAATACGAAAGTTTAGAAGCTTGTATTTTTGAAATAAATACTTTTATTACGGTTTGGGGTGTATACAAACATAGATTATGACGAGATAAATTGATATAATCCTTAGTGTTGGATGGTCAACGTCAAACAGTGGAGTAGTTACCCTTCCACGTTTGTATGGAAAGATGGAAGGGTAACTACTCCACTGTTTGACCTTAATGCTGAAATAGGGTCCTGTTTCAGGATTTTAGCTACATCCTCGTTTTTGTTTTTATTATTCTTGTCTCGTTCTTTTTGTTTCAACATACCTTGGTCTTGATAATCGCGTTCATGTGGAGACTCCGCCGTGAGCTGAATGCCTCCGGGAACAACTTCTTCGGCATGACGCCGTATTTGTTTACCAAGTTTACGATCATGTCCCATTGTCCGCCGTCGTTTATTGGGTCCTGGAACAAAATTACATTTATACAAATCAAATCATTTATTTATGACATATTTACCGCAATTATTAAGGCCTTACCTCCAGTGCTAGTTATAATAATCATAATCATGTATTTATTTGACACATAATATTACAATTGTATTGCTGGTTGCTTAGGATCTTGAACTAGCCTAGGCTGTGTTTCGAGATCCAAGGCCTCTCCTTATAATAAATCATTAATTATGTTATTGTGTAAATAATTACAAGGATTAAACAAACTAATCTAAACAATGTAAGAAATATTAAAGATATGAACAAAACAAGTACATAATAATCAAAAAATAATAATTATTAACCTCTGAAAATACCATATATCTAAGTAATTAATATATTATATAATATTTATATATAAACATAATATAATAAATAATGTAACAAGTACCTAAACAATAATACTAAAAGCATTTTTTCAATCCCTTCATAATCAAACTTTTTTAGCCAATTTACTAGTATATTTTTAAATTCAAAGTTGTTTTTAGATTTGACTTTTAACTCCTTATTTATTTTATTATAGAGATGGGGAACAATTATAAACTGTGTCACAGCAAGGTAACACAGTTTACAGTTTTTAATACAGATGACTACATGTGTTCCCCGCGACTTCGTACGCGTTTTTGATGCTCTGCTCGTATACTTTGCCGTAGGGTTGTAATGTTATATAACATAATAGCTTTATATGTAATATAATAGTGTTACATCATTTCAGCCGTAAAGCGTCCACTACTGAACACAAACCTCCCTCATGGATCTCCATGAGGGGTAGTCGCCATACTAACCACGCCTGGCAGGCGGGTTGGCGATCGCTGTTAGGGATATTGATACACGGAAAGACGCTGCTGCCCATCTTCCGGAGGTATCCCTTAGCAGGCTCTTACTGCAACTACGGGCATGAAAGAAGGACATTTGCCCCTTAAACCATATTATTTAAACCAATAAATAAAACCGAAATTCGACAAAATAATTACAGCGGTGCGGGCGTACGTCTAACTCCTCTAAACAGCTAGACGGACACAATTGAACACGGTGGATGGCACTGCTGTCAGTATGTCTCTAAATCAGTGGGCAAGACGGCGTCTGCCGGGTCGACTAGTCATAACATTAATACGCAGTTGGATCACGAGGCAGATCCAAAAGGCTCCTGGACTCGGCACGTGAAGTGAGGAGATTCCTCTCTCTGCAGCCCTAGTCACCGACCGCTTGAGCCTTGCTTCGCGGCCGGTGAGTCGCCGTTTTGATGTATTTTTTACTGGAGAGTATTTGTTTTATTATCTCTTTATTGTGAAAAATGTCGGTAGCCTGGAAGAAATTGCTTTGAGCAATAAGGCCGCCAGTTTATATATGTGTTTTCTCTTGTTTTTTTCTATTATGTGTGTGTTTCTTTGTGCTTTAATAAAGTGTTAATTCATTCAGTAATCTGGAATAATAACGATATTCAATGCTTCTAAGAAGTTCTTAAGAGGGGCCAATCCAACTTACTTTTCATACAACCGCTCGTACGTGGGTGTGGCGTCGTAATAGATCTTTCTATGAAACTTTTGCTCTAATAGGTATCTTGTGCACTATATCTAGGTTTCTATCCAAAAAAAAAATCAAAATTTGGAGAAACAAATTTTACACGGAATTTTTTTCTACAAAATTTGATTTTATGTATGAAAAGTAAGTTGGATTGGCCCCTCTTAACACTAATTAATAAATACATTGGACTTTGACTCACCTTAAGTAGAAAGTTGACCAGCCTTCCGTCCAACTCCTCCCCTTTCTTAGCAGTCGCCACGATGTTGTTCAGCCAGTAGTGGGAACGCTCGATCTTATCCCAGAAGAACAGGTAACTGGAATAAATAATAATTTGAAACTAAAAAAAAACATGCCGAATTGTTTGTATTCACATGGGTCCTTCATAGTAACATCATTCATCATTTTGAGCCGTAAAACGTCCACTATTGAACACAGGCCTCTCTCCTGATCGCCATGAGGGGTAGTTGTACTCACCACGCTTGGCAGGCGGGTTGGCGAGCGCAGTACGCGATGTTGATACAAGAAAAAACGCCACCACTAGACTCCCATTGACGGAAGGCGGCGTCGAGAGAGCGTCGGCGGTATGATCTCGTCACCTTCGACAGAAACTGGTAACATTCTGCGACGGATAGGGATAACTGGAGTAGTTAATAATAATAATAATAAAAATCTTTATTTTCGGAACTTAATTTAGGGTACAATAAAAACAAGGAAACCATGGTACCTGCATTAGCAAAAGCTGTGTCGCAGATACCATTGCCCTCCTCCGCATCATAAAATATAAGTACAGTTCCAGACTAATTTAGTTGAGGGAGACCTTTGTGTGACGAAATAGGTTATGAAAAAAAAAGTATTACGTCTGCGAGAACTCGAACTCTTCGATGCCGTGCTTCTTCATGAACGGCAGCCGCATCACGTTCAGCGCCGCGAACAGCCAGCAGCGACCAGAGCTCTCCTGGTTCGTCACCGGCTTCCCCTCCGACTCTATCTGGGGACGATACAATAATACAATTATAGCCACAAGAGAAAAATATACTCACAATGCTGCTAGCCATCCAAAAGTGGTCCTTACAAAGGTTCTCTGTGGCAGAGATTGATTTTAGCGATAAGCTCCATTTTCCACTTAACAATAATAAAGATATATTTATTTTTCCTCATAAAGATTACAAGCACAGTAAACAGACGATGTTCTACACGTCTATCTGCCTCAAACACAGAAAGACTGCCTTTCTGAGATCTGACCGCTTTAGATAAACACGAATTGTTGGAACGATATACCACCACCATTAAGAATTATGAAATACTCGTTTAAGACTTCCCTAAAAATACTTTTATCTCTTGAAGTTCTATTTCGTTATTCTGAGTTTTATTTTTTTTGTACCTTAATGATTTAAATAAAAATCTATGTTAATTATATTGATTATTACGGGTATTTACTGAATGTGCGTTTTTTTGTAGTCATTGCTGCAGAAAACGCATACTCAGTAAATATAGTTAGTATTTTGTATTAACTGTCTTTGTGTTTTGTTAAGGATAAAGATTCCTGTGAATGCAAACGTATTATACAATTCCTAAAAACTATTGTTGTTATAAGCTATTCCTTGTATTTAAAGTGTAAACCCACACTGAGGTATCATTTATAGATAAGGATTATAGAAAAGGTGTTCGTCTGAACGTTACGGGTTTGAGTCCCGTCGGAGACAAAATTTTGATTGCATTTTTCATTTCTATTGTTGTTATGTTGATGTTTATGTTGTGTCATGCATGAGTGCAAACAACATAAATTTCCAATCATGATTGGAACGCAGATTTGGAACGCAACAGCCGCAATGAAACTGTGAAATTGATTTCCATCGAAAACTGCAATTTTAGGCAAAAGTGTTACATGCGTGGCTTCTATGATTTTTAACGAAATTATATTTACACACAAATCTTTGTTATGTTTTATCCTATACGAGACATCAATAATAAATATAGTACTTTCTTCTTTCCTATGCAATAACGATCGAAATTAGGCAGCGCCTTATTTTTGGCTGATAGAGCTATCGCTTCAATAAACCACAACTTCCTGCTGTATTGTGGTTAGAGAAAATGATCCCAACTTTTCCAACTTTTGTGAACGAGCCGATAACAGGTTGAGGGTACCCACATCCTTTCACTGATAGCATTACAGGCCGTCATCATCATATAGATAGATAGAAAATGCTTTATTCACACTTTACATATATATATATATATATATATACATGGAGGGGTTGTTGCCATACTCACCATGCTTGGCAGGCGGGTTGGCGAGCGCTGTATGGAGTGTCTAAACACGGAAAGACGCTGCAGCCCATCTTCTGGAGGTAGCCCTTGGCAGATTCTTACTGCATCCACAAGCAAGAGAGGAGAGGCAACATTCTACAGCTGGCACTTCACGGCACACTTTGTTTATGAAACCCTTATATTACATATATTTTTGTTTTATGGTATTTATTATGTCATGGGTAATATGTACTTAAATACATTTTTTTGTAAA
Organism: Pasiphila rectangulata; assembly: GCA_963082625.1. Classification (NCBI taxonomy): domain Eukaryota; kingdom Metazoa; phylum Arthropoda; class Insecta; order Lepidoptera; family Geometridae; genus Pasiphila; species Pasiphila rectangulata. The sequence goes on along the minus strand of OY720256.1, from coordinate 12,568,484 downwards.
TACATACATAGAAACATACGCCGTGGGGTGCCGGCAGTAGAATGTTACCTCACCTCTCATGCCCGTGGATGCAGTAAGAGCCCGCTAAGGGATACCTCCGGAAGATGGGCAGCAGCGTCTTTCCGTGTATCAACATCCCATACTGCGCTCGCCAACCCGCCTGCCAAGCGTGGTGAGTATGGCAACTACCCCCTCATGGATCCACGAGGGAGGCCTGTGTTCAGTAGTGGATGTTTTACGGCTGAAATGATGATGATGATACATAGAAAAATACCTTTAAACTAAGAGGAGTATCTAACCTTGATATTGTAGTAATGGAGGCTGCAGTCAGCTTTCTTTCTGCTAATGGCCACTTCAAATGGATCAAACCGGGTGCATACATTCTGAGCCAACTCATTCTTTGGGTCCGAGTAGAAGTCATTCCGGAGCTTCTTTAGGGTTTCATGTGTCAGGGGCACTGGAAGTTATAACAAAATTTATCAAAATCTATATATATAAAATTAAAAGTCCTGACTGACTGACTGATTGATATATCAACGCACAGCCTAAACCACTTGACCTAAAGACTTGAAATTTGGAACACATATACCTTGAGTATCCTAAAGGTGCACTAAGAAGGGATTTTTCGAAATTCTCATGGGATAGGGAATAAATGGGATTTATATTTTCGAATCAAAGTGGCTCTGCGTGAAAAAGGGGATTTTACGTTTTATGACTTTCACGCGGGCGAAGTCGCGGGCAAAAGCTAGTATTCATATAGAAAGAGAAATAAATAAAGATTTGTATTTGTTTCAAAAGCAGTAGGTACTTAGTTGTGTTTCTACTAAATAAATGTTTTAAGTCCATATTTCATGTACTCTAGCCAAATCTAGATTGAAATACAATTATTATTGCAATTAAGACTCTACTGTCCCACTGCAGAGCAAAGGCCACCCTTCCCTTTTTCACTATTATTTTGTTTTCTAATCTAACAAACAAAGGAAATAAAGAGAATGATTTTGATTTTCTTTGTGATGTATGATTATGACATAGGTACCTATAAATATACTACAGCCAGATTTGAAAAGAGTTGAAAAGCAGTTTCTTTTTGACATATGGTATACCTATACTTTAGCCAAATTTAATTTAGAATGTTTGTAAACAAACTGAATACTTAACTTTTTTTTATAATAAATTATAAAAGGACTTTTAGTTGCGCAGCAACTATGCCAGTCCAATACCTAACTTGTAAATAACTTTCTTTCTGTTGTTTTGATATATATTTCTCAATTATTGGGGATTTTTGACCACTCCCTTCAATATAAATTATGAGTAATTTGGTTGAAAACCCAAGATAAGAAAATATTCAATTTAATTTTTTTTAAGTGTGACAGTTTTTTACAAATATAATCAACTAGCGCCTCAACAACAGTTCCCGCCGCGTCGCATGCGTCGGATAAAAAGTAGCCTATGTGTTATTCCTGGTCCACATCTATGTGTGCAAAATTACAGCTGAATCCGTTGGGTAGTTTTTGCGTGAAGAGGTAACAAACCTCCAAACAAACTTTCGGCTTTATAATATTAGTGGGATTGAAATTGGCTGAAGTATTCATGTCCAGTCCATTTTAGTTAAAACAACTGTTGTGAAAAATTCAGTAAAATTTTATTTTTAACGAATAATTAACGTGTTTAGAATACCCGTTTAACATAACAATGAATAGTGTAACTCACGAATCATTTGAAAGTGAAATAATTCAGTAAAATGTTTTTCTCTAGACATACTTATTAACATACATAGCAAATACCCAGACTCCAGAAAAATATCTGTAGATAAGCAAACATTTATCTCTCAGCAGGCATTGAACTGCAGTCTCCTGCATCTCAACTGGCTTTAAAACCAACTGAGCAATATAGGTAGTCAAATAGAAAAATAGCCTAAGTAATGAATATTAAGAACATGCTGTTGGGTGCTGGTGCGGTAGAAGAGAGGAGTGCCCGTGGATGCAGTAAGAGCCTGCTAAGGGACACCTCCGGAAGATGGGCAGCAGCGTCTTTCCGTATATCAACATCCCATACTGCGCTCACCAACCCGCCTGCCAAACGTGGTGAGTATGGCAACTACCCCTTACCCCGAGGCCTTAGTTCAGTAGTAAACATTTTACGGCTGAAATGATGATGATATTAACATCCCCCCTGTGCCCACCAAGCAACCCTGCCAAGCATGATAGGTATGGCCACAGTCTCCTTATGAACAGAACTTGGGCGGCCTATGTCCAGCATTGAACATCCTACCTCTGAGAGAGATTGAACATGTCTTAACAAAAAAAATCATTTTAAATAATTATTATACAAACCAGACATGTTATTTGTTTTAGTGGACTGGTCACCATCGTTAAGAACCTCCAGTTTTGATTTTTAAATTGTATATTTGTTAATAAATCACTCACATTTATGACTAAAATTTGAGTTTAATCTTATATTTATACAGTGAAGTGGAAACTTTAATATTTTAATCATTTCATAATGCTCTAGACAAAAAAAGTTTTATGTTAAATAAATCACATTAATTTTCAGTGTATTCATTGTTTTTCTGTCAATTATGACTTTGAAGGAATGTTTGTTTTTTTTAGACTCAACTTTAGGTTTAATATGTTTAGGATGAGGTAGGGAACTATTTTATTAGGTATTTCTTCTATTAGACTTTTGCCTGAAAGTTCCTATGTACTAGCTAATTTTATTGATACTACCTAAGTTTTTTAAACTAAGTATCATCGTCAATTTGGGTGGTTTTATTAATTTACATACGTGTCTTCGACTTTGAAATACATAGATACATTTTAATCGCCAAAGTCAGTATTTTTTACCATTGTGTTATTATGGGGCACTACCATAATTTTATAGACTGGTTATGCAAAGATGTATGTAACTGCACTTGTTAAACTTATTTAAACAGTAACTCCTTAAATACTATAAAATTCCTTTCGATTAGGTTATGTTTTTATTAGCAAACTCACCAGATGCCATTTTGCGGGAAGCTATTAATAATAATTTACACGTCTGTACACTAAAAAGTATTGGTGAAAATAATTTTAGGATCATTTATTTTCGATGATAGGTAAACTTGACACACACCACACAAACAAACCACAAAATGACTATCAAGAAATAATTTTTGCCGGTTAGAGCCAAAAGACATCGTATGCTAAATCAGTCTTTATTTCAGTGCATTAAAGTTTAATAATGCATGTATCTGTGATTCAAGGCGAAATGGGAACCTGAATCTTTCTCTTTCTTGCTCATTTATAATTCCATGACAGTTCATAGGGTTCACTCTTTCGGACATTGAACTCTTTAAGCAGCTGACTTGCAGCTGTTTCGAAAATACTACCAGTTAAAAAAATATTGATGTAAATGATGAGTGTCTGATATTTCTTAAATTCTTGTCTGCTACAAAAGTAACAGTAACTTTTATTCATAATACTAATTATTAATAAATATTAATTATTAATAATGTTTTAACAATTGTTTGATATTTTCTAAGATGGCAATATTGGGTTTTCAAAACGCGGGAATTTTTAAATCGTTATACAAATCGGAGATTAACTATGGTTTTACATATTTTTTAAACGTTTTTATGACATAGAGACCTACAATTTCGTTGATTTAAATCTTTTTTAACGGTTGCCATCTGTAAGAAAAACAACACCGCTAAAATCAATCGGTATGCTTCAATTCTCACTTTGAAAGATAGTTCCGAGAAAAATCAATACTTCCTACTAAGTTGGTCACCCTTCCCGACGACAAGATATTTGGGTCAAGGATTTAACCCTCCGTCGGACTGGTGGTTAGTGTTTTACGAGAAAAAGGTTGGAATTCCAATAAAAATGTCCCAAAAAGCCTACGAAGATGCGTGTTGCAGAGCTGAATTGTTCGGTCAGCCATTACCAAACAAAGAAGAGTTTCTTGCAAAAAATAAACATCTTGATGTCACCGAGTTTGAAGAAGTGGAGATCAGAACTGCAGAGGTGTGTACAAAATCTATCATAGGCATTAAATATGTACTAAATAGGCATTTTATATACATGTAAGTATTTGATTTAGAGAAACAAAACACTGACAAGTGACATTATTTATTGCATTTGTTTACCAATTTTCAGAACACTGCAATGCTAGACGACACAATTAAAGAAGGTACTAGTGGACTTGCAGAGCTAAACACAATCTTAAATTCTACCCAGACTAAAATAAACAAACTCAAGGTGAGTTACAGAAGTCCACAGCAATCAGATTGAATCATTTGCTGTAAAGAAATAGTAGGCGCTAATTTTCACATGCACGTTTCAGGGTGTTTGTGGCAGCCTTACCAACTTCTTTCGCATCAAAACATCAGGCAAAGGTAACTTATCCTACTCCAGCGAGCCCAGTTACGTAGGGCAGACCAACTACGACAAAGATTATATTCCACCACGTGACCTTGGCTCCATAAACGAGGGCTTAGGCCCGAACGACACTGAAATGACAACGCGTAGGCCAAAACAAAATGGCGGAGGCGGGAAAAGTGACATAAATTCAGCGTTGGGTGATCTTCAAGATATGGAGGACATGGAAAATACCTCGTTGGTGAGCAAAGCAACGGTCGTGGATATATCTAAGCAGGTTGATTCACAGATGAGCAAACTGGATCAGATGATAAACCAGACTGATAGGGCCCAAATGTCTCTGAACAGTCAGAATAAGCAATTGAGACGTTTGCGGTAATTTTGTTAAAAGGTAATTTTTTGTTGATGAATAAATGCATCGAAATTTTTTCAGTTGAAGGCTTATGAAATTAAAATTGAATAATGCATGTATAACAAGGATTGTGAAAGCTAAAATGTTCTCGTGTTTTTATAGTTGTGCTCAAGTTAATAATTTAGCATGCCTTATTCCGTTTACATACATAATTATATATGTATATATAATATATACATAATTTGTATACAGAGGGATTCATTCAGACTGGATCAGAATGAACAAATATTCCATGAGAATCAATATAGGTAAGTAGCAAAATGAGATATTTTAAATGTAATGTCCGGGCATCATGCTGGGTAGCTAGAGCTTCCATTAGATCTTCGTCAGTCCATTCATTACGATCCTAGGGCTAAACCTAGGAATATAATAAAATCCAACAGAAATCGAGTAATGGTGTCCATTCGACAATATTAAAGCCCGACAATATTAAAGCCCCCATAATTCGCTTCGTTTGATCCACCCTGAATGAATCACCCAATGTTAGGTTGATCTTATTTAGGTAGGTACTTTATTTATTAACATTATTGGGTGGGTATATAATAATTAATAACCTAAAGCAACCGTATATAAACAGCTCTTTTTAGCTTCACATTTAAATCAATTCATGTATTGTTATATATAATAGTCTATGAGATAAGGCAAATTATCAGAATAATTGGTGCTTTGGAAAAATACTTGTGTGATAAATAATGGGAAGCGATTATTTTGCAAATGTTATCGTATGAATATTCTTGGTACTACTATTAAGGTAGGTACCTAGGTATAGAAGTATATAGAAGATATTTCTATATAAGGCTGTCGTTAGAATAATATTTTGAGTTTGCACTATTCAAAAAGGTATGTTTGTCAAAATTATAATTATTGTAGGTAGTAACATCTAAACTAAATGAACAACAAATATAGAGGATGGATTTTTGAGACGGGACAGTTACAGGAAAACGTTCCTTTGATCCTAGGATAGTTTTCCTGTAACTATAACTGTTAAGATCTGCCCTTTTCGACCCGTCCCAAAACTCTATCCTAGTAACAAATCCGCTATCCTTTAAGCATTTTCGACCGCCTTACAGAAAAACTTTACTCTTTATGTTCAGCGGTCGAAGAGGCGGTGTTGTTCGTGGCTGGTCAACTACCTCTGCGTCTTTGTTATTTCTAGTGCACTCCGTGACGAACGGTGAGACGATTCCTCCTGAAGATGCCTTGTACAGAGGCGAAACCCGTGACGAATTCTTTTTGATTGTCTTTCAAGTTTCAGTAAATATAGGTTGCTCATTTAGATATTAAGTAAAATGGATTTTCGCAAAGTTACGCTGGAATTAATACATTTTTTGAAGGTAGTTAATGTTTGAAAAGGCCCTAAAAGACAATAATATAATTCAAACGTGCTTTCTTCCTAGACTTAAAAACCTACTAAAACTAAAATTCGATGTGTACAAGATGTAAATAATCTGCATCATTTAAATTTGAATTGCTTACTTAGGCGTTAAAACCGGTGTTGGACGAGTCGTAAGTACCCCCCCCGACTTTCAATACCCCCCCGACGCGCTTTATGGAGCGACGGGTCTCCATAAGGTTTGAACTACTACAGTTGTGGGTTCAATACCGAAAATGCACTAATGGTTTCATTCTTAAAAAATGTTTACACGTGCATTAATATTGTGAAGAAAAATTGCCGTTTCTTTAAATTTTGTACACATTAAATTTGGCAAACGTAGGTATAGGTAGGTATTATAAATTACACAAAATAATTAGTACCTAGGTAGGTATATAACAAAAATAATATTATTTTTGTGTCTAGGTAGTTCCTTCACGAGTTGAAATGATTTTGTGGAATTCATTTTACACTTTTACTTTTACTAACACTTCGGTAGAAATACTGGTTTTCCAAGAGTTCTGACTACTTCCATGTAGATTAGATAGAGTTCCAATGATCTATATTTCTTATAATAACCTATTATGTAATACTTAGCTTCATTGTATCCTGTGACAATATTTCTCTACCAATCTTAATAATGTAGTGTTAAACTAACTTTTTATAAATACCTACTTACTCTTGCTAGAACCTAATTGTTGAAATTGTACGCTATTCATGTTTCTCTCTAAAGGTGTAACCCCAAGCTTCTTCTAAATGCCTAATCTTATTTACATTTTCTTTGTATATATTCTTGAATCCGATCGGAAAATACTGAATGTGTGTAGTCAACCTCGATTTAATCTTCTAGAGCCGAGTCTTATTGATGAGGCGTTTGCATAAAAAAGTAAAAATTCCTATAACAGTTTTTTCGAACCTTAAAGATGGCGTTAGGTAGTTTTCATAAACTGGTGGGAAACTCAATTTGACAATGACAGCAATTGTGATAAATCACAAACTTGCTTTCTCCGCTTGCCAGCGCCAGTGTTAGGTTTAGTAGAAAACTTTTTTCTTTTTTATGGAAAACGGCTCATTGTTACCAACAGAAAAATAACAGGAGGGCCATCTCAAAGCCTTATTCGACGTGTTGAAACTTGGAATCAACCACCTAACTGTCAGTTTAAATAAGAATTTATTAACGTTGATCAAAACATAGGAAAATAAAACACGATCGGAAAGGGAATAATGTTCTACACTGATCTTCCTTCCTTGTAATATAAAAATGGCAGCCACAAATATCGCATAGAAACCATAGAATAAAGACCGAAATAGGTTAAGGAATTAAATTGTATTATTTTATAAATGTGGGTAGTTATATAGCTAATAGAGGTTTGTGATTATTTTTAAATTCAGATTTAGAATTCAATTCAAATCTTGATTTGTCAATTTCCTATGAAAAAACTGTGTAGTATATATATGTTGGGTAGGTAACATATTTTATTACTTTAAGTTAAACCTATTGCCATCAGGTACCTAGAGTACCTTGACCAACAAGGTATTAATTTAATAATTATAAACCATAATTAAATGAATCAAAAGGTTATTCAGCGTTCTTTTGACTTATTTTCATACAAAACTGTCAATAATTAAGTGCTGTATATAGTTTAATACACTTATTAACTAATAAGAAGCTAGTCTAGTAAGAGAGAATATAATAAACATCAATTCTTTTGATATTTAATAATGTTTGACATGTAGAACAATACTGTGAACACGTAGTTTTCCTTATACTATTTCGTATAAAAAAACCGGCGATACATTGCGTCGAAATGTCGGGTGACGTCATGAGCCCCGCCCGCTTCCTAACTTTACCCAAGTGAATGTGCATTATTCAAGATGATAAAATAATTATCAATTTGAAAAAAAAAAATGGGTAGGTATTGTTATCATTATTTTATTTTGCTGAGACCAAGCTAGCGTAATTTTTTGAGTTGGCAGATTACCTACGTTCAACTGAACTGAATTTGTAGCACTAACAGGACTTTTGCGAGAAAGCGAATGCAGCGTAAACTCGACTCATTTTACACGACTCACAACTGAAAAAATATGCTTTTTAGCCTCAGCCTTATAGCATTTTGATCATATCAGTGAATCTTTAAAATGCTTATCTGCTTCTTCATTAAAAATACCGATATTTCGTGAGTGTTTTTTGTTTCTACAGCTGATTTATAATGCACTAGCTTCTGCCCGCCGCTTCGCATGTGTTGTACCCGAATAAAAAGTAGCCTACTTATGTGTTAATCCTGGTCAACATCAATACGTATGCAAAGTTTCAGCTCAATCCGTAGCCTAGTTTTTGCTTACTTACCTCTTCACGCAAAAACTAGGCTACAAACCTCTATACAAACTTTCGGCTTTATAATATTAGTGGGATGTGATAAACATAGGTGTCAGACATTGTGTTTGGGTAAATATAAGTATTTTTAATGATTTAAAATTTTAAAGCGATAAAATATGAAATAAAGCTGTGATTATGAAGATGGATTTTTATTCTTTCTCCAAAACAGATCATTGCCAATTCGCGTCAATATGTTTACTATCCTGCTTTATGGTTGTCAAAGCTGGCCCTTGATAAAAAGCATAATTCGCAAAATAGTCACCTTCCAAAGAGCAACGGAAAGATCTATGCTAGGCCTGAAACTTAATGACAGAATACGAAGTGACCTCATCAGGATAAAAACCAAAGTCACCGACGCAGTGTACATGCTATGCAAACTGAAGTGGAAATGGGCGGGCCACGTCTCTAGAGCAGCGGACGGGCGCTGGAGCGAACGCATCCTGCATTGGTACCCGCGAGACACTACTCGCTCACGAGGTAGGCCGCGGAGACGTTGGTGCGATGACGTGGTAGAGATGGCAGGACCAACATGGACCCGTTTGGCTCAAGACCGCCGCGAATGGAATCGCATGGAGGAGGCCTACACCCAACTATGGGTGCCCAAATGACTCGGCTGCAAGGCTACGAATTTCAATTTTAATGTTTTAATTTTATATATTTTTAATTTTGTCATTGGGAATAAAGGCTTTATTATTATTATTATTATTATGTTTACTCACATTAGGTTGAAAGATATTTTTAATAAATATTTTCTTTAGATTGTTCAGGAAAAGTTAAAAATAATTTTATTTTAAAATATTTGTTACTTACCCGAAAAAGCCAAGCAACCTACCGACCAACTTGCCAATTGACCCAATTCATTTAGAAGGGGCGCGACTATTTTTTTGACAATATTATTTAAGGAATGAATATTACTACAGTTATTTTAATATTTTTTTTAATAGAAAAAGTAAATGGTTCACCTAATCCTATAACCTTTCTCCTATTGAATGTTATACTAACCTTCACAAAACTAACCTTCCGCAATCAAACTTTACATATACATAGAATCAATAAATAGCATCTTGAGGAAGGAGAAAATGGAGATCATTTGCTCAACAGTGGGACAGTAATAGAGCAAAAAGCTACATAGAATAGTCAATTTACAAAAGAAGAACAAGACACATTTAAATTTATTAAAACACATAATTGAATTCGTTCGCTTAAGAAAACTTTTTTCCAAGTGAGGGAAAGAAGCGAACAAAAACCTTATTTTTTCACTTCTATAAATTGTTACAATACCTATTTGTCTTAATAATAAGGCTGAATTTAATAATTATAATACCTATTGCCGTGGGGTGCCGGCAGTCGAATGTTACCCCTCCTCTCTTGCCCGTGGATGCAGTAAGAGCCTGCTAAGGGATACTTCTAGAAGATGGGCAGCAGCGTCTTTTCGTGTAATAACATCCCGTACTGCGCTCAACAACCCGCCTGCCAAGCGTGGTGAGTATGGCAACTTCCCCTCATGGAAATCTATGAGGGAGGCCTGTGTTCAGTAGTGGACGTTTTACGGCTGAAATGATGATGATGATGAATACCTAGTGTATAGGTGTAGTCACATACACACTCGCCATCTGACACAATTCAGGATTTCTGAAGGAAAACATGTTTTTAGAAAATAATGTTATATACAACTGAATCAAGAACAACACTCTAAAGTAAGCGTCCCTACCCTTATTTTGTTCTTTTTAGGGTTCCGGACCAAAATGGTAAAAAGGAACCCTTTTTCTGTCTGTCTGTCACAAATGGATATCTCGAGAACTACTGATGCTATCAAGTTGAAATTTGAAATGGTTAAAGATAAAGATACAATTTTTTTACTAATATAGGATATATAAAAGTGTTAAAAAATATTCTTATGATTGCGGGGGGCGGATAGGGGATCTCAAAATGTTTAAGTGAAGTGACTAAGGTCCTGTGGGGTATCATATGAAAGGTATTCATTTGCACATTATTAAACAGTTTTCATTTTTACTTTAAGCAGTATCGTTTCCGAAAATGTTGAAAAAACGACCGTCCGTATCTCCGTGTGGAGATAAACTCGTGCAACTTTTATAGCTAATAGAAGTGTATGTAAAGTTTATAGGAAAATTATAACGAACTCTCTAATTTGCATAGTTTTATAGACAAGGGGGTGGAAGGGGGTCTTTTTTTTGTGAAGTTACTAGGTCATGTAGGGTATTATAAGAAAGGTATTAATTTGCACACGAATAAACAGTTTTTAGTTTTGCTTTAAGCTGTATAGTTTTCGACTTATTTACAAAACGTTAAAAAAATTGCGTTCCCCCTTAACTCCGAAGTTTGCAGAGATAAACCCCTGAAACTTTTATTACTAATAGGAGTGTATGTAAAGATTACAGGAAAATTATAACGAACTCTGTAATTTGCATAGTTTTGTAGAAATCATCGAAAGTGTAAAAAAACTACATAAGTTCCGCTATCAGACAAGAGATGGCGCTGTCAAGGTTCGCTAATAAATATATACCGCTTTTATCATATATTATATTGTATGATGGCACGAAACCTGGTGCGCGAGTCCGACTCGCTCTTGCCCGGTTTTATTTAGGGTTCCGTACCCAAAAGGTAAAAACGGGACACTATTACTAAGACTCCGCTGTCCGTCTGTATATCTGTCACCAGGCTGTATTTCAAGAACATGGTAGCTAGATAGTTGAAATGTTCACAGATGATGTATTTCTGTTGCCGCTATACAAACAAAAACAGAATAAAATAAATATTTGAGGGAGGCTACCATACAATACAAACGTGATATGGTTTTGCAGTTTTTTGCTCGCAATTGCTCGATATAAATAACGACAACAGGTAGACGCATGATAAATTCAGAATATTTAGTTGTACATTCATTAAAAATAATAATAATAATAATGGTACGGAACCCTTCGTGCCCGAATCCGACTCGCATTTCGCCGATTTTTTTACCTATTGTTGTTTTTTCATATATATTTTTCCGGTTGTATTGTGATTTGTGCGTGTGGTAAATATATGTTTTTTCTGTTTCTTCTTTATACCTAAATCCACAAAGTGGTAGGTATCCCAGAACAAATAAGCTTATTTATTCAAATGTCAATAAAAAAAATCACCGATCAATTGAATGAAGATTACCTGACATTGAACGTGTCACGGTAGTAACCACCGAACAAAAACAACGATGAACACACTTCAACCGTGAAAACCAGATTATAAAAGCATTTTGATACCACGATCAGTCATTAAGATCAAACCAACGAAATGTTACTCGCGCTTTTAGTTTTACCGCTTGTAGCGGCCAATCCATTTCACAAATACCCTTATGTGTTTCTACTGGACGTTGGTAATGAAGAATTGGAGAAGGTCGACTCTGAACAGATCAGATTGTCCAGTCCTGGAGGATCAGTGGCCCTCAGGTACCCTGCGATTGGTTTTGGAGACGATATAGCTCATGTGAGAGTGAGTGGCGTCGATTTTGGCACAGACCTCAAAGCAACTATACTCGATGGTGGCCCTGGTTACAAATACGTCGTGATCGTGTTGATTGGTAATCTAGGAGTTGCCTACGATGCCGTTATTACTATACAAACAGTACCCAGTGAAACGAAAGATAGAACACAGTCTACAGAAGATGTTTCAAATAGTGATGATGATTATGAAGTGTCTGAAAAACAAAATAACAGTGCGGAAGAATACGACAGTGCAGAAAGTAAAACTAGCCAAAACAAAATAGATTCGAAAAACGAGGAACTTACACAAGAGAGTTCAAATGTAGACTATGCCCAGAACCAAGCACTGAGTGGGTACAGAATTAAGAATAGTGACAATGAAGATGAAAACGAAGATGGTAGCAGTAATATTGAACAAAACGATGTTTACGAAACAGATGAATCAGATGCAAATGAAGATGGAGTAAAAGATTATAAAGAAGACAGTTCAGTCAGTCAGCCTGTCGCTGAAAGATACACATCAAACGGCTACAGCCAGTCAGAACTACCAGTCATTGTGGACCAGAACTTATACAACAAGTACGAAGCTCTAAAATCCCACTTCAATGGTGTTGAAGTATATCCTCAAAGTTCAGAACCCGGTCAAAGTTATGATTACGTACCTGTTGATACAATAAAAGGTTATTCCGATTATGATGAGGGTGATACACAGCAAGATGCATATGAATACTATAAGGATAACAGTAATGATGATTCTGCTGTTGAGTTTTAAGTTATAAGTAACAAATTATTAGAAGAAAATTAGTATAAGTACGTTATTACGATAGTTCGTTAATAATAGAGTTCCTAAGAATAATAAATCAGTCAAACTTTGTTGACTGAGTTTTCTAATATATAAAAACATTAGCTATTTAGAATATAGGTAAAATACGTGGAACCAAAGATTTAAATCGTATTTTAACGATTTAAATATTTGCGTGGATCTGGAAAAAACTTATAAAAACTAAAAAAATAGGTGGTAAAAATAAATCAGAGCAAGTCATTTTTAAGATTTCTTGTGTTATTTGTCGGATGGTGACTCTGTCTGTCTTTAGTTAGACGGACTCTACTTTCGACGAATCTACTTCTGGAGACGTTCGACGAGAGAGGACGTACTCAAGTCATCTATAATTTTTCTATCCTTACCTCAGAACTCCGTCGTTAATGAACCGATTTGGAATTTTTTTTTTAAGTTCGAATACTCAACACAAAAACACTTTATACTTTCAATTAGGACCCATTTTTTTCAAAACTCGAGTTGTAGTTAAAACTAGCGGTTGGGTTTTTTGTTTCATTTTATAATGTTTTTTTGTTTTTATACCCAGTTCTGATAATGGGATCCATGATAAATCGATGGATATATTTAAATGTAAAAATGTAACAGGTAGTAACATTATAGCGGTCAAAACAAAATACTATTAGTACGACCGCACGTGAGTACAACTTCCATCTCTGGGCAGGCGCGCCACAATACCAACTCCATCCACTTGATCGGATACAACGCAGGCCAACCCGTATTATCGACGATTCCATTCTCACAGATGATCTGGAGCCCTTAAGCCTCGAAAAGACGTAGAATCGCTGTGTGTGCTATATCGTCTAAATAAAGGGGAATGTTCTAAAGAAATACCCGCAGCTAACTTCCATCACCGCACTACTCGCCATAAAGCTAATTTTCATCCGCACCATTTGGATAGCTGGTGGATAGAACCACTCGTTTTTAGCGCTCTTTTTTGCCACGGACGATCAAGTATTCCTTCGGAGCTACGATATGGGGTCCATTAAAAGGCGGGTGTTCCTTCATAAGGCAGCACTTCAGCTTCGCCTCTGGAGTTGCAGGTGTCCATGGGCGACGGTGACCGCTTCATATCAGGTGGCCTGTCCACTCGTCGTCCTGCTTATAATATAAAAAAAATCCTAGCATAATAATAAAAAATATTTTATACCAAGGTACCAAGGTAACCTTTTGAGGAGGAGAAATACCATGGAGGTGCCATACTCACCAAGCTTGGCAGACGGCTGCCAAGCTTGGTGAGTATGGCACCTGATCATATGGCATAAGACCCTTCATGATCAGTACCTACTTAGTGATCAATGATGGAGGACTTTGTCCAGCAGAATGGATGTCCTATGGCTAGAAGAGAGAGAAGTACCATAACTGAATGTCGAAATATACCGTCAAGTAGGAAGTACAAATCTAGTAGGAAGTAATAACCGTAGATAGGCTTTCTAAGAAAAGATTTTCCGAAAATAGCGAAATGGTTTTAATTTGTCCTTATAAAAGTCCCCAGCGGTTGTCAATGTATCGTGGACCACTTCAATAATTGCATCACGATCAACCGTAGGCGTACACGAGTCATGTAGGTAGGCAGTCCCTAATAGATGTCATTTGATTGGCTGTATAGTCCAGGCAGCATCATCTGTGAGATGTCATACGTTATCAGACATTATTTAAAAATAAGAAATTAGATAAAAAAAAACTAATAGAAAGTATTTTTTTCAGTTACAGGCAGTTTAATCTATGATGGCCACCACTTAGTCTATAAAAAATATAAAAATAAAGTGTCTGCTTGTTATGAAAAAAAACAGGTCATTTCGGAGATTAGTGCGAACAAAAAAAGGTTAAATCGTTAGTCTTTAATAATCCATTTAGTAATAGCATTATGAACGATAACTATAACCGCCCATTGTATATTATATTTTGTCTGTCTTTCTCTTTGTGAAATTTATGTTTTATGGTGAATGTACAATAAAGAGTTTATTTATCTATCTATAACCTTTTTATGGGTTCCGTACCCAAAGGGCAAAAACGGGACTCTATTACTAAGACTTCGCTGTCCGTCTGTCTGTCTGTCTGTCTATCACCAGGCTGTATCTCATGAACCGTGATAGTTGGACAGTTGAAATTTTCACAGATGATGTATTTTTTTTCCGCTATAACAACATTCCGCTATAACAACAAATACTAAAAACAAAATAAAATTAATATTTAAGGGCCCCATGCAATAAAAGTGATTTTTTTTGCTGTTTTTTGCTTGATATTAATAACGGAAACAGGTAGGTAGACGGTTGAAATATTCACAGAATATTAAATTGTATATTTATTTTTTAATTATGCAATAAAATAAAATTAAAATAAATATTTAAGGGGGCTCCCATACAACAAACGTGATTTTAATGTCGTTTTTTGCTCGATATTAATAACGGCAACAGGTAGTCGCTTGAAATATTCACAGACTAATGGTACATGAAGGGTTCCCTTCGTGCGCGCGTCCGACTCACACTTGGCCGATTTTTTTATCTGTGTTTGATCGCATTAATCTCCGAAACGGCTAGACCTATTTTGACGGGACTTCATCTGGCATAGCTGGTTTTATAAGGAGTAAGTAGCTTAAGCTACTAACATTGTAGGAAAATAGTATTAAGGGTCCCACTAAAAAAAATAAAAACAACAAAACCTCGGGCAGCAGCTAGTAGAATAGTTACACATACCTAAGTAAAGATCTTAAAGTAAATGTACTTTTTAAACAAGAGCAAGATAAGCTCCTGTCACACCATTAGACAAAGAGTTTTACCCACCAGTGATTGATGCATTGACGTGCTGTTTCACCTCGTTTGTGTCTACTGAGAATATAATGCCTTTATATTCTATGATGATTTTTGTCATGGATTTCCGCAAAGTAACGCCTGATTCCATTAATTATATCCTATGATGATTTAAGCCCCTGGTAATGTAATGTAGGTCCTTTTCAGTGGGGCCCCTCAGCTATCCGATCAGCAGGGGTTACACGCGCTCAATTCTTGTCTCAAGGCTCAGAAACGGCAATTTTCTCAGTCGGTGTTTGTTTGTGAATAAAATTCGCAATAATCATAAAAAAATATCAATCGCCCAAATTTTGTGCTCACCTACTTGTTTTGTTGTTTTGAAACACGTGTCACCTTAAAGAAGTGTGCAAAAAGCAAACTTACTAAAATATATTTTTATCTTTTATTTGGCCACATCGCATTTGATAGTGTCCGACACAGGGTAATATTCAATGCCCTTTAAAACCAGCTTATTGATAAAACATTATATTAACGTAATAAAGATTATTTACCAGAATAGCACAGCAGTCATAAAGTTAAACTCCACTAGCCCGGTATTCAAAATCAGAAAAGGAGTCAAATAAGGTGACCCGCTGTCCCCTATCTTGTTTACTGCTATTCTCCAAGAGGTATTTGACACACTTTCTGCTATTTGGGCAACAAAAGGCATCGATGTCGATGGCAAACGTCTGACGAATTTGCGGTTCGCGGATGACGTCGTCCTTTTTGCCCCAACTGCACAAGAACTGCAGGAGATGCTCCAGGGACTAAGTGCGGCAAGTCTTGAGGTTGGTCTTCAAATGAACCGGTCGAAGACCAAGATTATGTCAAACAGCACGAGACGTACGGTCGTGGTAGACGGGCAGGATGTACAATATGTTGACAAATACATATACTTGGGCCAGTTAGCGAGCTTCGACAACAGGCAGGACAGAGATCGGTCAAAGGATCGACAATGCCTTGAAGAGCTACTGGTCATGCGTACGTGAAGAGTGACCTCCCTTTATCACTGAAACGCAAACTCTTCGATGTGTGTATCCTGCCTGTCCTAACCTACGGTGCCCAGACATGGTATTGACTGAGTCACAGAAGAGCAAACTAAAGATTTGTCAAAGGGCAATGGAACGCAGCATTCTCGGATTTAAGCGTGCCGACAGAGTGCGTAACATCATGTTGCGTTCCCTAACTAGCATCAAAGATGCCGGTAGCAAAACTGCCACACTTAAATGTGTCTGGACCACGTTAGTCGAATGCCACCGGAGAAGTGGGCTCACATTATAACACCATGGCTTTCTCATGACGGAAGGCGGCGTCGGGGTCGGCTAAGAAAGCGTTGGCGGGATGATTTCGTCACCTTCGACAGAGGATGGTGGGTGTCTGCGAAGGATCGGGATGGTTGGAGGACATTGGGGAAGACTTTTGCTCAGCAGTGAGACAATATAGGTTAGTAAAAAAAGGCACAGCCTTTACTATGAGCGCGGCTGTACTTTCATGGTACATGATTAATAATTGTTAGTGTCCCTTCAGAGTGTCTTCGATATTTTATTATTTCGATATTTTTTCCGTTCAATGGATCTTCTGGCGATGTTTATTACATAGGTACTATTAAGCAAAAATTTGAATCGCTATTAAGCATAATATTCGGATATAGATTCTATTATTGAATCAAAGTGAAAGAGAGTTAATTTTGACCACTTTCCATCACTCGAAAAAATACATTTTGATACGTAAAAATTCAAGATTATCATTGTTCAATAATAACTTTTCAATTAACACTAGTTTGACATTTAATTTCACTTTTAACAAACATCTTCATCACGTCATTATTGAGTATACCATATTTTAGCCTTTCAAGGTTGTGGGTTCTCTCGTATTGGTCTAATCATGGGTTCAATCGATCCAATCAAATCAAATCAAAAACCTGATGCAGTGAAATTCCGTGAAATCAAATCTGGATAGCGGTTCTCTCCCGCCGAGTTGGCGACGTTCTATTTTCGAACTGCAATTTGAATTTCGAATTGCTTGCGACCGTTTTGTGCTAAATATGTAGTGGCCATATCAGGTAGGCCTACAAATTTTCTGTTATTATTTGAAGACATGAGTTTATGAAGGTGATATGTTACAAATTCATAATTTTACAGAAATGAGCTCTAAAGTTTTCATTTTTATTTTGAAACTATTTCGTGACTGGTTTATTCTATAGAAATAAATTCTGGTATATCTGACAGATACATTATTAATTTTTAAGGATGTGGTAATAATTAAAATAACATTATTATTAAAAAGGTTTTATTTAAGAAAAAGTGAACATAAGACCTTTTTCGTGGGCAAACTGAGGAACATAACACCTTCATTCATATTAAATTATACAAAAATACTTAACTCTGAGCTGAATACACACGCTGAACATAGCCATTACTGCTACAAATCCTTAGTTAAATCTAACTAAGGATGGAGTCGTAGAAGTAACGGTATTCAGGCTTAACGAACTTCAGTTGTTCTCTTAAATTTGCTTTTTTTTTCTTGTGAAATCGTTCCATACTTTATTCCTACCCGTTGAACTTCAAACCTGCTCTGGTCTGGAATTTATTTTCATTATATTTACCTTTTAAAGGGTGTCATCTTATACAGGATTCTTTGAAATAATAAAAGCCGTATTCTTCCACACGAATCCCATCTCTGAAGGAAACTTTTTCCACTATTAACATCATTTTTCCTACTAATCAACTGAAGCTTTTCTTGGATTTCATCAATTTTTCGAAAGTGCTCCGACTTATCAATAACAACATTGTTTCGTGACGCTTTACATATTATTTCTCGGTATTGCTCTGTCACGTATAATATACATTGTCATTTTTACGCAGTTTTTTTTTTCGATCCTTCCAAAATCTCTATCTGGATCGAGAAATGTGTGGCCGACCTCAGGAAACTTGTGATCGATTACCTTGAAATAGGTACCCTTCAAGATCATGTTATCTCTAAAAAAAAGAGCTGGTTTGTTTCTGTCGGTAGCCATTGCTTGAACAGCATTGCGATAATTTGTTATAATGTTCCTCAGTTGACCCTCCTGCATTGCATGTAGAGCACGTATCGCTCTTGGGATATCCAAATGATAAATTGAATTTAGTCACAAATATTTTGTTATACGAGCTTTTCGTGATTTTGAAGTGGTCAGGCAGCTGCTCTTCTTGACACTCTTCCAATTATAGTTTATGCATTTTTGTAACATTTAAGAGTGGTGACAAATATTGTTTATGCATGTTTTTGTTGCGAGAATAGTGCGATTGCTCGGCAGGAAAGCTTGAAATATGTTGCTCAATACGCTTTTTAACATCCTCGCCCATTTTATGAGGTCTATTTTTGTGTATCCCTCTACGATCGGCAGGTGTAGCAGCAACACTAGACCTTATTCGGCTTAAAATGACGTCAACCTTTTTCTTTTTTTTAAGTGATAAAATACTTGTATAATGCCGATTTATGTTTTCTAGCATTATTTCGCTGCCTTTTTACCTCTTGCCTAATGATGCTCTTAAAAAGTAAGGCATTTTTGCTGTTCACATCAAGTGTATAGAAAGCTTCCAGTATTTTTTTTCTATCTTCAATACTGATTTTTTCAGAGCAGCCTAGTCTGCATTTTTCGTGACATAATATTCCCTCATTTATAGTTTTTTTTGGCACTATTTTTGTATGGTAAGTATTCTTGTCCTTATTCTCGCGCTATGACAGCTGACATGCTTTTCCAAGTTTCAGGATTATTCGGTCGTCTCTTTGAACGGTTCTCCTTGAGAAAGCTTGCGCGCGGTTGAGCGCATCATCAGTTCGTGAATGAAAGTGTTATGTTCGTACATAACACCTTCATTCTCGACAAGAATGAAATACTTTTACTATTTTGACACTGATAGTAATGTTAAGTGCCCATGACACTATCATTCATTATGATTCTATACAGTAACAGGACATAGCACCTTCATTAACGCTTTATCCTTTATTCTATCTTAAAAAATGCATAGTTTCTTTGAGACAACTATGTAGAATGACATAACACCTTCATTCAACTAAAAAAATGCAAAAACAAAAAAATGTTACATAACATCTTCATTCACTCACGTCTTCATTTATAAGATGCTAAAAATATTGGCATCTATTTGTTAGCTCACACTACTAATATGGGATGATCTTTATATTGTTAATAATTATTTGTGTTAAACTAAGCTAATGTAGTGGTGGGGTGCCGGCAGTAGAATGTTGCCCCATCCTTTCTTGCACCGCCGGTGTAGTAAATCCGCCAAGAGATACCTCCGGATGATGGGCAGCAGGTCTTTCCGTGTTAAAACAACGAAGATTCCGTTACGCTAAGCTAATAAAAGCGTGTTAAAAATACAGACGATTTGAGAACCTCCTCCTTCTTTGAAGTCGGTAAGAAAGCGTTATGCCTACAAAGAGTACCTATAACACCAGACCCTATGGCCGCCAGTGTGTTGAGAAGTGCTGGAGATGGTGATAAATATACAGTTGTACCTATCCATATCCTATAAACACCTGTGAAACAAATAGCTGTAATTTTAAAGTGTGTCCCTGTGTTTATGTTCAAAATGCATTTGGGACAGAACGGTATGATTTCACAGATAAAATAAAGATCGAAACCGTTCCACGGAATTTTTGAATAATTCGGAATTCAAATTATCGACCGTTTCATAGAGGAGATTTTAATGTCATTGTATGTTTGAATGTTTTTCGAACGCAATTCTAACACAAACTATATTTATGATGGCACGGACGGAACCCTCGGAGCGACAGTCCGACTCGCTGTTGATCGGTTTTATTTTGAAATGTATTATTTTTACATTTACCATTATATACTTATTGTTGTATTTGCTTTTAAGATAATACGCAATAAAGATTTATTATTATTATTACTTACATTATTTATAACATTTGCATTTATTTAAAAGTAGGGCTAAACAATTATTCACGGACAGAGCTTAAAATAATGTAGAATAATAGATAACGGACAAATTAACCTAAGAATTACATCATCTGACTTTTTCCATAATAGTAGGTATTGTTTATTTAATGTAATGTGGGTAGGTATATTTTCATGAACACTTTAAGTTTTTAAGTTAGCTTACATAATATGTCTATGTCTGCCTATGTACGGCGAGACATAACTTATTAAATGTTTCAATTTAAGACCATTGTTGTTATGTACATATGTTTTGTACAAAAAAAATATTCCGTATAAATAGTACCTCGTCACCTTTCTTTCTAGAGGAATGTCAGACTAAGAAACCTCATGACTTGGTTCAAAGCGTAAACTAAATCAGAGCTTTCCCCAATCCAGTGATCTAAATGGGTACTGCCTACTAACGTCCTTAAATTTACTACTCTCGCTGCGGACGAAAGGTGGACGGACTCAGGCCATGTTTGCGTGGGCTTGTGTTTTTAACTTTTGTATTGTAAAGTGATATTTAACGATGTTTATCATAGCTCAATAAAATACGAGTAAGAAAAGTAAAATCGCAAGATCGCCTTCCTCATTTTATATGTATGTAATACTTTATTCACATCCAGGAACCTAATTCTCAATAAATAAATAAACAATAATGAATTTTACTGTAAGAATATCTTTGGATTAAACTTTTTGTACTTTTAAAATAAAACAGTCGATTTATTATCTGTAAAATGTATATTATTTAAATATTTATGCCGTATATCATTGACAAACACGTCCACGCGTTTCATCAATTAAACGATGTTTCAGCAAGCAAGAGTAGCGATGCGAACGGAAACGATAGCATGGAAGTTAATTGTAACTCTGGTGGCGGATACCAGATCTGCACTGACGTCCCTCGATGTTGAGGTGTATTGTGCATTGTCCCCCGTGACACTTTCCAGACCCTAGCCAGCCCAACTTCTTAAAATAATGGAGAAGGACTCTGGTTCGCTGTAGCGTTCCAACAGCATCCCTTAAGGGTGTATAGTGAAAATGTAGAGGCAACTATGGGATTTTTTTCTATAGAGAAAATTTTATGGGCATCATGGTTTCTCGACATATGTACATATATAGAATAGTACCTAAGTCCTAAACTTTACCATAATTAAGGTAAAATTTCAAAGTAAAATGTAGAAAAGTTCGGAAAATATGGAGACGCGAAGGAGTTGAAAATTAAATTAGCAATGTGATGATGTCTGATGCAGATAAGATCGGGTGATGCTTAAGGATTTAAGCAGATTTTGTAGATAAGAAAGGGCTAAGCTCGATTAGTTCCTAGCGCACAAGCATCGATGCATCGAAATGATTAGTAGGAAGGTACTGAATCCATCTCTGCAAGTCTAGAGGCAGATTGTAACTCTCCTAATTGGAGCGACATAAATACGACGCCCACGCATTAAACTTGTCGAAATCTGTACCACGTCTTCGACTTTTAGGTCGGTGAGCTATCTGGTGGAGGAAACCATCGTGGACGCTTCGTAGCACTAAATTTGTTTATTCAAATGCTCTTGGTATTGTAACGCGCTTAGGATATGGGGGCTTGTCGGTTTGGTAAGCAATTTTGAGTATGAAAATGTACCTATATGTATACCTACCATAAAAAGTAGATACTACCTATAGGTACTTTTTACTTTTCTATTGTTTCCTGATAATATTTTTCATTTAATAATTTTTTTATTGTATTATTATATAAATATACATTTTTAGGGTTCTGTACCGCAAAAGGAAAAAAAACGGGACCCTTATAGGGTCACTTTGTTGTCCGTCTGTCTGTCGGTCTGTCAAGACCCTTTATCTCATGAACGAGTAGAGATATCGAGTTGATATTAAAACCATACACTCAGATCTACAGCTTCTTTAAGCTGTGAAAAATAATTATAATATAATAATTCTAAGTTAACCTAAAAAAACGACTGTTTATGCCGCAAAAAACGCACGTTTCGACATTCTCAAAGGTATCAAAATTCATAGGGTACTTCCCGTTGACCTTTAAAACACATTGCGGACAGAAAAAAGCAGTTGTGGCGCGAGTAAATGGGTCCCCAACTCAGCATTGTGTAGCACCTGGCCAGGCTCAGATGCTACGCTGGTTTTCAGTTGGGGCCCCGGGTGACTTCACGACCATAAAGAAGAGAAGGAGACAGGAGGATTTAAAATACAATTAAAACATACAATTTAGAAAAAACAAAGAACACAAAAATTTATAAACAAATAAAATATCTACTAAAAGTTTAAATCCGCAAAAACCCTCAAAATCTAGCTAACACACAATATCAAGTTGATTTTAAACAATAGAAAAACACAAAATGACTCAAATCGTGGTGAATAATATTCTATAGATACTAAATCCGTCTGCGTACCCTATACAAGTTTCCTCAAAGCACCGAACACATTCCCCAAACATTAACAAGGGCTTTTTATATACGCAATGAGTGTATCCATCAAAGGAACGCAAAACGGTTATGAGATGACTTAAAAATCCGGATGTAACCATAAAGCAAAAGCAGTCCTGGTTTATTTTTGAAATTCCGAATGGCGATGATTCACAGTGCATTTAGTGCATTAATTTTCGTATTCCGCCTGGTAGAATGCTACGCTTACCTATGCTTGTTTTGAAAAAAGAAATTTAAGTTCCACAGATTCAATAATTTAGAAATGTTTTTGGAAATGTGCAATGCAAACTGTGCATTAGCTAAGGTTTTATTAAAAGAAAATGTCACCCCTCCTCTCATTCCCGTGGATATACATATGTATGCAGTAAGAGCTGCTAAGGGATACCTCCGGAAGATGGGCAGCAGCGTCTTTCCGTGCGTTAACATCACGAAATGTTTTAATGAAGTATTGTTTCCTTTATAATTTTTTAATCAAAACTGGATAACCGCGAATTTACAAATAATTTGGACATAACTAATATTATAGATTGTAGCCGCATCTTTAGTCTTGCATGGACATCCTGGGTGATGTAAGTACCCAGTTTACAATATTAACTCAAAATATTAGGAGCATTTTAAAAAATTTTGATAAACTAGTTAGTTTTCCTTTCTCGACTTAAACTCATGCCGGATATTATTATTCTGACAGTGTCGATTAGATGATGTTTCACCGGAAATCGCACTTGTCCGATATATTTAACACAAATCTTTAAAATAACTATAATCAAAATGATGGAATCGTCATATAAACAAAATCTGATATAAGTACCCGTTAATATTATAGAACCACAACTTGATGACGCAAACTGTCTAATTCTAAAAATAAAAAAATAAACTTACAGTAATTTCTATTTACCTACAGAACACAATATTACTAACTTTCTAAACAGCCTTGATAGTGTTATGTGCAACTCGATCAATGAAACAGTTTTAACTACCGGAGATGTAAATAAAGACAACGGAAATTATTAAATAGACTCAAGAGCAGAACTCTACCTAGAACTTACATCCCACTATGGGTTTATCCCAGGTCATCATTTACCAACTCATGAGCATGACCGTACCTGTCGATCTCGATCATGTTCTTATCAAAAGTAGACACAGGACCAGGGTTATAATATGCGGAGCCGATATCACTGATCATGATGCGGTGTTGGAGGCATCGTCAAACTACTGCTAAACAGAACGACCGAAATATACTGATCCGGCAATTTAAATATTTTTCGATTAGCTCTCCGCCATCTTGGATGTTCCGCCATGTTGGATTCAGAAGATCGTCATTTCATTTTCGAATTATTACCAGCAAGCCCTTTCATTTGATATCCATATTGTAGGAGTCCATTAAAAATTACTAGTCGGCGGACTAGTAATTTTTATTGGGTGTTCCGACATGTTGGATTCACAGTGACGTCATTTAATTTTTTGAGTTATTCTCAGCATGCCTTTTCATTTGATACCCATATTATAGGAGTAGGTACATTAAAAATAAGTAGTCCGCCATCTTAGGTGTTCCGCTATGTTGGATTCAGAGTGACGTCACATAGCTGACCATGCATTGTCATCCAAAGAAAACATGTATACAAAATTTCAGCTCAGTTGGTTAAAGCTATCTGCTTCAAAATTGAGTTGCAAGATTCCGCGAACAAACATAGTTACATACATACAGGGCAAGCTAAATAAAAGCTTGTAAAAAGATGCGCGATTACTAAGGTACAGTACCAGTTGACTTTGTTATTTACCACTTTGTACCACTTTGTTATTACCACTTTTTGTTAGTACCACTTTGTTATTTACATTGTATGACGTACTAACATGGCGGTTAATTTTTCATAGTGTTCAAAAATATAAACAAACTAAAAAAACTGAAAACGTAAAATTTAATTTTGAACTTAAACTACTTTCCGACTACTTTTAGCATAAATTATCATTACAGCCGTAGGACTGCCGTCCACGTCCACGGCTGGACATAGGCCTCCCATATCATACATCTCCAAGATCATGTCGGGATTGTTGCCATACTCGCCACACTTGGCAGGCGGGTGGGCGAGCGCAGTATGGGATGTTGATACACGGAAAGCCGCTCCTGCCCATCTACCGAAGCAGAGCAGATTCTAACTGTATCCACGAGCAAGAGAGGAGAGAAAACATTCCAATGCCGGCCACCTCACGGCAAGCCTAAAGAATAGCAAACAAATATTTTTAGATGCAGTATCGTTGTTGTAGTTTTGTATTATACTAAGGACATATTTTAATCAGCTTTCTGCATGCAAAACCGCGTGCAGAGACTAGTCACATTCCTCTCGGTCCAATAAGCATCCACTTCCCACAGAAAACTGCTTGTGACAGCTTTCATAAATATTATCCAATATAAATAATTATTATAGAACTTCCAAGAAACTTCTATTACGGTTGTTGTAACTGACGCATTTATTCAGTCACTGCTATCACTATCCAGTGAGTCTACCATATGTTGTCACTGTTAGATCGCCTCCCGTTACTACAGTAGTAATAGTACGTTACTATGACACCTGCCAGTGTGTCTACCATGAGTTGTCATTGTTAGATCGACTGACGTTAATACAGTAAATATATAGTAATAGTACGTTACTATGACATCTGTCAGATTTGTAGCTCATGGTACCAAATTCTAAGCAAATAAAGCCCAAACCAAAGTCGCTGTATTATATTTTACTGCGTATTTTAGTACTAAACTATCCGCTAGAGGCGCTGTACAAGTTTTTATATATTTTTTAAATAAGTACAGTCGTTAGCGAGTATAGTTTGTGAAAACTCATGGTAGACCTACATATTTGTTACTCAAACTACAGTCGCTGTAGATAGTATAGTTTACTGCGTATTTTAGTACCAAACTATCCGCTAGAGGCGCTGTACAAGTTTTCATATTTTTTTTAACTACAGTCGCCAGCGAGTATAGATTGTGAATCTCATGGTCAGGAGGCCATTCTCGTCAATCGCGATTTTGCATTATACTTCGTCTCATCTCACTTCTTAGTATCGACTACGAACTTGTCACATCACTATAAAAGTCTACTACCATCTCGATTATCGCCCTTTACCAGTCGTTGCATCACGATCGGTTTGCAATAGACATAGTTTATGTTGAGATCACGCGAATGCAGAAAGTTCGTTTCAATAGTGATTTTGGCAGTTTTTAGGGTTCCGTACCTCGAAAGGAAAAAACGGAATCCTTATAGGATCACTTTGTTGTCCGTCCGTCTTTCTGTCAAGACCCTTTTTCTCATCGCGGAAGTATCAAGCTGGAATTTATATCAAATACTCAGGTCTACTGTCTCTTGGAGCTGTGAAAAAATCAAACTTCTAAGCCAACACAATTAAAAGATACAGCCGTTTATGCCGCAAATTTTCGACACTCGCAAGGGAATCAAAATCTTCAGGGTACTTCCCATGAACTCAGAATCTTGAAATTTGGTACGAAGCAATGTCTTATAGCACAGATAAAGGAAAAATTGCGAAAACCGTAAATTTTTAATTACATCATAAGACTAAGCAACAGCTTCTTCGGGTGAGCTGAAAAATTGACCACGAAGACTTTGCTTAATTTGGGGGATGGTAAGTAAAAGGTTTATTGTCATAATCCCCACTAGTGGGGATTTCTTAGTGGGGATTATGACAATAAACCTGGTAAAAAAATATTTAGGGCTCAAGTCAAAGCTGTAAGGCGGGTGATCTAAAATTTCGACATTTTGGGTGCTCAAAACATCTTTGTATCGCGGGCGGTGGACGAACTTGCATTGTCATGGTGCGTATGGTATCATACGACATCTTGAATTGTTTTTTCGCAACTCTGTGATGACTTGTGGCAAACAAACAGTGGTTTACCAGTCAGCGTTAACCGTCTTGCAATCTTCTAAAAAATGGTTTATGATTATGGTTAGTGGTGACGAATCTTTGATATATGCTTACGATCCAGATTCCACTACTGTACAGTAGTGGCGACGTGACCACCCTTTGCCACAAACGAGGCAACCATTTTTTTTTGTGCTCCGTGAGCGTATGACTTTGGTCGGTTTAGGCTCATCTTGGAAGACCCAGTCAGTTGACAGCTGCTTGGAATCTGGATCGTAAGCATATATCCAAGACTCTTCACCACTAACCATTATCATAAACGTGTTTTGACTCTCCTCGGTTGAATCGCTGCAGAGTTTTGCGACACCATCTAACACGGGCTGCTTTTTGGTCGTCACTAAGCAAATGTGGTATCCAACGGAAGATCGACTTTCTTACGCCGAGTTCTTCGTGCAGGATTTTTTGGATAGTAGTCCCTAAAATGCCCACGGCTGCCTCTATTTCCCGGTATGTCACATGACGGTCTTCGACGATTAGCTGCCGCACGGCGTCGATATTCTCTTGCGTCATGGCGGTTTTTGGACGACCTTCACGTGGCTTGTCATTGAAGCTAGAGTGCCTACATTGAAATTCTAAATACCAGCGTTCTACAGTCCTAAGACATGGTGCTGCATCACTAAACACAGAAGTGATCTCCTCAAAGCACTGCAGTCGCGTTAATCCTCTTTGAAAGTTTTAGAAAATTATCGCACGGATATTTTCCTTTGATATTTCCATTTTTACAACCGATTTGTCACCGTTGAATAGATGCTACAATGAAACTATTCGACCGATCTAAAAACATTATTTGGTTTTCGAATTCTAAATTCAAATATTGGTGGCAAAAATAGGTAGGGTAGTAGTACTTCCCCGGATGGACTCCTCACAAAAAGTTCTACTACTACATAAACCATGAATCTAATTAATAACCAAATGTCAAAGTAACAAGTACCTACATAAAAAATCACAAGCCAAAAAAATAATAATGATAAAAATAATTGTAAAAGGTACATATTATCACGTATAATTTCTACGTGATAAATCTTAATATTATAACAAGTCACGATTATGCGTGTATAGCAATAAGCTTCCTATATAATTATGTAAGTATTGTTTAATAAATTTGTTATAATAAAAAAACAGTAGAAACCCAAATCCCATACAAAAATGGAACAGAACAGTTTCGATGCTTTCAAATCCGACTTGCGCTACTAAACAGATGAATTGATGATCAAGGAAGAGAAGCGGAATGGTAAATTGATCAACTTTTTGCCAAGGTTTTTGTGGCCTGAAAAAGTTTAGTGACAAAATAAATTAATAAAAACTGGTAAACAAGCTATTGAGGAAGTTTTCTGATTGGAATCGTGTTTAGTTCTTTTTTAATAATTAATCGTGTTTTTTTTTATTAAGGTATTGCTTTTTGTGATTATTAGTTTCGCTAGGATTTTGTGAAGTGGTACTGAAACGACACGACTTAAAAGGCAGCCCTCATACTTAACGAGGGCTGCCTTTTAAGTCGTGTCGTTTGCAAACCTCCCGCAATTAAAAAAAAACATAATATGGCTATTTCATCATCTTTTTGGGAATTAAATCAATAGCTCGATATACATCGCCATCATCCTTAGGACTGCTGTCCACTGCTGTACATAGGTCTCCCTCATGACCGGCATGAACTTGTAGTTCAAAGGTCATAAAATTAAGAATAAAAAAAAAGGTCTCTCTCATGAATCTCCAAGATCAAGAGGGGTTCGTTGCCGTGCTTGCCACGTTTGGCAAGCTGGTTAGCGAGCGCAGTACGAGATGCTGCTGAGAGACGCTGCTGCCTACCTTCCGGAGCAGATTTTTGGCAAGAGAGGAAGGGCAACATTCTACTGCCGGCACCCCACGGCACGTGATACAAAAACAAACCAATTTGATTATTTTAACCCCGACTTGATGACCGATTTTCCGGAAGAGCAGCGTCTTTCCTTGAATCAACATACTGCGCTCGCCGACCCGTCTGCCAAGCGTGGCGAGTATGGTAACAACCCCTTATGATCAGTACTTGCATCTCCAAGTCCATGAGGGAGGCCTTTGTCCAGCAGTGGATGTCCTGCGGCTGTGATGATAATGATGAACCCCGACTTGCTCTAATGATCGGGACAGGTAGGTAAATGATTATTTAATGGTTTCTTTGTCTTGATCTGTGGACCGTTACGGCCTTCAAGCGAGATTTTCATTTGTTTTCCTGAAAATTCTACAAGGTGACATCCATAAATACTTTATTTGACAATTAATTCTGGGTACTTAACTTTCGCAGTTTGAATACCTACTCTTCTGTTCTGTCTATACTAATATCAAAAAAATAAATATTTCCAGATTATATGTATTTCACAGGTTGACGATGTTCGGAAGACTAGCTTACGACAGAGGCGAATGGAAAAATCAAAGGGAGGCCTGTGCCCAGCAGTGGGTCGATAAAGGCTGATGATGATGATGATAATGTTTATTTGGTTCAACGCGCTATCGGGAAGTACTGGTTCTAATTGAAATAAATATTTAAGTGTTGCCCATTTATGCTTTAAGCTATCTAACATGTGTAACTCGTGCAAAGTCGCGTGCAGCCGCTAGAAATAAATAGCTGAACATTTTAGACACCATCTTAACTGAAAGTAAGCAGATAATGTAGGTAATAACGATGTATTTTACAAAAAAATATTAAAAAAAAATCTGACCATTTCAAACAGTACAATCCAGCCTGCACTGTCTGTTAGTTGATAGAATTCTTAAATTCTAGCATTTGAATATTTCCCTTGATTTATCACGGATCCCTTCATCAGAACTAGGTGAAACAAAAAACCCAACCGCAAGTTAAAATTTAGGGAATGACACTATACCTTGTGGGACTCCAATTACACACTATTACACAATTTCTTTAATTTTTTTTTTGCCGTGGGGTGCCGGCTTTAGAATGTTAACCCTCCTCTCTTACCCGCGTATGCAATAAGAGCCTGCTAAGGGACACCTCCGGAAGATGGGCAGCAGCGTCTTTCAGTATATCAACATCCCGTACTGCGCTCACCAACCCGCCTGCCAAGCGTGGTGCGTGGCAACTACCTCTTATGGAGATCCATGAGGGACGCTTTAGTTCAGTAGTGGACGTTTTACGGCTGAAATGATGATGATGAATTACATTTGATTTCAATGACCCTGATGCTCATATTATTGACGATGAAGAGGTATCCTCTTCTCTATTCTGGGGATATATTATGTCTTGTAATTCTTGTAATTCTTTATTGCACACAAAAAAACATTTAAATAAATAAATAAATAAATAATTCTGGACAAATTACACAGCATCTTCTAGCCCCAAGCTAAGCAGAGCTTGTGTTATGGGTACTAGATGACTGATATACTTAATACATTATACTACATAGATAGATATTTTTATTATATATAGAAAAACACCCAGAACACCCTGAACAAATATCTGCAGATCGTACAGACATTTGTCCCGAGGCGGGAATCGAACCCGCAACCCCTTGCAGCGCAGGCGGACCTTCGCCCGCTGCGCCACAGAGCTCGTCATTTACAAAAAGGGTACAGAAACAAACATGAACAAAGGCGAGCTTAACCCTAAAGAGTTTTCTTCCAGCAAACCTGAGGCAAAGGAGATGCAATATACCTATTGGATAAGACAGATAAGTGTACAACAATAAATAAATAAAGCAAGAAAAACACACGCGATAGATTTATTATACCTACATATTATACACCGTGCCCCTTAATAACCCGAAAGATTTAAATCACGTATTTTTGACGACAATACGAGTGAGTAATATTATATCAACATGGGTCTAATTATTTGTCTTAATTAAATTACTATTTCAGTACAAATTAAATCATATTAATTGCCCGCTTCTTTGTAAACAAGTCTTTAGATAAGAAACTCAAGTAGAGAAACAGAGAGCGAGCGTGACACTTCACGAATCGCTCCGAAATCATACGACGAACGGCGAATGCCGTGACTTGTGTTCTATGACAAGAAGTGTCAAGTTATGTCTCGCACGATGTTTGCTTTTAGGGTGTGTTAGACTGGAGATTTTTTAACATGTGATTTGTTTTAAATAATTAATATCTCCTTAAGTATGGGTTTTTGGACTATATGTTATATAATTTTATATACTCTAATTAGGCTCTAGAATCGTTGGCTTAAATCTTTCGGGTTATTAACGGGCACGGTGTATATACATTATCTTAGCCATCTTTCGATATCGTCACAAATGGTTATTAAACCTCTACAATTTTGTAATTTTGAAGAGGTTTGATAACCATCTGTGGTCTTCTTTATCAGTTCCCCTTCACTAAATCATAATTTCTGAATGCTAATGCTTGACCTTGAGCTAAATATGCTGAAATGGCTTTATGCTTACAACATTTGAGGAGTTCCCTCGATTACTACTCATGGATCCCATCATCAGAACTGAGTTTTGAAAAAAATGGAACCTAATTCTAAGTGTATTTGTAAGAGCCAGTATTTATATGAGCCAAAACAATTTTCCAAATATGTTTAGAAACGACGGAGTTCTAAGGTAGCTAATATAAAAAAAATTCAGTCGCCTTGAGAACTTCCTTCATTTTTTGAAGTCTGTTAAAATACCAGGAAAAGAGACCATCAGATAAACTACATACATTTGTTCCGCGGCGGGAATAGAACCCGCAGCCTCCTGCGTCACAGCCCACTGTAAACCAACTGCGCCACGAATCGTCCCATATATTTATGTAAAATCTAAAATAGGTACACAAGAAAACCTTCAGTGATATTAACTTTGTGGTTTCCATCCCAACATTATAAATTGTTGCAACGTAACATGCACTCAACGTTTTGAGATCTTACAGAAGCTGGTCCGGCCAAATCTTTGATTAGACGGAAAAGCTAGTTAGCAATTTAGTGGCGGGAATTTTCCCAAATTTCTTAGTGTTGGCTAAAGAAAACATGGGCTAATTTCCAAATCTTACAATCAAACCACGGACGGTTTGATTGAGTACAGAGCAAAACTCAGACTTATGAAACAGAACCAAACCAAAATTGTACGAAGCGCGATGTTGACGCATGCTGTAACAAGCGAGTAAGAAACAAGTATTAGTTTTAACGAACACATCGAGAAGAAACGTTTTAAACCAAGGACTACCTATAAAAGACTACCTATTCCACGTAGGATGGGTTCGGTGACAGCAAGAAAAAATAACTTTAAGCCAAAGTTAAGAAGAAGAAGAAGAAGAAAAACATTTATTTACCACACGCACAAATCACAAAACATACATCCACAAAAAAAAAACAAAAAATAACGTTAAAAATAAAAAAATATCATAAATAAACAAGAAGAAGCAGATGTGGCGTGGGTAATGGGTCCCCAACTCAGCATTGTGTAGCATGTGAAGTAAAGTGCATGTCCACACGCTCGAAAAAACGTTTAATATTTCGCAAACGGAACACGAAATCGTAAAATTGTCGCGGCAACCCCTATATGGATCTTAAAATTAACTCAACGATACCCCACACGATGGGAAAATCAAGAAAAAACAAGTTCATCCCCTCCTTACGTCTATGGGAGGAACCCCAAATTAATTATTTTTTCAGTATTATTTTGTAGCGTTATCTCCACATCATTATTTTTTATGTCCATTCTAAATTACAGTTATCTAAGAGCTCACACGAGCGGCATGTTGCCAACGGCATAGGCTGTGGCATAGGTAACTGCAGCCGTCGATGCGCCGGCGGCAGCCGTCGACGCGTCGACGGCATCAGTCGAACTATAGCGACGTATTGACTGCTGCCGCCGACGCGTCAACGGCAGCAGTCGAACTATAGTGACGTATTGACTGTTGCCTCCAACATGCCGCTCGTGTGTAAGAGCTCTAAAACTAATCGTCTCTTCGCAAAGCTGCAGACAGACGGACAGACAGACAGACAAAGCAAATCTCTAAGGGTCACTGAATGTCACTGAATTGAAATTATCAAATGGCTTGACATCATTTAATAAATATAATACGGTTTTCATTACGTACTTAACTTATTATCTTTATCGTCATCTTGCTGACGTTCCTTGTTGTTCCTAATACGGTATCCTTGTTGTTCCTACAGAGCCCTAATAATTTTAAAACCAATAATCTAAAAGAGGAAATCTGCTTAGTCTCTTTTGCACTTCTTAATTCTTCTAATAACTATCCTGCTCTATTCAACATTCATCATTTCAGCCGTAAAACGTCCATTACTGAACACAGGCCTACCTCATGGATCTTCATGAGGGGTAGTTGCCATACTCACCACGCTTGGCAGGTGGGTTGGCGAGCGCAGTACAAGATGTTGATACACGGAAAGACTCTGCTGCCCATCTACCTTTGCAGGGGATTTTTGGAATGAGCTCTTCCGGAGGTAGGTGCATCCCTTAGCAGGCTCTTACTGCATCCGCGGGCATGAAAGGAGGGGTAACATTCTGCTGCCGTCACCCCACGGCTCAATTCTGTTCTCACTGAATTCATCCTACATAATTATGGACTATAGTTATCCGGCTAAGCTCCGTGTACCATCGTAACCCGGTCAATGCACTGTACACCACTAAACTTCCATTGCAGACGCATCTGCTATCGTGCATGGCGGATCCCAACGGATTTACGACTGGGGAAAATACTGGTATTATTCCAAAGGTTATTAGCACGGGAGTAATTGTGCTTTTGTTTATTTGTTTGTTATGGTGCTGAGTTTGATTCAGAACACCATTGTGTTAATAGAGAATTAAGTACTTACTCTTACTTCTGAAATGTGTCTCTATCAGATTCTAAGGTGCAAGTAAACCACTAAAGAAATCACCAAATATTTATTCAACCCAAAAGTGCCACAAAAATGCATTAGATAGGTATATATCCTTTTTTGTTACAACCTTTATTGTAGCTTTTTAAACTTTCGCGATTTGTTAACATATTATTACTTATTAGTATTCAAAATACAGGATTTTATCGCGTACCTTTGAGAGAGTTTAAGATCAAAAACCACCGAAATTTTAATCGTGAAGATGTCTTGTTTATGTCTCTCAGCTGCGTGGAATCCTGTAATTAATAAGTGCGTGCGTTTTGTTCCGACTAAAAAAGCCGTGTTGGCCGAGTGGTATGTACCCCCGACTTTCAATCCGAAGGTCGTGGGTTCGATACCGGCCGTGCACTTATGGATTTTTCTTTCTTGAAAAATGTATGTGCACACTTAACACGAGCTTTAACGGTGAAGGAAACATCGTGAGGAAACCCGCGGCTTAGTAAGCTTCAGACCTGTTCTTTCCTCTGAATAATAGCTGAATAAGCTGAGAGGATGGTATAGTTGCTGGGCAAGCCTAATCCATCTAACAATGTCCCAGGCACTGCAGCGTCCCGTACAGCATGATTACCAATTGCTGACGCTGTATAAATCATGTATAATAGATGCAAAGGCCTTACTTTTTTTCTGTTCCGACTGTACAGCAACCTGACACCGTCAGTGCAGTGTGTCGTAATATGAACCGGGACATTTCTGATCCTGAAAACGAATTGAGGGTAGTCGTGGATCCTACCATCAATTCGCGGCGGTAGCTCCCAGAAACTTCAGTCCTCCCGCGACCAAGACCAGGTGCAATCCGGTCGAAACGTCGGGAAAATAATTAAAAAAGGTACGCAACGCGATAAAATCCTGTATTTTGAAAACTTTTATTGTATTTGTTTGTTAAATTTTAATGATTTACTGTATTTGTTGTGGTAAAATAAATATTATTCTTCTTATTCTTATATACATTTTTTATTTCGCGCGTTCTTCTTCTTTTATGGATTTTGCGTTTGGTTTGTTTGACGTTAACCCTGCTGGCGTCCAGTGTTTTTGTCATCATCATTTCAAATATTGAAGATTAATGATGTTTATTTGCACGAATATAGGATAAAGAGTTGGTCTTAAAATAAAAATGTCCATTATATTCTACCTTATCTAGACATGCAAATTATATTTTGGCCTATGAGTAACACTGCACATAAAATAATTTATCTTTACAGGTTTCATACAAAAAATAAATGAGTTAATTATTTGATTATAATAATAAAAACAATGTCAATAAATATATTCAAAATCCTCTATGTCCCTGTAATTAAAATGTTGATTTAAAGAATAATAGCATTTATTAAGAAAACATTTTTTTAACTGAATATTAAATAAATTTCCTGACAGTTTTTTTAAGTCCTCTAGTAAATTGTTGAATATTCTAAGTGTCATATAGTATGATTGTTTCTATGTCATCGCTAGTTTGTAAATTGGTTTGTGCAATCTGTTGCTGACAACTTCTCTTTTTATTCTAGTTTGAACGTCACATTTTTTCTTAAAAAGTTCTGGATGCTGTTTAACGAACTCCGCCGCTTGTTTAATGTAAAGGTATGGTAGAGGAAGTATACGATACCTTTTGAATAATGGTTTACAAGATGTTCAGTAGTGGACAGATGTTTGTTACCTCCTACGCAAAAACTAACCTACGGATTGAGCTTAAACTTTGCACACGTATTGATGTTGTCCCACTTATATTATAAAGCGGAGAGTTTGTTTGTATATTTAACACATTTAGGCTCTTTTTACCCGCGTACAACGCATGCGAAGTGGCGGGCAGAAGCTATTTATTAATAAACAATAAATAGCAACTTTATATATTTTATTGCCTTATTTAGTTTTCCCCTCAGTTGTTTTGACAGGCGTCATCTATGTCATCTAGATCTTACAAAGTCCTTCAGGTGAAGGGTTCCGGAGACCTCGCGCTGTTTACAGTGTAATTGTGTCAAAGCCACCTCTCGTACAAAGGAATTAGGTTGATGGCTGCTCTTAGTGCGCTGATATGTTTGTGTTGCGTTGAGGTGAAAAATGTTTGCAACCTTGCCGTGGGGCGCCGGCAGTAGAATGTCGCCCCTCCTCTTTTTCCCGTGAATGCAGTAAGATTCTGCCAAGAGATACCTCCGGAGGATGGGCAGCAGCGTCTTTCCGTGTAACAACATTGCGTACTGCCCTTGCCAACCCGCCTGCCGAGCGTGGCGAGTATGGCAACAACCCCCTCATGATCCGTACTTATAGATCTATAAGGTAGGCCTATGCCCGCAGTGGACGTCCTACGGCTGAGATGTTGATGCAGCATTCTTCTGCCGGCACCACACGGCAATTCATTGGTAAGTTCGTGTAAAATAGCTTCCATTCTCTTAAATATTTAATATTTCAAGTGATAAATAGTTATTTATCACTTGAAATATTAAATATTTAAGAGAATGGACGATTACACAGTTGTGTAATCGTCTAACAGAACATGAGCAAATATAGTAACTTAAATCACCTATAGACTATAATGAAGAACAAGAAGAAAAAAAACAATTGTTTACCACATGCACAAATCACAATACAATACATCCACAAAAAAAATTATATATAAACAAAAAGAGGTAGAAAAATAAAGAAGTAATAATAATGTGGAGAATATACGCGTTCAAAAACAATGACGACCACTGAATATTTGTCATATTTTAAACTTATCAACTGTCTTCATAATAGTTCCACGAGTAGTGAATTTTCATTTTCATTTTCATTTTTCATTTTCAATTCTTATTCTATCTTCTAAGCAACACTTGAGGAAACCCGCGGCTTAGTTAGCTTCAGACGTATTGACCTGTTCTTTCCTCTGATTAACAGCTGACTAAGCTGAGAGGTTGGTATAGGTGCTGGGCAAGCTTAATCCATCAAACAATGTCCCAGGCACTGCAGCGTCCCGTACAGCATGATTACCAGTTGCTGACGCTTCATAAATCATCTATAATAGATGCAAAGGCCTTACAGTCCCACTGTGACTTCAGGGCAAAGGCCATCTTTCCACTCTTCGCGACTTAACCACAGACTTAACGCAGTGACATGCCACGTGCTCAGTAGGTCTACCATGAGTTTTCACAATCTATACTAGCCAGCGACTGTAGTAAAAAAAAAATGAAAACTTGTACAGCGCCTCTAGCGGATAGTTTGGTACTAATACGCAGTAAACTATATACTACAGCTACTGTAGTTTGGTCTTAATTTGCTTAGAATTTAGTACCATGATTTACACATCTGACAGATGTCATAGTAACGTACAATTACTACTGTAGTAACGGCAGGCGATCTAACAGTGACAACTCATGGTAGACACACTGGTCCAGCTCGTCCCGCCATCACCTTCTGGGTCGTCCGCGCGACATGCGTTTGGGGTCTACTCTGTGGTTATCTTTTCCCAAAAGTCGTCGGGCATGTGGCAAACGTATCCCGCCTAGGGCGCCTACTCTAGAAAAGCATAACGATATTATCGCCAGAATGGTAATCTTTACGTAATGGCCATATGAGTTAGTGTTGCTTGATTACGATTTCGTTTCATCTCGATTTGCACTCAAGAGTAGGCTCCGAGATCCAATGCGGCCTTCTGACCAACGTCAGATTTGGGATTTGGAACGCAGTAT
This sequence comes from Pasiphila rectangulata, assembly GCA_963082625.1. Taxonomy (NCBI): domain Eukaryota; kingdom Metazoa; phylum Arthropoda; class Insecta; order Lepidoptera; family Geometridae; genus Pasiphila; species Pasiphila rectangulata. The sequence continues at coordinate 12,531,070 of OY720256.1, read as the reverse complement.
GCTGTTAAAATAGTCGTAACTAAATCATAATTCATAATTCACTCGTCACATTCTGGGGAATGTACCTACCTCAAGGCAAACATTTTACTAGATATTAGTGTGCGTTCTTCGGCAGTACTGTAAACACACATATAAAATACAATGTCATAGTTTTTGGTGTGAGGGCCCATCTACGATTTAAATCTTTGCCTCAAGGTACATAGGTGCTGAACATTGGGTTTAAAAGTCATTCGATTCTTGTCCTTCTTTCATTACATTATTTACAGCATTTGAAAAAACGGAGTCTAGTTACACTACCTGACACTGGCACAGCTGCAGAGAGTGGCAAGCACCAGCCCTAAAGAAGAACAAGCTCAAATGACAATACAAATGATTTTTTCTAATAAACACACCCTGGGCGAGATTGTTCCATTTTTGAAAAAGGTTCCATTATTCGAAATTTGAATTTGCCTTTATCACGTTCCGACAAGCCTTACATCAGGCTATACCACCTCTGCGTAAAATAGACATGTGCCTAAGGGCATAATTCTAAAGATTACAGAGTTATTATGTAAAATTAATCATAATGGTGTTGTGTGGTGACACGGTTTCAGTGGGATGTGTAAGTATAGCCTCGGTGGGCGATTGAACTCATTAGTAAGCTGGGTAGTTGACCACGTCAATCATTTACTTGTTTATAGATGAATTTGCAACGTGATTTTGTAACAGATCAAATGCGGTCGACTGCTGTAGGGTGCTGGCATCGGCAGTAGAATTTTGCCTTTCCTCTCATGCCTGTGGACTCAGTATCTGCCAAGGGATACCTCCGGAAGATGGGCAGCGGCGTCTATCCTGGTATCAAAGTTGATACCAGGAAAGGCGGCGTTCTGCGCTCGTCAACCCGCCACCATACTCAACTACCCCTCATGGAGATCCATGAGGGAGACCTGTTCAGTAGTGGACTTTTTACGGGTGGAATGATTAACATACCACACAGCGCTCACCAACCCGCCTGCCAAGCGGGGCGAGTATGGCAACATTCCCTACGAAGTGATCCACGAAGGAGGCCTTTGTCCAGCAGTGGACGTCCTACGGCTGAGATGATGATGAAGACTAAACACTTCTCACTGCACCAGTCCCGCCTCTATAATCTAATCCCGTCTAAATGGAACAGCATCTTTGACATGATTATCGAAATAATGTCAATGCTGAATAGTTTGTTGCCTATTGTTATTCCATGTCAGGATCACTGGGAATGCCTTGGTGTTACGTGTAATATTTTATCTGTGGTTTTTCAGAACAAGGGCACGACTGAAAGGTGTATTATTCAAATTTGTTGTTCTGAAACGTAAAGTTCAGATGTACGATAATTCTAAAATTGCAACTAGATGTCGCTGTGTTTCAGGGCTTTGTAGTAGAACAAGAAAATCTTATAGTGTCGCTTTGTCGGTCTGTCTGTCTGTCACTGGCTTTGTGAAGAGGCTATTAGTTCTAGAAAGCTGTTATTTTGCATGTACATATAAAATAACAACGCCGAGATAACGCTACAAAACATAAAACCGGGCAAGAGCGAGTCGGACTCGCGCACCGAGGGTTCCGTGCCATCATTTATTATAATATATGACAAAGGCGGTTTTATATTTGTTGGAGAACCTTGACAGCGCCATCTCTTTTCTGATAGCGGAACTTATGTAGATTTTTACACTTTCGATGATTTCTAAAAAAGTATGCTAAGTACAGAGTTTGTAATAAATTTCCTATAAAGTTTACATACACTTCTATTAGGTATAAAAGTATCACGCGTTTATCTGTGCAAACTTCGGAGATAAGGGGGGGGAACGGTCGTTTTTTCAACGTTTTTGTAAATATCTCAAAAACAATACGGCTTAAAGGAAATATAAAAACTGTTTATTAATGTACAAGTGAATACCTTTCATATGATACCCCACATCACCTAGTAACTTCACAAAATTTTTGAAAACCCCCCTTCCAACCCCCTTGTCTAAAAAACTATGCAAATTAGAAAGTTCGCTATAATTTTCCTAAAAAGTTTACATACACTTTTATTAGTAATAAAAATATCAGGGGTTTATCTCTGCAAACTTCGGAGATAAGGGGTGGGAACGGTCGTTTTTTCAACACTTTTGTAAATTACTCAAAAACGATACGGCTTAAAGAATAAATAAAAACTGTTTATTAATGTGCAAATGAATACCTTTCATATGATACCCTACACGGCCTAGTAACTTCGCTTAAAAATTTTGAGATCCCCTTTCCGCCCCCCTGCAATCAAAATAAGAATATTTTTTAACATTTTTATATATGCTATATTAGTTAAAAAGTGTTGTTTTTTACCGTTTCAAATTTCAAGTCGATAGCATTAGTATTTCTCGAGATATCCAGTTGTGACAGACAGACAGACAGAGTGATTCTATAAGGGTTCCTTTTTACCAATTTGGTCCGGAACCCTAAAAACTGAAAAAAATAATAATTTGGGGTACCTTCCGTTACACATTTACATTTACGCATACCTACACATTACACACGGGTCTCCTCTGGTACCCAGACTCCTACGAGACTGGCGCTATTGGAGAAGACCCTGCTCACCAGCACACAGCCTCACCCCTGCATGTCAGCCAACACATCCTCACACTCAACTACACACTCACACACCTCACCCACATACAACTACACTTACTTTCTAGATTTATTATTTTGAATGTTTTATTTTATTTTAATTCATGAATGTATATGTAATTTTTATGATATGAAGAGCGGAACCTCCTAACACAGGTATTTCATACTTAAAAGGCGGTCCCACCACGGTAAACACTTTATTATTTTCATTTTGATTTTTAGTTTAGATTTTTTTTGATTCACGTAAAGTGGGGTGAACTTTTTTTATTGATTTTCCTATCGTGTAGGGTACTGTTGAATATATGTTGTATAATAATATAATTGTAACATGTAATACCGATTAAATGTTACAATTTTTTTCTTGATATTATATTATTTTCTCAAAGATATTGGAAAGTCGAGGTACCTACTGCAAGATGCCGTTATTTAACCCCGATCGACAGATGAACTGACGGCAACACCCGACCAAGAGTGAGAGAAACGGTGAGATTATTTTCAATTCTTTCCGTATCTCGAGGTTTCTTTGAAGCGAACAAATTAATAATTCTTTAATTATTCGACATAAAAATCAAGGATTAAATCCAAAAAGTTACTGGAATTACCCAAACCGCTATATTATCCCTCGATTTATCAGGGATCCCATCATCAGAAAATAAGGTGACTATGAAAAAAGGGTATGTATACGTACTCAAAAATAATTTTCCAAATCGGTCTATAAACGACTGAGTTCTATGCTAACAAAGATTACATTTTATAGGAATACTTGAGAACTTACTCCTTTTTTAAGTCGGTAAAAATTATATAACGAATGATTCCTATAGTACCTATAGTGTATATTTTTCAAAAGTTTTAACTTCAACACCTGATTATACATTAATGATAACCTAAACGGCCAGCTGATTCTTGTCATGAACATGATATTAAAATAATATAATATCAAAAATAATATGATATTAAAATTATATTATGAAGAAAAAACGAATTTCCTATTTTTTTCCCTTTCAAAACTACTTGTTTTCATGGGCTGAAACCCATTTCGGGTAAGAACACATAATACACCCTGTAACCTGTATACTAAACAGCTCAACATGTCGCCTTATGAACAGAACAGTAGACAAATAAGCGAATGTCCTTCTATGAGTTTACCATTGTTGCCAAGTACTCTGGGGTGTGGAGAACCAGTGACCATCCCTAAGGAACAACTTTTGTTTTACAACTTTTCAGGATTCAGTGATTTTTATTCAATAAAATACCACGAAAGATTTAACTTCAACAGCTGATTATACAATAATGATAACCAGCCAGCTCAGATTCTTGTCAGGGTCATTGAACTCCGCAATGAGTTGCCCCGTACAGGTACAAATAAAAATACCAAAAACCACAAAGATATATTTTTATAACAATTTAAAAATAAAATTTTGGTAGGAACGATGTTAAAAAATTATATTAAAATGTCATTAAAATTATATTAAAAAGATGTTAACATAATATTAAAATGGTATTTAAATGATATTAAAATGTTATTAAAATAATATAAAAAATTGAAAAAAAACAAATTATCATATTTTTTCCCTTTCAAACCTACTTATTTTCATGGGCTGAAAATCCTCCTTTTCGGGTTAGAACTAGGCTTTAGAGTGAATATTATCATCAAAATACTTGTAACCAGTTGATTCGTCTGTTGGAATTATGCATATTCAAAGATATCCAGAAACTCGATTCTAGAGTTTTTAGACTATAAAAATATTAATTGTTTTATTTTTGTTAAAATTTAGTCTTAATTTAAAATTTTAAGTTAAACACTTGTAAAACTGATTATGTTATTTATTTATGGTTATTACAAATTCAGTGATTGCGCTGTATCCGTTGGTAGCTTATAATAATCTTTTGCATGCTTTAAAAGTAGATCATGGATTAAAATTATCGTGGCTTGACAGTTAATTGAATATTATCGGCTTTTACCACGTACCTAACTTATTATTATCATTTTACTGACGTTTGGCAGACCATTAGAGGCCCATCTTCACGCGAGTTTAAAGTAAGCCCGGCACCAAAATATCACGCTAATGAGATTTACGACTTACCTTCCGTAGCATGTTTCTCCATACCCCAGAGTACTTGGCAACAATGGTAAACACTCATCAATCATAGAAGGACATTCGCTTATTTGTCCTACTGTTCTGTCCCTAGAGGCGACATGTTTAGTTGTTTAGTAGGTATACCTACAAGGTGTATTATAATATATGTACTGAGCCGGAAGAGGGTGATTCTGACCATCTCAAAGAACAACATTTGTTTTACGACTTTTCAGGACAGCGATTTTTGTTCAAGAAAAAACAATTATTCACAAATTTATCAACATTTTAATTTCAGCCGTAAAACGTCCACTACTGAACACAGGCACGGGGTAGTTGCCATACTCACCACCACTGCCACGCTTGGCAGGCGGGTTGTCAAGCAGTACGGGTGTTGATACACGGAAAGACGCTGCTGCCCATCTTCCGGAGGTATTAACAAATTGAATACCCCTTTACCGCCCAATACCATTGTAGTTGTCTGAGAAAAAGTGTATTGTGACTTTGTGACCGTCCAGGTTATTACAGTCAAACTACAGTGTTTTTTTTAACTGTGGTGACGTGTGTGTGTCTCTGTGACTGTCTGTCCGTCCCGTCTCTTTGTGTCTGTCTGTGGCACCGTAGCTCTTAAACGAATGGACCGATCTGCATGCAGTTTTTTTTATTAAAAAGCAGGCTTAAAAGCTTGGTCTTAAACATGTTTTATCAAATTCGGTTTAAAAGTTACAAGATATTGGGGGTGAAAGAGGAGATGAAAAATCGAATGTTCGCAAATTTGCCCGAGATTGGTATCAAGTAAAAGTATACCCTTTTTCAAATATACCCAAGTGTGGTATCAAATAAAAGTAGGTACATGTTTTTGTAGATTGCAAAACTGAGGGTACACAACATTACAAAAAAAAGGTAACTTCAGAGACTAGGTAAAGTGGGTTTGACGACTTTGGTCCAAAATAATAATAATAATAAAATAATAATTCATTTATTTTTCAGATTACACAGATCCATGATATGTTAGTACAAGAAATTACTTAGGGCTATACTACGTGCACATAAAAATAAAATAAAAAATAAAAATTATTGCGTCCACATAGTGATGGAGTGTTTGTACATCACTCCATCGAACGTATCGGCTATTACCCTCAGGATGGTGTTGGCAAAATGAAAAATGTCAAGGTATAATAATGTCCACTTGTATAAAAATGTATTTTTAATTTTAGATCAAAGTCGTCAAGCCCGGTAGTGTTAGGGGTTACTTATTTTTTTTTATAAACTTGTTTTAGTAGTTGTATTATTTAATTTGTACGTAAACAACACTTTCATAATTCAAAATTAGTTTCCAGGCACCGGCAGCGTCTTAAGTTTTCTTTATAGACAGCTCGTATCGAAGGTCGATGTCCTTTGTATCAGCTGATGGCACTTGTCCAGACGAGACTTAGAGCTTAGGGATAAACGCGTTCTGGATATGACAACAAGTTCTAACACTGTACCAAGATTATCTCTGGATTATCTGGGGTAGTTTATAAAAGCTATTTTAATGAACAACAAATATATTCTGTTTGTTTAGTTTTTAAGTACCATTATAGCACGCCAACCACACTCTAAACTACAGGTTTGGCTGGTAGAGAATGCTTTAGCATTAAGCCCACCTTTTGTAATTGTGCAATAAATTAGTACTAACTATAAAGTAACAGATCCGCTAATTTGCGCTTGTAAAAGACCAAAAAGAATTCGACACGTGCTTGGCCTCTCTACAAGGCACCTTCAGGAGAAATCGGCTCCCCGTTCGTCACGAAATACACTGGAAACAACGAAGACGCAGAGGTAGCCCAGCAGCGAACAACACCACGCTTCTTGTACGTGTTGCCTCTTCGACCGCCGAACAGAAAGTACCGATAGAAGATTGCGATTCCTTTGGTATACTTTTCTATTAATATATATAAAACTCTTCCGTTACTGACCGAGTGACTGACAGACAACATAATTTCGGCCGTAATACGTTACTGAACACAGGCCTCCCTCATGGATCTCCATGAGGGGCAGTTGCCATACTCACCACGCTTGGCAGGCGGGTTGGCGAGCGCAGTACGGGTGTTGATACACGGGAAGACGCTGCTGCCCATCTTCCGGAGGTATCCCTTAGCAGGCTCTTACTGCATCCACAGGCATGAAAGGAGGGGTAACATTCTACTGCCGGCACCCCACGGCAACGACAGACAACGCACAGCCTAAACCACTGGACCTAGAGACTTGAAATTTGGCACACATATACCTTGAGTATCCTAGAGGTGCACTAAGGAGGGATTTTTCGAAATTCCCATGGGAACGGGAACTACGCGTGTGAAACTGTAAGGTGCGACTAGTCTGATTATAAAATATAAAATCATTCACTAACTCATCTGAAACAATTGGAGCTATGGGGCTGAAATTAACGGGATTATGACAAATACCGCCTCATAGGAGTTCAAAGGTTATTTGAAACCAAACATGATGGTATGTTAGAATTTTTAAAACTAGACCCTTTCCAATAAAAATGCTGGACAATTCACTCAGCATCATCTAACCCTAAGCTAAGAGCATACATATACTATCGCTTTGAAAAAGTTTCTTATAGACAAACATTCATAAAGAAAAGCTCTCATTACCCACGACGACTAACGCTTATAGCAAATATAGGTAAACCCTATCTAATACTATAACTTAAAAGGCCAAGGGCTATTCCATAACTTTCCCCTTCCATGATGTATAGGAAGTAACACAAGTAACAATGTGTTATAATATTGAATTACCCACACTTGCCTTGGTACAACCTTTGTCTGAGTGGAAGAAGATTAGTTCCACTAGGGATGGGGGTTTATCGATGTAAAACTTTGATCGAATAGCTACTAGGTTAACTTCTGGTTTTACGGGAATATTAAAAATGCCGGAAGTAGAATGTTACCCTTCCTTTCATGGCCGAGGATGCAATAAAAGCCTGCTAAGGGATATCTCCGGAAGATAGGCAGCAGCGTCTTTCCGTGTATATCCATCCATGAATATCCATCCATACGGTCTAATGTAATCATGCTGTACGGGACGCTGCAGTGCCTGGGACATTGTAAGATGGATTAGGCATGCCCATCACCTATACCATCCTCTCAGCTTAGTCAGTTATTATTCAGAGGAAAGAACAGGTCAATACGTCTGAAGCTCACTAAGCCGCGGGTTTCCACACCATGTTTCCTTCACCGTTAAAGCTCGTAAATATTAAGATAAGATAAAGATAAAAATTGTTTATTTTGTCACAGAAATAACACAATATTATATTTTTAAAACTAATTAAATTTAGACAGAATAATACCGTGACAAAAAAGGCCACTACTCAGCATTTGCTGTGGCAGAGCAGGTCGTACCACAGCGCTGGTCTTCCGTAGTTACCATCGTTTGCGATTGGTGGCAACCGCAGCACACTAATTAACATAAAATGACATATCTAATAAATGACATAACTAATTAAAATAAATGAGACATTAATATCTATTTTTTTCCTTTTCTTTCTTTCGAACGAGCTTAATATGCAACAGATATACAAAAATAGAACATTATATTATTATAGTGAAAACTAAACTATACTAAAATATAAATTTAAATGTTTTTCTCCAAATTCTAACAATATGTAGGTTATAAAAAAAATAAAAAATAATAACAATATAAAAGCCATTATTTATGGATGGTCCGAAGCCTAGAACAGCGGGCTGTCATACTAGTCGAATTTGACTGTGATTCTAGCAAAGTCTTTTTTAGTTTATTTTTAAAATTACTGTTTCGCAATTTTTTAACGGTGGAGGCAAGTTGTTCCAGCATTTCGTGGCAGCATATTTAAAGCTGCCACGAAATGCAGCCGTTCTGTGCCTCGGACATATGAGGCGGCTGGATTGACGGATGTGGCGGTTTGAGAAGTTAAGCTTCTCAAACAGGTAACTGGGCTGTTGGGTTTTAATGGTTCCAAAAAGTAGAGTGGCGAAATGAAGTGTTCTGCGAGAAGACATATTGAGGAGACCGTTGGCATTTATATAAGGAGAGATGTGGGTTCGTCGGGGTATAGGGTAGCAAAAGCGAATACATGCGTTTTGTATACGCTGCGTTAATTTTTTTGACCGGGCTAGAAGACATTCCCCGAACACAGTGTCAGCAAAGTTTAGTTTTGATAATATAAGAGATTCACAGAGTCTTAACCTCAGATCTACACTAAGGTATTCGCGCATACGGTATAATATTGATAGTCGATAAAAGCAATTTTGTACTGTTTTAAGAATATAATTTTCAAAGTGAAGGGAGCCATCCATAATTAAACCCAGATTACGAGATTCTGAGACTCGTTCAATTGGTACTCCATTTAAAACAATTTTGGGGTCATAGGAAACTATGGAATCAATTTGGTTTTTAGATCCGAGTATTAAAAGTTTTGATTTCAATGGGTTAAGGATTAGATTGTGAGATGCACTCCAACTCTCAATGCGTGCTAGATCTTCATTTATATTACTTAGTTCTAGGTTAATTGTAGCGGGCTTGACTGACCTATAAAGTTAAAGGTCATCTGCGTAAAGATGGTAATTGCATTTATTAATTTGATTTATTAAATCAGTGCAATAAATTATGAAAAGTGTCGGGCCAAGGATACTTCCCTGAGGTACACCACGGACAACAGGTAAAATACGTGAATGTGCACATCTTCCATCTATTTCCCGGGTCTCCACGAACTGGGAGCGGTCTGAAAGAAAACTGGCAAACCATTTCCTTCCTGAGTTGTCAATGCCGTAATACGAGAGTTTGGAAAGTAGCAGTAAAATATTTATCGTGTCAAATGCTCGAGAAAAATCAAGAAGTGTGAGTATAGTTCCTTCTCCAACATCTCGAGCAGTTAGTATGTCATCTACAACGTCCATCAGCGCTGTCGCCGTGCCACGACTTCTACGAAAGCCTGACTGCTTTTTTGGTAAAATGTGATTTGTTTCTAAATAATTATAAAGCTGTGTGTTGATAACTTTTTCAAGGATTTTTGATAAAAATGGTAAGATACTGATGGGACGAAGATCTGATAAGCTATGGGGATGATTGTTTTTGGGGATAGGCTTAACTACGGCTTTTTTCCAACTAGTAGGGAATGTCTTACTTAGGATTGACTTATTAACTATGGATGTAATAATACTCAGAGTTTGGGGGAGAGTCAGCAAAATCATATCCATGGATAACCCGTCGGAACCCATGGCGTTTGTAGAAAAAGATGTGATAATTTTGCCTATTTCATATTCACTAACTGTGCACAAACTAAAGACTGAATTGCCATAACGTTGTTGTTCATAGTTCGTTATAGTTGATACATTAATGTTGTTGTCGCCAGGGAGTGCAAGAAAATGATTATTAATAAGGTCAGGGTCATTAAGATTTGGAGGTAAAAAAGAGGATTTCTGTTTGAAGTTAGCAATATTATTTTTAATATTCTTCCACAATATCCTGGGATTATAAGAACTGTTATTAATGTATTTAGCAAAAAAGTGATTTTTTTCCACTGAGAGTGCGCAGTTTACATATTGTTTTAAATCTTTATAATATGTCAAATGACTGTCTTTCCCAGATGAATGAAATCGCGCATATGCCTTGTCACGGGTTTTCATCATCTCTTTGATGTTATACGTTATCCATGGATATGACTGCCTTCTTATCAAAGATCTTTTGTATGGTGCATGTTTATCAAATAAGCAAGTCAGTTTGGAATGAAAATCCTCTACCATTTTATTAACGTCATTTGATATAATGTTGTTCCAATTAATAGCCGATAGATCGGAATAAAAATGTTCAAGGGTTATATTTTTAAGAGGACGATAATTTATCCATTGAGGAGAAGTTTTCTGCTTTTTAATTTTAAGCTGACATACAACCAGTGCGTGTTTACTGAGATCAGGGATATGCTCTACGGCAACATTAACAAGCGGTAAATTAGCACACAGAACGTCAATAAGCGTAGCGCTATGATCTGTGATGTGTGTGGCTGTTTTAACAAACTGCTGCAGCTTTAAATAGGTGAAAAAATCATTAAGTTTTTTGGAATCTGAATTGTTAAGTAAGAGGTCTATGTTAAAATCTCCGGCTAAGATTAAGTAGTCAAACGCAGAAAGGGCAGAAATGGAATCTGTGTGCGCATCTAAGAAAATTTCGATGTTTTGCCACGGAGGACGGTACGCCGTACCTATAGCAACTTTACTACCATTTATACTAAGACGAAGCCACATCTGATCAACGCCTGGGGTATGAGGGTGGGCGAGCAGACGCGCGTTAACGCCACTCTTGATATAGAATGCGACACCACCGCCCCGCGCTCGCCCGCCGACGGCCGCGGTGCCGTGCGGGCGCGGCGTGTGCCGCAGCCGGTAACCAGGCAGCGCAGGCGCGCGCGCCTCCTCGCCCTCCGCCAGCCACGTCTCGTTGATCGCCAACACGTCCACCGGAAAACGATCAACAGCCACTACAAGCTCGTCATGCTTCGTGCCCAGAGAACCTTTATTGAGAAGACCTATTGAAAATAACTTAGTAACAATAAATTGTATGACTACTGAAAATCTGAGTTGGGTAAATTTGCAATTAATTAAATATTTTCTTAGGCACGAGACATGACGTTCATCTAAATAAAGTGATATTCCGAGATTTAATAGCACAAGTATTGGTTCGATCAGTTTTCCCTCTTCACATTCGCCAAATCTACACTGATGATATTTGCAAACATTTTCCATTTGGAAAAAAGCCCCATAAAATAATACAACACTAGAAAATGCTAATACCATAGTAACAATAAAAACTTTGACACAAATTAATAAATAACTATTAAGACAGACATAAGCCTTAATGTTAATCATTAAAAATATAAGGCAATTAAGTAAATAATAATAAATGTTTTTTACGATTTGTAATAATGACACTAATATATCATAGTTTAGTAGAAAGTTAAACAAGTATTTAACCAACCGGAAGTAAATTAAAAACCTTACTTAAGTCCTCCTCAGAGCGAATTCTCATGGCGGGCTCACCGTCATCACGCCGTGCGAGTATAGCGCCATCTCGCGTCCACACGAATTTCCAGCCGTGGCGGCGCGCAAACTCCCGCGTGCGGCCAAATAAATGACGGTTGTGACGTGTTAAACGTTCATTAAGGTACAAGCGGCGCGGCGCGCCGGCGCCGGGTGGCAAGTTGAGGCCCGTAGTGTCCAGGTGACGGCGGACGCGCGCTGCCCGTAGCAACTCATCGCGTTGAGCGCGGCGCAGCATGCGCACCACGAGTAAGCGTGGGCCGGTCTCCTCATGCGCAGGGTTGCTCGCGGTTGTAACAGTAGGTACTTACATAATTATAACCGCGAAACGCTGGACACTTAAAGTTATCAAATTATTTAGCAATTGTTTTTGCCAGATATCAAATACGATACATTGGACTGACGCATGATCGTGGCGAATGACACAAATATTAAGGAAGGCCTTAACCAAGCCGTGTCTAAAGTCGGGCTGTGATGATGACAGTGACATATGATGATAAAGTGCACACAGCCTTCAAAGTTTGATTCAGCAGAATTCCCCCTTTTTGCAATTTTTCTCAAATATATCGATAGCTGATTTAATTCCCCTCCCTATATCGATAAAAGCTCCATTATCCACAGATTATATAGAGTTTCTACAGCTTGGCCCCGAGACAATACCACAATACCTAGACGAAGTTGACAATACATTACCTTGTGGTGTCTTGAAGCTTATGTACCTACTTCCAGGGCGCTCATGGTAACTGATGTTCTTCACCATAGAAATGGCCAGCAAAATAAAATAACAGAAAATAGGAGTAGAATTTGCGATTACAGGTAGAGAAGTTTTTGGGGCTGAAAAGATGGCGAATTAAACAAAAGATGACATTTTTTTTGGCAAGTTAGCCATTTCAGATCTATTATTGGTAATTTATACAGCGTTAGCAACTGTACATGATGCATGGGACGCTGCAGTGGTATAGTGATTATTTGGCAAACAACCAAACACACTGTGTATTGAACATACCAGATTTTCACATATCCATGGGTATACCCGTGGAAAACACATGTAGAGAAAATATTATTTTTTTAATTTTTAACAAAATAAAAAACAACTTCAATGGCTAGTGTTGCTAAAATACCTAAACTGCTATCATGTATGCTATAACATTTAAGTATTTCTCTCGACTTATCTTGCTGCTTCATCATCAGCAATGGGCTGAATGGGCGGAATAAAAGCTAACATAAGTGAAAAAAACTAACCAAAAGCAAAGATGTGGATGGTTAGATGTGCCTTGACACCAAAACCTGTGGCATTGTGTCCAAATTAGCCAAACACTTTTGGTCAAAGATTTAAATCATAGAATACGCCCTTTCTGTGATTTAAATCTTTGACCAAAAATTTTTTTTTTAACATTGCCATACACACCACTCATCTCAAACATAGGATGTCCACTGCTGGACATAGGCCTCTCATGAATCTTTATACTGAAAATTAGGGATTATTATCACTCACCACGCTTGGCAGGCGGGTTGTCGAGCGCAGTACGGGATGTTGATACACGGAAAAACGCTAATAGAGTAATCTATGGTATATCCCATCCACGGGTAAGAGAGGAGGGGCAACATTCTACTGCCGGCACCCTACGGAATATACTCACCAGGCTTGTGGATTATGTTCAGTATCATTATCTCCAGCTTAACTCTTTTGTGGTACGTTGATACTGATCCTACAAGCGGAGTAGTCTGACAGAGGGTGAAGATTGATTGCTTTGTAATCCGGGCACAAGGTCAATGGCCTTTAACCCGGGAAACATTATAGACGACCTCCAACCAATCCGGTTTAATAATTGGTTACAATTCAAGTGGTTGCAGGTTAAGGCCATGATATTCCAAATTAGCCAATTTTCGATTCTATTTTAAACGATCAAATATCCTTTGTTTTGATCGGGAAAAAATATATGTTATAGTTTTATAAACGTTTTTGAATAGTTTGTTATTTTTATAGTGTTTAACCATACTTAGGTAGAACATTTTCAACGAACTGAATAACCTTATCAAACATTTTACGGTTCTGGTGGGATTCGAACCCACGTTCGTCAAATTGATACTTGACGCTTCCTTAAGCCGGAAGTGCTTTGACCGCTAAGCTACAGAACCCTTGTCGGGTCCCGAAATAAAAAAAATTAAAAATCTCTTGATAAGGTGATGTCGGTTTGAGCAACCGATTAGAGCGCCATCTACAGGTTTACTAGAGTTCTCCTGTTCATTGTCTGAAGTTGCATTCAGTAGAGATGTCACTATAGCTTATTCTATAGTTTGCTTATTTTATATTTTTATAGTATTTAACCAGACTTAGGTAGAACATTTTCAAAGAAATGAATAACCTTATCAAAAGTTTTTGAATATTTAATGGTTCAAAACACGATATTTTTTGCTTTACGTCATAATAATAAATTATGAAGAATGGATCATTTTTGCTCGTTTTTGTGGGTGTACTTACTTCAAGTATATTAATGTTATACTATCAAAAAACATCTCAGAAAATAGGCGACGACATTGAGAAGAATATTCAGCGGTTAGTTTTAAGAAAAGTAAATTAAAAAATGTTAAACTAATTTTTATAAAATTTAAGTAGGCACCGCCCGCGCGCACTCTTTTAGAAACCTGGCTTTAAGAGACAAATAAAAACCGTCCCTTGGGGCTCGCCGGGAACCGACCTATTTACAACCGACTTCAAAAAAAAAGGTTTTCGAGTCTCCTGTATTTTTTTTATCGAGTCGAGTTTAAAAATCTCACGAATGCTAGATCCAACCTAAATCATCATCATAATTACACCCGTAAAACGTCACGAACACAGGCCTCCCCCATGGATCTCCAAGAGGGGTAGTTGCCATACTCACGCTTGGCAGGCGCGATGGCGAGCGCAGTACGGGATTTTGATACACGGAAAGACTCTGCTGCCCATCTTCCGGAGGTAAACCTTAGCAGGGTCTTACTGCATACACGGGAATGAGAGGAGGGGTAACATTCTATTGCCGGCAACCCAGGGCAGCTTAACCTAAATGAACACCCAACTTCCACTGAGAAAACCGGGCGCCTACTCTAGAAAACGATTACGATATTATCGTCAGACTGACAATCACTACTTAGTGGCCATAACAGTTAGTTTGGCTCGATTCGATTCATCTCAATTTGCATTCAGGAGTAGGCGCCCTGATATCGTAACGTAATTATGAGTGAAACCAGATGCTACACCTAGAACCTAATTAAGTCCGGCCGATATAGTGCCCAGTGTCCTAAATACTGCGACCCGAATACCGCAAGGATTGGGCAACCAAGTTCTTTCTTTAGATGTTACATTTTTAGACAAACTTTTTCTTCTAATAATAGACCGTAAAAATATAGATAGATAGATAACTCTTTATTATGCTTAACTTAATACTAACACATGACATAGACAGAAAATTTCTAAATTAAAAGTAGCGATCTCTTCCAGGCAACCTTAGGTTGGACTTAACCAACAAGAATGAAAAAAGCATGGTGTCATCATAAATTTCCATAGCCGTATCTCTAGCACAGTGAAAACATTATCATAAAAAATAGAAGAGTGAAGAGGAGTACTGAGTTGCAGTCTCAGAAGAGCGCGGTTGTACGACCGTGCGAGAGATGAAGAAATACAAAGCGCTCTTTGAGATAGGGAGGAGAAAAAGGATTAAACAGGATACTGTACAAAGAAAGGAGAAAATGCGCATTTCTGCGGGAACGAATAGGCAATTCGCAACAGCGAATAGGTGCCGTGGGGTGCCGGCAGTAGAATGATACCCCTCCTCTCATGCCCATGGATGCAGTAAGAACCTGCTAAGGGATACCTCTGGAAGATGGGCAGCAGCGTCTATCCGTGTATCAACATCCCATACTGCGCTCACCAACCCGCCTGCCAAGCGTGGTGAGAATGGCAACTACCCCTCATAGAGATCCATGAGGGAGGCCTGTGTTCATCAGTAGACGTTCTATGGCTGAAATGATGATTCAACTATAAGGACTTGTTTGAGGGTTATGAGGGTGAATGGGGGTGTAATTGTTCCACCCTTTGGTGCGCTCTCTGGTGGCTTGCACACCCAAGTTTGTTGGTGAAGGTACGAGCGCACTTTGTACATGTTAATACCCCGCCGATGTAATTATAAGATATGGCTTAAAGGAAAATTAAAAGCTGTTTATTAATGTGCAAATGAATACCTTTCATTATAACTTGTTAAACTTTCGCGATTTGTTAACATATTTTTAGTTTTAAAATTACAGGATTTTATCGCGTACCTCGCGGGAGGTCCTCCCGCGACCAAGAACGCTGAAAGGTGTTCGAAACGTCGGGAAAATAATAAAAAAGGTACGCGATAAAATCCTGTAATTTTAAAACTAGAAATACCTTTCATGTAATACCCCACATCACATAGTAACTTCACAAAATTTTTGAAAACCTCCAACCCTCTTCTCTAAAAAACTATGCAAATTAGAGAGTTCGCTATAATTTTACTATAAAGTGAAAATACACTTCTATTAGCTATAAAAGTTTCACGGGTGGAGCATTTATATATACTCACTATACCATGAGGGAGGCCTGTTCAGGTAGTGGACTTTTCACGGCTGGAATGATAGCACTACCCTCTCATGATCAGTACAGATGGAAATTCATGAGGTAGGCTTCAACCAGCAGTGACTGAGAAGATCATGCATGCATAGTAACTTAATTACTGTACACAGGGAAATTTCGACGACCTCGACGGTCCGCCTGCGACGCAAGAGGTTGCGTGTTCGATTCCCGCCTAGGAACAAATGTCTGTATGATCTGCAGATATTTGTTCAGGGTGTTCTGGATGTTATTCTATATAATAATGAAAAATATCTATCTATGTAGTATCATGTATTAAGTATATTAGTTTATAAGTATTATTTAGTACCCATAACACAAGCTCTGCTTATCTTGCGGCTAGATGCTGCTGTGTGAATTGTCCAGCATTATTTAAATGTAATTTCCCTATTACAGGGGAATTCCAATGAAGTAATGATGAATGGATACAAATTGAGGTTTTTCTAAGCACTTCCCTGTACCGATTAGTAGGAAAATAAAAGAGCTACGTCGCGTGTCAGTGATAAATTCTATTGTCTTGTGGGGAGCCCTTATGTCCGGCGTTTTAGGGATCCGTACAGAGTTGATCAAAATACATATAAATAAAATAAATAAAACCGGACAAGAGCGTGTCGGACTCGCGCACCGAGGGTTCCGTGCCATCATACAATATAATATTATGACAAAGGCGGTTTTATACTTGTTGGAGAACCTTGACAGCGCCATCTCTTGTCTGATAGCGGGACTTATGTAGATTTTTTACACTTTCGATGATTTCTAAAAAAGTATGCTAAGTAGATAGTTTGTAATATATTTCCTGTAATCTTTACATACACTTTACATACACAAAAGTTTCAGAGGTTTATCTCTGCAAACTTCTGAGATAAAAGAACGAACTCGATGAGCACATGGTTGTCTGAATGGAAGTGGCTCAGAATCGGGATCATTTTATATTTAAAATAAATATTAACACGACAAATCTATTGAATATTATACTGTTCCAAAATGTTACCAACTACCACTACCAACCTGTACCTACATACCTATTTTCAGGCAAATAAATTATATTTAATTTCAAAAGTTTTTAAGAAAAACAGAATCCTCATAGAATGATGAATCTCCCACTTTATTAAGACAAATGATAAACGACGAGCAATTAACATTTTCTTAGGTAAGGCAGTTAATTCCAAGGTCACTTAGCAATTAATTAAACTAGATAAAATAATGAATGGAAGAGAAAATTACGAACGCTGAAAACCGCAGAAAGAAAACTGAGCGGTGGATTTTAATAGTCTTCCAATTATTTAGTCGGACTGGACGGGTTCAGAAATAGTCTTTGTCGCTATGCAATTATGACGCACTTGCATCATCTAGCCCTAAATTAAGCAGAACGTGTGTTATGGGTACTAGATGACTGATATATTTAATACAATAAACTACATTGATAGATATTTTTTTTATATATAGGCGCAGGGTCGGAAAGATCGGCGTGACAAAGAGGAGGCTTATACCCAGTAGTGGGTATGTGGGTAATGTGGGCTGATAGATAGATAGAAAACATCTAGAACACCCTGCATAAAACATCTGCAGATCGTACAGACATTTTTTTTGGCGGGAATCGAACCCGCGACCTCTTGCATCGCAGGCGGACCTGCGCCCGCTGCGCCAGAGGAGAGTTTGCCAATTTGTGGTTGATGTCTGTAATTCTTGTCTCGTGGTCAGCTTACACAAAGCTGGCGTTGCGAAGATGGGTGAGCATAAGCCCTGGATCGGGATAAGTTAAAGAGAATAGAGAAGGTCTTTGCCCAGCAGTGGAATTCAGCGGGTTGTATTAAGAGAACTCCGTCGTTAATGAACTGATTTTTTTAAAATTATTAATGGAGTGCCACAAGGCACAGTTACATGTCCTTAAATTTCAACTTGAGTTTGGGTTTTTTGATTCACCTTGTTTTTACACAGAGACTTAAAAAAGAGGGTAGATCGTTTCGTCTGCCAATGACTACCCACTTGCAAAAGACTTCAGTTTATCCGTGATCAAGCCGCGTGAAACTACGTCGAAATATCAGGAAACTCAAAAAGGGTCAAATCAGACAGTGGAGCACGTGCTATTGCATTGCACTGCAACAAAGAACGCCAGATCGGAGACGGGACTGCAGAAGCTCATAGAGTCATGCCCTTCTTCTTCTACAACATCTGCATATCCTTCGGGTATGCTCAGGGAATGCTGCCGGCGGCCCAGAGTCCTTCTCCGGTACTTTAAGGTGTTGGGCTGGCTAGGGTCGGGCTAGCATCACGGGGGACAATGCACAATACACCCCTATGCGGGACGTCAGTGCAGTCCGGCAGTAGAATGTCACGCTCTCATGCCCATGTATGCAGTAGGAGATACCTCCGGAAGATAGGCAGTAGCGTCGTTCTGTGTATCAACATCCCGTACTGCGCTCACCAATCTGCCTGCCAAGCGAGGTGAGTATGGCTCTCATGAAGCTAACTAACCTCTTATGAAGATCATCCCTGTGTTCATTAGTGAACATTTTACGACTGAATTATTGACGATGAACCCCGCTCTGTTCGCAGTAGATGGCTCGCTGAAACCTGTAATATATCTAGTGTTCTGTTTTAGCTGAAACCTGTCCAGCAGTTATGATTGACTGTGATGCATATTTGACATCGTGCCAGATGTGTCAGGCGCGTTGCAGTCTGAATGAATAGAACACAGCATTTCACGTGTTTTGCACTCGTTCAACGATAAATCAATTACAGTTTATACTTACTAGTAGTTTGTGTTGGTACCTTCGCTGCCAAACATGGGAGTGAGCTTAAAATAGGTCATCATCATCATCAGCATATATTAGTCCACTGCTGGACAGGCCTCCCCAAATCTGCGCCATTTCACCCTGTCTTCAGCATGCCGCATCCAGCGTCTAC
Organism: Pasiphila rectangulata; assembly: GCA_963082625.1. Taxonomy (NCBI): domain Eukaryota; kingdom Metazoa; phylum Arthropoda; class Insecta; order Lepidoptera; family Geometridae; genus Pasiphila; species Pasiphila rectangulata. Next base: position 12,511,787 of record OY720256.1, on the reverse strand, counting down.
CAGCGATCGACCGCAAGTCATCACTCCATCTAGCTAGTGATCGTCCTACACTACGCTTACCAAGCCACGGTCTCCACTCAAGAACTCGTTTACCCCAACGGTTGTCGGTTCTTCGGCAGATATGGCCAGCCCACTGCCACTTCAGCTTGCTAATCCTATGTGCTATGTCGACGACCTTGGTTCTCTGTCGGATAACCTCGTTGCGGATTTCATCCTTCAGAGAGACTCCGAGCATAGCACGCTCCATAGCTCGCTGAGCGATTTTAAACTGGTGGACCAGCCGTACCGTAAGTGTCCACGTTTCGGCACCGTAGGTCATGACGAGTAGGACGCACTGATTAAAAACTTTCGTTTTTAAGCATTAATGCTTAAAATGCTTGAAATAGGTAAAGATTTTTATTTCTGACGAAGTAAATAGCTTCCTTTTTCACCCCCGACAAAAAAGAGGTGTGTTAGTATGTGTCACCGTGGCATCGTAGCTCTTAAACGAGTGGACCGACTTGCATACAGTTTTTTTAATTTAAAAGCAGGCGTTCTAGCGGTGGTTCTTAAAAGTTCCTAAATATTTATCAAAATCGGTTAAGAAGTTTACAAGATATAGGATGTGAAAGAGGGCGTGAATAAACGAATGTTTCCAAATATAAAAAAGTAAGGCCTTTGCATCTATTGTAGATGATTTATACAGCGTCAGCAACTGGTAATCATGCTGTACGGACGCTGCAGTGCCTGGAACATTGTTAGATGGATTAGGCCTGCCCAGCACCTATACCAAAAATACATAATATAATTATATAAATATATATATATTTCCAAATATATCCTTTGGAGTAATATGATTTTAATATCAAATGCAAGAAAATTATGTGTAGAATGCAAAACTGAAAGTTATGCAACAGTTACAAAGTCAAACAGAAATCGGTCGAGCCTTTCATGAGATATGGAGGTTAAAGTAGGGGTGGACAATCGAATGTTTTCAAATATACCCAAGTGTGGTATTAAATGAAAGGGAAATTATGTGTAGATTGCAAAACAGTATTTTTTTTTTATTTTGGCTAAAAACAAATTATTAATTCGTCGATAGGGACTGACTTTACAATACCTCTTAAGGATCCCCTAAAGCATGGATTAAACATAAATACCAGTTGCTGACGCAGGATAAATCATCTATGGAATTTTCTTTCTTGAAATATGTATGAGCACATATAATACGTGCTTTAGCGGTGAAGGAAAACATCGCGAGGAAACCATTGAGCTATTCTTTCTTAAGACTGATAGCAGACTAAGCTAAGACGATGATATAGGTGCTGGGCAAGCCTAATACATCTAACAATATACCAGGCACTACAGCGTCCACACAGTATGATTACCAATTGACGCTGTATAAATCATCTAGAATCCTTTATTAAATTAAATTAAATTTGTTTATTATAAATTTAGATATTACACAGACTTATCCAATTTTCTTTACCTATTTACAAACACAACTCATAAGTATTAAAACATTACAAAAGTATTAATACATTCCATCAAATAAAAGTAACACATAAACGGTACATAACAGTTGGTAAATAATTGTTTTAGGTATAAAATATTCGAATTTATACAGAGGTACACAATACATCCTTCGTAAATCATCTATAATAGATATGAAAGGACAATGCACATATACCACCCGATTAAGGGAACTCCAATAAACAGCTAACTACTCAATTATAACATCGCTTAAGACGCGTATATTAATAATCTCAAAGGTTTCAATCGTTAGATGCGTTCTGACACCAAAAATTTAGCATTGTCCTTAAAAAAAAAGTAAGGCCTTTTCATCTATTATAGATGATTTATGCAGCGTCAGCAACTGGTAATCATGCTGTACCCACATAGTTTGTAATATTGGTTTGTTTTTTCTATTTTGTTGTTTTATGTTGTTTGTTAAATATTTTTTTGATTCTGTTGTTTACCTGTATGTCTTGTGTGCCAATAAATGAGTTTTCTTTCTTTCTTTATTTCTTTCTTCTGTACGGGACGCTGCAGTGCCTGGGACATTGTTTGATGGATTAGGCTTGCCCAGCACCTATACCATCCTCTCAGCTTAGTCAGCTATTATTCAGAGGAAAGAACAGGTCAATACGTCTGAAGTTAACTAAGCGGCGGGTTTCCTCACGATGTTTCCTTCACCGTTAAAGCACGTGTCAAGCATTGTCCTTAAATGTGTTAATAATAATGCAGACGCACACTAGATTTGCCTATTAACCAAACTGTTACTGTTAGGTACTATTTATTGTGCAATCATAATGCACGAACTTACTTTCATTATGATTGCACAATAAATAGTTTCTTTTCTGTGTAATGGAATAATTTATAAATGTTAGGTAATGATTTTAAATACACGTACAACGTAAGATAAGGAAGAGTGAGGTCTCCTAATACAGGTATGTTTACTTAAAAGGAGGCTTTGATTACTGCTATGATCAATGTACTTTTGTGAATAATAATAATAATTTGAATTTGAACTTTCGTGATAAAATAACAAACACCACGTTCGGTTAACACTGTGTTGGAGGTACCCTGATACCAAATGGGCGATCTAACTCATTTCGTCGGGAAACAGAACGGCGGCGCGGTCGGGATTAAATATCTCAATATTGTAAAGAGAAAAGATTTTTATGTTGTATTTTGTATGTTTGTAACGAATAAACTAAAAAACCACAGAATATATTTTGAAAATTTTTTCACCATTAGAATGCCTGCCTTCATCCCTGCGTAACATATGTAGGTATTACTTTATTCCCGTATTCTCACAGGAACAGGAACTACGCGATTGAAGCCGCGGAGTGCGTCTAGAACACAAGCCGTGGGGGTTTCGGCAGTAGAATGTTGCCTCTCCCACAGACCGCCTCAGTGGCCATAGTCGCGGGTGTCTCGAAAAGGAGGTAAGGGCGTATCTATGATTTAAATCTTTGCCCAACACCAGGAAATCGTAGAAATGAGCAATGGACGATATATTTCAGTAATGGCGGAGCGGAGGTCAATTGAGTCGTGTAGGTTCGTACATATTGCTCCGTCCTTGTAAGCATTTCACATGGATTGTTAAGGGATTTTGCCCAAGGATATTATTTTGATGACCTCTGTGACGCATAAGGTCTGATTTTGTCAGACACGTTCCGACAGGCACCACCGAAAACGAGC